>CM059260.1:26125900-28625900 GCA_030347555.1 Lablab purpureus
TCTTACTTAACCCCACAAAATATCTTGTGAAGTGAGATTTGCACTCATATATTACAATCTAGTTATATCTGTAGATAATGTGAGATCTTCAACACAACTCCTCACACAAGTACTGAATATACCGAGCATGAAACTAGATATTTGTGGATGTTTCAATAAAGACCGGATAGCAGGTGGCACACTAGGATAGACACTAATACCATCTTAAAAAGTGAAATTTAAACTTAACTCAACCGCATAAAACAAAACCAACATATAAAGTAAGTTTTGCACCCACTTACATACTATATAATTTGGTCATATATGAGATCTCCAACAATTTACATAAATTGTTTAGATTTTAAAACATATTCTAGAAATGTGATCTTTGGGATCTTAATATGATTTTGTGAAACAAACAGCACTTATTGTTTGAAGCCCCCCCCCCCACATAGCTAGCTTATATGGTTGGGCTCTCACAAGATTTTATCAAAACCTCTTATTCAATGTATCTGAAAATTAAATTAAAACTATACATTCTCTGCACCTTATAGATCTTGTGATAGAAAACTTCAAGCAATCTAAGTTCTGCATCTGGATGTGATAAATCTACCTGTATGACAAGGAAAAAGTTAGTTTACAAATTTCCCATAAGGCAAAGATGTCAAAATATAGAAGACAAGATCATATAATTTTTTACTCATCTTTTTATGATATGCTAATCTATAGTACATAATGGAAAGAACATTTGGGGCATTTGAGACATGTTCTTAGTACATTACAAAAACATAGATTCAACACAAATTTTAAGAAGTGAGATTGGGCTAATGAAGAATAGAAACTCGAGGCATGTGATTTTGGTGCAGTGGATAGCAATCGATCCACAGAAATTGAAGCAATTCTACAATGGTCTTTTCCTAAGTGCATCAAGGCTTTGAAAGGACTTTTGGGACTCATAGGCTATTATAGGACGTTCATTGGAAATTATGAAAAAATGGCAAACCTTTAACTGAGTTGCTGAAAAAAGGGAAATTCCAATGATCTCAAGAAAGCACTGCCATGTTTTAATAATTGCAAGTTGATGTCACTACAACACCTGTTTTAGCAATGATGAAAACAAGCACTTAAGGAAGGGAGACTCTAACAATGTTCTTCGTAAAAAGAACCAACATAGTAGAGCTGAACCACATGTTGATTTCGGTGATTCAGATTTGAATGATTGAGACAAAAATAGCATGGAGGAAGGTGGGTCAAAATGCATTGAGATAAATGGTAGTTCTTGGACAACAAAGGTGAAACTATTGTACCTTTGATGCAAAATGGGGAGCTGAGTTGAATATTAGTAGTTTTTCCTGTGATGGTAACCATTGAAATTCTTGAAATCAGAAAGTAGAGGTAAAGAAGGTTCAGTAACCAAGAATTACACCCTTTGTAGTGGAGAAGAAACCAAAAATTAAGTTAAACAAGCAAGAGAAACAAAGATTCTGATGGATGAAGAAGTTGATGCATCAATAAACAGAGTGAAGATTGCAGGCTGCGAAGATCAGCTTCTTGACAACCCAATTGCAGTGTTTATCAAAAAAGAAGTTGAAGTTAGAGATCCACCAAGCACCACTGTTTTCAAAATTCAGATATCCATTATAAAAATTGTTGTTGACCCCAAATTCAACTTGTTGGGTGAGCCTTTAGCATTAAACTTTGTTGCGTCTAAAGATGACAGCTCAGCACCAATGGAGTCAAAATATAGAAAGTCTCATATACAATCATAGTGCTTCATGTTATGACAGTGGGTTCCCTTTCCTATGGTAAGAAAGCATTGCAATGCTTTTGGGTAGGCAAATGAAGATTGTAGTGATGAAAATAAGCGATAGGATCTAGCTTCCACAATTCCAACCTCAAGGATAAGGTTGAACGTTAGGAAAGGTGTATTGTTAAGGTATAAGGAGAAAGAGAAGTTAGTTAAGATAGTTTAAAAAAAGTGGGCCTAACTCAACCCTAAAAAAACAGCTTCTTAAATGAGGTTTACATCCACTAATTATTCATGTGAGAGCATTTACCACCAGAAGGAAGCACCATAAACACCTAGTTGACAAGCCAAGCTGTTTTAGCACCAAATTACCAAGATCCAAACTTCCATTCTTGCATCCCTAACTTATAGGTGCTGTTCAACTAAAGGAATGGATTCAAAGAACATGCTATACAAGGGAACATGTAAAAGCCCAATTCATTTGACCATATGTAAGAGTGCCAAATAGTAAAAGAAATATTACCATGTCATATCCTATATATTTAGAATAATCACATCGCACTATTCAACATATGTCGGATATACATATCATATCTATGCATCAAAAATCTTAACTGAGATATATTATTGCTACAGTGTCTTGATGTTAATAAAACCTAAAACACAGACTTATTTATACTAATCATAATTCTAAATACTCAGGAGAACAAATCATAATAAAATAAGGAAACATGACGAGCTATAACAATTAGAATAAATACAGGTTAATACTCAGATTTTATACACACATACCCATTATAATCATTTGATTACAAAATAGAATATTATACAGCATCCCTCTTCTCTCAATTCCCTATAACATCCTCAAGGGAATGTTATTCTAACTCATAGGCTATTTCAGATGTTTAGATCAAGGGAATGATTAAAATATTATGCACAAATCATACACTATAAGCACAACATAGGAAAAGGTTCTAAAATTTAATTGCTTTCACAGAGAAATTACCAAAGGTAAACTACATGATCTAAACATTCCCTTGTAAATAACAATGAAAAAAACGAGTAGATAGGCAAGTCCAAAAGACATGTTTGAATTGGTCTGCAACTGTGTGCCAATTCTATAATCCATGTGCCTCAACAGATCTATCAACTTTGATTATGTGGATTTACCATCATACCTTTGATTTAAGATCATTAATTACATCTGACACAATACAATGTTTCGGCAATCTAATAGTATGAATCACCACCTGAACAAGAGAAAATCAGTTAGATGTATAGCAGTTACGGCAAGTAAAAAACAAAGTGACAACTAATAGAACTCACTTCATCCTTGGTAGCATGATGGAATGCAATTTTAAGAGTTTTTAGGCACTGCAATTCTGGCAAAGGTATATCCAATACTTCATAGTATAGAATATCAGAAGTCTAGAAACAAAACCACAAGGACAATGATTTTAGCATATTGCAAGCTTAAGCAAAATCAAAAAAGACAATGATTTTAGCACATTGGAAGCCTAAGCAAAACCCAAACAACCATTTCTAAGTCCATGAACAATCATACAAGTATTTTAGAATGAAATGGAATCTATTGACAAAATTTTGCACTGAAATGACACACCTGATTATAGTGAATCAGCATGTCTGACAAATGTTCTATTGCTCTGTACTTTATAGACTGTGGTTTAGGTTGCTGGGAGTAACAGTTATGACATGTGAGTCTGATTTTAGAAGGATCATTCAAACCAATATGTTGAGCAACTTCTTCAACAACATTGTCATAGGTGTCAAGCTTTGACCTGGAGCATCAAAGCGAAAAGTTAAACTACTAGATATACTTCACCCAAAATTAAAATAGAAAGTGAATAAACTCACAGCTCAAGACTAAATTCATCCTCCTTTGGTTTTTCCAAAATCCTAAAGTGAACAACCTGCATATGAAAACAAAGTATTGAATGCACAAATAATCTCCAAAAGGCAGAACTCTTCAGTATTGATTATTTAACTTTTGCAAATAGAATGTTAACAAAATTTATTAAACTAGGAATTTGTCTTCCTTTTATGTTTTTCATATTTGATAAAATAAAATGAGGAATGACCCATAAACACCATTTAACCAATTTGATGAAATATATGGGAAATATGGAAAAATCCAAAAAATATCTTATCATGAGTTATATCCTCTAGAATTAGTTTCCTCGTTCCCTCATTATCTCCTAAGGATTAGTTACAATAAGTTGTTAGTGTATCATAATATGTTTCCTTAATTAGTTGGGATTGAAATTAGTATATATATGTATTACTGCTCCAGGTTTTATGAATATTTCAAAACCCATTACTTAGTTTCAACAGTTAGAAAAGGACCCAAAACAAGTGATACAAAGGGAAATAATAATAATAATATGTCCACTTGGATGCAAATTAGTAATCCAGAGAACCTAAGGATAAGAACTTATATTTCACAATTGATGCAGTATACTTGCTTCCTATAGCAGGAGATACTAAAATTCAGGACACCACAATTTAAAATTTATATAGAAGTCAACAAGTTATATGTTAATTTAAACAGTTCATACCACACGGTTATGCACATACTCCAAGAAAGAAGGAACATCTGGATAGCGATATCGCTCATCGTTTCCAGTTTTGTGGGACTTCTGGAAGCAAATAATATCACCATCCTCAAGCTGCTCAAATTACAACAGTACAAGATTTATTATTATTATTAAATCACTACTAAATGGCTGAAGTCAGAATAAAAAATATAAAATACTATAAACATGTTTGCCTCATCATGCATACCTGACTCTCACGGAATGTGGATTTTTTGTCAACACGTTCACACATGACACTAGGTTCAAACTTTATCTCCTGATCATGCACAACAGAATGTGAACTGTGATTTTAAGGACTGCTAGAAAGGAAAAACAATAGGAGAGGAAGAAAAAATTGAGTATTATTCAGGAATAAAAGGTCTACACAAATAGGCTAGGCCGCCAATTACATAATAAATGTAGAAAGGAAAGTAAATAAAAAGGATCAATTCAAATCAGAGATTTTATTTCGACCCAAAAGTAATCACATCCGAATATTCTGATTCTGACCCTCATCATTCCAATCAGATCAAATCAGAACGATCTTATTAATTATTCAATTTTCTAGAAAATTAAAGTCCAGCTGTCAACACAAACACTATTGCACTCCATTTATATTGCAATTAAGGAACATAACTGTGCATGAGATGCAGATTAACTAACCTCAAACATGTCAATTTCTTCATCAGGAGCATATCCAGCCATTTCATTTAGTTTTACCACTATATCTACTGGCTTCCCACAGAACATCACAAAGAGCCGTCCAACATACCTGAAGAAAGAAAGGAATAAACATTTTATTAATAAAATGTAGATTCACCTCTGAAGAGTAATAGGAAGTGCACGCACCTAAGCTTTTCATTTGAAGGTTCATAAAGTTTAAAGAACAGCAAGAGATTCTCTTTTGTCTTCTCAGGAGGAGGAATAGGCCGCAAATCCTGATTCAATGGGCAAGGTGCAAATAATAAGTTCAAGTCAGTTGTGACTCACTTAGATGGGGACAGAAGAATATATAATATTTAGTGGTCACTGCCACCTATTCAGGAAGATTAAATTCACAGAAAAACATTACCTTCCCCATTTCTAGTTCCAAAAATAACTTCAACTCTGCATTATTTGCTTTATTGGAAACTTCTCTTAAGAGTCCAACCTACAATAGTTACAGAGCCACAGCACAAACAAATCACATAAATCATTATTAGAAAAATGTTCATAAAATATACCTATTGCTATTGCACACAATAATAATGCCAAATGTAATTTTGAAGGAAAGAACACTATTTGTTGGAACAGTTGAGAAAAATAAAAGAGAAGAACTTGAAAAAGAGAGCTTGAATACACCTCACAGCTGTCTACTTAAAATCACTACTAGGATCCTAGGTATATACTAGGTACAGCTTAAAACTTCTAACACTCCCTCTCAAGTTAGAGCAAACAAATTATATTTGCGAAGTCTGGAACAAATAAAATCAATCTGAAGTCATCTCAATGACTTTGTCCATGCACTAAATCCCTAATTGTTTTGGAAACAAAAACAACCCAAATTACAAAAATATTAAAAACTGAACAACAAACGAATGCATTCTATAACTAAACAGATGGGTAAAGAGGAAATTTTGCCCACCAAGGTAACAGCTGCTATATTGACATTTTGCCAAGTAAGCGGCTGCTACCACCAGATCTGACAAACATTATACAACATAAGTCACCTATCACTCCACACCTATAGCATACTATTTATTAATAACTATAGTCTTTCCTATAATATATTATCAGTCATTAGAATGTTAATTTAAAGATAAAGAAGAATCTTTAGAAATATAAAGGATAAATGTTGATATGATGATGACTTTAAAAGAAGGAAAAGGACTTGAAGTCTTGTGGAAACTTTAAACTTATATTTTGTGTATATGTTTGCTTGTAATAGTTAGGAATCATGTTAAAGATCATAGCATGCACGCAACTCTCCCTTAAACATAGGAAAAGTCTTCTGGTTTTCATAAAAAACTTTTAACGTCAAAATAATCTATTATCTCAAACAATAATCGATTATCATAAGCGAAATAATCGATTATCTCGAACAATAATCGAATATCTCGCGATGTTTTGTGAAATCAATTTGCTCTCTGGAATAATCGATTATCCTAAACAATAATCGATTATTCTAAATGTTTTTGTGAAAAAATTTTCATATTCTACATACCCTTGTATCCCTCTTTGCCTATAAATACATAAGGGATCTGAACTTTAACAAAAAAACCTGGAAAGATCAAGTGAAAGTTGTTCTGCTGTTAGTATTCAAACCCGCTTCATCTTTTGTAGTTATTCAAAGGAGGTGTTCATCTTTTGAAATTTTTGAAAAAGGTGTTGTTCTCATCCTTTGTAGTTATTCAAAGGAGGAGTTCATCCTTTGTGGTTATTTAAAGGAGGTGTCTTCAATCCTTGTCGTGTTCAAGGAAGGTGAATTTTCATCTCTTGTGTTTTTAAGGGAGGTGTTGTTTCATCCCTTGTTCTATATAAAAGAGGTGTCTTTATAATTCTTCCTACAATCTTACTCATTCCGCTAAGTTGTAATTTTTGACTTAAGATAGTTAGTTACTGTCACTCTCATTTGAGGTGATAAATAATTGAACGTAAAATCTACTTTGATCCGAACCAGTATAAATATTTATGTTATCTTCTCTCTATCCTTATACTCTTTATATTTAGTTTATATTCTTCTCTTATATATTTTGAACTCTGATTTTATTAAACAGAACTTAAAATTAATTCGGAGTTTTTTGTTAAACTCAGTTTTAACAAGATTAATTTTTAAAAAGGTTTAATCTTTATTAAGAAACCAATTCATTCCCCTCTTGGTTTGTTTTACCTGTCATATTATCCTAACATAAAAATATATCTACATTTCATGTTTGCAAACATTAAGACATGTAGGGGACACGTTTGGAGTATCTCAAAAAAGCATCCATTGTATTGAAGAAAACAGACAGACCAGTCTTCAAATAAGTTTAAAAACGAAGTTAATGTACTTAACATTAAGCTAATAGAAACATGCCAGCCACCCAGCTATTTATGAAAACAGCATTGGAAGTCCTTTCATGTACTTACTGATTGAGCTTCTTCCTGAGGTGTGAGTGCTCTATTTGGCCTGTATGTGTTGTTTTGGCGCTTTGCCCACAACCAAAAACGCTGATACTGGATGGGTATACCAAATTCTTTGGCAACTTCTTCCTGATAATTTTTGTCAGATAGATTCATAGTATATTCAAAATCATAATTAGTTTGTGGTATAACAGAAGCTAAATAGGACAATCATTAGTTTCAAATGATGAGAAAGAACATAATCAACATGATGCTACCCTACGGATATGGTATAACTGTCACAAAATTAACATCCATAACATGTAAGCAGCAACAACAATCTAAATCAAACAATGTAGCTAAATAAGCTGATTAAACAAACAGACCAGTCCCTGATTTAGATAAACTTTAATCAGAAACCTAGCTACAAATTAAAGGTGTCGTCTATGCAATGTGTCAACATGATATTATCATTGTTATACTTTTGTTACTACAATGAAAAATCCGAGACAAGACTGTTCCCTGCTACACTTGCTGCACTACAAGAGATGTATTTAAGAATCTAGCGAAAATCAAGTGCGGCAAACAAATACAAACACGTTAAATAATTATATGTCACTCCTAAACTTTTGCTGAATATTGAAACATAAACATATATCAAATGGGTGATACTTGTACGTGGCAGAAAGGAAATGAAAATGTTGAGATAAAACAAGCGATGTGATGAATTCTATGTGTAGTTTACCCAGTGGAGGCTCTTATTTATAAATTTAAAATGAATCATAAGTACAATAAATAACAGTTACCCTAATATTAAATAACTACATACAGCTCAATCTCCCTAACTACAATATATATAAACACACACACACACACACATATATATGTATATATATATATGTGTGTGTGTGTAATTTCTAACACTACCCTAAATCTAGAGCAGATAAATTACATGCACCAAGTTTATTCCACATAGCAAAATGAAACCATAGTTCATACCTTGAAAACAACAAAAGGCATTTGTTTTTGAATACGAAAACTTCGAACTTTATCATGATCCACAAGATCAAAGAATATATCACTTCCAATCTGCTCACGCAGATCTTCATCACGAGCAACCTGGGACAATGAATCAATAACATAATCTTGAATTTCATCTTACAAAACATTATATAAAGGGGCAAAAATAACAGAAATAAATAATAGAGTTATAACCTTTATGATAGTGTACAAGTGAGCCTCAGCTTTCTCCTTCCTCTTCAGATCTTTTTCTTCTTGTTCTCTCTTTAATCGCATCTAAAATGTACAGTTGAACCTTTAAATGGAGTATTTTTGCATTGAAAATATGATTAAAAAATAGGCTTAGATTTGGCCCCTCTATTATCGTTATTTCAGAAATTTGGTCCCTTCAATTTTTTTCACCAAAGCTGATCATCCGACTTCATTAATAGTCCAATTTTGGTTCATTCATTACAGATGTGGTTTCTATTAGACTGCTGATTAGTGAACTGTTAGGAACCAATACTATCTTCAGAGAAGAACAAAGAAAAGAAAATCTAAACTTCTCTGATTTAACCAATGATTCAACAAAAGACACAAAGGAACACTCTTCCCACTGGATTATTCCAATTACAAAACCCAATTCTCAAAAACGGATGCCATTTCCGTCTAAACTTCCTAAAAGCTAACAAACACTAAGCTGCAAAAACTACCTTACAATTGCATTTTTAGTTGCCTAAAGAATTGAGATTAAGGGAGTTCACACAAATGACTCTCATATGTTATAACCAAGTTGTCCTACATATTTTCTCAAATCTCATATTTCACGAAAGGACTAAACATATTGAAATAAATTGTCACTTTGTTTGAGAAGAGATTGCAGCAGGAAACATCACTCAACTTGTTAACTCTAAAGATTAGTTGACAAATATCTTCACCAAATCATTGCAAGGTCCTAAAATTGATTATAATTGTAACAAGCTTGGTTCATATGATTTATATGCACCAGACTAAGGGGAAGTGCTAAATGTAATTCAATATATGAGCCTTGGCCCATCTCTTTGTATCTTTTTGTTTTGAGACACTTGTATATATTTGAAGAACTACTACTGCTTTATAGAAAAAAAATACTTGGACTCTTGTTCCTTTACCTCCAAACATAAGTCCCATTGGTTGCAAATGGGTTTTGAGTCCAAGAAAATGTCAATGGTTCATTAGAAGAGTACAAGGCCAACTTGGTTGCAAAAGGTTTTAATCAAAGGTTTGGTCTTCACTTTTTTTGAGACATTCTCTCCAATTATTATGGAGTTAGGAGGAGATATTACCAATCTTTGTAATTAGTACAACATACTAAAAGAGATATTGCAATCATTATTCTTCGGGCGTAGAGCTCTATGTAAACGCTCTTTTACCAGTTTACAATTGAATTAATAGAATCAGATTTTTTTTTCTATCTAAACTTTTTTGGTGTAAGAGCTCCTTATCCTAGGGGCTCTGCTTTCACATCTTATTCATTGACTTACTGGCAGTTCCTTTTTTTAACGGTTGCATGAAGTACACTTATTTCCTCTGATTATTTGGGTTGCCTAAAGTGCACCCAATTCTTGTCTCGTTAATGTCACAATCTCAATTTTGGGAGCTCCATGAATAGCGACCACACCAGAATTTCACTGCCCTTCGATCTTCCAACTCCTGGAGTTGTGCTACCGTCATAGCAAGCATGCATGTGCATGCGTGTCTCCTTTCTTCTTGTGCAAGTTTCACATGCCACTCTTTGTCAATGCGTTTGGTTGTCGATCTTGCCACAGGTTGCACTATCAAGGTCACCTTGAGGTGGTCCAGATCTGCCCCTGTTTAGATCTCTCACCTCAGTTTGTGTATCTTTTGAAAGAGCACTATTCACAACATTGTTCACATTTCCTTCATTTGCTGGTTGCTAATTTGTTTAGTAATAAAAAAAGTAATTTTTTGGCATGGCAACCAATTCCTCATCCACAACAATTTCTTCATTAAGCAATACCTATCTTCCACACTTGCTCAAAGATAACAGTTCAAACTACCTTCAATGGGCTCAATTCATCCAATGCACACTGAAGGTAACAAGCAAGCTTAAACAAATTGAACAGGAGATAGTCCTAATTTTCACATTTGGGACAATGATGACTCATATCACAACATGGCTTTGGGGATCCATGACTACTGACATAGTCAAAACTACATGTTCTTGATAGAGCTCGAGAAATTTAGGCTTGGAAACACTTACCCAACAAGACAAGATTTTTGTATTTACATGAGTACGAAAGTAAGATCTTTGGTGCCAAACAAGGCACTCTATCTATTGTAGAATATTATTAAATCCTGATAAGTCTATGGACGAAACTGAACCAATATCAAATTTGAAGCTTGAAAATAGCAAGAATATTGTCACTCTTGCTCAACTTATTGAACAATCTTCAAATTCAAGTTCATATCAGGATTGATTTCTCAATATGATCATGTTAGTCTTATTTACTTATCTCACATTAAGCCAGACATTGCTTTTTCTGTGAGTCTAGTTAGCCAATTTATGCACCAGCCAAAGGAACAAGTTGTTCTTAGGATTGTTCAATATTTTAAAAAAAAAGGACTCCAAGAAGAGGGACTTTATTCATAAGAAACAAGAATGTACATTTTGAATCATATAAAGAAGCAAATTTGTGGGGGTGTCAGTTGTGGATAGAAGATCAACAATTGAATACTACACCTTCCTTGGTGGAAACCTAGTGATTTGGAAGAGCAAAAAATAGTGTAGTAACTAGATCGAGTGTTGAAGCATAATTTCGAGCAATATGATGCATACTTCAATTTGTGTCACGTATCTATATCCAACATGTATCTTAACTGATACTTTAGGATACTTTACCGATACTTATCAATGAAGTATCCAATCTATGGAGCATTAATACTTTTTTAGTGGCAATAATTTATAATTTTTTATTTTGATAATGTCTAACAAGTATGATTTTAATTTGGATATGCACAATAACTAATAATTACATACTTATTATGTTTTAAGCATTTTTATATGTTTGTAAGTACGTACATGTCATGTATCGTATCCTATTATTTTCCAAACAAAAAACATATCGTCGTATCATCGTATCCGATACATATCATATCCATGCATGAAGATTATATTGGAAGACTTGAAAGTGGGATGAATCTATGAGGTTATATTGTAACAATATATCTGCAATTGGTATTGCCCACAACTTGGTGCAATATGATAGAACTAAACATATCCTGTATTATCTTTGAAAGAATTATATCCGAGTTGAGAATGGAGAATGCTTACTCAAGCTAGACAGTAACTTGAAGGACAGTGTCAAAACTGTGGTGTTCATTATGTATTTTACGAATATCTCGCTATTAATAATGGGTTTATGTATATAAACAATCCCAAAATCAGAGGGATTTGTCTCTTTAGAATTAGCTGTCCATATTTCCTAAAATAATCCGTAGACTCACGTAGGTCTAAATGACCTTCATAATTGATACAATAAAGTAGAATATTATTCCTTCTAAATTTGAGATTAATAAATCAATGTATCAGTTTCCTATCATGATACAACTATTGCACTAACAAAACAGCACATTCATGCTGACGCAGCACTCTACTGCACGGCCACATCAACATTTCTGTTACATATTAGATGTCAAATTAATGAATGAACCAAAATTAACCAATTAAAATAGAAAGGGATTACATATCCAGGGAGACAAAATTTGCAAAATATGATAATTAGGGAACAAATGCAATTAAAACAAAAAAATATATAACATCAATTAATCAAACATCTTACTCTAAGGTGTTCAGCAATGTCCTTCTCGTCCACATCACAAATTATTTTATCCTTGTCACTTTCTCGTACATAGACAAGCATATATGCATTTGAGTATTTTGTAAATTTAAAGGAAGAGTTGTTGAACCCAGGATTAGTTTGAGGTAACTGTTGACAAAAGAAAAATACAATGAAGCAAAAAAAAAACCAAGTCGAAAGATATCACGAAAAAATATACAAGACAAGCCCAACAAAGGAATTCAAAATACTACCTCCTCTTCACCACCATACTGTTCTTCTAAAGCCCTCTTTGCATCTTCTTTTGTTACTCGTTCATCGTCAAACTTAAACCTGAAGCAAGTATTTGTGAAGGTTAGATCACCAAAACAAGCAATTCATGTTTTCCTCTCATTTTTTATAAATACATCTAAGTGTGTGGTCAAGATATACAGACACTTTCACACAAGCATTATATCCAAAAACCATAAACGAAGTTGATGAAACTTTTACCAACTAATCAGGTATAAAGACAGTTTTACACAGCTTTATACTGTGAAGATGTTGGAGCTGTGATATTTAATTTGATTTTGGAAAAAAAAAAGTCATTCTAAAAGAAAAGATTTAAATTGTGAATGTGTTAGAAAATGTGACCAACAACTCCAATATTAGAAAGAGAAAATTATAAAAGAAGCAAAAAATGAACAAAACTGAAAAGCAAAATATCAATGCCCTCTTATACTACCATGTCATAAAGAAAAACAAAATATTGATTATTGACACCCAACAAATCATCTAAATAATCTTAGAAAATCATAAGAAATCTCTATATCACCTAAAATAAATTGATCACCAATTTACAAGACATCCTCTATGTAACTCCCATTAAAACACGCACTGAAGACACTCACAAAACAGAGAGGAAAAGGGGGAGAGAGAACAAAAGACATGGGAGCTGAATCTGAAAGTTTGTTAACGGCATTACTAGTTATAGTACAAAGGAGTAAGTTAATCATCCACTAAATACCTAACTAACATACAACACTAAGAGAATCATCTACAACACCTCCAAACGTTCTATCAATTTGATGTAACAAACATGACAAAATTACAATAGAATATTTGACCGTAATGAAATTGAACGTGAGGTGAATAGATTAACTAGTAGTGTTTACTGTCCTAGCATCACTAGCACCGTAGGATGTTAATACATGCAAAAGATATGTTTGATCTAAGTAATTAGGGAATATGTACGCCTATAATTAGGGATATTCTTCATTATTAGCCGTATTGGGTTTCCCTATATTGTGTACTTTGAATGATTACAAATAATAGATTTACTTGTGTGATTATACATACAATTCAAAACAACAGAAAAACTCTTTAATACATGACTCTAACTTTCCTGTTTCATAGTGGCAAAAATTATCCTTCATAATAATCAATTTCATCACAATACTTTTTTCAGGACAATAAACAAGTGCACAATGAAAAATAAGATATTATAATACATATAAAAATACTGAATATTTAAAAGAGTGTACCACTGATTTGATAGTGTTGGCCTAATGTAAACATAGTAGTGTCCACCATTCACCCCGCTACTGTGAACCAAAACACTGCAAACAAAAGTGCAGACAAGGTTTATACAGATGTTAACAATGAGGCAAACCTATAGTAAACAGCAAACTACTTCACAGTTCAGGATTACCCCACCTCATAAACTAATGCAATAACAAGTAAATTCAAAAATAGATAAATTATAAATTTTGTCCTAAACAAATTATACCAAGTTCTCAATGACCTTATCTCAAGGCTCAAAGTATAAACAAAGCCAAAGTGGCACAAAAAGCAACTTCCACATCTGAGAAGTTTTCTTGCCTGTCAGACCATCACCAACAATCAATATATTTTATGCTAATACTTATCCTCCACTCTACCTCCTCAATACCTTCTTCAGAACCTCATTGCATTTATCGACCAACCTACTGACTTATTTGATGCCACAGTTTTGGTTATAGCCCTTTGCAACACATCAAACTTGAAGTATTTCAAGGATACTACTACCTTGATCAAAATGTGTGTTTTCCTCATGCCATCCACATACATTGAGAAATAAAAAGCTTTACAAAATTAAAAAGATAGGTGTTTGGAGATATTCGGGTTATTGGTCTAATTGGCAGCATAGTAGTCAATAGCGGTCAGAGCGACTGCTATTGCCGCACGAAGGCAGGATGGATGTGCGACACCGAAGGAGTGTATCCAAATAGCGGCAATCGCGAGAGCAGCAAATAGTGGGAAATTGCGGAAATAGCAGGGAAATCGCGAAAATAGCGACGCAACTTGGAGAATCCCTTCATTAAGGGTATTTTTTGTCTAGGATTTTTGATGCAGTAGCTATTTTCCATTTCACTCTTCTTCATTTCGTTTTCTTTCTCTCTGTCAGTGCCCCAACCCCACTTTGTGTCTTCTTCTTTCTTCTCTTCCGACGACAAGTTTCTCTTCTCTAACGAGAATTCAACGACCTTCTCTTCTCTTCTAGTGAGGTTCTTCTTTCCTCCCTTTCCCTCTATTGCTGTTTTTCTTTTGGGCAGAATTTTTGTTTTTTAATTTCAGCCTTCTTTCTTCTTCTTTTTTAATTTCTTCCTAATTTTTTTGGGTATAATTTTTTTTTAATTTCAACCCTTTTTTTTATTTTCTTCCTTTTTTTTTTGTAGAATCTTTTTTTTTTATTTTGCAGATCTTTTTTTAATTTGAGCCCTTTTTTTTTAATTTCTTCCTATTTATTTTTTTTGGGTAGAATCCTTTTTTTCTTAATTAGCAGAATCATGATAAAGAATAAGATTAAACTCCTGTGATTATTGATTTTAGTCAATCTTAAGTTTAGCACTTTGTTTTATAAATATTTTATATAAAGTATTGTTTGAGAGTACCATAAACTTTAATTGTTAATAAATGAATTTAGAGTTATATTTTTTATTTTAGCTTTTATATATATTATTAATTATTTAATATATGTATCCAAATAGCGGTGTTCCCGCTCTGCTTCATCCGCTATCCACTTTTGGGGTCAACCGGAGATTAACTACTATGAGAATGACCAAACTGATAGTATAAATATGCAAACTATGTTATCTATTTGTGTATAAACAAGTTGTTATCAATTTCTCAATAAACTGTAAGAGCCAAAGAGGTATTAAGTTTTCTATTTTCTTTTCAATGATATCTAGATAACAATTTACTTAAAGACCTTTAGATAATAATTAATTAAATGAATTATAGAGGATAGAAAGCAAAGGAACAATGAGTGGATAACCCAATCAATAAGAAATTAATAACATGAGCTACTTTATCTTGAGAGAACACACTTCATAGATACATATCCTACGAGTGTGTACGGGTGTCAGCGTCTGATACGTGTCGGACACGTGGACATGCCATTGAAGAGGCATGTCCAAGCTTCATAGGTATTAGTGAGTCCCAAAAGCTAGTTCGAGAAGGGGAATTGACAAGTCTTATTTTAACTACTTTGGCCATGTTCCAAGACAATGAAGACATCTTAACATCTCTCAAACACTGTACTTAAATAGTCACTATAGTAGCGTTATAGCACTATTGCATTGTGGATTCCTCAGATCAACAATTTAACCTTTGGTGTGTTGGGTTGTCCATCAAATCAATTATTGCAATGCTATGGGTTTTCTACTTGCGGCGTGTGACAGTAATAGCTATGCAACTTCCAACGTATGGTGCAACACTGCCCGGGATATGATATAGCAGAATATTGGCTTTCCACCCATTTCCACAACCAATATTCATAAACTACTCTCCACAAATTTTCTCCTTGATCAAAAAAAGGCTTGAGAAGGCAAGTACACACAAAATGTCAGAGTCTACCCGCAGTCTTTTCAAACCTAAATCAGAACTCTGCCACTAAATATTTGCTTTTAGGTTATACTTGTTTAAAAATAGAGTAACAAAAATATAGGATAAAAAGGCTTTTATTTTCCTTTCATGGTTGCACTTTATTGTTTAGGATTGGTAAACCTTGTAGGGTAGAGTGCAAGTGAGTTTACACTTTCAACCATCTAATATTTTAGTGGTGCTGAGTATGAAGTGGTTTTCTTTTCAAATCATCTACCTTCCCATTTTGAGCACTTCAAGAAGAAGCATAAATGCAGTTTCATGATGCAGCATACAGTGCTGTTCCAAATCAGGCATTGCATAGAAAAGATTATTGCTTTAGCATGCATTATTTAAGATACCTGTGAAGTGAATAAAGATTCCGAATACTTCTGTCTGCTTCAGGAGATAGATACTTGCCATTATCCCTATCAAGATCAAGTTGCAAAGGGAATTCATAGCGGTCATTGATCTGATGCCAATCAATGACCATGTTAGATAGAAGTGTCAGAAGTAATAGAAAATATTATAAATGGAATAATAAATAAACTGAGAAAAATATTATTATAGTAGTATCCGTCCAATGGGGGAAATATAACCAAGGGAAGACAGAAAAAAAAAAATACATCTAAGACAGAAACAACCTTATTGTATGTTTGAAATTTAAAGTAATTGCTAATTAAAACAACTTCAAACAGTATACAACAGGATATAGGATATGGTACAAAAATTCCTGGACGAAAGCAAGAGAGAAAGCTTACAATAACAATAGAAACTTTGTGAGAAACAAAGATTGGTGGATAATAATCAAAGACAGGCCCAAACAGGACAGTTACTCCTAGAAATTTAATAAATGGGTACTAAATGTGGTGCATCATACACGTTTAATAATAAGCAAAAGGTCTTTAACTGCATAATTTATAATAAAAAACTATCAACTGTAACTGCAACTAGCAAAGAAAAACTGGTAAAAAAATCCTATCAGAATAAAATATTATATAGTGAAAAAATAAAATAATAACAAAGTCAAAAGGAAAGGGATATTTTATCGGTTCTTGAATTAAGTACCAACCTTTACCATAGCGTCTCGCATAAAATCATACTCGAACCGTTTTAATTGAAGCTGTAGAACAGGTGGGAAATCGATGAACAATACACCCTTCCTAGCATCCTGAAAGTGTAATCATAATCACGTTCTAGGAAAATAATAACTTCAAATAATGAAAAGAAATTATAATAATAACAGCTTCAGCAATCTTTCAAGTGAAACACTAACTCCTAAACAAAAGCAGATAACAAAATAGAAGAAGATCAATATTAACAGGTGTGCATAGATAAAATAATGCCCTTAATGAAGTTCAGCCTGATAATAAAAGGCAAAAAAAAAGCATATGGGTTCAGGTTTTACCTGTAAACCATGGTGCTCGGCATGATATTTGTTATCACCCTCAAGCCGCTCCACTTCCACATACTTATCAAAAGAAGCATATACATCCTTACAGCCTTTGACATCAAGCTGAAGATCTGCAATCAAATATCCAATATTTCATAAGGTCAAATAATATGGAATAATGTGGTAGAAAACACCATCCTAAAGGAAAAATGTATACCATAAAATGACTCCTTTCTTGTTGATTTATAATCCTCATTGATGCATTCAATATAGTTCATATGGTGGCCTTCAAACAATTTCTGTATAGTGCCTTCCACAACAGTTCCCTGTCAAGGATGAAATCTCAGTAACATAATAAAAGTACACAAGTATCCAGAGTAAAAGCTACTTTAACAAGACATAACAATAAAAAACTATCATAAATAACTCGGTACCTTCATTTTGTCTTCTAGCTTCTCACAAAGAACCCTATTAAGTTCTTGGACATCATGCTGCATGAAAGAATCATATGTATCCCATCCAAAAGACTTGGTTAACTCTTTTGTTGCTACACTAGTGTCACTGTACTGCAATTTGTAAAACAAACTCTGTAATGCAAGAGGTATGCTCCCTGATGGCATATCATTTTCAGTTGTGGGCATATGGTACACAGCCTGAAAAACCAATTCTATACATGAGCTAATTTTAAATATAATTGCTTGCCCCCTTTTAAAAAATAAGACCTTACAAATTTATATAACATGGCTAACCTTTCGGAAATAAGAAATGTGGTACAGTGTTTGAAGCAAAGAATTCATATAACAAGTAGCTCCTTGGTTTTTTAGTCCAACATAACCAGTTTCCTTTTTCGAGTCATATGACCAATCCATGTCTTTACGCACAGCAATGTCAGCCTCTACCACACATGTATCATTCACAAGATAACCTCTAGCAGGATCATACAATTGAGCAAGCGGCATGAAATTAACGAAACCCCAATCACACTCACGCGCATTGAACTGATGATGAGATTCTGGAATATGAAAAAGCAATCAAATTTATTTTTCTGAATAAGAAATGAGAGGTATAGGGGGCTACAAAAAATGTTCCCAGAGAAGATGATAAGATATTATTCATTACATAAACAAGTTAAAATTAGAGAGCTAAGAGAAAAAATCCATCATAACTGTGTGACAGATTTCGATTTTTCAGGAGAACAAACAAAATTCCTTTATTGTAAACAGAAGCCCAATGGTAGAATAAACTTGGTGCAGAGAATTAATTACAGAGAATAACTTTTCTGAAGGATGATAAATTCCTTTTTTTATTAGCCCCTAAGTCATACTAATATGCACGGATACTACATCTTTCCAATACAGTCTTGAATATTCTATCAACCTATGTCAGCTTTTAATAACAGAATCAAGCTAGCAAACTTAACACAAACTAACCAAGTAAAAAGAAAACTTGTAACATAGTAAAAATACGAAATTACTACAGTATTTGAAATGAAAATAACACGACAAAATGAAATACTTGGTGATTGTTACAGTAGGTGATTACTTTAACAAACTGTCTAACATCGCTAAATATCAGAGAAAGGAATCTAGTAAAGAAACAACGTGTTCAGAAGACTGGATTATTTCAATAATCAATCATACATGTTACTTATATAATTGAATATGTGAAAATAGGTTTTACGTTTTATATGTGAAGATAAATTATTTTGCTAGAATTGTCTAAAATAATTGTTTCTTTTATAGTAAAATTACAAAAAAGGATATAGAATTATTTGTAGTAGTTGGTATGTATTTAAAATAAACAATTGTTCGGAATTGAATGGAAAACAAAAGTAAAATAAAAAATATAATTTATTAGCTTTTAAGAATAATCTCCAAAATTCTTTATCTTAAAAGAAGATCTTTGTAAAGATTGTAAATTGGGATTATAATCTATCTAAATTACCAAACACATTTGATTAGAAAAAGTAACACTAGTAGCCTTTTCCAAATCAGAATATACAAGATTAAAAAATAAATCCATCCGATTAGAAAAAGTAACACTAGTAGCCTTTTCTAAATCAGAATACAAGTTTAAAAAATAAATCCATCCACATGTGCTTTAACACAAGAACCTAAGACAATATAAATACATGGAAAAGGTAAAACAAGAAGATTTTAATTCATTAGTTTCTTGATAACATGAAATCTCTGAAAGTTAAAGTTTCAAAAACATTTGACACAGATCCTTTATAAAGATGATATCCTCCAACAGAATATCCTCCCAATGTCTGATAAAAGAATCATCACCTAACCTACAAAAAATCTATAACCCATAATAAACATACCCAAAGCATTGTGGGCTCATTTAGTTGTCAAGATATTATAAAATACAAAAGTAAGAGAGGAACACAAAAAGACAAAAATCAAGATAAGCATTAATCATACCCAGTGTTTGTTATGCACCATGATAAAGACCAGATAGTAATAGGTTGTGGTGGGGGTGTTGACAGTGATAGTGGTGACAAGAGTAATGACAATGGTAGCAATGACGAAAATTCTTAAAAAGTAGATTTGGGTCTAACTAAACCTCATAAAGGTTTACACTCATTTATAATTTAGTTATATCACTAGATATGGGATCTATGGTCAGATAGCATGTGGTAAAATAGTCTCAACAAATCTTGTTAGAATATGTTCTAATATCAACTTATAAAGCAGATTTAGGTCTAATTCAACTTCATAAAACTTGTAAGATGTAGTTTGTACTCACGTATATGATCTGACCATAGCTTTAGTCAATATGGGATCTTAGAAAAAAAATGACAATAACCACATGGCGGTGCTAAAAATGGTGGTAGTTGTTATGACAAAGATAACTGTGAGGGTGGCGAAAAAGGAACAGTGATGACAGGGAGGATGGTGGTGGTGATAGTGATTGTAATGGAGGTGAAGTGGTGAGAGAGTAAGAAAGAGATCAACTACCCTATCATGCTGCCTTCTAATCCAACTACCCCTTCGAAATAAGAAATATGCTACACAACAGAATAGGATAGGCAATAGGATAAAAAAATCATAGCATATCACTACCAAACATTTTATTAGAACAACATATGATAGTTATTCTTTCCTGACCACCAAACTGAACCTAAAGTCTATTTCAATAGAAGAAACACCAGTTGTTTCATCTTCTATTTACGTTTCCTGAAAAGATTTTAAGTTTTAGATTTTAAAATTCAACAAAAACCATGTTTAGTTGTCATATTTTAAGAAAAGTACTTCTTTAATTGAAAAATATATAAAACATGTAAGACAACTAGAATAATTTGAATAATAGTTGCTAAAACCTAGAAGGGGAGGGGGACCAGTTTTATTCATATTAGTCAGTCATGGATACCAAATAGCAAGATGACTATTATTCTAATATTTTTATATAAATTCATTATTCATGTATATATATATATATATGCTCATGCTCAAAAGGAGGAAAATAGTTAAAATCTTATGCACTAATAATCATTAGTAATAAGAGTCACAGTCCTTTAATAAACAAATTTGATCATAGTAGTCAATAGCAGTAGCAGGCACACCACTATTCTGAATTTTTTTTATCTATTCAGAAAACCTCTAATATATATTAGATTTCAAATACACTCATATAAAAATTTAGTTTGTATTATATAACAATAACAATATATTATTGCTTAATTAAAATTTTATATTCATGTTTACTTACTACTTTATTATATATATATTAATATTTTAAAATAATAATAAGAATTCTAAAGCATAAATTTTTTTATTTTACTCATAAGATTTTAATATATATTAATAGATTATTTGGATTTTTTTCTATTATATAGCTTATTTTATTAAATATTATGTTTTATTTTTTTTATTACTATTATTAAATGGTTTATTACACTTTTTCATTACTATTATTTTTAATTTTAATTTTAAATTAAGTATATCATATATTATGATTTTTTTAGTTTACTAAATTATTTGGTTTATTATATATTATGTTATGCTTTAAATAGTTTTTTTCTATTTTTTTAATGCTATTACATTTATTATTATTATTATTATTATTATGTAATTTGTTATATTATATCATAAATAATTAAAACCAATTCACAAGTAACAAGTTGAAAACCCACCCATGTTGGAATGAAATTGGACAGAACTTCAAACACATCAGAAAGGAGAGAAACAAATCCAGAAACCATAAGGACCAGACCCATCATGTTCTCCATAATGTCACTCCAGTGAAAATTAAATGTCGGAAGTGTTTGGCATAGTGGATTTCACTTGGGCTTCAGAGTCGCGGTACCAAAACTCCAAAACATTATAACGATATAAAAATATAATCAATTTCTCAGATTTTCTTATACTCTCCCTTGACCCGTAAATAAAAAAAATAAAAATTGAGCTATGCCAAAAACAATAGTTGGAAAAACAACTAAGGGATATTGTAGAGGTCAAAGAAAATTGCTAGAAAGATAGCTGTGTCAGACAGCTGGGAAGATAGCTTGAGAGGGATTTCTTGGCAAGAAAAGCATATTGACTACACAAGAGAGTCAGTTTTATATATAAATAATGGACCCTAGAGCTACCAAACAAAAAACCAGGAATGATCAATCAATTATAATTCATTCATATTTCAATTGATCATCTCCCGTTCCACTAAATTATCTGATTGAGGTGACCCAATTAAATTATAATCTGTAATAACTTCAAGCTAATAATTAAAAGATAAAGGATTTTATTGCCTGACTACAATCCCTAGGTCCATCAGTTTGCTTCTTAAATGAAATTGTAAAGCAGCAACTTGATTCACATCAAATAATTAATATGAATTAAATGAATAAATCTAAGATGGCATCATTTTGACAAAACCTAAAACCCTCTATTTTTTCGGTCTGCAACAGAAATCTCTAACTTAAATTATTATCTGTTCACAGAACCATTATATTGGTTCTCTCAAACATATACTATCCCATATTATAAACATGAATATAATTTCTATTACTTTACTTATTCAAGTTGGAAAAGACAAAAAATTTTAATGAATATGATCTGCAGCGATATTACCTTTTCTTATTGAAAATTTACTATGAATTTGATTAACAACAGTCAAGCTGAATTGGGCATATTTACTCCAACCATAAGGCAATTTAGCTGCATCTGCAACATCTACATACATTGATAGATGGTCAACACTGTTCCCCTTTGAAAAGATAAGAACCCGCCTGCTCATTTAAACTAATGTCAGTGAGGACAACATTCATAATAAGGATAACTTAACACTCACACAGAAGTTGAGGGATACAGGTAGAAATGGATATACCAGTTAAAGCCCCCTACACAGAAAGCGTCAGAAAATACTCTTTTAGGAAGTGATGAAAAATTGTCAATGGTCCAAGTGAATTTTGCAGATGGTGTATCATCCATTGTTGGAGCAGCCACTGTGGGAGCAGCAACTGTGCTTGCGCTTTCTGCTGCTGAAATTGAAAAAGTAAAGAAACACTAAACAAAATAATAAAAATATAAATAAACATAATGATTACTCAATTAGACCAAATATTAAAAAAAGTTAAAAAATAAAAATTTGTTAATTTCACAGAACACATGGAAGAATGAGTCTCAAAAATTAATTTTACTCATCCATCCCAAAGCACCACTTAAAATAAAGCTTCAACTCAAACCCCAAAAAACATAGCAACTTCAGTGCTTCCTCACAATACATAACATTAATCCCAATAAAATCAACAAAAGACATAAAAATCACCATAAATCACTGCTTGCATTTTCATAGCATTCATTGATTCAACCCAACCACCTTTACACACTCACACTAATCTTAGTGCATGTAACTCAATTGTCACCTGTCCCACTATAAAAAAATTTCTTTTCATTAATCATTACAAAACTACCACCCTAATTACAAAAATACAATCCTATTTTTACTTCAATTCCTATTTCTAAACATTCATAAAAAATTGCACCAGCCACTTCCGATAAGTTCACACATTATGATCAAATAAACAAATTCAATATGATGTCAATACTCATTCACTGAGTCTCCAACAATGAGCATTATCCAAATTCAACAATTACCTTCCATAGGTTGAGGACCGTGAAGAACCTGCATCTCATCCTGCTGCTGCGGCTGCTGCGGCTGCTGCTGTGACTGCGGCGGCTGCTGCTTCATGCAACACAACAAAATTAAACATGTACGCCAAAACCCTAACCATCGTCAAACAGACAAACCGCACAAAACAATGAAAAATTATAAAACTAAAATCAGGATAAAGTGATTGATTGCAATCGAATTGAATTGAAGCCTAAAAGAAAACAAAAACCAATAATTCTGTTACATCCAATGGAGGAGGAGGAGTCATTAGAGTCATGTTGAAAGGAAGAGACGCAGTAATTCATAAACCAAGAATTGGAATGTATATATATATAGAGAGAGGGGGGGAAGAGGACGAGTGAGAGGGAGTGATGGAAAGAAGCAAACAGTGACTTGAGTGAGAAGGGTTGCTTTAGCACGGAAGGGGATGTTTCCGGAATTTCGTAACAATAAACCCAATTCTGAGTTTTATGAGGGATACACTATTTCAATACATACTTTCTTTTTCTTTTCTTTTTTTTATTTTCATCAAAACTAAGTTTTAAGATATTTTCATTTTATAGAATAATAGATATTTATTTTCATATAATTAAATTTATAATAATTAAATATAATATATAGATGGCGTTTTAATATCTTTAATCTTTAATTTATAACAATTAGTAATAAGAATGGTATTTTATAACTATTTCTTGTTATATACTTTTTTATCTCTCTTTCATTTTACATCTTTTATATTTATTAATCAAATTTTTAATTTAATTATCTAAAATAATTAGTCATAAAAATTGGATGTATTTTACTTTATAATTAAATTTATTATTTTTAAAATAAAAATTAAAAAAATTTATGACAAATTTTATACATATTTTATAATAATTTTTTTTTTTATTTATAACAATTAATAATGAGATTATATTTTGTAATTATATATTTTTTTATATACTCTTTTCACCTCTTTTACCTTTTCAGTCTTTATATTCCTTACTAGCTTGTTAGTTTTCCTTAAAACTATCTATACAACTTGAAACGAAAATTATTTATATTATTGTTTGTACATATAATTTTTTATAACTTTAATATAAATTTTAGTAATATTTTTAATTAATCTTATCACAATAATTATTTTTTATTTATATTCTTATTTTTTATATCATAAAAAATTGAAATGACAGCATTTTCAATTGTGTTAATAATAAGTGTTCATATCATTTCATATAATCAAATTTTATAATAAAAATGTTTTTGAATATATAAATTAAAAGTATAAGAAATATATATTATGACTGCTAATTGTTTGCTAATATCCTGTTAAAATTAAATATGTTTTAAGTTTTCTAAATATTTTTTTATTTCTTAAAAATTAATTTTTTTAATTTTTTAATTTTTAATAGTTAAATTTTACTAAAAATAGAAAATATTAATCAAAATAATTAAGGTAATAAAAGATTTAAATTAATTTTTTTAAAGTTTATAACTTAATTAAATAATAATATTTTTTATCTTTTATAAATAAGATCATTATATAATTTATTTATTTTTATGTATTGAAAATACAATATGAACATTTATTTTTCTGAAATAAATCATCAACTTTTTTTCTTAAACACAATTTGAAGAAATTAATCAGGCATGTAATTTTATTTTTTCAATAGTATGTATCATTTATAGGTAATAGTAACAAAATATATTTAACATATTACAAACATAATTATTTTACATTAATTTTTTTTGTATTTTACAAGTTTATATATATACCTTATTTTTGGTTAATGACATGAAATGGATTATTTTATTATTCAATTTTAATGTACTTTAGTGTAAATTTAATTATAATGTTTATGATGCAGTTTTGATTTGCTTTAGTTAAAAGATAAATATAGTTAGGTTCGGTTTAAACATTAGATTAATTTTATAATTTTATATTAATATATTATTTTTATATTTTTTATATAATTACTAGATTATTTATAAATTTTACTTTTACAAATTTAATAATTTTTTTACACATATTTACAATATTATATATAATTTAAAATATAAATATCAAAATATTAATTTTGTTGTATTTTTTTCTTTCAATCATATTTTATTATAAACATAATTTTTCTTTCACGTGATTAGTCTATCATAAATTTACTATAATTTAAATATATAAATTAAATTATGCGAATTATATTTTTTTTATATTATGTTATATTCCTCTCCCACAAATATAACAATATTTAAATAAATAATATCAATTGATTAGATTTTGAAATTTTAAACTATAAAATGATTTGTCATTCAATTTAAAAAAAAAAGAGTTCAAATCTATATAAAAAAAATTTAATCAATTCTTAATTTTTTGAATTAGTTTTTAGATTTGTTTTTATCAATTCAATTCTAAATTTTTTTGTGTTTAATGATATTGAGCTCTCATAAAATTTTGTTAGTTACGTAAGATTAAGAGATTTACTGTAACAGATTAAAATAGTAAAAATTTTAAACTAAGAAAAATAAAGTTTTCACTCATAAGAACAAGGAGTAAAGGATAAAAAAAGGGCATAGAGTGTACAACCAAAGTTATACATCATTCTAAATGGAGTACAATCCATCTCAAAATATATCTCGCTATAGGTAGCCACGAAATACAAAATGAAACCACAAAAAAACAAACAAAACATGAGGTCACTACTCCTTCTTAGCTTTGCTGGCAGAAGCTGTATCCTTCATGTCATCTGCTCCCGTGTCAAACAAGATCATAGCATAATCATACAAATAGCACAATACAAAAGAAAGGTTGAGACACATTTCATATCATTCAATATTTACATGTTGAATTATAAGTTCTACAACATACCACACACATAGAATTAGTCTACCAAAGGCCTTTGTATACACAAGCACACACAACTAGACTGACGACTTCCGGAAGACTTGTATGAAGTTAGACCTCAGGAACTAACACCTGAATCATCACATGGAGTTACATCCCCATCCAGACCTATGGATGTCAAGGTAACAGAACTTAGGCCCTTCCCGAGGGTGATCCTAATTTCGTCTCCATCGACTTCTCACAACTAGTGTTAGTGTCTATCTGACTCTAACCACTAGTGAAGTCTGGAATATTCCCTTCAGATATCCCAAATCATACATACACTAAAGTTATTGCATACAAACATATCATTCCACAACATTCTTTCTATTCATCCTTTGCTTTCATTATTACATTGGTCTTAGTGCTAGGTACTCATCACACTGGTCTTACAGCCAACAATCAACATCACACTCATATGCATCATAGACATCATCTCATAATTAGAACATTTATGTAAAATCATATTAAATCAATCCACTACTCAACAAATCTCATAATTTAGAAGAATTTACAGTCAACAAACAGGGGACACTCGCTTGGGCAAGGTCATTCTCACCTGAGCGAAAATTAAACTAAAACAGGGTCGCTCCTTCTAGGAAGCTCGCTTGAGCGAGCAGACCCTCGCTTGAGTGAAAACAAACCCGAGGACAGGGTCTGGATCATTGGGAGGTCTCGCTTGAGCGAGTACTGCTCGAAATTGAACAGCACCTCCCCTAAAACTGAGTATCCTCTCAATTTTGGGTACCTAATACAGCCATCCAACAGTTCATACACATTCAATAAAGTATCAAAACATGCAGTAATGTGGGGAAAACTTTCCTCCCATGCTATTCTCAATTGGTGGCTCAATTCCATATTTTACTCATCTTAGAACTTTCAATTCAATGAACTCAACATAAAGACATTAATCCACAAGTTCATTTCCACACTCACTTATAAGATACATTCAACACAACTTACATTATGCAGCACATGGTATCTCATCTACACATCTCAGTCAGTCAAAACAAGGAATATCACTTACAAAGCATTAATCGAACACTTTTCATTCTAGTTCAAGAAATCATTCAAATTTAAAAGTAACAGCAAACCAATGTCACACCAATTTTGTAAAAGACAAGCCCTATTTTCCAAACCAATTTCACAAATGCAGGATACTGTACCATTTCAACAACTGAATAGAATTAAAGGTGCTCCCCCTGTTACCTGAAAATCCAAGTTTCTCCTAAAGCACCCAAACACTTTTCCTCTTCAAAGAGCACTTGCAGCTAACACAAAAGGGGACATAAAGGACGAATAAAATACACCATTAAGATCAAAAAACATCGAGGAACACAAAGGAACTCCAAGAAACCCAAAATAACCAAGAATCGATCTTCAAATAAAAAACCCCCCAATTTGAAACCCTAAAAGTGCGCAAAGGAGAAAACTTACCCGAATCGAAAATCTAATCGGTCAATCCTCTTCTATTCCTCGCCACAAGTCCAACGGTGGTCTCCGTTCTTCAATCGGCCAAGAATCGGGTGAGAAGCGGAGGAGAGAAGTCAGAAGGAAGGGTTTAGAGAGAGAGCTTGAGGAGAGAGAAAGTGCTTTAAGGAATGAAGAACGAAAAGTGTTTTTATTAGTTTCAAAAGCAGGGGACCCACCCCTCTATGTTCTTCATTACTTTAACCTTACCTCTTTACTCAGCTTTCACTTCTCTGGGTCCTTACACTTACCTAATATACTTTTCTTCCATTAATATTTTCTATTCTTTTCTGTTATATTATTTTTGTAGTTATCCGTGAAAGTTAGTTTTATTATTTTTCATTGTATTAGTGTTTGGACTTGATAAATATTTATTTTGGATTAGCCAAACCTATGAAATAATGTAATGAGTGCTTTTTCCATGATATTTGTTTTTCTTACTCTTCCTCTAAAAATTTAAAAATAATCAAAATTGTAATTGTAAAAAATATTTTTGGATTATAAAATCCAAAAGTTATTTGAAAAATTGTATTTTTGAATTATAAAATTTAGAAGTTAAATTTTTGAAAAAGTTACTTTCCAGATTATAAAATCTAGAAGTCAATTTCGAATTGAAAATAAAGTTTGAGATTATATAATCTGGAAGATAATTTTAAAAAAACGTAACTTCCAAATTGTACAATCTAGAAGATGATTTTTTAAAAACTTGACTTTTAGATTTTACAATTCAAAAGGAATTTTTTTTTATACACATGACTTCCAGATTCTACAACTCAAAGTCGTTTTTACACCAAACTCACTTCTGAATTGTGAAATTCGAAAGTTATCACCAAATTACATGATCCAAGATGTCACTAGAAAATATTTTGGCAGAGAAAATGAAAACCAAAAATGATTTACAGAAGCAATTTTGGTATTTCTTAAATTTTTAAACATTTTAATGTAATAAACTCATTTTTATAGAACGCTATCAATCTCTTCATATAGCATCCAATTTTGATTTTAATTGGACAAAGAGAACATATTTGATTAATTTATCCATTGACCCACATGGAATATAAGTTATATGCAGTTGTAAATAACACAACCACAAAGTTCGTAAAAATACCGATTCACTTTTATTTGTATACATTTATTGTGTATTTGGATGAAACGGTTTAACATAGTAACTCATTTATATGATGAATTTAAAATTTTTTGAGTAAAATGATTTATTTGGATAAGGAAATTAGAAAAAATTGAAATTTAAGAATTTTGAAAAGATATTTCAAATAACTAAAACACTAGAATTTGAAATTTCCTAAACAAAGAAGAAATTGGAATTTCACTACCATGTTTGGTGTAGGTGTAACTATGTCAATCCCAAGTCACTATGGGTAGGGTCAAGATGGGACCAAGTCGGGCAAGGTCCAGCTCAAGCTAGGCCTAAGTTGGGTTGGGTCCACGCTAGGCCGAGTCGAGTCTGACACATCTTGGGCTTAGTCATGTCTAACCATTTTAGGTAAAGTCGAGTCGGACCCACCTCGAACAGAGTTCAATCAAACCCAAATTAGGTGGAGTATAGTCGGACTTACATTAGGTTGAATTGAGTCAGACCCACATCAAACCGAGTTGAGTTAGGTTGCCTCAGGCCAAGTCATTCTGACCTGTGTTGGATTGAGCCAAGTTAGTCCCAACCTATACCAAGTTTAAGTTGGGTCCACCTTGCATTGAGTTAGGTTCATGTTAGACCGAGTCGAGTCCAATAGACAGAGTTGAGTGAGGCCCTCAATTATCCAAGTTGGGTCGGGCTCATGTCGAGCCAAGTAGAGTTTGGGCCACACTAAGCCGAGTCGAGTCGTGTTCATCCTAGGCTCAGTCGAGTTAAGCCACTCTAAACCAAGTCAAGTTAGGCCCACTTAAGGATGAATGATGGTGAGCCCGCCTAGGCCAAATCAAGTCGGGCTCACTCCGAGTTGAGTCAAGTTAAGCCTACATGAAATTGAGTCGAGTCAAGTTCGTCCTGGATCGAGTTCATTTAGGCCCTCTTGGACCAAATTGAGTCAAGTCCAAATTGGCTTGAGTTGAGGTGGACCCTGGACCGAGTCGAGGTGAGCTCACTGGACTAAGTCAATTGTAGCCTAACTTGGTCTGTCCAAGACCGAGTCGAGTCGAACAAAGTTAATTCTGGAAACAAAGTCAATAGGACCCTTCTTGGAGTGAGTTGAGTTGAGCTCGCTCATGTTAAGTCTAGTCGGAGCCACCTCAAATTTTATGTTATATTTAAATTCAAATATTTATATTTAAAAAATATTTTTAAAATTGAATTTTGTTTTAGAAGTAAAATTTAATTACTTTATCTAAATAAAAAATTGAAATATAAGATAATTTACTTATATATCCAAACAAAATATTTTAAAAATATAAAAAAATTAATTGTAAATAACTCAAATACCTTATATTTCAATTTTAATTTCTTAAAATTGTTGAAATTTGGATTGTCATACTTAAAAAACATAGTAAAGACTTTTGGTATTATATTATCTTTGTAGGAAACTAAGCAAACACGCACTAACTCAAATATTTTCCTTTTCATATTAGGCCATTAGATTTTTAAGATCTTAATACCTCTCGATATCACCATGATTAAAACTATAAGCTTACTTTTATGATATTCCTCTACTATCCTGACTTTAGTAAATTGAGCAATTTGTTGATTATTATGTACCTAAATCAATTTGTTGATTAGTATATTAGTAGTTAGTTGAGGTAATTGAAATTAGTTAACAATACAAACTTTAAGATATATATACAGTTTAATATACTCGGGTAAATAAAGAAAAAAACAAAGCTCAATTTTACATGCTCTAGCCAGAAATACACTAATCTCACTAGAATACTTTTTACCAACACAAATCCAAATAAATTTATCATCAAGATTAAAAGTTCCAACTAATCCAAAAGTGAAAAAAAAATCGTGTTGATTTGAATCTTTGATGATATTGAAAATGTAATTTGGATTTTGAAAATATAAATTGATTTTATATTCTTGTTTTTTTTATTTAAATGATGAACGTGTGATGATCTGATCCACAATTGGATTTAAACAGAAACCCAAATTAATGATTAATTATTTTAATCTAAATGGAGTTAATTAAATGGGTTCGAGAAAGAACGCACTACCATTTATATGATTTAAAAATTAAAAATTAAAAATTAAAAAGATATTTATTTATCATGAATTATTATGATTATGTAAAAATAGAATATTATTGTATAGAAGTAAAGTTGAATTCATTCTGGGTAACCGAATCCTAAACATAGGAGAAGATAAGATTATGGTAAGAGTGCATGCATTGCTTGACTCCTACGTTCTATCCCGTCCTTCCGATTTCAACGCTTCTACCGTTCAAATTCTCAACCAACCCTCGTCGAGAAATTATAAATACCCTCTTTCACACCCTCATCATCTTCATCTCCCTCCCCAAAAACCCACCATGGCAACCGCAGTGGGAAGCTCGCGTTTCCTTTCCCACCGTGCACTTTTCGTCCTGCTCTTTCTCTTCTCTCTTTCCTTATGCTCCTTCGCGCTCGACATGTCCATCATCGACTACGACGAGGCCCTCCTGCGTAACACGTACGAGGCGTGGCTGGTGAAACACGCCAAGGCCTACAACGCCATTGGAGAGAAGGAGAGAAGGTTCCAAATTTTTAGGGAAAATTTGAGGTTCGTTGAGGAGCACAACAGTGGGGCGGGGAACAAGGAGTTCAGGCTTGGGTTGAACAGGTTCGCCGATCTCACCAACGAAGAGTATAGGGCTTTGTTCTTGGGCACCCAGAAGAAGCTCACGCCCAGGAAGAGTGGCCGCTACGCTTTTCGCGCCGGGGAGGAGCTGCCTGCCATGGTGGATTGGAGGGAGAAGGGTGCTGTTGCCCCCGTCAAAGATCAAGGCCAGTGTGGTGAGTTTTGTTCAACCTGGTGAGAAATTACAACATAAATATCAAGTTGTTGTGTATAGAAGACGAGACTAATATCTTATGACACGATATAATTCAAAGTTTCAAGCTTTTCCATAAAAAGTGTGTATTAAATGTGAGGAACAAAAGAAATTATCAATAGATATGAATGATATTGCCACATTTAAGAGACTTTTCTTATAAAGCAATGTTTTTGTAACATGATTGCTGAAATAATGAATGGTATAAGTTTCAAAGGAATAATATGCTGTGTTACCTTTACTAAAACCTTTCATTCTTTCTCATGTTGTTAAATGGTTTATAAACTACACATTTAATTCATTTGGTTCTGATCGTCTAAACTAAAACTGTTTTTGAAGTGTGGATGTAGATTGTTTTTAAAATCTTTCAATGCTCCTTGAATCAAGGAAGAATGGTTCATTTTGTTGTCATTTGTGATATATTTGGTGATTGATTAGAAATTAATAAGTTAATTGACTTTGGTCTCCATGAAGGGAGTTGCTGGGCATTCTCCACGGTTGCAGCGGTGGAAGGAATCAATCAAATTGTAACTGGCAATCTGACCTCTCTATCAGAGCAAGAATTGGTGGACTGTGACAGAAGCTACAACATGGGGTGCAATGGTGGTCTCATGGACAATGCTTTTGAGTTTATAATAAAAAATGGAGGCATTGACACAGAAGAGGATTACCCCTATACAGCACGTGATAATACATGTGATCCAAACAGGGTATACGTCTATCTTGTCCTTTAGTCTTTATTTAAGATACGTCATAGTGGCCTGCCCTTTTAGAATGTATTATATCATATAAAAATGCAATTAGAAACTTTTAAGTTTTCAATTAATTGAAACGAGTCTTATAGATGAAATAAAACGTGACTTTCGAGACAATGAAATCACACCTTAAAAGTATTTCTTATAGGGTGTTTGGAATGTTTTATGGCGAGAAAAATCATATAATTTTTTATGATTAAGCTATAACATTAAATAGTCTACCTTTTATGGTATTGTCATTAGTTTGTCAGGTTAAAATGGATTCTGTATGTTATCCAAACGCATTTGTTAGATAACTTACCTGAGTTTTGTTTGTTCAGAAAAATGCTCGCGTTGTTACCATTGATGGATATGAAGATGTCCCAACCAATGATGAGAAATCTCTGATGAAGGCTGTTGCAAATCAACCAGTTAGTGTTGCCATTGAAGCTGGTGGCAGGGAATTTCAACTCTATGAATCGGTACTATATGGTCTTATTTACCAGTTTTAGCCTTTTCTATAATTATTGTAAAATACTAACCTTTTATTTAACTTAGCTAATAACACAAGCGAAAATCATTTCACTATCAACCAGATTTGGGGTACAAGTCACTGTTCCAATCATTTGTTTTGGAAGGGATAAGATTGTCCAAGATCAGATATTCAAATGGTTGAACTAAAGATAACAATAGCTACACTAGGAATTATCTTAGCATTGTTTGTTTTGATTTGCGATGTTTGAAGGTATTTACTTGATTTGAAATTTGAATGACTGTTTTAAGTAAACTGGTTTATGGAGAGCATGATCATCCAACTCATGTACTACAATATAATATGAAATAAGAGAAAGTTGAAGAGAAATGAAAAGTATTAAATAGGTGTATACACTGTGCTAGATATCATGAATTTACTGACTATGCAGCGATAATGTACGACAGTTTTACATTGTCATTCAACCACGAATTACTGGTATTACATATTGTATGGTAGTCATGATATGCTAACATATAACTTATAATATATGATTATATGTGATTAGATGCGTGTAAAATAGTTTTACTCTTCTTAGCATGATGTTTTCTCTCATACCACTACTGTTGCTAAAATTATCTTCATATTTGTTGATGCAGGGTGTTTTTACTGGCCGATGTGGGACAGACCTAGATCATGGTGTTGCAGTAGTTGGATATGGAACAGAGAATGGCACTGATTACTGGCTAGTGAGGAATTCTTGGGGTCCAGCATGGGGTGAAAATGGTTACATTAAGCTACAGAGAAACGTGTTGAACAGTGAGACTGGTAAGTGTGGGATTGCAATGGAGGCATCATACCCCACCAAGAGTGGTGCTAACCCCCCAAATCCTGGTCTTTCTCCCCCAACTCCTGCAACCCCTTCAACAGTCTGTGATGAATACTACTCTTGCTCCCCTGGAACCACATGCTGCTGCCTTTTTGATTATAGAGGGTTCTGCTTTGGATGGGGATGCTGCCCCATTGAGTCTGCAACATGCTGTGATGACAAGTCCAGTTGCTGCCCTCCTGAATTCCCTGTCTGTGATACCACATCTGGATCTTGCCTATTGGTAATTTATCCTCTTTAATTACTACTACTATAAGTGAGATTCATCAAATTAAAGGTTAAAACTCATTAATTGGTAGACAAATCTTTACTTTTAATATTGTTCTTTATTCAGAGTTGAAGTTTTACATCAACAACTTCTACTAATCTTTGGCAAATCTTTATTCATTACACAAACTACTGAGGTGAAACTTGAATTTTAGTCCAACGTTACTAAGAATATCTAGAGAATTACGAATGTTTTGAATCTGTTTTGCAAGTTTTCATGTTAGAGTTTTGTGAATAGGATTGAGAGAAAAAATTTCATTAAAAAGTGATGGATCATATTTTTCTGCAGAAATTGGTAATTGGCAAAAATTAGCTAATATTTCTTTCATACCTGCAATATCTTATCCCAAAAAATGAAATTTCTTGACTTGTGTCTATTGGCACTTTTGAAGTTCATTTCCTAAGTGTGTTTATTTCTGTCTGTGCATGCAACAGAGCCGAGACAATCCATTTGGGGTAAAAGCTTTGAAAAGGGCGCCTGCTACATGTACTTGGACCCAAAGGAAAGTTGCCATGAAGAGTGACTAAGGGCCAGAGAAGCCAGTGGAATGAGTAATGGTTTCGGCACAAAACTTTAGTGCATTGGTTCCTGTAATTGTGCCTCTGATAGAGAATACTTGAACATGGCATCCTCTGGAACTTGAATTATATCAGTTGGAATTAGCTTCCATTAATATCTAGATAGAACTGAAACCAAAATTCTCGTTTCCACACTGGTTGCAGTAAATTTCTCCACAACTACTCAAGTAGTATGCAGTTTGGATATTGATTATTCTATTAAATTATACAAAAACGTGGTTACAATTCCCTTTAGGATACACACCCCTCTCATTTGAAATATCAATAAAAATAAATTCAAATTTTACTTTGTCAATTTCATTTAAGATCAACAAACCATTTGTAACAAATTACAACACACAAATGTATCAATTATGTTTAAGGCAACACCGAACAAAATTAATTTAAATTATAATTCATCAAATTCATTGGACTCAACAAGTCATCATAAAGAATTCATGATGATTCAATGAAATATAAGTGGCAATTTAAATATACACATCAATTTTGTTTAGATTGCATAACCAACTCTAGAAAAATAAATAACAAACTATAATAGATAACTTAAATATATAAGTTAATTCTATTTAGATAACATATCCAACTCATTTATGATATAAATAGAAATTTATTATATTTGTAATTTGTTGATTTCAATTTGGCTCAAGAAAATCATAAAAAAACCCACCTATTCATTATACATATGTGTCCTATTTTATTTAATATTTTTATTTTATGTTTTTTATATCTAGTATCATTATAATTTCTAATTTTGAAGTGAATTTTTTAGAAAAAATTACAAAAAATCGTAGGTGGAACGATTATAGTAGCAAGAATTGAAAAATCAAATAGTTATTCCTCAAAATATCATTTATTGGTTGTCCAGTCAATTCCATCTAGGAAGAACACCTAACTCATAATATGAATAAAAATTAATTCAAATTGTAATATGCCAATTCTATTTGAACTCAACAAACCATGGGGACATGAATGAAGAATTCATCTTGAAAAGAATTATAAGAGAAAACTCAAATATACCCCTCTCAATTCAATTTCGGGTGCACATCCAATTCATTTACAATATGAAAAAAGTTAATTCAAATTGTAATCCTTCAATTCCATTTGCACTCAACAAACCATTCAAAATGAATAAAGAATTAACCTCGTAATGAATTATAAAAGAAAAGTGAAATATACCCGTCAATTTTATTTACAATGCATGCTAACTCATTTAAAAAATGAATAAAAATGAATTCACATTATAATCTAATCTACCAATTCCATTTTGATATGATCCTTATTCAGGAAATGATTGCGATCGTTTCTAGAAATGTAATCATCCCTCAAAATGAAGGTAATGGCAATCAAAACTTTGAGTAGAATGTGAAAGAGACGAAAATGGAAGGACGTCATAATCCAACAGATTGATAAGTCAAGAAAGATTTATCATAAAGATGTTATCTTTGATAAGAACCAAGGAAATTCTCTCTTCTAAAGTATAATTCCATTCATAACTTACTCATCTGAACCAAAATATATATAGCCCCAGACTAAGATTTTGAAAAGTCAGCGATGGAAGCTAGTTGCTTAGAAAAATTCAAACTCAACCACCAACAGAACTCGCTCAATGAGAGTACAACTCCTGGAACAGAAAGTAAGTCTTGCCCAACAACCAACATAGCTCGCTCTACGACATTCATAATAAGAGCACAACTCTGAAATAGAACACAATTCTTGCTTAGCGGCCAACATAGCTCGCTCACCGAAAGTGACTCAACAGAAAGAAAATCAAAAGCTTTTAAGGCCACAATTAATATAAAAGGTAGCTCCAAGTTTTCATCTTTGTGTTATTCAGTTCTAAGCTTCTATGGAGCACCAAAAGCCTCTTTGAGATGTGAGTTTCCAAGCTTTGACTCCTAGACCTAGTCATAGACCCTTTGAATTGTAATGGTTCCTCTTCAAGTTCCTCTTGTATGGGATTTAGAGATAGACCTCTATCATTCCCTCCTTCTAGTAAAGAATTTGTCCTCAAATTGTTACATGCATCAAAAGAAGACAATTTTGCAACATTAAAGCTAGAACTCACTCCATAATCCTTAGATAAATCAATAATATCAGCATTATCATTAATTCTCTTTAGAACTTGAAATGAACCATCCTTCCAGGTAGGAGTTTAGACTTCCTTTGTGAAGGAAACTTCCCTTTCCTGAAATGCACCTAAACCCAATCTTCCAGTTCAAATTGTTAATCTAAAGATGAAGAAGGATCTTTATAAATATCTAAAGGATAAATGTTTTGATGACGATGACTATAAAAGAAGGAGAAGGACATCCTATGATTGAAGTCTTGTGTAAGCTTTAAACTTGTATTTTGTGTATATGTTTATTTATAATAGTTAGGAATCATGTTAAAGATCATAGCATGGACACAACTCTCCTTTAAACTTTGAAAAAACCTTTTGTTTTTCATAAAAAGTATTTAACGTCAAAATAATAAATTATCATAAGTGCAATAATCAATTATCTAGTGTGATAATCGATTATCACATGTTATTTTGTGAAATCAATTTGCTCTCTGGAATAATCGATTATCTCAAGTAATAATCAGTTATTCTGAATGTTTTTATTCTACAAACTCTTGCCCCCCTCTTTGCCTATAAATACATATGGGGTTTGAGCTTTCAAAAACAACCTAGAGAGATCAAAGTGAAAGTTGTTATACTGCTAGTGTTCAAACTTATTTCATCCTTTATGGTATACAAAGGAGGTGTTTATCTTTTGAGGTTTTCAAAAAAGGTGTTGTTTTCATCCTTTGTGGTTATTCAAAGGAGGTGCCTTCATTCCTTGTGGTGTTTAAGGAAGGTGTTTGTTCATCTCTTGTGTATTCAAGAGAGGTATTGTTCATCCTTTGTTCTGTACAAAGGAGGTGTCTTTGCAAATCTTCATGTTATCTTACTTATTTTGTTGCATTATAAATTGTAAACTTTATTTTAAGACAGTTAGTAGAAATCACTCTCATTTGAGATGATAAATCATTGGGCGTAGGATATGTTTTGATCTAAACTAGTATAAATATTTGTGTTATTTTCTCTCTATCCCTCTGCTCTCATTTACATCCAGATTACATTCTGCTTTTTATATTACACTTTGATTATTTTAATTAAGCAGAACTCAATTTTATTTTGGGATTTTGGTTAAACTCTGTTTTAACAAGACTAATTTTTTAAAAGGTTAATTTTTTTAAGAAACTAATTCACCCCCTCTTGGTTTTTTTTACGTGCACTATTATTTTAACACAAATTTCATCTTCTTCTTTCCTATATTGGCTTTGTTTACTATTTGTTCCATTCTCTTTTCTGTTAAAATAATAAGGCAGGTAAAATAACCAAGAGGGGGGGGGCTAAATTGGTTCTTAATAAAAATTAAGTCTTTTTTGAATTTAATCTTGTTAAAACAGAGTTTAACAAAAACCCAAATATAAATTTAAGTTATGCTTTATAGAAATTAAAGTATAACACAAATAAGCACAATATAAGCTTAATGTAAAGAGAGTAGAGATAGAGGGAAGAGAAAACAAATGTTTATACTGATTTGGGTCAAAGCAGATACTACATCCAATGACTTATCACCTCAAATGAGAGTGATTTCTACTAACTATCTTAATAATAAAGTTTACAAAATTACAATACACTCGAATGAGAAAGATAGCAGACAGATTTATAAAGACACCTCGTTTGTACAGAACAAAGGATGAAACAACATCTCTATTAAAAACACAAGAGATGAACAACACCCTCCTTAAACATCACAAGGAATGAAGACACCTCCTTTGAATAACCACGATTAGCAAACACCTTCCTTGATCTCACAAAGAATGAACACCTCCTTTGAATAACCACAAAAGATGATAACAACACCTCTTTTGAAAACCTCAAAAGATGAACACCTCCTTTGAATAACCACAAAGGATGAAATAAGATTGAATACTAGCAGCAGAGCAACTTTCACTTTGATCTCTCTAGGTTATTTTTGAAAGCTCGGACCCTTTATGTATTTATAGGCAAAGAGGGGCATAAAGTTTTATAGAATATGAAAATGTTTTTCTAAAAACGTTCAGAATAATCGATTATTCTAGAGAGTAACAGAAAAATAAAAGTTTGCTGATGATAATCGATTATTTCACCAGATAATCAATTATTTTAAGTATGATAATCGATTATTCCATGAGATAATTGATTGTTTTGATGTTAATTGCTTTTTACGAAAAATAAAAGTTTTTTTCGAAGTTTAAGGGAGAGTTGTGTGTATGTTGTGATCTTTAACATGATTTCTAACTATTACAAGCAAACATATACATAAAATACAAGATTAAAGCATCCAAAAGGCTTCAAGACTCAACGACTCAAAGACTCTAAGACTTCAATCATGAAGGCTCATCTTTTTCTTTTAGAGCCATCATCATCAAAATAATTATCCTTTAGATATTTCTAAAGATCCTTCTTCATCTTTAGATTAATATTTTTTATTTGTGATTTCACATCCAAATGCAATTTCCTAATAAAAGAAGCCTTAACAAGACCATCTTTGTTATTCATAGAAACAATATTACGTAAAGGCATCAAATATATAGGAGTTAAAGGATTGAAACCATAAACTACCTCAAATGGAGACAAGTAATAGAATAAACTATCATATTATAAGCAAATTCCATATGAGGTATCTACTCCACTCAACTTTTCAATTTTTTCTTTACAAAGCATCTAAGGAGTTTAGATAAAGTTCAATTTGCCACTTTGGTTTGGTCATCTGATAATGTTAATTTTTACCACTTCTTTAAGTCCTTCCACATTAACAAAATCAACTCTTTCTTCAGCATTTAACTTGCTTAGTTCTCCTTTTGATATTTTTTGTAAGTAATTTGAAATTGGTTACTCTTATCTAATTATACTACTAATCCCCATACTTTTTGTCTAATAGTGTTACAGAAAGCATTTAAGGTTGAAAGAAGCAAGTTTGAAATCCTTGGGATGGAGAAGGAAGACCTTAATAGAAGATCAAAGAAAGTTTATGGCGTTGGGCGCCCCCTGAAGCAGGCTCGACACTATATGGGCAGAGACCAAATCTAAAAACGGGGCCAGGCGCCAGCCACCACCTGAGGCCGGGCGCCAGACTCCAGAGTTCACCTGAGGCTCGGCGCCAGTTAGGCCGAGACCACATATGCATGAGTGCGCCAGGCGCTGAATGGATTGCGCGGGGCGCCAACTTGCTGACATGACACCCTTATGTCTATTTATTCATACTCTTCGAGAGAGAGGGAGGATCTTAGCCTAAACTCGAGCTGGAACGCGATTTGGAGCTTCTAGGGATTCCTTGGGGACCACCTTCCTCCTCTAGGGTTATAATTCTTCTTCCATTGCTCATCTTTTATTTTTTGTACTCTTCATGACAATGAAGAGCTAAAACCCATTTTGTTGGGAATAGATGTAACCGAACAAACTCTCATGTACTATCTTTGTTTATATATATATATATATGTCTTTCCATTCAATGTTAGTATTTTGTTTCTATGCTTAATGCTTGTTGTGGTTTGATCATCCATAGCTTAATATTTGATTAATTAGGTTTTGGAAAATATCTTTTGTAATCTTGGATTGAAGCAAAATAGCTAATGAAACTTGTATCTAGGAATGGAACTTGATTCATTAGTTATCTAAAACCCTTCTTGTGATTGCAAGTTTGCTTATTAGGGTATCAAGAAATTGACTCTTAATAGGAAAACTTAGGCTCATTCCATTAAGGGATTAGTGTTTGAGTAAACTAGTGGGTTGACATTTACATTAAAGTGGAGAGAAGTTGAGTGATTATATGCATGAGAGTGAGTTTTGGTGAAATCTAATCCTAACATTAACATTCCATACCACTTCATATCTTTATCGCCTTCTAAGTGTTTGCGAAAATACCAAGAAGAGTTTTTTTTATTGTTATTTGCAATTTTATTTTTTTAAACACTAAAACACGTTATGGAAATATTCTTTGTCTAATTTAGTTATCAATTGTCAATATTGTCATGTATTGTGCAAGTCCTTTTGGGAAACGATACTCACATTTTCCGAATTATTACTTGAACGATTTGGGAATTATTTGGTGCACTTGCTAGAAAGTTAACAAGTTTTTGGCACTGTTGCCGGAGACTTATGTTCTAATACAAGACAATTGTGCACTTATAGCTATTGTAGACATCATTCTTTTATTCTTTCTTTTCATTGTATATACAACTCATTGGGATAACTTGTTGTTCTAGTTTCTTTTGTGTTATTGTGTATGCAAGGTACCATCCGCACAAGGAGAACTGTTTCTTCGGAACCATTGCTTGACGATCCTGAAATAGAAAGGACTGGTAGAAGCAACAACAGTGACACAAGGAGACAAAGATTACTAGCTGAACAAGTTGTCTTTTAATCATCATCTTCTGCTACCACTAACACTCAGGATCTTGAATTATCCTTTGAAGAAGAAATGGATGAAGAGGATCGAAATCGCAGGAGAACCATAGGGGACTCAATCACATACACTAGTCCTAAAAATTTCTCTAGTATTGTGAGACCCTCTATGAATGAGAAAATCGCAGAAATGAAGTCTGCTCTCTTACAGCTCATCAGTTCTAATCAATTTGTTGGCATGGATCATGAAAATCCATACACTCATCTCTACACTTTCTATAAGTTTTGTGGCTCAGTTGGGATCATGGGAGAGGATGAAGAGGCTTTGTTCTTGAGGTTGTTCCCATTTTCTCTCACTGGAAAGGCTAAGGCTTGGCTACAATCTCAACCTAACCAAAGTCTGACTAGTTGGAGGGATGTGGAAACTAAATTCTTGTCTCGTTTCTACCCTCCATCCAAGAACACAGAAGCTAAGGTGGCCATTGCTACTTTTTTTCAAGGGGTTGATGAGCCCTTGTGTGAAACATGAGAAAGATACAAGGCATTGTTGAGGAAGTGTCCCAACCATGGTTTTGACATAGAGATGCAAGTTCAAACTTTCTGTAATGGATTGCAACCACAAACTAAGATAATTTTGGATGCTTCTTTTGGTGGCTCTATTTTGTTCAAGACTACTGAGGAGGCCATCACAATCATTAAATTTATGGCTTCTACAAACTTGCAAAGTCAACATGGTAGGACTCAATCACAAAAGAGGGGAGTGTTACAGTTGAATTCTCAAGATGCCCTTCTAGCTCAACACAAGCTTCTTTCTCAACAAATGGAGGTTCTCAATCAACAATGATTGTTGATTTAATTCAATGATGAGTACAAATTTACTCAGAAGTTTTATTGAAGAATTAAATTCAAAATGAATCTTGAAGATTGGAGTTTTGATGATGAAGATACAATAATCATTGCAACATTAAAGACTTTATTTTATCCCATAAAGGAAGGTTGCATCATGGAAATAAAGGCTAAATAAAAGTTCAATCATGGAGAATAAATGCATTCAAGAAAGAAGATCTTGAAGATTTGCTCAAGAGCTGAAGAACTAAGTTTAGAAGGTTCAGTTTTGGGTATTGGATAAAAAGAGTAAGTCATAACTTCCATCCAAGACCATTTCAATCTTGAGAGCAAGTCATATTTTTGCAAAAACCTTTTCTATGCTTTTAATCGATCAAGAATCGAAATAGAATCGATTATATCACTTAAAATTTGAATTAAATGAGTCTGACGAACAAAATAATCGACTAAGTGTTTTTTATAATCGATTATATTATTTCTGGGTTGCATATAATCGATTAAGGCCTTAATCTAATCGATTATATCAGGAAAAATGTGTTTTCCAGTTTCACTCTGAAATAATTGATTACGACTTTTATATAATCGATTAAATATGACGTTTTTGCGAATTCAATGTTGAATCAACCTAAGAATGGAAACTTTAAGCTGATTTCGAATTATAAAATGAATAGCAAGGTCTTAGGTTAACACACATCTGATTAAACACGAAAATACAGTGTTCTTGCGCTCAATTTTGTCAAAGTCACTTTTTTGCTCTCTCAAGGTTGATCTTAGTTCTTGGAAGTGGTGATTGCATTGTGCTTAAGCTTTCGTGTGTTTTCTTTCTTGTTCACTGGTTTATGTAATTCATCCCTTGGACATTTCTAAAGGGAGGTGTTTATTCATCTCTTGTGTGTCAAGAGAGATGGGATCACCCTTAGTGTGTCTAAGGAGGTGTTTCTGTTTATCTTTAATTTTTTTTACATTGTGTCACTGATTAGTGTTTGTAATTGCTTTTAAAGATAGTGGGGTTATCATCACGTTTTTGTGGTGATTGGGCACTAGACGTATGATTGGCTAAATCCGAACCAATATAAATCTCTATGTTCAATCTCTCTTTCCCTCTCTCTTTATTTTATTATACTCGGATCATATTAACATTTGTTATCCCAACTGCTCTTATCAAAGGTTAAGAAAAATCCGAATCTTGAATTTAGAATTGCTTTTAAAATTTGAAAAATTATTTTAAACCTGAAAATTTTTTTAAAAACCCAATTCACCCTCCTCTTGGTTTTTGCACTATCATTATTTCTAACAGTGATAAGGTGTGATTTTTGTGGAGGTGATCACTCCAGTGGGTTTTGTCAAGCTTCTAGTGGTTCCCAAGGTGAAGAAGTTAATTATATGGGGAATCAAGGATGTCAAAATTTCTCCAATAACCCTTTCCCAAACTCATACAATCAAGGGTGGAGAAATACTAATGCTAATTATGGAGGCATGCAAGAGTATGAAGCATCTAGTAGTAGGCCTCACCAACAACATCAACACTCACCATTGTGTGAGAAGACCATCAAACTGGAAAACACCCTCCAACAATTCATGTAACTCTCCCTCCAAAACCAAAAGAACACTGATGCTTCAATTAAAAGTTTGGAGGTACAAGTGGGGCAATTAGCAAAACAATTGGCAGACCAACAAGGAGATCATTCTCCGCCAACACCCAAGTCAATCCTAAGGAGCATTGTAAAGTTGTCATCACAAGAAGTGGTAAGGGGTTAGAGTTAGGTGATGGAGAGAAAAGTGTTGATGATGAGAAAAAGAGTGAAAAAGAAAAAAATATAGAAGAAGAGAAAGTGAATGAGGGGAGTGTGGTAGAAGAAAAAGAAAATAAAGAGAGAGAAAAAGAAAGTGAGAAAATAAAAAAAGAGAAAAAGAAAGAGGTATCTAAGATACCACAGTAAAAAATCTTCATTACCCTCATGCTCCTTCAAGAAAAGACAAAGAAAGGCAATTTGCTAGATTCCAAGATATTTTTAAGAGGCTACAAATCAATATCCCATTTTCAGAGGCCTTAGAGAAAATGCCCACTTATGCAAAGTTCATGAAGGAATTACTATCTAAGAAAAGGAGGTTCATAGAGGAAGAAACTATTGAATTGGAGGCTGGCTGTAGCACTATCATTCAAAAATCTTTGCCCCTCAAATCCAAGGATCCAGGAAGTTTCACTATCCCAGTAACCATAGGTGATTTACTTGTGGGGGAGACTTTATTGGATTTTGGGGCTAGCATCAACTTAATGCCTTTGGCTATGATGAAGAGGATAGGTGACTTGGAGGCAAGACCTACCAGGATGATATTACAGTTGGCTGACAGATCAATTAAGCACCCTCATGGTGTGGTTGAAGATGTCCTCATCAAGGTGGACAAATTCATGTTCCCTGTGGATTTTGTGGTGATGGACATAGATGAGGACATAGAGGTTCCCTTGATACTTGGTAGACCTTTCATGAAAACTGTCAAAGTAATTATTGATGTAGATGATGGAAAGCTCAAAGTGAGAGCTCAAGATGATGAGGTCACTTTTAATGTTTTTGAGGTTTCTCAACATTCTAATGGTACAAAAAATTGTCTAAGGATTGATGTGTCAAATGAAGCCTTTCCTACAACCAAAAGGAAATTTCACACTTCAAATATTCTGGAGAAATCTTTAAATTATTGTATTCCACAAGTGCTTGAAGACAAGAAAGAGTCGTCGGTGCATGAATTTGTGGAAAATAAACTCAATGCCAATAAGCTCTCCCCATTGTTCAAGGAACAAGAAGTCAAGGTTTTTCATGATACAATTATAATGAAAAATGAACTTAAACTAGGTCAACCAATTATGTTTGGTAGCTCCAAGAAGAAACTCATCCCTAGAAGATTAAAGACAAAATGGTCAAGTTTGTAGGTGGTCAAGGATATCAAGGTTGATGGCACTGTGGAAATTGAAAGCTCATATTCTAGAAGAAAAAAAGTTGTAACCAAGAAAATGTTGAAGCAATATTTGGGTGGTGAAGTGGAGAGACTCACCCTGAAGACCCATCCACCATGATTAAATCATCAGTCAAGCTCATGACGTTAAACAAGCGCTTCTTGGGAGGCAACCCAGAGCTCTAAACCTTTTCTTATTTAGTTTTTCATGTTCACTAATTAAATATTGTTTTCATGCTTGTTTTCAATGTGGTAGTATAATTTATTATTATGTTTTTCATAGTTGTTTTGTTCTCAATGTTTGTGCTAAGTTGTTGGTTGCAAAAGGTTAAGAGGTTGAAAAGTATAGAAAAGCAAAAAGTTGATCTTCCATCGCCCAGCCTCAGTCAACTCATGCCCAGCGCCACATCAGTTTAAAGATTGAATTGAAAAATTTCTAATTTGGCGTCGGCCCCATGTACCTTGGGCCCGGCCCCAAAGGTCCAGGGAGTTATTTTGTCTTATGGCGCCCAGCCCCAAGTGCTTGGCGCCCGTCCCAGTGCTACAATGTCTAAATTTTAGTTTTAGCGCCTGAGACTTTGGGATTTGTGTCCAGTGATTACTTGTTTTCTTTCATTGTCTTTCATTCCTCTTCATGATTCTAAGCATATACAAACATACTTTGTTGTGAAATTCTCCATTTTACTATGATGATAACTCGACTTGGTGTTGTGTTATGTTGTTTCATAATGCCTTCCTCTGTAGCTCCTAATAGGTCTTTGGCTGCACTTACCGAGCATCACTCCTGAGTTTCACGTATCTTCAGTTGAGGCGAATGATGCATGTTTGGCCTGGGGCCTAGGCCTCGTTTGCTAGAGGGGGTGGGAATGATGAAAATGAGATTGGAACTGTTGATGAGGAAGCAAAAGAAGGAGAGAACCACACACCATGATGAGAGTTTGATGGAGATTCTCACTTTTTGCAGGACTTTGTTTAAATTCATTTGTGATGATAGTCCTGATTTACATTTATGTTTCTACTTTCTAGTTTTTAAACTTTAGTCTTTACATTTTAGTTGATAGTAGTTCAAACTGTGACTTGGCTAGTTTGACAAATATGATGCAGTCGATTTCATGACTTAGAGTGAGTTTTGCATGTTACTAATGATGGACATTATGTTGTTGCTTTTGTTGAGTTTCAGTCAGTGGTTGCTCTCATGTTCTTGTGGTGATAATGCATTCATTGTTTTTTACTGCGGTTAATGATTGTGGAAGACTATTTGACAACTTTTGGAAAACCAAATAAGTTCAACCATGTGAGATTTTGTGCTTCAGAGTTTATGTTGTTGAGTGCCACCATTTTTCACTGCTAATTATTCACTTGCATGTCTTCATATGATCAAGGCCATTTTGTTTTTTCCTCCATTTTGCATTATCGTTTGAGCCAAATAGCCAACCTTGTTCTTCAGGAATAAAACCTTTGTGTGCCCCTTTGAGCCTTAAAAAAAATCTTTCCTTCATCCTTGAACCCTTAAGTCATATTGAAAACAGTTGACCACCTCACTTTGAGTTGAGAGAGCAAGCATTTCATGGTCAATAGTGTGATTCAAGTTTGGGGAAAATCATCAAAATTGATAATAGAGGAGTATAAAGGAAAACTCAAAAGAGGTTATGGTTTATGTAGCACAACAATGTAAAGTAGTTATTTTCTTTAAAAAAAAGGACAGAGAATCAAAAAGAAAAAGAAAAAATGTAATAACAATTTGGGTATAGGATGATATTTAGTTCCATTCTAGTTTTCAGATAGAAAAGACTACAAGGATATGTTCATTAGTTGGGGTAATTGCTTTATTTGCTCAAAGTCTTTGCTACCTAGAAAAACCAAGTTTTCGTCTTAGCCTAGCCACAGTACAACTCATAAAAGTCCTTGTAATGTTTGCATGTTTGTGAAAAAATTTGTCTCTCTTGAAACAAAAAGCAAAGTTAAATTGTGTGGACTTAGTGGTGGAAGAAAGACAAACACATATATTTATACACTAGTGTGCTTGAGTGAAACACTTATTCCAGTGAGGATGATTCCTTTAGTTGATCAATGAATATGGTCAGCCATGATTGTTAGTCTCTCATAAAACTTCTTTCTACATTCATATTATTTTTACATTGTGGTCACCATAATTGAGGCTTAACAAGGAAACACATCTTCTCCGTGTAAGGATTTTGAACAAAAGCATACATGAATGAAATCTGAAGTGATTATGTGAACTTGCTTCTTAGTTGTGGTGCCTCTGTTGATTATTTGTCTTGTTATGCCAAGTTACCTTTTGCTTGAGGACAAACAAAGTTCTAAGTTTAGGGGAGTTGATAATGTTAATTTTTACCACTTTTTTTAGTCCTTCCACATTAATAAAATTAACTTTTCTTAAGCTTTTAACTTGTTTAGTTATCCTTTTGATACTTTTTGTAAGTAATTTGAAATTGGTTAATCTTATCTAATTATACTACTAATTCTCATACTTTTTGTCTAATAGTGTTATAGAAAGCATTTGAGGTTGAAAGAAGCAAATTTTGAAATCCTTGGGATGGAGAAGGAAGACCTTAATAGAAAAGTACATCGTGTGGAAAGAAAACTGCAAATTGAAGATATATCTCCTGAAGAAGATAACACTAATTCTACAAGGGGAAAACAACCAGCTGAAGATGTTGAAGATAAAGAAGAAGGGGATAGTGAAGACACCGAATAGGATGAAAATTCACTTATCTCTTAGCTCCATTTTTTTCAGTTGTTGTTTTTTTATTTTCTCTCTATGTTTTTCTGTTTTTATTAAATGCTTCTGTTGTGTAAATCTCATTTACTGTATAATCTTTTTTATCACGTTAAAAATAAAGGGGGAGAAAAATATATGTTGATTGATAATTGATTAGAAAATATTCAGAATATCTTAAGCACTAAGAGTAAAGTTTAAGGGGGAGAATAAGGAAGTATTTTAAAATAATTGATTAGAATATCTTAAACATTAAGAGCAAAGTTTAAGGGGAAGTTTAAAGAAATATTTCCATGCATTAAACTCTTTTCTGTGCATTAAATTCCTTGAAATTTAATTATTTGAAATTCAAATTCAAATTGCAATTAAATGCTATAAGATTGCCTATATTATTTCCTTTGTTGGACTAACATTTATGATGGAGATATCCATACAATATTTTCTAAGTTTCTGTTTCAGGATATCAATCACAAGTCTTTAAGTTTCTTTTTATCATCATCGAAACGGGGACGATTGTTGACATCTTTCAAGCATGAGTAAGAAGTTACTCAGAAAGTTTTGATGAAGATTTAATCTCATTAAATCATGAAGATTGGAGTTTTGATGATGAAGATATAAAGTTTTATTGCAACATTAAAGACTTGATTTTATCTCACAAAGGAAGGTTGCTTCAAGGAAATAAAGGCAAGATATAAAGGAGAATAAATGCTTTCAAGGAAAGAGATTGTTGAAGATTCTCTCAAGTGCTAAAGATAGAAGTATAGAAGTTTCAATTTTGGGTGATGGATAAAAAGAGTAAGTCATAATAAATCCCATTCAAGATCATTTAAAACTTGAGAGCAAGTCATATTTTCGCAAAAACCTTTTTCTACTCTTTTAATTGATTGGGAATCGAAATAGAATCGATTATATAACTTAAAATTTGAATTAAAATATTTTAACGAACAAAATAATCGACTAACTATTTTTTATAATCGATTATGTTGCTTTTGGGTTTCATATAATCGATTATGGCCTTAATCTAATCGATTATATCAAGAAAAATATGTTTTCCAGTTTTACTCTGATATAATCGATTACATCATTTATATAATCGATTAAATACGACGTTTTTGTGAATTCAATGCTGAATCAACCTAAGAATGGAATCTTTGAGCTGATTTCAAATTATAAAATGAAAAACAACGTCTTAGGTTAAACACATCTGAAAAAACACGAATTAAAGTGTTTTTGCGCTAAAGTTTTTCAAAGCCGCTTTCTTGCTCTCTCAAGGTTGATCTAAGTCCTTGGAAGTGGTGATTGTATTGTGCTTAAGCTTTCATATCCAGCACTCATCAAGTGTTTTCTTTACTGTTTATTGATTGTTGTAATTCATTCTTTGGATCTGTTCTAAAGGGAGGTGTGTTCATCTCTTGTGTGTCAAGAGAGGTGGGGATCATCCTTAGTGTGTCTAAGGAGGTGTTTCTGTTTATCTTTAATTGTTTTTACATTGTGTCATTGATTAGTGTTTGTAATTGCTTTTAAAGATAGTGGGGTGACCATCATGTGTTTGTGGTGATTGGGAACTGGACGTAGGATTGGCTAAATCCGAATCAGTATAAATCTCTATGTTCAATCTTTCTTTCCCTATCTCTTTATTTTCATACGGATCATATTAACAATTGTCATTCAAACTGCTCTCATCAAAAGTTAAAGAAAATCTGAATCTGATTTTAGAAGTATTATTTAAAATCTGGAAAATTATTTTGAATAAGGAAAAAGTCTTCTAAAAATCCAATTCTTCCCCCTCCCCTTCTTGATTTTTACATTGTCGTTATTTCTAACATAGAGAACCTGTCAACCACCATAAAAGCATAATATTTTACTCCCTTGGGAGACCCAAAACAAAATCCATAGAAATGTCAGTCCAAGGTGAGTTAGGGATAGGTAAAGAGGTGTACAAACCATGATTCATGGACTTAGATTTAGCTTGCTTACACATTATGCATGTATCACAAAAATAATGCACATCATGTTTCATACAAGACCAATAAAAATGTTCAAGCAAAACATCTAAAGTCTTTTGAACCCCAAAGTATCCCATTATCCCTCCTTCATGAGCTTCTTTTATGAAAAGTTCTTTTAATGAATTCTTAGGCACACACAATTTAGTGATTTTTGTGCGAAAGAGAATTATTTTTTTTCTTCTAATTATAGATATGGGTCCATTTTTTTTACACAAATGGATGCTAGGATGATACAAGTTTAATGAAAAACTCGTATCAGCCTTATACGAGTTTAATGGAAAAAAGGTCTAGTAAAATTCCCGCCTCGATCCGAGTTAATTCAGGCCAAACTTGGGCAAAGTCAAGTCAGGACCAACCTGAGCCAAGTCGAGCCGAACTCATCCCCGACCGAGATGAATCGGTCTCACCCATAACCAAGTCAAGTTGGGTTCGCTACAGCCAAAGTCGAGCTAGGCCTAGTCCCGACTCACACCTCGAGCTGAGTCAAGTTGAACCCACCTCGTCCAATTCTAAGTTGAGTAGGGCTCGTCCCAAACCTGAGTTGAGTTGAGCCCGTCCCCAACCTAAGTCGAGCTGAGCCCATCTCAGTTGGAGTCAAGCTGGGGTCCTATCCAGACAGGCTTGTCCTAGGACAAGTCCAGCGTAGCCTACCCCCAATGGAGTCAAGTCGAGTCAGTCCCCGACCCAAATTGAGGCAAGTCCATCTCAAATGAGTCGGTTGAGACTCGCCCTGGACAAAGTCAAGTTGGGTCTGTCCTAAGTCGGATCAAGTCCAATCCACCTTAAGTCAAGTTAAGTTATATAAGACAAAATATGGTGAGATATATATCAAGTCGAGTTTAATCAAACCTATTTCAATCTAAGTGATATATATTGAAAAGAATTGAATTATAAAAAATTATTTTATATTTAAATTTGATTGATAACTTTTATAAAAATTAAATTTAAAGTTTTATATTTAAAAAATTCTAAAATTATTTTTATCTTAAAATAGAAATTAAATGCTTCTATCTAAAAAAATTAAAACATAAAATATTTTAATTAAATAAAGAAAATTAAGTTACAACTAATTTACGTTCAATTATGTGCCATTTGAGTATTTTAAAATTATTTGAAATTTCAAATTGTTGAAATTTTACATCTAAACACAATTAAGAATGATAGGTGTTTTTATTATGAAAAGAATCCGAATAGATCATACACATCTATGAACATCGAAACAGGCCCTTTTAATGATGATTTATTTATTGTACCCAAAAAATAGTTTTTAATAAAATCATACATATTGTCATGGTTATAAATTGGTTTTGAATTAATAAGATAATTATTTTCAAACATAGTTTTCAAGTATGACTTCTGAATTGTGACTTCTACATTGAGTAAAGTTTGTTTTTCAAGCTTTCTTTCGGAATTGCATTGAAGTTCAAATGAAAGAAATCATTCCTATTGCCAGTTTTCTTTGTTAAACTCAAAACTTGGCAAGCACAGCATAAAATTGATAATCTCGTAATCCATCTTACAAACTTTCAACCCCCTTAATGCTGAAACTTTTGCACACGACTTTTAAGAATGTAGTTATCAACATTCTACCACGTGGCCTCCTTTGGAGACCATTTTTCCTTTTGAACTCTATACTATGCCCCTAGTTCACAAACAAGATTTACAACTAAAGAAATCAGATCTTCTGTACACACATTTGCATTGAACATCAACACAAGCCTTTCTCTTCCCAAAGATGCCCTGAAAAACCAATATAAAACAGAAATTCACGTGAGAGAAATATTCAAATGCAGTGGTTAGATCCAGTAACTAAGGCACATATGCACACATGTATATTATATCAATCACCACAATATTCCTTTATGGTTGGATGCCATGAAGATCACATTCTCAAGCACGTGACCTCAGTACAGAATTTCAACCATTTGACAGTATTATTATTATTATTATTATTATTATTATTATTATTATACAAGTGAGAATGACCAAGGCACAAAATATGCTCTTTTGAGATGCTGCAAGTTGCTAGTGATCAGTATAGTATCCAAAGATTTGGCCATATCCTGTTCCTGTATTGTAGGACCCTTCAAAGATTACCATTGGATTACTCATGAAGAGGATATCATAGAGGTAATAGGTGAAGTCAAAATGCAAATAAAGATCTAATCTAAGGGTTCCTATAGATTTTATTGCAGATTCCTATGTATTTTTTTTAAATTAAGAATTAATCTTTATCATGTAAATAACAATAGGGTATGGTCAAGAAGCATCATAATTGCAGTTGTGTGGTCTTCCGTGATTAAATGAGTGGTAATGTAACATTACTCAATTCTGTTCACAGTTTTTAATTGGTGACCCTGATCTAATTTGTTCTAACCGGATTCGGGCATAGCTGTACTAAGATGTAGTAATCATATGACGCAGGAATAACTAGGGAGAAAGTGACTTATATGATACTAAAAAATGTTTATGTAGGGTTCTCTTATTATCATAGTTAAGACCTATGTTACTATCAGACAACTTGGCTCATGTTCAAACAAACTGAAACAAACCTTACATTATGATGAGAAGGACCAGATCACAGAGCATATGAGAGCAACATGCGTGTACCTTAAGCAACATACAAGTGTTGAACATCTCAGAACATTTGGATGAGTTTTAAGTGAGCATCTTCCTACTCAGATATTTGCTGATGTTAGAGTCTCCTAAGTGTCTTTTTCTCTTACAAGGGTTAGATTATGAGTTGGCAATAAAACAAATGCTCATACCTACCCCATCACCAATATAATATCTCAATCACAACAAGGAAAACACTTTTTTAATCACATCTCATAGCCCTTCCTAATTAAATAATGTTGCCCTGACCCATTTCAAGCAACAAACACCAAATGCAAAAACTAGAGAATGAGAAAGTGGTCACATCACATCAAAGCAAACAACTAATAAATATAGATTACAATTGATGAGAGGATTAGCCGTGCCTAATATACTCTTTCCCTCATTACTTACTTTATCAATTCAAGTAATATAATTCACATTATCCTACAAGTTTATAGCATTTCACATGACTTGCTACCTTATCAAACTAGAATTTGCAACATTCTGAATCACTCCAAAGTAAATGAAAGTAAATAGCACAAACACCATGAAGGCATCATAAAGTTAAAATGGTTTTGACTCTTAACATTTGTATACTCAAGCTATCCATATGGAAACTACATCAATTAATATAAAACATAATAATATTTCAACACTTACATGTGTACCCTATTCCAACTAAATCATCTTCTCAGCACTGTGGACCAAATAAATTAGAGGGGTGAATTTCAATATCCTAATTAACATTTCACACTTCATCCCACTAGTAGGTAGATGACCCCCACCTTTTGCTCTCAAATTGTCAAAAGATAAAATTATAAAACACCGAAAACCGAAGCCCCTAAAGTTCGAAAGCGACATCACCATAACAAAAACCGCCCAATATATTACCTTTTTGGATAAAATATTCATCTTTTGGTCCTAAGTATAAAAGGCGATGACAATTTAGTACCACAAAAATCAGAATTTTAAAAGACTAACACAAAAAAATCTTCTAAATTAATTAAATTTATTTTGTTCATATTTCCAACCCTCAAGCCTCTTTACCGTAGTGTATTAGAAAGTTGAGTTAAATTCCAAAACCATGGAAGATGAGTGGAATCACTTATATACAATAAGTATAATTTTTTGTTATAATTTGGTCTCTAATATTTTAATTTTTCCTTTTTATTCTTTTCTCCATACATTTTGATTTTGTTTTTCTGGACACTAAATAAGGACGACTATTTTATCTACCCCTTATCTTTCCTTCTACAAAATACGTTTTTTTTTTCTTGAAAAAAAACAGTGACGTCACCACCGAGTGTGTGCAGAAGCAGAAACCAGAAAGTCCGCACTCACTTACCACCTCACTTCAATCCCGGAAAATGACGTCATCGGCAATATCCATCAACGGTTGGAGACACTCCGGCGCAAACTTCCTAGCGAAGAGGTAAACAAAGCTGGAGTTGGAGCGTCTAAGATGGTGAATTAGCTCCGGCGAGATCTCCGGCGCGGTGTAGGTGTGAGGGTGGCCGTCCCAGGACCCTGTCCAGTTGACCCGGGTGAGGGTAAACCCGGTAGAGCCATTCGGATCCTCCATGGAGAGAAGCGTGGGGAAGTAGTGCTCTTCCGGGTAGCAGGGTTCTGGGGTGAGGCAAGGGAGGCGGAACTTGTTCCAGAGGCGGAGGTCACGCACGACAATGCGCGCGTGGCGGCGGGTGAGGATGAAGAACTGAGAGCCGACGCGGAAGGAGGAGAAGGGGACTTCGGGGAGCATGGAAGGACGCGCGGCGTAGCGCGCGTGGAGGTTAGGGTCTTCGGAGAGGATCTCGATGAAGCTGCGGTGGGGAAAGGTGGGGTTTTTGAAGAGGTAGTTGTGGGTGAAGGGGAGGGAGTGGAGTGGGATGCAGTGCTGGGAGAGGAGGGCGAAGTAGAGGTTGAGGGGGTCGTGGAGGAGTGCGGCGGCGATAAGGCGGCGGGCGGCGGCGATGAGAGAGGGGGAGGCACGGGAGGTGGGTTTTGAAGGGATGAAGCGGGAGCGGGGGAAGGGGCCGCCGGGGGGGAGGATTGGGGGGTGGGCGTGGATGTAGATGTTGAAGAGGTGGCTGTGGGTAGTGGAGAAGAACGTTTGCCAGAGAGGGGAGAAGGTGAGGTTGGAGTTGGTGAGGAAGAGGAAGGCGATTTTGGGGGTGGAGGAGAGGTGGGAGGTGGTGTGTGGAGCGCCGGCGCGGCGGAATAGGGCGAGGTCGTCGGCGTCGGGTGGCGAGAGGAGGAGATGAGGGGAGAGAAAGAGGAGGATAGGGAGGGAGAGGAAGAGAGTGAGAGATACCAAGAGTGGAGATGACAACATTGGTGGAAGAGAAGTGAAAAGAAGAACAGAGTTAGAGTGTGAGATAAAAAACAAAGCTTTGGTTTTTCATTTTTTCATTGTGATGCCAAACCTTCTCTTTCTCTTCTCTTCTTTCTCTCACTTTTTTTTTTTTTTTTCCCATGCCCTAACTATTTTTAAAGGAAAGTTCTTTCTTACAAAAGTATCATTTTAATATACCTCTGTAACTCCCTTTAATTTTAAACTTGTTAAGAATTTCCATTAAAATAGCATTTTATTGATAAGTAATTTTTATTGTTTAAGATTTTTATATAAAATTAATAAATCTTTTAACTTTAATCAAATAGTTACTAAAATTATTATTATATTATTTCATATTATATTATTGTTTTTCAGAAGGATGGGACAGAAGAGGTAAGTGGGATTTTATTCAGAAGAGGTTAGATAATTAAATTATTTGCTTTATATGTCAATTTAACCATGTGAATTTGATGGGAGAATAGATAAAAAAAAGAATAACTTAACCATAAAATAATGAAATAGACTTCTTTCAACTTGTAAAAATTTATGAAGAATAGTGAATATGACAAGAAAATAAAAGTACAAGACACAGATACTTTTTAATCTAGAAAAATTATTTAAAAAATTATTTTTCTATCTTTTAGTAAGTGATTCAATGGTTGAAAATTATGAAGAACACCACTGAATATGGCAAGAAAAATAAAAGTATGAGACAGAGATACTTTTTAATCTAAAAAAAATCTCTCTCTCTTAATAAGTGATTCAATGGTTGAAAATAAAGAAATGTGATTTAGAATTATTTATCCAAAAGTTAACTCAATCCAAAGATTAATTAATACTTACCTATAATTGGAAAATTTGTGAATATGAAAATATTATAGTTTTCGTCTTTTTCATATGAAATCTGTGTAAAAACTCTTTTAATATAATGATTTTGTCATAAGTGAAGATATTTTTTTTCTATCATGCATCATTTTTATGCCAAAAATTTGTTTAGCTCCTTCTTTATGACTCACCCAACTGTTTTCTTAAATTTTTAATCTTAAAAATATTCTTTTTAACAATAAACATGTGATTTACATATAATAAAATAATAAAATTATTACAAAATATCTTTATTAAGATACATGGATTAGAAAAAAAATTTATTCTTTATTATACATAATAAACTTAAACTTTTTGAAGTTTATTTTAAATCGTACACTTTTTATTATTCTACATACATAATTCTTACTTTAAAAAAAATTATTAAATGATTTCATTAAATCTTTTCTTTCAAATCATGTAAAGAAAATAAGTTTTATATCTATTTTTTTATCTCTAAATTAAGAGTATAAAGTAAATTTAACACAATTTTGATGGATAATATTTTTATTGTAGGTAAGAAAATCTTACCAAAATCAACACTCTTTTTTTTACTAGAATCTTTCACCACTAATGTAGCTTTATATCTAGGAGACACAAATTTAGTCTCATGCTTCCTCCTATAAATCCACTTCTTATCCAAGGTCTTTTTATCTTTAAGCATATTAATCAAAAGTGTGATTATTATGTAAGGATTTCATCTCATTGTTCATTACATCCAACCATTTTTGCTTTTTTTCACTTTCCTTTGCCTATTCATGACACTCATATTATTTGATTAGGGGAGAGATTCATTTTGTAAGGAATTGATCTAGTAAAATCTTGTTAAAAGTTCCTAGACCATCTAACTCCAAAAGCCTATTCAGTAGAAGGTCAAACTTTTGTACATGATGGAAAGTCTCAGTAGACTATTTAGTATCATTAGACCATGTAGTCTTGAGTATTGTTAACGAGATCATCTAGCGACATTTAAAGTTCTTTAAGTGAAATACTATTAACGTGTCCTCCACTCTCCGCTCTAGTATAGACATGTTCCACAAGAGGTAGTTATCACAATTTGAGACTATATATAGGAATCTTGTATCACGTTTATTGTAACATTAAATTGTTAATACTTAAGTTGTCTTTGAACAAAAGTTCACTAAGAGAGAAACTTAAGAGTTGTCATCTCTGTTTTATAGTCAATTTTGTCATGGATGTGCATTGAAGTTCGTTAACACTTCAATTGAACCATATTATTTTTCTGTATAATTCTTTCTTGTTTCTTATACTGTTTACCTTTTATCCTGTTTCATTTGTGAGTTACTTTGTTTTAGAGTTCGTTTATGTATTGGACAATCTAAAGTGAATTTGTGCTTTCTGTAAATTAATTCTACAACACTTTTAATAGATTCTTTTCCTTCATCACTAAGATGTTTTTTCTAATTATCCAAAAAGAGAAACAAAAGAAGATTGGTAATTTAACTCTTCCATATTTAAAATAAAAAATTATGTTAATTTTAAGAGCAAGACATGTATGTACATGCTATTTTAGAATCATATCAAGAATCAATACTAGGAGTCAATTGACTATCCACCTAACTACAAGAAAACCAAATCTTCTTAAATTTTTGTTATAAAGTTGATTATTTGATGTGTTATAACTATAACTACTATAAAAATAATTATATAATTTATTTAGCTGTAAATGCTCGTATAACTCTCATGTTTTCCATTTTGTATATATATCATTTATAAAAAAAACCTTTGTATATATATTCTTTCTAGGAATGATTGACAATTGTTTAACTTTTTTCTACACTTATTTTTTTTTAGAGAATAACTAATTATATATAATATTGTTAATATTAAATTATAATATTTTATTAAAATCATTCTTAATGGTTTGATATATTTTTTATTTATATTTTATTAACTTTGAAGAGTTCAAAATTTTAATAATTTCATTTAATACGTTATATTCATCAATAAACTTCATATGTTTTTTTTATTTAGGTTAAAAAAATTTAAAAAGCATAGATGTGGATTGTTTTGTAGTATATAACACAATTTTACTGAAAACTTAAAAAATTTTGAACAGAAATTGTAAAGATAACTCTACTGAAAAATTAAAAATTTGAATAAAAATCATATTATTTTAGCATAATTTATCTTATTTTTATAATAAAAAATATCGATCATATTTATAATATTTTTTTACTCTTTTACACTTAATTTATAATTTTTTTTAAATTTTTAAATTATTATTTTATAATTAATAACTTGATCTAATCGAATCTATCATATTGATTCTTCTACCATAAGAGATCTCTCTCTTTTCATTCTAACCCGTATGGATAAAAAATGCTACCTTTCATTTTTGAGTTGTGATTATGATTTTTATTCTATCGTGTCCTCCACTCTAGTATAGGCACCTTCCAGGAGAGATAGTTATAACAATTTGAGACTATATATTGGAACCTGTATCACACGTATTGTAACCTTAAGTTGTTAACGCTTGAGTTGTCTTTGAGCAAGATTTCACTCAAAGAGAAACCTAAGAGTTGTAATATCTGTTTTATAGTGAATTTTGTCATGGATGTACATTGAAGTTCATTAACACTTCAATTGAACCATATTTGTCTGTATAATTCTTTCTTGTTTCTTATATTGTTTACCTTCTACTTGTTTAATTTGTGAGTTACTCTGTTCTACTTTGTTTTAAAGTTCGTTTGTGTGTTGGACAATCTAAAGTGAATTTGTGTTTTTTGTAAACTAATTCTACAACACTTTTAATAGATTCTTTTCCTCTATCACCAAGATGTTTTCTCTAATTATCCAAAAAAAAAAAGCAAAAGAAGATTGATAATTTAACTTTTCCATATTTAAAGTCAAGAATAGTATTAATTTTAGGAGAAGACATGTGTGTGCATGCTCATTTTAGAATCATATCAAAAATCAATGCTATATGTTGATTGATTATCCACCTAACTAAAAAAACCAAATTTTTTTAAGTTTTTATTATAAAATCAATTATTTATTGTGATATAACTATAACTATTATAAAAATAATTACATCATTTATTTAGCTGAAAATAATAATGTAACTCTTATATTTATATATATATATATATATATATATATATATATATATATCACTTATAAAACCTTTGTATATATATTCTTTCTAAGAATTATTGACATTGTTTAACTTTTTTCTACACTTTTACCTTATAATTTTTTATATACTTCAAGTTCTACTAATATTTTATTAATTCATAGTAATTTCGGTCACCTTTTTAGAAGTATTTGTTTTTTTAGAAGATGTTTTACTTTAAAAGATTCATAATGATAGTATTAATAAAAGATTATTTATGTTGTCTTTTAGCTTATTCACGTCACGTGTAATTATATTTATTTTACTATTAATATTAAACTTATTTTTTTCTTTAGAGAATAACTAATTATATATAATATCGTTAATATTAAATTATAATATTTTATTAAAATTATTCTTAATGATTTGGTATATTTTTTATTTATATTTTATTAACTTTGAAGAGTTCAAAATTTTAATAATTTCATTTAATACGTTATATTCATCAGTAAATTTCATCTGTTTCTTTTTATTCTTTTGAGATTAAAAAAATTTAAAAACCATAGATGTGGATTGTTTTTTAGTATCTAACACAATTTCACTGAAAACTTAAAAAATTTTGAACAGAAACTGTAAAGATAACTTTATTAAAAAGTTTAAAATTTGAATAGAAATCGTGATACTTCAGCACAATTTACCTTATTTTTATAATAAAAAAAATTGATCATATCTATAATGTTTTTTTACTCTTTTACACTTAATTTATAATTAAATTTTACAATTTATTTTATATTTTAATTAATAACTCGATGATAGAATTTCTCTTTTCATTTTAACTCGTATGGATAAAAAATGCTACCTTTCGTTTTAAAGTCGTGATTATGATTTTTCACCTTTTCTTTTGGAAATTACATTGAAGTTAAAATCCACAGAGAAAATACCAAAAGGGGAAAGAACTGAAAAACAAAATAATTACTGTTTTCTTTAAGTTAGCACTCAAAATTTGGCAATCACAGCATATTATAGATAATCTCGTTATTAATTTAAACCGTGGTGAATTGTTATTTTTAAAAAGTATTACTTACAAAATACAAATTTTGACGTTCTTTTAGTTTAGTTTATTTATTATTTTAATTGCTTAATTTTTTATTTATCTACTAGTTTGACGTTCAATATTTTTATTTATCTGTTTTCTCATTGTCATGTTCTTATTAAATATTAAACCTCAAGATTAAAGTTATGCCGCCAAAATTGTAGGGTTAAATTTATAGGAAAAAATTAAGGACAGTAAATTTAAAATTTTGAGTATATAATTAAATTTGTCTTTACATTAAATAAAACAATCAAAATAGTTTCAAAAATTAAAATTTATTAAGTCAATTAATTCATAAAATTATGAATAGTTGAATTACTTTAAAAAAAATTGTTCTTGTTAGAAGAAAGGAGTGTGAAGAACAATACAAAGTATCCTTTCACTCTTGATATTTTCGGTCTGTGTTGGTTCTTAATCTCGGTGTGTGTGTTGTGGGTACATGCGAATATACTTGAACAGTGTATAAGTGCTAAATATAGAAAAAAAGTATAATATACTTTCACCTTTTCTTCTTTTTCAAAAAAAAACAATTAAAATTATCAGATTATCCCTAAAATTTTATTGCTTTATATGGATTTTCTCTTTTGAATTATCTAATCGAATAAAAAATTTTAAATTATATTATTTAAAAGTCATATTAATAATTATATAATTTAAAACTTATTTTTAGATTTAAAAATTACTTTTAAATTACAATTTAAAAATTATTTTCAAATTGTACAATTAAATTTAAAAATTATTTTCAAATTATGTAATTTAAAAATTATTTCTGAATCTAAAAATAATTTCTAAATTATATAATACAAAAATAAATTGTTATTTAAATATGATTTTTGAAATGAAAAATTTATCTTTCAAATTTTATAATTAAAAAATAAAAAAATAATTTATAGATTATAAATGTAAAAATAATCTAAAAATTAAAATCTAATATTATAAAAATAATTTTGATATTTTTAAAATTTTAAAAATATAAAAAAAAATAAGGAAGTGTAGAAAGAATTTATCCACTAATTTATGTTACTGTTAACGGGCTTTTACCTGGGCTATTGGCATCAAATCCAATTCTTTCTAATCATGGTTTAGAATCGGAAAAAAAATACTAACAATAAATCATTTAAGTCTACAATATTTTCAACCAATCAATATTTACTCAATATAAGTTACAATTGAGAATTCATATTCTTGAAAACCACGTTTGAAAATAATTATATTAGTAATTCACACAAACAACCAATTTCATCATCCTCAAAATCAATTTATCTCCATAAACTAAAATGCCAATTTTTGCTCAACTCAAAATATAACAAAGTCTCACACTTTTTAAAAAAAAGCACTTGTATTAAATAATACAAATCCAAAACCATAATCTAGAAAACTACTGGAAATTAATAAAATTCTCAAACCATACTTAACATTCATTTAACTAAATTTCTTGCATTTCTTTATTTTTTTTATAGTTTAAAGAATATAGAAAGAAAGAACTGAATTACATTTTGATTAAAAAAAATCACTATTAAAATTTCTTATATTTTAATGGGAATTTTTTAAAAAAATATGAAGAAAACTCAATTATATTTTATTATTTTCTAATATTAAAAACATTTATGTTTAAAAGTTAGTGTTTAATGAGAATTTTTCTATAAATTTATAAAAAATTTATAATAAATTTATAGAAAAATTCTAATAATAAGAGGATATAATTATTGTAAGGTAAGTAGCTAAGTAAATATATAAATAAAATAATGATGAAGAGGGAGACAATGAGAATGCAAAGGAGCAAAAGTGAGTATAAGAGACATAAATGAGGGTGAGTTATTTATAAAAGGGTGAGGTTGTGTTCTATTCTTCTACTCTCTTTTTGCTTTGTTTGAATAGAGAAGTGAGATGCAAGAAAAGAGTAGTGGGAACCACAAAAACAACAAGAACAAGTGCTTTTCTTTGAACACTTCATATAGTGGCCACTCACAAGGAATGGAATTCATTGGTGCTTAGAAGAGAATGTGCAGATCAAAGAATTTAAAAAAAAAATCATCACTTCATTTTAATCTGTTTTATTTTATGGCTAAATGTTATTTTTAATCCATTTAACTTTTTGTTTTAAAAAAATATATCATCAGAATGAACTTTTTTAAATATAGTAATACTTTTCTTCATGTTATGTTAATGCATATTTATTATGTTAATAAGTTATAAAAAATTAAAAATTCCACAGAAAAATGTGTGAAAAATATTAAATAGTAAAATTAATAAAATAATGATAATTGTTTAATAAAACTTGTAATGAAATCTTCTAAAATTATGATAATTTAGTAACATGATTTTTTTTACATGTATTAACCTTTTAAACACCTATCATTTCTAACCTAAAAGTATAAAATATTTCTTTTATTACTAAACTATCATTATTTATTCTTACAGTGTTATTTTATTTTATGTGTAATGCCGAGTTTTCTTTAATATAGTATTTTTTTTAGTTTCATTAATTTTTTCTAACTTAAATAATGACATTTAAGTGTAATTTATATTGTAGATAAATATTTTTCCATGAAAAAAAGAGAGGTTCCATTGATATATAGGGAAACTTTAAGCTTCTGGGAAAATAAGGTATCATTTGAATATTGGAACTAATCTTTCAAGAGATATACTTTTGATTATTTAGATTAAGCAACATGAATTCTAAGACACTAATATTAAGTTACGAAATATTTTTTTTAAATATATATTTAAAGCTACTTCAATTCGAAACGAGTATTGGATTTGGAATCAATTTCAGTTGCTCTCTGCATTATGAAAATTTCTTCCAACTTTAATTGGAAATGAGGTTTTTCTTTCTGCACCCCATTCCACCAATTCCTGGAATTTCTACATTTGTTACTTGAAATTCTATTGCCACTTCCTAAAAACGCTTTTATTTTCCTATGCCAATGTCACCTTACTTTCTCAAAATATATACAATTTAACTTTATCATGTATATCATTAAAGAGTATATTAAGATAACATTTATATATATATATATAAACAAAATTATTGATCATCAAAATACAACTATGTAAAAGTAAATATCTATTTCTAGTCATTACTTTTTCTAGAAGCTAGTCCGCTTCCATTATTATTTCCAACAGAGTCTACTCTCATACGGTAGTATGATCAAGGTTACACAATATCAACATATTTGCATTTATAACAAACATCCAAACCCACCCAACAACAACACAAACAACTCATATTTAGTCATCGTTACAATTATGATCAAATATAAGACATTTTTTTAGAAGACTTTATCCATGATAAACAAGTCTTACTAGAGGCTAACACCTGATCTCAACACGGACCGGGCCAAGATTCCCAAGATCAAGGTTGCACAAAGTACCTGTTATCGAGAGTTAGGTGTACATCTACTTCGAGAGCTTGATGTAAGTCTCTCTCAACTTCTCACCACCTGATATCTTGTTTATGTGACTACACATCGATGAAGTCTGGATACTTCTTAGTCACGAGTTGTCATATTTACCACCATCACCTAGTGTACAATACCACCCTAGGTAATGTACCAACATCCCAGAGGGACCAACAACAACAACAACACCGATAAAGGCCACATCCATCACCTATCAAAGGCAACCCTCACAAGTGAGGATACCATCACCATATACCCCATTGTGAATTGTATCAACAATCACTTACCTACTTTAATAGGCTAACAACATAAATCATCATGAAACATATTATTCAACAACAATATACCATATGAGAATACCAACATCATCATCATCTTATAAAGCATTATTTAGCAATTAAGATTTCATTTATCAACAAAACTTTATCGCTTGAGCGACCATGGATAATATATATATCAACTCATCTTCAAATCGCTTGAATGAAACCTTTTGCCTGAATGATATCAAGGTCGAGAGCACCCCAACTCCAGGACTCTCTTGTTTCCTGAGTGACCACTCATTGCTTGAGTGATATCGGGACTGAGAGCAACCCCCTTCTTAGACCCCTTTGTCGATTGAGTGAACAACACATCGTTTGAGTGACATTTAGGTTGAGAGTAACCCCTCTTAGACCTAGTGTATCACTCAAGCAACCAACATGTCGTTTGAGTGACACACTCCAATAAAAGAGAGAATAGTCTTAGCATCTCCCTCGCTCGAGCTACCATCATTTCTTGAGCGACGTTGTTTGTTGCACGAGCGATCAATGGCAGTGGAAATAATGATTACCCACCACCTCACCATTGCTTGAGTGATCTACATCACTTGAATGATGTGCGGGTTGAGAGTTGTTCTCCTCAACTCATCCAATCCACCAATCTATGTTTTCTACACTTATACAATGATTTCAAGTATTCAGAAGCTACCAACAACACATATTTACAACTTCATCAACCTATTCTATCATTCAAAACCATTAACAAATCAATGTATCACCAAATCATCTTATCTCCAATCCGTCACTTATACTCAATATATTAAATCTATGTATAATTTTAACTCCCCTTACTTGGATTGAAGTACAACATTCCAAGCTTGCTTCCCACTTCCACCAACTCTTGATAAGCTCTAACTAAACATTAAACAGGCAAAATCCCCTCTTAAACTCTCAACCATATCAGAAAAGAAGGATACATATTCAATATCAGAAATCTTTCAAATTACTTACCTATTTAAGATTCTGATAAGATAAATTGCTTTTACTCTTCACTAGCTTCTTATAGTTCTAATATAAAAAAGAATAAAATACTCTAATATCTTAAAGAGAATATTCAGATTAAAAAAAATTTAAGAGAAAATGGTTTAGAATAAACTATAATGATATAAGAATTTTTTATATAAATATTATTAATAATTTATTTTAAAATTTATTATTAAAATATTTCTATGTCTGTAGCAATTTATTGTAACTACTGCATTTCTTTTAAAGTTTAAAATATTTTCGTGATAAGAATTATATTTAAAGTTATAACTTTATGACGTGAGTTTTATAAGATGATATATATGTATTTTAATATACTCATATGAGTTAAAATTATTTTTTTAGAAGCAGTTCTTATTTGGGAAAGAATATTTATATTAGAGTATAAATAAAATATTATTAAATTATATCTTATATAATCCTTGCATTTCATAAAAAATATGTATGAGATGTGAACAATGTGACATATAATATATATATATATATATATATATATATATATATAATATATATATATATATATATATAATATATATATATATATAATAATCCTCTAATTACTTAATTACTTATTTTTTATATTTTGGAGATTTAGAATACACTTAAATAACACTACCAATATTTTTTTTATGTTTAAAATCTCTTTTTCTAATACTATCTTTTTCTAATACTAGTCATTCAACTAAACAAATCTTAGTTCTTGTTGTTTGAGGAGTTAAGAGTAGGATAATTTTTAGGTTCATTATAGCATAATTTTTATTTGAATAATTTTTTTTTTTTGAATGATAGCTAAATAAATTAAACCTCAATGCTTTCATTCTATCGAAATGACTTTTTTTTCTTCTCCTACCAAGTGTTTAACAAAATTCTCCAATTAATTTCTTACTTTATTTTTTTTTTAACTTTTGTAATCTTCTTTATCTTTATTACTCAAATATTTGCAGTGTACAAAATTCATTAAGATTACTCAATTATGGTAAAGTTTTTGTAGAAACAATATCTACTCACTAATATTATGTTTCTTTTTAAAGATATAATATTTATGCTGACGGATAAGGACGAAAGCGTGAAGAAAAAATATGAATACATAACTGATTATATTCAAAAACATTTTTTATTACTTATATTTATTCATTAATAATATTTAAATAATTATATGTTTTATATTTTGTTAATATACCTTTTATATTATAATAAGTTAAATAAAATATTAAAATAAAACATGAAATAAAATAATTTAATTTAATATTTTATTATAATATGTTTTTATATTATAGAATGAAATAATTAAAATGAAACTATTGAAATAATAAACAGAAAAAAATAATTAATTTGATATTTTATTAATAATTATATTTTGTATTATAATAAAACAAATAACTAAAAAAATTGACCTAATAAATGAAAAAAATGAATTACTTAAATTTTTTAATTGGATAGTTTATTTTAATATATTTTATTTTACAATATATTTTTATTTATTAAAATTTTATAATAATTTTTATTTATTTTAAAATTTATGTTAACTTTAATTTATATTTTTAAAAATTATTTTTATTATTAAATTATATTAAAATACTATTTTACAACTTATTTTCTGAATTCCATTTTCGATGCACATTTAGAGTGTGTTTCTTTTTAAGGAGTGAATTTAAGATAAAGGAAAAGAGAAAGAAAAGTGAGAGTATTTGTATTAAGAAAAAGATAGTAAAAAATAAAAAAAATTATATTAAAATTTGTGAATAATTTAATTTATATTTAAAAATAATTTTGTAATTGATAATTTAGTAATATTATCTCTTTTACTATTAGATTAAAAATAAATTTAAAATAAATATTGATAATTTATTTATATTTATTACTTGTATTTTAGTTAAAATATTTTTTTTTTCGTGCTTTCGAGATATCAAACTGAAAAATAAATATGAAGTAACTCGGACAATTAATGCATACAAAAGTATGAAAAATATATTTTATAAAATTAAATTAAAATTTTAATAAAATGTTCAAAAAATATAAAAAACATTTTTTATTAGATTAAACTTAATTAATCTAACAAATTAAATAATTTTTTTAATTAATAAATTTTTTCAAATTACTATTTTATCTTTACATTAAAATTAAATCTATGTTAATAATTTATATAAATGTCCTACCTGTATTTGAGCTAAATATATTTTGAATATTTGATTAAAAATAATCATTTTATGATTTCAATATTATTAATATTATATTATTGTTTTTATTATAATTATTATTTTATAAATTTTATTATATTTATTTATAATAATTATTATTATTATATTAATGTATTATTATAATTTTTAAATATTTATTTTTATAATTTTGTATTTTGAAATAATTTTTTTGTTACTTTTTAATATATTATTAGTTAGTTATATTTATTTTACTATTGCTTTTATTTTATTACTATTAATTTTAATTACTTATTTTTTATTATTATTTTTATATTATTTTATTTTATTATCATTTGTCATAATAATAATAGATCATGATATATTACATAATGGATTACGTAATTTATTTATTTTTTACTGTAATTTTTTTCATTCTTAGTTTTAATCATTTTTATTTTATTTTATTGATGAATTTAAATAAAAAGATTTGTAAGAATTGATAATGAATAAAATGGTCATTTTAACAATATGTGACTTTTTTTTTTCTTATTCCCACATATGAAGGGATGACTTAAAGTTACTTACTCGCAATACTTTTTGCATTTCTGATTAAATTTATCGAAAGAAACTAAAATTTTTCTCCGTTTTTTTTTTCTTCACCTACGGAACTTACTTGTAAAGGTACAAAACATTAGTTTAATTAATGAATAAAAATTGCTTTAAATTGTAATACTTGTTTGTACTCAACAAAACATCATAAAATCAATATAAAATTCATCATTTGACAAATTATAAAAGACAATTTAAATATATTCATAAAAATTTTTATCATAAACAAAAAAAATAAATTAAAATTCGTAAATTCAATTAAAGTTCAACAATAGATCAAAAGATGAATAAAAAATTTATTTTATAATTGGATTATATAGGACAAGTTAAATATATCCATCAATTTCGTTTTAGGTATCATATGAATAAAAGTTAATATAAATTGTAATCCGTGAATTCAATTTAGGCTCAATAAAGTATAAAAAAAATCAATATAAAATTCATCATTTAAAATTATAAGAGAAAATTTAAATATATCCATCCAAATTTTTTAATTTGAACAAAAATAAATAAATTACAATTTTTCAATAAAATTGAATCACAAGAAAACATAAAAAGATAAATAATTCATTTCGCAACTGAATTTTATACACCTAACTCATTTATAACGTGAATAAAAATTAATTTAAATTGTAATAAAAAATATCCTGATTAAAACAATTAAATTCCAAAATGCATAAAAAATTTATCTTGTCACGATTATAAAGAAGAATTCAAATATATCCATCAATTTTATTGAGTGCAAATCCAATTCATTTACAATGCAAAAGTTAATTTAAACTATAAATTGTGAACTTGATTTTGACTCAACAAAGCATGAAAATTTCAATATATAATTTATCATTCAAAAACTATAAGGAAAAACTCAAATATACCCATCAAAATAATATTTTACTTCGAACAAAAAAATTAAGTTACAATTTATTAATGTTGTTTAAACTTAGCAAAACATAAAAAATTGGATAAAAAGTTTATCTACAACGAAATTATAACCAACAAGTCCAATATACTTATCAATTCTATTTTGAGTGCATATTATTTGTTTTTAATTTTTTTATAATTTATTATTTTTTGAATTTTATTATCATTATTTTTTTTATGATTTTATTATTATTTAATAAATTTATTATCAATAATAATATTTTTATTATTGATATTATGTATTTTATAAATTTATTACTACCACTACTATTATTATTATTATTATTATTTTATTATTATTATTTTTGTTATTATTATAGGTATTATTTTAGAAATTTAGTTTTTTATTATTTCTAATTTTTAAATTTTAATATTAATAATTTTTATTAGTATTATTTATGATTTTATTATTATTTTAATATGATTATTTTATTTTATTATATTATATAATATATTAATTATGTTATATTTTATAAATAATATATTACTTATTTTGCAATATAAATTATATGTCTGACGATGGATTTAATTACAAATTAAATTATAATTTATTTGTTATTATCAATATTAATATTCTTTTTAATTTTTTTAATCTTTTATTATTTTATGATTCTATTATTTTAATTAAAATCTATGAAGAAAAGACCAAAAGGAAAAATAACTAAAAAAAATAATTATCAAAAGGATATTGATAGAAATAATTAAATAACAAAAGCACTTCGAATAAATGAGATACAGCTCAACTTTAACTAATTTATCTAAACTTGGTCATCCTTAAGTCAAGACATCGGACTTTGAAATATGTAACTCAGTTATATAAAAGGTAATTGAGGTATTATTAACAATAATTACCTATAAATAGCCTTAATTCACAATAATTGATTATTATTGTAAATAATAACGATGTTCAAAATAAAGTTATTACTATTTATTGATATTTATAAATCATTATTAGCTATACTCTATAAATATTTTATAATATTTCAAGAAGTACTTATTCAAACTCATGTTATCATTTTATATTCTAAACTTTCTTATACTTCTCACTAACTTGAGTGTCAGAGTGTTTTTTGCAAGAAGAACTCGATTCGATTATCACCCGTTACAACATCTCGGAAGCCGGCCTCATCCGACTTTATTCATTTCCATAAGAACACTACTTAACTTTGGTTTGATGTTGAATATTTTAATATATTTGTTTTTTCATGATCGTGCTTTTATCAAATATTACACCTCAATAAAATTGGACTAAACAACTGCATTAGTTTTTCAAAATAAAAAAATACATATTTTACTTTAGAAACATACTAACAAGTTGTTTAAGCTTACACTATTTTCATTCTATCAATATTTACTCAATATAATTCATAAGATAATGGAAAGTCATGTTTGAAAATAATTATCTTAATAATTCACACAAAATACCAATTTCACCAAATTTTATGTTTTTTTATTGAGATCATAAAAATTCAATGTTATCTGAACGGGTTGATTATGAGAAAAACTCATGGATGATTTTTTATCACTTCTTTCTTGAATGGTCCAAACTACCATTCTTAGAATAGAAGTATGAAGTGCACATTTCTATAAAAAAAAATACAAGATAAAATTCATTAATGGTGACATAGAAGAACCAATAAGAACAAATTCTCTTAATGATATCTGGGAGATGTAATGTGATTGTCATATCATGGATCAGGCAAACCTTGGCCCCTAAAATTGCCTAAAGTACGATATATACTGATAATGCTAAAGAATTATGGGATAATTTGAAGGAGAGATTTTTAAAGGGAGATCGTTTATTCTTCATGAGATCAATTCCATTAGACAAGGGGAGAAAGGAACATTTCTTATTACTATCCCGATCTTAAAGTTCTACGGGAAGAACTTGAATACTTAAGACCAATTCCTTATTGTACTTGCAACGTTAAATAATTGTAGTATTGTGAAAATCATCACTAAGTATAAAAAATCTGAACATTTGATATACTCCTTGAAAGGCCTCAAAGATGTTTACGCAAATGTGAAACAACGAATCTTGCTTATGGAATCTTTACCAAATATTAATCATGTTTTTTCTCTTGTTTTGCAACAAGAAAGACAACTTAATGGGAATATTATGTTGAAGCCAAGATTCTTGCTAACAACACCAACTCATGAGAATGAAAATTTCATAATCGAACGAACAACAATCAAAATAGTGGCTGGAAAATGCAAGGAAGAGGAAGATAAAAAAAAAATCAAGGGAAACAATGCAGTTATGAAAGAGGTGAACATGCAAGCCAAGCTTGGAGACCAAGTCTCCAATGTTTAGAAAGTGCATGCAATGTCTAGAAGGTAGCTTAAAAAATGAGTCTCTAACTTCTAGAATGTGCAAGAGTTTAGAAGCTCCAACATTCACCATCCATCTTCTAGAAAACAAAATAAAAAATGGAAATCTGAAATAAGGTTTCCAAAGATAAAAACAAATAAGGAAATAAAACAAATGTCAAAAAAGACTTGCATCCCCTTGTCAAACATGTAAAGGGAAAATCGACAAGAAAAATGAACTAAAACAAGTACAAATAACCTTACAAAAAACCCAATTTTAACTTAAACTTTGTACATGTAAGATCCCTATCCAATTTATTCATGTTAAATGTGTTTTGATATATAAATCATTTAAAAAAGATAAAGAAGCATAAAATACAAGACTTGACCTTTGAAATAGCCTTATAAAAATGTTACGGCCCGAAGAGATGAAACATAAGATTATGCATAGGACCAAACCCAAACATTTGGAGGATTATTATTGCAATGTCAGGGAAAATAAAGTGATTGTATGAAATCCTAACTAAGGTAAAGGGCATAGTAGTAATTTCTTAGGTTGTTAGGATCTTCCATAGATTTCTTTTCCTATTGTGTGATATGTGTCTTGCTTGACTAGAGATATTGTCTTACTGTATGTATGAGAACTTTTGCATGAAATTAGACAAGGAAAAGTTATCAATCTTTTATTTTTTTTTCTCTTATCTTCTAGAGGAAGCCTAACCTGTAAAATAGACATTACAATTTTGGTGCTTTCGTTGGGAGACTAACAACAGAGGACACCATATCTTCATAAAATACTGATGATAAAATTGATGCCATTTTGCAGTGTCTGGAAATTCAGAAAACCATCCAAGAAGAGATGAATATGCCAATTTGGAAGCATAAGTAGCAGGTCGAAATGGTTCCGGAGGAAATGCAGGAAACAATTCTACTCTTTAAACCTTCACTTGAATTTGCTTGAAACTAGATATGCCTCGATTTGATGGATCAGAACCATTAGCTTGGATCTTCAAAATCAAGAAGTTTCTTTATTACCACATGACCCCTGAAGATGAAAGGCTTCAAATGGCTTCTTTCTACATGGAAGGAGAAGCCCCGACTTGGTTCCAATGGATGCATGACAACAACTTAATCTCAACTTGGCAGAATTTTCTCCAAGCCTTAGAGGTTTGTTTTGCCCCCTCCCATTATGAGGATCCAGAAGGAGGGCTATTCAAGCTTTGCCAAACTTCGGTTGTTCGTGAATATCAAAATCAGTTTGAATCACTAGCAAATTGGATTGTGAGTTTACCTCCTCCATTCTTTCTCAGTTACTTTGTTTCGACTCTTAGTCTTGAAATTCGAAGAGACGTGCAAGCATTCCAACCGATCTCGTTGTCCCAAGCTATAAGCTTGGCAAAATTGCAAGAAGAAAAGTTTGCAGAAGCCTTGGTTGCGAATCATTATACTTGTCCTTCCTCCTCCACTGTGAAATTTGTGGCGCCTGTTCCCAATCCACCTTCCTTCATTCCCCAAATGGTGAACCCAAGCCCAAATAAAGTGAACTTTTATTCCCTCAAACCCAAGCCAAACCCTAACTCTCTTACTATCAAACGATTGTCCCCTACTGAACTCCAAAGTCGTCGTGAAAAGAACCTTTGTTACTATTGCGACGAGCGGTACCACCCTAGCTACAAGTGCAAATGTGAGTTCATGTTGTTGATACCAGAATCTAGTGACGCTATGATTGAAGAGATTGACTTGAACCATTTCCTCCATGTAGATGACCCGACTCCTAATGAACCACCTGAATAGCTCGATACAATCTCAACCCAAATCAGTTTGCATGCTTTGTTGGGCCATTCAATCCCTTAGACTCTCAAATTTTTGGGCCATGTCAATGCAAACCCGATTGCAATCCTCGTGGATAGTGGGAGCACTCACAACTTCATCCAAGCTCGCATAGCCAAGTTCTTGGACCTTGAGATTGTTCCAACTCAAGGGTTTCATGTCTTTGTAGGAAATGGAGAAGAGCTTACATGTTCATCTGTTTGTAAGCAGGTACCATTACAATTGGGCTTTCATACGTTTTTGGTTGATCTATTTATGTTGCCTTTAAGTGGAGTAGAGCTTGTATTGGGAGTGCAGTGGCTAACAACATTAGTGCCAGTGTTAACTAACTATGAACAACTAACAATGAAGTTCATTAGAGAAGGGAAAGTGCTTGAACTTAAGGGCCAACACTGTACAGGCCCTCAAGAGGCCAATATACACCAGATCAAGAGAATGATTTCTACTAATGGTATAACGGAATTTTTTCAGCTACTACTGATTTCTCCATCAGAGAAGCTTCCTAAACCAATTCCAACACCAGAAATTGAGGAGGTGTTAAAAAAATATCCTCAATTACTTGAGAAAGCACGAGGTCTTCCTCCTATTTGAACAACTGACCATCACATTCCCTTATTGGAAGGGTCAAATCTTCTGAATGTTAGACCCTACAAATACCCATATTTTTCACAAACACGAAATTGACCGTTAGATTAAAGAAATGATGGCTAAAGGGATAATACAACAAAGTAACAATGCCTTCTCGTCCCCAATCTTGCTAGTGCGGGAGAAACACGGATCATGGAGGTTTTGTGTTGATTACAGGGCACTCAATGCAATCACAATAAGTGATCGCTTTCTCATTCCGTCAATTAAGGAGTTGCTGGATGAACTTCATGGGACACAATGGTTTTCAAAGCTTGATCTACGCTCTGGATATCACCAGATTTGAATGAGCATAGGTAACATTTTGAAAACTGCCTTTTGCACACATGAGGGACATTACAAATTGCTAGTAATACCCTTTCAATTGTGTAACACACCTGCTTCGTTCCAATCAACTATGAATATGTTGTTTCAACCTTATTTACATAATTTTGTTATAGTATTTTTTATGACATACTAGTGTATAGTAAATCATTAAAAGACCATATCTCCCATTTGGATACTATTTTTCAATGTCTCATAACTAATCAATTCTTCGTCAAGAGGAATAAGTGTTTGTTTGCCCAGGAATCAATTGAGTACTTGGGTCATATAATATCCAGGGGGTGTCAGTCCAAATCCATAGAAAATCCAGACAATGATCTCTTGGCCAACACCTATCACTATTAAGCAACTACGTAGATTTTTGGGGTTGACTGGATTTTAGCGAAAGTTTTTTCAACATTATACTTCTATAGCTACTCCTCTCATTGAATTGCTAAGAAAGGATGCTTTTGTTTGGTCTGATGAAGCGCAAAAATCATTTGAGCAGTTGAAGAATGCTATGACTCATACCCCAGTGTTGGCGCTACCCAATTTTCAAGAGGATTTCATAATTGAAACAAATGCATTTGGGCAAGGGATGAGGGCTTTTTTTATGCAAAATAACCACCCAATTTGTTATTTTAGTAAGAATTTTTTCCAAGACTTTTTTTAGCTTTTACATATGTTTGAGAGTTACATGCAATCACGACTACTGTTAAAAAATGGAACACTTATCTTTTGGGCAGAAAATTCATAATCCATACAAATCAGCAGAGTCTTAGGGAGTTGATGACATAAGTGGTACAGACACTTGAACAACAATTTTACTTATCAAAGTTACTCGACTACTCTTATGAAATTATGTATAAACCAGGGATAGCTAACCGAGTAGCTGATGCCTTGAGTAGAATGGGAGACAACTCATCCTAAATGATGGGATTAACATCTCCCTAGTGTGATTGGTGTCAAAGATTTAATACCTAAATTTTTTTGTTTACCCTAACATTTCCCACTTGTCCAATTGTTGTCGAACAGTTTTTGGATATCAAACGGACCTCCCCAGAAGGTAATTTTAATGTGGTTGATTTCCCCTCTTTTGCAATTAGTTTCGCTACAACACCAACTGCTCTAGCTAATTGTCCATCCTTTACAATTCTGATTCTGTGATCAAACAATTGCACCAAAGTGTGCTTTGTTGTCCAGAGGAACACCCAAGATTTAAAGTTGTTAAATGGATCCTCTTTTATCATGATAAGATTTATATCTCTGACCAACCCCCTCTTAAGCAAGTCCTTTTGGAGGAATTCCATGCCACACCTATGGCAAGTCATGCCGAAATACATAAAACTTATAAACGACTAAGTGACAACTTCTTTTGGAAAGGGATGAAGAAAGATGTGGCTGAATTTGTTAAAAGGTGTGTCATGTGTCAGCAAGTCAAATCACCTACACGACTGCAATATGGGTTATTACAACCCATTCCTCCTCCTACTGCAGTTTGGGAGGATATATCTCTTGACTTTATCACATGACTCCTTTCTTTCCAAACTTATTCTGTAATTTTAGTTGTTGTTGATAGATTTTCAAAGGCAGCTCATTTTGGCATGCTTCCAACCAATTTCTCAGCTGTTAAGGTTGTTGAACTCTTTTCTTTTATGGTGTGCAAGCTACACAGAATGTCTAAAAGTATAATTTCTGATAGAGACCATGTCTTCATGAGTAATTTATGGCAAGAGCTTTTTCGAATGAGTGGCACAAAGTTAAGAATATCCTCCAGTTATCATCCACAAAGTGACGGGTAAACAGAGGCAGTCAACAAAATGATGGAGCAATATTTGAGAGCTTTTGTCCATGTTAAAACAAAGCTGTGGGGAAATATTTGCATTGGGTAGAGTGACACTACAATTTAGCAAAATACTCCTCAACTGGGGTTACTCCCTATGAGATCCTTTATGGGCAACCTCCTCAATCATTGCCCCTAATATATCACAGGAAAAAGTCGCAACGAAGTTGTGAATTTAGACCTTGCGAAACAACATGACCTACTTGATAAATTGCATTCCAAGTTGCTCAAAGCTCAATCTGTCATGAAATAATATACTGATAAGAAGCGGCTACCTCATCCCTTCAAAGTAGGTGATTTAGTTCTAGTGAAGTTGGGACCATATCGACAGATGATTGCACGAAACACTTAATTTTAAAAGTTGGCTCAACAATTTTATGGCCCTTTTCGTATTATCAAACCGATTGGGGAAGTAGCTTTTTAATTGGAATTACCCCCAGGAGCTCAAATTCACCTAGTTTTTCATGTTTGCAACTTGAAACCATTCTATAATGAAACTGAAACACTTCAATTGGAATTACCACTGGCAACTTTCAATAATCAATCAAAATTGTAGCCCCTAGCAGTGCTTGATTGGCGTGCTTTTGCAGTTTCTGATGCGATAGAGGCCTTAGTTCAATAGCAAGGATTGTACCTTAAAGATGTTACTTGGGAGAACCTTGATAGTTTGCTTCGGGACTACCCAACAATATACCTTGAGGACAAGGTGTTTATTGAAGAGGAAGGGGATGTTATGGCCCAAGGAGATGAGCACAAGATTATGAGTATGAAGATGGACAAATGAGAATCCCAACAGTGAAAAGCAAACCTAAGCGCCATGGGACTAAACCCAAACATTTGAAAGATTATGAATGGCAAAATAAAGTGATTGTATGAAATTTTAACTAGTGTAAAAAGTATAACATTAATTTCTCAAGTTGTTAGAATCTTCCATCAATTTCTTTTTTTATTGTGTGATACTTGTTTTGCTTGACTAGAGAGAGTGTCTATGTGTATAAAAACTTTTGTGTGAAATAAGGTAAGAAAAAATTATCAATCTTCAAATTTTTTTTTTCTTTTATCTTTTAGAAGAAGCCTAACATGTAAAATAGTCATTAAAAAGAACAAACAATCTTTACCCAAGTGCAGCTCTAATAAAAAGCTTCTAGAAATGCTCTTTGTAGGTGTCACCAGCTTCGTGACTTGATATTTGTTGGAGCTGTAAGAAAACCCTCAAACTTTCGTGAGATCTAGGGTTGAAGCAACAAATTTCGGGCAAGATAGTAAACTTTAGGGTTTGGGAATTCAACGAATGAGTTAGGGATTAGGGATTCAGCCACACGTGCAGGTAGGGATTACGGATTCAGCGCCCCACTTTCGTTAGGGATTTGAGAGTTTGCTTCAACCATTTGGGATTTCATAGACTAAAATGAATGTCATAATAAATGAAAGTCAGAATTTATCCATGAATGTCATAAATGAACCCTTAGTTATTATGGACATTTTCGTAAATTTCCAAAAAGCCAAAATACTATATAATGTTGCTCTGACGCTTAAAAAAGTTTCTTTAATAATAAATTAGCGTAATCAAAACTATCACTAATACATGTTTTCTTAATAATAAAAATGAAATAATAATATAACAACATATTTTCTTACTAATAATTAATTAATGAAATAATCTAATATAACGTTTAAAAACATTTTTTAACTAAAATTAAATAACAAAATAATTACATAACATCAATTTAATTGATGCATATTTTTTATATAGCAAAAAAATTCAATTCAATAAAATCAGCTAAGCTGACATAATTCTTTTTAATTTTTTAAAATATAGTATTGACTTAATAAACGTATATATTTTATATAACATAAAATTAAATTTTAAAATAATTTTACATTTTAAAAAGGTTGTTGACAATAACTATTTCATTCAAATAAATTAGTTAAATTTTTCTCTAGAAATTAGCATGAATAAGTATATACCTTATTGTTAAATTAAATAAATGAAATTGTTCTTACTGTACTAGTAGTTCTACATGCTTGAACACAAATATTTCATTGTTATTTCTTTTATGCAAAAATAAAATACAAAAGGATGGTATTTTGATAAACTTAAAATTATATTAAAATGTTATTTTGACGCTAATGTTACATCCCATTGTTGAAACACATAATCGTGATAGTCCAAAATTTAAAAAAAAATAAACATACTTAAATTTTAATTATTTTATAAATTTTAAAACATAAAGTTCCTGTCATAAATATTCATTTTGCCCCACATAAATTTTATGACAATGAAATGTTCAGATTATTCTTTAACATTTTGGATTTCCATGGATTACCATGTTTAACTTTCCACATCATTCTCTTTAACTTCATTTGAAGATTAGACTTTCCACCTCCTCCTTCTTTTGTATGTTTTTATTGCTATATCTAATCATTTTATAAGCAAACTCCTAACAACTATAATAGTTTAGATGATTTTATTTTAAATTAATTATATGGCAACAAGAAGTCTTTAAATAAAACATATTTAATTTTTTTTATTATCATCATATCTCCAATTTTCTCTCATAACTTTTATTTTTATTATTTTTTTAAATTAAATATATTTTTAATTTTTAAATAATTTGTTAAAATTATTATTTAATTACTGAAATAAATTAATATAAATATATTTTTTCACATCATATATAATTGAAAAAAGATAAATAAGTATTTTAATTACTTTTATATGCAAATGTCCAAAGTATAATTATAGGAAAAAATGTATTAATGTAATAATAAAATAATATAATAATAAGTAATTGTATAAAAAATTTCTTAATTAACTTACAAGAATGTAGAAGGAGTGCTACAAAATAAAAAAAAAGAATAAGCATATAAAAGATACAAAAGATTTTAAGATAAAAAATCTCTTAATATAAGGGTAAGGATATAAGTAAGGAATAATCCAAACTAAAGAAATATACCAACAAATAATATAACAGAGTTTTCAGCAAGAAGCAAAATAATATATACAATTAGTCAAAGTAAACTAAATAATAATACTAAATACTAAAAAATAAGCAAGAAGATAAAAAATTCTAAAATAGAATAATTAGTGTGAATAATCTTTTTTCTTTTCCTTTTCAACACTACATTTAATTGTTGAAAATTGTTTTAACAAAGAGATATGATAACTCCTAAATTAGAGCATTAGAAATTGTTTCTCTTTGTTTATTCCTAATAGTTTTATTTATTATTAAATGTTCTCAATCTTTTTTTAAATATTCTTTTTATTTATTTATTTATTTATCTATTGATCATATTATCAATTATTTTTATTATTAGTCTATTTTATTTATTATAAAATATCTTAGTTTATATTATTTATCTTTTGATTATATTATCGGATATTTCTATTATTAGTTTGTTTTATTTATCTGTCGATTCTCAGATATTTCTATTATTCAATAATATTTAATTAAATTAGTGAAATTTAAAATTATTTATTTGATTTATGCTTTATTTCTTGATAACATTTTACAATTATCAAACATTTCTATAATTATATGATTTAAATATATAACTATCATAACTTTCTCTAATTATGAGATTTTATAACTAATATCGCAAATTAATTAATCTTGATTACAAATATTATTGCTACCACTTATGACTTACAACAAGAAGGCAAACTCACTTCTGACTATCCCTTAATTTCCTCCTGAGATTTAACACAAGTACATATTGTCACTCTTAGTTAAGTATATAAAATTGTTTCTGGTTGTACAATAAAATTTGCTTAAGATAATATAAGAAAAAGTCTCTAAGAGAAAATATACAAATGATCGTTCCTTATTTTAGAATTTAACTTCACACCAATGAAGATTTTACAAATAATATACATACATTATTTAGTCATATATCAAACAAGCTTTATCTAAATAACTCATAAACTTGTGAGAACATTTTGCATGCAAATTTACGTAAGAAGTAAATGTTTATTCATTCATTAACAATTTTTTGCACGAAGAAGTTTCTTTTTATAAATATCCTAAATTAAAATGTTCTATCATGCGAGTTTTCATTTGTTCTTGTGTTAGTAAATTTGATGAACATGCTTGACTTTATTCTTTATTGCATTCTAAGTATTGTGCAAAGAACACCTTTTTCTTTATTCCTTCTTTGTTGTTCTGGTTGCATCATATTGAGCATACAAACTCAAAGGGTTATTTACTTGTAACTTTTAGACAATATTTACGTTTAATAGAAGCATCTTGATGATGTTCACTATAAGACTTTGTATCACTTTTCATAGTATGTTTTACTTTCAAACGATTATGCTTCATCTATTTTCTTAAGAGTATCTTGTTATTATAATTTTTCTTATATATTATATATGTTCTTTGTATGCGTCTTGACTTATAGATAACATATTTTCTTACAAATTACATTTTATTTTATCTCATAGATAGTATCTTATCTCTACATGTGTCCAGCACATTATTCATATTTTATCTAATTTTTATTTAGACTTCATTTAGTGCTTTTATTTTAAAGTTAAAACACTTACACAAATTCTCACAAAACATCCTATTGGACATTGTTTTGTTAAGAGGTTGTTTGATGATTTATAAAAAAATTCATCAACTTTTCACATAAATCTAAAAAAAATCAAGAATAGATACAACATTTAATAGATTATAACAACCATTTACTTAAATTTTATATATATGTTACCCAAAACTTTTGCTACTTTTAAGTTCATTTGCAAAATTAAAAGAGTATAAATAATTAATAAAAATTAGAAGTATTATCATTGTAACGATTTTGGCTTACAGTAATTACATAAAACATTTCTAAGCTAGCTGAATATACAACATCTTTTCAAATTAAATATACAAAATTTCAATCTTCATGTAAGATTAAACATTAAGTATACAATATTTTGCCATAACACATATATAAAATATTTATAGATTATATATACAATCTCAATAAAAAGAATACAAAATCCCTGCATTGTTTTCCTTTTTCTAATAATGACACTCCTAGACTTAAATTTTTATAAACTATTTTATTTATAAATTAATTGTCAAAATTTTTTAAAAGATTTTTATTTTTATTTTCACTTATTTATGTAGTTGTATACGAACTGTTCTTGAATTATATTTTCATATTTAAATTAATATTTTTACTTAATTGTACTTAGTCTTTTATAATTTACACAAAAAAGAAAAAGAAAAGAAATGTGAAATTCAAAGACACATCATTCTAATTATTTAAAATAAAGCTTCTTTATATTTTATGATAAAAAGATAGATTATTAGAAGGGTAAACAAAATTTATGAGATAAGTGGCTTACAGTGGGCTTATGATTGAATCATAATATAAAGTTTTACACTTGTTAATTAAGCATATAAATTGTATTCATTGCCGTACTGACTTTTAACTTATAAAAACACATTTAGCTTTAAAATCTTCTGCACGTCCTTATCCTATCCTACTAACATCACGACACACTTATGATTTTCATATTGAGTTTCTTTCCACGTAACAATTTCATAGAAAATTTTGGACAACCATGTTTCAAAGGAGAGCAAAATTCTAAAACACTTTCAAATATACTTTTTAACATTAATTAAATTTTAAAAAATTACAAAATTTTAGTCTCTCATCTCACTTTTCTCTCTCTTAATTTTATAATTTTTAACCGATTTTAATTAATTGAACAAATTCAATCCTGGTTCAGACCAATTTGTTGTCAGAAAATTGAAAACTTTGGAATTTGTTTTGGATGATGATGTAACGCGCACACAGAGTTACTTAAAACGGTGAAACAGGCAAAGATGCCCTTGTCCTCACGCGAAACACGCGCGCGTATAAGTAAAGCGAAACTCGAAGCCTATCACTCACTCTTTTCACTTCTCTCAAACGGAGTAAGAAAAGAAGACAACAACGTAAGAGTGCTCCGAAAAGATGGCGCAGGAAGTTGTGGAGGGGTTCAAGTTCGAGCAGAGGCACGGGAAAGAGCGCGTGAGAGTTGCGCGCGTGTGGAAGACGCCGCAGGGTCGCCACTTCGTTGTGGAGTGGCGCGTGGGTATTACTCTCTTCTCAGATTGCGTCAACTCGTATCTCCGCGATGATAACTCTGACATCGTTGCCACTGATACCATGAAAAACACGGTAACACCAACTACCAACTTCTTAGTTTCTGTTATTTTTGCTTTTTATGCTTTTACTTTAACTGCAACTTGTACTTGTTGTGATTGTGTGATTGATGATTTCCACTGGAAAAGGCTAGTCCCCAGAGAATGAGGAGTCAAAGTTTTGAATCTTCCTTGAAAAAAGTGTTTACATTTTCACACATTTGGTCCTATTTTGAGAAAGATTGTTTTAATCTAATCTCGTTTTGAACTTTTATTATTTTTTGTTTTTTGTTTTATGAAGTGAGAAGCGTAAATTCAATTTTTTCCTTTTTATTTATTGGCGTTTGGAGGAGAGAGGTTGAGCTGTGCAACTTGAATTTGTTTGAGTACTGATTGCGCAGATAATGGTCATGATTCAATGCGTTTCACTGCTTGGATTTTTTTTAATTTTGTGTAGAGAATCTGAATCTGTTTGCATCTTGTTCTGCAAGTGATATCAGGTGTTTGATCTGAATGTGTACTCCTTGCTTGAGATTTATTTTGAGTGGTTTACTAATTTAGTTGAATTTGAATATGAGGAGTTTCTTGTGCTTTTTGGGAACTGATTGCCTTATAGTTAGACATGTTTTACTTCAAATGATACTCACCAGGCTATTCTCTGAAGCCTTGGTTTTTAACCATGCCAAATGTTGTCGTGTGATTCATATACCCGACCTCACCTAGTGAGATAAAGCGTTGTCGTTGTTGTTGTTGGTACTCACTTGGCCAAGGATAACATTATGTGAAAATGCTTTTGTTGAGATATCAAAGGATGCACGTGTAGTGAGTGCACCATTCAAGGGGAAACATACGTAATACTAATATGATATTGCCCTTGTGCCAAAGACATAGTAATAGGATTTAGTTTGAACTTTTCAAGGTAAGATCATATACATGAAAATCTTATTTTCTTGTTCTGGTACATGTTTCTCGAAAGTTGAATTTATACAGAAGAACAGGAATATTTTTGTCAGATCTTCAGTTCATTGAGTTTTTAGTTTTTGTCTAATGTTCAATTAGGTGTATGCAAAAGCAAAGGAATGCTCGGACATACTTTCTGTGGAGGACTTTGCTATTCTACTTGCCAAGCATTTCGTATCATTTTACAAGAAGGTTGGTGACAGAAAATCTATTATCTGCATCTGTACTTTATGCTCCCTAAAAGATTTGTTTTTGTTGTTCTTTAATCCTGTAGTTTTTTTTTAAATTTTTTTAGGCTAAACATTTTGTTTTGAACTGTCTTTTATCTGAAATTATTGTTACCCTTGTCATATATTCTTTTAATGTCATTGTGTAAGTATTTGGTTCAACTTATTTTGGGAAATGTTGAGAAAAACTCGAGTCCGAACTGGTAAGGCTAAAGTAGTGTATATAAGTAGTAGACATTTCTCACCTCGCACAATAGTTTTGTGCGATTGAGTTTGGTACAAACCCAAACTGTAAACGATGACATAAGAGTTTTACACAACTCCATTAATGACTCATCTACCATATTATTCACGCTCCAAGTGCAATAGTTTTGAGTGTGAGGTGGTTATATGGGGAAAGAACTCAAGTCCCATGTTGTCCACGTACTGATGCGAAAAAAAGGGAGAAATTGTTGTCTATTTTTGCTTGCTTGCTTCCGGAATTTTAAAAAATTAGGGACTATTTATCATGAAAAATCATTTTGAAACGTGGTAGAAAGAAAATCCTCATACTTTTCTTATTTTGGAAAATAAATGATTACTTGCTTTTCTGTAGGTTACTGGTGCTATTGTGAATATCGTGGAAAAACCATGGGAGCGTGTCATTGTGGATGGTCAACCTCATGAACATGGTTAGTCAAACTACTATACATTGCAAAATTCCTTGTTTTAGAGTGTGCTCATATATAACGTACTGTCAGGAGAGGTTCTGGCTTTCTTAGCCTTATTCCATTCAATTCGTGTTACAGTTGAAGATTCTTTATTTAATCTTGGTTATAAAATCTGAAAATTTAGGGGACTTTTAGCTACCCTTTTTGTTTTGTTCAAACTTTCATTTTGCCTCTTGAACTATGCAGTTTTTTTATTGGCACTATTGATATCAGTTAATAATTGTTTTTTTTTATTTTTTCCCTTCTGTTTAAGTACTTATTGTTGAAAAAAAAATTATTTATAAATTCTGGCTTTAGTGGAACAAATCTGACTTGTAAACTTCAGTTTGTTGCTTTTCTGACTCCTTGGTTTTATTTCTGTAAGGTTTCAAACTTGGGTCTGAGAAGCATACAACAGAGGCAATAGTACAGAAGTCTGGTTCACTACAATTGACTTCTGGTATTGAAGGATTGTCAGTGTTGAAGACAACCCAGGTAAGCTTTCTATATATGAGCATCTGCTTTTATTTTCGTGTTGTGTTTCCCATTTTCTGTAACTGTAATGCACAAGATCTCGTAACAAAATGCGGTTGTTAGTAGAACTGGCATGATATATTAGAGAACTGGTTTTTGGAATGTGTTGCATAGTTTTTGTTACAAAGATGTATTTTGCAGCATGCTTAGAAAATAAAAGGTGATGCTAGTTCCCTTCTCTTTTTCTTGTGAGTTTTGAGCAGTCTGGTTTTGAGAATTTCATAAGAGACAAGTATACAGCACTTCCTGATACCCGCGAAAGAATGTTGGCAACAGAAGTAACTGCTCTGTGGAGGTAAGTTTTGTCCCCATATAATTTAAAATGGACACCTTAATCTTATAGAAACCAGTTCTGTAAGCACAATATGAACAATTTCATTAGTATTTCTTGAAATTTTTCTGCCATTCATTAATTGTAATAGGAAAGAGTTAACACAGGTTCATCCAGGTAAGGACTTTTAGCCTGAGAAGTTTTCTCATTGATCATAACATTGGTGTTCTTTTACCTGAATTTGGTTGTAGGTATTCATATGAATCGCTATACACCCTCCCTCAGAAGCCACTTTACTTCACAGACAAGTATCTGGAAGTGAAAAAAGTTCTGGCTGACACATTTTTTGGTCCACCAAATAGGGGAGTCTACAGCCCATCTGTTCAAAACACACTCTACCTGATGGCAAAGGCCACACTGAACAGGTTATCTGTCTCTCTATTGTCTCTGCATTTCACAAACACTTTAGGTTTTCCCCTAAATGCCACAAGTTCAATGCATATGTTACAATCATAGAGGGAATAACAAGATTTTTATGCTTCAGATTTCCTGACATTACTTATGTCAATCTAAAGATGCCAAATCTTCATTTCTTACCAGTCAACATTTCAAACAAGGATGGTCCCATTGTGAAGGTATTGATTTATTCTTTTCCCTGAAAAGCTTGCACAAGTTAGAGGAACCCCATCATGAAGTCTTAATTTATGTTCACCAATTGACTAACCTTAGAGCAGCCCCAAATAATGAGGAAGTTTTAACTCTTTTTTAATAAGTCTGACCATGCTGCATTATTTTCAAGAGTTGTGCCTATTTTTCTCTGCAGTTTTTTGTGTTGAAAGTAGAAAAATAGATGCAAGAGTTATAAAACTGGTATTAAACTACGTATAATAGTTTTTACATAGACTGATTGCAATAAATATAAATAATTATAAGAAATTTTATTCGCATATGATATACCAAGAAATCAGATTTTAATAAATCTAATACTAAATTATAATTATTCAAATTCTAAATAAATACGGAAACAAATCATAAAAAATATCCTAAAAAATCAGATAGAATACTCTAAAATATCGGAAGATGATATTATGAGATATTTCTCGTATTTCTAACAATAACTTGAAATTGGTTTCACAATTTATTCCACATCTTTTTATTTCTTTTAAATGGGTTGCAGAAGTTTCTCAATTATTTTTAATGATTAAAAATCTGTTCTTATATAAGAACAGATCTTACGAGTAGCATCATGATCAGCATCATCTTTTTCCATTGAACCTGTTCTTAACTTTTAAGAACCCACCTACCATTGAAGAGAGGCTATGCAAAAAACTGTAACAGTTCAGTTTCAGTCAAACTATTTTCATGAAGTGTTTGGTTCAATTTTTCCAAAATGGCTGGGGCTTTTCTTTTTGATCGGTTTGATATGAACCTATTCGATTAACCAGTTTACACATATATATGGTTAGATTTTCCAAAGAACCTCCTTCATTGAACCGCTTTCATAAAGGGGTGGTTCGTTTTAAACCAGAACTGTTCTCACCAAATTATCAAAGTCACCCGATATTTTGGATATTTTATCGCTACTTACCAATGAAGTACAGTCTATGAAACACCAATATGATTACAATAATTTATATCTTTTATTTTGAGAATGTCTAAGAGATGTGATTTTAATTTAGATCACCACAATTGTAATTATATATTTACGATGTTTTATGAATTCTTATATCTTTTTAAACACTTATACAACACGTATAGTGTCATGTTATTTTCAAAATAAGCATATACGCATAGTATCTGATAGAAGTAACTGATACAAGTATCTATGCATCATAGTTATTATGTTGAAAGTATAAGTTGTTCAAACAAGCATCACTTGAATCACGTATAGTGTGTTATAAATTTGAGAATTTCGCCTTATCTTTGATATCTTACAACTGTTGAATGACTCTGATGCTCATGCAGTTTGAGGATGATGTGTATTTACCAACGGACGAGCCTCATGGCTCAATTCAAGCAAGCTTGAGCCGACTTTGGTCAAAGCTGTAGAAACTGCAGAAGCTATAAATGGTGCTCATCCCTTCTGGTGGATTGCCAGTGCAGCCTAGACAAGCAAACCTGGCCTTAGAGATGATCCTTTCCACTTAATGCATGTGTCATGTAATTCTGAGTTTTTTGTTATCTTTGTATTTTGTTTGGTGGAGAAACTAATATGCATGAATAACTTCCAGAAGGGATATTCTGCAGGTTGCACCAGTGTTAAGTTTTTGATGTCCAAATAAATTTCCTACTGGCCTTTATGGAAACTGAAATAAGTGTTTTTATGAGGTTTTGATGCTTTTTATGGTCATGCATATTTTTCAGTAAAACAAATTGAAGCCAAATTGATAAAGACTGGTTTTTGTTTAATGGTTGGATCACTAATTTAACTAGAGGAAATTCGATCTATATTTTGTATTATATATATAATATATATAAATTATATATATTATATGACTTAAGATTTATCCTATAAGATAAAGGAAGTAATAATAAAAGGCCAATAAGATTTATATTGCATATTACTCCAAATTTTTGCAGTGAATAATGGATGGAATAGTTTTTCTTTGTATTTTTTTTTTCAAAATGATTAATATTTTTAGATTTGGTTCGATTTAATAATCTTTCTTTAAGCACATAGGTTGAATTTTTTGAAGTATTTGAAATGGGTCACTTTATGAAAACGGTTTGATTTGATTTTTTGAAAATTCTGTATTTTTTTTTATCATACTTCTTTTATTTAGAGGTAGACCTTACGTGTGGGTTTGACTCAAAATTCTTGTTCAATTGACTGTTATATTTTATAAGATTTTATTCAAATAAGTTTGTTATAACTATGTTTTATATGTATTCTATTTTTTCAATAAAAATATTTTAAGGTAATTATAATTTTTAACTTTTTTTATAATTTTAAACAATTATTTATTATATCTAATTAATTTATTGGAACAATGATATACATATACCATTTATTGAGCACTTACTTTTTTCTTTTTATCATATTATATATCATATATATAAATCTATCATTTTTCTTAAATAAAGATGAAAATTTTAAATGTTCGTTAACCATTTTTCTTTAATATATTCTAATAATAGTTTTTACATAAGATGATTCATTTTCCTAAAAGTCATCAACTTAGATTATTAATAATGATCACAAATAATATATAACATACAAAATACATAAAGGCAAGAAGATTAAAACAAGATGTGTGGTACACCATTCTTCATGAGTTACAAAAACATAAATCATTCTATATGTTTATGTTGAATGTGAAATATTACTAAGAGAAAAAAGTTATCAATGAAAGTTAAGCCAGAACAAGTGGAGTAAAATATAAGATCTATAAGTTAAAATGATAAAATTTCCTCTCATAAAAACTGTCATTTTTTATTCATCAAAATAGTAATATAAATAGATATACAAGTTATTGTTATATAGGTTAAGATGAATGAAATTAAACAGAATTACCGTCATTAAACATGCCTATAATTATGTTAAATAATATCTTCTATAATAATGATAATAATAATAATAAATAACCATAATGGTAATATTTCAATCATCTCAATATCTCCCTCAAGTTGGAGCACAAAGATTTTGAATGCCTAACTTGCGAAGAAGAAACTCAAATTGTGTTTTTTCCAAGACTTTTGTAAAAATGTTTGCTAGTTGTACCGCAGTAGGAACATAGAAGGGACAAATGATGCTAGTTGTCATCGTATTACGAACAAAATGACAATCAGTTTCAATATGTTTTGTTCTTTCATGATGGATTTTGAGCTATCACAATACAATTGTATTCTTTTAAAATTACTAACTCCCAAATCATCAAGTAATTGTTTAAGCCATTTCAACTCACATGTAATTGCCGCCATAGAGCAATATTCAGCCTCTGTAGAAGAACGAGAGATAGTTGATTACTTCTTAGTTTTCCAAGACATTGGAGAACAACCAAGAAACACCACCCAGCCAGTCAGAGAACGTCTTGTAAGTGGACAACCTGCCCAATCCGAATCACACCATCCTTCTAGCTCCAATTTACTATCAGATCAAAGTAAAATACCTTACCCCGGATGCTTATTCAAATATCTAATAACCTTTAAGATTTCCTCCCAATGCTCTTCACGGGGTTGCTGCATAAACTGAGATAAAATGTATACAAAGTAAGCATGATCAGGTCTAGTCATAGACAAATAAATTAATCGTCCAATAAGTCTTCGATAAGGTTTTGGGTCTTCAAGTGGTGTACCAGAAGCCAATGCTAGCTTATGGTGTTGTTCCATTGGAAAATCTGTAGGTTTAGCACCTAATAAACCTGTGTCTTCAATAATTTCCAACGCATATTTTCACGGGAAAAGATAAATAATCTCAAGACTATGGGTTACCTCCAGCCCCAAAAAAATACTCCCAAATTCATATGAAAGCAAGCACCTAAGTAAGCTTTAAAGATTTTCATGGTTGAAATATCCTTCCCAGCAATAACTAAGTCATCCACATAGGCTAGCACATAGAGCTGTATTTCTCCCCTGTGTAATATAAACAGTGAGTAATCTGAATAAGATTGAACAAATCCATAACACTTCAATGCGTATCCAACTTAGCAAACCAACAACGAGGAGCCTGCTTTAAGCCATACAATGATTTTTTCAACCTGCAAACCAAATTTGGGTTAATGTTTACCTGGAGAAACTTTCATGTACACTTCCTCAACTTTAATCCACATAGTCTTGCTTTCAACTGTTCTATGCTCCAATTTGAGTGATATTTAATTTTATATACCTGTTTACTTCCAAGTGCTTTCTTTTCAGGTGGCAGTTTTTGCAAAAGCCATGTCTCATTCTGTTCCAAGGCACGTATTCGTTGGCTATTACAGCACACCAACTAGAATCCTTTACAGCTTTCTTGAAATTCTTAGGTTCTTTTCCTGTTGTCATAGCTGCAAAAAAGTTTCGATGTCTAGCAACAAATCATTCATAATTTACAAAGTAAGTAATAGGATAAGGAGTACCTGAGGCATGTTGTTGAGTTGATGAACTTTTCGAGGACTTTACTTTTGGAATGATATAAGTGAAAAAAATCCTTATATCTTGTAGATGGAATTTTGTTTCTCATCCCTCTTCCCATTTTAGTCTCCATATTTTCTTCTTGCATTGTCACAACATCAACCCCATCAACTCTGTGTGGGGACACTACTTCTCTATCCCACACCATTCATGCTCACTCACTCATCAACTATCGCAGTAGCTTCATCAACTTCATGTGGGGACACTACCTCACCATCCACACCACTCTTACTTACTCCCTCATTAGTTATCACAGTAGTTCCATTATAGCCTCCACCATGCACCCCCTTTTATAGGTGATGCATCATAAGTCTCCCATCCAATATCATCATCAACAACATACTCAATATCATAATTAACGTAAGGAGTATAAAGAGTGTTGTCCGATGACATAACAAATGTTCATAAAATTTCACATCTCTAGAGACAAAGAATTCGTGAGATTCCAAATCATATAATTTCCAACCTTTTCTCCCATAAGGGTACCCCACAAATATACACTTTCGATTTCTACTTGCAAATTTATCCCCATCACGATTTTGATGATGTGCATAATATAAGCAACAAAAAACTTTCATGTTATCAAAATTAGGTGCTTATCAAATAACTTTTCATAAGGTATCAGATAATTAAGCACACTAGATGGTGTTCTATTAATTAAATAACATGTTGTTAACACACATTCACCCCAAAATTGCATTGGTAAATGACTGTGAAATCTGAGTGCTAGGACAACATTCATAATATGTTGATGTTTTCTTTCAACTCTTCCATTTTGTGTTGGAGTACCCACACATGATGTCTCAAACACAATCCCATTCTTTAAAGAAAAATCACGGAGACAATTAAATTCGGTACCATTGTCACTTCGTATTTTCTTTATTTTCATATCAAATTGCCTATCAACCCAGGCAACAAAGTTCATAAGTCGAGACTCAAATTCAGTTTTGTTGCATAACAAATAAATCCAAATTGCATGTGAATAATTATCAACAATTGTTAAGTAATATTGTGACCCACATGATGAAGAAGTGTGATAAGGTCCCCATAAATCACAATGAACTAATTCAAACAAACTATTGTTGTTCTTTAGCACGAGGACAAACATCACAAGTTTTATTATTATTGCTTCTACTAAACCGACTCACATGAGGGATGAATTTCAACACCTTTTCTAATGGGTGACCCAAACATTTATGCCACATATCAATTGAGGAATCCCTATCAAGCGTCAACGCATGCACCTTCGGAACACCACGAAAAAAGTAAAGTTCATCAGTCCGTTTACTCGCTCCAATCAACGTCCTCGTTATCCTGTCCTGTATTACACACAATGCATTAGTAAATTGAACGATACAGTTAGAGGCATAAGTTGTAAGCTAATCGAGGCATAAAAAAGAACATTATCAAGTTGCAAACCACCATCCAAGAACACACTGCCCTTCTTCGTAGCGGTAGCATCTTTCCCATTAGGTAATCCCACTGGTATGGTTATAATCAATCTTTTTCACATTTATCAAACAAGATAAGTTTCCTGTTACATGGTGTGATGCTCCCGTGTCGATAATCCAAGAAATGTCATTCTTATCGTGAGGATGATTTTTGGTTTTGGCAATATTCAAAACACTAAAAAATTGTTGCAATTGAGATGGAGTGATCCATGAAACTTCACATTACCTTTGTTCTTAGCCATAATTTCTTATGGTTTCGTAAGAAATTAATTTTTCTAAGATACTTTTTCCTTACTTTTGATACCATGATAAAATTTACTATCAGAAAATCTATCATTTTTCATTCATCAAGATAGCAATATAAATAGATGTACAAGTTATCATTACATAAGTTAAGATCAACTAAATTAAATAAAACTATCTCCATTTAACATACCTATAATTATATTAAATAATATCTCCAATGATAACTATTACTAATAATAATAATAAGTAACCATAATAAAAATATCTCAATCATCTTAATATAAAATACCATCAACTTTCGATGGTCTAACAGTAACAAAAGATCAACATGACAATTAATAACAATTACCTCACTAAGGTTTACAAATAGAAAAATCTTCCGTGCAAAAAAGTTAACCAACAACGTAATACTTGTATGGAATGTTGCTATATGATTAAAAAGAGTTGCATATTTTCTTTTAATGTTAAACCATTAGGAGAAAGGGATATTTATTATAAGTATTTCATTATTATGAAGTTATCTCACAATCAGATATTTATATTTCTTGTAGAGAGTTGTTTTTTTTTATCTTTATTTTAAGTTAGAATTAACAATTATAAAATACTACGTAAGTATAAAAGCAAATTTTCATTCTTATTTCTATCATACTTTTATTCTATGTTTTTTTTTTGTTTTTTTCTACCCTTCTAAAGTTCTCGTATTATCTCTATGCTAACCTCTTTAAAGATTAAGTAACTTATTAAAAATATATATAATAAAGAAATGTAATTATAAAATTAATTAGAGAGGGTAATATAAAATTTATTAGTCTGTCGTTAATTTATGGGATGATTATTTACTCAACATTTACTTTGGTTTGGTATTCTCTTGTTTTTCTCTCTTTTTTTTATCAGTTATAAAAGAGTTAATGAGAGAGATTAAAAATTAACACTAATTAGTTAAAATACTGAAAAACAATAAATCAAAAGTTAAGAGAATATCATAATAATTTGACAGTATATGAAATGAAACTGGAGTTCGGAAAAAGAAAACTCAGTTCGTTTTTCACTATAAAAGATATTATGTTAACTCGTTTAAAAAAATATAAAATAAAAATATTTAAAAAATAGGAGAATAACATTAACAAGTAGTAAAAAGAAACTATTAAAATACATAAATAATAAAACTAAGAAAATAAATATAAATATGAATATATAACTTACTATAAAGTGATTTTGTTGATTTGAGATATTGAAAGTGACGAATTATAATTAGGTAAACTATAGAACATGTATTTCAATTTGTGTATTCCACAAACATATTTCATACCTGGTAACAAAAAAATAGTGAAATTATTTATTATATTTTTTGTTTAAAGAATAATCTCATAAAAGATTCTAATATATATATACAAGTTTCTAAGTATTACAATTATTTTTTTATGTATGAACCAAAGAACGATTAAACCATTCATCCCCGAATAATAGCACATTGATGTATTTTCATGTCATATTTAGTATTTGAAAAAAAATTAAAAAATAACATTAGTATCAATTAATTATTCTCTCTTTTTCTTATGGAGAGACCACACTTTATTATATTAAAAAATTGTTGAGACAATTGCTCCATGCCATTTTCTTGACCAATATTATTATTTTTTAAAAGTAAAAAGAAATGAAGTGTTGTAATTTGTAATTTCCCTCGTAGTGGAAGAATATTCATGTATGACTACTATTATTTCTTTTCCCCCGCGTTTTCTTCCTTCGTGCTTTTTGTTGGGTTGAAAAAAATTAAGGGTCAAAATTTAAATAACAAAAGAACCAAAACATGTGTAAATTCCTATGGAGTATCGAAACTCCTTGTCCTTTCTCATATTTGCACGTACCCTTTTACCATCCTTCGAATAAATCAACAAGAAGCATATATTTGGTCCAAAAGTCAACTTGTGTGTCAAGTAAAACTCAGAGTGCTACTCTGGCTCTGCTCATTCACAATGCTTCTCTCAATAACAACACAACACAACATTCAAAACACAAGAAAAACATCACCACCACACAATATATATATATCCACATGCACACCAAATATGGACCAAGTAAAAGAGAAAAAAACTCCTCTGAGTTCTTTCCATGTTGATCATGCAGAACACAACAACAACCATGTTGATCATGCTTTTGTTGCTCTTCAACTTGCTCATCCAGCCTCAACTTGTTGCAAGCACTGTGGTTGACCCCAACACTTTCTCCTTTGTTACCTTCACTCCTGAGAGTTGCACCAATGGTGAGCTGCTTTGCATGGGTTCAGCCACTGCTGGCAATGGGTATTTGAGTCTCACTCCAGAGCCACAACAAAGCAGCAACTCAAGTTCAACACTGTCTAACACAACTAGAAATGTTGGAAGGGTTTTGTACCCTCATCCTGTGCATGTTTGGCCTGCAATTATCTCCACCACATTCACTCTTAGGATCACTCCTTTCTCAGAAAATTCAACTGGCTCTGGGGATGGAGTGGCACTAGTGTTTGCTCAAGATAACAGGCCTTCACCAAATGGCTCTTATCTTGGCATGTTTGATCAGTCTACACCGGGTAAACATACTATATTAGTTTATTGTATTAAATATGTTGTCTAGGAATTCTGTTTCTGCCCACATGCCATCCTATATTTTGGACAAGACAAAGAAAAGAAGTTAAAAACACTTTTATGTTGGTACATGATTTAAAAGAAAGTAGATAAGTTATAATCTTTGTATGTTGCACAAATATTGCAAATGCACACATGATCAAGCAGACAAGAACATCCAAGAAATCAAATAAAATAACAGCATAGTTTTCTTTTTCTCTTCCAAATTCAAGATTTCGACTAGAAATCAGTTGGTGTTTTCTTACGCATGAAAAAAAATAAGACTTGTTTTAATATTTTGCTCAAGATCCTGTGCTCTTGATTCATTAATTTTGGTGGAATGAAAACAAAACATTTTTTTTCTGAAGTCTGAACTAAAAATGATGTTGTGTAGGTGGAGGTTTTCAACAACTAGCTGTGGAGATGGACACTTTCATGAATGAATTTGATCAAGATGGAAACCACATTGGGATAGTGACAACAGGCATCACAAATCCACTTGCATCTGAGAGTCTCAATAGCACTGGCATTGACCTCAAAAGTGGAAGAGATATTGAGGTCAAAGTTGACTATGATGGATGGAGTAAAATGATTTTTGTCTCTGTGGGATACCCTGAAAGCCAATTGAAGAATGTCCTTAACCATTCAATTAACCTACCTGACATACTTCCAAGCTCCATTTATGTTGGTTTCACAGCCTCCACGGGCAACACTTTTCCTGAAAGCCACCAGGTCCTCAATTGGGTATTCACATCAGTGCCACTTCCTTTTCTTTCTGTTGAACACACTAGGGTTGGCACCATCAAGACCTTATTGGTAATTGTCATAGTATGCTTATTTCCTTTTATTTGGATAGCTGTTTGGTGGAAAAGATATGTGAGGGGTAAAAAGAAGGGGGATATAGAAAGCCTATCAAAGAAGGCTGCAGATATCCCTAAGGTGTTCACTTACAAGCAACTATCAAGGGCCACATGCAACTTCAGCCAGGAAAATCTTTTGGGAAAAGGTGCATTTGGCAGTGTTTATAAAGGAATCATATTATACTCAGGAAAAACTGTAGCAGTAAAGAAGATTTCAGCAACTTCTAAGCAAGGTATGTTTTGGCAAATAACACACCTTAACATAGTATACTAACAACTGCAAGGGGTAATATTACCGTTTAAAAGACTGAGAAACTGTTCTAGTAATGTTTATTATTTAAATTAAAAGGCAAGTGAAGTGTGAGTAAACAGTCCAAATTGATAATGGAAAAGTGCTGCATACCATGTAAGAAGGATTTGGAAATCTAATGTATCTTAGATTTACTTGGGTGTGGTTGATTCATGACTTATATTCCATTCAAAAAAGAAGAAGCAACTTTAATCCATTTTGTTCAACAAGTAAAAAACTATATGCATGCATATGGATTCCATAATTTTGAACCTACTTAAAGTAATTGCTTCTTATTTGTTACACCTTCCATAATCTCCCTGTGATTTTGATTTTCTTCTATTCTTAACCATTTTGTTTTCCCTTTTGGTTGTGTACACAGGTGAAAGAGAGTTCTTAGCTGAAATATGCACTATAGGGCGTCTTAGGCACAAAAACTTAGTGAAGCTCCAAGGCTGGTGCAGTGAAGGCAAGAATCTTCTCTTGGTTTATGATTACATGCAAAATGGAAGCCTAGATCACTTCATAGGCAAAGGCAGTCTGAACTGGCAAATCAGGCACAAAGTATTGACAGGATTGGCATCAGCATTACTTTACCTTCATGAAGAGTGTGGAAACCCTTTTGTTCACAGAGATGTTAAGCCTAACAATGTCATGTTGGACTCTTATCACAATGCTCATTTAGGAGATTTTGGGCTAGCAAGATTACTCAAAACTGAAGGTTCAGTGACCACAAATCTAAATGGAACTCTAGGATATTTGGCTCCTGAACTGAGCTTTACAGGGAGAGCTACACCTGAATCAGATGTGTATAGCTTTGGCATGGTAGTTCTTGAAGTCATATGTGGGAAAAGGTTAAACTGGATTAAGCAAGGGAACAGTTTTGTAGACTCTGTGTGGAATTTGCATGCAGAAAATGCATTGATTGAGTGTGTTGACAAACGACTAGGGAACAAATTTGATGAAGAAGAAGCTAAAAGGGCATTGATAGTTGGCTTGGCATGTTTGCATCCTGATTCCATGTTCAGGCCAAGGATGAGAAAAGTGGTGAACATTTTTCAGAACCCAAATGAACCTTTAATGCAGTTACCAGGAGTGAGGCCAACAGGAGTTTATGTATCAGTTTCTTCTTGTACATCATCCTCCAACTCTGGCTCTAAAGATGAGTTACAGCTCCAATCATCCACAACATCATCACATGGAAAATTCAATAGTGTATGAACTATGATCAGCAGTGACAACATTTTCAACCACATGCCAGTTGTCATTGTCTATAATCACTTCCCTAAGAAACACTGACATGACTCCTCAAGAACGTGTTCCATGTCTGGCACGTGTCTAATACTGACATATGTGTGACACTTGTACAACACTTGCCAGATACATCAAATTTAGAAAACGTTTTTTCATGGATTCAGTATCTGATACAATTGTAATACAATGACACAATTGTAGTCTTTAGATCTTATTTTGAGAAAGGATACAAGATTTAGGAAAATTATTTTGTTCTAATAAAATATTTCAGGTTGACATTAAGTAATATTGATCTGATTCTTTTTTTCTTTCCATATTTTGAATCTTTTTACAACTCTTCCAACGATACAAGTTGATATACAGAAAAAAAACGATGCTAGACAGTAAGTACTATATATATATCTTTTAAAATGTGACTAAAATTATAACACTTATAGAGAAGAAGTAAGAAAATAGTAAAATGATAAAATACTAAAGGAAATAGAAGATCAAGGAAATGATAAAACATCAAATCAAATAAATGTGGAAGCATGTTATGCACTATGTATTTTTGGTGGTCATTGCTTGCTTTGTGGGTCAAGGTAGTAGTTTCATATATTGCTTGTTTGAAGCATTTTGCAGGTGTTTGATTAAACTTATTTTGAAGAAATAAGACAAGTTTTTTCAGATTACTTTTATGGAAATTAGGCAACTCTCTAAATTTGAACTTTACCAATTGTACATTAACTTGCAGTTTAGGATTTGAATTGCTAAATGGTAAGAAGAATCCTATTCATAGCATCACCAAATGCTCCTATAAAGTTTGGTCAGCGTATAGATATAAAATATTTTAACCCATGACTTCTACAACATGAATCAGTTTCAGAATCGTAGTCTCGAAGTTAACTCTCAACAGCAGCCATGTGATAAATAATTCTTCCATATATGTTTGTTTTTGTTGCCATTAAGTGTACACCAAAATAATGTCATTAGTAGGAATTCAAGGAAATCCAATATTAGGTATTGTCTTATAATCTCTTTAGATGGAAAATTTTAGAGAGTAATTTATTTCTACAGAGAATTTGAAATGCTTTTTATGTTGTTTGGATAGTTTTTTTTTTAAAAGAAATTAAAATTTTAAAATTTTATGAAAGTGATTGAATTATTTAAAATTAGAAAATTTTAAATTTTACCTAAAAAAAATTCTTTGTAATTTCATATTTATATGTTTTTTCTTTATATTCTCTAGCTGGATTTTGCTTTGTTGTTGACTTGATTGGGAGTGAAATATTAAATAAGATAACTACTTTATGATTGATGTATATTATGATTTTTTTAATTGATGTTAATAAGAATTATTATTTTATTTAAATTGTTAGGATTATTTTTGTTGTTATTATTGTTAAAAACTATTATTTATCGTTAGGATTTTTTTTTATTAATGTTAGACAAACTAATATTTAAATATGTGAACTAGATTTTTTTTTATATTTGTTATTATTGTTTTTTTATTGATGTGTGTAAAAATTATTTTTTATTATCAACATAAATATTACTTTTTGTCAGTAGTTTATTAAAAAAAATTCAGTTGTTAATTGAGAAATATTTTTGCCAACATTAACTATAATTGTCTTTTGCAAATGTCAATTAAGGAAACTTTTTAACTGATATCAATAGAAAAGTCTAAAAAGAAAATATTCAACTAACAATATCGTAAAATTAACTGTAATATAAGTAATTATGATAAACATTAATCAAATAATTTTGGTTTATGTCAATAGAGAAAATACTTCCTTAACATGAATTTAAAAAATCTTTTCGTAGTTTTATCTAAAACTAACATCGATCAAGAAAGATTATAAAAATCATCAATATTAATATTTTTAAATTATTAATAATTGTTTGATATTTAAATATTTTTTTACATTTGGTGGTAATTAAAATATTTTATTCAAAAAAGAAAATTAAAATTTAATAAATTTGAATTGTTTTATCCAAATAAAATATTTGAAAAATTAAACAATTTAAAATGAAATCAAATTCAAATATATTTAGATGTTTTAAAAATTGTGAAATTTCCTATCCAAACACAAAGCTAAGGTTTGAGGTGGTGTTTTACTTTCTTATATGAATTTTTTTATAGTTCTCCTCAAAGAACCCACTATTATCAATATGTTGTCTAATGATCAAAATTTATATATAGTTAAACTATAATATATAAGTGAGTGGAAATCCTATCTTACACGTTAATGTTTGTGAAGTTGTATTGAGTTTAAATTCTATTATCTAAATTAATATTAAAACACATATCCAAGATCCCGAAAAGAAGCCACTCATCATTTTATTCATGTACTAAGGGTGAAAACATGTCATACTTTATCATTTTTTTTAAGTCTTTGACTTGAGTTGTTTAAAAGTCTAATATGATATGAAAGTATATCTTTATAAGAAGACAATAAATAAATCTAACTAGGTTAATGAGCCTGTTAGATTAATAGGGCAGATAAAATAATTAAGAGGTGGGGAGGAATGAATTAGTTTCTTAACAAAGATTAAATCATTTTTAATTTTAATAGAGTTAAAACTTATCTTAACAAAAACCCCAAATTAATTTTAAGTTCTGCTTAATAAAAATCGAAGTTTAAAATATATAAAAGCATAATATAAGTTAAATGTAAAAGGTGTAAAGATAGAGAAAAATATCCAAAGTATTTATACTGGTTTGGATCAAAACAGATCCTATGTCTAATGATTTATCACCTTAAAAAAAAGTGATTTCTACTAACTATTTTAATAAAAATGTTTACAACTTATAGTGCAACGAAATAAGTAAGATAGTAGGAAGATTAACAAATAACAAATATACCTCCTTTCAACAAACTAAAGGATGAAATAACACCTTCCTTGAATAGCACAAGGAATGAAAGAACATCTCCTTTAGCGCTCACATCAAAGGATGTACACTTCCCTTGAATAACACAAAGGATGAAAACCAGTTCAACCTTAACAACAACACAACTTTCTTAAGTAACTCACTTAAAGAAAATAGATTAGATTTTTTACAAGCTTAAAATATAGCAAAATCACTTATGTTCCGTGTTTTTTGAAAAACACAGACCCTTCCTATATTTATAGACACAAGAGTGCCCAAGATTCTGAAGAATACAAAAAGTTTTTGCAAAAACGACTAGAATAATCGATTATTACGGGGCATAATCAATTATTCCAGAGAGAAAATAAAATACTAGAGAAACAACGTGTGACAATCGATTAGCATACAAATCGATTATGGCTAGGGATAATTTATTATTATGACGTTAAATGTTTTTTTACAAAAAAGAGAGCTTATTTACAATGTTTAGAAAGAGTAGAGTGTATTCTAGGATCATCACTTTGTTTTCTAGCTATTACAAATGAACATATAAAAAAGAATAGCTCTAGAACTTCATAAAGACTTCAAGATTCTAGGATTTAAGGTAGAAAGTCCATCTCTTTTCTTTTAGATTCATCATCATCAAAACACATATTCTTTTAGATTAACATAGTCTTATTTATCATATAAATTATTCTTTGTCTTCAAAGACTATAACATTAAAGAAAAAAATGGAAAAAAGCCTTTCAATTATAAATAAACATGGTTGTCATTTGTGTAGGACTGTCAAAATAGGTTTAGTTCGATAGGTTTGACTCGTGTGACCTATGATTTAGGTTAGGTTAGACTTCGAAAGTAATAACCTAAATAGAAATAGGATTTTTTTAAGCCTAACCCATTTTTCCTGAGGTCTATACGAGCCAAGGCCAGACTGACTCGCGAGCTAATGAACTGGCTCGTAGGCTAATGGACTGACCCATTTTTTTCTTTTATGTTAATTTTCTTATTTTTAATATTTATTTTATTTTAATTACACGTGTTATGTTATGGATGTGAGATACATCAATAGATTTGTTTCAAGTAATAATAAATCAAGGAATATGTTATGGTAGTAGTTATTTGGTGTGTGTGGATGACAATGAATAAATGTGTAATGAAGGAAAAAGAGATGTGTGAAGATGAGATTATTTAATATATTTATTTCCATATATGAAAGTGATACAAGACTGATGAGAAAATTTATTATCCTGTGTTTTCATAATGGTGCATTAGTCTTAGACTTTGTGTTAACAAAATTGTACGAAAGGAAGATACAAATATATATGAAAGTTAGGTTGGATAGTGTTGTAGAGAAAGACAAGTTTGGACTTGACACTAGATTGCATGATTCTAATTGGTTAAATAGAGTGTTTTCTATTTCCTTTGTTTTGGGAAGGATATGTCTTGTAAAATTTCCTTTATATGATGTTTTAAGTTTTTTCTTGATTTGGTTTGTTTTGTTTAGTTATAAATAATTTTACATAAACTTTTTATTTTTGGTGTATTATATATATATATATATTTTTTTTTGTCGAAAAAAAAGTAATATTAGACCAAGATGTGTGGTGTTTTATAATGCATCTAGTTGTTGGATATTAAGCTTTATAAACTTAATTGTTGTATAATGTCCAATTGTTGTTATATAATGTATGTACTTGCCGAATATTAAACTTAATTCTTGTTGAATATTAGAGCATGATTCTTTGTATAGACATAATTGTAATTCTTTTAATTTTTAATTAAACAAAAAAAATGATCCTTTGACTCGTTATCTTAACGTAGGGCTTGATTAGGTAAAAAATTATCCACCCATTTTAAAATATAGGTCAATCTAGGTCAGACTGCCTATTTTGACAGCTCTACCATGTGATAAGAAAATGATAAATATTTCTATAAGAAAAATTAATTAAGTAATAAAAAAATGCAAAAAGAACAAAAGGGATAAACTTAATCAGTCATTAAACACTTGTTAGAATATTCTTTAATTTTTTTTTCTCTCTATTTGACATCTATCTTATGCATCATCTGACACGTATTTTGTATCATATTATCACTCTTTTAAAATAGTTCACGCTCATTTAATATAAGGAACTATATTAATTAATTTTAACAAATTAAGACTACATTAAAATAATAATAATAAAAATATATTATAAAAACTAAGAAAAAAAAGTTGAGAAAAAAATCATTAAACCTAAAAACTAATAGTGGTGTTGATGAAAACCATTCTTAATTAAATTTATAAATAAATCTAAAAGTTCACATAACATATGCTATTAACATTTTTCGTTAGTTTTATGATATAAATAACCAAAATCAAGTCTTAGTAACTTAAAATGCTAAAATAACCTTTCTAAAGGTTAGAAGAAAAGTCTAAACGTAAAAGAATTTAAAGGACAAAAAGTAGAATATACTCTTTATAATCAAATAATATTGTAAGATCATGTGGATTCATTTAACTTATATTTAGTTTTTTTATTTAACTTGCTTTTAATTTGTATAATTATAATTTTTATCTGCTATATAATTATGATATTTATATTGAATAAATTAATAAATTTTTTGTTACTAATAATAGGAGTGAAAATTTGGATCAATGTCAAAAACACTCATTAATTCATACGTCCAATACCTTTAAAATTTTAATTGTATTATCTTTTAATAATATAATTTTTTATTGTAATATATAAAATCATACAAAGTTCAAATTAGGAAACCAATCACCAGTACTAAACAAGATATATGACTTCTACGCGTAAAAGTCATAAAAGAGATCATTTCATCTTTTTTTCTTTTCTAATCCTTATTCAATACGTAACTAGATATAATTTTGTGTGAGGAAATGAAAAATCCATCAAATGTATAAATATCAAAATTATTACAAAACTTTACATTTTTTAAATGATAAAAAATATAATAAAAATACATCTTTGTCACTCATTCTGTCAATGAATAAAACGACGTTTATTTGATAAGAATGAATGGTCCGTACACTTTACGTTTTATTTTTATTTTTTTATTTATGTCTTCTACTCTCTTTTTTTTTCATTTTTTAAATAAAATATTTTTAATTTATTTTAACCCTTTTTTTTTTTTATCTGTAATCACTTATTTTGTTTATTTTATTCTACTTTTAAACAAGCCAAACATTTAAATTACGTATTTTTTATCATGTAATTTTGTTTCTAAATTTTATTTTTCACAATAAATAAATTATATTAGAGTGAAAATATTGTTTTTTCTTTACTTCTTAAACAAAGAATTTTCATTTCAACTATACTTCTCTTTTTTCTTTTTTCTTTTTCTTCTTCTTTTCCATTGCTTATTTTTCTCTCATTTGTACAAAACTTGGTGGCAAACAAAACCAGCCATGAAAAATTGAAATGGCACCGAAAGTCCAAAACAAACAAAGTGCGTAAAACTGGTGACAGCAGTCTTCAGAGGTGACGTTGTTTCCCATTTCAACTTTCAAGTGTTTTGGTGTTAGCAAAAGCAAAAAAGCAAATCAAAATTCAGAAGAAGAAGAAGAAGAAAAAAAGAAGAAGAAGAAAGGATGGTAAGGGCTGTGGCCAGTGGTGACTTGCTGAGTGAGAAAGCTTCGGCCATGAGAGCGTCTCTGGAGAGAAGCCAGACCATCACGGACGACGTCGTTTCGATTCTGGGCTCCTTCGACCACCGCCTTTCCGCCCTGGAAACCGCCATGCGACCTACCCAGGTCACTAATTCGACTCAAAATTGCTTTTTTCTGAATTGGTGTTTCAGTCTTTGCAAGGTTTTAGAAAAAAAGTTAGCTGTTTTGATTTCTGCTGCAACGTCAAGGTCTTGGGGGTCTCCATGGCTTTAATTGTGGCTGCATGGTTGCATTTGTCTGCAAGTTCTCACAGTATCAGAGATCGCGACGAAATTGAGACCACAGTTGGAAATAGAGACCTTTTTTGGAGTCTTGCCATGGAAACTGTGTTCACATTTCTCTGTAGTTTTTCATAATATTAGAGATCGCTGCGAAATTGCAACCGTAGTAGCAAACAAAGACCTTATTTGGGGTTTGATATCTTTCTGTTAAGGTCTGATAATTTCAAATATCCTTTACGATGCATGGAAGACTCATTTGACTAAAGCAGGACTCAAAAAAATTGAAAAGGTTTTTTTTCAGATTCAATATCAGGGTCTCTGTGACTGCAACTGTGGTCGCATTTGTTTGTAATTTTCCACAGCACCAAAGATTGCGACGAAATTGAGATTGCAGTAGCAAACAGAGATCTTATTTGGGGCTACGCAACTGCAAATGTGGTTGCAGTTGTCTACAATTTCCTACAACATCAAAGATCGTGACAAAATTTTGGCTGCAGTAGCAAACAGAGACCTTATTTGGGGTTTAGGTGACTGCAACTGTGGTTGAATTTGTCTACAATTTCCTGCAATATCAAAGATAGCAATGAAATTGTGACTTCAGTCTCAAACAGATACCTTATCTGGGTCGTCTGGGACGTGCAGTCATATTTGTCTGTACTTTCCTGCAATACAAGGGATCACGATGAAACTGTGTCTGTGACTACAAACAAAGTCCCTACTTGTGGTCTATGCAATCCCAATTGTGACCGCTCTTGTTTGTAATTTTTCACGATGTCAAAGATCACAACAAAATCGTGACTGTGTCCACAAACGAAGACCGTACTTGGGGTTTTTGTGACTGTAATTGTCACTGCATTTGTCTTCACTGCATTTGTCTGTAATTTCTTGCAATACGAAGAGTCACAATGAAACTGTGAACTCAAACAAAGACCTTACTTGTGTTCTTTGTGATTGCGACTGTGCCTGCATCTGTCTGCAATTTTCCACTGTATCAAGGACTGTGAACATTATTTCTTGCTTAGCTTTTAAGGAACATCTGGGTTTTGCCTTTGCTTCTTTTTCAAGATACTCCCATGTGCTGCTGAATATGTGGTTGGTTTCTTTTTCTTTTGTGTTTGGTTTTGCAGATCAGAACACATTCTATTCGGAAAGCTCATGAGAACATTGATAGGACTTTGAAGACTGCAGAGGCCATATTGGCTCACTTTGATCAATATTATCAGGTTCGGTCTTCTGGTGGTTAGAATTGCTAACCATTAGCTGTTTGAAATTTTGAATCACCTCATGATCTGCTTCACTCTATAAAGTATTCTATTTCTGTTTTAAAACTGTTCCATCCTGATCTGGTTAAGATGCTGATCTGGGTAAAAGGCTTTAGAATTTTGTATTATTTGTAATGCTTTGTAATGGCTCCCTTCACTATGCTAATATGTTGTCAAATGAAATACAACTGTTTGTGAATGACATCTCATACTAGCTTCCGTACCATACAAGTTTTTGAAAAATCAAAATAGAAAGTTCTGAGAGAAGATCGATGAAGAGGAAGATTAAAACTGATAAACAAATGGCTTGACATGGCCCTCCTTTTCATTTGAACTTGGAATTGGCTGTGTAAAGATTGCTAAAAAGCATGACAAAGGCAACTACTGCAAATATATAATGATTATATTTAATATAGTGATACAATTCTTGACTCTTATTTTCATTATTACTGTTAAGATAAATGAGAAAAAAGCATGGGCTGAATTCCTAATATGTATTGAACACATAGGATAATGCATTTATAAATAAAAAGTACAAAGAAATGAGCCTAAGTCCGTTATATCTAACACTCCCCCTAAAGATGGAACATATACATCGTATCTACCAAGCTTGTTACATATATACTTAATTCTAGGTCTCCACAATGATTTAGTAAAAACATTTACTAGTTGATCGTTAGAACTAACAAACTCAGTCTTGATATCTCCAGATACAATCTTTTCACGAATAAAGTGACAATCAATCTCGATATGTTTGGTTCTTTAATGAAAGACAAGATTCGAACTAATATTAAGAGCAGTTTGATTGTCACATATGAGTATCGTTTAAGTGACCTCTCCAAATTGCAATTCTTTAAATAATTGTTTAAGCCAAATAAGTTCATAGGTAGCTGAGGCCATAGCTCTATATTTTGCCTTTGCACTAGATCTTGCCACAACATTCTGTTTCTTAGTCTTCCAAGAGATCAAATTATCACCAATGAAAACACCATATTCGAAAGTAGATCTCCTATCAGAAGGAGAGTCTGCCTAATCAGCATTTGAATAGCCTACACCTTTAGAGTGACTATTATGCCCATATAACAAACTTTTTCTAGGGGAACCTTTAATGTACTTTTCAATATACGAATGACAACATTCCAATGATCTGCACATGGATAATTGAGAAATTTGCTCACCACACTGGCAACAAAGGAGATGTATGTAAGATAGTTTAATTTTCCAACTAATTTTGTATTTCTCAGGATCTAATAGTGGCTCTCCCTGATTAGGTAGAAGTTTGACATTAGGATCCATGAGTGTGTCAATAGACCTTGACCTCATTAGCCCAGTCTCCTCTAAAATATCTAATGCATACTTCCTCTGAGAAATTCCAATTCTAATGTTGGATTGTGCTATCTCAATCCCCAAGAAATATCTAAGTTTTCCTAGGTCTTTATTTTGAAAATGGCAACAAAGATGTTGTTTTACCTGTGAGATGCCATGGTGATCACTGTTTGAGTACAATATCATCAACATATACTATTAGATAGGTACAACTGGAATTCAAGTGACGATAAAAGTATGAATGATTTGCATCATTGCAAGTCATACCAAATTGTTGAACAACGGTGCTAAATTTGTCAAACCATGCCCTAGGAGACTGGTTTAGGCAATATAAAGATTTGCGGAAATGACATACCAATTTAGAAGACTCCCCTTGAGCAACAAAACCTGGAGGTTGCTCCATTTAAATTTCTTCCCGCAAATCACCATTAAGAAAAACATTTCAATAAGTGAACATAGCCCATCTTTGCAACTAGAGAAAAGGTGTCCCCATAGTCAAGTCCAAAAATGTGTATAACCTTTGGTCATTAGACGAGCTTTGGTGCCATCAGAACCAACTTTGATAGCAAAAATCCATGTGCAACCAACAACAAATTTCCCATATGGTAAAGGAATGAGATCCCAAGTTCCACTATTATGAAGAACACTTATTTTATCAAGCATGACCTGACGCCAATCAGGATGAGCTAAGGCATCACCTGCAAATTTAGGAATTGACACAGTGAAAATAGGCGAAAGATAAGTATAAAGTGATGGAGATAACCTATGATAGCTCAAAGCAATATAATGAGAAGGATTACGGGTGGAACATATACCTTTACGAAGTGCAATGGGAAGATCAGATTCAACTGATGGAGCCTGAGAGGATGGAGGAGTTGGCACCAAAAGAGAGTTTAGGTGGACAGTGTGGAACTTGCCGACGATGATATACTTGAAGAGTTGGTAGAGGTGTAGGATCTGTAGGAACAGTAGACACAACAGGAGGATCACAAACAATAGGGATAATGACCCAATAAGGTAGAATCGTAGAGGGAGAAGGATTTGACTTAAAGTAAAGCGAAGACTCAGTGCAAGTGGTATTCGCTAAAATAAAATAGTGGTTAAGAGACAGGGAAAAACATTTATATCTTCTTTGTGATCTAGTAAATCCTAAAAGGATACATTTGTGAGACTTAGTAGACAATTTATCTAGACTAGGACCTAAAATGTGAACAAAACATGTGGACCCAAAGAATCTAAGGGGTAAGGGATGAAGTGGTTCATGTGGAAATAAAATAGAATGAGAGATTTTATTATTTAAGATTGAAGATGACATGTGATTAATGAGATAACATAAGAACATCATCACCTCAAAAATGTTGAGGAACTTGACTATGAATTTAAAATCATGCAAGTTGTTTCAATGAGATGTCTATTCTTATGCTCTTAGCCACCCCATTTTATAAGGTGTATAAGCACAAGAAGTCTGGAGAAGAATGTCATGAGAAACCATAAAATTGTTAAAAGAATGAGAAAGACACTTACAGGCATTATCATTACGTAATAAGTACGAATAGAAATACCAAATTGAGTTTTAATTTCATTGTATAAAGATTGAAAAATAGAAAACAACTTAGAGTGATTTTTCATTAAAAACAACCAAGTGCATCTTGAATAATTATCAATAAAAGTAACAAAATACTAAACCTAAATTTAACACGACTTGATCTCCAAATGTTAGAGTGAACTAAGACAAAAAGAGACAAAGCACGTTGTCAGACACTTTTAGGGAAGGAACTATGACTGTGTTTTCCTAATTCACACGACTCACAAGAGAAACTTGATAACTTAGATAGGTTTGGAACAAGTTTTTGCATCTTGGCAACACTAAGATGACCCAATTGAGCTTGAATGAGGGAAGGAGAATCCATTACCGAATCAACATGTGCAGATGTCCTTAGATGGTAAAGACCATGAGACTGATATCCTGTGCCAATTATCCTTCTTAAACTTTGGTCCTGTAAACAAACAGAATCTTTGGTAAAAGAGATAATATAATCAAAAGAACGGGTGAGAAAACTAAAGGATAATAAATTAAATGGAGACCTAGGTACATAAAGAACATTATCAATAGATAGAGAAGGAAGAAGTTTAACAGTACCAACACCATGTGAGAAGGCCTTAGAGCCATTAGTCATGGTAACAGATGGTAAATAACCCAAAGTAGAAAGGAAAGAGAAAAATGATTTATTACCAGCTATGTGATCAATGACTCCTGAGTCTAGAACCTAAGGGCCAAGAGAGTTGGAATAAGTAAGGACAAAACAAGGTACCTGTGTGCAACAAAAACAGTGGAACTAGAGTTCTGACGATCCTCATACCATTTTGAGAAATTTGTTGGAGATAGTAGGTTGTCCTGAATTATGAGATGGAGGGGGATCCAAATCAGATTGTTGCAAGGGAGCAGCTTCGGCAATCGCAACAGCTCGTGGAGGACGACCATGTAAGGCATAACAACGGTCCATTTTATGACCGACCTTGTGACAATGATTGCACTTGTGACACCTTTTGCCTGATACACGCAATAGGGTGGAGCAAGTGAAATTAAAGGTAGGTCCAACTAGGGATCCCTAAATTTGATCATGGACAAAGGCTATGGATGATTGTAGAGAGAGAAACTACCCACAGGAGAGAGAAAAATCCCTAAAAGGTAAAAAGAATTCAAACGAGCCCCGATCAAGATGGAAGTCACATATTCGAAAAGAGGGCAACAAGACGATTCCGACAATGGTGGTGGTCATCGGAACGGTGGCCGGACGCATTGCCACACGTAGTGGGAAGAGGTGGCGGAGGCGACGAAGCTTGTTGCAGTGTGTGAAGGCGTGTCAGAGCCCCAATTGGAGCGATTTTGGCGACACGGTAGTTGCCTGACCGAGACGCTTCTGATGGAGGTGGTGCTGGAAGAAACGAAGGCGGCGACAGCACAACTGTGGTGGACAGTGTGCATTGGCATGGTGGTGCGTCCCCACTTCCATGGGCATGATTCCAGCGGCGTGATGGTCGCCTGGTTGGGAGGAGGGCACCTATGGGGTCATTGGATAGAACTGCGGCGGCGATGGCTGGCTGCAGCGGTAAGAGAGGTTCCAGAAAAGAAGGAAACAAATTTCGGAAAAAAAAAAATTAGCACTAGTAAATAGTGGGCTCACCGAGAGAGGCAGAAATGAAACCTAGTTCTAAATACTATATTAAGTTAAATGAGAAAGAGACGTAGACTGAATTCCTAGTGTGTATTGAACACATAAAGTAATGCATTTATAAATAAAAAAATACAAAGAAATGGGTTTAAGCCCATTACATCATGATGCAATAACCTAGAAAATAATTCCAATTGTAGGTTAATACACACATTTTCAGCATTGGGTGGAAAGAAAAAATTTCAAACTCATTTATTGTTTTCAGTTCACCATCTAAGCTCTATGAGGAAATGTTCTGCCCCAGATAGAGCCTCTTTTAGTGCTGTTAAAATGTATCGAATGAAAACTAAATCATAGTGACGGGATGTTCAGAAATATTAGTGTTTGTTTCATTTATATTTTTTTATTTTGCATTTTGCTAATCATATTCTTGTGTGCTTCTTAATATCATTATTTCATTATTCTTTTAGTCCTATTTGATGTGGTAAAGTACTACCCCTAGTCAATAGGTATTTTGAAATCAGTTTTTCATTTATCCTTCTTCTGCTTCTGCTTTACCAGATTAAGGTCACTGTCATATATTATATATGGTGTTCCCATTGTTTTAATATGCAGGCAGAAGCAAAAATAATTAAAGGGCCACATGAAGATGTGAAGAGCTATCTTGAAGCAATTGATCAGCTGAGACGAAACATTAGATTTTTTGGCACTAAAAAGGGTTTTAAGAATGATGATGGTATTGCCATCCGTGCCAATAATTTGATAGCCGAAGCTATTTCTAAGCTAGAAGAAGAGTTTAAGCGGCTATTATCCTCTTACAGGTTTGTGTTTATTTTCTTAATGTTGTTGATTTTTTATGTCCAACCAGAAGTTCATTTTCTTGCATAAATTAAATCACCGCTGGTGGTTCCTTCTCTCAGATAAATGATGTTTCATTAGATAAGTCAATATTTAATAAAAAATAATCTGGTAACGGTTAGGTCCTTTAACTTCTAGCTGCTAAAATATATGCCACTTTTCTATCGTTATTTATTTATTTATGTATAATATAAATTTGGTTTTTAAATGAGCCCAAACTGATGATCCATGTAGCTAAACTCCATCTAGCGGGATAAGGCTATTGTTGTTGTATAATATGAATGGGATAGGTCCTATGAATAGTACTTAATAATGTTTGACATATAAATTCTTTGAAATGAATTTAATCCATTTTGAAGTGTATGCTGATGTTGCTCTCTTGTGTCATCCACCTGATTGTTATATTTATACAAGGGTTTGGTATTTTTGCTGTAGTAGGTCTTATGTTTATAACCTTCAAAGGTCTATTATGTGTCCAAGATTATAGGGTTGGTAACGACTTGATAGTGTCCTTGGTAATATTAATCATAGAAATATGTTCAAATTATGTAGGAAAATGATTACCTGGTGTAGAGTCATAGTTGTATTCTTGAGGAAACTTTGACATTTTGCCTGACAATGGTTTTGTTTGTTTTTAGATTAAAATATATTTATGTTATTCTGCACCATCTCTTGTACTGTGTTTACAGCAAACCTGTGGAACCTGAACGCCTATTTGGTTCTCTTCCAAACACAATGCGACCTTCATCAGCATCACCAGGTCATGATAATGATTCCAGCAGCATGAATCATTCTTCTTATATCCATTCTGAGGCACATAAAAATAATGCTGATACTGTTGTATACACGCCTCCTGTTCTTATACCACCAAGAATATTGCCGTTGCTTAATAATTTAACCGAGCAAATGGTTCAAGCTGGTCACCAACAACAGCTGCTAAAAATATACAGGTAGAGCTTTTTCTATTGACCCTTTCACAGTAAAAGGAAAAAGAAATTGCCTTGTTATGTTCCTCTATTTATGCATATTGCATAACTACATTGAACTGAAAAGTGAATTTTTTAAAGCTTTGTATTGTGTTCAATCCTGTTACAAAATATTAAGGAGCTTTTTTTTTTAATGAAGCTTTGACCTAGGTTATTAATTGATTGACAATTCGGTTGTATAATAATGATATAGATGTGGGCTAGATGCTGTACATGTTTCAATCTACATTCTTCTCGACAATTTCTGGTTGGGAAGCTCTATATTCGTTTTAAGTATGATTGGTGCATCTATGTGAAATTTGCTTCTTTCTTTGTGTGGTCTGGTGAAGTTGCTGTATAGTTCTTTTGTTTAATCTACAGCTGGTTGGGTTGTGTTAGAGACATGAAAGGGAAAGCTATAATTCGTTTTGTTAGGAATGGTGATAGGATCGAAAAGAAGTGGGAACGACCTTTATGGTCTATCTTAGAAGGAAAACAGGGGTTAAATTATAATTAGTTGTAATTGGGAAGTTAGTTATGCAGTTTGGGAGTAATGACCTAATACATAGGTCCTCAATTGTATTTGGTGGCTTTTAGCTTTTGTTTTATAACATTGGTGTATCTGGTTTTCCAGAGTGAAAAGGAGAGTGCTCCTTTTAAGGGTAATTTTGTTTACCCTGTTGTTTTGGTTGCTATAAGTTTTGTGAAGTAATAATTCCTTTGAGTTATGTTGTTTTGTAACAGAGAAAGTGATAGTGTGTTAGGATTTCTGTTTTTTGGTTCCTAACAATTGGTCTGACTGGTATGACCTGTTTATGATGGAGAGTTGAGTTCGGGTGTTAGAGAAAGTGGTCAGCAAGCTTGGAGTGATACTGGCATATCTTAAGGAGAATATTGAACATATGAAAAAATTATTTTGATCCAAAATAGCCAGAAATCAGTTAGTGGAAGGAGTCAATTCCTTGAATCTTGGTGGTCAAGAATCAGAAGTACAGGCAGTAGAAAAGGAGGAAAGGTATGAAAAGGATTTTCCAAAGAAGATTTTGGACCACGATAGTAGAATTACCTACTTTTGAGGGTCGAGATCCTTTAAGATGGCTAGCACAAACAAATATGTTTTTGAAGTGCAACAAATTAGACCTGCAGAACAGTTAGATTTGGCCTTGATATGGAGGGTACTGCTTCTGTACACTAATTTTAGTTTGGCACAAAAAAACAAAAATCCTTCTGTAAAGGGTTTTTTGGAGGCTTTGACAAGGAGATTTTGAGACAATGGTTGGGGTTCGGTTTATGAAAAATTAGCCTTGTTGAGACAAACTGAAGGGATAGAAGAGTACATACAATAATTTGTGCTTTTAGTTTCACAAGCTAAGCCAAATGAGGAAAACAAATTGTTGGAGTATTTTTCGGCTGTGTTGTGCCATGATATTAGGAGTTTGTTGTGTCCACATGACCCTTACAAATTCACACAAGCCATGGAGGTAGCTCGGGATGTGGAAGATACTATAAAGTATGTCCAGAGGTATGAGAGTATATAGAAAAGTGGGATAGGTGCAGTTTCTAGATTTAGATATCAAGAGAAAGTTGTTGCAAGGGATGGTTCAATGAATGGCCTCAATAGCTTGTATGCTTTGAATAGTGGAGATTGTAGTGTTTCAAACATGGGGCCACGAAATATTCAAGGTTCAACATCTTAGTCTTCAAAATCCAAATGATCAGTGGCTAGAAATATGGATAATATAATATCTCTTGTGTTGAATTTGTGCAAAGGAGGAAGGAAGGTGTTTTAGATGTGCAAAAGCATATGCTCTAGGTCATTGTTGTCCCAAAAAGAGTTTGAATGTGAGAATCTTGGAGGAAGAAGAGGTGAGGATTGTTGAGACAGAGAAAAGGCTAACAGAAGAAGAAAAGGAAATGGAAGAAGGGGACAAGTTTGATTGTCAATGGATGGATCTAGGAAACTTTCAGTTGGAGGATTTATCCAACCTCACACCTTGAAGCTTATTGGAGAATTATTTGGTCAAGAAGTGATGATATTAATTGATAGTGGAGTGACGATATCGTAAAATAAAAATAAATGTCTACTTTTTATTTGTATTTTTAGAGTAGCAAGAATAAACTAGTTATCCCTAAGTTTATTGTATGTTATTTTGGATATAGGGCTAGGGAAGGGAATTGTTTGTTTGGCTAATCTCTTCTCACTATATTCTCAATATAAAGATAGCTCATCTATTCATTTTGATAACTTTGATTGAATAAAAATATGAGTTCTTATCTTGAATGTATCATATCTAATCTGCTGAGTCACTCCCTCCTTTGCATTTCTTAGAGTAGTACTTCTTAGCTTATCTCTTTGATAGCACATTGGTGGTTAATCAAAGTTTGGGATGCAGAGAGTTATCTCTCTTAGGAGGTCTTAATTTTTTAGCCAGGTTATAAGGGACGATTCTCCATACTTGCTTGTCTCATAGGATTGAGTGACACAAGGTTTTTCTCAATTCCTAGCACTATTTTGATTTTTCTATTTTTTTCTTAATTGTTGAAAATGATCCATTCTCCCTAATCTTTGGTTAGGCATTCTAGTGTTATCGAAATTCCGGTATGACGGTGCCATGGCGAAAATCGATGGTGGATTTGTGGCTTGCTGCCACAACATGGCGGTGGCGATGCAGGTTTTTCATGGCGGCTCATGGTGGCCGATTTGGGCATTGTGGTGTGGTGTCGTGAAACAGAGATGGCAAAAATTTTGGAAAAATGATGCAGCTCCCATGCAAAAACAAAGGAGGCAGCAGTGCAGCAACTACGCCCATGGAGAAGACAACCCTAATTTTTTTCTTTCCTTCTTATACTCCTCCTAGGCCAAAGATTAATGAGCCCAAATATTATTTTTCTTTTACCAAAAGGAGTTGGGCCATGGAACCGACCCAATCCAGCCATCATAAGATTAACCTAACCCTAGAATACAACTTACAACAGCCTCCTTTCCTGCATGCTGTGGCACATCATTGGTGCTGCCACTGCCATCGTCACTGAGGCTGCCGACGTCATCATTGCCGATGTCATCATCGCCGACGTCACCACCACTGATGTCACTACTGCTGATTGCAATTTAAAAAAAAATAGTTCCATGGATTGGGATTGAAGAAATGTTAAATTATTAAAAGTGCAGAATGTTTCTTAGTTTTATTATTATTTTATGTTTTGAACTTAAAATTTGTGATATTTTGATTTGATATTGTTGTGATTTAAATTTTTAGACATAATACTATTATTAATTATAGCTGTTTCTTTTATTATTTGTGTATTACAATTATACTTTTTAAATTATATATATTATGTTTCTTTTGTTTATTATATTTCCGCCATAATCTATTATGATTTCCACCATAACTTTATAAAGGATTTTTGGATCTATGATATGTTTTGTTATCCGATATCAATAACATTGAGGCATTCATCATATGGTTATTAGAGATTAGATCCGATATTCCTTAACATATCCTGTAACTTATATGACAATTTCTGAAAATCTCCATGAAACATTTCTTGGAAATGTGAATAATTCCATGTTTTCACGCAAGCAATGTGTTTGATGTGGTGGAAGAGGAAAGCTTGGATTATTTAAAGGGATAAAAAAGAGAGGAAAATGATGCAGATTTGCATTAGGGTCTTGAAAATTCCATTATCTGGTTGTTTAATTCTACGGAACCCAGCCATTCCTAAGTAATACTGTTAGAGACCAACTCTGACTTAGTAAAAAATTCATTTGATACTTGTTGAGTATAATTTTCAGAAAAGTGTTTTCTACAGAAAAAGTTGTAAGAATTTTTCTTGTTTGGATACTTTCTTACTGGTGTTTCATTCAAAGTGCAGCTGATGGTAACTTTCTTACTGCATTTCTGGTTTTGTATTCCAATCAAAGTAGAGTTTATGCATAGCTTATCAACTTCTGCCCTGTACTTAAGATAATTAATGTAATAATAATTACTTAAGTAATAATTCTAACTAATAGAAACATAGATCTTCTACATTTCATCCTGTTTCTAGAGCTACTCCCTAAAGGCATATTCTGTTTAGACACAAGGAATATCCTTTTGGAATATTCTTTAAAAAAATTTCTCTTTTCTTTAAGCTCTTTTATTTCTTTTTTGTATCCTTCGAAGTCTTTTTGAGTTCCTCATCAGATATGTATATAACATATATGTTCAAATAAATGGTGAAGAGGAGTCATAAACTAATCTCTTTGTGTATAAAATACAGCAGAGTAGCATGTATATATATAAGTGCCTCAAACCAAAGAGATGGGCCAAGGCCCATATATTTAAATACATTTAACAATATACACAAAATCACAACTGTTTCCCTGCATAACAATGTGTGTAATTACTTGTTTATGTCCTCGTGCTAATACAGACAACTTCAGTCCTCTCTAAGGATTGTATGCCTCCCATCACCTGTTTGAAGTGTATTAAATGTTATCATTTTAATAAATAGTACTATTGTTGTAATTATGATTGTGATTATCATCCTCATCATTGCTTAGAGATACCCGTTCTAAAGTATTGGAAGAAAGCCTACAAAAGCTTGGAGTTGAGAAACTCAATAAAGATGATGTTCAAAAGCTACAATGGGAGGTTTTGGAATCCAAAATTGGAAACTGGATTCATTTCATGCGCATTGCTGTAAGACCACTGCCAAATTTGTTCATATGTTTTTATATATTTTTGGTTAAATATGCAATTGTACTTGAACAGGTCAAATTGTTGTTTGCTGCGGAACGAAAAGTATGTGATCAGATATTTGAAGGATTTGACTCGCTTAGTGATCAGTGTTTTGCTGAAGTAACTACAAACAGTATTTCCATGCTGCTTAGTTTTGGAGAAGCTATTGCCAAAAGCAAGAGATCACCTGAAAAGTTATTTGTGCTTCTGGACATGTATGAAATATTGCAAGAAATCCATTCAGAGGTATTTTCTTTTAAAATCCAAATTCTTGAATCTTGCTGCAACTTTGAGTCCACTATGGTCTTAATTATAATTTATTTTTTATTCAAAAGCCAATTTTTAGAGGAGGGACGTCTGTAGAATATTGTGTTGATGTGTCTGACTTTTTGGACGTGACACTTGTCGGAGACTCTTTTTACCTGTGCATGGCACTCCCTAGACACTGCTACATAAAAAAGTAAGACGGAATTAAAAGAAAAAGCTTGTATTATAAATATTTAAACACTATTTGTTTCCGTAAGATTTCACTATTTATTTTAACTACTAAGAGATATGTTTCTTAAAATTCTATTGTTAGGGGCCGATATTATGGGGAAAATTGTAAAACTTTGCAAATTTGTTTTTACAGTGTGAATTACGTAAATCTTAACTCTCAATTAATTTTTTGTCATTTAAATTATATCTGTTGTTGGTGTTTTCGTGTCCCATATTTTTGACATTAGTCATGTCGTGCCGTCCGTAATAAAACTGGTGCTTCATAGTTTATAATTCTCTAACTTTATTCCCCATAGAGCAATGTATATCACTAGGAGGAATTTTCAAGAAACCCCATAAGATTAATGTTGCCCACCCACTTCATCTATTTTCCTTCTAAAACATAACAGAGTTTTTTCCCCAAACAAAATTGCCTAAATTGTGCTGTAGTTCATTCTTAACAAATTGGTTTATTGGCTCCATCAATCGATAATGATTGTTGATGTTTTGCTCCAATATAAGCGTACATATTCCCTATATCCCGTGACAATTAATTGCCACATGGCTTGTCATCTCATCATTAGTTTTTCTTACAAAGTGGACCTTAAGCCTAACTTAACTTCATAAATATCTCTTGCTAGAGAATAGTAAGAAGACCTTAACTTAATTAGGTTATTTTTAAATAAGTAGCCCTTAACTAAAGTATTGATTTAGAGTTGACTTAGAAAGTGGATTTAGGATTAATTCCACCTTTCAAAATTGATTTGCAAGAAGAAGCTTGGACCCACTTATATATTATAGTTTGGTCATATTTTAGTTAATGTAAAATCTCCAACACACTCGATTGCACCAAGGAGTGGACATCTCAAAGTGGGTGGCATGATAGACCTAGCAAACCTTATTAGAATAATCTTTGATATCATCTTACAAAGTAGATTTAGTTCTAACTCAACCCTACAAAACTGATTTGCAAAGTGAGGTTTGCTTCCATTTATATATTATAATTTGACATATTTGTAGTCAATTTGAGATATTCAACAAATTGAAATAACAACAACTTCGATGAAATTGTGAAGACTTTTTTCGGTAATTTCATTTAACAAATGAGCAGTAGCAAGCAAGATAAAATGAGATTAGAGGTTTTCATTTCTTTACCATATAGCAATTTTATTTGGATAAATCTACCAGTAGTACTTAAATTCTTTTCTTCTTGTCAGACTCAAATTATTGTGATATTATATTGTAACAATACATAGCATTTCTTTAGTAAAATTATTCATACTAGCAATTGACAAAGGAAACAGGCAAATAACAAGGTACTATACTATCTCAGATTAAGAATAATACTCCATTTTATACAGTATCGGAGAGTTTTGGATAACAGGTCTAAGATTTAAAATGGAATGCACTCTGGACATGTGCATAGCAGGTGGGTTGAACCAGGTGTTGTTAGGTATTTCATGTGTGGGTCATCATCAATTCCAGAGTTTCTTGATACCTAGGATACCTTTATTAGTGCACAGTATATTTGCTAGAAACCTTTGTGCCTGTATAATGAATAACAGTCATTTTACAATAAAAAATGCAAGAAAGGGAATTGTTTCCATCTAAAATAAATCACTTCTGTCAGTGAAGAAAATAGACCTGGAATTCATGAATTTTAATTTTGTACCATTTTAAACTGTGTTTAAAAGTTTCCAAATACCCTGTTAGTATTTTTATCTCAATTAATAAGGTAATACATGACTTTTTAAATAAGCATCTAGCTTCATTTGCGGATGATTCTTACTTGTATAGAAAATCCTACTCCAACAACAGACATGATTTCCAAATTTCATGTTACAAGGGAAGTGATCTGTTATAAATGTCAATTAACAAATGTTAAGAGGTGAAAACCAACAAATTTGTGGTCAGGTTACAATCAATTCTCCCGTAATGCTAAAAGTAGCAATGTTCCATAACAGCAACCGGAAAAACACACGGAAGATATACCTATTAGAGAGGTCAATTCAGCACAAGAAAGATGTCCTAGGAAAGTTCAGTATCAATAGCCGGAAGCTTATGATATGAAATGGGGCCTATACTGTTCAGAATTGATTTAGAGTGGACAATGATCTGAAACATAAGAACAGAGATGCTTAACAGATAAAATTTCATCATAAAAAGCCATCATGAATTGACTTCCCTGCACCATGTGAAACTGATAAGAAAGGGAAATATAAGTGAGTTTGGGCTTGTAGCAGGCTGCCTCAGCAAACACCAGATTTCTCTGGAGGAGCCTAGCAAACAGATTGGACAAGAGCAGGCTTGGTAGGGCTTGTTTACTGGTATGGAAGCAGAACAGTAGCACTTCTCTTTCACCATGGGCATAGCAAATAAAATGACATCATTTTGTAGAATCTTTAGAAAAAACCGTAAATTTTTAGTGAACCATTGAATATCTGTGGATCACTAGTTTTTGTTTGGTTTTCAGAGTTTTTGGACTGATCCAATGGTTTAGTTTTTGTTATTTGTTATTTGTTATTATTAAAAAGGTAAAAACATCAGTATATATGAACTGAAAATTGAGAATTCCATAACTTAGATCATTCAGAATGTGTGGACTATCTTACTTTGTTACTATGGTCTGCTTTATTGTGAAGTTGGAACATTATTATGATTATGTATTTTTAATAAGTTATGAGTCAGTCACAACTGAGTTTATAGAAATTGAGTTTGTCATAGCTAAATAAAAAAGCCTATTTTAAGTATGCATGAAGAGCCGTTCGCATGTGCATTAGTGGATGAAAGTTAGTTTATTATCAATCAAAGTGAGTCTCTTACTAGGTTTTACTCCCAACAATTTTCTTCAACCTGTGATACTATTTCACCTTAGCCATGGTAGTAATGATGTCTCTATTCCAAGATTACTGATATATATTGTGTTTGGGTCATGTAATGTAGGTTTTTATGGCTGTTCTGTATGTGGTTAGGAGGCATAATTCAATGGTTGTAACATATTATCAACTTTTTCAACGGACAATTTGCAGATTGAAATACTCTTTAAAGGCAGAACTTGCACCAAAATAAGAGAAGCTGTAATGGGTTTGACTAAACAGCTTGCACAAACGGCTCAAGAGACCTTTGGGGACTTTGAAGAAGCAGTTGAAAAAGATGCTACAAAGACTGCAGTAACTGATGGAACTGTTCATCCTTTGACAAGCTATGTGATTAACTATGTGAAGTTTTTATTTGAGTAAGTTCATTTGTGCTGCATTCTACTTCAAGTTCTCGAGCATATTCTTAAAATTATGTCATTTTATATTGTTTTCACTGCCCAGAAAGCTACATCTATATTTACCTAGGATTTGTAGAATTTATTTTAGGTTTTTACCAAATCATCCTGTTGATTTTTCTATTGTACTAGTTTGAGTTTTGTTTTCCAAACCTATTGATGTTTCAAATGAAGGAATTGTGAAGTCCCATGCTTTAATTCTAAGTTAACTGAAATTTCATATCAACCATTCAATTTCTCACACTTTACATGATATTTAACCATACCAGAATTCGGTAAATATTTGCAGCTATCGGTCTACCTTAAACCAACTTTTCCAAGGGATTGAAGGTGAAAGTGATTCTTCACAGCTAGCTTCTGTGACCATGCGAATATTGCAAGCTCTTCAAACCAATTTAGATGGGAAATCTAAGCAATATAGAGACCCTGCTTTGACACACCTATTTCTCATGAACAATATTCATTATATTGTCAGATCAGTTCGAAGGTATGTCATCCAAATGTTCTTTTTAATTTCACTGAAACGTGAGAATTTTACTGCATCTTCTGCCGGTTTAGAATTATTGTTTTCTTAATTCTCTTCTAATTTAGGTCTGAAGCGAAGGATTTGATGGGGGATGATTGGATACAACGACATAGGAAAATTGTGCAACAGCATGCCAATCAATACAAAAGAAATGCTTGGGCAAAGGTGATTTCCTATTGATTGAGATGACCACTTTATGTCTTGCACTTGCAGCTATCATGGATGTTACCTCAGTTTTTGTTATATCCAAGGATTATTATTAAAGGAAGAAGATAGTGATTCATTCTTTAGTAGATTGAGATATGCTAAACTATAGGATAGAGAGAGGCAATGAACTCTGAGATATCATGGATGCCTTATTTATATTGGAAAGATAGAACCAATACAATAAATAGAGGAGATTTGATATCATCTAGTAATAAAAATATGATAGGGAAATAAATCAAAATGTTCCCAATAATACATATATAATTTAGATATTCTTAATTATATAGGATCTACTTTGTTTTTGTGTTTATAACACTCCTTCTCAAGTTGAAGCATATAAGTCATGTATGGCCAACTTGTTGTTTAATAGAATTCACAAATCTAAAGATGATGTCTCCAAATTTCAACTTCTCTTATGAAATGACAATTTGGTCCTCTCGTGAAGCATATGATTATAGGTGTTGGAGATCCCACATCGACTAGCCGATTTTATGGGGTTGAATTAGGTTTAAAGTTCACTTAATATGGTATCAAAGCCTTTCCTAACAAGGTTGTTGGGCCTATTGGGCCACTCGCTATCGGTTGCTATTGGACCACCCATAAATACTAGTCTTACACTCGAGATGTTCAGTTCTCGATGTGAGGGGTGTGTATTGGAGATCCCACATCAACTAGATATTAGGCCAAATTTGTGTATATAAGTGGATGTAAACCTCACTTACAAGTTAGTTTTGTGAGGTTGAGTTAGGTTTAAAATCCACTTTTTAATAATAGACAATGTGCAATGTTGCCTAGTTGACACATGTAAGATACATTTAATAACTTTATTCAAATTTACACTCTTTAAGTAGTTGTTTAGCTATATGAAGTCACAAGTGACTAATGTTATTACCCAGACATTGAGCCATTATACCATCAAGGCGTGTCTGACTTGCGAGTACAAACATATTATGACAAACACTATAGAGACGTTGAGTGTCATTCGTATACAGTAGTTTGACTTGATTTCAAACCTTGGAGCAATACCTATAAGTACAAAATATTTGCTTTTAATCAATGGTAGATTTAATCACTATGCATAATTGAGCATCAATCTTCTTCCATCGTGAGCGCTTGTTTTCAACAACACTATTCTCTATCTTAATGACATGATCTTCATAACTTTGACTCTCAAGTCATAGTTGGATGTTAGATATCCATGTCTCATAATTATCACCGTCTAATTTTTCAATGGAGAAATGCACATTGACATAATTGGTATAGATGAACAGAGGAGGTGTAGGAGCAGAGGAAGCCATGAGGAGAGAGAAAAAAAACCTAAAAATAAGGAGAATTGTCAAACGAAATCCGATCAAGGATTTGACCACAAATCCAAATCGAGGAGGACACGACAACTTTGGCGATGCAAAGTGCTATGGGAGATGGCGGTGAACGCACTGTCATGCACGACGGCGTCAAGGTTGGGCGCGTTGCTTCAGGCGATGCGTGGGAGCTCCAACAAGGCCAATCTTGGTCACGCCAGAGTCCCCTGGGCTGGACAATGCAAACGGAGGTGGCGGCGGCAGCAAAGTGCAGTGATGGGCACTATTTCGGCAACAGCTGCAGCAGTGGCGGTAGTGACAGCAGCAGTGGGAGTGGCGGCAGCAACGGTAGTGGCGGCGGCGGCAGGTGAAGGAAAGGGATTCCGAAAATTAGAGAAGAGAGATTTCTGGAAAAAAATTTAGTGGCGAATGTGGGTTCATCAGGGAGGCGGAGATTTAACCTAACTCTAGATACCATATTAATAATTAGGTATAGGATGAATCCCTTTATGTGAATTGTACATAGGGTTTAGCGTTTATTTATAAAAAAGATACAAGAGATGGATTGAACTCATTACTCTAAAATAGTTCTAACATTATTGATGGGTGTGAGCACTATATGTTCAACAAAGAATACCCATCAACCCATAAATTATTGTAAACGATAAAATAATATTCGCGTGCACTATCACTTTAAAGCGAGATTATAGGTTTACCAAGTTATGTTTTTTATTTCATGATAAAACTGCTTAGAGGAAATACAATTTGAGTAGGACCTGCTATAGGCCGTCTACAACATTGTGCTGACATTTAAATAAATAGAAAATCAACATGGATCTATCACATATCTCGCTGTACTCTTTAGTAGGCATCAAGGTTTTAAGACCAATTGGCGTGTGCCCAAAATGGGAGTACGGAGACAGCATTTGAATTGTTCGCCATTATTTAAAACCAGAAGACATAATAATACAAGAATGCGAATGGGGACTTAGTTCTTTTATTGACCTGATTGAGAAACAAATTACAAGTGCATTTCCTTAGTTGAAACAACTTAGTGTAGACTAAATAGTTTAGGTGGAGATGATGGACAAATGCGTCAAAAGACAGTACCAATGGACAAGGTGAAGAGCATGGTGTTGGTTTTCCTGAGTGAGGTGTTGCTAACATCGAAAGAACAACCAGAACAACTTTGTCACAAGCTGCCACATGTCAACACGTAAGGAAAGACATACATGAGCAGGTCTTTGCACATGTTGTCAACGAGGTTGTGTGAGGTGTGGCTATTGGAATGGTCACATGTGACCAAAAAAACTCAGGAAAGGACAACAAATTACATAGGATTGTCCATGTATCACAATTTTCGAGATGCCTTTGTTAGACTCTAGATACTACGCTAAGAGGAAATAAAGACACTAGACTGAAACTGTGTTTGAATATAGTGGAGCGAGTTGATGTAGGCTTATTATTATATTAATCATACAACAAATTACATAGGATTGTCCATGTTCATTCTAATAAGAGATTATAAATAAATCGCTATTATTACAGAAAATACAAAATATTATATTTTGATTTTCAACACTAACCAACTAACAAATTAATATTTTAACCATCTTAATTAATCCCCATTTCTGCATATATCCTAACAATATCTTAATAAAAAGAGATGAAGAATTATTCTAGCTTTATCTTTAATATTTAAGCATGTTTTTTTGAAATAGATAAAATCCCTAAATGATTCTCCAAACATTAGACTCACCATATTAGTCAAGGTTTTAAAGTTTGTCACCAAATACCATCAATGATACAAAGTTGTTAATAAATTTTTTTTGCTGTTACCATTTTTTTTCCTTCATCAGAATGAATGTGGAGACATTTTTTAGTTTGTGGGACTAACTTGGTGATAAAAATATATAGAAGAATAAAGTGGTGACAATTATCATTGGAGAACCACTTTAGGAGTTTACACTTTTTAATAGGTTAATTGTTAGCTTCATCATCTTTAGAAGGAGGTGACTTGCATGTCTAATAAACTACTGAACTTTTATTTATGGCTTGGAGTCTAAGAGTTCCCAGCTAATTTAGGAAAGAATAAAGTAAATCATACCTTGTATAACGTGGAGAACCGGAAAGAAAAAGTAAATCATACCTTGGGTAATATCTGGAGAACAAGGTAGAGAGTTCATAGAAATTTAAAAAGTCAAATAATTGTTTTTGTTGAAATTAGAGATAAGGGAAAGAAAGAGGTAAGTTATCATCAAAAGGGTTAAGTGTGTTAGAGGAAGTTGTAATCTTCCATTTTTTATTATAGATGGTGCAAGTTTGTTTTCAGAGGAGTTGGTCTCCTTGACGGTTGATAGTTATATAATTCGAAGGTTGTGTTTTGGTTCAAATTTTAAAAACCGTTTGCCAAGGTTGGATTAACCAGGTGGAGTGTTGATGTTGCAGTCTTTCTTTTAGCTTGAATAGCTGCTCATTTTATTTCTTACTTTGATATTACATTATGAGATCCTGTCATTCTTGAAATTTCCAAGTACTTGAATAAATTGAAGGGTGATTCTTTTTGTACAAGGGGCCAAAATAACTCATGTTAAACTATAGGAAAGAGGTAGGTATTGAGCTGAAACTGTGTCGTCACAAATGTTTTATTTATACTAAGAATACGGAATTAATACAATAAATAGAAGAAATTTAATATATCCTCTAAAAATAAAGTTGATACAAGAATAAATACAAATGTTTCTAATAATATATGCATAATCTAGATATTCTTGACTGTATAGGATCTAATCCTTATCTCGATAATTTTACATATACAAATTTGTTCATTTCGCGTCCTATCTTTTTTATAAGAAATAAATTGGGCATTTATCATGACAACACAATCAGAGCCATTATGTTTGTCTTTCTACCAATTTTCTTCATGAGAAGTAATTTCTTCCTTTATGTTAAAGTTTTGTTGACCTTTATGCCCATGATTTAAAACACAATGTCAACCAATTCTCCATTGATTTGCAATTGCTTTAGAAGCTATTGTACCATTTCTGACATCTTTTTTTCCATTGGCAGATTCTTCAGTGCCTCTCTATTCAGGGCCTCATCTCATCGAGTGGTGGGGGTAGTACTGCTGGTGGTGATGGGGGCAGTAGTGGTGCTTCAAGAGCAGTTGTTAAAGACAGGTAACTTTTTTTTTGCTTCCTTTTGGATACTATTTAAGAAGTAAAACCTTTGTCCTTTCTTTTGATATATGTCAGTGCGTCTGTGTTCTCAGGTTTAAGACATTCAATACTATGTTTGAGGAACTTCATCAGAAACAATCTCAGTGGACAGTACCGGACACAGAATTGCGAGAGTCTCTCATCCTTGCAGTTGCTGAAGTCTTGTTGCCTGCCTATAGATCATTTCTGAAACGTTTCGGGTGCGTATCAATACACTCTTTAGTATACTCCTTTTAACACACTTTTAATTATTACATAAAATTTATTAGAAAGTGGAAGCTAGAATATCATGATAAACTCATTATACTAGAAGTGAGACCCACTTAATTTTGTGATTCTGGAAAATTCCGTAGTTAAGAATGTGTTGAGAGTGTTAACATTTTTGTAACTGTTTTTTATGATTGCTTACTCAATTGAACAAATTGTAACCCCTCCCCTGTTAAAGGCTTAAATTACATTTCCCTTCCTTCATCGATTGTGTTATTTTTTGGTCCAATTTAGTGTGAACTTGCTTCTTTGGGACACATTTTTCTCCTAGTGATTCTCAGCATCATTGGCTGTAGTTTTAACCCTTACTATTACAAACGAAGATTTTTGGTGATGTCACAAAGTTAGACAAGACAGACAAAAATAGTTGCCAATGATAGTGAAAATTGTAGAGGAAAAATGTTCTTGGGAGGCTCCTAGTTGCTTTTAACTACTAAGAGGTCCTTTTACATCAAACTAAAAAACCAATGTACTACTAAGGGTTTATGTTTACTTCATAGGAGAAAGTGTCCAGGGATGGAAAAATCAAGAGAGTTTTCCTCTCACAATAATAAGTACATAAATTTTCTGACAGTTTTATTTAGTTACCAATTCACTCCTTGAACAGCTCAAGGGTTGTTTTGCTGGTATTCTATGTCTTGTGGTTTTGGTACTGTGCCATTATTTTAGCTATAAATCATAACTGAGATTGTGCTTTTCAGGCCTCTAGTGGAGAATGTAAAGAGTAGTCAGAGGTACATCAAATACACTGCTGAAGATCTAGAGCGAATCCTAGGAGAATTTTTTGAAGGAAAAAACATGAATGATTCCAAGCGGTAATAGGATGAAGATTTCATATTAGCATATATAAACTTTAATGTCTTCGTTGATCTCATTTGAGATGCATATATGTAATAAGGCATTGGTGCCCCCTATCAAACTTCATGTGGGAGTTTGTTCCATTTATCATTGTTTTGATTACACATTACTAAGTCAAAGTAGAGAGGGGGTTTTGTAGAAGAAAAGAGTCATTGTATTAGATACAATAAAAAGATATATACAAGAGATACAAGCTATATGCATAGAAGAAATGAGCATGGAAGCTACTGAATGAGATTTGTAAGTAACATAATCAGAAATGATAGCAATAAATAAGCCACATAACAAACTAAACCTCTGCTGAATCCATGAGCAACTATGATCTTCTAACTGCATTCTAACAAGCGTCAATAGGAAGCTACAAATTATGCACTTTTTTTTATATTTTGATTTATCTTCAAGAGATGTTTGCTACAAAGAAAGTCTTTTCGTTTTCAAAAGCTTTGACTTTTTGGGAATCGTGATTTTTGGAAATGATGAAAATATGTTTGGTTAGTCATAAATATTTCTGAAAATATATATAAATTTCCGTGATAGTATTTTCATTAGAAACTTGATTATTTATTATGTTAAATTATTTAACAGGCGCAACATCATTTTAACACTGTAAAAGAAATTAACTTAAGAAAATTATATTTGTTCTGCACCTCGTGGAAACAATTTTTAAGAAGTGGGCAAAAAGAACTACGAATAGCTAAACCAAATTAAACTAAAAAAAAAGTTAAACTAAAAAAAAAGTTAAACTGTTTAAAAAAACTCACCACTTTCAAGAGAAAGATAAATGTAATAGAAAAATTACTACTTGAATTTTGAATTTAAAAAACTCAAGAAAAGATTCAAAAGTATTAGAAAACTCAAGAAAAAATTCAAAAGTATTAGAAAACTCAAGAAAAGATTGAACAGATCAACATGTCTGAAAAGAACTTACAATTGGAAAGAAAAATTCTTGGAATTTGTATTTCTAAAGATGAGTTATGATGCACTTGATTTGTTTGGTTGGTGCATCTACCCATTCGAATAAGGAATACGAAGAGATTATGTTTTTTTGTTGGTAGACTTAATTTTTCAACCAAAACTTTTGTTTTTAGAACTGATCTTATGTGAAATTAAGTTTATTGAATTTCTATTTCAAACAAATAGAATATATTTTTAATATTTTTATTTACAAAAAATTATAAGAAATATTTTTAATATTTTTCTAATCTCTTTTGCATTCTTCTTGTAATTCTCTATCTATAGTTTTGATATTGATTTTTAAACTCTACCTTTTTTTTCCTTTTTTTTCTTGAGCTCATCTATCTTCTTGCGATATAAATCTTTCTTGAATTGGGAGTACATTAGTATAAGTAGTCCTAAGTTCATTTGTTTTCTCATTTAACACAATGGAGCTGTGAACAAATAGAGAAAATGTTTCTCTACCACCTAAGGCTTTAGGATCACAATTCCCCCTTCTTTTCACTTCTACTGCATCTCTATCTCTTTTTCTGATCCTTGTCTTCAACTTGTATTTATTAATCTTATCTGTAAGTGAATGATTCTTCTATTTTTATTTTTTTTAGTTTTTCGTAGTATAATGTGTGAACTAAGAGAAATATTGGATTATAAGTTACGAAATCCTAACCCTTAAATATAACTCGTTCTTGTGAACTATTTTTAAAATCATTATTTTTTTTTAAATATGTTCTTGTATCTAAAGATCTTTGAGTATAGTATTATGTTTTATGAAAGTCGTTGAAAGTTATTGTTTACTTTAATTCGAAAAATAACTTCTAGTTAGTTAATTTTTCAAGTGTGGTCCATATTTCATGAATTATTTGAGAAAAATTATTGTACAATATGTTTGTTGAAAACATACTACTAAAAGTACATTTAGATCTTCGTTACTGAATAACTCTGATAGGTCCATTATGTTCGAATACCTCAAGGAAGATATAAATATTGAAAATTCATGATATAAAAGAGAGTGGTGCCTCTCATAATGTTTGAACTCGACATTAGATCAATAGGACGGGAACAAAAAAGTTAAAGAGATTTTTAAAGATAAACATATTATTATTTCTCGAGTTAAATTTAATCATTTATTTATATTTAAGATATGATTTCTTCATTACTTTCAAAACGCCAAGTTATGAAATGAATTATTATAGATTCATTTACTTTATTTTATTTTACCACTCACTTAGTTGATCTCATCTAGTATTTTTGTATTTTAGATTAATAGGTTCTTAAGTAAATTATAAGTTTGAAGTACGAATAAAGCTCTAGAATATTTTTGTAAATAGCTAGATTAGACCATGTGGTACATAAACAACACTAGTTGGATCGAGCATTTACCACTAAACCAAAAAAGCTATAGTCGTTAGTTAAAGCGCAACTCTTTCTACTTAAGAGCATAATAACCCAAGCATCACCGTTTTATAACTTAGCCTGCATGACCTCTGACTCACCTGACCTCATCACGGGACAATTGATGTCACCTGCAATCATCCCTCCTAATATCCTCATGTCACATATGTACTTGTACAATTTTTTTAGTGTGTCATATAAACATTGTAGCATCTATTGTTTATATAAAAAACATTTTAAATTGATATGCTCATGAAAGAAGTATTTATAATTGATCTATAATTTTTATTGTGATTACAACTTGTGTCATGCATTGTTGATTTTACATTTAATCCACTTCTATGATAGATTTGGGGAAGTTTCTTACGGGGTAGGAGGGGGTCTTGACTCTCCTAAAATTTTTAGAATTCATTGCACTGAGAATTAAATAAGAAAGATTTTCAATATTTCTATAACTCATGTTATTTAATGTTAATAAATTATCTCCCTGTTTTCTCTTAATAATAATTTTCTCTCTTTAAATTTGTTTATATTTATTAGTGGTTTGAAATTAGCTATTTGTTACCTATTTTACCATTTTCTAAAATCAAATAGAGTTAAAATATTTTTCTTATTGAAATTGCAATTTACAACTCACAACATTAATATTTCACCTCTTCATATACATTTTTTCTAATAAATCTAATTTATTTTATTCCAAAAGAAATATGCTAAATTGAAGCAACAAAGAAAAAAATGAAAAATAGGAAAAGACTCTACAAATATTAACTCTCTTTAGATAGTGTTGAAGACTCAATAGAAAGTAAAATTAGGTGAGATCTTAATTTTTTTCTTGAAAATTAAATTTTTCTAGTAATATTTGAAATAAAAAAATTTTATGATAAAACTTTTAGGATTAAAAACTACAAAAGGAATATTATTTTGAGAAAAAAATGTTTCAAATTCTTTAGAATCCTCTCTTTGATGGAAAGAAGAGAAACTTATTTTACCATAAATTACAATCAACCATTTATGTTGAGAGAATGTAAAAAGACAATGGTATTATTGAAAAAATTAAAAAATATATTATAAATGATAAAATTTAATAATTTCTTTGGTTAGTGTAGCCTTATAACCTTAAAAACTATTGAAAAGAAAGACACAAAATATTAAATCATAACATTAATTATAGGAAAAAAAACACAGATAAAACATGTAAGAGAAGACAATTAATATATTTGTTTCAGTTCATTCTTTTTTTTAACTCATATTGTTTCTAAAAAAAAACTCTCCCTTGCCCTTCTTGATAGTGAAAAAAATAGTTTCATAATATATATTCCTCATATATGAGAGCTTTGAATGTTTCTAATGTGATAAAAATATTTTTTTTTGCATTTGTGTTTGAAACTTTTTGTTGTCTTTTTTTAAGTTCTCACAGTCTAATTAGTTTGTGTGTTCTTATATTTTAAAATATTTTTGTATGAAAGATCTTTAGATACATAATAAAATCTTAACTCTTACATTTTTTATAACCTACATCACTCAATTTAATCATATTCTTATAGTTTATTTTTAGTTTTTAACTCTCATTTTATTTAAATAGATGTATTGATGAAGAATAAAAAAATATATTTATTTTCTGTAAATAAAAATTAGATGAATTTCTTGTTGATAATATGACTATTTATATTAAAAAAGAAATAGCTAACCATTTTAGTTCAAATTCAATTATTAATGAATTCAAGAATTTGAAGAAATGAAGGACATTCCTTTAAAAAATTGTGATCTTTTATAGTTATACTTATATTAGATTATGTAGTACTTATTTTAATTCTATTAGTCAAAATAATTATATATAAATGTTAAGTATATTATTTTGTTATCTTCAAAATTATTGGTCAACATTCATCATTAGATTAGTGAAGATTTGCCATTAGATCTAAGACTGATAAATTATTCTAGATAATCTAACATATTACAACCACAATGAAACATATATTAGAAATTTCATGTAATATAATCAAGATATGTTCTAGCATAGCGTTTAGTGTCTTATAGGTATATGTATGTATTAAATCGTAAAAATCTCAAACATATTTCTCTTTATAAATTGACATGTAGAATTATATAGTTTTAACAATAATGAAAATTAGAACTAGTTACACAAAATAGAAGAGATGAAAAAAGAAGCAAATATGATCTTCTAGATTCAAAATCAGACTGAAATTAACATTGCGTTTTCAAGTATTTACTATTTATGAAGATGAAAAAACGTGAATCCCTTGTATTCGTTTCAGGTGATATGTGAAAAAGTAAAATGATTGATTTGCGGAAGATAAAATATTTGGATCTTCACAAATGTAAAAAGAAAGGATGAGAAATACAACGACATAAATCAGATTACAAAGTAACTAGGATGGTGATTTGTGTCTGTTTGAAAGTGATACTGTAATGGTTGGTTAAAGAAACCATGGTTACAGTATTGATTTTGAACATTTAATAATTATAATAATAATAATAACAATATTATTCAATTTACAATATATAATTATTATAAAATTATATGATAATATTATTATTGTTAATAAAAATAAATAGTAATAATAATAAAATTAAGTAAATTATCAATATTTATTTTAAATTTATAATACAAATTCTACAATATTCAAATAAGTAAATTCATACTATACCTAAACAAAATATTAGTTCTTAGTGATAAAAAAATCATACTTAAATATGAGATTTATGTGTCTTCTTCGTCTAATCCTCTAATAAAATCATTTCCACCATCTTCATTGCCATTTTAAAAATTGTATTTGAACGCAGACCCCAGCCAAGTAAAAAACATAAATAAACCATTACTCCCAAAAATCCTTGGCAGAACCGATGAAGGAGGGGCGACAACGGCGAGGTTCGGTGATGGCGAGGTTTGGCGATGGCAAAGTGCGGCGACGACGAGAGGTGAGGCGCAGCAACAGTTAAGCAAGGTTCGGCACGATGCGGTGGGATGACGCGATGAGAAGGACGACAACGAGGACACGAAAATGTAGTGCGTGCGTGAGAGGAGAGGGAAGGGAGAGCTCAGAGCAAATGGTCTTGGGCTAAAATGTGAAGGAAATCCAAGTGTGTAAACCTAAATGGCAAAACTAAATCAAATGACCCGCGTGTGAGGTCATTTTGAGCTTTTCCTCTTCACCCGTTAACTCACCTCCAACTCACGACTTTGCTGCAAGTCTACCGAGTTAGTACGAGTTTGTTCATCTAACAGTAGAGTTTACAGGTTAAGTGTAAAGTTTAATAACCATCATCACATCAATTAAATTTTTTTAATTTTTTTAATTTCTCTTAAAATAAACAATTTTGTTTTTCATTTTTTTTCTTTCAAATTTATTATTTTTTTTTCTTTCAAAATCTTTTTCTCTTTAAATTTATCATTTTTTCTCATCCAATTCTATTCTTTGAAAGAAACAAACCTAAATGAAATTGAAAAATCATAATCATACGTTGTGCTACGATGATAGCTTTTTTATAAGCATGGTCTCTACGATGATAACATTTTTATAACCATAGCTGTAAAATTATTAAAATTTAAAACCTATAAAAAGTGGAAGACAGTTACAAATACAACTTAGACCGGATTATGTTAACTTCCTGCTATTTGTAAGGATATTCGTGTTGTAGATGGCTTTGTTTTTTTGTTAATTATATGTAATTTAGTTTTGTCTGATTTGAATATAAAAAGATTAAATTAAATAAAATCAATCTTACGTTTGATTTGATATAGTTTTATTGTATAATATATATATATATATATAACTTGTAGTTATATATATATTATGGCATACATAATAAATAATTTGTATCGTTTATTTTTCTTAAGTTTATTAAAATTTTTACATATTTATATATTTATACAAATTAAAAACATAAACATTAAAATTAATTTTTATGTATTTTTTAAGTAATATTTTATTTTTATTTTAACAATTTTTTTCAATATTATTAATATTATAATGTCAACTCTATCTTTCACTTCATTTATAAATATATTGTGATATTTTTTATCATAAATTCATAAACATGAACTAAAGATATTAGGTTTTTTTCTTAGATATACATATTTTATATATTATTAAAATAATAAATAATATAATAATATTTAAATAATTTATTTTGTTTTATTTGAATTGTTTCTGAAATTTTAAATCGTAAATTCATTCGAATTGCTGAAAAAAAATATTTAAATCGATTAAAAAATTTCTTATCTGTTATTGGTTTGAGATTTTCAATTATTGTTTTAGATAGGTTAAGTTGTGCATATTGATAATCATTTGTATTAAGTTAAGTAAAATTAAAAAAAAGAAGATAAAATGAGAATATGTGACATGTGTTTAAGAATTCAATTACTATTTCTTTTCGTCTATAAGCATTGAATCCGAAATTTACTTAAAACATTCTAAGTCTAGAAAAAGCACGTGTTAGTTCAATTCAGTTAATTGTTTATATTGAAATCTTAAAACAAAGAACAAAATAATATTATTAGAATTTATTCTACTTAATTCACATGGTGGGTGGTTGTATAGTAAGCTTATTATGATAATCTTTTCATGGAAAAATCTCCTACAAATCATTTTAAAGGTACATTGAACAACTTTATCAATACTTCATATTACCTCCACTTTTCTTTATCACTTTTCAATAATTTTTTTAACTTTCATTATCTATTATTTTCACATTACGACCTTCTCTAATAATGTCAAACAATTTTGATAAAATTATTAATATTTTAACAGAAAGAAAAAACATTAATTGTTTTTCTTAATTCTTTATTATATTATTAAATAAGAAATAAAAAATAGACAAAGTAACCAATGTTTCTCTCTTTTTGATATACTTTTCATCTCATCCTAAGTTATAAATATGAATCCCAGCTTAAAGAGAATATTTTTCAGAGTTATTCCATAAGGAGAATGTTTTGAAGAATTATTCTTAAAATGAGAAATTTTTAAGTGATACACTAACTCATTTAATCCCATGTTTTACCCTAATATCATCTATTAACTATTTCTCTCTTCTTTTAATAGACTTTATCTATTTTTTATTCTTTCTCACATGTATTTTTAAATTAAATTCTAATATTTAAAAAAAAATAAAAATCAACAATGGTTACAAATAATTTTGTATCACAATATAAGTTATTTATCATAAATTTATGATATAATTTATATATACATATATATGTATATTAAAATATTTATTATGATTTATGAGAATATAATTCATTAAATTTTAATTTTATAAAGAATAAAATTGAATGTTTAGACTACAAGAAATACTCAAATTAGCGTGAGCAAAAAGTTCATGCAAAACACAAAAAATAGTTGTTAATTTAAAATTAATGTAAATATTACATTAACGCTAAAAGGTTGGAAACTAACGTCAAAGGAATAAGGAGACACTAATAATTTCGATGAAAAGGTTTATAAAATTTATAAAATTTAAAAAATAAAAAAGGTAACATTAATGAAACGGAGCTATATTTTTAAAAATAAATAAATTAAATAAGGTAATATGACTTGATAAATGCTATATTTTTAAAAATAAATAAATTAAATAAGGTAATATGACTTGATAAATGCTATATTTTTAAAAATAAATAAATTAAATAAGGTAATATGACTTGATAAATGCTATATTTTTAAAAATAAATAAATTAAATAAGGTAATATGACTTGATAAATGCTATATTTTTAAAAATAAATAAATTAAATGTCACTGACCAACTATATAGTTTTTTAAAATAACAAAATTAAAAATAAATAATGATCTTTTCCAGTGAATATAAATCCAATTCAATTCAAATAATACAGAACTTCGTAATTTTAAATCTAATATCAATCCAGTTCACATAATAATACACATGCATATATTATCCCTTTCAATTTGAAATTTGATTGAAATTGAATTCCAATTCCAATATAAGATCTAAGCTCTAAATTTTAATTTTAAAGTACATTGCTTATCAAAATTCATTTTAATTGGAAAAAATGATTTTCAAAATGATTGGATGAATAGCACTTGGAATGTTTGATAATAATGTTTTGGGAGTAATAAAAGTGTAAACAATTATTTCCCAAGATCTCTTCATCGAAACACACAATTCTGTTAAAAACATAAGTGACAACATAATTGTATGCTAGCTAAAGTGTGTAGAGAAGAAGGCTAGCTATATGCTGACACTACACAGGCCTGTTTTAACTTCTCTTTCATCCTTCAAGTTCTTTAGAAAATGGACAAACGCATATATCATCTTCATGCAAAATAATCATTAAATGAGTCACGTTGGAAAAACATAGTAAAAAGGTCTAAATAGTGAGATTTACAAATTAAACTAAAACCATGATGAACCTCTAGACAGAGAAATACACAACAGAAGAAACTTCACAATAGAAAAAGAGTGTTCGTGAAATAATCCCATAAAGTAATTTCCATTTTCAAAAACAACAAAAGCAAAAAACCTCACAAAGCAGTAATTAAAAATAGTATAGACAAAGTGAAAATTGATTCAACACAGGACAACTACAATTACAATTTACAACAGAACTGAACAAGTGTTTTCGAAGAAAATTGTTTTTGTAAATCAAAGTCAGTTAACTTCCGAAAAGACGTTTTTAATTTATCATCTACTTACAAATGTGATTTATAAGTTTTCTTTAGACTAACACTGTCATCGCTTTCAATCTTTTCTTTTATATGATTTTTTTCTTATATTATATGAACAAGAAACGTAAACAACATCTGTGAAAGAAAATAATCTCTAACCCATTAAACAGATGCGAAATGTAAAGAAGAACATAAAAACAGAAGGGTAAATTTTATTAATTATTAGAAGTAATACCACAGTCGTTGTAAAAAAACTCAATAAATAAAACAAAGAGTGTTAGAAACATGAAGTGTTTCGCCATTTTTTGCTGACTTTTCACTCGTATGTCTAACCCCTTTTTTATTCCCCGTCCTTCTTATTTATACTAAATCATACAAATAACCATTTTATAAAACGGTTAATTCACGTTCACCACGTCCTAAATTCTTAAATTTCTTTCCACGTATCTTTCTTTATAAAATCGACCTAAAGTTGTTTGATATATTATCATACATAAACTTTTTCTTGTTCTTTGATGTTGATTTCCAACTCATCTTTGATTCTTTTAACTTTCTCGATCCTTAAATCTTTTCTCCAGTACTTCCGATTTTTATCTCTGAATCACTCGATAAGAAAATCAAAATTTAAAATAAATTACTAATTAAACCATGATTATTTACAAGTAGCTTTCATAACCATTAATTTATGGACATAAACATGGAAAGATATAGGATTTAACACCATCCAGTCATAAATATTTAAATTTTAAATGTTATAACCAAAATACTAATCATAAAAATACTGTCACCCGCTTTTGTAATATAAATTTCAGGATATTTTAAATGTAATTTTTGAATGATGTTATAAGAATAAATAATTAATTTAATTTATAAAATTGTATTTTATCACCACAATATTTTCTGAAAGTCTAAAAATTTAATACTGCGAGACTTTGTAGATTCAATTTAATTTTCTAAAACTAACTTTTGTAATTTAATTTTTAAATTATCACTTAATTATATCAAGGATTACAAAAGAAAGAAATAAATTGATGTTATGAATTTAACAAAGAATAAGAAAATTAAAAAAAATAATTATTTATGTTCTGTTTGTTTCAACATATATATCGATCACACGGATAAATTTGAGATAATAACTTGTGTGTTTTTTTATAGTAATTACTGTTGATTTGTAAAGAAAGAAGATAGAATATATTTGTTATAATTCTCTCCACTAATATGAGATGAAAAAAAATGAAAAACATATGAATGAAATTGAAAAGAACTAAAACAAATACACAGAACATATACAAAATCATATTAATAATAATAAATTAAAAAATAATTATAATAGAATTATAAAAAAATAATAATAAAATATATATTTATAATGTAAATATATTTAATTATTGTAATTTGTAAGTTTTTAATTTTAATTATCTATATTAGATATAATTTATATTATATTATTTGAATGTCTAATATCTGATATGTTGTTTTAATTTTTTTACAATTTGTTTATTAAAATTTTATGACATTTTCAATTTTATTCTCACAAATTATATTTTTAATATTTTTTATTTATAACTTTTTAATTCAGTATCGGAATGTGAAACAAAATATAAAAAGTAAATTTAAATAAATTATTAATATTTATTTCAAATTGATTATTTTACTAAAGAATAAAATAATAATTATATATTTTTATTAATAACAAAATTAATTTTAAAATATTACATTAATCAAATCAATAAGAGACTTTAATGAATTTTCTTCGTTTCTTTTTATTTTTTACTATCTTAATTTCATTTCTTAATCTTTTTCCCCCTCAAATCTACCGTTTGAAAAATGCTTTAAACTTGTAGTTTCAAAAGAGATTAATATTCTTTTTAATAAAGTATGGAATATCTATGAACTTTTACTGATAATTAACACCTTTAGCAATATTTTTCCTTCCAACAATTACATTAAAAAGACTAATATGATGGCAAGATACAATTATAAAAATAAAATTAAGGGTTTATCTATTATATAATTGATGGTTGAGTAGTTGAGAATAGTGTGCCCATAGTTAGTTGAGGAATCCAAGGTGATAATAGAGAAAAGATGGTATGAGTGTGTGAGATAGGGATGCCACAATTATATAGAATTGATTATTGAGAGTTGGAGATCCAAGAAATCCCTTACTTTCATGCACAAAATTGTTTGAATAGAAAGAAGAGATCCATGGCAGCAAAAAAAGAAGATAGTGGTCTTCTATTATGTATATAAAACACCCTTTTTTCCCTCTCTTTTCATAAAGACTGCAAAAGCTCAATGTGTGGAAACTTTGTCTCCATGCCAAACCCTCATTTGCCACTATCTCCCTTCACTCCAAAAGGTTTTGGTGTTGTGAGTTGTGAGTTGTGAGTTGAGTTGTGTTGGGCAACACATAACTGCAATATGCATACACATTCAAAGAAAAAAGAGGAAAAGTTGCAGTGCCTTTTGATGAGGAGTGTGAACATTTTGAATGCCGATTTCTTTTGTTTTATAATGTGGCTGTTTCAGTGAGCCCTAAAAAGAAGGGGTGATGTGCTTTTCGAATTCTCTTTTCCTTCCTATTCTAATGAATTTTGGATCGTGTTCTTTCAATATCTTCATATTTTATACAACCTTTTTTGTCATCTCGGGATGAATGAACACTTCAATCATAAGTTCTACACTAACCACCACATACTAGTTTTAACATTTATGTTATTAATTATCTCCAAACGTATATTTAGGAAAATCTCTTCATTTGGTGTGCCATTATTCAACTTTATGCACTTGAATTTGGTCAACTACTATCCAAAAAAATTAGTCATAATTTATAATTGAAATAACCACCAAATTCTTTTAGCCGATATTAGCAATGAAAATAATGAAGAATTTTTTTTAATTATATTAACTTATTTAGCGATCCAAATAGCTATAAAAAAATTGGTGGCCAAATTTTTGTTATTATATCCGTTGCTATTTGTAAAAAAATTCTAACTATAATTTTAATAATCAAATTTGTCATGAAAAATAAAATAATTAACAGGAAAACCTGCTTATTTGGTGTGCCATTATTCAACTTTATGCATTGAAGTTTCGTCAACTAAATATACTAGAAAAATATAATTCAATCATCAAAATTACCTGTCGAAAAAAATTAGTCGTAATTTGTGAGTAAAATAATAATAAAAAAATTTAGTTGTAATTAACAATTAAAATAGCGGCAAATTTTTTTTAGTCATGTTAACTTATTTAACTATCGAAATAACAATAAAAAAATTAATAACTAAATTTATGTGATTTAATCCATTGCTATTTGTAGAAAAATTCTAATTATAATTTTAATAACCGAATTTGTTATCAAAAAATAAAATAATTAATAATTATTATTAATTTTGTTACTAAATTTAAATATTATTTCAAAATAGCGACGAATTAAAATCGATCACAAAATATAAAAAATATTTATATTTAAATGAATTAAATTTTAAAATAATTAGAAACCATTACTAATTCGATCCTAAATTTTAATATTATTTCAATCGCTAAATATAAAAAAACTATTTAAATAAAAATATATTAAATTTTAAAATAATTTATGATCACCATTAATTTAGTCTTTACATTAAATATGATTTCAAAATAACGACTAAATTAAAATCGATGATTAAATATGAAAAAAATATTTAAATATAAATATATTAAATTTAAGATAATTAACGACCACTATTGATTGTTAAATTTAAATACTACTTTAGAATAGCAATTATACTAAAATTGGACATTAAATGTTAAAAAAATATTTAAATATAAATGTATTAAATTTAAAAATAACAACTAAACACAAATTGGTTGCTAAATAAAAATTATTCAATTATAAATATATTTAATATTTTTTTATTTATTATATTTAAAAAATAATTATCAAATAATATTAATATCAATTGTATAATTATTTATAATATTATTTTTATATAAATTTTTACTCAATATTATATATTTATATTTTTTATTTACAAAATTAAATTATTTTCTTTTCCATTTATAGTTTTTTTATTTATACAATATTTAACTATCTATCTATTTACAATAAAAACTATTAATTTTTTATAACGAAGATAAAAAAAATAAAAAAGCTTATTTTAAACAAACTTAAAGTTTAATCAATTTATCAATACTAGAATTATAAATAAAAAAATAAATAAAAATAAATAAATTTTAAAAGTTTATATTATTATTGATAGTTGGAATATATATATATATATATTTAAATATTTTAACAATTTTATTTATATCACTTTATTGATATTTTAATATTTTTTAGTTATAAATATATTTTTTAACTTGTATCAATATTGTAAATATTACAAGAATTATTTTAAAATTATCAATTAAAATCACTAATCATTATTTAATTAAAGAAAAAGTATTATAATTTAATTATAGAAATAATTAATCATTATAGTAATATAAATATTTTAATAAAGTAAATAATTATAGTTATGAAATCAAATTTTAATTATTTCAATAATTATACTAATATTAAAAATTTATCTATTATGATAAGTAGAAAATCTTGTCATTTTAAATTATTAGTAGATTTTTACTTATATTTAAACTTATTTGTTCGATCTTTTATTAAAACTTATTTGTTCGATCTTTTATTATTAAAAATTTATTTATATTTTATTTATTTTAATTTTTTTAATAATGTTATAATTAATATTTTAAAATTTATTAAAAACAAATTTAACGATACTAAATTTTCAATTTTTATTTTTATTATTAAAAGTTTTAAAAAAATTATATATAATTAGGTTTAAGAAGTTTTAACTAATTGTATATTTATATATCTATATATCTATATATTTATATATCCATATTCTATATATATTTATATATCCATATATCTATATATCCATATATTCATATATATCCATATATTTATATATTTATATATCTATATATTTATATATTTATATTTTTACATTTTATATATTCATATATAATTAGGTTTAAGAAGTTCTAACTAATTGTATATTTATATATCTATATATTTATATATTTATATATCTATATATTTATATATCTATATATCTATATATTTATATATCCATATATCTATATATTTATATATCCATATATCTATATATTTATATATCCATATATTTATATATCCATATATCTATATATCCATATATTTATATATCCATATATCTATATATCCATATATTTATATATATCCATATATCTATATATTCATATATTTATATATTCATATATCTATATATTTATATATTCATATATTTATATATTCATATATTTATACATTTTATATATTCGAAACTTATATTTTTATGTATTTATATATTTGTAATTTTATATATTTGTATATTTATCTATTTTAATCTTTATATATATATATATTTATATATTATATGTATTTATATATAAAATTATATATTTATTATTTATTTATATATATATATATATATGTATGTATGTATATGTATATGTATGTATGTATATGTGTTTATATATATGTATATATGCATGTAAAGTTTTAGATGAGAATTATTGCATCTCAGTGATTGAAGTACGAGTCTTCAACTTTAAGCTAAGGTTCTAGGTTCGAATCCTGTCAATGTCATTTTATCTAAAATGTTTAATATGTGTATGTGTATATTGGAAACTTTGAAAATAACAATAAATATGATAAATTTAAATTAAAAGTACGCTAAAAGAGATAATCTAGAAAAAATATTTTTTTCTTTTAATTTATTTTAAAATTAATTATTTACTTTTACTATCGAATTAGCGATCGAAATTGTTTGTCACTATTTTCTCTTTCTTTTGTCATCGAACTAGTGACTAAATTGTTAAACAATTTTTTATCGCTAAATTAGTCCTATATACTTGTGTGGCCAAAGTATTTAGCGACCAAAATTTCATTGACTATTTTACAAGCAAAAATAAATTCGACTAGAGTTTTCAGTACCAATTTTTTCGATCATTAATTTAGTTTCTAATCGAAATTTTGCGACCAAAATTGTTGGTCACTAAAATGCATTTTTCTTATTGTGACAAAGTATAACAAAGTGTTAAACCCAAGTGCATGAAAATTAGATAAAGTATACAAAGAAACACTAGACGCAAGCAAATGAAGATTGATGAAGTCTAACTAAGTGCTAGACACATGTATATAAAGACTAGATGAAGTCTATAAAAAAGTGTTAGATGCATACACACGAAGAATAAACACATATGTCTAATGAAGCATTTGATCCAAGCAAACAAAAATTAAGTGAGGACCTCTAATAAGTGCTAAAGAGAACATAGACTAGTACCAAAATAAATGAAGTCTTATGTATGAAAATAAAACACAAATTAAAATTAGTAGATGGAGTTAACACGTGGATATCTCAAGACACAATCATCAATGCGAGAAAATTTACATTTAAAAAGAAGTTGAATCACACTTCCTAGAGATGAATTTGACATACATCTTAACCCTTTAAGTTTGTATGCTCAATAGGATGTTGTTAAAAACATATAAGAACATATAGACTAAAAGGTGTCTATTGTGTATAACAGTGAAAGCTATCAACAAAAAGTTAAGCACATTAAAAAAAAGTACTAACACAAAGGACAAAGAAAAACATACAAGCTAATATGGTCCTTTTCAGGACATTTATAAATAATATTAAAATCATGAAATAGAGCCTAATGAAATATGCGTGAATTATGTGAAACTTACATGCAAAAATATTATCAAGCTTCTAAATTTTTATTGTAAAATTTGTTTACTAGAAGTGGCATTATGTATTCGGATAGGAGTGATATAATGTAGTACTCGGATAGGAGTGATATAATGTAGTAATTCTTTATCTTAAGGGGATATTAAGTGACAGTTAGGAGTGCTTTTTTATACTAGTTTGCAAGCTAGAAATAGTAGTAAATAATACTTGTAATAGTGAAATCCCTTGCAGTTGACAAAGGAGAATTGCATGTAGACCAAGTTGGGATAAACCAGTACAAAACAAAGTGTTCACTAATATTTTTTATTACTCGTGTACAAACTGTTGTTGGTTTTATCAAACATTTGTGAACATATTTTAAAAACTATTAAATGACACTTTATCATCGTCTAATAGATTTCATGCTGTGAAAAAGTTTTCCAAAACATTTTTAAAGCTCTATTCAAACATTCTCTTTCTAGACACAATCGTTTATTTCAGTCTTCACCAACATACATAGTCTTGATAAGATGACCCCAATAGTTTTGATCATAAATAATATTAAGTTTTGATTAACTAACACTTTGATCTAAGTTAGATAGATATATCATCGGGAGAACATACATTGATCAAACCATCAAGTTACAAAATGTCTACTCTTAATGCAATTTCAAATGATGCTCAAAAGAAGCTTCCTTATAGAAGACAGAATGCTCAAGACGCAACCATCTTACATTGATCAAACCATCAAGTTACAAAATGTCTACTCTTAATGCAACTTCAAATGATGCTAAAAAAAAGCTTCCTTATATAAGACAAAATGCTCAAGATGCAACCATCTTAGCAAGACAAAATTTCTCTTTTTAACTTATTAGATTATCTTAATTTTTTATTCCTGACATTCTTAATTTTTATCTTGTGAGTTATGGGAGAATTAGTGAATCAACATATTGCTTGAATCATGGAGTTCAGGTGACACAAGGTGTTTTCCAATTTCCTAGCACTATCTTGATTGTTCTTGAATTCTTTTCTTATGCTACAATTTTCACAAAAAATCAAGATCACATTTTATCAAAAAAATCCTTTAAAAATTATAATCAAGATTCAACCAAGAGCTGTTCCTTGAAACTTGAGTGGAAAGACACTTCAATCTAAGAAAACCTCCCTTAGGTTTTCGTCATTCTACGTAAGGATAATGCTCAAATGAGGAAGTTTAGCCCATGTGTCATTCCTTTGTTATTGTTTATAATTTGTGATGTAAATTGGATTGGGAATTTTGGTGTAGAAACACAATGTGTGATATATGTATAATACTTGAAATTTAATATGTATTGAATGGATAAAAATTTATAATGAAACATATTGTGATAATTAGTAATCATTAATGTGATATTAGTGAACTGAGGAGATGCATTATATAAGTAGTAAGCAAGGTGTAACTATTAATTTTGTTCTTACAAGGAACTGAGTTGACTCACTAGTTTTCTATCCTCGCTCTTTCATTACTCTTTTGTCCTTGTTCTTCCGCTAGGACCTTTCCCGATGATCTACTCCTCCGAAAGTCGTCACGACAGACATGTGTATCTGCGAAGGCACTCCGACGCTCAAGTCAGTAATGTGTCAGAAAATTAATGATGTCCACCTACCTTGGAAGTCACACCTATTTATACTATTTTTGGATAGACTTTCTTACCACTATGGGCCTTCCCATCTTGGATCTGGCCTTGCTGACGTGGTCTTCTTGTTATCCAAGATTAGGGCGTGATTCCTCTTTTTAAGAGATTAATTACGCTAACAAGTTCGTGGTGGAAACATGTCAGTTTTTACCGTATTCAATACCCGACGAGCAGGTCCACCAAATACTCCATATTGTGCATGAACCATCTCGACGTGTCGGATTTACTTTTTTGACATGCTAAGTTAACCTTTTCAACACCTACGATACGAAGTTGATTATGTATAGTGTGAATATTAAATTAAAATATTAAATAAGATTGTAGTTTTAATAATACATTTGAGTAACATAAAGAAAGATAAAGGTATCATGTAGTGAGAGTTTATTGAAATGCTTGACATCAAGTCAGAGAGGAAAAGTAACCTATACTAATTGATAATCCTATAAAGATTATATGATAGAAATGACGTTATTTTATTTTGTTTTTAGATATATTTGATTATGTAATAAAAAAAGGTTATGCAATAATAGGAGAGGTTGAATTGCTAGTTCTAAAATTTATTTTCTATTAACAAACTTAGACAACCTTTTCTTGAAACAATTTATTTAGGAGTTATGATTCTTTCTAAAACAATATAGACTAGTCCAAATCAATCATTCCATATCCAATATGATCAACTCAAAAATTTTAGAGTGATTATTTTTTCTATCTTGAAATGTTTAAATTGAAAAAAAAAATGTGAAATATAATCACATTAAGACAATGAACCTAAGATCTCATGGAGAACTCTCAAAAGAAATTACCAAAAATGCATATATACTCTGCAATCAATACATCAACAAGATATATTTAAGAATTCACGTAGTTATAGGAAATTGATCACCTAAGTGTGATTGAATACTAATATTTGAATCAAAGAGTAAGCAAGAATTTTCAGCAAAACAACCTTGATCTTGATCTTTTTAGTAAGAATTATAATTTAACAAAGTTTAGAGTGAAAAGTTTTGTAGATGTTTGAAAGCAATTGATAATTATCCAAGATAACCTCAAGTACCATTTTTACAAAGCATTTTAGATATGACCTAATTGATTATGTTACTTATTAATAAATTATTTACGGAAATACAATTTAAACAAATAATGGATTTTTCTTCTACCCAATCAATGCAAGTAGTAGAAAGTTAATGATAAAGAGTAATTAACTATGTCATGAATAAATCGATTATCAATGCAAGTCTATATGAACTAACTAAATCAATAATCGATCATGTTAATAACCAATTGATTAACAACAAAAACAGCTATTTAGATAATATGAAAAAATTATCACCTAATTGATTATTTAAAACATAATTGATTATTAGCCAAAGTAGGGTTTTGAAACTATTTATGATTACTAAATCATAATTAATTATTACTAATGACAGTTGCTTATCCATTCTAAAATAATCTATCACTATAAGAAACAGTCCATTAAAATGTTAAAGTCTTTTAAAAAAAACATTTTAAAACACTCAAAATTTTTATTAAGGTTGATGATTCATCCTGCTTAGTGTTAGATTAAATCTTTCCCGATTATTGATATATACATTATTCACACATTCCTAATTTATGCAATATGAGCGAATATTAATTTTAATATTTTAAAAAATTAAAGTAATTAATTTAGTATATAAAAAACATTGAATATAAAACATATTTCTTTATTTTTATTTCTTCAAAATAATAATTCTATAGTTTTTAAGAGAATAAATAATATTTATTTCTAATTTTAAAATAATAAAAATATTAGATATTGACATGGTACCAACCAGACACATTAATAAATGTTATTTAAAATTATTTATTTATCTTTTATTATAAAATAAGTAAATAAAGAATGTTACATAATAATAGGAATAAAAGTACATATTTTAATTTTCTTAATAGTGAAGAAATGTTTTTGCAATGAATAAAATTAAAATTAGTTTATTATTTAAAATTAAAAGTATATTTAAACCTTTAAAAAATTAGCAACAGAAAAAAATCTCGATTGATGCCAACAAAGATTTTTAGGGTATAAGCTGCGTCATTTTCTTTTTCTTTTACCTATTTTGCAGTTGTTAATTTTAAATAAATGAGACAAGATTTTATCCAAAAATGATTAATTTTTTATTTTTTAATAATTTTTGTGTGCATAGTGATAATTTCCTTTTTAGTGCTTTTATTAACTATACTTAACATAAAATGATTAATAATAACGATAATAAATATTTTATATATAAATTTATTAATTTTTTTATTGTACGTATAGATAAATGTGTCTTTCTTTACATGACTTTTATACGTATTTGGCCAGTTAATTTTACTGAACACTCATATAACTTTATTTACGAAATCATCACTTTTAATTCTTTCAATTGTCAACTTTTCAGTTTCAATAACCTATCAATTTGTACTTAATTTTTCAATTAATTCGCCAAATAAAGCCTAAATAAATTTCCCAATGGACATTTTTTTTGTAGTTTAGTCATATATAAATAAGTATATATGTCTTTTATATTGTTGGCGAAAATCTTAATAAACCTTAGAATATTGAAATGAGAAGTTCCACAATCTTCGGGAAAAGAAAGGTCTAGGTTTCTTGTAAGGTTGGTAAGGAACTTAGCTTTGGATTAAATTATAGAAAATTTAAAAGCTTAAAGATCAATTTTTTATTTTATTTTATGCTATTTCTTTTGCTCTTTTTGTCTCTCAAACATGAAGAATTAAATAATTAAAAATTGGTCTATTCATGCTAGTAAATAAGAACGGGGTTATTTGATTCATTATATACTTTTTTTAGCTTTTTTTTTCCGATCCATTTTTTTGGAAAAGTAATAATAATACTAATTCGTTTTTATTCTTTTACAAGTTAAAGTATCTTAAAGGGTGACTTTAAAAAGAAAAAGAATAAATTATGATATATAGTAAACCCTAAATCTTAAATCTAAAAAAGAAAAAATCATGATGTATAGTAAAAGTGTCTATGAAACCTGTAATGAGAATGTTGTGGTTCAAATCATCTAACAAACTCTACATTGTTTGCAAATCATATAATATTTTCATATTTACTAAGAGACTATAAAAATATATCTTTACGTTATATATTCAAACATAAATAAATATTTTTCATATTTTGCAAAGTTTCTATTCTTTTTATTATTATTTTTCATTTTTAAATTTTATTTTATTAATTTTGTTTAATTTTTAAAAAATTATTAAATGTAAGTTTGTACATGGTGTCTAACCATTAGGTTAATCCATCCAGTTTTATATCATAAATTTATTTACAAATAGGTTTTTATTAGGAATTTAATTACAATATACACCTAAAAGATTTTATGATATGAATCAATCATAATTTATTATATACTGTAAGACATTCAATTATTCAAGTTCTTTGAAGAAAGTATATACGAGGTGATTGTTAATTAAGTATATACACATTTTTTACACTAATGAATGTAAATTAAACCTTTTAATAAGTATTCTTGAAATATTGATTATCAAATATATTGAATTCAATTTTTTTAAGTGAAATCTTACGCTTGAGAAAGAAGAAAATAAAAAAATTATACCTAAGATGGTCAATATTTTTTTAGTAGAAATTAGTTAATAGTACAATATAGTGTATATAGATACTTCATACTAATATCATAATCATCCATAAAATATATTTATATATCAAATGCATTATAGTGTGGTTGGATAAAACAATTTAAAAGAGTAATTTATTTATTTAATAAATTTGAAATGTTTTAGAATAAAATGACTTGTTTAGATGAAAAAATTAGAAGGAAGTTGAAATTTAGAAATTTTGAGAAAGTATTTCAAATAACTAAAACAACAGAATTTGAAATACTAAAAAAAAGGTAAATTGAAATTTCATTACTAAATTTGGCCAAGTCGAATTAGGCCCGTTGACAATCGAATCGAGTTGGGTCTGTCCATGACAAAATCAAATCGGGTCCATCCACAACCAAGTTGAGTCAGACCCACTAAGGGCCAAGTCCAGTTAGGCTCACGAAGGGTTGAGTTGAGTTAGGCTTGCCAAGAGCTGAGGTGATTTGGACTTGCCTAAGGCTAAGCCGAGTAAAGCTTGTTCAATTGGAGTCAAGTTAGGCTCTCTCAGGACCGAGTCAAGTCGGACTCGTCAAGGGCCTTTCGAGTCGAGCATATTCACAACCAAGTTGAGTGAGGCACGTTTGGGACCGAGTTGAGTCATACCTATATCTGGTTGAGTCGAGTCAGACCAATGTTTGGCCGAGTTGAGTCAGACTTACATAAGGTTGAGTACAATCAAACTTATATTAGATCGAGTTGAATCAGACTCACATCGTGTTGAATCATACATATATATTGAAAAATTAAATTATTAAATATTATTTTAATATTTAAATTTGACTATTTTTTTATAAAGTTTAATTTTAAAACTTATATTTTAAAAAGAATTCTAAGATTAAATTCTATCTTAAAAAAGAAATTAAATTCCTATATTCAAACAAAAAATTTGAAATGTAAAATATTTTAATTATATTGTCCAAACAAATTATATAAAAAAAAAAAAATTCAATTTCAAATAATTCAATATTAGGGTTTTGTTAGTATAAATATTTATATATAACATGTATTAAAGAATAAAAAAAGTTGAAATGCATTAGGGTTTGTCAATATGAACCGGTCCACACTAGCAGGTGAATTAGACCAATTTATTTAGACAGAAAAATCCAATTTGCGGCTAACGAAAGAAAAATAAAATATAAGTTATGGTTGATCGATTCAAAAATTTTCTTGAAACTTTAAAAGAATTCCATAAATATATCCCCAGTCAAAACGAGAAAGGATTCAATAGACCATTTGTTAAACAACATATTTTTTTAACATTCTGGTAGATAAAAAAAAAATTCATGTCAATAAGAACTTGTATCCGGAGGGGTTAATGGTTGTCAAAGACATCTTGAAGATGATGAAGAGATCCCGACTAAAATAGAGTCACACTATAAGAAAATTGTAAATTATTGACAAAATTTTAGTGAAGAAAAATTTTTTGTCAGTAATTTTTAATTATTGACGAATTTTATCAATAGATTTAGTTTCGTCATCACAATTCATCGATAAAAGTTCGTCGGTAAAGTTTGCACCATATTGTGCAACATAAAATCTTTTGGTAAAATATTCTATCAATAAAAATCTATCGGTAAAAAAATCCGTCAGTAAATTCTTTAGTAATTTAAATATTTATACATTTATATATTTCAATATTTAAATATTTATATGTTTACATGTTTATATATTTATATGTTTATATGTTTATATATTTATATGTTTATGTATTTATATATGTATGTATTTATCTATTTATATATTTATATATTTATATATCTATTTATATATATAATTATATATTTATTATTTATTACTTATTATTTATTTATATATATAGATATATATGTGTATGTGTATGTATATATATGAATGCATATGTATTTATATATATATATATATAATGTTTTAAACAAAAATTATTCTAGTTTAGTAGTTGAATTATGAGCTTTTAATTTTAAGATGTTGGTTCAAATCTTGACAAGACTAATTTATGTGAGATATTTACTTTTATCTATGGATATTAATTGTCTTATTTATTTTGATTTTGTTTAATATTTTTTTAAATTTTATTGTAATTTTTTATTTTTAAGAACTTGTAATCTCACAATTTACCTAAAAATATTTTTTTTATTGTTATGTGTTTATTTAGTAAAATAATACAAGTGCATCTTTTACCTCTTAATTTTCATACTTTATTATTTATTTAAGAAAAATTTTGAAAGTAAAAAAACATTATACCAACCAATATAACTTATAATTGATATATAATTCTAATTCTTTTTAGTTCAAAATAACCCACGATTAAGTTGTTACATGACCCATGATCACTAGAAATTTGATCCATATTGCTACAATACAATTTTAAAACTTTAACAATTGTATGAATGTTTAACTTTTATATATGCATTTTTTTAGGGTACTTTTGGCAATTACCATAAAGTACACCACTAAGCACCAAAGAAAAAATATGAGTACATAAAATTCTTGTAAGGTTATTTTAGGTACATCTCATTGAGTAATTACCTTGACTCATGGTTGAATTGGTTATAAAGTTTCTTAACATGGGTTATAAAAACTTCATGTCTTTAGATAAAGAGAAAAACATGTTGAGTCCAATTATTATAACTTGGGAAGAGACCAATAAAGGGTTTAGGGTTTATTAAATTCTATTATGCATTTATAATTTCAACAAATATAACTAAACCCATTATTGTTTAAAACATTTTTTAATAAAATAAATAATTTAAAATTTAATAAATTTCTTAAAATTTATCTTGAGCTTTTTCTTCTCCCTAACAACATTTTTTTTATTATATATAATATAAATTCACTATAAATAAAACAAAATAAATTTCTTTTACATATTTTCTATTTCACAGATAAAATAAAAATTATAAATTTATTTTAAATTTAAATGCATTTTAATATTTCGAGTCCCTTTATTATAACTCTTTTTTACACAGCTATTTATGTTATTTATAAATACAACTATTTCTCTTCTCCCCCTTTTTTTTCTTCTCTTTTTTTCTACCAATCCTTCATTTGTTTTTTCATTTTCTTTCCTTCATCTTTCTTTCATGGTTGGTACTAAACAAGAGTTATATATATATATATATATATATATAGATACACTGCGAAATCCTTTCTAGAAAAATATAAACACAAGATGATATATAAAATAAGAGATTCCAAATATGAGAGGACCTAGTTATAATTGTAGAATTTGGTTGGTATTTGAAGTATTAGATCCTGATGCATGATCTTTAAAACGATTATAACTTTTGACTTATTGATTGTGAAAAGTGCTTTTTTTATGTACTTTGAGAAGTTAGTAACCCTTTTCCTTTGCTGGATGCTTACGCTATGAATCATTCTTTCATGCATATACCCTTGGATGAATCTTTAACCTTTTGACAAGTCTCATTTCCTTAAAAGACTTGTTTGAACTGTCATAAGATAAAGTGGCAAGGAACATATTATGTCAAGTAAATAATTTAATTACTTTAGAGGATAATAATCAAACACCTCTTTGTTAGGATTCAGATGTGATAATTAAGTTCCACATTGAATAGAAATGAATAAGTTGAATACTATATAAGTGAGAAGACTCGTAAACTCATTGTCTTAAGGTTTTGGATTGGAATTGAAAGTGTTTGTGTGATTGTGTTTGTAGCTCATTTTCTTCTCCAGATCTCACAAAATCTCTTTCTTCATCTTTCTCTTAGTTCTCAATCACTAGCATAAATCTTTATATCACCAATTCATTTTTTTCTCACATATATTGACGATTATATTTATCAACGTAGATTAATCGAGCACGTCAAATTTCATCATTTTGTTATTCAAATGCGTGAATAATTAAAACTTATGTTAGCTATATTTGTAAGATTAAATTATCAAAATTATGTCTTCACGATGCTCAGGCACTCTAGAAAATGGAAAATTTTAATATTGCAACAGATTTTGTAGCTTTCTGTGCATGCTAATTAAACACCAATAGCTACATAAGGTCACACAATTAATTTGCTTGAATAACATTGGAATTGATTTTTAACTTAAACTCATATATATATATATATATATATATATATATATATATATATATATATATATATATATATATATATATATATATATATATATACGCGCACGTGTGAAAAGAGAAATATATATACAATTAAATGAGAAAATGATCAATTTACAAGATAAAAATAATTTATTTTACATTCCTCTCTTCTTTTCTGTCTTATTAATAAATTTTTTATATATAATTAAAATAAATATCTCAACATTTCATTCACATATTTTATTTTTATTTTTATCCACTTGCATTTAATATTTATTTATCTAACCTTTAACCTTTTTTAATAGTATTATATTTTAGACGTAACAACTTTAACATTACTTATATTTTTTCAAATATTTTTTTCATTGATCTCTCCATTTTTTTAATTAAAGATAAAATAATTAATTTTTTTATTTAATTAAATTTTTTCATGAAATAATTTTTCATGTCAATAAGTGACGTACAAATTTTAATTGTGAAAGATTAATTTTTAATTTTTATAACAATATATATTAATAATAATAAAATAATTTTTTATATCAATAATTTATATGTAAATTTTAATTGAAAGTGATTAATTTTTAATTTTCATAATTGATAGTTAATTTACTTGTGAATAAATTATTTTTAATTTTAATTAAAATAATATTAATAAAAGGAATTATTTTAATTTAAGGAGTTATAAGGTGCATGGAATACAATAAAAAATAAATTAATTTTTCTTAAAAATTATTTATTTCTTAAAAATTTGTTTTTTCTAATTTATTGTTATTATTTTAAAAATTACTTAATAATATTTACTATAAATTGATTTTATTAAATTTTTATATTAATTTGATATTAAAGTCATGTTTGAGAAATTTACTCTTATGAAAAATAATATTAAAAAATCATAAGATGAGAAAAGAATGAATATAAGATATATTTCTATAATTTTAAAACTTTAATTTAAAAAAAATAAGAATTCAGTGAGAAGAAATATTTGAAATAGTAACAATAATATAAAATTCTCATAATGATGATGTATCCATTTTAATTATATTAAAAAAATTTATGGATGAAAAAAAAGAAAAGTAGAAATGTAGGAAAGGTGATTTGTGTCCTCACTACTACAGAATTAGCAATTAACGTCGTCATTCTACGTCGGTTTAAATACAAACGACGTAGAACGTTTGATTTGACCATTCTACGTCGGTTATATATGTAAACCGACGTAGAATGTTTTGAATTCGACATTCTACGTCGGTTAGTTGCAAAACCGACGTAGAATGTAAAAACTTCTACGTCGGTTGTTGTCTTAACCGACGTAGAATGTAGATTTTAAAACATTCTACGTCGGTTATAGATTACAACCGACGTAGAAACCCCTTTAAAACCTATTCCCCCCTTTCCTTTCTCACTTTTTGTACTGTGCTCGACCCTCGCCGAATCTCTGCTCTCCGTCCTCCCTGCACGCTCCGTCTTCCTCGTCGCTGGCGCTGCCGCCGGTCTCTCTCCTTCCCCCTTGCGCGTGGCCACCGCTGTCGCCCCCTGCCGCTGCCGCCCCCTGCCGCTGCCGCCCCTGCCCTTCCTCCTTGGTTGGTCTCGCCGCTGCTGCCGCCCTCCTTGGACGTCGCCGGCGCTGCCTGCGTTCCTCTTTGCGCCTTGCCTCAGCCCTTCGCCGCCACCAGCACCGTTGCCGCCGCCAGGTTAGTGGGTTTTTTATTGTTTGTTGTTTTGTAGATAGTGTCTGTATGATTAGGTTATTGAAATGCCTGTAGATGATTGTTCTGATGATCTGGTTGTGCCGATGGGGCTTTATTTGATGTTGTTTATGTATTTGATGTTGTGTAAAAATTTGGATTTAGTCAAATAACAGAGGAAACTCTGCTGAAATTTCGTTAGAATGAGTTTGTCTCTCTTATAGAGTAAACTGTACTAAATAATGTTATAGTGTTTGTATGATTAGGTTATTTAAATGCCTGTAGATGATTGTTCTGATGATCTGGCTGTGCCCATGGGGCTCTATTTGATGTTGTTTATGTATTTGATTTTGTATAAAAATTTGGATTTAGTCAAATAGCAGAGGAAACTTTGCTAAAATTTCGTTAGAATGAGTTTGTCTCTCTTATAGAGCAAACTCTACTAAATAATGTTATAGCAAAGTCTGCTGGTAATTTTGATTATAGTAATCAATGATATTAAATTCATTGATGACCGATAAGTTTTTTATTAACTCTTAATTGTAGTCTAAAATCCGATAATGAATCGAAGTTGGATGAATGCAAATCGTATATCAGAAGAGTATGAGAATGGAGTTGAACAATTTTTGAGTTTTGCTGAACGAAATGGTTTAAAGATGAATGGAAAATTTTATTGTCCCTCGTGTTAAGTGTGTTAATGGAAGAGTTCAAACCGTAGATATAATACGAGAACATCTAATCTGTGAGGGGATCATGAAAAATTATACTACATGGACATGGCACGATGAACTTATTGATATTCCAGTAGTATCACAAACTGTGGAGGAGGAGGATGTCAGTATGGAAGATCGAATAGAGGATATGCTTCATGATGTGGGTCAGGAGAGCTTTCTTCAAGCACATGCACCTGTATATGATAAATTGAAGACCGATTCAGAGACGGCTTTGTATCCTGGATGTACAACTTTCACACGATTGTCTTCTGTATTAAGATTGGTGAATTTGAAGGCAAAGTTTGGTTGGAGTGATAAAAGTTTCAATGAATTGTTAGAACTTTTGAAAGAGATGCTTCCAAATGAAAACACATTGCCTAACCGTATGTATGAAGCAAAGAAGATACTTTGTCCAATGGGTTTAGAATATAAAAAGATACACGCTTGTCCTAATGACTGTATTTTATACAGAAAAGAGTTTGAATCTCTTCACAAGTGTCCAAAATGTGGTGTATCACGTTACAAAGTCAAGGATGGTGATGGTGATGGTTTTGGTGAAGATAGTGATAAAAAGGGTCCTCCTGCAGAGGTTATATGGTATCTTCCAATAATTCCAAGATTTAAGCGATTGTTTGCTAATGAAGAAGATTCAAAAAATCTCACATGGCATTCAGTTGCAAAGAAACGAGATGGACAACTTCGACATCCGGCTGATTCTCCACAGTGGAAGAAAATTGACCGTCTATTTCCAAGTTTTGGTAGTGATGCAAGAAACCTTAGACTTGGACTAGATACAGATGGAATGAATCCTTTTGGTAACTTAAGCACTAACCACAGTTCATGGACAATTTTATTGGTGATCTACAATCTTCCACATTGGTTGTGCATGAAGCGGAAATATGTTATGCTATCTATGATGATTGCAGGTCCAAGACAACCAGGAAATGACATAGATGTTTATTTAAGTCTTTTGATAGATGACTTAAGATTGTTGTGGGAGGAAGGAGTAGAGGTGTTTGATGCGTATCGATAGGAGAATTTCAAGTTACATGCAATGATATTTTGTACCATAAATGACTTTCCAAAGATATGGTAACTTGAGTGGATACAGTGTCAAGGGTCATCATGCGTGTCCTATTTGTCAAGAAGATACAAGTTATCTGCAATGGAAACATGGGAAGAAGACAATTTATAATAAACACAGTAAAATTCCTTCCAGCTTAACCACCCATACCGAAGATTGAAGAAAGCTTTTAACGGTTGTCGGAGGATGAAATTGCTAAGTCACCGTTAACGTGTGAGGAAGTTTATGATCGAGTGAAAAACATAAATGTTGAATTTGGAAAGACCTAAAAGAAATCAACTGATAGAAGCAAGTCGAAGAAGAGATCAATTTTTTTTGAACTTCCATATTGGTGTCATCTAGATGTACGTCATTGTATTGATGTGATGCATGTTGAGAAGAATGTATGTGATAGTCTAATTGGCACACTTTTGAACATCAAAGGTAAGACAAAGGATGAAGTGAATACTCGTCAAGATCTTTGTGAATTGGGACTACGTCCGAATTGCATCCAAGATCCGAAGGCAAGAGAACATATCTTCCACCAAAGATGTCACACTTTGTCCAAAAAAGAGAAGACTAGTCTTTGTCAGTGCCTTCGGTATTAAAGTTCCACAAGGATACTCTTCAAATATTAAGAGTCTTGTGTCAATGAAAGATCTTAAACTAGTTGGGCTAAAGTCACATGACTGCCACGCTTTGATGCAACAACTCTTACCCGTAGCTATACGTGGCATACTCCCGAAGAATGTGAGAAATGCAATTATGCGTCTATGTTTTTCTTCAACTCTATATGTGCCAAGGTAATTGATGAAAAATCATTAGATCAATTGGAAAATGAGGCAACAATTATACTATGTCAATTGGAGATGTATTTTCCTCCATCATTTTTTGATATTATGGTTCACTTAATTGTTCATCTTGTAAGAGAGATACGATTATGTGGCCCAGTTTATTTTCGGTGGATGTACCCAATTGAGCGATACATGAAGATCTTCAAAGGGTATACTAAGAATCCATACAGACCCGAAGCTTCTATAGTTGAAAGGTATATTGCAGAAGAAGCTACAGAGTTTTGTTCAGAATACTTGGCAAAAACACAAGCCGTGGGTGTTCCTACAAGTCGACATGATGATAGGATAAATGGAAAGGGTACTCGTGGTATAAAAGTTCAAGCAAAGGATACTACTCGAGTTGAGTCGAGCACACTTGTATATTTTGAATAATACAGATGAAGTTCTTCCTTACATATCCGCTCATCAATCAATGTTGAGGACCCAAAACCCCAAAATGGGTGAACGGTTGTTGGTGAAGGAGCACAACAACAAGTTTTTCAGTTGGTTTAGAAGCCAAATTTTTTCAGATCAGCATGCATTTGATACATTGAAATGGCTAGCTCATGGACCAAAACATAACGTCATCACTTGGAATGGGTACGACATTAATAGATATTCCTTCTACACAAAGTTACAAGATGACAATAGCATAGTTCAAAATAGTGGAGTATCTATTGAGGCCACATCCATGCACTTTTCTAGTTCAAAGGATAAAAACCCCATCATGGCATCCATAAGTTACTTTGAAGTGATTGAGGAAATTTGGGAGGTTGACTACAATAAATTTAGAGTTCCTCTATTTAAATGTGTTTGGGTTGATAGCAATACCGGTGTCCAATTTGACGAAATGGGTTTTAGTACGATAGACCTTAAGAAGCTAGGTCATAAGGAAGAACCATTCATCATGGCATATCAAGCAAAACAAGTTTTTTATGTGACCGATCCATGTAATGATAGGTGGTCTGTGGTCCTTCAAGGCAAAGTGGATTGATGTCAACCATGAAAATGAAGATGAGTCGATGATTTCATTGTCATTCCCAATTCACCACGATCGCCTAGTAGTATTGAAGATGTAGAAGAGGATGTGGTCCATGCAACTCGTAATGATCATGATGAAGGGATATGGGAAAATTTAGTTGTCTAAGTATGCTTCTACTTGAACTTCTTTATGTATTTGTTTTATGTTTGTATATTTAAGATTTATAAATTATATTGCTTTATATTTTCTTTACAGACACATGGCATCTCCTTCACCATCACCTCCTCCCTCACCTCCCTCATCTCCTCCACCATCTCCTCCACCAAAGAAGACCAGTCAAGCTACACGATTAGTGAGCTTGACAACCTGACACATGACAGAGAGAAGCCGAGTGTGTCCGTTGATCCACGCACCGGAAGGTGTCCGGTCCGCATCATACCCAGCTCAAGCAGCTACTTGGGTACCGCTGCACGGAGAAGGTAATTCTAAGTTTATATTTCAAGTTTTTTTACATATTTACATATAATTCTTCTTTTCATCTAACTAATGATTATGTTTAGGTATCTATTTTGCATCCAGACTGGGATAATGTTGAGGACACGGTGAAGAATCTGATTTGGCAGGACATTCTGGTAAGTTTAAATTTATTCAATTGTCTTTTCTTGAATATTGATTTTTAATTTTGATGCTAATTATGTTTTATTTTTGCAGAAGTATTTTGATATTGAAAACTCGAAGGCAGTTAAGAAGAAGATTATGTCCACCATTGCAAAAATGTGGAGGCAGTTCAAGTCCACATTAACTACGAGATGGGTTCATGCTGAGGATGTCGTTAGTAAGGGACTTACTCCTTGCCAACGATATGACATATCTGAGGAAGATTGGAGGAAATTTGTAGAGATTAGGATTGGCCCAGAGTGGGAGGTATGAATTAATTTAAATTTATTAAGTTATTGTATTATATTCTAATATCAATTATTTTGCAGGAGAAAAGATTAAAGGCCAAGGAGATTCAGAAGAAGAATTTGACCCCCCACCGTTTGTCTCGTGGGGGGTATGATCTCTTGGCTGAGAGAATGATGTACGAGAAGGCTGCACTCAGAGAAAAAGAAGCAGCCAGTTCTGGTATAAGCCAGGATGATCTCCCCCCACCATCTCCTCCTAAACGTCATGAAACTTGGAAGAGAGCTCGTCAAAAGCCTTCCGGTGGGATGACATCTGAGGAGGCTCAACAGATTGCAGATAGGATTGTAAGTTACTATTCTTTTAACCCTAATATGATTAATTTGTTAGACTTGTATATTTATATATATAATGTGTTAAATTTATTGTAGGATTCCTTGGAGGAGCAAAGGTACACAGTGGAACTTTCGCTCCATGTGGTCGTCAGGATATACTGACCACTGCTATTGGTAAAGATGAACACCCCGGTCGTGTTCGGGGTGTGGGGACCGGTGTGGGTATTCGACATTATTTTGGGGCACCAGTCAAGAATACCTAGAGCTCAACAATTAATGAAGAAGAGTTGGAGAAGAAGCTCATAGCGAAGCTGACACCGGTCATCGCAGCACAGGTTCAGGAGCAGCTACTTAGCATGTTTCCAGACTTGGCAGCTAGGATGACATCTTCCCACCAACACGTTCAGCCATCTCCTCCATCTGTTGGCACAATGGGAAGTACTTCCACTAATGCTGCTCCTATTCTGGCTTCACCTGTTGCTGCTGCTGCACCTGCACCTGCACCGATAGGTAAAATCGTTATTTATTTTTCATATATGTCTTCATTACAAATGTAAATTGAAATATATCATGCATCCACAGGTCCATCTTTTGGGATGAAACAATGAGCCTTATTGGTGGAGGATGGGTTCCTTGAACCAAGATTTATGGCCCTTGGTTCAGTTCAGGAAGGGGCTTCTACCATCCACAGTGTACCTTTGCCACCTGGTTTATTGAGAGTGGTGGTAGAAGAGATTCGAGATGCTGATGCTCGAGTCCCTGTGCCTACTGATGAGGTACAGGTGGTGGGATAGGCCCTTCACACATTCATTGCTTGGCCCCAACATTTAGTCAGACATGTTTCTAAAAAGGTATGTATGTAATTTTTTATGTTAATGACTTCTCAAAATGTTATTTTTGTACTAATCAGTATTGTTTTAAACATGTAGGATGTTCAGAAGCCTAAAAGTCGTGCTGCTTCTGAACATACTGAAGGAAAACAAGCAGCTCTCCCAAAAAATCCAATTGTTGAGTTGATCCATGCCTCTGCAGAATATTATGGCAACTCCTTTGAGATTCACTGGGATGCTAGGAGATTTGGGATAGATAATGCAAGGTTCCCTCTCTACATTTCATACGCTGACATCTCAGAGGTCACATTGGGTAATAGGGATCTCAACATCTCTATTTTACAACTTTGGACAATGTAAGTACATATTTATTATTATAATTTCAATTTCATTATTTAATATATAAGATGTTATTATTTTTCATTTTTTAGGATGATGGATGAATTGGCTGAGGAGCAGGGAGCTTCAGATGTTTATGGATTTTTTGAGCCTCAGTCAATCCAACAAGCTGGAAATAGAAGGGAAGAAGTCCAAAGATATATCCAAAATTGGATCCTAACATCTAAAAGGCAGATATATCTTGGAGCTTATTTATTCCAGTAAGTCAATATAAGTTTGTTATTGTTTTTATTGTGATTGAGTTATATTCTAAACATTTTATTTTTCTAGGCATCATTGACAATTCTTCCTCATCAGTCGTCCAAAGAAGACGGTATACTGGTTTTGTTCTTTGAATAAAAAACCATATACTGATTTGAAGAATATTTTGAATAGGTAAGTATTTTAAAGTTTGTGTTTTCAAATATAAGTAATGTTCATATATTGACTAATAACTTTTCAACAGTGCTATTAAGGTGTGCAATACCATTGATGGAATGCACATCAGTAAAGCCACTAACCCACATTGGAAAATCCTACATGTAAGGTTACTTTTAATTCTCTAATATCACTATAATATTGAATATGTATTTTTCACAACTAATGACTTGTTTAATTGATTATAGGTTAATAGAAAAACGGGTAGCTACGAATGTGGCTACTACGTAATGTATTGGATGTGGCTTATAGTTTTTGGGAATATCAGAGATACTTGGAGACAGGTTAGTCCTCCAAAATCCTATTCCTCCAAAACCCTATTCCTCCAAAACTCTATTTGTAAAGTTTCCTACTTTGTTATACTTAACATACTTTCATTTTATTCCAGGTATTCAATGATATACAGCCCTTGCCTAGAGAGTCTATCGACCAAGTCAGAGAAAAATGGGCACATAAGTTTTTAGACATTAGAAATAGGGAACAACAGTAGTAATTTTATTGTACTTTTATTTATACAATTGTAATTATGTGTAAATAGATCAAATTTAAATAACTATTGAATATATATAACTCATTTGAAATGTTTTGAAATTTAGATATTTGAAATGTATTATATATGAAATTGTGGCTGGTTTGCTGGTTTATTTGATATGCAGGTACTAAAATTTAGGGAAAATGAGAAAATTAGAAACTGCATTGCAGTTTTAGCACAGACTTTCAACGTTGGTTGGACGTACAATCGACGTAGAAAGTTTGCTCCACTTACAACGTCGGTTATGTGTATAACCGACGTTGTATGCTATGTCATATTCAACGTCGGTTAAAAGTGAACCGACGTTGAAAATATTACTTTTAACGTCTCCTTATTCAACGTCGATTTTGAGGCCGTCGTGAAATTATGCTCAGACATGGATTGTGGTTCCAGTGCCTGCATCATTTATTAACATAAAAAAAAAACAATAAGCACACTATCACATGAAAAATTAAGATCAGATTACTTAACATATATACAGATGCATCCCCTAAGTTTACAACCACCATCCAAAAGTATTACACATTAAACTGTACCTATATTGCGTTACTTTCCCTCACCAATGTCAAACTAAGCAACACTAAAACAAGTGAAAAATATATGTTGAACCAAAGTATTGCACCCAAAATGAAAAACATGGAAAACTATTTCTCCTTTCATACTTTAAACTTAATTTGCATATCAACTAACTCCAGGATCTCAGCAGTGACTTCATCTAAATGCACATTTTTTTGCGCATCAACTTCAATGGCCATGTTCAGATCCAAGGATAGGCATGGAATTTTGTCCTCAAAGTTATTAATATTCTCTTTCTCCATGTTTTCATATGAAGATGGAGAAGTAGTTGCTGCATGAGAAGAGGCTTCTGACGCTGAACTGAAGCTTTCACAACTGAAAATGACAACGGCATCCTTGAGAGGCACAGATTCACCCCCAGGAAGGGTTATAGTTCCACTTTCAATTGCTTTCTTAACACCCTTTTTTGAAAAGTGATCAACTTGCTCCAGATCTTCCATGAAGAACACCCTATGAGGATTCTCATTCACAGCTTCCCCAAATCTCTGAAGATAACTGCCACCAAACTCATCTCTTGGTCTTTTATTTTTGGACTCCTCATTCGTGGAATCACCACCTCTTGAGGTAGAGAAACTGCTTACACCAATGGAGACAAAGTTACTATAAGAGCCAAAGACAACTTTAGCTAGCTCTTTTGAGACCATTTCTTTTGCTTGGGAATCTATACCTAGAAAGAAAAACCAAGTTTCTTGTCTATCTTCTCTCTTCAATAAGTGATTCTCTCCTTTTCTCATTCCTGACCTGCAAAGAAGCACAGTGCTTGCAATCTCCTTAGCCATTTCTTTATTTTGGGGAGCCTTTTTCTGCAATGCATCAATGAGAATCTTCAGATTCTCGTCATTATGCTCCTTGAACATTTGAGTGCTATCCAAACCTTCCGCTGCCTCACTTGAAGAAGCAGAATTGGGGCTAGAATTGGGATTAGACAAAAGATCTGGCTTAGGGATGTTTCTCTCTGGCATGAACATTATCAAGTTTCCTTCATAACACTCATCACTAACAGTAGTCTCAGTGTATAACTGACATTCTTCAGGTACTTCTTTTGGTTCAGAAATGACTGGCCAATTTAGGTGGCTAAGATTCAAGCTAGGCTTTCTTTCATGTGAAGAGACTGAAGTAGGGGATGAAGGTGAGGATGAAATGAACAAAAATTGTTTCTCAAGATTGGAGGGATAACCATGTGCTGAAATGCAAAATGAGTTCCATTTCTTGCAGATATCCTTAAGCTTGGCATTTTCCTGGTTCAAAACAAAAACACACGAGTGTCAAGACTTTTGCCCAAAAATTAATACCTATCATTAATTATTTTGAATTAAGAGTGATTAATTAATTGTGATAATAACCTGATCGTCCATCACGTGACTTTTCTCTTCCTTGCAATTTCTGAGCCATGTTGGCAAGCTAGTGGTGCAATCTCTCTTGCTTATAGTAATACTACTAACGATGCTTTTGGCTTCTTTTTCAAAATTCAACGAGCAATCTCTGCAGCAAGTTAGATGTTTGCGCACTTTGGCTCGTTCTTCAAAAGATTCGTCCTTGAATGTTACCTTGCTTCTCTCCTGAACTTGAAAATCACTGCAACAAAGAAAAACAAAACCAAAATATCACTACGAGGCATTCACTAATAATAAAAATAATAATATAAGCATTCGAGGTAGAGTAATGTAGAATTATAGAAGAATGATTATTAATTACCTATTAAAATTTAAACCCAGGCTCAGGCTACCAACTGGAACTGTAAAAGGGTGAAGATCCCAAATAGTTTCGAGGGAGGGGTGACACGCTTTGCCCTTCATGTATGTTCTAAAAGTTGCAATCCCCATAAGCCACAATCTATCATTCTCCCCATTTCCGCTAATCAATCTTTTAAGCTCCATCACCATATGCTCCACAGAACTGTAATAGTTTGTTCTTCGCTCACAATAACTTGACCAGAACTCAAACAACCACTTGAGATCACCCAAGTATAGAATAAACCCTCTTCCCGCGTGACTTTTTACTAGGCTTCTAACCTCTTGAAGCTTCCTTTCAACCTCCTCCTTGCTAATGTTCCGGAAGGAGACAAGAGGAAGACTCACAAATTGCACAAACCTCAACTCTCCTTGAGCATTCCCTCTCTCCAACCTTTGCATCACTCCCCTAGCTACTCCCTCAGCACTAGCAAGACTCTCCCCGACAATTACTGTGTTTCTCCTCTTGCTCACAAGTGTATTCAAAGCACTAGTTACATCATCTACATCAGCAACTTCATCATTAACATGGTCCATAGACTTGATGAATGAGCCCCCAAATTGACTAAAAGATCTTGGTGGGGACACGTTCCTACCTCCAACAACTTGAAGCTTGGTGGTGTTTTCCTTGGAAGCTTGTTCCTGTGAACAAACTTCCATTGAAACAGCTTGTTCAACCCTAGTTTTAACAAGGGCACTAGAGAAACCAGCTTCTCTCATGACCCTGCTAATACTAGGGTCATCAAGGATAGAGACTATAAGCTGCTCCACCTCAATCTTCAAGGCCAAAATGGGTTGCTGCTGGTTCTCAATGGAACCACGGCGTTGGTGAGCCTGAGCTCGTTTGAAGGCTGCAACCAAGGCATTGGAGAGTGAGGGAGTGGTGGAATATGAAGGACTCAAAAGAGGGCTCGGTGTGGAGGATGGCAAACGGTTGAGGGAAACATTGAAGCAAAGTTCTAATGCTTTGTATTGGAGAGGGTGAGAGTGGCATTGAAGGCAAGCTTTGCGGAGAAGGCCAGTGGAAGTAGCAAGCATGACAGTAGCAATATGAAGAGGGGTCACTTGAGCATGTCCTCTTCTTGTGGCTAGAGTAACAGCTTGCTTAACTAGGGTTGCAGCCTCTGGTGTCAAAGCCTGTAGCTGTATGCTGCAAACTCCTGCTCTCATCTTTCCAATTTGTTGCTTCTACAACAAAGAGAATTTGGAGTTTTGTTTAAACCTAACTTAATGGATCTCAGTATTTTGAAGACTCTTGACTACAGATGTCAGGTTTAGAAGAAACAACTTAAATGGGGTTTGGTTTCAACGAGGTTCATCAATTTTTGGGTGGAAAGCAATAATAAGATTTTATGCTAAGATATTGGTAGTATGAGGAAGATGCAGACATATATTTATATATAGTGCTAGCTTATACTAGTGCATTTAAGGACACCAAGACTAGTGTCTGCGCCATTGATATGATGAGGGTTTTGTGCCTTTCTTGTTGCTGAGGGAAATTTTGGCTTTGCATGTGAAAGTGGATTGCATGTGATGCAACTTTCTCTCTCTCTCTCTCTTTGGTATGTATGTAAAGTTATGTGGATTATCAAAAGCTGCTTCTATTCAATCTTGTGGTACTATAAAATATGTTGAAAAGCAACAAGCTAGCTTTAATCACAGTGAATGGAATAATTGCTTTTGTCACAAATAAGCTCAAAACTTGATGATGGAAAGACAAAGAGAAAAGAAGGTGAAAAAAAGAAAAGAGGGAAGTGTATAAAAGGAGTGTGTTCTGCCAATAACGAGGTAGTGAGGAAAAAGAGGAGAGGACGGTCTGTCTGTTTGAATGGACAGTGAACAGTGGTTGTTGATTGGCTTTTCTTTTGTCTTTGTCTAATCTCGAGGAGATCAAGCAGAGGAATAATAATAATCCTTGAATGATTGATGGAATAATGCTTCACTAAATCGAATAAAATATTAATAACGGTTTAATATGACAGCATGTGAATGATCTTCAAATGTGTCTCTTTGTGTTTCTCTTCTAACTTCTAATTCATTCCAAAAGTTGGCTTTCTTAAACATTTAATATGTCCAAATCATGGTTGCATAAATAGATAGTCTTACAATAAGCTGACAAATTTGAAGAATGATATATATAGCACATGGAAATTGGCTCCTATACATATATGAAATCATGGTTTTCTGTTGACTGATACATTGTGAGAAATAAGATGACAAAATACATGGTAGTGCATAGAATTTGTCGGCTTTTAGAAATGCAACAGAAGATGGCTAAAAGATTACGTGGCATTTTATTCCATTTTTAACATTCTGTGCCAGATTTTTTTTTTGCAAGCTGAAGATAATGAGAAGATGCATCTAACATGTTAGGAAAAAAACACTGATATAATTTATAGTTAGATTAATTATAGAACATTATATAGTATATTATTTTATGACCATTTTTTATGAAGAGTTGGATAGCAGGAATCATTCACTTAAACATGTCTATTTTTATACAAACAAAGCTTTAATCAAATAAAGATTATAAGAAATATATAAATTATTTTTAATTATAATAATACACAAATTATTTTTTATTATAACATCATAATCTTCTTTAAAATCAAGACTTTACATAAAAAATAGAAAAAAACTCTAAAAAAAAAGACAAGTTAAAGAGAAATATTACAATGATTTGCATTTACACCTAGTTATGAACATCAATGAACACTAATTATTTGAATAGGTTTTGTATACTGTTTATGTATTCTTTGTCTTGTACTCGAAACTTTTGTATACGCTTCTAGTTTAATTTTTCTTTTAACAATGAGAGTTTACTTCAACTTGATATAACTTAATTTTAGTGAAAGTGTTTCTTATATACAATGTTAAAAGCTTTATGTAAAAAGTTTTGATTTTTTTTAATCTCTTTTTTCTATGAAAGGAAACAATTCAAAATATAACATTGATAACAAATAAGAAGTATGTTCTATATATGCTTTGCTTCCTTTTTGAATTCAAATTTTGAACCTTGATTATAAAACAAAATATATATTTTCAACTTTAGTTTAGAATTTTTTTTCTAATTAATATTTTTCTTTTAATTAATCAAGAATATTTAAATTTATTGTGTAGAAAACGTTTGTTAATACAACTTTAATTACATATTTAGCAATTTAAATAAAACTTGCTAATAGAATTGTTAGTCCATCTATAGCTAGAATAAGTATATAGTATTAAAGTACCTTGATTGTCATAATATTTTATTAGAATGTTTATATCATAATACATTATTTTAGCATTTGTTATCATCACAATATTCTATTTTAAAATTCTATTGGGATTAAATCGTGTAGGGTCTCATCACCAAATAAAAGAACATTTGTAATCCCCTCAATTTTTACTCAACTCAAATGGCCAGTGACAAAGTTGCTTTGATCCAATATTGTATATCCACATCAAATTCGTGAAACAAAAGGTTCTATCTAATACATTAGACTGGTAAGCTTTCTTCACCAAAAAGTTAAGTAAAACCAAAAATTCTAGAACCAAACAAGAATGATTTAAATTTATGTAAAACAAAAGCAATAGCTAAAAGCTATATTTGTTAGAGTTAGTATAATTAGCCTATGCAAAATCTAAAATTTTAGAAGTGTAATCAATAACATGAGAGATTTTATCAACTCTTTGAACAAAAACAACACCCCATAAATAATTTGATGCATCACATTGTTAGGTATTCAAGTAGGTATTTAAGTGTGAGAGTGGACATAAAGTTTCACATTGAGTAAAAATGATAAAGTTGAGGTGTATAAAAGAAAAAATAAAAACTCATAGCATTAAGTCTTAAAGTTTTATGTTGAAAGTGATATCATCTTTTCTCTTATATACTCTCTTCCTAAAAAATTTTCTAACACACATGTGATCTCAAACGGTAGCTTCAGCTGAATATATATATGAGTGGTGGTCAAAGTCCCTTCAATTACCCTTTTATGCTTCCTGATTATATGCAATAATTTCTCTTGTTGGTCAACAAAAATATCACTATAGAAGTGTCTGATTATCTTCTAAGTATGCATTGAAAAATTACCATGAAGTGGTTTAAACTTCAATTTAGGTCTGCAATATGATTGGCACTAGTGAAGTAAATCAACAACATAAAAAATATATATTTAAGAAAAAGACACAAAAATCTGTCAGTCATCACTCACTGATCACATCTTATTTATAATTTTTTTTTAAATTTAAATAAATTACATTGGTTCTGAGGATGTGGGATAGGGATACTACCTATATAGACGGTGGTCCGTGTATCACTATCCGTATATTTATTATAATTAAACATTTTAATGAAATATATTTTAAATAAATATTTATAATTTTATTTTATATTATACTTTATTCTCAATTTTAACTCGGTTTTTCTTTTTAGTAATAATTATTTGAGTTAAATATATATATTTACTTTAATTTTATATTTTAATTTATTTAATATTTGCTTACTATTTTGTGTGTATAATTTTTTTATAGATATTACTTTTAGCTGATTCTACTAGTTATGTATTAGATTTTATAATTTGAGAGCTTTCAAAATCGTGTTTTGATTAGAATAACAACTATATGTATTATGATATAATAATGGCATATAATTTCTCTTTGTATCCATGTTTTGTCTTTAATACTTTATTAGGTTTAGCTAAAATGCTAATAACTAGAGTTCCGAATAGTACATAGTCTGGAGGTCAACTGCATCTTTTTTTTTTATTTATTAGTATAGCAGCCTTTTCCCATACATTGTTTATATTTTAATATATTAAATAATTATTTATATAAATATGGTCATATGCTACATCTTTTTAAATAAAAAAATTCTATAATTAAAATTTTACGAACTTTTTAAATAATTATATAGTTTTATACTACTTTTATATATACCAAAATAGTTGTTTAAATATATATAAAATAAGAATATTGATTATCATGTCAAGTCTTATATATTTGTTTGATGATCACAATTTTTATATAAAAATTTTAAAAATTGTTAAATATCATGTTAAGTTTTTGAATTTGTTTGATATTTTTTATCTATAATAATTTTAAGAAGTATTAAATATCATGTTGAGTCTTATACTTGTTTGATATTTAAAATTTTTATCCATAATAATTTTGAGAATTATTAAATATCATATTGAATGTTGGACTTGTTATATTTAAGATTTTCTTTTTCAACAATTTTGAAAATGATTAAATATCATGTTGAGTATAAGACTTGCTTGATATTTAAGATTTTTATCCACAATATTTTGAAAAATATTGAATATTATGTTGAGTCTTGGACTTTCTTAATATTTAAGATCCTCATTTATAATAATCTAAAAAATAATTAATTATCATTTTAAGTTTGAGACTTGATAATTAGAATTTTCAATATAAATATGTATTTTAAAACAATTACACTTTTTAAACACTGAAAACATTTTAAAAACAAAATATTTTTACAAAGAACTACATAATCAAATCAAATTTTCTATTAATGAAAATATATAGGAGTAAGGTCAATTCTTGTTGGACTTAAATAAATAATTTTATAAATATTTTCTTGATTTTAAAAATAAATAACTTAAAAATAGCTTTAACATATGTATTTGTTTAATTTTAGGAGAAAAAATAAATATTGTAGAAATTATATTGCGTTTGCACATTTCATTAGAAATCATTATCTCATAACGGACGTGTATGATGTTAACACTTTTCCTATACATAATCGACTCTTAAACTTGTTTTGGTTTAAGAAACCATTTGTTTTCTTAAATATTTTTCATAATTTTCATTAATAAACTATGGTAATGACTTTTCTATTTTTTTAAATTTTTTCACTATTTCGTAGTGATTCGATTGTGACAATATCTTAAATAAGACTATAAATTATAAAAATTAAAAAATAATTTATATCTTAAAAACGTTAATAACGAAATGAAATCTCATGATTCCTTGTATTTTAATCAAACATTAATATCTTGCTATAATATTTTATAGCTGAAAACCTAAACATTACACAAATTAATTAATACAATTTTCATACAAAGTCTATATAAAAAGCTGGTTATATAATTATTTAGAGGAGTGAATTGGTAGAAAGGTAGAATTTAAAACTAACTAACTCTCTCTAAAATTGTTATAAAACACGAATGAAAATTAAACAATGCATTAGAAAAAATGAAAACTTCATTTCTAACTAGAGTTGAGTAGATGGACGAGTCTCTTAATTTAGGCCTGTATTCGCATAAATCCACACTATAAAAAACTTATCCTTTTATCTTGTATTTTAAATGGTCTTTTAATTTTTATAAATCGTATATGTCCCATAAAACTCGTAAGTTAAACAGGTAAGCCTACACCTGCAAAAATACATTGAGATTTTTTAACATTCATTTGTGTAACAATAATTTACTAAATCCATTAAACAATGCACAACTAGTAAAAACAAAATAAATAAATTTTGAGTTAAATTGGACTTTGTAATAACCAATAAAAACAAAATATATGAAATTTTAGATTTAATTAGACTTGGTGGTAACTTATATAAGCAACAAGTAGGGAGATTCTTTCAGCACCTCCATACCTTCAAGAGACATCCCAATATGTTAGGTGAATTATCAAAAATACCCTTTATTCTATTTAACTAAAATTTCTCTTTCTCTTTCGCATTACGTTTGACTTCTACATTTCATTCCTTCCTTCTCTTTCACTAGTCCCACTTGTGCTTGGTTCTCTATATCCATATAATTGTTTGCCACCTACGCTCCATCATCCATTCTAAGTTTAGGAATCTAGGAAATATTTTCCCGATAAAATAGCTAACGAAGGAGATGAACAAAACAGGGAGTCTACTGGACGGGATTCCATTAGCGAAGACTCTTAGAATAGCTGGAGTAAGAAGTCCCCAAGTAAGCGTGTTATGGGAGACCATCCAACACATGAAGAAAGGATATTGTTGAATAAAATGTTTTATGAAGGTGTCCCTTGAATGTATGGGGGTAGTAAAACACTCACCCCCAATAAGTATTAGATTTAAGTGTCCCTTGACGTTGCAGGTTGCGAGTAGCTCGTGGAGGCCATGGGTAAAAATCGTTCAACCTGTGGGTTGTGTAGGCCAAGTATAAAAAAACTCGTATAAAAAATTTATCAAAAAATAAAAAACCAAATTGTGCGGGTTGCAACTAATACGAGTGGTCTGCAAACTTCTACCCAAATACCCATCTCTACTTCTGAGATATAAAAGGACTATAAAACATAAAAAAAGCGGTACTTAAAAAGTTTTAATAAAACAACTTTCAAAACAAATATAAAGAATACTCTCATATAATATAACACTACAAGAAAATAGTAAATTACTGACGAATTTTACAAATGAAAAATTTCCTTCGGTAATTTTTAATTAACGACGGATTTTATTGACGGATTTAGTTCCGTTGATAATTTACAAACGGATCATGATCTATTGGTAAAAATTCGTCAATAAAGTTCTCGCCAAAGTGTGTGAAATAAAACCCGTCAATAAATCTGTTGATAAAATATTCTGTAACTAAAAATCTGAAGGTAAAGTTCATGCCATATTATACGAAACAAAATTTATCGATAAATCCATCGACAAATATCAGTCGGTCAATCCTTTGGTAATTTAAATATTTAATTTATACATTTATACATTTATATATTTATATATCTATATATTTATATATTTATGTATTTATGTATTTATGTATTTATATATTTACACATTTATATATTTATATTTATATATTTACACAAATATATATTTTTATATTTATATATTTACACATTTATATATTTATATATTTACACATTTACACATTTATATATTTATATATTTATATATTCGTATATTTATATATTCGTATATTTATATATTCGTATATTTATATATTCGTATATTTATATATTCGTATATTTATATATTCGTATATTTATATATTCGTATATTTATATATTCGTATATTTATATATTCGTATATTTATATATTCGTATATTTATATATTCGTATATTTATATATTTGTATATTTATAAATTCGTATATTTATATATTCGTATATTTATATATTCATATATTTATATATTTATAGGTTTAATAGACATTTTGGTCCTAATATGTTGTGGAAATTTGTAATGTTTTCCCTTGTTTATATTTCTTCTCAATTGAGTCCCAAATTTTTTTAAAATCTCTCAATGTCATCTTTTCCGTTAGATTAATGTAAACGGCGTTAACTGTGTGAAGATGTGGCACACATGTCATTTTGTAATTAGTTAGATATATATCTTTGCAAAATAGGTGCATCCACAAACCTGCTCTCGCACAAAAAATGTATTGCTTTTCCAAACCCTAACCATTGGGATTTCTATTAAAGTTGCAACTAGAAGAAGATGATTCGCAATGACCCATTCAAAACGTTGGCGGGGTCGTCGAGGAGGGCTATGGCGAGGAGGCCGCGCGTGACGAAGATGAGGGTGAGGGAAGTGCGGAAGGTGCATTTGGAGGGGATGAATTTGTTGGCGAAGAAGGGGCATGTGATGTTGATGGAGGGGTCGGCGTGGATGAAGATGTTGAAGAGGTTGGAGGATTTGTCGTGGAAGAAGAGGTCCCATAGGAGGGAGAAGTGGAGATTGGTGTTGGTGAGGAAGAGGAAGGCGATTTTGAGGGAGGGGTTTTTGGAGGAGAGGTGGAAGAATCTGCAGGGGTTGGTAGTGAAGGAGGAGGAGAAGGTGGTGGTGTGAGAATTGGCGACGGTGCACTATTGAAGAGGTTGATGTCATCGAGTTCGTCGGAGGGTGAGATTGGGAGGGAGGATGTGGGGTGCCAGAAAGAAGAGGATTGGGAGGGAGAGGAGGAGGGAGAAGGTTAACATGAATGAGGTTGAGAATATTGAATTTGGGGCTCCTAGTTCTTTATACGTCACTGTATCAATACAAAAAAATATATCTAAATAATTACAAAATGACACGTGTGTGTCATGTCCTCACACAGTTAACGTCGTTCACATTAATCTAACGGAAAGAATCATTGAAATACTTTAATAAAATTTGGGACTTAATTGAGAAAAAAAAAATAAACGAAGAAAAACATTGCAACTTTTCACAAAATATTAGGACCAAAATGCCTATTAAACCTATATTTATATATTTATACATTTATATATTTATACATTTATATATTTATACATTTATATATTTATACATTTATACATTTATATATTTATATATTTCTACATCTATATATTTCTACATCTATATATTTATATATCTATATATTTATCAATGAATTTTTTACATTACCGGTGGATTTTGGTCGTAGATATTATATATTTTTGAACTTTGTTATTTTTTATATTTTCATAATTTTAAAATTTAAAATTAATTTATTTTTTTAGAAATTATATGAAACTGAAGTTAATTTATTAAAAATTTAAATTTTTTTAATATGTAATCCTTACATAAGTATATTATTAATTTTAACATTTTAGATATATTTTTAAAATTTTCAATTAATCATATTAGTAATATTTGTATTTAATAACAAGGATGTATAAATATATAAATGAATAAATTTTTTATTGATAACATGATTATTTATATTAAAAAAATAACTTTTAGTTCAATTTAATTATTAATGTTTTGTTTTGATTGTATTGAAATAACAAAATAATAATAAAATTTAAATTATATGAAAGATGTTAAATAGAAATTCATTAAAAGCATTCAAAGCAACATACTTTGTAAGCAAGATATATTAATTTTGTGTCATCTCTGAAGAAAAAAAGGTACCTTTCTCTTGCCCACTTGATAATGAAAATAAAATAATTTCATTGTATAACCTTTTTCATACATGAGAGCTATGAATGTTTCTCATGTAAATTTTTTTTTACATTTTTATTTGGAATTTTTTGTTGTATTTTTGAAGTTTGTACGGTCTATTTAATTTAAGCTTTTTATATTCTAAAATATTTTTGTATGAAAAATCATTAGGTACATAATAAAATTTTAACTCTTATATTTTTTGTAACCTACATCATCAAGTATTTAATTTTTATAGTTTATTTTTTAGTTTTTAACTTTCATTTTCTTTAAATAAATATATTGATGAAGAATAAAAAATAGATTTATTTTCTATAATGAAGATTAGATGAATTTCTTGTTGATAACATGATTATTTATATTAAAAAAATAACTTTTAGTTCAATTTAATTATTAATGAGTTTAAGAATTTGAAAAAATGAAGATAATCCTTTAAACAAATGAAGACAATCCTTTTATAATTATAAATATATTAAATTATGTGCTTATTTTGTTGTATTAGTGAGAGTAATTATATATAAATTTTAAGTATATTATTTGTCTTCTCCGAAATTATTAGTAGTAAAGTTGAGACATTTGAAGGTTGATCATGGGTTGGTAACGACTTTGGTGGAAAGGTGAAGACCTGAGAGTTATACATTTCATTTTCTAATTGGGGAGTGTATCATAACCCAAGAGGATGTTTCACTCCAACTCAGATTAAGAGTAATGGGTTAGCAGTAAATGATCTTATGTTGTTAGATTGAGAGGAAATGTGTGACACATACTTGAGCATAGTCACAAATACACTCTATGATCAAGCTTAAGTGGCTAAGGGACAATATGTTACAACTTCCTAAAGAACAATCTGAAGAACAACTTCATGTCCAGAGGCATACATATTAGGTTTAATTTGAGGAGTTTTGACACTTGACAAAATAGACTACAAAGTTCATCTGATGTATCTAACTTTGTTAAGTAATCTTAGAAGATTCTAACGCTATAGTTCAGGGTCTACTTGTTTGGTTGTATTGTATAGGGAAAGGTACAAAGCAACAAATGTAAATGCAAAAACAATGAGTGGTTGTGCATCCATGTTACAATTTTGGTTGTTACCATCCTGGGCATGGAATCGCATCTCATATATTGCACTTATTTTCAATCTTCCGCAAATATACCCTTTGGTCTATAGATGGAGTGGGGGTACAATCTTGAACTTTAGAGATGTACCTACCATGATGTTGTGGGGTGCAAAAGTATGTTTGATCACATTCAAGGTGATCAAGTAAATCTTCTTCATAAAATTATTGATTAATTTGTTGTTTCATTTGTTTTTTAGTAACAATGTTAATAACCAGATTCATTTCTTCGTTGCAGTTTTCATGGGTCAAATACAAGAACCTCCAAAGATCATTACTGATCATGGGTCCTATTCAAGGACCTCCAAAGATCATTACAATAACAATGTTAGTACTTTTATTTATAAAAGTTTATATCCTAAAAAAATGCTCATTCAACACAATTAGAGTTTCAATCAACTACTTCACATCACAACGTAAGTGATGTTCTAGGTTACGAAGACAGGAAAAAAATAAACTATCGATGATTGACACAAGTTGTCCATCAAAAACTACAATATGACTCAATTGAAATTCAAACTGATCATGATGTGCAACAAATGATTAGAAGATGGAAAAACCTATTCAAACTTTTGTCAACGGTTTACAATGGAGCCAAACGTGGAACAAGATTGAATTGTTTATTGAAACTATAGACATATATATGTCCAGCAACACTTCAAGAACAAAAATGTAATTACAAAGACCTCTTTTACATCAAACATAAAGGAAGACAAAAATATGTTCTTCGAATTTCGATGTTTTATTTCAATCTTTCATTTGAACTTTTTATTTTAATATTTTATTTTAATCTAACCTTTATTATATATTTATTTTATATATTTTTGTACCTTTTTAAATGAATTTCAATGATTTAACTTTAATTTTCTTTTTTTTAAGTTTATACATTTTTTTACAATTACTAATTTTTTATATTTTGTTATACATTTTAGAAAAATTAAATTTTAATAACATAATCAAATTTTTATTTCTAAATAAACATATTATATAATATAGAATATATATTATAATTATATAAATTATCTATTATTATACAATAATATGTAATATAATATATAAATTTTAAAACCAATACACAATATATAATATATAATATAAAATTTTTAAAATATATATAATATTTAATATAAAATTAAGAAAAGAAGAAAAACCTATTCAAAATTCAATTATTGAGAGACCGAATTTCAACAAGCAAAATTGCAAAAAAATATCAGTTCCAGAGAGTCAAATTCTAACATGCTATGGTAAACAAATCTATTTATGCAAATGAAGTGGACACAAGTCCAAAGAGTTTTTTTAAAATATTATTTTTGTAAAAAATATTTGCATAAAACATAAATTATCCTAAACACAACATTATATTCATTTACTAAATATATAATAAATATATTACAACTAGTTCCGTTACTACTTTTTATTATATGTATTTTTAATTTATTTTTAGTAATATTTAAACTATCCAACTATTCTTTTCATGAACTCATTCTGGAATTCATAAAATATAAATATAACCAAAAGGTTATACAAAAATTACAAAAAAAATAATACATATTTATATATATTCATCTTCTAAATAAATATAACTCTTTCTTTCTAATAGTTAAAGATAACAAGTCATATTAAATTTCACTCATCTAATTAATTTTAAATATAATTTATAAGAAATCTAAGAAGATAATCTATAACTCTTATTAAGACTTTAAGTTCTAAAAAAACATTTACTTATCTTTAAAGTTCAAAAAATCGCAACCAAAACATATTCCAAACTTTAACCAATTCCAAACATATAACACACAAACCCTGCATAAAACTCAAGATAGTGTGACCATGTCACTTGCACATCTAGATCATCTACCCTAAGATACTATCAAAATCATAACAACTTCCCTTACTTGAAAATCTAGCTACTTCAGAAAAACTCTAATCATTCTTGGTTCACTTAGAAAGCTCAAATCTATCTACAAAAACTCTTATCATCAAATCGAAGATACCATTACAATCTTAAACTAACAGAGATTTATCTTTGTCCAATAGAGTCCACATGCAAGCACATGGCCTATGGATACAAACTACCTTTCTTGTAAATGACCCAAGGAAAAAAGGGAATGGAAAAACTTACTCTAAATGAAATTATGATCGGATAGATATCTTTTATGGATATCTTATGTTCTCTGTTATAGCTTCACTATGGTATGTTTTGATCTTTAAAAGGATGAACAGTTGACTCAAAAATCTAGAGAGAAGTCAAGGGGAAATTGTTTTAAAGAGATTAAGATTTTCAAATGAAGTTTGAATAAGTAACTTTTTTATTTATAAGTTTTTTAACTTAAACAATAAAATTAGAGTCGAATATTTGGGAAAAAGTTTGCGGAGTACCTGCCGCAAGTCGCGCGGGAGCGGGTTTGTACTTCTTTTAGGGATGGTAATGTAGGGCAGGTTGTGTGGGCTGACCCGTGACCCACTGCCAAAATGTGTGGGGCGGGCTGGATATTTTAGCCCACCAGCCCACCAGCCCACATAGGCCTGCCCCGTATAACCCGCAACCCACACAGACCGAAGTACAGGTTGGTTCACCCTGCAACCCAAGCAAACCAAAGTGCAGGCTGGCTTGTCCCGCCTTGCGGCTCACACTATATTTTTTATTTATTTTTTAATTTTTTTTATTGTTGTATAGTATTATGTGTATTGAATATGACTAAATATTTTTATTTATTATTTGATAAATATCATATATTTACAAGTACAAATTTAAATTTTATTTCATGGTCTAATTCAATATATTTTTTCATAATGTGTTTCCTAGATTACTTGCAGAAGATAGTAAATAATTAGTTTTTACGTTTTATCTTGTGATTATTATACTTGCATTCAATCTTGGGTTCTATATTATACTCAAATTTGGGATTAAAACTATAAAAGACATTTTAGATTTTATTTTTATTTTTTTAAAATTTATATGGATCGGCCCACAGGCCCGCAAACCCACAGCTATACAGGATGGGCCAAGCATTTATAGCCCGCGATCCTTAAGCGAGCTGGCCCATCCTAACCCATTTTTGGCAGGCTAAATGTAGGGAAGCCAAAGCAGGATGGGTCGGCCCGCAATGCCACCCCAAACTGTTTTAGTAAATTTTTAGTGTAAGTTTTCCGCATAACCCGCAAGTTAAGCAGCTTTTACTCGTCGCAGGTTACCCGCAATTCATAACCCGCAACACTAAGTCAAATTCAACCCAAACTCTAATAATTATTATTTCTACATGTTATCACCAAGTATAATTCAATATAAAATGTAATATTTTTTAATTCTATTGATTATCACCAAGTCCAATTCAACCTAAAATGTATTTATTTTGCTTTTATTAGTTATGCATTGTTTAATGAATTGAGTAAATTATTGTTATACAAATGAATGTTAAAAAATCTCAATGTAACTTTGCAAGGTGCGGGCTTACTCATTTAATCACGAGTTTTACAATGTATAAAAAATTAAAAACTATTTAAAATGTAGGTTAAACGGACGGATTTTGTATAGTATGAGTTTATATAGTTGCGGACTTAAATAGACAGACGGACGAACCGTTCGTATATCTATTTGTAAATAAAATATTTATACTTTATCTATTTTTTTCACCTATACTTTTAAACAAATTAACCGAGTTCTTGTAGGTAAAGTATATTGAAACTCAAATAGTAGAAATTAGCTAAAGACAGTGGGAGTTTTTCAGGGACAAGAGAGGGTATGAGTTTCCCTAAATTTTTTAAAATTCAATGCATATACAACATGAAAATTAAATAAAAATAATTTTTCAATTTTTTTATAACTAGTCTTTTAATGTTATTAAATACTTCATCTATTTTTGTAATAGTCCTTTAAGGTTAGGTTATACAAACTAAAAAAATTATTAAAATTTATAATTTGTAATAAGTTTTTTAATAATTTTTAATAATACCCTCTCTCTGTAAGAATAATGATTATAATTTATCTTCTCTTTTTATAATATGTTTATCAACTCCTATAAGAATAATTATTATCATTTATTTTATCTTCTCTTTTCATAATATGTTATTAACACCTGAGGAAAAAGAAAGTATTTACAAAGACAATCTTTATATTAATTATAGAAGAAGACAAAGATCAATAATATTATTGTTAGAATTTCGATGTTTTATTAATCTTTCATTTGAATTTTTTATTTCAACATTTTATTTTAATCTAACCTTTATTATATATTTATTTTATATATTTTTTTGTAACTTTTTAAATGAATTTCAATCATTTAACTTTGATTTTCCTTTTTTTAAGTTTATAATTTTTTTACAATTACTAATTTTTTATATTTTATTATACATTTTAAAAAAAATTAATTTTAATAACATAATCAAATTTTTTATTTCTAAATAAATATATTATATAATATAATATATCATAACTATATAAGTTATATATTATTATACAATAATATGTAATATAATATATAAATTTTAGAACCAGTACACAATATATAATATAAAACTTTTAAAATGTACATAATATTTAATATAAAATTAAGAAAGCACAAAAAACCTGTTTAAAATTCGGTTATTGAATGACCAAAATATCTGATTCCCAAAAAGTCAAATTCTAAGATACTTTAGTAAACAAATCAATTCATGCAAATGAAGTGGACACAAGTGGAGAGTTTTTTTAAATATTATTTAAGTAAAAAATTGGCATAAACATAAATTACCCTAAACACAACATTATATTAATTTACTAAATATAATATATTACAACTAGCTTTTAGGTTACTACTTTTTATTATATGCATTTTTAAGTGCTTTTTAGTAATATTTAAACCATCTAACTATTCTTTTCATAAACTCATTCTGGAATTCATAAAATATAAATATAAGATTATACAAAAATTACAAGAAAAATACATAACTATATATATTCCTTTTCTAAATAAATATAACTCATAATAAGATATATTAAGTTTTACTCATTTAATCAACTTTAAATATAACTTATAAAAAATCTAAGAAAATAATCTACAATTGTTATCAAAATTTTAAATTTTAGAAAATCATTTACTTATTTTTAAAGTTCAAAAAATAGTAACCAAAACATTTTTCAAACTTCAACCTATTCTTTCTTATAACCAACATATAACAAGTTTTAATATATAACTTTAACTACCACCAAATTTATTTCTATCTTCATATTAATCTAACTAATTCTAATCATAAAAAATCAATTACTCAATACTAAGCAAGTCCAATAATAAAAAGAAATTCAAAATTTAATATCTAATTTAATCATTCTTAGTTTCCTCAATTAACTTAAAATATCTATTTTCAAGTATTCTCTAATAACCACTAAAATAAAGTTTTTACACTTATTTTTTTAAATTGGTAACATCAATTACCTAATATATTTCCTTCCAAATTTTTAAATTATTGTTCGAAAAACTTAAATTGAACTATTGTTTTTTTTTTTCACCAATATTTCATTATTTGTCTACAACACATAAATACATAATTAATATAATTTGATAAAATTATTAATTCTCTCTCAGTAAATTAATATTCATTCATTGTTTTATTAATTATAATAATTTATTATTTGTGGGTAATATACATTATACTAACTAGTATTATAAACAAATTCTCAAAGTCCATATTAAATTTATTATAAATTATTTATTTCATTTGCAATTGAAATTAAAAAATTAATAAAAAATGTTCATAAGAAGAATTCCATCAAGTAAATACAACTAAATATTACTAGGAGAGACTCTCTATAACCTACTTTTTCTACTTTTAATATATTATAAATCTAATAATATTTATTATTACTGTACAAAATTGTCTAATGTTATCTTATATAAAATAAAATAATTTTAGTTTGCAAATATACTTGTTGTTGTTGTTATTATGTTTAAGTTAATTATTTGCTGAGTTAGACACCTTAAAATTTTAATAAATGTGAAATATGTGTTATAAGAGAATATTATGACATTGATATAAAAATCTAATTATAACATGATTAACTTTTAAAAAAAAATATACATAACATCTTAGAATATAAACTTTGAATATATTATAATAAATTATTAATAAACTAATAGAAATATTAATGTATTTCTATATTTAAATAAAATAGCATAATACACAAATAATTGTGTTTTAAATATAAATAATTATGACACATTGTCTCAAACAAAATACATAAACTATAGAAGAGAAAACACTTGCATCAATTTGTATGCATATAGTAGTTTCATGTATGAATCATTGAACTTGTGGATAGAGCTCCATGCAGAAACAGAAACATGTGTTATCATCAGGAGGTGATTTCAAGTTAGCATAGGGATCAAAGTTGGGAACAAATCACCTGATTTAGAGGATGAAACTATGGATTGTGATACATCATAGTCAAACATTCCAAAAGCTTGAGGATAAAGTGAATTCATCTCCATAGGAGGGAGAGAAGTACAAGCAGAAGCACGCCTCATAGTTATACGTTTACATACTCAGCCAAGCTTTTTCATAGCCCACAATACTGCAGTTACAGTTTAACATGATCATTTTCTTATGCAGTGATAAAACTTATGTACTCAAAAGCACATTCTTGGATGGTATTTTTTGCGTGGTCTGAGATCTTCGCATGTGGTGGTAGGATCCTAGACATAATTCTCAGCACATTTGTAAGGGGCAGGTACTGATTTTGTTCCCTCACTCCAACCATAGTACCTAAAGAACAACAGTTAGTTAAATGAATATGTTTAACCTACAACAAAATCATAAATACAATAGACAATTACACATGAAGATGATCAAAGTACAAGATATGCTTTATTTAGGAAGAGAGATACATGCATTTGTTTTGAATAGTGTAATAATTATGTGGACTATGGACTAAGAATGGATACTTTTCAATGAGTCTAAATATGTGTACATTTTAAAAAATCTAAATTATTTTATTTTGTACTTAGTGCAAAGTTGGTCATGTAAGTCATTTCTAAGGTAAGTCTGATACTTTTGTGTCACTTTTAAATTTTTGCTATTATTTTTCTCCAGAAGTAGGTACAATAGAGAATCCAAAGGTATTATTCAATGAGTTCCAAATGTGTGCAGAATCCTCATATACATTTTTATATAATAAAATTATTTTGTTTTAGACTTAGTGCAAACTTGATCATGTTAGCCACTTCTCATGCAATTCCAACACCCTTGTGTCACTTTTAAATTTTTTATATTACTTTTCCTCAACAATGGACACATCACAAAATCCAATAGTTAACACTCAATGAGTCCAAATGTGTGTCGGTACAATTTTAAAAATTGAAATAATTTTATTCTGGACCTAGTACAAACTTGGTTATGTATGAGTTACTTCTGAGACAATACTATAACTCATGTGTCACTCTTAAATTTTTGTTATTATTTTTCTCCAAAGATGTGCATGTTAAGGAATCCAATAGTATCATTCAATGACTTCAAATGTATATAGATAACCTTTTTATAATTAGTCAAAACTCAAAATTATTTTATTTTAGATTTAGTACAAAGTTGATCATCTAAGCCATTTATGAGGCATTTCTAACACCCATGTGCCATTCTTAAATTTTTGCTATTATTTTTCCCCAACAGTAGACATGTCAGGGAATCTAATAATACCATTCGATGAGTCCAAATATCTGCATAATCCTAGGCATAATCCTCAGCACATTTGCAATTAGTGTGTACTGATTTTGTTTCCTCACTCCAACCATAGTAGTTGAAGAACAATAGTTAATTGAATGAATATGTTTAACCTACATCAACATCATAGATATATACATGCAATAAAAATAGACAATTACACACTATGAAAATAAAAGATATGCTCTGTTTATCTTGGGTTCTTAGTTTTAACAAAAAGAGTCATAAAAAGCTCTATTTATGAAGAGAGATGCATGTGTTTGTCTTGAATAGTGTAATAATTATGTGGACTATGGAATGAGAGTGGATATTTTTCAATGAGTCTAAATGTGTGCAGAGAAGTCTTATATACATTTTTAAAAATCTAAATCATTTTGTTTTGGACTCAATGTAAAATTGGCCATGTGAGTAACTTCCAAGGCAATTGTGATACACTCATGCCACTTTTAAATTTTTGCTATTATTTTTCTATATTAGTGGATACGATAGGAATCCAATAGTATCATTCAATGAGTCCCAAATGTGTGCAGAGAATCCTCATATACATTTATAAATATTGAAATTATTTTGTTTAAGACAAAGTGCAAACTTGGTCATGTTAGTCACTTCTAATGCAATTCAGACACCCTTGTGCAACTTTTAAATTTTTAATATTATTTTTCTCCAATAATGGACATTTCACAGAATCCAATAGTACTATTCAATGAGTCCAAATGTGTGTAGAGAACACTCAAGTAAAATTTTTAAAATTGAAATGATTTTGTTTTGGACTGAGTGCAAACTTGGTCATGTGAGTCACTTTTGAGACAATTCTAACACCTATGGGCTACTCTTAAATTTTTGTTACTATTCTTCTCCAAAAATGTGCACGTCAAGGAATCCAACGGTACCACTCAATGAGTCGAAATGTGTGGAGAGAACCTTTTTATAATTAGTCAAAACTCAAAAATATTTTATTTTATATTTAGAACAAAGTTAATCATGTGAGTCACTTATGAGGCATTTCTAACCCCATGTGTCATTCTTAAATTTTTGCTATTATTTTCACCAATAGTAGGCATGTCAGGGAATCTAATAATACCATTCAATGAGTCCAAATATTTGTATAATCCTAGGCATAATCCTCAACACATTTGCAATTGGAATGTACTGATTTTGTTCACTCACTCTAGCCATAGTACCTGAAGAACAACAGTTAAATAAATGAATATGTTTAACCTACAACAACATCATGGATATATGCATATGCAATGAAAATGGAATAGACAATTACACACGAAGATGATGGAAGCAAAAGATATGCTCTATTGATCTTGGGTTTTTTAGTTCTGCCAAAAAGAGTCCTAAAAAAGCTCTACTTATGAAAAGAGATACATGTTCTTGTCTTGAATAGTGTAGTAATTATGTGGACTATGGTGTGAGAGTGAGTACCTTTCAATGAGTCTAAATGTGGGCAGAGAAGTCTTATGTACACTTTTAAAAATCTAAATTATTTTGTTTTGGATCTAGTGCAAAGTTGGTCATGTGAGTCACTTCTAAGGCTATTCTAATACTCTTGTGCCACTTAAAAATTTTTGCCTATATTTTTTTTCAACAGTGGGTAAGTTAGGGAATCTAAGAGTATCATTCAATGAGTCCAATTGTCTGCATAGAATCCTCATATACTTTTTAAAATATTAAAATTATTTTATTTTGGACATAGTGCAAACTTGATCATGTTAGCCACTTTTGAGGCTATTCCGACACCCCTGTGCCACTTCAATGTTGCAATGAAAATAGAATAGACAATTACACTCGAAGATGATGAAAGTAAAATATATGCTCTATTGATCTAGGGTTCTTAGAGTCCTAAAAAGGCTCTATTTATGAAGAGAGATGCATATGTTTGTCTTGAATAGTGTAATAATTATGTGGACTATGGAATGAGAGTGAGTGCTTTTCAGTGAGTCTAAATGTGTGCAGAGAAGTCTCATGTACATTTTTTAAAATCTAAATTATGTTGTTTTGGACCTAGTGCAAAGTTGGTGAGTCATTTCTAAGGCAATTCTGATACCCTTATGTGTCACTTTTAAAATTTTGCTTATATTTTTCCCAAACAGTGGGTACATTAGTGAATCGAAGGGTATCATTCAATGAGTCCAATTGTGTGCAGAGAATCCTCATATACATTTTTAAATATTGAAACTATTTTGTTTTGGACTTAGTGCAAACTTGATCATGTGACTCACTTTGGAGACAATTCTAACACACATGTGCCACTCTTAAATTTTTGTTACTATTTTTTTCCGAAAATGTGCATGTCAAGGAATTCAATGGTACCACCCAAAGAGTTGAAATGTGTGGAGAAAACCATTTTATAACTAGTCAAAACTCAAAAATTGTTTTATTTTAGATTTCATACAAAGTTGATCATGTGAATCATTTATGAGGCATTTCGAACACACGCGTATCATTCAATGAGTCCAAATATATCTTCTGCATAATTCTAGACATAATCCTCAGCACATGTGCAATTGGCATGTACTGATTTTGTTCTTTCACTGCCGCCATAGTACCTAAAGAACAACAATTAATTGAATGAATTTGTTTAACCTACAACAACATCATAGATATATACATGCAATGAAAATAGAATAGACAATTACAGATGATGAAGGTAAAAGATATGCTCTATTGATCTAGGGTTCTTAGTTTTACTAAAGAGTCTTAAAAAGGCTATATTTATGAAGAGAGATGCATGTGTTTCTCTTGAATAGTGTAATAATTGTGTGGAGTACGGAGTGAAAGTGGGTACTTTTCAATGAGTCTAAATCTGTACAGAACATTTTTAAAAATCTAAATTATGTTGTTTTGGACCTAGTGCAAAGTTGGTCATGTGAGTCACTTCTAAGGCAATTTTGATACCCTTGTGCCACATTTAAATTTTTCCTATTATTTTTCTCGAACACTAAATACGTTAGGAAATCCAATAATATCATTTAATGGGTCAAATTGTGTGGGGAGAATCCTCATATACATTTTTAAATGTTGAAATTATTTTGTTTTGGACTTAGTGCAAACCTGATCATGTTAGCCACCTCTGAGGCGATTTCGACACCCCTATGCCACTTTTAAATTTTTTACATTATTTTTTTCCAACAATGGACACATCACGGAATCTAATATAATGTGTGTCGAGAACACTCATTCAATTTTAAAAATTGAAATGATTTTGGTTTGGACTTAGTGCAAACTTGGTCATGTGAGTCAATTTGGAGATAATTCTAACACCCATGTGCTACTCTTAAATTTTTGTTATTATTTTTCTCCAAAAATGTGTACGTCAAGGAGTCCAATGGTACCATTCTGATTAGAATTGTATGCACAAAACACTCATGTAAAATTTTAAAAATTTAAATAATTTTGTTTTATACTTAGTGCAAACTTGGTCTTGTGAGTCACTTTAGAGACAATTCTAACACTTATGGGTCACTCTTAAATTTTTGTTATTATTTTTTCCAAAAATACACATGTCAAGGAATCCAATGGTACCATTCAATGAGTTAGAGAACTCAAAAATATTTTGTTTCAAATTTAGAAGAAAGTTGATCATGTGAGCCACTTATGGGGCATTTCCAACACGCATGTGTCATTCTTAAATTTCTAACCCCCATGTGTCATTCTTAAACTTTTGCTACTACTTTTTTCCAACAGTAGGCATGTCAGGAAGTCTAATAAAACCATACAATGAGTCCAAATAACTGCATAATCTTAGGCATAATCCTCAACACATATGCAATTGCCATGTACTGATTTTGTTCATTGACTCCAGCCATAGTACTTAAAGAACAACAGTTAAATAAATGAATATGTTTAACCCAGAACAATATCATAGATACATACATGCAATGAATATAGACAATTGGTTCTTAGTTTTACCAAAAAGAGCACTAAAAGAGCTCGCTCTATTTATTAAGAGAGATGCATGCATTTGTCTTGAATAGTGTATAATTATCTGGCTGGACTATGGAGTGAGAGTGGATACTTTTCAATGAGTCTAAATTTGTGCAGAGAAGTCTCATGTACATTTTTAAAAATCTAAATTATTTTGATTTGGACTTACTACAAAATTAGTCATGTGAGTCATTTCTAAGGCAATTATGATACCTTTGTGCCACTTTTAAATTTTTGCTATTATTTAGTAGTGGGTACATTAGAGAATTCAAAGTTATCATTCAATGAGTTCCAAAGGTGTGCAGAGAATCCTCATACACATTTTTAAATATTGAAATTAGTTTGTTTTGGACTTAGTGCAAACTTGATCATGTTAGTTACTGTACTTCTGTTCTGAGACTATTTTGACACCCTTGTTCCACTTTTAGATTTCTGATATTGTTTTTTTCCAACAATGGGCACAACACGGAATCCAATAGTATCATTTAATGAGTCCAAATGTGTGCAGGGAACACTCATGTAGAATTTTAAAAATTGAAATGATTTTATTTTGAACTTAGTGCAAACTTGGTCATATGAGTCACTTCGAAGACAATTCTAACACCCATGTGCCACTCTTAAATTTTTGCTATTATTTTTCACCAAAAACACGTACGTCAAGGAATCTAATGCCACCACTCAATGAGTCGAAATGTGTGCAGATAACGTTTTTATAATTTTTCAAAACTCAAAATTCTTTTGTTTTAGATGTAGTACAAAGTTGATCATGTGAGCCACTTATGAAGCATTTCTAACACCCATTTATCATTTTTAGATTTTTGCAATTATTTTTCTCCAACAGTAGACATGTCAGGGAATCAAATAGTACCATTCAATGAGTCCAAATATCTGCATAATCCAACACATATTCCTCAGCACATTTGTAATTGGCATGTACTAGTTTTGTTCCCTCACACCATCCATTGTACCTAAAGAACAAAAGTTAATTGAATGAATATGTTTAACCTACAACAACATCATAGATATATACATGCAATGAAAACAAACAATTACACATGCAGAAGATGAAAGTAAAAGATATGCTCCATTGATCTTGGGTTCTTAGTTTTAGCAAAAAGAGTCTCAAAAAAGCTCTATTTATGAAGAGAGATACATGTGTTTGAGTTGAATAGTGTAATAATTATGTGGACTATGAAGTGAGAATGGGTACTTTTCAATGAGTCAAAAGGTGTACATAGAAGTCGTATGTACATTTTTAAGAATCTAAATTATTTGGTTTTGGACTTAATGTAAAGTTGGTCTTGTGAGTCATTTCTAAGGCAATTCTAATACCTATGTGCCACTTTTAAATTTTTGCTATTATTTTTCTCCAGCAGTGTGTATGTTACGGAATCCAATGGTATCATTCAATGAGTCCTAAATGTGTGCAAAAGAATCCTCATATAAATTTTTAAATATTGAAATTAGTTTGTTTTGGACTTAGTGAAAACTTGATCATGTTAGCCACTTTTGAGACAATGCCGACACCCCTATGCCATTTCTAAAGTTTTTATATTATTTTTCTCCAACAGTGGACACATCACGGAATCCAATAGTACTACTCAATGAGTCCAAATGTGTGCAGAGAACACTCATGTACAATTTTAAAAATTGAAATGATTTTACTTTGGACTTAGTACAAAATTGGAGATGTGAGTCACTTTTGAAACACTCTTAAATTTTTGTTATTATTTTTCTCCAAAAATGTGCACCTTAACACCTTAAGGAATCCAATGACACCATTCAATAAGCTCAAATGTGTTCAGAGAACCTTTTTATAATTAGTCAAAACTAAAAATTCTTTTGTTTTATATTTAGTACAAAGTTTATCATTTAAGCCACTGATGAGACATTTCTAACACCCATTTACCATTCTTATATTTTTGCTATTATTTTTCCCCAACATTAAAAAAGTTAGGGAATCTTATAGTACCATTCAACGAGTTCAAATATCTGCAACACATAGTCTTCAGCACATTTGCAATTGGCATGTACTAGTTTTGTTCCCTCACTCCATCCATAGTGCCTAAAGAAAAAAAGTTAATTGAATGAATATGTTTAACCTACAACATCATAGATATATACATACAATGAAAATAGACAATTAAACACGAAGATGATGAAACTAATAGATATACTCTATTGATCTTGGGTTCTTAGTTTTACCAAAAAAGAATCCTAAAAAAGATCTATTTATGAAGAGAGATGCACGTGTTTGTCTTGAATAGTGTAGTAATTATGTGGACTATGGAATGGAGTGAGTACTTCTCAATGAGTCTAATTGTGTGTAGAGAAGTCTTATTACACTTTTTAAAATCTAAATTATTTTCTTTTGGATCTAGTGCAAAGTTGGTCATGTGAGTCACTTTTAAGGCAATTCTGATATCCTTGTGTCACTTTTAAATTTTTGCTATTATTTTTCTCCAACAATAGGTATGTTAGGGAATCCAAAGGTATCATTCAATAAGTCCAATTGTGTGCAAAGAATCTACATATACATTTCTAAATATTGAAACTATTTTGTTTTGGACTAGTGTAACCTTGACCATGTTAGCCACTTCAGAGCTATTCCAACACCCCTGTGCCACTTTTAAAGCTTTTATATTATTTTTTTCGACAATAGACACACCATGGTATCCAATAGTACAATTCAATGAGTACAAATGTGTCTAGAGAACATTCATGTAGAATTTTAAAAATTGAAATGATTTTATTTTGGACATTGTGCAAAGTTGGTCATGTGAGTCACTTCTAAGGATATTTGATATCCTTGTGCCACTTTTTAATTTTTGCTTATATTTTTCTCCAATGAGTCCAATTGTGTGCAAAGAATCCTCATATACATTTTTAAATATTGAAATTATTTTTTTTTAGACTTAGTCCAAACTTGATCATATTGCCCACTTTTGAGGCTATTCCGACACTCCTACGCTACTTTTAAATTTTTTATAGTACTTTTTATCAATAATGGACACATCACGAAATCCAGTAGTACCATAAAATTAGTCCAAATGTGTGTAGAGAACACTCACGTATAATTTTAAAAATTGAAATGATTTTGTTTTGGACTTAGTGCAAACTTAGTCATGAGAATCACTTTGGAGACAATTTTAACACCCATGTGCCAGTCTTTAATTTTTTATATTAATTTTTTTCAAAAATGCGCACGTTAAAGAATTCAATGGTACCACTTAATGAGTCAAAATGTATGTAGAGAACCTTTTTATAATTACTTAAAATTAATGTTTTAGATTTAGTACAAAGTTGACCATGTGACCACTTATGAGGCATTTCTAACACCTATGGTCATTCTTAAATTTTAACTATTATTTTTCCCAACAAGTAGGCATGTCAAGGAATCTAATAGTACCATTCAAAGAGTCCAAATATCTGCATAATCCTCAGCACATTACAATGGCATGTATTGATTTTGTTTCCTCACTCCAGCCATAGTATCTGAAGAGTAACAGTTAATTGAATGAATACGTTTAACCTACAACAACATCATGGATATACATGCAATTAAAATGGAATCAGAAATTACACACAAAGATGGTGAAAGTAAAATATATGCTCTATTGATCTAAAAAGAGTCCTAAAAGCTCTATTTATGAAGAGATATGCATGTGTTTGTCTTGAATAGTGTAATAGTTATGTGGACCATGGAGTGAGAGTGGGTAGTTTTCAATGAGCCTAAATGTTTGCTAAGAAGTCTTATGTACATTTCTAAAAATCTAAATTATTTTGTTTTGGACCTAGTGCAAAGTTGGTCATGTGAGTCACTTCTAAGGCAATTTTGATATCCTTGTGCCACTTTTAAAATTTTGCTATTATTTTTCTCCAACAATGGGTACCTTAAGGAATCCAATCATTCAATGAGTCTAATTGTATGCAGAGAATCCTCATATACATTTTTAAATATTGAAATTAATTTGTTTTGGACTTATTGCAAACTTGATCATGTTAGTCACTTCTGAGGCTATTCCGACAACCCTCTACCACTTTTAAATTTTTTATATTATTTTTTTCCAACAATTGGCATACCACAGAATCTAATAGTAGCAGTCAATGAGTCCCAATGTGTGAAGAGAAAACTCATGTACGATTTTAAAAATTGAAATTATTTTATTTTGGACTTAATGCAAACTTGGTCATGTGACTCACTTCGCAGACAATTCTAACACCCATGTTTCACTCTTAAATATTTGTTATTATTTTTCTCCAAAAAGCACACGTCAAGGAATGCAGTGGTATCACTCAATGATTCGAATTGTGTTTAGAGAACCTTTTTATAATTAGTCGAAACACAATTATTTTGTTTTACATTTCGTACAAAAGTTGATTATGTGAGTCACTTATGAGGCATGTCTAACACACGTGTGCCATTCTAAAATTTTAACTATTATTTTTCCCAACCAGTAGACATGTCACAGATTAATTGAATGAATATGTTTAACCTACAACAATATCATAGATATATTCATGCAAAGAAAATGGAATAGACAATTACACACGAAGATGAAGATGAAGATGATGAAAGTAAAAGATATCCTATATTGATCTTGGGTTCCTTGTTTTACTAAACATAGTCCCAAAAAACTCTATTTATAAAGAGAGATGCATGTGTTGGTCTTCAATAGTGTAATAATTATGTGGACTATGAAATGAGAGCGGGTACTTTTCAATGAGTCTAAATGTGTGCAGAGAAGTCTTATGTAAATTTTTAAAAATATAAACTATTTTGTTTTTGTCATGTTGGTCATGTGAGTTACTTCTAAGGCAATTCTGATATCCTTGTGCCTCTTTTAAATTTTTGTTATTATTTTTCTCCAACAACGGGTAGGTTAGGGAATCCATTGTTATCATTCAATGAGTCAAATTGTGTGCAGAGAATCTTTATATACAGTTTTAAATATTGAGATTATTTTGTTTTGGACTTAGTGCAAACTTGATCATGTTAGCCACTTCTGAGGCTATTCCGACAACCCTCTGCCACTTTTAATTTTTTTATATTATTTTTTCTAACAATGGGCATACCACGGAATCCAATAGTACCATTCAATGAGTCCCAATGTATGTAGAGAAAACTCATGTACAATTTTTAAAATTGAAATGATTTTGTTTTGGACATAGTGCGAACTTGGTCATGTGAGTCACTTTAGAGACAATTCTAACACCCACATGCCACTCTTAAATTTTTGTTATTATTTTTCTCCAAAAATGTGTACCTCAAGTAATCCAATGGTACCACTAAATGAGTCAAAATGTGTGCAGAAAACCTTTTTATAATTAGTCAAAACTCAATTATTTTGTTTTAGATTTCGTACAAAGTTGATCATGTGAGCCACTTGTGAGGCATTTCTAAATGTGTGCAGAGAACCTTTTTATAATTAGTCAAAACTCAATTATTTTGTTTTAGATTTCGTACAAAGTACTATTCAATGAGTCAAAATATATGTAGTGAACCATTATATACATTTTCTAAAGCAAAACTTTTAGGCTTTTGAAATAATTGCCTATAAGTAGACATGCTAGGAATGTGTTTCAGTTTACACATCTCATTTCTCACTTTCACTTGCATCCCATTCTTTTCTTCTTTTATCTATGTATTTCAAAGTTCATATACCTTTCAAAATGTTGTTATCCAACCAAAATCAATACAGATCTGCATGCATTGGTAGAATGGTAAGATCAACCTATCTTATATTTTCTTACACTTCAATTCTACATTAGTAAATATTGAGTCAAATTTCTTCATAATTGTAGGAAAGTGAACAAATCATATCATCATCCTACTTTCCTTCCATGCCAAAACCCCATCCATTAATTATTCCATAACTAAAACAAGTTGGCTTTTCTGGAGTTGTAAAGTCGTGACATTTGAAGGTTGGTCATGGGTTGGTAACAACTTTGGTGGAAAGGTGGAGACCTAAGACTTACACCTTTTATTTTTCAACAGAAAAGTGTACCATAACCCTAGAGGATGTTTCACTTCAACTCAACTTAAGAGTTAATGGATTAGCAGTAACTGACCATATGTTGTTAGATTGGGAGAAAATGTAAAATGTGTGACATTTACTTGGGCATTGTGCCAATAAAAAAGGAGTCACTAATAGGTTCTATGTTGCAACTTCCTGAAGAACCATCTGAAGAACAACTTCATGCCCAGAGACATACAGATTAGGTTTAATTGGAGGAATTTTGATGTCTGCAAAACAGGCAACAAAGTTCATATGTGATGTATCTAACTTTGTTAAGTAATCTTAGAAGATCCTGACACTATAGTGGGGGTCTACTTGTTTGGTTGTATTATACAGGGAAATGTGCAGAGCAACAACTGTAAGAGCAAAAACAATGGGTGGTTGTGCATCCATGTTACAATTTTGATTGTTACCATCCTAGGCATGGCTTTACATGTCATATATTGCATCCATTTCTAGTCTTCTGTAAACATACCCTTTGGTCTACATATAGAGTTGTCAAAACGGGACCCAGCCTACATTATAAAATGGGCCATAAATTTTGGCCTAGTCTAGTCCGATGTCGAGCCAACCAACCATTTTTTGTGGTCTAATTATAAAATAAAAGAATCATAACTACGTTTATACAAAAAATCATGACATATTATTGTTTAAAAGTTTATCATTTAATATTCAAAAACTAAAAACTAAATGTATTATACAACAACATCACATATCTAGTCTAATATTATTTTTTTTTGTTAGTAACAATATCATATATATATATATATATATATATAAAATTTTGTGCAAAATTGTTCATAACAGAACAACACAAAATGAATCAAGAAAAAACTTAAAACATCATACAAAAGAAATAGTACAAGATATATTCTATCTAAAACAAGGGGAAAAAACATTATATCTAATAAACAAGAATAATACAACCTAACATTGGGTCTGAACTTTTCTTTCTCTACCACATCATCCAACCTTTTTATAAGTACATGTACCCTCATTCCTTGCAATTTTGTTAAATAAAGATAAAAATTAAAGCACCATTATGAAAACATAGGATAATTGATTTTTTTATTTATGTAAATAAAGTGGACACAAATCTAAAAGGAGAGTTTTTTTAAAATGTTATTTATGTAAAAAATTTGCATAAACATAGATTACCCTAAACACAACATTATATTCATTTACTAAATATAATATATTACAACTAGTTTTTACGTTACTACTTTTTATTATATGTATTTTTAATTTACTTTTAGTAATATTTAAATTATCTAACTATTCTTTTCATGAACTCTTTCTGGAATTCATAGAATATAAATATAACCAAAAGGTTATATAAAAATTACAAGAAAAATAATACATATTTATATATATTCATCTTCTAAATAAATATAACTCATTCCTAAAGATAACAAGTCATACTAAGTTTCACTCATTTAATCAATCTTAAATATAATTTATAAGAAATCTAAGAAGATAATCTATAACTCTTATCAAGACTTTAAGTTCCAAAAAAACATTTACTTATCTTTAAAGTTCAAAAAATCGCAACCAAAACATATTCCAGACTTCAACCAATTCCAAACATATAACACACAAACCCTGCATAAAACTCAAGATAGTGTAACCATGTCACTTGTATATCTAGATCATCTACCCTAAAATACTATCAAAATCATAACTAATTTCCCTTACCTAAAAAACTAGCTACTTCAAAAAAACTCTAACCATTCTTAGTTCACATAGAAAGCTCAAATCTATCCACAAAAACTCTTATCATCAAATCGAAGATACCATTACAATCCTAAACTAACAGAGATTTATCTTTGTCCAATAGAGTACACATGCAAGCACATAGCCTATGGATGCAAACTACCTTTCTTGTAAATGACCCAAGGAAAAAAGGCAAAGAAAAACTTACTCTAAATGAAATTTTGATCGGATGGATATCTTTCGTGGATATTTTATGTTCTCTATTATAGCTTCACTATGGTATGTTCGGATCTTTAAAAGGATGAACAGTTGATTCAAAAATCTAGAGAGAAAACAAGGGGAAATTGTTTAAAAGAGATTATGATTTTCAAATAATGTTTGAATAAGTAACTTTTCTATTTATAAGTTTTTTAACTTAAATAATAAAATTAGAGTTGAATATTTGCGAAAAGGTTTGTGGACTACCCGTATTACCCGCAAGTCACGCGTGTGTGGGTTTGAACTTTTTTTAGGGATGACAATGTGGGGTGGGTTGTGTGGGCTGGCCCGCGACCCACTTCCAAAATGTGTGGGGTGGGCTAAACATTTTAGCCTGTCATCCCGTATAGGTTTGCCCTGTATAACTCGCAACCCACATAGACCAAAGTGCAGGTTGGCTCACCCTACAACCCATGCAGACCAAAGTGCAAGCTGGCTCGTCCCGCCCTGTGGCCCGCACTATATTTTTTATTTATTTTTTAATTTTTTTATTGTTGTATAGTATTATGTGTGTTGAATATGACTAAATATTTTTATTCATTATTTGATGAATATATTTACAAGTACAAATTTAAATTTTATTTCATAGTCTAATTTAATATATTTTTTCACAATGTGTTTCTTGGATTACTTGCAACAAATAATAAATAATTAGTTTTTACATTCTATTTTGTAATTATTATACTTGTATTCAATCTTGGGTTCTACATTATACTCAAATTTGGGATTAAAAATTATAAAAGACTTTTTTGATTTTATTTTTACTTTTTTAAAATTTTAAGTGGTTTGGCCCACAGACCACAAACCTGCAGCTATGTAAGATGGGCCAAGCATTTATAGCCCACGATCCTTAAGCGAGCTGGCTCATCCCAGCCCATTTTTGGCAAGCTAAATGCAGGGAAGCCAAAGCGGGTCGGCCCGACGTGCTACCCCTAACTGTTTTAGTAAATTTTTAGTATGAGTTTTCCGCACAACTCGCGAGTTAAGCAGCTTTTACCCACCGCGGGTTATCCACAATCCATAACCCGCAACACTAAGTCAAATTCAATCCAAACTCTAATAGTTATTATTTGTATAGGTTATCACCAAGTCTAATTCAATATAAAATGTAATATTTTTTACTTCTATTGATTATCACCAAGCCCAATTCAACCTAAAATATATTTATTTTGCTTTTATTGGTTATGCATTGTTTAATGAATTGAATAAATTATTGTTATACAAATGAATGTTAAAAAATCTTAATGTAACTTTGCAAGGTGTGGGCTTGCTCGTTTAATCCACGAGTTTTATAATGTATAAAAAATTAAAGATCATTTTAAATATATGTTAAACAGACGGATTTTGTATAGTATGAGTTTATGCAGTTGTGGATTTAAATAAATAGACAGATTCATTCATATATCCATTTGTAAATAAAATATTTATACTTTATTTTTTTTTTTCACTTCTACTTTTAAACAAATTAATTGAGTTCTTGTAGGTAAAGTATATTCAAACTCAAATAGTAGATATATAATAAAGTTTAGAGTTATTGAATATAAGAAGTTAAAATAATCAAAGTTATGTTATGGATTTTATTAACTCGTTTGAGTTATACAAGATTTTATAATAAGTCTTCATAATTTAGCAGAGTTTTAGTAGTTACAGCATCTCCTATATTTTTTTTTGTTTATTTTGTAAATCGTAATATATATTCAGAGAGAGGTAACTTGGTAAGAAACTTTTGTTGAAAATAAACGTCTTTAAATATGGGCACTTCTATAGGGTTGTTGACTTATTTTCAAGACAATTAAATCATGATCTTTAATTTGCTTCTGATATTTAAAAAAGTTAAACATTTTCTGCAAAAGCTAGTTTCCATTTTTGTGTAATTGTGTTTTCTAATTTTCTAGAAGGTCAACAAATATTCTTTACATGTTTTTGTGTTAAATTAAAGCTTTGTATAAACTTCATATAAAGTATTAAATGTCTATAAGGTTAGTTTAGTTTATGTGGGAATAATTTCAAGAAAATTTTAGAAAAAAAAATTAACTAAAGACACTGAGTTTTTTGGGGGCAGGAGAGGGTCTAGTCCTAAATTTTTTAAAATTCAATGCAGAAATAAATGAAAATAATTTTCAATTTTTTTATAACTTAAGTCTTTAATGTTATTAAATATTTCATTTATTTATTTTAATGGTCCTTTAAGCTAAGCTATATCAACTAAAAAAATCATTAAATTTTATAATTTGTAATAAATTTTTTAATATTTTTTAATAATATCCTCTCGTTATAAGAATATTGATTGTAATTTATCTTCTCTTTTTATTTGAGGAACAAGAACGTGATTACAAAGACAGTCTCTACATCGATTATAGAAGAAAGATCAATAATATTTTTAGAATTTTGATATTTTATTTCAATCTTTCATTTGAATTTTTTATTTTTCAACATTTTATTTTAATCTAACCTTTATTATATATTTATTTCATATATTTTTGTACCTTTTTAAATGAATTTCAATCATATAAATTTAATTGTTTTTAAAGTTTATACATTTTTTTACAATTACTAATTTTTTATATTTTTTTATACATTTAAAAAAATTAAATTTTAACATAATCAAATTTTTATTTCTAAATAAACATATTATATAATATAATATATTATAATTATATAAATTATATATTATTATACAATAATATGTAATATAATATTTAAATTTTAAAACTAATACACAATCAAATCTAGCTACTTCAAAAAAACTCCAATCGTTCTTGATACACATGGGAAGCTCAAATCTGCCCATAAAACCTCTTATCATCAAACCAAAGATATCATTACAATCCTAAACTAATAGAGATTCATCTTTGTCCAATAAACTATCACTACAAGAAAATTGTAAATTACTGACGAAAAATTTTTCTTCGATAATTTTTAATTATCAACAAATTTTACCGACTGTCGGTAGCTCGCGCCATATTGTGCGAAATAAAATTCGTCGGTAAAGTTGGCGCCATATTGTGCGAAATAAAATCCGTCAGTAAAGTTGACGTTATATTGTGCGAAATAAAATCTGTCAATAAATCCGTCGATAAATCCTGTGATAATTTAAATATTTATATATTTATATTTATATGTTTATATTTTTATAATTTTATATGTTTATATATTTATATGTTTATATGTTTATATGTTTATATGTTTATATGTCTATATGTTTATATGTTTATATCTTCATATGTTTATATCTTCATATGTTTATATCTTCATATGTTTATATCTTCATATGTTTATATCTTCATATGTTTATATCTTCATATGTTTATATCTTCATATGTTTATATCTTCATATGTTTATATCTTCATATGTTTATATCTTCATATGTTTATATCTTCATATGTTTATATCTTCATATCTTCATATCTTCATATCTTCATATCTTCATATCTTCATATCTTCATATCTTCATATCTTCATATCTTCATATCTTCATATGTTCATATCTTCATATGTTCATATGTTCATATCTTCATATGTTCATATGTTCATATGTTCATATGTTCATATGTTCATATGTTCATATGTTCATATGTTCATATATTCATATATTTCTATATTTCTATATTTCTATATTTATATATTTGTCTATTTGTATATTTGTATATTTGTATATTTATATATTTAATTATATATTTATTATTTATTTGTATATATACATATGTTTGCATGTATATATATATATATATATGTACATGTGTGTTTGTATGTATATATGTTTGCAAGGGATTCAATGTTTCTTTTTTAAAATTGAAAGATCTTATTTCTGGACGGAATAAAGAATAATCAAGATTGTATTTGAATAAAAGTTAATAATAAATATTTCTAAATTTTAAATAAGAAGTAATTATATTTATTGATATATAAAAAGAATATCAAATATTCTATTTAACATCTCATCTAATATATTTTTCAATTTCAAAATGTTTTATGATGTTTAATTAAATAACTTAAATATATTGTATGAAAAATATTTTAATACAAAATTTAGTAAATAAAATAATCATAATATATTTTATTAGTATTATTGATGATCTTTTAACATGTATAAAACTTAACCACTTTAATAAACAAAATGTTTTGTACACAAGTGAAAAAATTTATATTAATTTATTTATTTATTTTTATACTATTTTTATTTATTTAAATATATATATATATATAATAAAAAATTTATTTGTTTATTTAAATAATATATTGTTTTATATATTTTTTAAGATTCTTTAGCTGCACAGAGTCACAGTATGTCAGATCTATTTTGTCATATATTAGATATTACTAAATTTTTCTTTTTTTCTGAGTATCCTTCCTAGATTTCTTGGACTATTGTTCAGAAAATTGGACCATTTTTTTGTTTTTATTACCAATACTTATAATTAATATGATTTAATAAAATTATTAATTTTCTTTCAATAACTTAATATTCATTCCGTATGTTTTACTAATTAATGTATTATTTTTGTGGATAATATACATTATACTAATTAATATTATAAACAAATTCTTAAAGTGAATTCATTTTATTATAAATTATTTATTTCATTTAACTGATGCAAATGAAATTAAAAATAATAAGGGATGTTCATAAGAATCCCATAGGTAAAATACAGCTAAATATTAGTTGGAGAGATTTTACATAACCTACTTTTTTTATTTTTAATAAATTATAAATCTAATCATATTTATTATTATTGTATAAAATTGTCTAATTTCATTTCTTATAAATCTTATATAAAATAAAATAAATTTAATTCCGAATAATCAAATTAACATATAGTTAATTATAAAACTATACTGAACCTGTTATTATTATTATGACATATTATACAACTATACTGGGACCTTTGTTATTATTATTATTATATATGTTTAAATTAATTATTTTCTAAGTTGGTCATCTTAAAATTTTAATAAATGTGAAATATGTTTTATAAGAGAACATTTAATAAATTATAACATTGACATAAAATCTAATTATAACTTTTTAAAAAAAATATACATAACATCTTAGAAACGAAAACATTATAATAAATTGTAAAATAATAAAAAAATTAATGTCTTTCTACATTTAAATAAAACAGCATCATACACAAATCATTATATTTTAAAACATATATTTATTGTTCATTGGATACAAAAGTCTTTTAACAAACATAAATATAAATTGCTTTGAACATTAAACATAAAACACATAATTATTACACATGGTCTGCAACAAAACACAGAAACTATAAAAAGAGAAAACATCTGCATGAACGCTTATGCATACAGTAGGTAATTTTCATATCTGGACCATTGAACTTGTGGATAGAGCTGCATGCAGAAATAGAAACACATTCACATGTTGTTATCATCATCAGTGGGTGGTTTTAGATTAGCATAAGGATCAAAGTTGGAAACAAATCCACCTGATCTACAAGATGAAGCCATGGATTGTGATTATGGGTGGCAAAACGGGCCAGCCCGGCCCGTTTAGGCCCGCCCCGTCATGAGCCCGCCAAAAACGGGGTGGGCCAGCCCGCCATAGTGATACGGGCCAAAATTTCTAACCCGCCCCGTCATAAGGCGGGCTGACAGGTTGGCGGGCTGGTCTGCCTATATTTTTTATTTTTTATTTTTCATGTTTTTAAAAAATCTATTTTTTGGGTTTTTTATTTTATTTTTTTATCTTTGATTTTAAATTGGACTTTTTTTTTCTTTGCAACTATTTTGTTTGTGTCCAATTTAAATGAATTTTTGTAATTACAACAATATATTAAAGATGTATATGGTGACATGACATTTAAAAAGTGCAAGCTAAAAGCATAATGTTTATTACAAAAGAAATTACAATCAGTGAGGTGTTGAAGGAATCCTAGGTATAGCTACTTTCCCAAATTTAAAGAAAATAAGTAAGAGTGAATGAGGTGTTATATTTTTTCGCGGGCCGCTGGCCCGCTCTGCCCCGCCCCTGGCCCGACGGGTTGGCAGGCTAGACGGGACGAGCTGATACGGGTTGGCAGGTTAAAAATGCTAGCCCGCCCCACTTATATGTTGGCGGGCCAGCCCGCCGGACCCAACCCACTTTACCACCCCTAATTGTGATGGATCATACTCAAACATTCCAAAAGCATGAGGATAAGGTGGATTCATCTCCATGGGAGGAGGGAGAGAAGTAAAAGAAGTAGAACCAGAAGCACGTCTCGTAGAAAGACGTTATTCACTTTGACGATAGCGATGAAGGTAAATAGAAAGAGATTCAGCATACTCATCAAAGCCGAGCTTTCCCATAGACCACAGCACATCTTCACTGTCACAGTCTTACGTTGTTCACGGTGACACCGATCGTTTGCTTTTGCAGTGATGAAACTGATGATGTATTCAGAAACACATTCTTGGATCGTCTCTTTTGCCTCATCTGAGATCTTTGCATGTGGTGGTAGGATCTTGCGCATGATCCTCAGCACATTTGCAATTGGCATGTACTGATCTTGTTCTCTCGCTCCATCCATAGTATCTGAAAAACAACAACAACTAATTAAACAAATATGTTTAACTTACAAATATCACAGATATGCATGCATGCAGATGATGATGAAAGTACCATAGGAATGCTCTGCTGATTTGGGTTCTTAGTTTTAGAAGAAAGTCTTGAAAAGCTCTTCTATTTATGAAGAGAGATGCATGCCTCGTCTTGAACAATGCAATGGTTATGTGGATTATGCAGTGACAGATAAGCTTACGATGGATTTATTCATCAGATGAAACTGGTCCAATGACAAAAGATTTATGGAAAATAAAGATTTATGGAAAATAAGTATTTATTGTATATTTACGTAGCCAATGAATTTAACAATACTCAGGTGAATGCATAACAGTGAAACATTTATTACTCTTGAAAATCTGAAACATATTAATGATAATTTATATTTTGTTTTAATATTTATTAATTAATACTAATTCATTTTCAGTTAGATTATTTAATTGTGCATTATAATATTAATTTCTACATTTTCAAACTTAATAAATAAATAAAGATTCTTGGATAAAAGAACTTGAATTGCTTAATTTAAGAAATATGTTAAACTGACATTTAAGGAGATGTCATCGTCACTGTGATCTAATCCATTTTTTTTTTTGCCTTTATATATATTAGGAGAGTTAATTGCATTTTCAAATAGCATGTGGTCGTTTATTTGAGAATTTATCTGACAATAAACTAGGTTACACATTTTTTTATAATTTAATTTTGATTAAAATAATATGTTTATAATTTATTCTTCAATAATTTTAAGAAGTTTTTAGTCTTAATACTTTACAGATTAATATTTTTGAGAGTTTTATATTCAAAATATTTTTTTATATTTTTTATTACATATAAAAAATGTTAATTTTTATTTTATTTTTTTAATATTTGAAAACATGAATATGAGAATTATAAAAAAACATCTTTTTTTTTCGTAACAGGTGTTTCAACGTATTGACACCAGAAAAATACGTGTCTTATAATAGCATTGTTCATTTGGGAAGATGCTCTTTGTTAACTTAATTATATGAAAAATAAAAATAATGAATATTAATAACATAAAATACATTTATAAAATATAAAAGTTTTAATGTCACTGAATATAAAGACACAGTGAAAAGGAGAAAATAAAATGACAATGGCACACATTTTAAGAAATCTAACCTTATGCGAGTATTGTTTATTTCTGTAGTAATTATTAATTTTTAAATAATAAATTATAATTATTTAAAAATATTAATAATTATATTTTCACATTTAAGGTAAATATGTTAACATTTTAGAATTATTTAGGTTAAATAAGATTAATGAAGTATAAAAATAAAATAATGTTTTATAAAACTTGTTAAAGTAAAGGTCATAAGGTTTGAAAATCACAAAAACAATATCATCATTCTTTATATTTGAATAAAATATTAATTTCTTTAAGTTAATTATTATTTTTATTTTAAAATTAGTGAATTTATAGATAGAATAAAATCATTTTAATAAAATTATTTTAGGAGGTGGTAAATTTATTGTTGTTAATAATATACTGGTATAATCATAGGAAAGAGTACTTTTTTTATACGTTGACTGTGTAATTAGTTTATTTACGCAAATAATAATTCCATATAAAAGAATAATTGTTAATAAATAATTATTTTTGTCATCTAAAATAAGAATGAAAATAATAACTCATTATAGTATATTTAATTAAAAATAATTAAAATCATGATATCATTGTAATAAAATTGTAGTTAATATAATTTTATGTAGCTGAAAGCCTAAACAATTACACAAATAAATTAAGCAATTTTCATAGAAACAGTAATATTGTCAGCCAATAGAAAGAGGTGATTAGATAATTATTTAGAGGGGTGAATTGGTAAAAAAGTAGACACTTCTTTATAAAATTGTTAAAAGGTGCAGACATTAAAAGAAAAAATATTTATATATTTATATTTATATGTTTATATTTTTATAATTTTATATGTTTATATATTTATATGTTTATATGTTTATATGTCTATATGTTTATATATTTATATGTTTAGATGTTTATATGTTTATATGTTTATATGTTTATATGTTTATATGTTTATATATTTATATGTTTATATGTTTATATATTTATATGTTTATATATTTATATATTTATATGTTTATATATTTATATATTTATATTTGTATATTTGTATATTTATATATTTGTATATTTGTATATTTGTATATTTGTATATTTGTATATTTGTATATTTTTATGTTTATATATTTTTATGTTTATATATTTGTATATTTGTATTAGTATATTTGTATATTTGTATATTGTAATATTTCAATTTTATTTTTAAGAGAGAGGAGAGAGAAAGATCAGATTTTCCTTCTTCCCCAACCCTCTTCTACTTCAGAACCCTTACTTTCCATCTTCTTCTTCTTCAGAGAACGCCTCTCTCTGCCGATCCATCATCTCCTCAAGCTGAAGCCACCTTTGTGCTCCTTGGAACGAGACAGAGACATTCAACCGAACAATTTCCCGTTTCGGTAAGTTTTCGTAACTTAAGGTTTAAGGGGTAGGCATTTGGGGCTTTTTGCATTTCTGAGTAGGATTTCGAAATTGGGAGCTCTTTTGTGTTCCTTTGCAACCTAAATTCATGTATAGGGGTCTAATTTTCGTTTTGGGGCAGAATTTTGTACAATTAGGTTTTTTTGCGTAGCTGGAACAGAGTGCTCGTGCGTACAATTTGGGACTTTGCTGTTTTGAGTTTGGGAGAAGCTCTTTTCCCTAATTTCAGGTAAGGGGAGTCTTGCCTTGGTCAATTATAGTCAGTTTGGTATGTTTAAGTGAAGAAATTTCCAATTGGGATAATTATTAGATTTATGTATTTCTGCTGTTTTGGTAGTACCTGTATAGTGGAGAATTGTTGTTTGATTGTACTGGTGTTGATGGTAATTATATCCATGTGAACCTGTGTAATGATATTTGTTTATGTTTTATGAGAAAGTATTGATGAATTACTATGTTTATATGTTTGGAATGAGTTAGTGCTTGAGTACATGTTATTGTGGAATGCCATTGTGTGGAATATATAGTCTTGTACTGCAAATGTGAATCTTGGCGATTAGAAATTGGGTTAAACTGATACAGGTACATGAAACTTTGGATAAATCCAAGTTTCAAAGAACTATTGTCCAAAATCTCTGTAATGTGAATTTTCTGATGATTGGAACTGTATATCTTGAACATGTATTTTCTTGTGATATTGAATATCTGGGATTTTATGTAGTATGAATGATTATATTGATTTTTATGAGTATAAGGCAGTAAGACCTGATGAGTTAAGACCCAGGCAATGAGACCTTGATGAATTAGAAATTGGCTGTGAAATGGGAATTATCTTATGTGTGCTTGTATGATAGCTTAGTGTGTGCAGAACTAAGGAAAAGCCGAATAGGGCATCCTGACTCCTAAGGTGATCTGAGTCACATAGACCAGTCACTTGTGGTGTGGAGTTGAAGGAGGTACCCCACAGGATTGATAGTAGGCTTCGGCCGGAGTGCAATACCTGTGACGGTGCTACCCTGACTGAGATGATTCTTTATATGATATCAATATTGGCATGAGGCCCACTGTTCCTCATCAGGTGGTTAACCCTACTTATCCGAGTTCTGCACAGTCTTCCGGAAGGCGTCTGTCGGTGTGTATGTGGTTGTAGATACTAGGCTCTCTGGTGAGTCCTAGTTAGGATTGATTGTAAATAATTATTTTTTTTAAATCATGATTGAAGTGTTATTCTGTATAAATTGGCTCACCCTTGTTTTTGTTGTATGTTGATCCTCTTGGGGTCCTGCCATGATCGTGTTCTACACGTGAGCAGATTCCAAGTCTACTGCAGGTGATGGTAAGTCCCAGTGAATTGGGCTCACAAGGCAATGATTTTCTATCTTTGGAATGCCTTTTTTTGGAATTAATATAGGCTTCTAGTCTTTTGTTTTATGTGTGGGGTTTTATCCCCTTTTTGTTCTATTTTCATATTTGAAATACTTGTTGTAAGGATGACTGTATGAACCTTAATTTAAATTTCTTCTTCTCTTTCATGCATTTTTTGGGGTGTTACATGTATATTTGTATATTTGTATATTTCTATGTTTCTATGTTTCTATGTTTCTATGTTTCTATGTTTCTATGTTTCTATGTTTCTATGTTTCTATGTTTCTATGTTTCTATGTTTCTATGTTTCTATGTTTCTATGTTTCTATGTTTCTATGTTTCTATGTTTCTATGTTTCTATGTTTCTATCTTTTTATATTTAGATATTTGTATATTTGTATATATACATATGTATGCATGTATATATATATATATGTGTGTGTGTGTGTATTTGTATGTATATATGTTTGCATACGTATTTAAATATATGTGTGTGTGTGTATTTGTATGTATATATGTTTGCATACGTATTTAAATATATGTGTGTGTGTGTGTATTTGTATGTATATATGTTTGCATACGTATTTAAATATATGTGTGTGTGTGTAATGTTTTAAATGAAAATCATTTTAGCTTAATGGTTGAAGTATCAACCTTTAATTCTAAGATCCTGTGTTCAAATCTTGCCAAAGTTAGTTTGTGATATTGATCATATGTTCATATCTTTAAAAGGATGAATAGTTGACTCAAAAATCTAGAGAGAAGACAGGGGGAAATTATTTAAGAGAGATTATGATTATTAAATGCAGTTTGAATAAGTAACTTTTGCAACTCGCATGAGTGTGGGTTTGTATTTTTTACTGAATTTTTAGTGCGGGTTTTTTCATACCCAACCCGCATGTTAAGTTATTTTTACCCGCAGTCCTTACGGGTTACCCGCAACTCACAACACCTAGTCAAATTCAATCCAAAATCTAATATTTGTTACTTCTATAGGTTATCACCAACTCTAATTCAATCGAAATCTAGTATTTTTTGCTTCTATTGGTTATCACAAGCAAAATTCAACCCAAAATTTATTTATTTTTCTTTTATTGTTTATGTATTATTTAATGGATTCAATAAATTATTATTATACAAATAAATGCTAAAAATTTTCAATCTATCTTTGTGGGTGCGAACTTGACCTATTTCACCCTTAGGTTTTTCGAGATGGATGTAGTGTATAAAAATTAAAGATCATTTAAAATGTGGACTAAACGGACGAATTTTTTATAATGCAGGTTTATGCCACTGTAGGCTTAATTGGGCATACTCGTCCATATACCCAACTTTAAATAAAATATTCAGAATTATTTAAAGTTTGGACTTATTGAATATAAGAAGTTAAAATGATCTAAGTTATTTTATGGTCTCCACCTCCCCAAAATTTCTAAAATTTAATGCATATACATAATGTGAATTAAATAAGAAAGATTTTTAATAATTTTACAACTTCTGTCATTTAATGTTAATAAATATTCTCTCTTTCTTTTTTATTGCATTTTGCACAACATTAATATTTCACCTTCTTATCTACCTTATTTTTAATAAATCTAATTTATTTTATTTCAAAAGAAATGTGCTAAATTGAAACTACAAAGAAAAAAAAAATGGGAAACACTCTGCAAATATTGATCATCCTTACAACATAGAGAATGTTGAAGATTTAATGAAAAGTAAAATTAGGTGGGATCTTAAATTTTTGTAAGAATTTAAATTTTTCTAATAATTTTTTAAATCAAAATTTGTTGTGCTAAAACTTTTAGGATTAAAAGTTATAAAGGGGAGATAATTTTGGGGGAAAATGTTTAGAAACTTCTCTTTGATGGAAAGAAGAGAAACCTACATTTTATTAGAGAAAGAAAAATAATAATAATAATTTATTACAAAAAGAATGTAAAAAGACAACGATATTATTGAAAAAAATTAATAAATTTATTATAAGTGATAAAATTTAATGATTTTTTTTAGTTTGTGTAGTCTAACCATAAAGGAATATTAAAAAACCACACAAAATATTAAATCATAAAATTAATTATACGAAATAATATGAAAACTGATAAAACATTATATTCTAAGACATGAGAGCTTTGAATTTTTTTCATGTAAAAAAAAATTGTATCTATATTTGGAATTACTTGTTCTCTTTTTGAAGTTCTTACAATCTAATTAGATATAAACATTCTTATATTTTTATATATTTTTGTATGAAAAATATGTGGATACATACTATAATTTTAACTTATATTTTTTATAACATACATCACTAAGTATTTAATCATATTTTTATAGTTTATTTTTTAGTTTTTAACTTTTATTTTATTTAAATGGATATATTAATGAAGAATAAAAAAATAGATTTATTTTCTGCAATAAAGAATTCAAGAAAATGAAAAAGTAAAGACAATCCTATAAATAAATATTATTTTTTAAATTATAATTATAATAAATTATGTACTTATTTTGATTGTATTAGTGACAATAATTATATATAAATTTTAAGTATATTATTTTGACCTCTCCAAAATTATTAGTTAAGATCCGCCACTGATTTTATGGATTTTAATTAGAACAAGTCTTCCAAAAGTTTAACAAAGTTTTAGTAGTTGTAGTATCTACTATATCCAATTTTTTTTGTTTACTTTGTGTTTCGTAATGTGAGAAATTTTTGTTGAAGATAAACGTCTATGAACCTGGGCACTTTTATAGGATTGTTGGCAGGGATGACAAATAAACTCGTCCTTGTGAATATTACTCGAATCTGTTCTGATTTTGATGAAAAATCTCCACATTACTAGTTATGGGTGTGGCAGTATCTTATTTTTTTAATTAGGTATGGAGATGAGGATGTACGTACCTGTCCCGTCCCCACTCTTATACCCGTCCTAATACCTTATGTTTGTCCTCATATTCATTCAATTTTAAATTATTAAAACATATTTAGTTTATTAAGTAATTTTAAAAACTTTATTCTTAGTTTTTTAATTTATTTCTAGAACATACATTTGATAATTTCTTTTATTTTTTTATGATTATTTGACCTTTATTAAATTGTTATTTGATGATACTCTAATTTGATATTTGTGCAATTATAATTTCTTTATTGATATTTGTTATTAGAGAAAAAAATGTGTATTATTTTGACTTTAAATCATTTATAATATCATGTTTTCTTTGTTGTGTTTTAATTTTTTGTAAAAAATTATTTAATTAATATTTAGTATAGAAAAAGGTGAATGAGAGATTATATCCGTTACCTAATGGAAAAACCCTACCGGATAAGCATAGGGATAAGATAAAAATTTAATACCTGTTAAACTTGACATATAAATTATTAATTAAATATTTATAAGATTAGGTGATATGATCTTATAAAGGAATAATTTTAAGAAAATTTTGAAAAAGAGGAATTTGGAGAGGAATCCAAATTATAGAAGGAAATTAGAACAAGAGGAATTTGGGTTCTCAATTTTTCCTAAAAATTTAATGCATATACATCATAAAAATTAAATGAGAATATTTTTATTTGTTTTTATAATTTAAGTTATTTAATATTATTAAAATATTCTATTTATTTCTTTTATTAATACCAATAATATTTTTGTTCTTTTATATTCTCTATATAAATGTTGATTATAATTTATCTTTTTTTTCCATAATAAATTATTATATTAGTATTTATTTTTCTTTAATAAAATGTAAGTTTTTTTCTATTAAAAAACATATCTAGAAAATATCAAACATTTTTTCTCAAAACAATTTCCTTCTATAATTTTTTAGTTCTAAAAATTTTACAACAAAAAATTTGATTTAAAAATTATTACAAAATAACTTCTAAAAAAATTAACATTCCTCCTAATTTAATTTATATATTTATAATTTTAAATTAAAAAAATTATAACTCTAAAAACATAATTAAAAAAAATAAATTTTCATTTTTTAATATAAATCTAAATATTAAAAGGGTTGAGCTTCTCAAGAGCAAGAGGAATTTGGGTTCTCAATTTTTCCTAAAAATTTAATGCATATACATCATAAAAATTAAATGAGAATATTTTTATTTGTTTTTATAATTTAAGTTATTTAATATTATTAAAATATTCTATTTATTTCTTTTTATTAATACCAATAATATTTTTGTTCTTTTATATTCTCTATATAAATGTTGATTATAATTTATCTTTTTTTTTCCATAATAAATTATTATATTAGTATTTATTTTTCTTTAATAAAATGTAAGTTTTTTTTTTCTATTAAAAAAACATATCTAGAAAATATCAAACATTTTTTCTCAAAACAATTTCCTTCTATAATTTTTTAGTTCTAAAAATTTTACAACAAAAAAATTTGATTTAAAAAATTATTACAAAATAACTTCTAAAAAAAATTAACATTCCTCCTAATTTAATTTATATATTTATAATTTTAAATTAAAAAAATTATAACTCTAAAAACATAATTAAAAAAGATAAATTTTCATTTTTTAATATAAATCTAAATATTAAAATTTCAAATTAAAAAATAGAAATCAAGATATTCAAGTTATTTTTACAAAAGAAATTTAGTATTTTTTGTAAGAAAATTTTACTTTCAATCCTAATTTTATTTTAGACTTTTAAAGTAAATAAATTTTAGACTTTAAAAAAAAATATTTTTTACTGTAACCTTTTTATATAAAGAAAATATTTTAAATATTTTTTTTTCTATTTAGATATACAGTAAAATCTTCCCTGATATGCTTCTAGTAACATAGATATCTTTATTATTTTATCTTATGTTATATACAAACATATAATTTAGATGGTACCACGTTGAATAAATATAAATATTGAGACAATAACTCTATTTTATCTTTTTTATTTTATGGTATATACAAACATATTCTAGGTATCCCTTTCTATGGTATATATTAAATTGCAAGGGATTCAATGTTTCTCTTTTTTAAAATTGAAAGATCTTATTTGTGGACCGAATAAAGAATAATCAAGATTGTATTTGAATAAAAGTTAATAATAAATATTTATGAAAAATATGTGGATACATACTATAATTTTAACTTATATTTTTTATAACCTATATCACTAAGTTTTAATCATATTTTTATAGTTTATTTTTTACATTTTAACTTTCATTTTATTGAAATAGATATATTAATGAAGAATAAAAAAATAGATTTATTTTCTGCAATAAAGAATCCAATAGTAGCAGTCAATGAGTCCCAATGTGTGAAGAGAAAACTCATGTACGATTTTAACAATTGAAATGATTTTATTTTGGACTTAGTGCAAACTTGGTCATGTGACTCACTTAGCAGACAATTCTAACACCCATGTTTCACTCTTAAATATTTGTTATTATTTTTCTCCAAAAATGCGCACGTAGTCAAGGAATCCAGTGGTATCACTCAATGAGTCGAATTGTGTTTAGAGAACCTTTTTATAATTAGTTGAAACCTAATTATTTTGTTTTACATTTCGTACAAAAGTTGATTATGTGAGTCACTTATGAGGCATGTCTAACACAAGTGTGCCATTCTAAAATTTTAACTATTATTTTTCCCAACCAGTAGACATGTCACAGATTAATTGAATGAATATGTTTAACCTACAACAATATCATAGATATATTCATGCAAAGAAAATGGAATAGACAATTACACACGAAGATGAAGATGAAGATGATGAAAGTAAAAGATATCCTATATTGATCTTGGGTTCCTTGTTTTACTAAACATAGTCCCAAAAAAATCTATTTATAAAGAGAGATGCATGTGTTTGTCTTCAATAGTGTAATAATTATGTGGACTATGGAATGAGAGCGGTTACTTTTCAATGAGTCTAAATGTGTGCAGAGAAGTCTTATGTAAATTTTTAAAAATATAAACTATTTTGTTTTTGTCATGTTGGTCATGTGAGTTACTTCTAAGGCAATTCTGATATCCTTGTGCCTCTTTTAAATTTTTGTTATTTTTTTTCTCCAACAACGGGTAGGTTAGGGAATCCATTGTTATCATTCAATGAGTCAAATTGTGTGCAGAGAATCTTCATATACAGTTTTAAATATTGAGATTATTTTGTTTTAGACTTAGTGCAAACTTGATCATGTTATCCACTTCTGAGGCTATTCCGACAACCCTCTGCCACTTTTAAATTTTTTATATTATTTTTTCTAACAATGGGCATACCACGGAATCCAATAGTACCATTCAATGAGTCCCAATGTATGCAGAGAAAACTCATGTACAATTTTAAAAATTGAAATGATTTTGTTTTGGACATAGTGCGAACTTGGTCATGTGAGTCACTTTAGAGACAATTCTAACACCCACATGCCACTCTTAAATTTTTGTTATTATTTTTCTCCAAAAATGTGTACGTCAAGTAATCCAATGGTACCACTAAATGAGTCAAAATGTATACAGAGAACCTTTTTATAATTAGTCAAAACTCCATTATTTTGTTTTAGATTTCGTACAAAGTTGATCATGTGAGCCACTTGTGAGGAATTTTTAACACACCTGTGTCCATTCTTAAATTTTAACTATTATTTTTTCCAACCAGTAGGCAACGGAATAGTATCATTCAATGAGTTCAAATATCTACATAATCCTAGACATAATCCTTAACACATTTTCAATTTGCATATACAGATTTTGTTCTTTCACTCCATGCATAGTACCAGAAGAACAACAGTTAATTGAATGAATGTGTTTAACCTACAAGAATACACGTGCAATGAGAATAGAATAGAAAATTACACACAAAGATGATGAAAGTAAAAGATATGTTCTATTGATCTAGGGTTTTTAGTTTTACTAAAAGGAGTCCTAAAAAACTGTATTTATGAAGAAAGATGCATATGTTAGTCATGAATAGTGTAATAATTATATGGACTATGGAGTGAGAGTGGGTACTTTTCAATGAGTCTAAATGTGTGCAGAGAGGTTTTATATACATTTTTAAACATCTAAATTATGTTGTTTTGGACCCAGTGCAAAGTTGGTCATGTGAGTCACTTCTAAGACAATTATGATACCCTTGTGCCACCTTTAAATTTTTGCTATTATTTTTCTCCAACATTGGATACATTCAAGAATCCAATAGTATCATTCGATGAGTCCAATTGTTGTTTAGAGAATCCTCATATACATTTTTAAATGTTTTAATTATTTTGTTTTGGACTTAGTGCAAACTTGATCATGTTAGCTACTTCTGAAGCAATTCAGACACCTCTGTGCCACTTTTACATTTTTTATATTATTTTTCCCTAGCAATGAGCACATCATAGAATCCAATAGTATCATTCAATGAGTCTAAATGTGTGTTGAGAACACTCATGTACAATTTTCAAAATTGAAATGATTATGTTTTGGACTTAGTGCAAATTTGGTCATGAGAGTCGCTTCTAAGACCCATGTGCCACTCCTAAATTTTTGTTATTGTTTTTCTCCAAAAATGCGCATGTCAAGGAATCCAATGATACCATTCAATGAGTCCAAATGTGTGCGGAGAACCTGTTTATAATTAGTCAAAACTCAAAATTATTTTGTTTTAGGTTTGGTACAAAGTTAATCATGTGAACCACTTATGAGGCATTTCTAACACCCATGTGTCATTCTTAAATTTTTGCTATTATTTTTTCCCTAAGCATGTCAAGAAATCTAATAGTACTATTCAATGAGTCAAAATATATACAGTGAACCCTTATATACATTTTAAAATAATTGCCTATAAGTAGACATGCTAGGAATGTGTTCAATATCACATATCTAGTCTAATATTATTTTTTCTGTTAGTAACAATATTATATATATATATATACATATATATATATATATATATACATATATATATATATATATATATATATAAAAGTTTGTGCAAAATTGTTCATAACAGAACATAATAAAATGAATCAAGAAAAAATTTTAAACATCATACAAAAAAATAGTACAAGATATATTCTATCTAAAACAAGGGGAAAAAACACTATATCTAATAAACAAGAATAATGCAATCTAACATTGGGTCTGAACTTTTCTTTCTCTACCACACCATCCAACCTTTTTATAAGTACATGTACCCTCATTCCTTGCAATTTTGTTAAATAAAGATAAGAATTAAAGCACCATTATGAAAACATAGGATAATTGATTTTTTGGCCTGTTGCAGTAAACATATTTATGTAAATAAAGTGGACACAAATCTAAAAGGAGAATTTTTTAAAATGTTATTTATGTAAAAAATTTGCATAAACATAAATTACCCTAAACACAACATTATATTCATTTAATAAATAGAATATATTACAACTAGTTTTTACGTTACTACTTTTTATTATATGTATTTTTAATATTTTTAGTAATATTTAAATTATCTAACTATTCTTTTCATGAACTCTTTCTGGAATTCATAAAATATAAATATAACCAAAAGGTTATACAAAAATTACAAGAAAAATAATACATATTTATATATATTCATCTTCTAAATAAATATAACTCATTCCTAAAGATAACAAGTCATACTAAGTTTCACTCATTTAATCAACCTTAAATATAATTTATAAGAAATCTAAGAAGATAATCTATAACTCTTATCAAGACTTTAAGTTCCAAAAAAACATTTACTTATCTTTAAAGTTCAAAAAATCGCAACCAAAACATATTACAGACTTCAACCAATTCCAAACATATAACACACAAACCCTACATAAAACTCAAGATAGTGTAACCATGTCACTTACATATCTAGATCATCTATCCTAAGATACTATCAAAATCATAACTAACTTCCCTTACCTAAAAATCTAGCTACTTCAAAAAAACTCTAACCATTCTTAGTTCACATAGAAAGCTCAAATCTATCCACAAAAACTCTTATCATCAAATTGAAGATACCATTACAATTCTAAACTAACAGAGATTTATCTTTGTCCAATAGAGTACACATGCAAGCACATAGTCTATGGATGCAAACTACCTTTCTTGTAAATGACCCAAGGAAAAAAGGCAAAGAAAAACTTACTCTAAATGAAATTTTGATCGGATGGATATCTTTCGTGGATATTTTATGTTCTCTATTATAGCTTCACTATGGTATGTTCGGATCTTTAAGGATCTTTAAAAGGATGAACAGTTGATTCAAAAATCTAGAGAGAAAACAAGGGGAAATTGTTTAAAAGAGATTATGATTTTCAAATAAAGTTTGAATAAGTAACTTTTCTATTTATAAGTTTTTTAACTTAAATAATAAAATTAGAGTTGAATATTTGTGAAAAAGAGTTTGTGGACTACCCGTATTACCCGCAAGTCGCGCGGGTGTGGGTTTGAACTTTTTTTAGGGATGGCAATGTGGGGTGGGTTGTGTGGGCTGGTCCGCGACCCACTTCCAAAATGTGTGGGGTGGGCTAGACATTTTAGCCTGCCAGCCCGTATAGGTTTGCCCTGTATAACCCGCAACCCACATAGACCAAAGTGCAGGTTGGCTCATCCTACAACCCATGCAGACAAAAGTGCAGGCTGGCTCGTCCCGCCCTGCGGCCCGCACTATATTTTTTATATTTATTTTTTAATTTTTTTATTGTTGTATAATATTATGTGTGTTGAATATGACTAAATATTTTTATTCATTATTTGATGAATATATTTACAAGTAAAAATTTAAATTTTATTTCATGGTCTAATTTAATATATTTTTTCATCATGTGTTTCTTGGATTACTTGCAACAAATAATAAATAATTAGTTTTTACGTTCTATTTTGTAATTATTATACTTGTATTCAATCTTGGGTTCTGTATTATACTCAAATTTGGGATTAAAAATTATAAAAGACTCAAATCTTGCCCACAGGCCCACAAACCTGCAGCTATGTAGGATGGGCCAAACATTTATAGCCCACGATCCTTAAGCGAGCTGGCTCATCCCAGCCCATTTTTGGCAAACTAAATGCAGGGAAGCCAAAGCGGCCCAGCTCGCAGTACCACCCCTAACTGTTTTAGTAAATTTTCAGTGTGAGTTTTTCGCACAACCTGCAAGTTAAGCAGCTTTTACCCACCGCAAGTTATCCGCAATCCATAACCCACAACACTAAGTCAAATTCAATCCAAACTCTAATAGTTATTATTTGTATAGGTTATCACCAAGTCTAATTCAATATAAAATGTAATATTTTTTACTTCTATTGATTATCACCAAGCCCAATTCAACCTAAAATATATTTATTTTGCTTTTATTGGTTATGCATTGTTTAATGAATTGAGTAAATTATTGTTATACAAATAAATGTTAAAAAATCTTAATGTAACTTTGCAAGGTGTGGGCTTGCTCGTTTAATCCACGAGTTTTACAATGTATAAAAAATTAAAGATCGTTTTAAATATAGGTTAAACGGACAGACTTTGTATAGTATGGGTTTATACATTTGCGGACTTAAATAGATAGACGGATCCATTCATATATCCATTTGTAAATAAAATATTTATACTTTGTTTCATTTTTTTCACTTCTACTTTTAAACAAATTAATTGAGTTCTTGTAGGTAAAGTATATTCTAGTAGATATATAATAAAGTTTAGAGTTATTGAATATAAGAAGTTAAAACAATCAAAGTTATCCTATGGATTTTATTAACTCGTTTGAGTTATGCAAGATTTTATAATAAGTCTTCCAATAATTTAACAGAATTTTAGTAGTTGTAGCATCTACTATATTTTTTTTGTTTACTTTGTAAATCGTAATATATATATATATATATATATTACAGAGAGAGGTAACTTGGTAAGAAACTTTTGTTGAAAATAAACGTCTTTGAATATGGGCACTTCTATAGCGTTGTTGACTTATTTTCAAGACAATTAAATCATGATCTTCAATTTGCTTTTGATATTTAAAAAAGTTAAACATCTTCTACAAAAGCTAGTTTCCATTTTTGTGTAATTGTGCTTTCTAATTCTCTAGAAGGTCAACAAATATTCTTTATAAATTATAGAGGAAAGATCAATAATAATTTTAGAATTTCGATGTTTTATTTCAATCTTTCATTTGAATTTTTTATTTCAACATTTTATTTTAATCTAACCTTTCTTATATATTTATTTCATATATTTTTCTACCTTTTTAAATGAATTTCAATCATATAACTTTAATTATTTTTTTAAAGTTTATACATTATTTTTACAATTACTAATTTTTATATTTTGTTATACATTTAAAAAAATTAAATTTTAACGTAATCAAATTTTTATTTCTAAATAAACATATTATATAATATAACATATTATAATTATATAAATTATATATTATTATACAATAATATGTAATATAATATATAAATTTTAAAATTAATACACAATCAAATCTAGTTACTTCAAAAAAACTCCAATCGTTCTTGATACACATAGGAAGCTCAAATCTGCCCACAAAACCTCTTATCATCAAACCAAAGATATCACTACAACCCTAAACTAACAGAGATTCATTTTTGTCCAATAGACTATCACTACAAGAAAATTGTAAATTATTGACAGAATTTTATTGACGAAACATTTTTCGTCGATAATTTTTAATTATCGACGCATTTTACCAACAGATCACAATCTGTCGGTAGCTCGTGCCATATAGTGTAAAATAAAATCCGTCAATAAATCTATCGGTAAATCCAACGATAATTTAAATATTTAAATATTTATATATTTATATGTTTATATTTTTATATGTTTATATATTTATATGTTTATATATTTATATATTTATATGTTTATATATTTATATGTTTATATATTTATATGTTTATATATTTATATGTTTATATATTTATATGTTTATATGTTTATATGCTTATAAATTTGTATGTTTATAAATTTGTATGTTTATATATTTGTATATTTATATATTCTATATGCTTATAAACCTGTATGTCTATATATCTGTATATTTATATACTTCATATATTTATATATCTGTATATTTGTATATCTGTATACTTTTACATCTGTACATTTCTTACTATCTTCTCATACTTCCATATCTCCATACTCCTATACTTCCACATTCCCATACTCCACATTCCACTCCCACACTCCATACTCCACATTACTCCACATCTACTTCCACACTCCATACTATACTCCATACTACTCATATCTACCCATTCCATACATCTGCATTACTCCATATCTCCATCACTCCATACACTCGCATATACTCCATACATCCGCACATCCATACATCCACTACATCTACACACTCCAGCACTACTCCATACATCTGCACTACTCCACATACTCCAGTACATCTACACACATCTGCACACTACATACATCCGTACTACTCCATACATCTGCACATCCATACATCTGCACATCTACACATCTGGCACTACTCCACACATCTGCATACCCACACATCTGCATACTCCATACATCTGCACACTCATACATCTGCACACTCCATACACTCCAGTACATCCATACATCTGCACATCCATACATCTGCATTACTCCATACATCTGGTACACTACACATCTAGTACTACCCATACATCTGCATACTCATACACTCCAGTACTACTCATACTATCTGCATACTCCATACATCTGCATACCATACATCTAGCATACTCCATATACCACATCTACACTCCACTATCCATACATCTGCACACTCCATCACATCCGCACATCTACCATCACATCTGCATACTCCACACTACATCTGCATTACTCCATACATCTGCACTACTCCACACATCTGCACATCTACACATCTGCATTACTCCATACATCTGCACACTCCATACACATCTACACATCTGCACTACCATACATCTAGCACACTCCACACACCATACTGCACACTACACATATCTGCACACTACTACATCTACACTACTACATCTGCACACTCCATACATCTGCATACTCCATACATCTGCACATCCATACTCTGCACATCTACACATCTATCACTCCATACATCTGTACACCATACATCTAGTACATACTCCATACATCTGCATACTCCACACATCTGCACATCTACACATCTAGCATACTCCATACATCTGCACACTCCATACATCTGCACACTCCATACATCCAGCACATCCACACATCTGCACACCCACACATCTGCACACTACACATCTGCACACTCACATCTGCACACTACACATCTGCACACTCCATACATCTGCACTACTCCATACATCTACACTCCATACATCTGTACACTATACACTCACATCTACACATCTGCATACTCACATCTATTACTCCATACATCTACACATCTATACATCTGCATTACTCCATACATCTGCACATCTACACATCTACATTACTCCATACTACTCTATTACTCCATACATCTATATACTCATACATCTACACTCATACATCTGGCATTACCCATACATCTGCATTACTCCATACATCTGCACATCTACACATCTGCACTACCCACACATCTGCACACTCACATCTGACATCCATACATCTACACCATACATCTGTATACTCCATACATCTGCACATCCATACATCTGCACATCTACACATCTGCATTACATCTGCACATCTACGCATTACTCCATACATCTACACATCTGCACATCCATACATCTGCATCACTACTACATCCGCATACTCCATACATCTGCACACTCCATACATCTGCATTACTCCATACATCTGATATACTCCATACATCTGCACATCTATACATCTGTACATCTATACATCTGCATACTCATACATCTGTATACTCTATACATCTGTATATTTACATATCTGTATATTTATATATTTGTATATTTATATATTTGTATATTTATATATTTCTATATTTTAATATTTTTATATTTGTATATTTTTATATTTGTATATTTGTATATTTGTATATTTTTATATTTGTATATTTGTATATTTGTATATTTTTATATTTGTATATATGCATATATATATATATATATGTATGTGTATAATATTTTAAATGAAAATCATTCTAGCTTAGTGGTTGAAGTTTCAGCCTTCAACTCTAAGATCCTATGTTTAAATCTTGCTGAAGTTAGTTTGTGTTAGATTATTCATTTTTTAATATTTTATTTAATATATGCATATTGGAAAGTAATAATAAAAGTACAAAAAATAGGATAAAAGTATAATTAAATAAAATATAAAAATTAATTTTTCTTTTAAATTCAATTTTTCTCGTAGTGTATACATTACAAGCACATAGTCTAGGGATGAAAACTACCCTTCTTGTAAATGACCCAAGGAAAAACGGGTAAAGAAAAACTTACTATAAATGAAATTTTGATTGAATGGATATGTTTGTTCTTTATAGCTTCACTATGATATGTTCAGATCTCTTAAAGGATGAATAGTTGACTCAAAAATCTAGAGAGAAGACATGGGGAAATTGTTTAAGAGAGATTATGATTTTCAAATGAAGTTTGAATAAGTAACTTTTTATAAGTTTTTAACTTAAACTATAAAATTAGAGTTGGGTATTTAGGAAAATGTTTGTGAACCATCCATATTTTTTACTGTATGGATTTGTATTTTTTATTGAATTTTTAGTGCAGGTTTTTTCATACCCAACCCGCATGTTAAATTATTTTTACCTGCAGTCCTTACGGGTTACCCGCAACTCACAACACCTAGTCAAATTCAATCCAAAATCTAATATTTGTCACCAACTCTAATTCAATCGAAATCTAGTATTTTTTTTGCTTCTATTGGTCATCACAACCCAAATTTAACCCAAAATTTATTTATTTTTCTTTTATTGTTTATGTATTATTTAATGGATTCAATAAATTATTATTATACAAATAAATGCTAAAAATATTTCAATCTATCTTTGTGGGTGCGAGCTTGACCTATTTCACCCTTGGGTTTTTCGAGATGGATGTAGTGTATAAAAATTAAAGATCATTTAAAATATGAACTAAACGGACGAATTTTTTATAATGCAGGTTTATGCGACTGTAGCCTTAATTGGGCATACTCGTCCATATACCCAACTTTAAATAAAATATTCAGAATTATTTAAAGTGTTGACTTATTGAATATAAGAAGTTAAAATAATCTAAGTTATTTTATGGTCTCCACCTCCCCCAAATTTCTAAAATTTAATGCATATACATAATGTGAATTAAATAAGAAAGATTTTTAATAATTTTACAACTTCTGTCATTTAATGTTCATAAATATTCTCTCTTTCTTTTTTTATTGCATTTTGCACAACATTAATATTTCACCTTCTTATCTACCTTATTTCTAATAAATCTAATTTATTTTATTTCAAAAGAAATGTGCTAAATTGAAACTACAAAGACAAAAAGAAAAATGGGAAACACTCTGCAAATATTGATCATCATCCTTATAACATAGAGAATGTTGAAGATTTAATGAAAAGTAAAATTAGGTGGGATCTTAAATTTTTGTAAGAATTTAAATTTTTCTAAGAATTTCAATTTTTCTAATAATTTTTTAAATCAAAATTTGTTGTGGTAAAACTTTTAGGATTAAAAGTTATAAAAGGGAGAGAATTTTGGAAGGGGGGGAAATGTTTAGAAACATCTCTTTGATGGAAAGAAGAGAAACCTAAATTTTATTAGAGAAAGAAAAATAATAATAATTTATTACAAAAAGAATGTAAAAAGATAAGGATATTATTGAAAAAAATTAATAAATTTATTATAAATGATAAAATTTAATGATTTTTTTAGTTTGTGAAGTCTAACCATAAAGGAATATTAAAAAACCACACAAAATATTAAATCATAAAATTAATTATACGAAATAATATGAAAACTGATAAAACATTATATTCTAAAACATGAGAGCTTTGAATTTTTTTCATGTAAAAAAAATTGTATCTATATTTGAAATTTCTTGTTGTCTTTTAGAAGTTCTTATAATCTAATTAGATATAAACATTCTTATATTTTTATATATTTTTGTATGAAAAATATGTGGATACATACTATAATTTTAACTTATATTTTTTATAACCTACATTACTATGTTTTTAATCATATTTTTATAGTTTATTTTTTAGTTTTTAACTTTCATTTTATTTAAATGGATATATTAATGAAGAATAAAAAAATAGATTTATTTTCTGCAATAAAGAATTCAAGAAAATGAAAAAATGAAGACAATCCTATAAATAAATATTATTTTTTAAATTATAATTATAATAAATTATGTACTTATTTTGATTGTATTAGTGACAATAATTATATATAAATTTTAAGTATATTATTTTGACCTCTCCAAAATTATTAGTTAAGATCCGTCATTGATTTTATGGATTTTATTAACTTGTTTGAGTTATATAAGATTTTATAATTAGAACAAGTCTTCCAAAAGTTTAGCAAAGTTTTAGTAGTTGTAGTATCTACTATATCCATTTTTTTTGTTTACTTTGTGGTTCGTAATGTGAGAAATTTTTGTTGAAGATAAACGTCTATGAACATGGGCACTTTTATAGGAAAATCTCCATATTACTAGTTATGGGTATGGTAGTATCTTATTTTTTTAATTAGGTATGAGGATAGGGATGTACGTACTTGTCCCGTCCCCACTCTTATACTCGTCCTAATACCTTATGTTTGTCCTCATATTCATTCGTTTTTAAATTATTAAAACATATTTAGTTTATTAAGTAATTTTAAAAACTTTGTTCTTAGTTTTGTAATTTATTTCTAGAACATACATTTGATAATTTCTTTTATTTTTTTATGATTATCTGACCTTTATTAAATTGTTATTTGATGATACTCTAATTTGATATTTATGCAATTATAATTTCTTTATTGATATTTGTTATTAGAGAAAAGAATATGTGTATTATTTTGACTTTGAATAATTTATAATATCATGTTTTCTTTGTTGTGTTTTTATTTTTGTAAAAGATTATTTAATTCATATTTAGAATAGAAAAAAGTGAATGACAGATTATATCCGTTACCTAATGGGATAAACCGTACCAAATAAGCATATGGATAAGATAAAAATTTAATACCTGTTAAATATGGAAACAGATTTAAAGGTAATTTTTTATTGTGGAGAGGAGGATGAGAAAATGAGACTTGTCCTATCCCACCTCGTTGTCATCCTAGTAGTTGTTAAGTATTATCTTCAAGATAATTAAATCGTAATCTTCAACGTCGCTTATGATATTAATTTTTTGCAAAGCTAGATTCCACTCTGGAGAGTCAACAAATATTCTTTACATGTTTTTGTGTTAAATTAAAGTTTTGTATAAACTTGACATATAAATTATTAAATATTTATAAGACTAGGAGATATGATCTTATAAAGGAATAATTTTAAGAAAATTTTGAAAAAAAGGGTTGAGCTTCTTAGGAGCAAGAGGAGTTTGGGTTGTCAATTTTTTTTTAAAATTTAATGCATATACATCATAAAAAAATTAAATGAGAATGATTTTTATTTTTTTTTATAATTTAAGTTATTTAATATTATTAAAATATTCTATTTATTTCTTTTTATTAATACCAATAATATATTTGTCCTTTTATATTCTCTATATAAATGTTGATTATAATTTATCTTTTCTTTTCACAATTAATTATTATATTAGTATTTTTTTTTCTTTAGTAAAATGTAAGTTTTTTTTTCTATTAAAAAAACATTTCTAGAAAATATGAAACATTTTTTTCACAAAACAATTTTCTTCTATAATTTTTTAGCCCTAAAAATGTTACAATAAAAAAATTTGATTTAAAAAATTATTAGAAAATAACTTTTTAAAAATATTTAACATCCCTCCTAATTTAATTTATATATTTATAATTTTAAATTAAAAAAATTATAATTCTAAAATCATAATTAAAAAAGATAAATTTTCATTTTTTATATAGATCTAAATATTAAAATTTCAAATTAAAAAATAAAAATAAAGATGTTCAAATTATTTTTGCAAAAGAAATTTAGTATTTTTTATAAAAAAAAATTACTTTCAATTCTAATTTTATTTTTACTTTTAAAGTAAATAAATTTTAGACTTTTAAAGAAAATTTATTATTTACTGTAACTTTTTTATATAAAGAAAATGTTTTAAATATTTTTTTTTCTATTTAGGTATACAGTAAAATCTTCTCTGTTATGCTTCTAGTAATATAGATATCTTTATTATTTGATCTTATGTTATATACAAACATATAATTTAGATGGTACCAGGTTGAATAAATATAAATATTGAGACGATAACTCTATTTTATCTTTATTATTTTATTTTATGGTATATACAAACATATTCTAGGTATCCCTTTCTATGGTATATATATTAAATTGCAAGGGATTCAATGTTTTTTTTTTTTAAATTGAAAGATCTTATTTGTGGACCGAATAAAGAATAATCAAGATTGTATTTGAATAAAAGTTAATAATAAATATTTCTAAATTTTAAATAAGAAGTAATTATATTTATTGATATATAAAAAGAATATCAAATATTCTATTTAACACCTCATCTAATATATTTTTCAATTTCAAAATGTTTTATGATGTTTAATTAAATAACTTAAATATATTGTATTAAAAATATTTTAATACAAAATTTAGTAAATAAAATAGTCATAATATATTTTATTAGTATTATTGATGATCTTTAACATGAATAAAACTTAACCACTTTAATAAACAAAATGTTTTGTACACAAGTGAAAAAATTTATATTAATTTATTTATTTATTTTTATACTATTTTTATTTATTTAGATATATATAATAAAAAAATTATTTGTTTATTTAAATAATATATTGTTTTATACATTTTTTAAGATTCTTTAGCTGCACAGAGTCACAGTATGTCAGATCTATTTGTCATATATTAGATATTACTAAGTTAATTTTTTTTTCTGAGTATCCTTCCTAGATTTCTTGGACTATTGTTCAGAAAATTGGACCATTTTTTTTGTTTTTATTACTAATACTTATAATTAATATGATTTAATAAAATTATTAATTTTCTTTCAATAAATTAATATTCATTCCGTATGTTTTACTAATTAATGTATTATTTTTGTGGATAATATACATTATACTAATTAGTATTATAAACAAATTTTAAAGTGAGTTCATTTTATTATAAATTATTTATTTCATTTAACTTATGCAAATGAAATTAAAAATAATAAGGGATGTTCATAAGAATCCCATAGGTAAATACAGCTAAATATTAGTCGAGATATTTTTTATAACCTACTTTTTCTATTTTTAATAAATTATAAATCTAATAATATTTGTTATTATTGTACAAAATTTTTAATTTCATTTCTTATAAATCTTTAAATAAAATAAAATAAATTTAGTTCCAAATAATCAAATTAACATATAGTTAATTATAAAACTATACTGAACCTTTTATTATTATTATTATTACATATTATACAACTATACTGGGACCTTTGTTATTATTATTATATATGTTTAAGTTAATTATTTTCTAAGTTGCTCATCTTAAAATTTTAATAAATGTGAAATATGTGTTATAAGAAAATATTTAATAAATTCATTGATATAAAATCTAATTATAACTTTTAAAAATAATATACATAAAACATCTTAGAAACAAAAACATTATAATAAATTATAAACTAATAAAAAATTAATGTCTTTCTATATTTAAATAAAACAGCATCATACACAAATCATTATATTTTAAAACATATATTTATTGTTCATTATAGTTCAGGATACAAAACTCTCTCAACAAACATAAATATAAACTGTTTTGAACATTAAACATAAAACACATAATTATTACACATGGGCTGCAATAAAACACAGAAACTATAAAAGAGAAAAACACCTGCATGAACGCTTATGCATATAGTAGGTAATTTTCATATCTGGACCATTGAACTTGTGGATAGAGCTGCATGCAGAAACAGAAAACACATTCACATGTTGTTGTTATCATCAGTGGTGGGTGGTTTTAGATTAGCATAAGGATCAAAGTTGGGAACAAATCCACCTGATCTAGAAGATGAAGCCATGGATTGTGATGGATCATACTCAAACATTCCAAAAGCATGAGGATAAGGTGGATTCATCTCTATGGGAGGGAAAGAAGTAAGAGAACTAGAACCAGAAGCACGCCTAGTAGAAAGACGTTCTCCTTCACTTTGACGATAGCGATGAAGGTAAATAGAAAGAGATTCAGCATACTCATCAAAGCCGAGCTTTTCCATAGCCCACAGCACATCTTCAGCAGTCACAGTCTTACGCTGCTCACGCTGACACCGATCGTTTGCTTCTGCAGTGATGAAACTGATGTATTCAGAAACACATTCTTGGATCGTCTCTTTTGCTTCATCTGAGATCTTTGCATGTGGTGGTAGGATCTTGCGCATGATCCTCAACACATTTGCAATTGGCATGTACTGATCTTGTTCTCTCACTCCATCCATAATATCTGAAAAACAACAACTAATTAAACAAATATGTTTAACTTACAACATCACACAAATATGCATGCAGTGGAAATAAACAATTTCACATACGCAGATGATGATGAAAGTACCAGGAATGCTCTGCTGATTTGGGTTCTTAGATTTAGAAAAAAAGTCTTGAAAAGCTCTTCTATTTATGAAGAGAGATGCATGCCTCGTCTTGAACAATGCAATTGTTATGTGGACTATGCAGTGACAGATAAGCTTACTGTGGATTTATTCATCAGATGAAACTGGTCCAATGATGACAAAAGATTTATGAAAAATAAAAATTTATGAAAAATAAGTAAGTATTTATTGTATATTTACGTAGCCAATGAATTAAACAATACTCATGTAAATGCGTAACAGTGAAACATTTATTACTCTTGAAAATCTGAAACATATTAATGATAATTTATATTTTTTTAATATTTATTAATTAATACTAATTCATTTTCAGTTAGATTATTTAATTGTGCATTATAATATTAATTTTAAATAAAGATTGTTGGATAAAAAAACTCGAATTGCTTAATTTAAGAAATATGTTAAACTGACATTTAAGGAGATGTCATCGTGTCACTGTGATATAATCCATTTGTCACTGCGATCTTAATCCATTTTTTTCTCTTTTTGCCTTTATATATATATTAGGAGAGTTAATTGCATTTTTAAATAACATGTGGTCGTTTATTTGAGAATTTATCTGACAATAAACTAGGTTACACATATTTTTTATAATTTAATTTTGATTAAAATAATATGTTTATAATTTATTCTTCAATAATTTTAAGAAGTTTTTAGTCTTAATTCTTTACAGATTAATATTTCTGAGAGTTTTATATTCAAAATATTTTTTTATTTTTTATTACATATAAAAAATGTTAATTTTTGTTTTACTTTTTTAATATTTGAAAGCATGAATATTAGAATTATAAAAAAATAATTTTTTTTTCGTTACAGGTGTTTCAACGTATTGACACCAGAAAAAATACGTGTCTTTGTCTTATAATAACATTGTTCATGTGGGAAGATGCTATTTGTTAACTTAATTATATGAGAAATAAAAATAATGAATATTAATAACATAAAATACATTTATAAAATAAAAGTTTTAATATGTCACTGAATATAAAGACACGTTGAATGAGAGAAAATAAAATGACAATGGCACACATTTTAAAAAATCTAACCTTATGCGAGTATTGTCTATTTCTGTAGTAATTATTATTTTTTAAATAATAAATTATAATTATTTAAAAATATTAATAGTTATATTTTCACATTTAAGGTAAATATGTTAACATTTTAGAATTATTTAGGTTAAATAAGATTAATGAAGTATAAAAATAAAATATTGTTTTATAAAACTTGTTAAAGTAAAGGTCACAAGGTTTGAAAATCACAAAAAAAAATATCATCATTCTTTATATTTGAATAAAATATTAATTTCTTTAAGATAATTATTATTTTTTATTTTAAAATTAGTGAATTTATAGAAAGAATAAAATCATTTTAATAAAATTATTTTAGTAGGTGGTAAATTTATTGTTGTTAATAATATACTGGTATAATCATAGGAAAAAATACTTTTTTTATACGTTGACTGTCTAATTAATTTATTTACGCAAATAATAATTCCATATAAAAGAATAATTGTTAATAAATAATTATTTTTGTCATCTAAAATAAGAATGAAAATGATAACTCATTATAGTATATTTAATTAAAAATAATTAAAATCATGATATCATTGTAATAAAATTGTAGTTAATACAATTTTATGCAGCTGAAAGCCTAAACAATTACACAAATAAATTAAACAATTTTCATTCAAACAGTAATATTGTCAGCAAAAATAGAAAGAGGTGATTAGATAATTATTTAGAGGGGTGAATTGGTAAAAAAGTAGACACTTCTTTATAAAATTGTTAAAAAGGTGCAGACATTAAAAGGAAAAATAAAAATAAATAGTGCATTAGATAAAATTGAAAACTTTATCTGAATGCAACTTAAAGGCTATTGAGATATGTAAAAGAGAAAAAGGTGTCTCTCAAAATGTTTTAATAGAACATCTTTAAAAACAAATTTAAAGGAAATGTTGGGATATAGCATAAATATGTAAAGTATAGAAGAGTTTATAATATTTAATATAATATGTATTTTTTTAAGTTATTTTTAGCAACACTTAAAGTATTTGAATTTAAGAATGTAGTTACTCTTTTCACCAAGTTACTCTTAAATTAAAAAAAAAAAAAATCAGTTTGGTAAGATATATTCAAACTTGAAGAGTGGATACTAGATGTTTAATAAAGTTTAAAGTTATTGATATCAAAACTTAAAACTCAATAATAAAAACTAGTTGATTATTTTGTCAGTAGTTCGAGCTAAACAAGATTTTGTAATAAAAACAAGTTTTCTGATAATTTAGCATAGTTTTTAGTTTTCAATATTTGTAATATCTATTATGTTTTCTAATATATATATAATGTTGTATACCTAGATAAAAAAATTTGTTAAGAATAAACATAAACATGATTGATTAACACTTCAATAGATTTGTTGAGTTTTTTTCAAGAGAATTAGAGTAATTAAAGTATGATGTTTAATGTTGTTTGTGGTTGAAAAAGTTAAACATCTTAATTAGTTTTTATTTATGTGTAGTTGTACTTTCTCATTCTCTATAAAGTCAATAAATACTTTCTCCTACATATTTGTATATTTAGATATTTATATATTTATATATTTATATATTTATATATTTCTATGTTTATATATTTATATGTTTATATATTTATATGTTTATATATTCCTATACTTTATATATTTGTATATTTGTATATCTGTACATCTGTATACTCTATATACTCTATACATCTGTACATCTTGTACATCTGGTACATCTGCATACTCCATATACTCCCACATCTGCACATCTGCACATCTGCACATCTGCGCATCTGCACATCTGCGCATCTGTACATCTGCGCATCTGCACATCTGCACATCTGCACATCTGCACATCTGCACATCTGCACATCTGCACATCTGCAGATCTGCAGATCTGCAGATCTGCAGATCTGCAGATCTGGCACATCTGCACATCTGCACTACTCTGCACATCTGCACATCTGCACATCTGCACATCTGCACATCTGCACATCTGCACATCTGCACATCTGCACATCTGCACATCTGCACATCTACATCTGCATACTCGCACATCTGCACATCTGCACATCTGCACATCTGCACATCTGCAGATCTGCACATCTTACATCTGCACATCTGCACATCTGCACATCTAGTACATCTGCACATCTGCACATCTAGTACATCTGCACATCTGCACATCTGCACATCTAGTACATCTGCACATCTGCACATCTGCACATCTACATACTCCACATCTGCACATCTGCACATCTGCACATCTCCACATCTGCACATCTGCATATCTACATCTGCACATCTGCACATCTGCACATCTGCACATCTGCACATCTGCACATCTGCACATCTGCACATCTACATCTGCACATCTGCACATCTGTACATCTGCACATCTGCACATCTGCACATCTGCACATCTGCACATCTGCACATCTGCACATCTGCATTACTCCACATCTGCACATCTGCACATCTAGCACATCTGCACATCTGGCACATCTGCACATCTGCACATCTGCATATCTGCACACTCCATACTCTGCACATCTCCACATCTGCACATCTACATCTGCACATCTGCATATCTATCTACATCTGCACATCTGCACATCTGCACATCTGCACATCTGTACATCTGCATATCTGTACATACATGCACATCTGCATATACTGCAGATCTGTACATCTTTACATCTGCACACTTCATACATCTGCACATCTACACATCTGCACTATCTAGTACATCTGCACATCTGCACATCTGCACATCTGTACATCTGCACATCATGCACATCTGCATACATCTGCATATCTGCACATCTGCACATCTGTACATCTGTACATCTGCATATCTAGTACATCTGTATATCTGTACATCTCTACATCTCCATACTCCTATATTTCCATACTCTCATACTTCCATATTTCTATATTTACTCATATTTCTATATTTCTATATTTCTATATTTCTATATTTCTATATTTCTATATTTCTATATTTCTATATTTCTATATTTCTATATTTCTATATTTCTATATTTCTATATTTCTATATTTCTATATTTCTATATTTCTATATTTTTATATTTCTATATTTCTATATTTCTATATTTATATATTTCTATATTTTTATATTTTTATATTTTTATATTTACATATTTATATATTTGTATATATACATATGTATGCATGTATATATATATATGTGTGTGTGTGTATTTGTATGTATATATGTTTACATACGTATTTATATATATGTGTGTGTAATGTTTTAAATGAAAATTATTTTTGTTTAATGGTTGAAGTATCAACCTTCAACTCTAAGATTCTGTGTTCAAATCTTGCCAAAGTTAGTTTGTGTTAGATTATTTAATTTTTAATATTTAATTTAATATATGCATATTGGAAAGTAATAATAAAAGTACAAAAAATAGGATAAAAGTATAATTAAATAAAATATAAAAAATTAATTTTTTCTTTTAATTTTATTGTAAAAATTCAATTTTTACTTTTATGGACAGATATTGATGGTCGGTAAAATCCATTTTTCTTGTAGTGTATACATGCAAGCACATAGTCTAGAGATAAAAACTACCCCTTCTTGTAAATGATCCAAGGAAAAAGGGGTAAAGAAAAACTTACTATAAATGAAATTTTGATTAAATGGATGTTTGTTTCATTTTGGTATGTAATATAATATAAAAATTTTAAAACCAATACACAATATATAATATATAATATAAAAATTTAATATATATATATATAATATTTAATATAAAATTAAGAAAACAAGAAAAACCTATTCAAAATTCGATTATTGTGAGACCAAATTTCAACAAGCAAAATTGCACCAAATATCAGTTCCAAAGAGTCAAATTCTAACATGCTATGGTAAACAAATCTATTTATGCAAATGAAGTGGACACAAGTCCAAAGAGTTTTTTTTTAAATATTATTTACGTAAAAAATATTTGCATAAACATAAATTATCCTAAACACAACATTATATTCATTTACTAAATATATAATAAATATATTACAACTAGTTATGTTACTACTTTTTATTATATGTATTTTTAATTTATTTTAATAATATTTAACTATCTAACTATTCTTTTCATGAACTCATTCTGGAATTCATAAAATATAAATATAACCAAAAGGTTATACAAAAATTACAAAAAAAATAATACATATTTATATATATTTATCTTCTAAATAAATATAACTCATTCTTCCTAATAGCTAAAGATAACAAGTCATATTAAATTTCACTCATCTAATCAATCTTAAATATAATTTATAAGAAATCTAAGAAGATAATCTATAACTTTTATTAAGACTTTAAGTTCTAAAAAAACATTTACTTATCTTTAAAGTTCAAAAAATCGCAATCAAAACATATTCCAAACTTCAACCAATTCCAAACATATAACACACAAACCCTGCATAAAACTCAAGATAGTGTGACCATGTCACTTGCACATCTAGATCATCTACCCTAAGATACTATCAAAATCATAACAACTTCCCTTACTTAAAAATCTAGCTACTTCAGAAAAACTCTAATCATTCTTGGTTCACTTAGAAAGCTCAACTCTATCTACAAAAACTCTTATCATCAAATCGAAGATACCATTACAATCCTAAACTAACAGAGATTTATCTTTGTCCAATAGAGTACACATGCAAGCACATAGCCTATGGATACAAACTACCTTTCTTGTAAATGACCCAAGAAAAAAAGGGAAAGGAAAAACTTACTCTAAATGAAATTATGATCGGATAGATATCTTTTATGGATATCTTATGTTCTCTGTTATAGCTTCACTATGGTATGTTTTGATCTTTAAAAGGATGAACAGTTGACTCAAAAATCTAGAGAGAAGTTAAGGGAAAATTGTTTTAAAGAGATTATGATTTTCAAATGAAGTTTGAATAAGTAACTTTTCTATTTATAAGTTTTTTAACTTAAACAATAAAATTAGAGTCGAATATTTGGGAAAAAGTTTGCGAACTACCCGCCACAAGTCGCGCGGGAGCGGGTTTGTACTTCTTTTAAGGATGGTAATGTAGGGCAGGTCGTGTGGGCTGACCCGTGACCCACTGCCAAAATGTGTGGGGCGGGCTGGACATTTTAGCTCACCAGCCCACATAGGCCTGCCCCGTATAACCCGCAACCCACACAGACCGAAGTACAGGTTGGCTCACCCAGCAACCCAAGCAGACCAAAGTGCAGGCTGGCTTGTCCCGCCTTGCGGCTCACACTATATTTTTTATTTATTTTTTAATTTTTTTTATTGTTGTATAGTATTATGTGTATTGAATATGACTAAATATTTTTATTTATTATTTGATAAATATCATATATTTACAAGTACAAATTTAAATTTTATTTCGTGGTCTAATTCAATATATTTTTTCATAATGTGTTTCCTGGATTACTTGCAGAAGATAGTAAATAATTACTTTTTACGTTCTATCTTGTGATTATTATACTTGCATTCAATCTTGGGTTCTGTATTATACTCAAATTTGGGATTAAAACTTATAAAAGACTTTTTTTTTTTTTTTTTTTAAAATTTACATGGGTCGGCCCACAGGCCCGCAAACCCACAGCTATGCAAGATGGGTCAAGCATTTATAGCCTGCGATCCTTAAGCGAGCTGGCCCATCCTAACCCATTTTTGGCAGGCTAAATGTAGGGAAGCCAAAGCAGGGTGGGTCGGCCCGCAATGCCACCCCAAACTATTTTAGTAAATTTTTAGTGTCAGTTTTCCGCATAACCCGCAAGTTAAGCAGCTTTTACTCGTCGCAGGTTACCCACAATTCATAACTCGCAATACTAAGTCAAATTCAACCCAAACTCTAATACTTATCATTTCTACATGTTATCACTAAGTCTAATTCAATATAAAATGTAATATTTTTTAGTTCTATTGATTATCACCAAGTCCAATTCAACCTAAAATGTATTTATTTTGCTTTTATTAGTTATGCATTGTTTAATGAATTGAATAAATTATTGTTATACAAATGAATGTTAAAAAATCTCAATGTAACTTTGCAAGGTGCGAGCTTACTCATTTAATCACGAGTTTTACAATGTATAAAAAATTAAAAACCGTTTAAAATGTAGGTTAAACGGACGGATTTTGTATAGTATGAGTTTATATAGTTGCGGACTTAAATAGACAGACGGACGGACCGTTCGTATATCTATTTGTAAATAAAATATTTATACTTTATCTATTTTTTTCACTTATACTTTTAAACAAATTAACCGAGTTCTTGTAGATAAAGTATATTGAAACTCAAATAGTAGAAAGTAACTAAAGACAGTGGGAGTTTTTCAGGGACAAGAGAGGGTATGAGTTTCCCTAAATTTTTTAAAATTCAATGCATATACAACATGAAAATTAAATAAAAATAATTTTCAATTTTTTTATAACTTGAGTCCTTTAATGTTATTAAATATTTCATCTATTTTTTTAATAGTCCTTTAAGGTTAGGTTATACGAACTAAAAAAATTATTAAAATTTATAATTTGTAATAAATTTCTTAATATTTTTTAATAATACCCTCTCTCTGTAAGAATAATGATTATAATTTATTTTCTCTTTTCATAATATGTTTATCAACCCCTATAAGAATAATTATTATCATTTATCTTCTCTTTTCATAATATGTTTATCAACACATGAGGAAAAAGAAAGTATTTACAAAAGGACAATCTTTACATTGATTGATTATAGAAGAAGACAAAGATCAATAATATTATTGTTAGAATTTCGATGTTTTATTAATCTTTCATTTGAATTTTTTATTTCAACATTTTATTTTAATCCAACCTTTATTATATATTTATTTTATGTATTTTTTTGTAACTTTTTAAATGAATTTCAATCATTTAACTTTGATTTTCCTTTTTTTAAGTTTATAATTTTTTTACAATTACTATTTTTTTATATTTTATTATACATTTTAAAAAAAATTAATTTTAATAACATAATCAAATTTTTTATTTCTAAATAAATATATTATATAATATAATATATCATAACTATATAAGTTATATATTATTATACAATAATATGTAATATAATATATAAATTTTAGAACCAGTACACAATATATAATATAAAACTTTTAAAATGTATATAATATTTAATATAAAATTAAGAAAGCACAAAAAACCTGTTTAAAATTCGGTTATTGAATGACCAAATTTTAGCAGGCAAAATTGCACCACCAAAATATCTGATTCCCAAAAAGTCAAATTCTAAGATACTTTAGTAAACAAATCAATTCATGCAAATGAAGTGGACACAAGTGGAGAGTTTTTTTAAATATTATTTAAGTAAAAAATTGACATAAACATAAATTACCCTAAACACAACATTATATTAATTTACTAAATATAATATATTACAACTAGCTTTTAGGTTACTACTTTTTATTATATGCATTTTTAAGTTCTTTTTAGTAATATTTAAACCATCTAACTATTCTTTTCATAAACTCATTCTGGAATTCATAAAATATAAGTATAAGATTATACAAAAATTACAAGAAAAATACTTAACTATATATATTCCTTTTCTAAATAAATATAACTCATAATAAGATATATTAAGTTTTACTCATTTAATCAACTTTAAATATAACTTATAAAAAATCTAAAAAAATAATCTACAATTGTTATCAATATTTTAAATTTTAGAAAAGCATTTACTTATCTTTAAAGTTCAAAAAATAGTAACATAATAGACAATTACAACATGAAGATGATCAAAGTACAAGATATGCTTTATTTAGAAAGAGAGATACATGCATTTGTTTTGAATAGTGTAATAATTATGTGGACTATGGACTAAGAATGGATACTTTTCAATGAGTCTAAATATGTGTACATTTTAAAAAATCTAAATTATTTTATTTTGTACTTAGTGCAAAGTTTGTCATGTAAGTCATTTCTAAGGCAAGTCTGATACCTTTGTGTCACTTTTAAATTTTTGTTATTATTTTTCTCCAGAAGTAGGTACGTTAGAGAATCCAAAGGTATCATTCAATGAGTCCCAAATGTGTGCAGAATCCTCATATACATTTTTACATAATAAAATTATTTTGTTTTAGACTTAGTGCAAACTTGATCATGTTAGCCATTTTTTATATTACTTTTCCTCAACAATGGACACATCACAAAATCCAATAGTTAACACTCAATGAGTCCAAATGTGTGCAGAGAACACTCGGTACAATTTTAAAAATTGAAATAATTTTATTGTGGACCTAGTACAAACTTGGTTATGTATGAGTTACTTCTGAGACAATACTATAACTCATGTGTCACTCTTAAATTTTTGTTATTATTTTTCTCCAAAGATGTGCATGTCAAGGAATCCAATAGTATCATTCAATGAGTTCAAATGTATACAGATAACCTTTTTATAATTAGTCAAAACTCAAAATTATTTTATTTTAGATTTAGTACAAAGTTGATCATCTAAGCCATTTATGAGGCATTTCTAACACCCATGTGCTATTCTTAAATTTTTGCTATTATTTTTCCCAAACAGTAGACATGTCAGGGAATCTAATAATACCATTCGATGAGTCTAAATATATGCATAACCCTAGGCATAATCCTCAGCACATTTGCAATTAGTATGTACTGATTTTGTTCCCTCACTCCAACCATAGTAGCTGAAGAACAATAGTTAATTGAATGAATATGTTTAACCTACATCAACATCATAGATATATACATGCAAAAAAAATAGACAATTACACACTATGAAAATAAAATATATGCTCTGTTTATCTTGGGTTCTTAGTTTTAACAAAAAGAGTCCTAAAAAGCTCTATTTATGAAGAGAGATGCATGTGTTTGTCTTGAATAGTGTAATAATTATGTGGACTACGGAATGAGAGTGGGTACTTTTCAATGAGTCTAAATGTGTGCAGAGAAGTCTTATATACATTTTTAAAAATTTAAATCATTTTGTTTTGGACTCAATGTAAAATTGGTCATGTGAGTAACTTCTAAGGCAATTGTGATACACTCGTGCCACTTTTAAATTTTTGCTATTATTTTTCTACATTAGTGGGTACGATAGGGAATCCAATAGTATCATTCAATGAGTTCCAAATGTGTGCAAAGAATCCTCATATACATTTTTAAATATTGAAATTATTTTGTTTTAAACAAAGTGCAAACTTGGTCATGTTAGCCACTTCTAATGCAATTCAGACACCCTTGTGCAACTTTTAAATTTTTAATATTATTTTTCTCCAACAATGGACATTTCACGGAATCCAATAGTACCATTCAATGAGTCCAAATGTGTGCAGAGAACACTCAAGTAAAATTTTTAAAATTGAAATGATTTTGTTTTGGACTGAGTGCAAACTTGGTCATGTGAGTCACTTTTGAGACAATTCTAACACCTATGGGCCACTCTTAAATTTTTGTTACTATTCTTCTCCAAAAATGTGCACGCTAAGGAATCCAACGGTACCATTCAATGAGTCGAAATGTGTGGAGAGAACCTTTTTATAATTAGTCAAAACTCAAAAATATTTTGTTTTATATTTAGAACAAAGTTAATCATGTGAGCCACTTATGAGGCATTTCTAACCCCCATGTGTCATTCTTAAATTTTTGCTATTATTTTCACCAATAGTAGGCATGTCAGGGAATCTAATAATACCATTCAATGAGTCCAAATATCTGTATAATCCTAGGCATAATCCTCGCATAATCCTCAACACATTTGCAATTGGAATGTACTGATTTTGTTCACTCACTCTAGCCACAGTACCTGAAGAACAACAATTAAATAAATGAATATGTTTAACCTACAACAACATCATGGATATATGCATATGCAATGAAAATGGAATAGACAATTACACACGAAGATGATGGAAGTAAAATATATGCTCTATTGATCTTGGGTTTTTTATTTCTGCCAAAAAGAGTCCTAAAAAAGCTCTACTTATGAAAAGAGATACATGTTCTTGTCTTGAATAGTGTAGTAATTATGTGGACTATGGTGTGAGAGTGGTTACCTTTCAATGAGTCTAAATGTGGGCAGAGAAGTCTTATGTACACTTTTAAAAATCTAAATTATTTTGTTTTGGATCTAGTGCAAAGTTGGTCATGTGAGTCACTTCTAAGGCTATTCTAATACTCTTGTGCCACTTAAAAATTTTTGCCTATATTTTTTTTCAACAGTGGGTAAGTTAGGGAATCTAAGGGTATCCAATGAGTCCAATTGTCTGCATAGAATCCTCATATACTTTTTAAAATATTGAAATTATTTTATTTTGGACATAGTGCATTTTCTGAGGCTATTCCGACACCCCTGTGCCACTTCAATGTTGCAATGAAAATAGAATAGACAATTACACTCGAAGATGATGAAAGTAAAATATATGCTCTATTGATCTAGGGTTCTTAGAGTCCTAAAAAGGCTCTATTTATGAAGAGAGATGCATATGTTTGTCTTGAATAGTGTAATAATTATGTGGACTACGAATGAGAGTGAGTGTTTTTCAATGAGTCTAAATGTGTGCAGAGAAGTCTCATGTACATTTTTTAAAATCTAAATTATGTTGTTTTAGACCTAGTGCAAAGTTGTGAGTCATTTCTAAGGCAATTATGATACCCTTATGTGCCACTTTTCAATTTTTGCTTATATTTTTCCCAAACAGTGGGTACAGTAGGGAATCCAAGGGTATCATTCAATGAGTCCAATTGTGTGCAGAGAATCTTCATATACATTTTTAAATATTGAAACTATTTTGTTTTGGACTTAGTGCAAACTTGATCATGTGACTTACTTTGGAGACAATTCTAACACCCATGTGCCACTCTTAAATTTTTGTTACTATTTTTTTTCTGAAAATGTGCATGTCAAGGAATTCAATGGTACCACCCAAAGAGTCGAAATGTGTGGAGAAAACCATTTTATAACTAGTCAAAACTCAAAATTATTTTATTTTAGATTTCATACAAAGTTGATCATGTGAATCATTTATGAGGCATTTCGAACACACGCGTACCATTCAATGAGTCCAAATATATCTTCTGCATAATCCTAGACATAATCCTTACCACATGTGCAATTGGCATGTACTGATTTTGTTCTTTCACTGCAGCCATAGTACCTAAAGAACAACAATTAATTGAATGAATTTGTTTAACCTACAACAACATCATAGATATATACATGCAATGAAAATAGAATAGACAATTACAGATGATGAAGGTAAAAGATATGCTCTATTGGTCTAGGGTTCTTAGTTTTACTAAAGAGTCTTAAAAAGGCTATATTTATGAAGAGAGATGCATGTGTTTCTCTTGAATAGTGTAATAATTGTGTGGAGTAGGGAGTGAAAGTGGGTACTTTTCAATGAGTCTAAATCTGTACAGAACATTTTTAAAAATCTAAATTATGTTGTTTTGGACCTAGTGCAAAGTTGGTCATGTGAGTCACTTCTAAGGCAATTCTGATACCCTTGTGCCACATTTAAATTTTTCCTATTATTTTTCTCGAACACTAAATACATTAGGAAATCCAATAATATCATTTAATGGGTCAAATTGTGTAGAGAGAATCCTCATATACATTTTTAAATGTTGAAATTATTTTGTTTTGGACTTAGTGCAAACTTGATCATGTTAGCCACCTCTGAGGCGATTTCGACACCCATGTGCCACTTTTAAATTTTTTACATTATTTTTTCCCAACAATGGACACATCACGAAATCTAATATAATGTGTGTCAAGAACACTCATATACAATTTTAAAAATTGAAATGATTTTGGTTTGGACTTAGTGCAAACTTGGTCATGTGAGTCAATGTGGAGATAATTCTAACACCCATGTGCCACTCTTAAATTTTTGTTATTATTTTTCTCCAAAAATGTGTACGTCAAGGAGTCCAATGGTACCATTCTGATTAGAATTGTATGCACAAAACACTCATGTAAAATTTTAAAAATTTAAATAATTTTGTTTTGTACTTAGTGCAAACTTGGTCTTGTGAGTCACTTTAGAGACAATTCTAACACTTATGGGTCACTCGTAAATTTTTGTTATTATTTTTTCCAAAAATACACATGTCAAGGAATCTAATGGTACCATTCAATGAATTAGAGAACTAAAAAATATTTTGTTTCAAATTTAGAAGAAAGTTGATCATGTGAGCCACTTATGGGGCATTTCTAACACACATGTGTCATTCTTAAATTTCTAACCCTCATGTGTCATTCTTAAACTTTTGCTACTACTTTTTTCCAACAGTAGGCATGTCAGGTAGTCTAATAAAACCATACAATGAGTCCAAATAACTGCATAATCTTAGGCATAATCCTCAGCACATATGCAATTGCCATGTATTGATTTTGTTCACTGACTCCAGCCATAGTACTTGAAGAACAACAGTTAAATAAATGAATATGTTTAACCCAGAACAATATCATAGATACATACATGCAATGAATATAGACAATTGGTTCTTAGTTTTACCAAAAAGAGCACTAAAAGAGCTCACTTTATTTATTAAGAGAGATGCATGCATTTGTCTTGAATAATGTATAATTATCTGGACTATGGAGTGAGAGTGGATACTTTTCAATGAGTCTAAATTTGTGTAGAGAAGTCTCATGTACATTTTTTAAAATCTAAATTATTTTGATTTGGACTTACTACAAAATTAGTCATGTGAGTCATTTCTAAGGCAATTATGATACCTTTGTGCCACTTTTAAATTTTTGCTATTATTTTTCTCTAGTAGTGGGTACATTAGAGAATTCAAAGTTATCATTCAATGAGTTCCAAAGGTGTGCAGAGAATCCTCATACACATTTTTAAATATTGAAATTAGTTTGTTTTGGACTTAGTGCAAACTTGATCATGTTAGTTACTATACTTCTGAGACTATTTTGACACCCTTGTTCCACTTTTAGATTTCTGATATTGTTTTTTTCCAACAATGGGCACAACACGGAATCCAATAGTACCATTTAATGAGTCCAAATGTGTGCAGGGAACACTCATGCAGAATTTTAAAAATTGAAATGATTTTATTTAGGACTTAGTGCAAACTTGGTCATATGAGGCACTTTGAAGACAATTCTAACACCCATGTGCCACTCTTAAATTTTTGCTATTATTTTTCTCCAAAAACGCGTATGTCAAGGAATCTAATGCCACCACTCAATGAGTCGAAATGTGTGCAGATAACGTTTTTATAATTTGTCAAGACTCAAAATTATTATTTTGTTTTAGATGTAGTACAAAGTTGATCATGTGAGCCATTTATGAGGCATTTCTAACATCCATTTATCACTTTTAGATTTTTGCAATTATTTTTCTCCAACAGTAGACTTGTCAGGGAATCAAATAGTACCATTCAATGAGTCCAAATATCTGCATAATCCAACACATATTCCTCAACACATTTGCAATTGGCATGTACTAGTTTTGTTCCCTCACACCATCCATAATACCTAAAGAACAAAAGTTAATTGAATGAATATGTTTAACCTACAACAACATCATAGATATATACATGCAATGAAAACAGACAATTACACACGTAGAAGATGAAAGTAAAAGATATGCTCCATTGATCTTGGGTTCTTAGTTTTAGCAAAAAGAGTCCCAAAAAAGCTCTATTTATGAAGAGAGATGCATGTGTTTGAGTTGAATAGTGTAATAATTATGTGGACTATGAAGTGAGAGTGGGTACTTTTCAATGAGTCTAAAGGTGTACATATTATGTACATTTTTAAGAATCTAAATTATTTTGTTTTGGACTTAATGCAAAGTTGGTCTTGTGAGTCATTTCTAAGGCAATTCTAATACCTATGTACCACTTTTAAATTTTTGCTATTATTTTTCTCCAACAGTAGGTACGTTATGGAATCCAATGGTATCATTCAATGAGTCCCAAATGCGTGCAAAAGAATCCTCATATAAATTTTTAAATATTGAAATTAGTTTGTTTTGGACTTAGTGCAAACTTGATCATGTTAGCCACTTCTGAGACAATGCCGACACCCTTATGCCATTTCTAAAGTTTTTATATTATTTTTCTCCAACAGTGGACACATCACGGAATCCAATAGTACTACTCAATGAGTCCAAATGTGTGCAGAGAACACTCATGTAAAATTTTAAAAATTGAAATGATTTTGTTTTGGACTTAGTACAAAATTGGAGATGTGAGTCACTTTTGAAACAATCCTAACACGCATGTGTCACTCTTAAATTTTTGTTATTATTTTTCTCCAAAAATGCGCACCTTAAGGAATCCAATGACACAATTCAATAAGTTCAAATGTGTTCAGAGAACCTTTTTATAATTAGTCAAAACTCAAAATTCTTTTAAAGTTTATCATTTAAACCACTTATGAGACATTTCTAACACCCATTTACCATTCTTATATTTTTGCTATTATTTTTTCCCAACATTAAAAAAGTTAGGGAATCTTATAGTACCATTCAATGAGTCCAAATATCTGCAACACATATTCTTCAGCACATTTGCAATTGGCATGTACTATTTTTGTTCCCTCACTCCATCCATAGTGCCTAAAGAAAAAAAGTTAATTGAATGAATATGTTTAACCTACAACATCATAGATATATACATACAATGAAAATAGACAATTACACACGAAGATGATGAAACTAATAGATATACTCTATTGATCTTGGGTTCTTAGTTTTACCAAAAAAGAATCCTAAAAAAGATCTATTTATGAAGAGAGATGCACATGTTTGTCTTGAATAGTGTAATAATTATGTGGACTATGGAATGGAGTGAGTACTTCTCAATGAGTCTAATTGTGTGTAGAGAAGTCTTATTACACTTTTTAAAATCTAAATTATTTTCTTTTGGATCTAGTGCAAAGTTGGTCATGTGAGTCACTTTTAAGGCAATTATGATATCCTTGTGTCACTTTTAAATTTTTGCTATTATTTTTCTCCAACAATAGGTATGTTAGGGAATCCAAAGATATCATTCAATAAGTCCAATTGTATGCAAAGAATCTACATATACATTTCTAAATATTGAAACTTTTTTGTTTTCGACTTAGTGCAACCTTGACCATGTTAGCCACTTCAGAGCTATTCCAACACCCCTGTGCCACTTTTAAAGATTTTATATTATTTTTTTTCGACAATGGACACACCATGGTATCCAATAGTACAATTCAATGAGTACAAATGTGTCTAGAGAACATTCATGTAGAATTTTAAAAATTGAAATGATTTTATTGTGGACATTGTGCAAAGTTGGTCATGTGAGTCACTTCTAAGGATATTTGATACCCTTGTGCCACTTTTAAATTTTTGCTTATATTTTTCTCCAATGAGTCCAATTGTGTGCAAAGAATCCTCATATATATTTTTAAATATTGAAATTATTTTGTTTTAGACTTAGTCCAAACTTGATCATATTGCCCACTTTTAAGGCTATTCCGACATTCCTACGCTACTTTTAAATTTTTTATAATACTTTTTATCAATAATGGACACATCACGAAATCCAGTAGTACCATAAAATTAGTCCAAATGTGTGTAGAGAACACTCACGTATAATTTTAAAAATTGAAATGATTTTGTTTTGGACTTAGTGCAAACTTAGTCATGAGAATCACTTTGGAGACAATTTTAACACCCATGTGCCAGTCTTTAATTTTTTATATTAATTTTTTTTCAAAAATACACACGTCAAATAATTCAATGGTACCACTTAATGAGTCAAAATGTATATAGAGAACCTTTTTATAATTACTCAAAATTAATGTTTTAGATTTAGTACAAAGTTGACCATGTGATCACTTATGAGGCATTTCTAACACCTATGGTCATTCTTAAATTTTAACTATTACTTTTCCCAACAAGTAGGCATGTCAAGGAATCTAATTGTAACATTCAAAGAGTCCAAATATCTACATAATCCTCAGCACATTACAATGGTATGTATTGATTGTGTTCCCTCACTCCAGCCATAGTATCTGAAGAGTAACAGTTAACTGAATGAATACGTTTAACCTACAACAACATCATGGATACATACATGCAATGCAATTAAAATGGAATCGACAATTACACACGAAGATGATGAAAGTAAAAGATATGTTCTATTGATCTAAAAAGAGTCCTAGAATAGCTCTATTTATGAAGAGATATGCATGTGTTTGTCTTGAATAGTGTAATAGTTATGTGGACCATGGAGTGAGAGTGGGTAGTTTTCAATGAGTCTAAATGTTTGCTAAGAAGTCTTATGTACATTTCTAAAAATCTAAATTATTTTGTTTTGGACCTAGTGCAAAGTTGGTCGTGTGAGTCACTTCTAAGGCAATTTTGATATCCTTGTGCCACTTTTAAAATTTTGCTATTATTTTTCTCCAACAATAGGCACCTTAGGGAATCCAATGGTATCATTAAATGAGTCTAATTATATGCAGAGAATCCTCATATACATTTTTAAATATTGAAATTAATTTGTTTTGGACTTAGTGCAAACTTGATCATGTTAGTCACTTCTGAGGCTATTCCGACAACCCTCTACCACTTTCAAATTTTGAATATTATTTTTTTCCAACAATTGGCATACCACAGAATCCAATAGTAGCAGTCAATGAGTCCCAATGTGTGAAGAGAAAACTCATGTACGATTTTAAAAATTGAAATGATTTTATTTTGGACTTAGTGCAAACTTGGTCATGTGACTCACTTCGTAGACAATTCTAACACCCATGTTTCACTCTTAAATATTTGTTATTATTTTTCTCCAAAAAATGTGCACGTCAAGAAATCCAGTGGTATCACTCACTCAATGAGTCGAATTGTGTTTAGAGAACCTTTTTATAATTAGTCGAAACCCAATTATTTTGTTTTACATTTAGTACAAAAGTTGATTATGTGAGTCACTTATGAGGCATGTCTAACACACGTGTGCCATTCTAAAATTTTAACTATTATTTTTCCCAACCAGTAGACATGTCACAGATTAATTGAATGAATATGTTTAACCTACAACAATATCATAGATATATTCATGCAAAGAAAATGGAATAGACAATTACACACGAAGATGAAGATGATGAAAGTAAAAGATATCCTATATTGATCTTGGGTTCCTCGTTGTAGTCCCAAAAAACTCTATTTATAAAGAGAGATGCATGTGTTTGTCTTCAATAGTGTAATAATTATGTTATGTGGACTATGGAGTGAGAGCAGGTACTTTTCAATGAGTCTAAATGTGTGCAGAGAAGTCTTATGTAAATTTTTAAAAATATAAACTATTTTGTTTTTGTCATGTGAGTTACTTCTAAGGCAATTCTGATATCCTTGTGCCTCTTTTAAATTTTTGTTATTATTTTTCTCCAACAACGGGTAGGTTAGGGAATCCATTGTTATCATTCAATGAGTCAAATTGTGTGCAGAGACTCTTCATATACAGTTTTAAATATTGAGATTATTTTGTTTTGGACTTAGTGCAAACTTGATCATGTTAGCCACTTCTGAGGCTATTCTGACAACCCTCTGCCACTTTTAAATTTTTTATATTATTTTTCTAACAATGGGCATACCACAGAATCCAATAGTACCATTCATTGAGTCCCAATGTATGCAGAGAAAACCCATGTACAATTTTAAAAATTGAAATGATTTTGTTTTGGACATAGTGCGAACTTGGTCATGTGAGTCACTTTAGAGACAATTCTAACACCCACATGCCACTCTTAAATTTTTGTTATTATTTTTCTCCAAAAATGCATACGTCAAGTAATCCAATGGTACCACTAAATGAGTCAAAATGTGTGCAGAGAACCTTTTTATAATTAGTCAAAACTCAATTATTTTGTTTTAGATTTCGTACAAAGTTGATCATGTGAGCCACTTGTGAGGCATTTTTAACACACCTGTGTCCATTCTTAAATTTTAACTATTATTTTTCCCAACGAGTAGTATTGATTGAATGTGTTTAACCTACAACAATACACGTGCAATGAGAATAGAATAGAAAATTACACACAAAGATGATGAAAGTAAAAGATATGCTCTATTGATCTAGGATTTTTAGTTTTACTAAAAGGAGTCCTAAAAAACTGTATTTATGAAGAAAGATGCATATGTTTGTCATGAATAGTGTAATAATTATATGGATTATGGAGTGAGAGTGGGTACTTTTCAATGACTTTAAATGTGTGCAGAGAAGTTTTATATACATTTTTAAACATCTAAATTATGTTGTTTTGGACCTAGTGCAAAGTTGGTCATGTGAGTCACTTCTAAGACAATTGTGATACCCTTGTGCCACTTTTAAATTTTTGCTATTATTTTTCTCCAACATTGGATACATTCGGGAATCCAATAGTATAATTCGATGAGTCCAATTGTTGTTTAGAGAATCCTCATATACATTTTTAAATGTTTTAATTATTTTGTTTTGGACTTAGTGCAAACTTGATCATGTTAGCTACTTCTGAAGCAATTCAGACACCTCTGTGCGACTTTTACATTTTTTATATTATTTTTCCCTAGCAAGGAGCACATCATAGAATCTAATAGTATCATTCAATGAGTCTAAATGTGTGTAGAGAACACTCATGTACAATTTTCAAAATTGAAAAGATTATGTTTTGGACTTAGTGCAAATTTGGTCATGAGAGTCGCTTCTAAGACCCATGTGCCACTCCTAAATTTTTGTTATTGTTTTTCTCCAAAAATGCGCATGTCAAGGAATCCAATGATACCATTCAATGAGTCCAAATGTGTACCGAGAACCTGTTTATAATTAGTCAAAACTCAAAATTATTTTGTTTTAGATTTGGTACAAAGTTAATCATGTGAACCACTTATGAGGCATTTCTAACACCCATGTGCCATTCTTAAATTTTTGCTATTATTTTTCCCCTAAGCATGTCAAGAAATCTAATAGTACTATTCAATGAGTCAAAATATATGCAGTGAACCCTTATATACATTTTAAAATAATTGCCTATAAGTAGACATGCTAGGAATGTGTTCAATATCACATATCTAGTCTAATATTATTTTTTCTGTTAGTAACAATATTATATATATATACATATATATATATATATATATATAAAAGTTTGTGCAAAATTGTTCATAACAGAACAACATAAAATGAATCAAGAAAAAACTTAAAACATCATACAAAAAAATAGTACAAGATATATTCTATCTAAAACAAGGGGAAAAAACACTATATCTAATAAACAAGAATAATGCAATCTAACATTGGGTCTAACTTTTCTTTCTCTACCACACCATCCAACCTTTTTATAAGTACATTTACCCTCATTACTTGCAATTTTGTTAAATAAAGATAAGAATTAAAACACCATTATGAAAACATAGGATAATTGATTTTTTGGCCTGTTGCAGTAAACATATTTATGTAAATAAAGTGGACACAAATCTAAAAGGAGAGTTTTTTAAAATGTTATTTATGTAAAAAATTTGCATAAACATAAATTACCCTAAACACAACATTATATTCATTTAATAAATAGAATATATTACAACTAGTTTTTACGTTACTACTTTTTATTATATGTATTTTTAATTTATTTTTAGTAATATTTAAATTATCTAACTATTCTTTTCATGAACTCTTTCTGGAATTCATAAAATATAAATATAACCAAAAGGTTATACAAAAATTACAAGAAAAATAATACATATTTATATATATTCATCTTCTAAATAAATATAACTCATTCCTAAAGATAACAAGTCATACTAAGTTTCACTCATTTAATCAACCTTAAATATAATTTATAAGAAATCTAAGAAGATAATCTATAACTCTTATCAAGACTTTAAGTTCCAAAAAAACATTTACTTATCTTTAAAGTTCAAAAAATCGCAACCAAAACATATTACAGACTTCAACCAATTCCAAACATATAACACACAAACCCTGCATAAAACTCAAGATAGTGTAACCATGTCACTTACATATCTAGATCATCTATCCTAAGATACTATCAAAATCATAACTAACTTCCCTTACCTAAAAATCTAGCTACTTCAAAAAAACTCTAACCATCCTTAGTTCACATAGAAAGCTCAAATCTATCCACAAAAACTCTTATCATCAAATTGAAGATACCATTACAATCCTAAACTAACAGAGATTTATCTTTGTCCAATAGAGTACACATGCAAGCACATAGTCTATGGATGCAAACTACCTTTCTTGTAAATGACCCAAGGAAAAAAGGCAAAGAAAAACTTACTCTAAATGAAATTTTGATCGGATGGATATCTTTCGTGGATATTTTATGTTCTCTATCATAGCTTCACTATGGTATGTTCGGATCTTTAAAAGGATGAACAGTTGATTCAAAAATCTAGAGAGAAAACAAGGAAAAATTGTTTAAAAGAGATTATGATTTTCAAATAATGTTTGAATAAGTAACTTTTCTATTTATAAATTTTTTAACTTAAATAATAAAATTAGAGTTGAATATTTGCGAAAAGGTTTGTGGACTACCAGTATTACCTGCAAGCCGCGCGGGTGTGGGTTTGAACTTTTTTTAGGGATGGCAATGTGGGGTGGGTTGTGTGGGCTGGCCCGCGACCCACTTCCAAAATGTGTGGGGTAGGCTAGACATTTTAGTCTGCCAGCCCGTATAGGTTTGCCCTGTATAACCCGCAACCCACATAAACCAAAGTGCAGGTTGGCTCATCCTACAACCCATGCAGACAAAAGTGCAGGCTGGCTCGTCCCGCCCTGCGGCCCGCACTATATTTTTTATATTTATTTTTTAATTTTTTTATTGTTGTATAGTATTATGTGTGTTGAATATGACTAAATATTTTTATTCATTATTTGATGAATATATTTACAAGTACAAATTTAAATTTTATTTCATAGTCTAATTTAATATATATTTTCATAATGTGTTTCTTGGATTACTTGCAACAAATAATAAATAATTAGTTTTTACGTTGTATTTTGTAATTATTTGTAATTATTATACTTGTATTCAATCTTGGGTTCTATATTATTCTCAAATTTGGGATTAAAAATTATAAAAGACTCAAATATTGCCCACAGGCCCACAAACCTGCAGCTATGTAGGATGGGCCAAACATTTATAGCCCACGATCCTTTAGCGAGCTGGCTCATCCCAAAATATCTGATTCCCAAAAAAGTCAAATTCTAAGATACTTTAGTAAACAAATCAATTCATGCAAATGAAGTTGACACAAGTCCAAATGGAGAGTTTTTTAAAATATTATTTAAATAAAAAATTGGTATAAACATAAATTACCCTAAACGCAACATTATATTAATTTACTAAATATAATATATTACAATTAGCTTTTAGGTTACTACTTTTTATTATATGCATTTTTAAGTTCTTTTTAATAATATTTAAACCATCTAACTATTCTTTTCATGAACTCGTTCTAGAATTCATAAAATATAAATATAAGACTATACAAAAATTACAAGAAAAATACATAACTATATATATTCCTCTTCTAAATAAATATAACTCATAATATACTCATTTAATCAACTTTAAATATTACTTATAAAAAATCTAAAAAAAAATCTACAATTGTTATCAAAATTTTAAATTTTAGAAAAGCATTTACTTATCTTTAAAGTTCAAAAAATAGTAACCAAAACATTTTCCAAACTTCAACCTATTCTTTCTTAAAACCAACATATAACAAGTTTTAATATATAACTTTAACTACCACCAAATTTATTTCTATCTTCATATTAATCTAACTAATTCTAATCATAAAAAATCAATTACTCAATACTAAGCAAGTCCAATGATAAAAAAAAATCAAAATTTACCATCTAATTTAATCATTCTTAGTTTCCTCAATTAACTTAAAATATCTATTTTCAAGTATTCTCTAATAACCATTAAAATAAAATTTTTACACTTATTTTCTTAAATTGGTAACATCAACTACCTAATATATTTCCTTCCGAGTTTTTGAATTATTGTTCGAAAAACTTAAATTGAACTATTGTTTTTTTGTTTGCACCAATATTTCATTATTTGTCTACAAGACATAAATACATAATTAATATGATTTGATAAAATTATTAATTCTCTCTCAGTAAATTAATATTCATTCATTATGTTTTACTAATTATAATAATTTATTATTTGTGGGTAATATACATTATACTAACTAGTATTATAAACAAATTCTCAAAGTCCATATTAAATTTATTATAAATTATTTATTTCATTTGCAATTGAAATTAAAAAATTAATAAAAAATGTTCATAAGAAGAATTCCATCAAGTAAATACAACTAAATATTACTGGGAGAGATTCTCTATAACCTACTTTTTCTACTTTAAATATATTATAAATCTAATAATATTTATTATCACTGTACAAAATTGTCTAATGTTATCTTATATAAAATAAAATAATTTTAGTTTGCAAATATACTTGTTGTTGTTGTTATTATTATTTATAATATATGTTTAAGTTAATTATTTTCTGAGTTAGTCATCTTAAAATTTTAATAAATGTGAAATATGTGTTATAAGAGAATATTTAATAAATTATGACATTGATATAAAAATCTAATTATAACATGATTAACTTTTAAAAAAAATATACATAACATCTTAGAATATAAACTATATTATAATAAATTATTAATAAACTAATAGAAATATTAATGTATTTCTATATTTAAATAAAATAGCATAATACACAAATAATTGTGTTTTAAATATAAATAATTATGACACATTGTCTCAAACAAAATAAATAAACTATAGAAGAGAAAACACTTGCATCAACTTGTATGCATATCGTAGTTTCATGTCTGAATCATTGAACTTGTGGATAGAGCTCCATGCACAAACAGAAACACGTGTTATCATCAGGAGGTGATTTCAAGTTAGCATAGGGATCAAAGTTGGGAACAAATCACCTGACCTAGAGGAAGAAGCTATGGATTGTGATACATCATAGTCAAACATTCCAAAAGCTTGAGGATAAAGTGAATTCATCTCCATAGGAGGGAGAGCATAGCCCACAATACATCTTCAGCAGTTACAGTTTAACATGATAATTTTCTTATGCAATGATAAAACTTATGTACTCAAAAACACATTCTTGGATGGTCTTTTTTGTGTGGTCTGAGATCTTCGCATGTGGTGGTAGGATCCTAAGCATAATTCTCAGCACATTTGTAAGGGGTAGGTAGTGATTTTGTTCCCTCAGTCCAACCATAGTACCTAAAGAACAACAAATATGTTTAACCTACAACAAAATCATAAATATAATAGACAATTACACATGAAGATGATCAAAGTACAAGATATGTTTTATTTAGGAAGAGAGATACATGCATTTGTTTTGAATAGTGTAATAATTATGTGGACTATGGAGTAAGAATGGATACTTTTTAATGAGTCTAAATATGTATACATTTTAAAAAATCTAAATTATTTTATTTTGTACTTAGTGTAAAGTTGATCATGTAAGTCATTTCTAAGGCAAGTCTGATACCTTTGTGTCACTTTTAAACTTTTGCTATTATTTTTCTCCAGAAGTAGGTACCTTAGAGAATCCAAAGGTATCATTCAATGAGTTCCAAATGAATATGTTTAACCCAGAACAATATCATAGATACATACATGCAATGAATATAGACAATTGGTTCTTAGTTTTACCAAAAAGAGCACTAAAAGAGCTCGCTCTATTTATTAAGAGAGATGCATGCATTTGTCTTGAATAGTGTATAATTATCTGGACCAAGGTAGTTAACATCGTGATTTTATTTAAAATCGTGAAAGGTTCACAAGATCGTAAATCGTGAAATCGTAACACGGATCGTAGATTTTATTTTTTACAAATTTTGTTAAAATAACATCTAACTTATCAATAAACTGGACATGCAAAGTAAAATTATGAAAAAGAAGAACAAGTTTTAATTTTATTTTTAGAAAAGGAAAGATTTTAATTTTTAATTATTTTTATTAGACTTAAAAAGTTTTTAAATTGTTTAACGTTTAAAAAAGTGAAAACAATCTTCTGAATTAAATATTAAAATAATCTTTCAAAAAACTGCATTTGTAAAAAAAACTTTAAAATCTACAATTTTACGTTTTTTTCGATTTTACTCTACGATTTCACCGATTACACTGTATTACGATTATAAGTATACTCTAACACGGAATTGAACTAAAAATCGTACGATCTTACGATTTTACGACTAAAATCTCGATTTTGACTACATTGATTTGGACTATGGAGTGAGAGTGGATACTTTTCAATGAGTCTAAATTTGTGCAGAGAAGTCTCATGTACATTTTTAAAAATCTAAATTATTTTGATTTGGACTTACTACAAAAGTAGTCATGTGAGTCATTTCTAAGGCAATTATGATACTTTTGTGCCACTTTTAAATTTTTGCTATTATTTTTCTCTAGTAGTGGGTACATTAGAGAATTCAAAGTTATCATTCAATGAGTTCCAAAGGTGTGCAGAGAATCCTCATACACATTTTTAAATATTGAAATTAGTTTGTTTTGGACTTAGTGCAAACTTGATCATGTTAGTTACTGTACTTCTGTTCTGAGACTATTTTGACACCCTTGTTCCACTTTTAGATTTCTGATATTGTTTTTTTCCAACAATGGGCACAACACGGAATCCAATAGTATCATTTAATGAGTCCAAATATGTGCAGGGAACACTCATGCAGAATTTTAAAAATTGAAATGATTTTATTTTGGACTTAGTGCAAACTTGGTCATATGAGTCACTTCGAAGACAATTCTAACACCCATGTGCCACTCTTAAATTTTTGCTATTATTTTTCACCAAAAATGCGTACGTCAAGGAATCTAATGCCACCACTAAATGAGTCGAAGTGTGTGCAGATAACGTTTTTATAATTTGTCAAAACTCAAAATTCTTTTGTTTTAGATGTAGTACAAAGTTGATCATGTGAGCCACTTATGAAGCATTTCTAACACCCATTTATCATTTTTAGATTTTTGCAATTATTTTTCTCCAACAGTAGACATGTCAGGGAATCAAATAGTACCATTCAATGAGTCCAAATATCTGCATAATCCAACACATATTCCTCAGCACATTTGCAATTGGCATGTACTAGTTTTGTTCCCTCACACCATCCATAGTTTTGTTCACATAGAAAGCTCAGATCTATCCACAAAAACTCTTATCATTAAATCGAAGATACCATTACAATCCTAAACTAACATAAATTTATCTTTGTCCAATAGAGTACACATGCAAGCACATAGCCTATGGATGCAAACTACCTTTCTTGTAAATGATCCAAGGAAAAAAGGTAAAGAAAAACTTACTCTAAATGAAATTTTGATCGAATGGATATCTTTCATGGATATTTTATGTTCTCTGTTATAGCTTCACTATGGTATGTTTGGATCTTTAAGGATCTTTAAAAGGATGAACAGTTGATTCAAAAATCTAGAGAGAAAACAAGGGGAAATTGTTTAAAAGAGATTATGAGTTTTAAATAAAGTTTGAATAAGTAACTTTTCTATTTATAAGTTTTTTAACTTAAATAATAAAATTAGAGTTGAATTTTTGAGAAAAAGTTTGTGGACTACCCGTATTACCCGCAAGCCGCGCGGGTGTAGGTTTGAACTTTTTTTAGGGATGGCAATGTGGGGTGGGTTGTGTGGGCTGGCCCGCGACCCACTTTCAAAATGTGTGGGGTGGGCTAGACATTTTAGCCTGCCAGCCCGTATAGGTTTGCCCTGTATAACCCGCAACCCACATAGACCAAAGTGCAGGTTGGCTCACCCTACAACCCATGCAGACCAAAGTGCAGGCTGGCTCGTCCCGCCCTATGGCCCGCACTATATTTTTTATTTATTCTTAAATTTTTTTTATTGTTGTATAGTATTGTGTGTGTTGAATATGACTAAATATTTTTATTCATTATTTGATGAATATATTTACAAGTACAAATTTAAATTTTATTTCATGGTCTAATTTAATATATTTTTTCATAATGTGTTTCTTGGATTACTTGCAACAAATAATAAATAATTAGTTTTTACGTTCTATTTTGTAATTATTATACTTGGATTCAATCCTGGATTCTATATTATACTTAAATTTGGGATTAAAAATTATAAAAGACTTTTTAGATTTTATTTTTACTTTTTTAAAATTTTAAGCAGTTTGGCCCACAGACCCGCAAACCTGCAGCTATGTAGGATGGGCCAAGCATTTATAGCCCACGATCCTTAAGCGAGTTGGCTCATCCCAGCCCGTTTTTGGCAAGCTAAATGCAGGGAAGCCAAAGCGGGCCGGCCCGCAGTGCCACCCCTAACTGTTTTAGTAAATTTTTAGTGTGAGTTTTCCGCACAACCCGTGAGTTAAGCAGCTTTTACCCACCACGGGTTATTCACAATTCATAACCCGCAACACTAAGTCAAATTCAATCCAAACTCTAATAGTTATTATTTGTATAGGTTATCACCAAGTCTAATTCAATATAAAATGTAATATGTTTTATTTCTATTGATTATCACCAAGCCCAATTCAACCTGAAATATACTTATTTTGCTTTTATTGGTTATGCATTGTTTAATGAATTGAGTAAATTATTGTTATACAAATGAATGTTAAAAAATCTTAATGTAACTTTGTAAGGTGTGGGCTTGCTCGTTTAATCCACAAGTTTTACAATGTATAAAAATTTAAAGATCGTTTTAAATATAAGTTAAATGGACGGATTTTGTATAGTGTATGGGTTTATACCGTTGCTGACTTAAATAGATAGACGGATCCATTCATATATCCATTTGTAAATAAAATATTTATACTTTATTTCATTTTTTTCACTTCTACTTTTAAACAAATTAATTGAGTTCTTGTAGGTAAAGTATATTCAAACTCAAATAGTAGATATATAATAAAGTTTAGAGTTATTGAATATAAGAAGTTAAAATAATCAAAGTTATTTTATGGATTTTATTAACTCGTTTGGGTTATACAAGATTTTATAATAATAACAAGTCTTGAAATAATTTAGCAGAGTTTTAGTAGTCGTAGCATCTACTATATTTTTTTTGTTTACTTTGTAAATCGTAATATATATGGAGAGAGAGAGGTAACTTGGTAAGAAACTTTTTGTTGAAAATAAACGTCTTTAAATATGGGCACTTCTATAGGGTTGTTGACTTATTTTCAAGACAATTAAATCATGATCTTTAATTTGCTTCTAATATTTAAAAAAGTTAAACATTTTCTGCAAAAGCTAGTTTCCATTTTTGTGTAATTGTGCTTTCTAATTTTCTAGAAGGTCAACAAATATTCTTTACATGTTTTTGTGTTAAATTAAAGCTTTGTATAATCTTCATATAAAGTATTAAATGTCTATAAGGTTAGTTTAGTTTATGTGGGAATAATTTCAAGAAAATTTTAGAAAAAAAAATTAACTTAAGACACTGAGTTTTTTGGGGCAGGAGAGGGTCTAGCCCTAAATTTTTTAAAATTCAATGCAGAAATAAATGAAAATAATAATTTTTTTATAACTTAAGTCTTTAATGTTATTAAATACTTCATTTATTTATTTTAATGGTCCTTTAAGTTAAGCTATATCAACTAAAAAAATTATTAAATTTTATAATTTGTAATAAATTTTTTAATATTTTTTAATAGTACCTTCTAGTTACAAGAATATTAATTGTAATTTATCTTCTTTTTCTATTTGAGAAACAAGAACGTGATTACAAAGACAGTCTCTACATCGATTATAAAGGAAATATCAATAATATTTTTAGAATTTCGATGTTTTATTTCAATCTTTCATTTGAATTTTTTATTTCAACATTTTATTTTAATCTAACCTTTATTATATATTTATTTCATATATTTTTGTACCTTTTTAAATGAATTTCAATCATATAACTTTAATTTTTTTTAAAGTTTATACATTTTTTTACAATTACTAATTTTTTATATTTTGTTGTACATTTAAAAAAATTAAATTTTAACATAATCAAATTTTTATTTCTAAATAAACATATTATATAATATAATATATTATAATTATATAAATTATATATTATTATACAATAATATGTAATATAATATTTAAATTTTAAAACTAATACACAATCAAATCTAGCTACTTCAAAAAAACACCAATAGTTCTTGATACACATGGGAAGCTCAAATCTGCCCATAAAACCTCTTATCATCAAACCAAAGATATCACTACAATCCTAAACTAATAGAGATTCATCTTTGTCCAATAAACTATCACTACAAGAAAATTGTAAATTACTGACGAAAAGTTTTTCTTCGATAATTTTTAATTATCGACGGATTTTACCGACAGATCACAATCTGTCGGTAGCTCGCGCCATATTGTGCGAAATTAAATTCGTCGGTAAAGTTGGCGACATAGTGTGCGAAATAAAATCCGTCGATAAAGTTGACGTTATATTGTGCGAAATAAAATCCGTCAATAAATCCGTCGATAAATCCTGCGATAATTTAAATATTTATATATTTATATTTATATGTTTATATTTTTATATGTTTATATATTTATATGTTTATATGTTTATATATTTATATATTTATATATTTATATGTTTATATGTTTATATATTTATATGTTTATATGTTTATATATTTCTATGTTTATATATTTCTATATTTCTATATTTCTATATTTCTATATTTCTATATTTCTATATTTCTATATTTCTATATTTCTATATTTCTATATTTCTATATTTCTATATTTCTATATTTCTATATTTCTATATTTCTATATTTCTATATTACTATATTTCTATATTTCTATATTTCTATATTTCTATATTTCTATATTTCTATATTTCTATATTTCTATATTTCTATATTTCTATATTTCTATATTTCTATATTTCTATATTTCTATATTTCTATATTTGTATATTTGTATATTTGTATATTTGTATATTTGTATATTTGTATATTTGTATATATTGTATATTTGTATATTTGTATATTTGTATATTTGTATATTTGTATATTTGTATATTTGTATATTTGTATATTTGTATATTTGTATATTTGTATATTTGTATATTTGTATATTTGTATATTTGTATATTTGTATATTTGTATATTTGTATATTTGTATATTTGTATATTTGTATATTTGTATATTTGTATATTTGTATATTTGTATATTTGTATATTTGTATATTTGTATATTTGTATATTTGTATATTTGTATATTTGTATATTTGTATATTTGTATATTTGTATATTTGTATATTGTGTATATTTGTATGTATTTGTATATTTGTATATTTGTATATTTGTATATTTGTATATTTGTATATTTGTATATTTGTATATTTGTATGTATTTGTATATTTGTATATTTGTATATTTGTATATTTGTATATTTGTATATTTGTATATTTGTATATTTGTATATTTGTATATTTGTATATTTGTATATTTGTATATTTGTATATTTGTATATTTGTATATTTGTATATTTATATATTTGTATATTTGTATATTTATATATTTGTATATTTATATATTTATATATTTGTATATTTATATATTTGTATATTTATATATTTGTATATTTATATATTTGTATATTTGTATATTTGTATATTTGTATATTTATATATTTGTATATTTGTATATTTGTATATTTGTATATTTATATATTTTTATATTTTTACATTTTTATATTTGTATATTTGTATATTTGTATATTTACATATTTATATATTTGTATATATACATATGTATGCATGTATATATATATATATATATGTGTATTTGTATGTATATATGTTTGCATACGTATTTATATATATGTGTGTAATGTTTTAAATGAAAGTCATTTTAGCTTAATGGTTGAAGTATCAACCTTCAACTCTAAGATCCTGTGTTCAAATCTTGCCAAAGTTAGTTTTGTGTTAGATTATTTATTTTTTAATATTTAATTTAATATATGCATATTGGAAAGTAATAATAAAAGTACAAAAAATAGGATAAAAATATAATTAAATAAAATATAAAAAATTAATTTTTTCTTTTGATTTTATTATAAAAATTCAATTTTTACTTTTATGGACAGATATTGATCGTCGCTAAAATATATTTTTCTTGTAGTGTATACATGCAAGCACATAGTCTAGGGATAAAAACTACCCTTCTTGTAAATGACCCAAGGAAAAAGGGGTAAAGAAAAACTTACTATAAATGAAAATTTGATTGAATGGATGTTTGTTCTCTATAGCTTCACTATTGTATGTTCATATCTTTAAAAGGATAAATAGTTGACTCAAAAATCTAGAGAGAAGACAGGGGGAAATTGTTTAAGAGAGATTATGATTTTTAAATGAAGTTTGAATAAGTAACTTTTTATAAGTTTTTAACTTAAACTATAAAATTAGAGTTGGGTATTTAGGAAAAAGTTTGTAAACCACCCATATTACTCGCAACTCGCATGAGTGTGGGTTTGTATTTTTTACTGAATTTTTAGTGCGAGTTTTTTCATACCCAACCCGCATGTTAAGTTATTTTTACTTGCAATCCTTACGGGTTACCCACAACTCACAACACCTAGTCAAATTCAATCAAAAATCTAATATTTGTTACTTCTATAGGTTATCACCAACTCTAATTCAATCGAAATCTAGTATGTTTTGCTTCTATTGGTTATCACAAGCCAAATTCAACCCAAAATTTATTTATTTTTCTTTTATTGTTTATGTATTATTTAATGGATTCAATAAATTATTATTATACAAATAAATGCTAAAAATTTTCAATCTATCTTTGTGGGTGCGAGCTTGACCTATTTCACCCTTGGGTTTTTCGAGATGGATATAAAAATTAAAGATCATTTAAAATGTGGACTAAACAGACGAATTTTTTATAATGCAGGTTTATGCCACTGTAGGCTTAATTGGACATACTCGTCCATATACCCAACTTTACATAAAATATTCAGAATTATTTAATAAGAACGATTTTTAACAAAATTTCTAAAATTTAATGCATATACATAATGTGAATTCAATAAGAAAGATTTTTAATAATTTTACAACTTCTGTCATTTAATGTTAATAAATATTCTCTCTTTCTTTTTTATTGCATTTTGCACAACATTAATATTTCACCTTCTTATCTACCTTATTTCTAATAAATCTAATTTATTTTATTTCAAAAGAAATGTGCTAAATTGAAACTACAAAGAAAAAAAGAAAAATGGGAAACACTCTGCAAATATTGATCATCCTTACAACATAGAGAATGTTAAAGATTTAATGAAAAGTAAAATTAGGTGGGATCTTAAATTTTTGTAAGAATTTAAATTTTTCTAATAATTTTTTAAATCAAAATTTATTGTGGTAAAACTTTTAGGATTAAAAGTTATAAAGGGGAGATAATTTTGGGGGGGAAAATGTTTAGAAACGTCTCTTTGATGGAAAGAAGAGAAACCTACATTTTATTAGAGAAAGAAAAATAATAATAATTTATTACAAAAAGAATGTAAAAAGACAAAAAAAATTAATAAATTTATTATAAATGATAAAATTTAATGATTTTTTTAGTTTGTGTAATCTAACCATAAAGGAATATTAAAAAACCACACAAAATATTAAATCATAAAATTAATTATACGAAATAATATGAAAAGTGATAAAACATTATATTCTAAAACATGAGTGTTTTGAATTTTTTTCATGTAAAAAAAATTGTATCTATATTTAGAATTTCTTGTTGTCTTTTTGAAGTTCTTACAATCTAATTAGATATAAACATTCTTATATTTTTATATATTTTTGTATGAAAAATATGTGGCATACTATAATTTTAACTTATATTTTTTATAACCTACATCACTAAGTTTTTAATCATACTTTTATAGTTTATTTTTTAGTTTTTAACTTTCATTTTATTTAAATGGATATATTAATGAAGAATAAAAAATAGATTTATTTTCTGCAATAAGGAATTTAAGAAAATGAAAAAATGAAGACAACCCTATAAATAAATATTATTTTTTACATTATAATTATAATAAATTATGTACTTATTTTGATTGTATTAGTGACAATAATTATATATAAATTTTAAGTATATTATTTTGACCTCTCCAAAATTATTAGTTAAGATCCGCCACTGATTTTATGGATTTTATTTACTTGTTTGAGTTATATAAGATTTTATAATTAGAACAAGTCTTCCAAAAGTTTAGCAAAGTTTTAGTAGTTGTAGTATCTATTATATCCATTTTTTTGTTTACTTTGTGTTTCGTAATGTGAGAAATTTTTGTTGAAGATAAACGTCTATGAACATGTGCACTTTTATAGGTAGTGACAAATAAACTCGTCGTGTAAATATTACCCGAATCTGTTCTGATTTTGATGAAAAATCTCCACATTACTAGTTATGGATATGGTAGTATCTTATTTTTTTAATTAGGTATAGGGATGTGGATGTATGTACCTGTCCTGTCCCCACTCTTATACTCGTCCTAATACCTTATGTTCGTCCTCATATTCATTCATTTTTAAATTATTAAAACATATTTAGTTTATTAAGTAATTTTAAAAATTTTATTCTTAGTTTTGTAATTTATTTCTAGAACATACATTTGATAATTTCTTTTATTTTTTTATGATTATTTGACCTTTATTAAATTGTTATTTGATGATACTCTAATTTGATATTTATGCAATTATAATTTCTTTATTGATATTTGTTATTAGAGAAAAGAATATGTGTATTATTTTGACTTTGAATCATTTATAATATCATGTTTTCTTTGTTGTGTTTTTATTTTTTGTAAAATATTATTTAATTAATATTTAGAATAGAGAAAGGTGAATGAGAGATTATATCCGTTACCTAATGGGATAAACCGTACCCGATAAGCATATGGATAAGATAAAAATTTAATACCTGTTAAATATGAAAATGGATTTAAAGATAATTTTTTATTACTTGGAGAAGAGGATGAGAAAGTGAGACTTATCCTATCCCACCTCAGTGTCATCCTAGTAGTTAAGTATTATCTTCAAGATAATTAAATCGTGATCTTCAATGTCCCTTATGATATTAATTTTTTGTAAAGCTAGATTCCATTTATGTGTAATTGTTAATATTCTGGAGGGTCAACAAATATTCTTTACATGTTTTTGTGTTAAATTAAAGTTTTGTATAAACTTGACATATAAATTATTAATTAAATATTTAATAAACTAGGTGATATGATATTATAAAGGAATAATTTTAAGAAAATTTTGAAAAAAAGGGTTGAGCTTCTCAGGAGCAAGAGGAGTTTGGATTCTCAATTTTTTTTCAAAATTTAATGCATATACATCATAAAAATTAAATGAGAATAATTTTTATTTGTTTTTATAATTTAAGTTATTTAATATTATTAAAATATTCTATTTATTTCTTTGTATTAATACCAATAATATCTTTGTTCTTTTATATTCTCTATATAAATGTTGATTATAATTTATCTTTTTTTTCCATAATAAATTATTATATTAGTATTTTTTTTTATGTAAGTTTTATTTTATTAAAAAAACATTTCTAGAAAATATGAAACATTTTTTTTTCAAAACAATTTCTTTCTATAATTTTTTAGTCTTAAAAATTTTACAACAAAAAAATTTGATTTAAAAAATTATTAGAAAATAACTTCTCAAAAAAAATTAACATCCCTCCTAATTTAATTTACATATTTATAATTTTAAATTAAAAAAATTATAAATTCAAAAACATAATTAAAAAAGATAAATTTTCATTTTTTAATATAGATCTAAATATTAAAATTTCAAATTAAAAAATAAAAAAAAAATGTTCAAGTTATTTTTGCAAAAGAAATTTAGTATCTTTTGTCAAACCTGAATATTATTATTATGAAAGAAAATTTTACTTTCAATCCTAATTTTATTTTAGACTTTTAAAGTAAATAAATTTTAGACTTTTAAAGAAAAATTATTATTTACTGTAACTTTTTTATATAAAGAAAATATTTTAAATATTTTTTTTTATTTAGATATACAATAAAATCTTCCCTGTTATGCTTCTAGGAACATAGATATCTTTATTATTTTATCTTATGTTATATACAAACATATAATTTAGATGATACCATGTTGAATAAAATATAAATATTGACACAATAACTCTATTTTATCTTTATTATTTTATTTTATGGTATATACAAACATATTCTAGGTATCCCTTTCTATGGTATATATATATATATATATATATATTAAATTGCAAGGGATTCAGTGTTTCTCTTTTCTAAATTTGAAAGATCTTATTTGTGGACCGAATAAAGAATAATCAAGATTGTATTTGAATAAAAGTTAATAATAAATATTTCTAAATTTTAAATAAGAAGTAATTATATTTATTGATATATAAAAAGAATATCAAATATTCTATTTAACACCTCATCTAATATATTTTTCAATTTCAAAATGTTTTATGATGTTTAATTAAATAACTTAAATATATTGTATTAAAAATATTTTAATACAAAATTTAGTAAATAAAATAGTCATAAATATATTTTATTAGTATTATTGATGATCTTTAACATGTATAGAACTTAACCACTTTAATAAACAAAATTTTTTGTACACAAGTAAAAAAATTTATATTAATTTATTTATTTATTTGTATACTATTTTTATTTATTTAAATATATATAATAATAAAATTATTTGTTTATTTGAATAATATATTGTTTTATATATTTTTTAAGATTCTTTAGCTGCACAGAGTCACAGTATGTCAGATCTATTTGTCATATATTAGATATTACTAAGTTAATTTTTTTTTTCTGAGTATCCTTCCTAGATTTCTTGGACTATTGTTCAGAAAATTGGACCATTTTTTTGTTTTTATTACTAATACTTATAATTAATATGATTTAATAAAATTATTAATTTTCTTTCAATAAATTAATATTCATTCAGTATGTTTTACTAATTAATGTATTATTTTTGTGGATAATATACATTATACTAATTAGTATTATAAACAAATTCTTAAAGTGAATTCATTTTATTATAAATTATTTATATCATTTAACTGAAGCAAATGAAATTAAAAATAATAAGGTATGTTCATAAGAATCCCATAGGTAAATACAGCTAAATATTAGTCGGAAAGATTTTTTATAACCTACTTTTTCTATTTTTAATAAATTATAAATCTAATAATATTTATTATTATTGTACAAAATTGTCTAATTTCATTTCTTATAAATTTTATATAAAATAAAATAAATTTAGTTCCAAATAATCAAATTAACATATAGTTAATTATAAAACTATACTGAACCTGTTATTATTATTATTATTACATATTATACAACTATAATGGGACCTTTGTTATTATTATTGTATATGTTTAAGTTAATTATTTTCTAAGTTACTCATCTTAAAATTTTAATAAATGTAAAATATGTGTTATAAGAAAATATTTAATAAATTCATTGATATAAAATCTAATTATAACTTTTAAAAAAAATATACATAAAACATTTTAGAAACAAAAATATTATAATAAATTATAAACTAATAAAAAATTAATGTCTTTCTATATTTAAATAAAACAGCATCATACACAAATCATTATATTTTAAAACATATATTTATTGTTCATTATAGTTCAGGATACAAAAGTCTCTCAACAAACATAAATATAAACTGTTTTGAACATTAAACATAAAACACAAAACACATAATTATTACACATGGTCTGCAACAAAACACAGAAACATAAAACACCTGCATGAACGCTTATGCATATAGTAGGTAATTTTCATATCTGGACCATTGAACTTGTGGATAGAGCTGCATGCAGAAACAGAAACACATTCACATGTTGTTATCATCATCAGTGGGTGGTTTTAGATTAGCATAAGGATCAAAGTTGGGAACAAATCCACCTGATCTAGAAGATGAAGCCATGGATTGTGATGGATCATACTCAAACATTCCAAAAGCATGAGGATAAGGTGGATTCATCTCCATAGGAGGAGGGAGAGAAGTAAAAGAAGCAGAACCAGAAGCACGTCTCGTAGAAAGACGTTCTTCACTTTGACGATAGCGATGAAGGTAAATAGAAAGAGATTCAGCATACTCATCAAAGCCGAGCTTTCCCATAGCCCACAGCACATCTTCAGCAGTCACAGTCTTACGCTGCTCACGCTGACACCGATCGTTTGCTTCTGCAGTGATGAAACTGATATATTCAGAAACACATTCTTGGATCGTCTCTTTTGCTTCATCTGAGATCTTTGCATGTGGTGGTAAGATCTTACGCATGATCCTCAGCACATTTGCAATTGGCATGTACTGATCTTGTTCTCTAACTCCATCCATAGTATCTGAAAAACAACAACTAATTAAACAAATATGTTTAACTTACAACATCACACAGATATGCATGCAGTGGAAATAGACAATTTCACATACGCAGATGATGATGAAAGTACCAGGAATGCTCTGCTGATTTGGGTTCTTAGATTTAGAAAAAAGTCTTGAAAAGCTCTTCTATTTATGAAGAGAGATGCATGCCTCGTCTTGAACAATGCAATGGTTATGTGGACTATGCAGTGACAGATAAGCTTACAGATGAAACTGGTCCAATGATGACAAAAGATTTATGGAAAATAAAGATTTATGAAAAATAAGAATTTATTGTATATTTACGTAGCCAATGAATTTAACAATACTCAGGTGAATGCGTAACAGTGAAACATTTATTAGTCTTGAAAATCTGAAACATATTAATGATAATTTATATTTTGTTTTAATATCTATTAATTAATACTAATTCATTTTCAGTTAGATTATTTAATTGTGTATTATAATATTAATTTTAAATAAAGATTGTTGGATAAAAGAACTCGAATGGCTTAATTTAAGAAATATGTTAAACTGACATTTAAGGAGATGTCATCGTCATTGTGATATAATCTATTTGTCACTGTGATCTATTCCATCTTTTTTCTTTTTGCCTCCTTTATATATATTAGGAGAGTTAATTGCACTTTCAAATAGCATGTGGTCGTTTATTTGAGAATTTATCTGACAATAAACTAGGTTACATATGTTTTTTATAATTTAATTTTAATTAAAATAATATGTTTATAATTTATTCTTCAATAATTTTAAGAAGTTTTTAGTCTTAATTCTTTACAGATTAATATTTCTGAGAGTTTTATATTCAAAATATTTTATTTTTATTTTTTATTACATATAAAAAAATGTTAATTTTTGTTTTACTTTTTTAATATTTAAAAACATGAATATCAGAATTATAAAAAAAACATCTTTTTTTTTTAACAGGTGTTTCAACGTATTGACACCAGGAAAAATACGTGTCTTATAATAACATTGTTCATGTGGGAAGATGCTCTTTGTTAACTTAATTATATGAGAAATAAAAATAATGAATATTAATAACATAAAATACATTTATAAAATAAAAGTTTTAATATGTCACTGAATATAAAAACACTGTGAAAGGGAGAAAATAAAATGACAATGGCACACATTTTAAGGAATCTAACCTTATGCGAGTATTTTCTATTTCTAGTAATTATTAATTTTTAAATAATAAATTATAATTATTTAAAAATATTAATAGTATTTAAGGTAAATATGTTAACATTTTAGAATCATTTAGGTTAAATAAGATTAATGAAGTATAAAAATAAAATAATGTTTTATAAAACTTGTTAAAGTAAAGGTCATAAGGTTTGAAAATCACAAAAAAAATATCATCATTCTTTATATTTAAATAAAATATTAATTTCTTTAAGTTAATTATTATTTTTATTTTAAAATTAGTGAATTTATAGATAGAATAAAATCATTTTAATAAAATTATTTTAGGGGGTGGTAAATTTATTGTTGTTAATAATATACTGGTATAATCATAGGAAAGAGTACTTTTTTTATACGTTGACTGTGTAATTAGTTTATTTACGCAAATAATAATTCCATATAAAAAATAATTGTTAATAAATAATTATTTTTGTCATCTAAAATAAGAATGAAAATAATAACTCATTATAGTATATTTAATTAAAAATAATTAAAATCATGATATCATTGTAATAAAATTGTAGTTAATACAATTTCATGTAGCTGAAAGCCTAAACAATTACACAAATAAATTAAACAATTTTCATAGAAACAGTAATATTGTCAGCCAATAGAAAGAGGTGATTAGATAATTATTTAGAGGGGTGAATTGGTAAAAAAGTAGACACTTCTTTATAAAATTGTTAAAAGGTGCAGACGTTAAAAGGAAAAATAAAAATAAATAGTGCATTAGATAAAATTGAAAACTTTATCTGAATGCAACTTAAAGGCTATTGAGATATGTAAAAGAGAAAAAGGTGTCTCTCAAAATGTTTTAATAGAACATCTTTAAAAACAAATATGTAAAGTACAGAAGAAGAGTTTATAATATTTAATATAATATGTATTTTTTTAAGTTATTTTTAGCAACACTTAAAGTATCTGAATTTAAGAATGTAATTACTCTTTTCACCAAGTTACTCTTAAATTTTAAAAAAAGTAAATCAGTTTGGTAAGATATATTCAAACTCAAAGAGTGGATACTAGATGTTTAATAAAGTTTAAAATTATTGATATCAAAACTTAAAACTCAATAATAAAAACTAGTTGATTATTTTGTCAGTAGCTCGTGCTAAACAAGATTTTGTAATAAAAACAAGTTTTCTCATAATTTAGCATAGTTTTCAATATTTGTAATATTTATTATTTTTTTTTTCTTTATGTTTTCTAATATATATAATGTTGTATACCTAGTTAAAAAAATTTGTTAAAAATAAACATAAACATGATTGATTAACACTTCAATATATTTGTTGAGTTTTTTTCAAAACAATGATAGTAATTAAAGTATGATGTTTAATGTTGTTTGTGGTTGAAAAAGTTAAACATTTTAATTAGTTTTTATTTATGTATAGTTGTACTTTCTTATTCTCTATAAAGTCAATAAATATTTTTTTTAAAGGGTGTTAGGCAAAAAAATATTTTATATAAGTAGGTGTAAATAAAAAGATGTTCTAATATTTTAAAGATTTTTATAATGTGATGTCATAATTTTTTTCTTAATTGAGTTACAATTTTCATTAAAAACATTTAATGTCGAGTGGATGACTATGTGACACATATATAGTGACATGTGGCAATGTATAGTGACATAGTCATGCATGAGTGATATGTGTTCTCTCTTTATATTACGTGTTACTGGGCATTACCACATGTTATTATGCATCTGCAATGTCATCATTATCTTAACACTATCAATTTCAATTTAACGGAAGAAATTACATTAATTATTTTTAACAAAAATTGAGACTTAATTGAGAACAAAATAAATTGTGGACCACATTGTCTTTGTCTAAAGAATATTTATAAGACTCGTTGATGTAATCCTATAAAAGAATAATTCGCTTAAAAAAGAAAGATGTTTTGAAGAGGTTATTATAAAAAAATAGTGTTTAATATAACAACTTGCATTCATATATCTTTGTTATTCCTTAATTAGGATTCTTTCTTGTTTTTATATAAAGGTTGCGAGGAGACTGTCTTAGCACTTTTTTCCATACTCAAGTCTCTTTAAATAAAGAGAGCAAATGTACACATTATAGATATGTTTGATTGTGGCACCTTGTCTTCTTATGAGTGATACCTTCCCCCTCAGCTATTATTATATTGTACTCCATTTTGGAGTCTTTCTTGTGATTAATGTTAAATATTTCCTTCCTAGTCTTTTCCTTCTTTCTTAGTGACTTTTCTTCCTTTATCCTCTCTTCTTGGAACCTTACAAGATTTGAACCTATTACACAAACATTTCCCACCAAGAAATATATTCAACTTAGCTAAGAATCATACCTCCATGTTGCATCGTAAGTTAGGAAGGTCAAGTGACAATGACGCTTGGTTGTTAAACACTTATGTAGAAAGAGTTGTGTCATGACTATCAACCATAATCTTTTATCTAGTGGTAAACATTTGATTCAACAATTGAGTCAAGATTATACGTTAGATTCTCAATAGGGCAATTCTTGAGGGGAGACTTTTCGCAAATTGTATTAATTATCTTATAGCATAGGCTAGGTGGACCAAGTCACAAACGAAGCATCGTATCATGGATTAGGTCAGTTGAGTCAAGTCATACTACATACTCGTGTTGAGTGCCTTCCTATTAAGTATTCTTTTTCTTATCAATATTTTTACCTTGCATAAAAGTGAGTTGGTTACGAATTATGATTTAAATTATACATCGTAGTTTACTTACTTAATTATTTAATTATTTATATTATATGTTGATGCATTTAAGGCAAAAAAAAATAAACATGATTTTAAATATTTTGTGAGGTAATTGATATATGTGGAAGTTTTGCAATGGTAAAGTGAGTATAAGATGTATTCAAAATCATGAGATTCACTCAATTTCAAAACTTTATCAATCATATTAATTGGAGGAAATTTAGGCCCATAATGTATGAAAAGAAAAGTAATAGATGTAGGTTTTTATTTGCCTACCATATTTGAAGATTCATTGTAAGTATATATACCTTGTGAACAATGCAAAAAGTTAGAGGGAATATAACTGGTAAACATCATACGCCTCAACAACCATACTATTTTGTGAAATTTTTCATATATGAGATATTGATTTTATGGGACTCTTTCCTTCGTTTGGTTATAATTATAGTTTACTTGTTGTGGATTAAGTATCTAAATGGGTGGAAACTAAATGTTTCTAGTCAAATGGAGTGTTTAATCAATAAAATTCTCCTAGAACAACAACAATTGAATTATTGACTTCAAAAGACATTAACCCATAACCAATGACGTTGGAGAACCAACAACGGGATTGAAAGAGAGCTTCACATAGAAGTAGCCGATGACAGGATCGTTAACGACGAGATTGGGGGCAAAGGAGTTGACAATGGAAGATAGCAAGAAATCGAGAAAAATAACAAGGAAATAGCCGTTGAAATGAGCGCAAAAGGAGAACCAAGGCTGGCAACATAATGGGCATACTGACTTTTCTTCTCACATTTTCTCCTCTCACCACCATTAATTTCACTTTAGCTTTTTTTATTAACTTCAACAAAGTTTACATACCCGCTCAGTAAACCCTCAAATACTTAATATTAAGAAATGTCAGCTTTGGGTGTCAAAAGAGTGGATCGCTACATATTGGTTTACGTGTATCACAGTTCTTTTTAAAAATACCTAGACAAACCTATTACGGCTACGAAAATCGTATCTAACACTATAACTTAAACATATAAGTACTTAATGTGAAAACACATTGTAATGGGTAATCATCAATATTCTGTACTCAAATGTATATGTGCACAGATTACTACTTCATAAAATAAACGTCTTGAAGATTACTCTTAAAAAATCATTGCTGGAAGACTTGCCATAATCTAGCATCAATGTCCATGCCAGCAAAGGAACGTTGCTGGTATGTTTCAGGATCAACTCATCAAACATCACTAGAAAGCCAATTACTGACAACTCAATAAGGGGAAAATTCTCTCGTGCAATACTAGTATATTTGTTCATGCGTTCATTCGTTCATTCAATAAGAGCAGCAATATAGTCCAAATAAAGAGGGGAGGGGAGTCAAAACGTGTTCTATCCAGTTATTTAAAACTCGGTTCAGATCGGAACCAGACATGACCAGATCAAATCACTTAGATGGAAATACATTTGACTCAGGCTTTGACATCATCCATTAGGATTCAACCATGAAACGAGGAACATGTTTGTACGGTATTAACCGAGATCATTTGTCAATAACTATTGTCCGCAAGGACCGACCGCACACTCATAGCCAATCGCATCTCAAAATGATTAACCGTGCGGCCGAAGAAGGAAGCCGAAGATGAATTGCCGAGTACGCATGGCCCCCGAATTTACACGTGTTATGTCGTGATAGATGACCGAAGACATGTCGGTCACGTTAATTAGGGTTAGTTAAAAGTTGGCTTAAACAAGGATAAGACGTCCTAATCTCGTTTAACACAAGGCACTGTAGTACAGAATGGACCCGCATACTGAAAGAAGGCCCAAAATGGTAAACCCCAGGTTTGACGACATAAATAGGCACTCTCCCCAAGGTAAAAACACGCTAATTTAAGGAAGTTTTCCCCTCTTTTGACTATAACTGACTTGAGCGTCGAAGTGTCAACGCAGGTACCCACACCTGACGTGGGGTGTTCGGAGAGGAGATCTCGGAGCGAAGACATTGGAGGCATTGAAGAACAAGTATTCACATATCCCGGCTCTTTGTAGGAACATTTTTGGCGCCCACCATGGGGCTGAGAATATAAGGATACACGATGGTTACAACAAGAAACAAAACGCATGAGGGACAAGAAGATGTGGAACAACAAGAGAATGGAGAGTCAGCCCTTTTGCGCGAGCTACGAGGGGAAATAGAAGCGTTAAAAAGAAGGAATGAGGAAGAGTTGCAAGCTCTAAGAGAAGAAAATGCGCAAATATGGCAGAGGCTCGAGGAGAGCCAAACAACCTATAATCGTCGTCACAGCAAAGAGACTCGGGATACCAGCGAACCGACAAGGCAACCTTCGATCTCGAGACTGCAAGAGGTGGGGAGTACGCACAAGACAATGGCGTATCACACCTCTGCACAGACCATGTCGAATCCAAATTTTTAACATAAAAAACCATTTGGTTACCGCCCTAAGATCGGGGCTCTTCGCTGATAGTTTGTGCAAGAAACCCGCGACTGACTTAGATAAATTGAGAAGAAGGGCAACCAAGTTTATGCATCTAGAAGTGCTCAGGGACTTCCAAAATCAAGCACGCGTAAAAAGTCAACCCGATAAAAAGGTAGACAGGGAAAAAGGAATGCAGTCGGGAGGTTCCCGTAACAGAGAAACGCGAGGACCTCGATATGCACATTATACCCCTCTCAATGCCAATCGGGCGCTGATTCTAGAAGAAGTGTTCAGTACCGAGCTCATCTCAACACCTTGGAAGGTTCCCTCCCCACCTAATGCTGATCACAATAAACATTGTCGATACCATAGAAATTATGGCCACAACACAAAGGACTGTATAGCTCTAAAAGATAAGATCGAGGAGCTAATTCAGGTTGGGAAGTTGCAGAGATTCATGAGAAGAGGGAATAGAAGGGGGTACAAGACAGGAAAGAGGGAGGAGCATGTACAAGGAAGAAGCAGAGAGAAAAGCCAGGAGAGGAGGATGGACAGACCAACTGGGAATCAAGGAGACCACCAGGAACCACCCCTTAGAGGGGTTATCAACACTATAGCCGGAGGTTTTGCAGGCGGAGGGGGTATCCAGAGCAACCAGGAAGAGACATCTAAGAATTGTTCAGTCGGAAGCCAAGGTTGTGGATGCCACCAAAAACCTTCACAGATTTTGACTTTAAGGCCATAGACGCCCAACAGGACGATCCGATGGTGATCACTGTCGATATAGCAAACTTTGTCGTAATGAAAACGCTCGTAAATCAAGGCAGTTCCGTAGACATTTTATAATGGAAGACCTCCAAAAGACTACAACTATCGGAAGAGGACTTGCAACCATATGCGAAGCAGATCATAGGGTTCTCTGGTGAGAGGGTGGACGTCCGAGGATACATCGACCTATATACGAAGTTTGGAGGAAGTAGGAATTCCCGGGTAATCAAGGTACAATATCTGGTAGTGGAAGCAAACTTGTCGTATAATGTTATTCTGGGACAACCTTCGTTGAACGCTTAGGGAGCCACAGTGTCTACGCCTCACCTTGCAATGAAATTCTCCTTTGGCACCAAAAGTATAGTAACTGTACACGTGGACCAAAGAACTGTCAGGGAATGTTATGCCGCAAGCTTAAGGTTAAAAGTGACAGTAGACGAGACCTTGTCTATCTCTGTTGACGAGCTCGACCCATGGAAGGACGACACAGTAAGGGTGGAACCTTGGGAAGAAATAGTTGCAATACTTGTCAGAAAGGAGGGGCGAAGTGTTAAAGTCGGTTTTTCATTACCAGTGGAGGATAGGAAAAGTCTTTCGGCCAACATAGATTTGTTTGCATGGAAAGCAACCGACATGCCCAAGATAGATCCAAGGATCATCTCACACAAGCTGGCTATATGTAAGGAGGCAAGGTTGGTCGCTTAGAAGAAACCGAAGATGGGAGAGGACAGAAGGCAGGTCACTAGGTTAGAAGTGCAGAAGCTCGTTGAAGCGGGATTTATACATGAAGCTCGGTACACCACTTGGTTGGCAAACGTGGTTTTGGTCCAAAGATCCAACAGAAAGTGGCATCTGTGTACCGAATACTCAAATTTGAATAAGGTGTGCCCTAAGGATACATATCCTCTGCCAAGCATAGATCGGCTTGCAGATGGTGCGGATGGTGCAGCTGGGCACCAAGTTCTGAGCTTCCTGGATGCATATTTCGGGTATAATCAGATACGAATGCACCTGTATGATAAGGAAAAAACAGCATTTATCGCCAAACCCGCAAATTATTACTATGAAGTGATGTGGTTTGGGCTGAAGAAAGCAGGCACGACATATCAGCGACTGATGGACCGAATGTTTAGAGAACAAATACGGCATAGCATGGAAGTATATTTTGACTATATGGTAGTCAAGTCTGCTTCCTTGGAGCAGCATCTGGAAAACTTGCGCGACGTTTTCAATCAACTCCATCAGTACAACATGAGGCTAAATCCTGAAAAAGTGTGTCTTTTGGGGTGGAAGGTGGAAAGTTCTTAGGGTTCATGCTTACGAACCGAGGCATCGAAGCAAACCCAGATAAATGTCAAGTTGTTATTAGCATGAGTTGCCCTCGAAACCTGAAGGAGGTTCAGAAGTTGGTAAGAAAGTTGACATCTTTATCGAGGTTTATGCCACGATTGGCCGAAAAGACAAGCCTGATAATCCAACTCTTGAGGAAGTCGCAAAGGTTCGTCTGGAACAAGGAGTGTGATGGACGTTTTGAGGAGATCAAATATTTTCTTGCTTCACCACCGATGATATGCAAGTCGATAGCTGGGAACCCTATACTCGTGTATTTGGCAATCTCGGACAACACTATCAATGTGGCATTAGTGTAGAAGGACGAGAATGGACAGAAACCACTCTATTTTGTTAGTCAGGTCCTACACGATACGAAAGTCCACTATCAGAAAATAGAAAAGGTCACCCTAGCCCTAGTGTTTGTAGCCCGCCGCTTGAGACATATTGCATTATACCTGGTTAACACACTATTCACCTATAAGACCAATCTAGAAAGATGGTCCCCAATGGCATACCCCACACCTATTTATAAGAAATCTGTCACGAGGTAAACCAAGCGCCGTGGAACAGGAACCGTTAGATCCCATACAATTGAATGGATGCGATCATCACACACATCAATTGTTGACATCATGAAATGTCCTCCCCTCGGCCTTGGAGGGCATGTGTACGGTATTAACCGAGATCATTTGCCTAGGAGTATTGTCAGCAAGGGCCAACCGCACACTCACAGCTAATCACATCTTAGAATGATTAACTGCAAGGTCGAAGAAGGAAGCCGAAGATGAATTGTCAAGTACGCATGGCCCTCAGATTTACACATGTTATGCAATGATAGATGATCGAAGACATGTGGATCATGTAATTAGGATTAGTTAAAGGTTGGCTTAAACAAGGATAAGATGTCCTAATCTCGTTTAACACGTGGCACTGTAGTACAAAATGGACCCGCACACTGAATGAAGACCCAAAATGGTAAAGCTCAGGATTGACTATATAAATAGGCACTCTCCCCAAGATAAAAATACGCTAATTTAAGAAAGTTTTCCCCTCTTCTAACTATGGCTGACTTGAGCGTCGTGTATCATCGTAGGTACCCACACCTGGCATGGAGTGTTCGGAGAGGAGATCTCGGAATGAAGACGTAAGAACAAGTATCCACATATCCCGGCTCTTTGTAGGAACAATGTTCATTGGAGATTTTGCACGAGCTTAAAATTGTTGTACATGCATTTCAAGACACTTAGCTTTTGTCAATGAAAATACCAAAAAACAACCCCATTTAGGAATGGAAGATAAATAGCATAGGCACAAACGTGAACACTTACCGGTCGGGTTTTTCAACCACTGATTCTAACATTTGAAAGAATTTGCACAATAAACAATTTCCACATTCATAAATATGGACATAAATAGCAGCAGCTACTAATTCTAACAAAAACGCTGGTGCGATTTCCCCCTAAGCTTTATCATCGTTAATAACTGCACATTCACGCAAAGATGATTAAAGTCGTTCAGCTGTGTAAAACTGGCAACAATACATGAGCGAGGTGTCTGTCATCTAGTTATAAAGTGCCGAAATTCCTATGTTTACCATCAGCCGTATTGCTCAGTTGGTAGCCTCGATTAGATAGTTGGTTGATGAGCACGGATTCTAACTGGCATGCCAAGCTTTTTCCTGGGACAAGGAAATAAAGGAATGATGCATCATGTAGTCCTTCCTTCGATCGATGTGCTCGGACCCGGCCTTCAAGATCGTCAGTCTATCAACAGTTTGAACCAACAAGAAACAAATCAACTAATTGGCGAACATTTATAAAAGAGACGATATAGATCAAGATGGCCAGCAAACTAAATCAGTAATTGGCAACACTCAGAATACTTCTGATAAATTACAAGTTCTTGTCATTGTGCTAAAGGCATGGCAAATATAATGTAGGAAAAAGCAATATGCCGAGACAGCGTGAAGAAGATACACACAATAAGTAAAGGTAGCAAACAGGAAGCTCTGGTCCCAATTTTATTTGTTAATCTGTCTATACAAATCATATTTCAAGTGAAATACTCGTGAGAGAACCTAAATCCCAGGCTAATTCACACAGGAATTGCTAGGTTCAGCTATGAGCTATCAATTAAATTCTGCTTTTGGTTAAAAACAGTTACTAATAGCTATTAGGTGGCCCGCCTGGTACTGAATCAATTCTGTTATCTGCCATATAAATTGGATGTTCAAAACATTATTTATAGCAGCTCCTACCCCGTGAGAAACAAAAAGAAAAATGCTAGATGGTCAGAATTAATTTGATAGTGTTGGAACAGAAATTATTGAGTTCAGGATGAATTAGGGATCTCTACCCATTTGTCTTGCTTGCTCAACAACCAACTTTAAACAGAGATAAATTTTGTCTACATTACGCCATTTTTTCTTGCTTTGTAGTGTCACTCAAGATAAAGGAAGAAATAAAATAAATAAGGAACAACATTATGAAAAGATACTAAAAGTTGAGATTTACCTCTCCTACATAGAGCTTCTTATCTGGTCTGAGCATGACATAGACGCTTGAAGAACCTACAACCGATGGAGGTGGCTGCTCCCTTACCCTGATTAAGAGGCATTTTATCTCAGTAACCTCCAATACAATCTTTTTGCCTTTTTGTTCCAATATATGATCCCGGCATATCGCAGTGACAGCACTCTCAACATCCTCATGTAAACCTTCCACTGGATTATCTCCTGATAAGGACCTTTTTGAATGAAGACGTGTTCCATCCAAATTATTAACATCGATGAAAATAGAAAACTTTTCTTCATTTGGGAAATTCTCTTCAGAAAGCAGTTCCTTAGCATAAACTGACTGATAAAGATATTCAGCTCTTCTGATAATAGGCTCGGGCATTCCTTCCCTCTTGGCAGTTTCAAAAGCAAGACTTTCTTTACATACTCCATCTGTCAGCTTCCACGTAGGCAATGCTTGTCCATTAAGGAACGTTGTGCCCATTGCTTTGTGCACAGTCTTTTTTATGTTTAGGGGCAAAGTAAATATGCCATGCAAGTGAGTGGATACAATACCCAGACACCCAATTTTATCAAGAGTTTCAATTATGCTACCAGCAATACAAGTCCCTTTTGCAGTTTCTGTTCCTCGGCAAATTTCATCAACAAGTACAAGGCTCCTTTCAGTGGTTCCACCAATAATGGATCGAAGTTCTGACATTTCCACCTGAGATAATTAGGGATTAAATGTTCAAGGAGGCACTTAATAAATTGTAAAGCAACAAAAAACTATATAATTTTAGGGATAATTATGTTGACTACTCTCCGGCTTGCAAATTCCATAAAGCCACATGCAACTAGTCTGGTAAGTACCAGCAGAAAGAAATGTAAGAAACAGATAGTGAAGAAAAGAAAAACTAATATGTATTATGTAAAGAAAACCCATCATCTCTTGGAAGTCACAGAACAAACCTATGTCAAATGTAAGTTCCAAAATTCTATTGGAAGGAAGCCTTAGTTGTTGCATATTTATACTCTTCAAAGTCATGTCTTTGGGTGTAATCAATACTATATAATGATAAAGTTGTGTACTACATTGTGCCGGTAGCGGCATGTGAGATTATGATAAATGCTTTTTATACACAATTTTAGCATGGCTAATTGAATTGTTTACCACTCTTTTAGAGCTTAATTGTTTAGTCTTAGACTAGTTATGCTAAATGAGCTATAAACGAGGCATTAATAAAAAATGACTTTAATCGTTTACTGATATTAATTAATCTTTTTAGTATAGTTGGATGATGACACAAATCTGAGTAAAGAACTTTCAAAACATGAATTCACTCAACGAATCACAAACTGCCCACTGAATCACAATCTGCTCAGCAAATCACAATTTGTTAAGCGTACCATCAACAATTGAAAATTATTGTTTTAACTATAATTCATGTACCAATGACCTATTCGCTTAGCTAATGATTCAAGAGTGTAAAGTTTCACCTAGCGACAATACTCATGAGAGCAAAAATCAACTTAACCAGTTCATTCAGCGAATATTTCGTTCATCGAATATTTCATTCAGCAAATATTTCGTTTATCAAGATTATGCAGATCCAGAAAAGTCAGTATGTCAAAAACAAACTCAAAACTGAGTGAGATTTCTCGTTGGACCTTGTACAACTTTTGTAGTATCACACCCTATAAATAAGAGTTTGTATAATCACTTAGTATCTAGTTTTCATTTCTTTAAGACACTTTTCAGATTTATCATTCAGAAATCTAAATTTCTCCTTATTTTGCATTGTTCTTGAAAAGCTTTTTCTTTATATTTTGGAGCGACTTTCGAAATCTGCAACTTCAATTCAGTTCTTTAGTTACAGTTTCTAATTGGTTCATTCTTCTTCTTACTCTCTTTACTTTTCAATTATGCAATTTAATTTTGAATAGGAATGTATACCTAGGCAATACTTTGCCTCTTTGTAAAATGCTTCTCACTGAATAGAAATTTCTTTGTGAAATTATGAGAACATTGTTCTCTTGAGAGTGTGATTCTCCCTCTCTTAGAGTCTTATTTTAAAATCTTAGGAGTTCAAGTGGTGATTCAAATTTGTACTTATCTAAAGTCTCATTCAAGTGACTTGTTCTACATCTCTTCCACTATCCTATCTTTTCTCTCTTTTTTTTTCCTTTTAATTTTGAACATTGCTTTGTCATTTTATTCTTCTTATGTTCATCCTATGTTCTTATTTTCTTAAGAGTCTTATCTTGAAATATTAGGAGTTCAAGTGGTAATTCAACCTTGCACTTATCTTAAGCCTCACTCGAGTGCCCTGTTCTACATCTCCTCTTTTATTCCATCTTTCTCTTTTTTTCTTTTTAATTTTGAACATTACTTTGTCCTACTCTTCTTGTGTTCATCCTATGTTCTTATTTTCTTTAATCCATTACTCAAAGATTAACATGAGATTTTCTGTTGTTATTAACAAAAAGGAGATTGAACTAATTGATTAGCTTCCATTGCCTATAAGGTCTTTATCATTATGAACGAACAAAATAGTAAAGCATGAGCAAGTAGAAAACCTGAAAAGAACTCTTTTTATCAGCTGGACTATCATATGACTTCATATGTAGTGTGATGGAGTCGAAATAAGGAATAATGGCAGATTTAGCAGGAATCATTAGTCCACAAATCGCAAGTAGTGCAGCAGCACAAATTGACCGCAATAAACTTGATTTCCCACCTCCATTTGGTCCTGTCAAAAGAAATAATGATTGCATATTAACATCATTATGCACAACACCTTCTGCTATGTGGAACCAATAAGGTAATAAGCCAACTATCTTCATCCCATGGATTTTGTCCAATGAATTCACATCCTGCATCAACAATTTGACATATAGTCATCAGTGAATGCAAACAGGTTATTAATAAAGAATAAACTAGCCATTATGTGATAGACAAAAACACATTACTCATTTAAGATCAAAACAAACATTGCCATAAAAGCCCAGCTTCAAAACCACCTCATAATATAAACGTTTAGCACCTTTTAGTACAAAAGCATACCTCAAAGCAATGTACATTGTTGGGACTCCCCATTTACACACACACACACACCTTCCCCTAAAATTTCTAGGCTTTGGGTCTGCCTATGTAAACTTTCCAAATTGTGGGCCTTGTGATCCTAGTTTATGTACTAGATAAATGATATGGGTCTAGCACTATCAACGAGTCATTAAAAGATAAGAATTGTACTGAAGCCAAGAACTACAACAAGAGACCTTTGGTAAAGAATGGAACACGAGAGGTTATCGAAAAGGTAGGTGGCAAAGGTCTGTCATGTGTAGATGGATATGAACTGAAATATTGGAGTGATTGATGTGAACATCAAAGCCCAAGGCCATGATGAGAAGGATCAAAACCAAGACCCGATTCAAGACTTAAAAGGATCCATGAATAGAGGACCCTTAGAAACGCCCAAGAGGCATTACAGCATAAGGTGGCTCATCTATTGGAGGCCCAACACTTCAAGAAAGTAGGTTGATTGTATGTATAGCATGATTGGAGAGCTACAATAAAATTATTTAAATATTGCTTGTGGCACCTTCCTTTATTTTGGTTTTTGTTGTTCTGTTTTCAATTCCTAATTTCTTGTTTTAATTGATTCCAATCCCTAACCTTTAAATTCCCCAATTTCACATCAATTCTATTTGGAATTTTTTCAATGATGGTATGGTAGTTTGCTATAAAGCAAGGCAAAGAGTCCAAATTGCAACAGTTTGATTTTAGAAATGTCTTTTTTTGTGAGACTTAAAGGAGTAAAGTGATACGAAAATTTTAAATAAAATCCAAGTTATCCCAAATGGATAAAACAAGAAAGAGAGCTTTGTACCGACTGGAGCATCTTCCCAAGTGTAGTTTGGAAGATTCACAAAGGCAAAGATGTTCCTCGGATAGAGATTAAGTATCGTTGATCATACCTTATCTTTAGAACTTTCAAAAGACAGTGAAGTTTCTTTGTTACCCATGAGTGTTGATGACATCATTACATCAGATGATGGTTGTCAGTAGCCAAGTTTTTAAATGAGAACATTGCATGTGGCTATTTTTTTTATTGATAGCACTGTTTGAACTTTTTTTTATTTTAATGTGATGTGACTTTATTTTGATTGTTGATTGAATGAAGGAGACACGTAATATTTTGTTGATGTATTGTATGAACTTATTTATGTGAATATTATGGACTTGATATCATAAATATCTATTTTCTTATTGAATTTTCATATAAAATAGACTCTTACGAGTCTATGACTCGAGTTTATTGACCTCCCACGAGTTTACATAGACTCTCGAGTCTGATAACCTTGCTTATATGTTCTAGCTTGAGTGTCATAATTATAGAAACAAGATACAGATTCTTAATAATCACGAATATCTATATTATATATGTGATATTTTATTCATTCTCGTACCATGTATTTATTATTAAAGGATATCAAATCTCCTCTACTTATAGTATTAATTTTGTTTTCACAACATAAACAAAGCACTTGTGATGTCTTAAAAAACACAGTTTAAACTCAATGTCTTTCTCTTTCCTACAGTTTAACAAAAATAAACAATAACTCTCCACATAAACATTATTCATCAATCAAAAATAGAAGAAAATGTTATAAAATACCTCAAATCCATGGGATTCTACAAGTGTGGGAAAGACCCATCTCCTTCTTCTCCCTTCACTGCACAAGATCAATTAACAAAATTAGCATAATACAACTTCCAAGACTGCAAGAGAACACAAATGATTATATGATTTTAGTAAAATAAGGATATTTGACATTTAACAATCCCAAATTTCAAAAATAATAGAATTCTGCAAAATTCTCCTTAAAATGTGGGAGAATGATTGGGTTGGTGGTATATTTCATCTTCACATAAAAGGTAATAGTTTCCATGAAACCTGAGCACTAATGTGATATTCTCCATAAACAAATCAAGACTATCAAAAATAAACAACTACGAGATTGATAGTACAGCATCCATTCTGCCTTCCCATTCCCAAATATTTGCTTTAACTAACTATTATAATAGAGAAGCTTTATCATTTGACAATTTGATATTTTAGTTTTTTTTATTTGGATTAGATATTCAGTTTTTTCGCATTCTTTGCTCCTTTCCTAGTTCACAAAGATAACTTATCCTAATCCCTAAAACTCATGAAATGATCTTCGTTCCAAGTGTATAAATACTCCACAACTCATGTATGGAATACATAATTCTCATTATTCTGTGATAGATTTAGCGGTAAGGTGTATTTTAGGAAAAACAAATAGGAGGTAGTTATAACCTCCGGAAGTTGTTGTGGGTTTAGAATGACTATTATATATAGTCAAGGTTGTATGTTAGGAGGGTAGGAAGTTTGGTAATATGGAGATTTGGGAGAGTTGGCCCTCTCGAAAGGCTTGTTCAATTGTTCTGTAATTCTGGAAGTTCCTATCTCATTGGTACGTACTATCCATTCTAATAAAATCATACACGTGTCATTCTTCTATCTTTTCTCTAGCCTGGGTTTAATCCTCACATTCTGATTCAAGTTTTTCAGTCACTTCAAGTCAATCATACAACCATGTTCCAACCAAAGTGCACTAGAAAGTAAATGGCCATTAAAAATTATCTAAACAAATTAAAATCCAATCAACAAATTGACAACGTAGATAGTAGCTTGTTGCTTGAACAAATCCATACTAGCTGGTAAAAAAAACTATGCATTACAAGATAAATATCGTTGCATTTTATTCACAAAAATAAGCAACTACAGATGTTTACCAACCTTGCATGTGCAAACAAAGCTTTGGCAATAACAAGCAATGTGGAAGAAAACACAAGGATGTTTATATTGTATTGCAATTCAGTGGCAAGTCCCCTTAAAATATCCAAAACTCTTTCTTTTGCCTTGGTATTTGCTTCATGATACCTGAAACAAATAAATTTCTTGACATATATGTGAGTTTAATACCCCATTTAGGCAATGTAATTGTGTTTGTTAGATTGTTACAACTGTTAGTTTCTATTCGGGTTAGCGTAATTGTATATTAAGCAGTTCCCATAATATTTTTTTCTCTGGTTAGTGTAACTGTTTTAGTTAGATGGTTATAACTAACTTGTAACTGAGCTTTGTATTTATAGCTTTCCGTAAATAGAGTTTCGGTATATTTACACTTTCAGATAATAAAATCAGTGTTTCAACACGTGCTATCCAAAGCTCATTGATCTTTTTCATGGCTTCCGCCACAAACCTTTATGGTGAAGCTTCTTCTATTCCAATGGTTCCTTTGGACACATTTCTCATTAAATCACTAAAGAGCTCGATGAAAAGAATCTTTTGCTATGGAAAATGCGAACCCAAGCATTTACCAAAGCACATAAATTTGTTGTTTCTCCTTCTATTTTGATGCCTTTTCTAAGAGTAATTTGTGATGAAAATCACATCAATCATCAATTTCGTCTTGCATGGCTTCAATCGTTCTTATCAAGTTCAATTCTTGTTTGCTGGAGTTCTTAGATCAACTAATTCTTGTAAGTATATCACAAGATACACTCTGATTTCCATCATCAAACTCGCGCCACAGCAAGACAACTCAAATCTGAAATTCTGTCATTTGTTACTGGAAAATAGTACTGTTGAAGAGTACTTACTTCGCATCATCCATCTTTTAGTAGTTAGACAACTTTGTTTATGCATTTAGCATTTTGTAAACAGTCTTGGTATCTTTTGTATCTTTGCACTTTTACAAAATAAAATAAGTGTTTCATTAAAATATAAGATTAAGACAAGTGTTGACAAATCAAAATAATAATAATAACAGTAGCAGAGCATTGCACAGGATTTAAAAGAAATACACCTTGTTAATGCAGCCTCCACCTTGGGTGTGGTAAACCATTCCTCCCCTACCTTTTTTCCTTTAGAACCTAAAGCATGCCTAAGTTGTTTAATTTGTTGCTCTCCAGGGCTACCAGCCCATAAACTCGGTGTAAAGCGTTTGCCTTTAAACCAAACTGCCTCATGTTCCCGAGCATAAGATATTTCTCCTTTAGGACCTCCAAGCGGGGCTACAGTAGCCTTTATTCTAGAAATAACAGGAACAAAATCTTCAGTGACCTGCAATAATGTTGGGACAGCATTAATTAAACATAAACAAATATCTCTCTAAACATACATTGCATTAAACAACTATAGGCGAGGTTTAGTTATAGAGACCTACTGCTATATGCAAGCCCTCAGCTGCTTTTTCAACTGCAGTAAATACATCATCTATGTGGATTCTTTTTATTCTTCCTTTCCATTTAGACTCCATATCCTCAAAAAATTCCTGAGGAATAGGAGAAAACGAGTTGATTTTCTGATCATTCCCACCATCCAGAGAGATTATTTCACCAATCTTACCAGATGTAACTTGACATCCAGCAACCTGGAAACAAAACGACATTATGGAAGTCAACAATCCAATAAAATTTGAAGCAGTTAAATCAACCAAAAGAAAAATTACTGAAGCGTTGTTATTTCAAATAGTGCCTGAAATTCTTAAGGAACTCCAGAAAAATGCTTTATCAAAATACATTATATCAGCAGATTAAAACTAATTGTCAATACAAATAAAAAATCCAAAGAGAATAAAAACTACAAGTTGTACTATCAAAATTAGCGAGCATCACATTACACATCAAGCTTGGCACGATCAAGCATCAGAGTTTAGAAGAACTTCAACGTGTAATGTTAGCAAAGAAAGATAGCATAAAGCAAGAAATAACAGAAAACCAAAAGTTCAATATCACAATATCTATCTGTGAAACATAAAAGGAAGTTTTCATAAATAGAAAGTTGTACATCACGTAACCATGGCATCTCAGCTTATATAAAGAAGATCCTTTCATTTCCTCGGTTGCCCCCTTTACAAACAAAATGTATTCAATGTTGGAATGGAGATTCAATTCATTTACACTAAAGAGCATTGGGAAAAGTTAAAGAAATAAATAACAAAAACATACAGGGCGAAGGGATGAGTTATTTTGGAGATTGGAAGAAAGGGAGTGTAGCTTAAGAAAGATAATGTTTACTTACACAATTACTAAGCTTGTCTACAATATACATCTGAAAGGGTGTAAAACTATCCCTCCTTTGTATCTGAATAGAGTTAAAAAAAAATCTTCCAACTTTTGGCACTCACCAAGATTTCAAAGTCAATTTCTAACCCAGTTGCCACCCATGTGGGATCAATTAAATGTTTCAATATTTCATTGAGCTCTGAGGTTCTGTGCATCAGCAAAATTTCATCTAGTACATTCTTTATTTTACAAAATTCCATATGATTGACCTCCCTCCATTCAAGTAGCTTCACAAGCTGCACAAATACAGTGAACAATCAGACAAGAAAATACAAGTGCATAAGAAAATTACAACATTTAACTGAAGTCACTTATGCTGAGTTCAGTTAGTAAGACCCTCTGATGCACTCGTATATTGTATTGTATTCAATACACATCTTAGGTAAGATTTGTAGTCTTGTGAGCAACTTGTAACTAACTGGAGTCACTCATGCTGAGCTGCTAGGTAGTTAGATATGTACATAGTCTAGTCAGAAAAGCTTGCAGATCAAGCAGCTACTTCAGAATAATACCTTACAATAAAAGCAGGTGTCCAAAGGTAATAGAATACAAGACTGCACCAAAATATAATTAAAGTAATAATGCAAACAAAAGAGAGTAGAGCAACCAAGATATCATTAAAAGAGTAAACAACATCCTGGTCAAGCCGATGAATCCCCCAGTTGAGTCTGAGCTGACAAACCGCTGGTTGAGTTTGAGCCAACAATGCCCCAACAAATTTAACCAAAACTGCTGACAGAGCCGACATTGATATTGGATTTTCCAAATTCAAACAAATAACCAATCCATATCCAATTATTTGGATTTGATTTAAAATCGAAAAAAAAATGGGTTTAGATATGAAACCTGTCAAAGGAATTGACTTGGAAAATATTTGTTCTTAATTGGTGTAAATTGTAGAATATCACAGAATATTTGTTATTATAGATACAGATTTGTTGGTTACTCTTAGTAAGTGAGTTTATGCCTAATTCAACCACACAAAACCGACTTGCATGGTGAGGTTTGCACATCACTTATAAACATTGAATTTCCCATATCAGTAGGTGATGGGATCTCCAACAGTTACAAATCTTGCATGATTGTACAGCTATAATTATGTAATTATCAACATAATTAGATTGCAAAGCTGCAGGATAGCATTTATTGCAAAATATTGTATCAGTACTACTTAATGGAGAATTGTCAGGGAAGAACACAAAGTTTTGATCTGGATCATTTGAAAGTCTAAAATGGTATCAGACTAGGTTGCAATCATATCCTAGTTCTGTCCAAAATCCCTAGCCTTGGGTTTGCAGGACTATTCTGGTCTTACTACTTGTCCCTTCTGCAGTTTCTTCCTAGTGATTCTTTTTTCTCAGCTTCATATCTAGTGACAAGTATGATGTCTTATTTGTTTGACTTAATGGCAAGAACCATTCAACCTTGGCTTGTTCACTTCCAGATATTTACCAAAAGTAAGAACCTTTGGGATCATGTTGATGGCACCAGTGCTGCGCCTGACAGAAAAACAGCTGGACAAATATTCCTAGTGGGAAGTCAAACGCACTAAAGTTATAACATGGATCATAGGCTCCATTGATCCTAATATGATTCTCAATCTGCGACCATTCAACACGGCAGCCAAGATGTGGGCCAATCTTAAGAAGATTTACAGCCAAAATAATACCGATAGAACCAACTAGAACATGAATCTTTGGGCTGCATACACTGACACTGTCTATAAAAATTCATCTCGCGAAAGCCACACTATTGTTCAACACATTCACGAAACTACGAAACAAGATCAATTTCTTTTTAAATTGAGAACATCTCCTAACTCAAGCATTCATGGAACAACAGAAATTTGTTTCTCTTCTAGTAGCATATGCCACACAAGGAAAGCCTAAGTGACTAGACCTGACTGTTGTCCAATGTTAATGTTGCAAAGAAGTTGGACATTTTGCTTCACATTGCACTAAAATGTGCTGCAATTGCTACAAAAAGATGGTCACATCATTAATGAATGTCCCATAAGACCACCAAGAAAAATGCAACGACATTCACTGCAGCAGCTAGTCCTTCTATCGAGAATCAGAATGGTCCTACCCTGTGCAAAGCTTGATCCTTGAAACAGTCCAACAAATGATAATTTCAGCCTTTTTCTGCTATAGGACTTTCAGGTAAATCTTTTTCTCCTTGTACACCTAGGTATTTTTACTTTGGTGCATCCAATCACATGACAAACAGTGTTGATACCCTGAAAAATGTTGCAAGATATTCTGGTAATCTTCAAAATCATACCACTGATTGAAACAGTCTACCAGTCTCACCTATTGGTAGTATTTCCTCTTCTTTAACCAAATGTTTTGTTTCCCCTGGTCTCACTAGTAACCTGAGTTGTGTTGATCAATTAGTTAACAATGATTGCCAACTTTCATTCTGAAAATCTAGTTTCTTGTGCAAGATCAAACATAAGGAAGATGATAGTGAACAGGCCTAAAGTCCAACGTCTTGGTACTTGTTATTTCTCTCAAACTCCATGTTCTTTTCTGCCTTTTCTTTCTTGTAATTCAGTCATAGTCAATTTATGGCATAAACATCTTGGCCACCCAAACTCATACGTACTTGACGACTTAATGAAATAAGGCATTTTTAGTAATGAAACTTCCATGTCCCTTGGTGCTCTTAAATTTGATTGCAACCCTTGTAAAGTTGGTAAAAGTAAAATTCTACCACTTCAAATTCACCAATCAAATGTTAATCAGCCTTCTGGTATCATAGTGATTTATTGGGGGTAGCACATGTACATCTCATGCTCATTACAAATACTTTATCAGTTTTATTGACGATTATAGTAGTTTAACCTAGGTTATCTTTCATGCTTTAAAGATGAACCATTCTCTGCCTTCATGTTGGTATTTTTCATCCTCTTCCCTTCAATCTATTGTCTATTAGTGAATTTACAAAGTCTCTTGATTGTGACATTTCTTTTAATAAAGATTTTGTTTACGAGAGGACGATTGACTTTGAAAGTGAGTCTCATGGCCTGTATCAGCTGAACAGACCTCTTGTTTGATTGGTATCAACATCCCCACTACGGATCCATGCTCGTCTTCCCAATTTAGAATCTTTGTCTTGTGAATCATGTCAATTAGGTAAGCCTATACTTGTAGTGTTGTGAATCATGCATGATCTACAGGAGCGACATTTACAAGAACCTTTCAATATTTGAATACAAGTACAGGAAGAGAATTGTTAAGGAGGAATGTAAAATTAAATATGAAGTTCAGGATGTGGATTATGTAGGGTCTACTATAGATAAGAGGTCTACCTCAAAATATTGGATGTTCTGGGTGGAAACTTGGCGACTTAAAGAAGTAAAAATCAAAATGTTGTTGCAAAGACCTCATTTATAAAGACAAGAAAAATACTTGTATTGTTGGATATTTTGATACTGAAAAGAGTTCTATTATTATATTCCAATAATATAATATATTCTAGTCGGAGGTAATTTAATATTATGGAAAAGTGAGAAACAATGTTGTAGTTTAGATACCTAATAGTTTTTGTACCTCTAAAATGGATCAAAATCATGAATTATGTACGGCTTATGTCATATATATTAAATATATTAAACATAAAAAAACTAATAACAGCTTAGAGCTCCTACATTTTAAATCAATAGAAATTAAAGCTAACATTAGTTCTTATTAAAGCATTTATACCGAGAAAATATATAACAAATCTTTACACTTCCATTTTATGGCCTTTAGAGAAAATAGGATAACATGCATCAAGTATCATTTAATACTCAATTACAACTCACAAAAGTAACTTAGTAACAACCTTTGATGAAGAAACGCATGTAAATTCTGGAATTGAACATGTTAGATTGCTCATAAGTTTGCATATTGCTGTCAAATATAAACAAAAAAATGAGTACAAAATTAAGCATAAAATGTCATCATAGCCATGGTAATATTATGCTAATACAGCACATAATTGACGGTAAAATTGCTTTGCAACAAAAATAATTAAGAGACCTCTCCAAATTTATAATTTAAAACTATGAAAAATAACCTTGAATTTTGGATGCAATCTCGTACGAAGGAGGATTCAAAAGAAGATCCCTCATATACCTGAGAACCACAATGACATAAATTAGGATCGTATATAGAATTAATTCCTAAAACACTATACTTTTAGTACGTTTACTTATCTATCAGTCTATGTATATAGAGAGAAGACTTGAAATATTAGCGGTTGATCGAATGTAATTAAATTTGATGAACTTAATTGTATTTAACAAAAAAATAAGTTGTTTATATTAATGGTATCTATTATACAATTTTTATAATTAAATATTTATTTTGATAAGTAATACAATAAACGTATATTACTTTTATGTTCAATATTTAAATTAATTACTTTAAAATATATTAATGATTTTATAAATATATAACTAATTTTAAATAATACATAATATTTCATTTTCCTTAATATTAATTAAAGATATAAATTAAAATAAATAAAAATTAAATGATTAATCTATGACAAAAATTCAAATATATTAAAGCTTTTATTGACAAAATAACCTCCACCAATTATGTTTAATATATTATTCCAAAGGCGTATACACTAAAGAGTTTTTATTATACAATCGTGCAGTCATAAATTTTCACGGATATAATGAGTTTATAATTCATGATTGGTTGACAGCGTACAGATTTTTACACTAACCATATATAAAAAAACTGTTAAAAAAATATAATGTATCTATGTTGGTCATATATTGTCTTTTAAATATTTTACTTATCGTGAAAATATAAATTCAAATTAAAATAATTACAGAACAGCTTATTTCGTCTAATTCTTTATTACTAGTAAGAAAAAAAATGATAAAAGGGTCTCTATGGTGAAGAAATCCGACGTTGTGACTAAATATTATGTTTATGAGAGGTATTTTATAATGCATTTTCTCTACATTTTAATAACTTATAAGTCAAATAATACAAAATATTATTAAAAAGGAAAAACTTTACTCTTAAAAAAATATATACAGTGAATTATTTATAATAAATATGGTAATAAAAACTTTATTCTTAATATATTTTATATACTTAAATCATCCTTTTATATTGAAATAAATCAATAAAATGTAAAGGTATACTACATCTTGCTAAAAGTAAAGATAAAAGGTAAAAAAACAGAAAAGGAGAAATAAACAAGTTAAAAGGAAAAAATTAGTACAATTGGGACAAGTAAATATTCTAAGGAGAAATAAACAAAGTTAAAAGAAATACATAAGTTGCTTGCTTGCAAAATAAAACAAATAAATCATCTTGCACAAAGAGTCGGTGCATTGCAAACTGTATATAGAAGACTTTTTACCCTAGAAGAGAAAAACAAAAATCCTAGTAGTTATTCGTAACAAAGAAAGTAATGATAATTATAAAGCAGAGTCAAGTTTTAACTAGCCATGTGCACAATGGTATACAACGAAATGGATAAATTATAAAATGTAAGAAAATTTTAAAAGGGCAAGTTAGTCAAATAACTATCATGGGATCATTTACATGACTAAAATAAAAAAAGAATCCTTTGCTCACCGTGCTGGTAATGCATTACAATTTGGCGGAAGTAAGACCTTCAACAAAGAAGGTATTCCTTCTGTTGGAAAAACGCCTAAAAATGTAAACAGAGACATATATAGTTAAAACAAAAATAAGTTAAAAATTGAGCATTCGTCAATGCTAATATACTAACCAATTTGAGTAGACGTTCCAAGAGTTAAAGGTTGAGCCCTATTTCCAAAAGACACGGTTGTGTTCCGGAACATAACCTCTTCATCAAGACCATAAAGCTCTTTTACCTTTGTTCAAAGTGAATTTTCTATTTTAGAGTCTCAACAAGATCCTAATAATTAGTTTACTATCCTGCAAGTAGATGATAATGTCGGACATCCAGGTTTTTCATGAAGAAATTCAGGTTACTATGAATAATCATCAACCTAATAACAAGCACAATGCGGAGGATTCTGAGTCCGCAATTTATGGAAGTATGCCACCCCTTATGGGCAAATGAAAATGAGGATTGTGCCGAAACCAATATCTCATCAGTTGTTCAGCAGGATCAAGTTGAAAGGAAGGAAGGAAGATCAACCAGGCTTGGGCTAATCAAGTTGAAAGGAAGGAATAATTTCAAGAAGTTGTCTCAGAAAAATCAAAAAGATGCAGAAAGTTCTTCAAGTTTACAAGCCTCAAACTTGATCCATGGCTATCACTTCCTTAAAATCGCCAAGATTTTTTTGTTTTGGAATATTAGAGGCAGTGCCTCAAAGAAATCACAGATTGCTCTTAAAAATCTATGTTTCAAATATAAAGTTAGATTTGCAACTTGTACAGTGATGCTTTAGCATATTTTCCTTAGATTTAAAAAAATTAACTTCTTTAATAAAAAAGAGAGTGATATGAAGTGTCAAAGTCATCAACCCAACTCATATAGGTTAGCTCACTACAAGTTGACTTATAAATTGGTTAGCTTAACCCGATTCACTTTTTGATAAGCCAAAAATTTTGTAATTCAACTCGGTCCATTACGAATTATGAGTTAAATGAGTTGTCTCTCATGTGTTTTGTTCTGAGCTAATTTCACCTACGATAAGGTCCTTCCGGTAACTCAGTTTCAAGTTTGAATTCAAAGAAATAAAAGTATTATAATGTAGGAAACTAAATAGAAAATGATTCATGTTTCAACCCAGCTCGAACACATTTAACCCGCAAGTTAAGTGAGTCGAACTTATTTTGACTCAACAAGTTTTTAATGTTTTCAAACCAACCCTCTGAACCCACGGTTCACGGGTTGCAACGCAGATTGACACCCCTAAGGAATCTCTATGATGTTCGTTGTTCGAACTATGTTGGCACCACAAACAACTTCAATCATATGCAGTACCTCAATATCATAAAAAGAGAAAGAATAAAAAAAAGTGTGGGGGAACACACCTTACCCACAACTTGTCCCTAACAATATACCATGTAGCAAATTAAATAACTAATATATTAAAATGCATTACATTAAGAAAAGGTGTGTGTATATATATATTTGAAATCGTACCTTGACCAAAAGATCAGAGACAGGGTTGCCGTCAAACCATTCAAAGTGCCTAGAACTGCATTCTCCCCACAAGAGTCCCCCGTCACCAAATTCCCTCCATTCATACGTTCCTAGAAAAACACTATTCAAATGCATAACAAAGATGAAGAAAACAAATATTTATATCTAACAAGAATTTCTCAGATGGATCCCGCACCAATCCTTCTCTTTGTTTCAATCCGAAGAGGGACAGTGAAGTGCCTTTCACTCACCTCTGATGCAGCACCACCCCTTTGTCTTTCTTGTACTAAATTACTATAGAATAGAATGGATGCCCATTACGTACTTCGTACGAACTCTCATCAAGCTTATACTCTTTTACACACCCCATTTATGTTATAAAACAGTTACTTCAATTGCAACAAATTACAATAATTTAATAATTTTTATTTATACACATAAAAAAATGAAAAGATATTATTACACACAATGGAATATAGAGCTAAGTAAAGGATAGAATCAACCAAAAGAGAAAAATCTTCTTACAACAAGTAACATTCTAACGGCATGATCTTTGACATGTTGTGCACCAAACTTAGGCCTAATTGTTTACCCAATTCATTTCATAAAAGAATGAGGAAAGCACAAACCAGTAGAGTTCCGCCTCAAAGATGTATGCAGAAATAAAAGATGATATGGACAAGTGCGAAGTTTTGTAACAACTGCTTCTTCTGTCAAACAATCTTCACAAGAATATGTCTTCATGGTCTCCAGTACCATGTTAATGCAATAGCCCCTCGCAGAATGAGATATTCCTAAGATAAAAAGACATCATTCAAATTATCATTACAATGCAATAAAAAGAAGCAGTGTCAAGAGGGAAATGCAGATAACCAAAAATGAGCATTGTGAAAATTGACCATTACACCAATACTCATAACTAGCACTATGATAGTTGTAAACTAAACTCGTGACTCTTCAAGAAAGTTATTTACTCAAACAACTTATGCAATGATATTCAAATTAGTAATGGTAGTCCTATCTTAATAAACATTCTTTTATTTCAAAATTCAAAATGATCAAAACAAAGGCTTTAGAAAGAAATCCTCATTGATTTTCTCGAAAAATACAGAATTTACACCGCCGAGACTTAAGTTAAAACCGATAAAGAAGCTAAAATGAAAAGAGGGTGTAAATTACTCTTAAACAATAATAGCAAACAATCAAGATAGAAATAGGTTATTACAATAATTTCACATATTTACAGCTAATCACATTAAATGATAATTCCTATCACCTAGACTCTTCCTCTAACTCCTATAATTCAGCATTAGAAATCCAGTACAATAAATACAAAATATTGAGCTAAACTATTCTCCTAATTATGGAATAAAATTTGGAGAAGGAAATATCCTATCCTCATCATTATGGAACGTAATTAACTCTGTGCAGGGGAATATTATCTTCAGCATATTCCTAGATATTCTGACACTGTCTTCACCATATTTCAAGAGATTTGGACAATACTGTTAGAATATCAAGATTATTATGAGCATTATGTAACTAGAACAAGTAAAAAAAAAACTCATCAATACCTACTATAGGCATTGGTTCTGGAAAGTTAATATCATGATCAACTGCAGCAAGTCCATACACATAGGGATTTCCAGGATGAGCATGCCTGAAAGTTAACACATTAAATCAATTACATGACAGTTTTAAAACAAAACAAAGTGTCTATTTGGTAAAGCTACCTGATAAGCATGTAGCTCATAAGTTAAGCGGATAAATTAGCTTATTGGATTAGAAATTTAGTAAAACTAACTGAGAAACTAGTTGGTTAATGTAAAATGACATATAAATATATAAGTTTTATTATATAAATGAAATTTGAGGTTTTTAGACAAAAATATATTAATAAGTAATATAATTTTAGATTTTAAAATAATTAAATTCTTATTAAACTTTTTGTTCTTCTATTTATTTTTTAAAAGTTGTATAGGCTTTTTTTTATTTGAACTAGTCATTTTATTTAAATAAGCTGATCTAATGAGTATTAATCAAATTTAATTTTTATTTATTTTCAGAAATTTAAATTCTTTTATTTCTTAATTTAAACTACCGTTACATTGTAATTTTTACATAGCATCATATAATTAAACATTAGTTATTTTAATTTCTAGTATTAAATTTGTTTTAATTTTAACTACATAAAATATTTAAAAGTAACCAACAAATACTAAAAATAGTACAATAATTAATTGTCTCTACAGAATTAAAATAGATAATAATAGATAAAGAGAAATTAAGGATAATAAGGAAATATATTAAAATATAAGAGATAGTAATGGAAGAAAATTAAATAAGAAAGTAGCTTGTAGATTATAAGCTAGTTACTTACCAAACATTTTCGTGTTGGTCAAACTAACTTATAAGCTAGTCAAATAAGTTAGTAGCTAGCTTATTCACCTACCAAATACACTCAAAATTAATTTGTGATAAAAGTTATATGAAAAGGAAAAAGCAATCCATGAGTTCTACATGGTTATCACAAAGTACACTCAATATTATGCACAACACACGCATGGCAACTAAAGTTGCTTCAGCTTATATGGATAAGTTAAATATCTCACATAGACTATGGCCAAATTAATGCATAAGTTCAGAGGGGACCGACTCTCAACTTATAAACCATTTTGGTAGAGTTAAGTTTGGCCTAAATCCAAATTATAAAATAGTATGTCTAACTATTGTTGTTGAACCTATAAAACCATCCGTTATTAGGCTATTATCATATTATCTACAAATGTACAATCGATAGGCTAAATGGATGTTTGACAAGTCATCAGAAGTTTGGGATTTATTATCCTCTGTTTCAGCCATGACAGATTGTTCAATGAAGGCACAGGATTTGCTACAGCATTGAAGGCTGCCTTCTGGGGTTAGTTGCCCAAATAGAACCTCCCAGATTTCAGGAGCTTTAATACCATCTAGAATTCTGGAGAATAACAAATTGTTATATATATATATGTGTGTGTGTGTGTGTGTGTGTGTGTGTATAGCTTTGTGAGCTTATTTAGGAAATAAAGTGACAGCCTATTCTGAAATTAGATTCCTGTAATTGTGTGATATTTCCTGATTTACTAAACATGTACTAATAGGGAACAAATAAAAGATTTTTCTAATTACACAACATGATTCTGACACAATTAAACCCACAAATCATCAACTTTCGACTTGCATATAAAACAAACATTCGTAAAAGAGACAAGTTTCTTTTCCTCACTCATAATCACAACAAGCTCTATCAATTGACCTCACCCCCCACCCCCACATAAAGACCACTGGAATATAGAGAATGTTGTACTTACCCAGAAATAAAGCGATGTTTCCTGGACCGAGCTTGAGTTGGGCCCTGAACTTCCTCCACGATGCACTGTTCAGATCAAACTGATTAGCAGCGTGGGTTCATAAACTGGTAAGATAGCAAGCATCATAACAATTTACAAACAACATATAAGTATAAATAGGGGTTAGTCACTTTGGGTTCATTTTGAATAATGCTACAAACATATAGACAGCGAGAGATAGGATATAAGCTTAATCGTAGAAGGATAAAAATTTAAATATAGTAAAAAATGGCAGAACGCTATTTAATTGTTGTACTCACCACTGAATAACCGTTTCGTGTCAGATCATCTAAAGTCTGACGAAGATTCTACGACCAAAGAAAATAACCAAGACATTATTAAACATACAAGAAGTTCATTCACAATTGTAAATATAAAATTAAATTTTATAAGTAAGCAAAACAAATCACAGTATTAAGTAATATAAAAGTTTGTCTTCAAAAATAAAAGTACCATTACAGGACAACCAGCTCTTGGAATACTATCTGACCGCGAACCACCGAAGGGATTTAAACCCGCGTATTCAACAAGAATGCAAGCATCTATTCCCCAGGCTTCATAGAATTCCCCAACCTGAGAAAAAATTTAAAAATAAATAAATGATACCAAGAGAAAGTTTATTCAGCAAATGAACAAAGTCAACATTTTCCACGTTATCTTCAAAGCGCTGAATGAATGCTATAACTACTACTTACTCTGCACAGCAATACTTGACGCGGAAATTTTGACTTGAATTGCAACATTTCCCAGTTAAGTGTTCCTTCTTTCAGACTACACAAATGAAAATTGATTCCTTCATCAACTTTCCCACTATAATACCATCTCTTGAAGCAGAGAATAAGAAAGTCAAGTACGTCCGTGAAAGTTTATGGAACAATAGCCAATGTAAAATGGCTAAGAATAAGGAAATATCAATTATATACAATCTTAAATTGCATTCTTGTTGACATTGACCCATTTTTAAAGAACTTACCTCGCAAATTGCAACTTAGGAAGGGGAAAATAAATCCTTTATATTGATAATAGAATAAAGGTGCAAAATAAAAACATGACAACATTTTGAATGTAAACATGTGCCCTAACTTTCTCCCTACAGAGTCCTAATAAATCTGAAGGTAAATGTTTTAAAAAAGTAATCACAATTAATGTTTTCATATTTTTCGTTTCAAAAATTAAAAGAAAACCGATAAAGTAATAACCTCAACATCATGAAAACTCACCTTCCATTTTTCAAGTTGGAATCCAGACCAAGCAAATTAGAATATTCAAGCCTTTCAATTAGTTGGACAGTTGAAAGCTTTCGGCACATTTGCAACCTCTGCCACAATTTGGAAAGGAAACAAAAGCGAGAATGAAACAAAAAAACTAAGGATCCATGGTTTATAATCAAAACAAAAAAAGTCAAGTATAACTAGTTTTACAATTTAACTAAATGCAGAAAAAAAAAGTAGATGAACCTACCTCCTTCCACCACAATAAGTGAGGAAGGATTTTATCATCTAAAGCATTGTTTGGTACTTTGGTTTTCTTGGTGGCCCTTCTACTCCCCCTTGAAAACTTCGTATCCGTATAACTCGATACATTAGCTGCATGTCCCTTTACTCTGTTCATCAGCAAGTTTCACAATTTAGATGTCATAACAAAGATATTTACATCATTGAGATTCCACCATGTCTAAAAATTATTAAATCAAACAAATTAGATCTATTTTTTTCTCAATTCAAAATGACAACTTCACACTATAAACTTGAGATCAAACACTAATAAAATACATTTGTATCCAATTATACTGTTCACATTCAGCCAACTTTAACTTTGTAATCATGACTCTTGCATATTGAATAAGTTTGCGAAGTTTCTAAACAGACACAATAATACAAGTTTCTAAATACACACAACAAAATAATATAATTGCTTCCATTTTATCAAGTAACATATAAAGCAAGCCGGATGTAGTTAGAATGAACTGAAGGTCAAACACTACTATTAGGATGAGTAACTTACGCTAACTCATCAGATGTTGCTGTCGTACACCAACATTCTCAGAAAAGATCTTTCTGATTCTGACAATGTCTCAAATTAAAATTCACCTAGATAGCTTACCTCAGTTTTTCACAGTCAAATGAAATTTCAAAAACAAGATGAAATGCAGATGGCAAATGTTACCATGACAATACAAACAATTCTAGCAATGCTAAGTAGATTCACACCAAATAAAAAGTTGTAGGTTATGGAAGCATTAGTATCTTTAAAAAAAGCATACGATTTACCAGCAATGCTAGATAGATTTCCAAAAGGTTCATCCATTAACTCAAAATATATCAGATTAAAATGATATTAGCATAAGTACACTCATAAAACCAAAGTCCTAAACCCTAACCTCCAAAGTCCAATGCATTATCACAAAACGATTATCAAATGAACAAAAACAAAAAAAAAAGCATTAAAGATTAATTATATTCATTACCGAAGGAAGCGAGAAGGAACTGATGAAATGAAAATGGGAAACCGAGGAGAAGGAAGAGAGAAGAGACCAAGAGAGCGCCAACGAGGCAAAAAAACGGCGACGTTTCTAGAGGCTAGTCTGTACATTGCGGTGAATGGAACTGCTGAAAGCGGAGAGAGAGAGAGAGAGAGAGAGTGGAAACTGAGTTCCCGCCTCCTTGCCTTTCTTCCTTGTCTCATGTAACTTCTGCTAAGTATATTAATTCTTTTAAACTAATTAAAAAATAATAATTCCATTTATTATTAAATGTTATAATTAAAAAAATCTGAAAAATATTTTTTAAAATATATTTTAATTATTTTTTTTAGATACTTAAAAATAAAATTTAGTTTTAGTCTCAAATTTTTAATCACATTTATTATTGGATAATGTTAATATACTATTATCTTGAAGTTTCTTTCTATCATATTCTATTGGTTAAACAATACTAGATTATTACCGAATTAGAAAAAAAAATAAAAGAAAAAAAAATAAAAGAAAAAAAGAAAAAAAAGTTCAATTTTAAAGACAAGTAATCACGAGAGAGTTAGTCGTGACAAATTTTATCGCATGCTCAAAGCATGGGAGTCTTATGAATGATAAAATTTTATTCTCAAAAATCATATAATGAGAGAAGATAAGTACATTTTTTCTATATTATCTTATTTATTTATGTTATTTTATTAAGTGAATTAACTTTAATTTCATTCTATTGTTTTACTATATACATAATTATTTGATATAATATGATATCCCTAAATATTATTTAGTTAGTGTAAATATTAAAATTTTAATTACTATAAGTTATACTTTTGGAATAAATATGTTATAAATATATATATACATATGTTATAAATATATATATACATATGTCATATTTATAACCACTTTTTAGTATATATATTTTAATATTTTCATCTTACCCTTTTAAAAATTATTTTCCAATAATAGTAAATAATAAATTTAATTAAAAGAAAAACTTCTTCATCTTCATATTTTTTTTAACTTTAACTTTATTTCTTCTTCTTAACTTCTCACATTCTATTTTTTAAAGAAACTTTTTCATTTTTAGAACATTATTCTCTTTCTTCATCTTTTACCTTACAATGTTGCAAAAGAATGAAGAAGAAGACTATAAAATCAAATCGTGAAAAGTAAAATTTTTAAATTTTGTCAGGATTATTTTTTATTCTTTAAATAATAATTTTTAATTATTTTAACTTCTAACATTCTTCATTTGAAAAAAACTTTCTCATTTCAATAACACCATCATCCTTCTCTTCCTTCATAATCGAAACAATACATAGATGATAAATTAGCGAGATTAAACAGTGAAGAGTAAAAGATAATCCTCTCCTTTAAATTTTCATATTTTAGGATTATTTTTTATTTTTTAAATAGTATTTATTTTTCTATTGCTATTATTTTTAATTTAATTTTCATAATTTAATTATGATTTTTATCACACCATAAATTTTTCTATGATTGTTTTTTATTTAAAGATTTTTCTATCATTCTCTCCGCATATGTAAAGGTGGAAAGATAAGTGATAAACTAACTATCATTATATATAAAAAGGGGATTCTCCTTTTGAAATCACTTTTTAGTATATTTAATATTCTCCTTTTACCCTTTTAAAAATTATTTTCCAATAATAGTACATAATAAATTTAATTGAAAAAAAAAACTTCTCCATCTTTATATATTTTTTAACTTTAATTTCTTCTTTTTTAACTTCTCACATTCTACTTTTTTAAGAAACTTTCTCATTTCTAGAACATCTCCTCTTCCTCTTTTTTCATCTTTTACCTTACAATAATGCAAAGAAGATACATAGAAAAAGACTGTGAGATCAAATGGTGGAAGGTAAAATGTAATGTTCTTTTCTAAATTTTCTAAGAATTATTTCTTATTTTTTAAATGATAATTTTTAATTGTTTTAACTTCTCACATTCTTCATTTGAAAAAAACTTTCTCATCTCAAGAACATCATCATCCTTCTCTTCTTTCATAATCGAAACAAATGATACTATGGATGAAAATTAGCGCGAGATTAAATAATGAAGAGTAAAAGATAATCCTCTCCTTTAAATTTTCATATTTTAGGATTATTTTTTATTTTTTAAATAGTATTTTTTTTTCTATTATTATTATTTTTAATTTAATTTTCATAATTTGATTATGATTTTTAGCACACTATAGAGTTGGTTGGATAGAAGGTAATTTTATTTTTTATTCTGTAAAATGTAATTTTTTTATTTTTAAATTTTATTTTTATATTTGGATTTTGTTTCTTTATATTTCTTTTCTATGATTGTTTTTTATTTAAAGACTTTTCTATCATTCTCTCGGCATATGTAAGGTGGAAAGTGGAAAGATAGATGATGAACGAACTATAACAATAATATATAAAGGATATTTTCGTTTAAATTTTTTTCTTATTTTACCTTTAAAATTTTATAATTATTTTTAAAATTTAATTAACTACCTTTTATTCAAAATCAAATTTAAAAGTTATAAATATAATAAAAAAATTCCACTTTTTTAAAAAATTTAAATTCAGCTAACTTCTCTTTTTTCAAAATTCAAATTCAAAAATTATAATTTTTTAAAATTTAATTAATTATTCACTTTACTACATATGATTGATGGTTGTTTTCACTTCATCATCCACACTAAAATAAAAAAATGTGGATACACAGACGCGACAACGCCTCCTGTGTTTATGCTAGTAATTCATAAAGGTTATGACGTACATTGTAACGACAGAAATTTTTAAAAATAAAATCATAATAATATTTTATTTTAGAAAACATTATAAATAAGAGAGTAGAGTAGTTCATTTCTAACATAAAATTATACTTATCTTTTTCAAATTTTTTCTTCAATTCTCTTTACGAGTTTTATATTGAGACTTTGTTGGTTTGCAAATCGGGAAGAGACAAGTCGGAGTTGAAGGCATAAGGACTTATTCTAACCGATTGGTTTTGCAAAACACTCCATCATTTTTTAAGTTTTAGTTTAAATCGTATTCTGGCTTTATGGGTACAAGAAACTAACCAATGGTAAGTTGAAATGCTGCCCAGGTTTTAATTAGACAAATCATCTAAAGGTGGAAAGGTTATTCTCTGGTGGATCAGGAAGTCAAAGGAATTTAGGTTAGAGAAGCTTTCATTTGAAAAGAATATAAATAAGATTCAATGTGTTTGAACGGTGCAATGGAAATGTAATGGATATATGAAGCGATAAATTCCTAGGAATGAGTCATATGATTGTTTGATTGATTTGCATGATGTTAAATGATGCATGCAACATATATTTTGGTTGGTTAGGGAGAACAAACCATGGTTTCTTCATCCCTGCATTTACTGTTCTAAGCATTCTCACTCAGACGACATATGGTCACTCAAGAAAGGTTTAGCCTTAGGTCGCTCAAAAGCGACTTACTTGTTGCTCAAGCGAGAGAGATGTTGAAACAAATCTCTCTCTACTGCAAAAATATCACTCAAGTGTTGGTTTCGACGCTTAAGCAACATGTTTGGTCACTCAAGCGAGATTTTGGCCGCTTGAGCGAAGTTGGGGATAATATACATGTGCCCCAAAGGTATTTTAGAGCATGACATGTGTGTTTCAAGTGCACAAGCAGTGATGTCGCTTAAGTCATGGACTAGGCACTCAAGCTACATATATGGACGCTCAAGCCGTGGTGACAGGACGAACGATAATTAATAGTGAAATTACATTATTTTAATGGTAAAATATTTTATACATGTTCATTTTATGATGACATGAGATTATTTAAAGCTTATACACATGGGATATTGATGATATGAGATAAAGTAGGAATGTATGATGCTTAGTATCATGTTATGAGAGATAAATTACGTCGAGTAGAACATGAGATCGTTGTCCAAAATCTACTATGTGATGTTATAGGTCGAGTAGAGCATGTGATTGTTGCTCAAAATCTATTGAGTGTTGTGGTAGGTCATGTGAAACCTAGGGTAAGATCTTATAAATTATTTACATGATTGAGATGTGATACATGTATATTAAGTATAGTACTTGGGGTGGGACACTAGTTTTAGTGTGGTGAGATATATTTGTATGGATTCAATGAGGTCTCAGGTTCCATTGGTAGTCCTAGTCACGTAGGCTAAGATGCCAGGTGGTGAGGAGCCTATGGGGGGGTCACTGGTGAACCTGTTAGGGCTACAAGATGACGTACACCGAGTGTGGTTGATGGGGGCCAGTGATCCTACTTTGTGGTAGGGTGGTCCAGGTCCTAGTTGTCTAATAGGTGTGTCCGGTGCAATAGGCGATCACAATGTGACCCACAGATGGTAGTCTTTAAGTTCGGGTATAACAGCCTTAGTCTTCCAGAAGACAATCATGATATGTGATGTATGTTATGTGGATAAATGGGCATGTTTGGTATAATAGGAAGAGATTTGGGCTGGTTTTAGTTTTTTGTCATATTTTTGTTGATACTTTGTTAAATTAATTATGAATATTATTGTTTTTAAATGCATGCTTACCCTAGCGTATCTTGGGACATGCAATGATTGTGTCTATGCATGAGAGTAGATGCTTTGTTAGGTGATCCAACTGAGTATTTGGGATGATATGAGTAGATGATGATTTATCATATGTATCAGTTGTTTTTCCTTAGTTGGAGAATTCCTTTTTGTAACAAATAATACATTATAATATATATGTTTTATATTCAGTCAATGCAATATATTACTATGCACTAAAGACAATAATAATAGCAATTTTTAGGGTTTGTTATAATGACTAAGATAAAGAGATAAGTTGAATCCCTAATGTGTAAAATAACACATAAGGGAATATATATATATATAATAATAAGGAGTCATGTAAGAATATGGGCTAAGCTCATTACAAATAATATAAAATCTAACAATATGAAATAATATCTAATAATATCTAACGTTCCCCCTCAAACTAGTGCATACAAATCATATGTACCAAGCTTGTTACAAATATAATAAACTTTAGGTCCCTGTAATGGCTTAGTAAACATATATGCTAATTGGTAATTTGAGTTAACAAACTCAATCTTGATGTCTCCATATATATAATCTTCTAGCGAATAAAATGGTAATCAATCTCAATGTGTTTGGTCCTTTTATGAAAGACAAGATTAGAGCTAATATGAAGAGTAGCCTCATTGTCACATATAAATGTCATTTGAGTGACATCTCCAAATTGTGATTCTTTAAGTAATTGTTTAAGCCAAATAAGTTCACAGGTGGCTAAGGTCATGCTCTATATTTTGCTTCTGCAATAGATCGTGCTACAACACTTTGTTTCTTGCTTTTCCAAGAGATCAAGTTACCTCCAATAGAGACACAATATCCGAAAGTGAATCTTCTATCAAAAGGAGATCGTGCCCAATCAACATTTCAATAACATACAACTTTCGTGTGGTTATTATGACTATACAACAAATCTTTTCCAGGAGATCCTTTAATGTACTTTAATATAAGAATGACAACATTTCAATGATCTATACGTTGAGAATTAAGAATTTGGCTCACCACATTGATTGTAAAGGAAATGTTAGGACGAGTAACCGTAAGATAATTCAATTTTTCAACTAATCTTCTATATTTTCTAGATCTAATAGAGGTTCCCCATGACTAGGTCGGAGTTTGACATTGGGATCCATGGGTGTGTCAATAGATTTTGAGTTCATAAACCTAATTTCCTCTAAAATGTCCAATGCATACTTCCTTTGAGATATAACAATTCCATCATTGGATTGTGCTACCTCAATCCCCAAGAAATATATGAGATTGACAAGATCTTTGGTCTAAAAGTGGTGATAAAGGTGTTGTTTCATCTGTGAGATACCATGATGATCACTCTCTGTAAGAACAATGTCATTCACATATACTACCAGATAGATGCATCCAACACTTGAGTAGGGGTGGCAATGAAGGGCGGGCCGTGTGGGACGGTCCACTGCCAAAATGTGTGAGGCAGGCCCGCCAGCTTGCATAGGTCCACCCTGCATGACCCGCAGCCCATACGGGTTAAAGTGCGGGTTGACCCGCCCCACCCCACCTCGCAGCCTACATAATTTTTTTATTTACTTTTAGGTTAAATATATTTTTAGTCCCTAAATTATTTGTCAAAATTGTATTTTGTTCCTGGGCAAACTTTAGACCTATTTCGTCCTTTTACTTTATAAATTGGTGCCAAAATTGTTTTTCATCCCTCTTTTCAAAAGCGTTTTTATTTGTCATCAAAGAGTGTTAACACTAGTTTATAAAGTATAAGGACGAAATAGGTCCAAAGTTTGTCTCAGGATCGAAACACAATTTTGATAAATATTTCAGGGACTTAAAACATATTTGACCCTTTATTTTTTTATTTAATTTTTTTAACTTTTTATTATTGTATAGTATTGTGTGTGTTGAATATGACTAAATATTTTCATTCATTATTTGGTGAATACCATATATTTAGAAGTACAAATTTAAATTTTATTTTATGGTCTAATTTAATATATTTTTTCATAATATGTTTTCTTTATTACTTGTAATAGATAATAAATAATTAGTTTTTATGTTCCATTTTTCAATTGTTATACTTGCATTCAATCTTTGGTTCTGCATTATACTCAAATTTGGAATTAAAAATTATTAAAAAAAATTATTTTTATGCGGGCTGACCCGTGAGCCTGTAAACCCGCATCTATGCGAAGCAGGCCAAGCATGTTAACCTGCATTCATTATGTGGGTCAGCCCGCCCCGTCCGTTTTTGGCAGGCTAAATATGGGGCGCGTTGACCCGCTTTGCCAACCCTGCACTTGAGTGACGGAAAAACACAGAATGATCTGCCTCACGACAAGTCGTACTAAATTGTTGAACAACACTGCTAAAATTTTCAAACCATTCTCTAGGAGGCTTGAGGCCATATAAAGATTCGCAAAGACGACATACCATTCCAGAAGACTTCTCTTGAGCAACAAAACCTGGAGGTTGCTCCATATAAATTTCTTCGTACAAATCACCATTAAGAAAATCATTTTTGACATCCAATTGATAAAGAGGTCAACATTGAAGAGCTGTCATTCCTATGAATAAGCGAACAAATGTCATCTTTGCAACTGGAGAAAATGTGTCACCATAATTTAACCTGAAAATTTGTGTATAACCTTTGACCACTAGTCAGGCTTTAAGACAGTCAATAGTTCCACCAGAACCAACTTTGATAACAAAGATCCACCTACAACCAACAAGAGATTTCCCATAAGGTAAAGGTACGAAGTCCCAAGTTCCAATATTTTGAAAAACACTAATTTCATCAAGCATGGTCTGACGCCAACCAGGATGAACTAAAACATCACTTACAAATTTAGAAATTGACATAGAGGAAATAGATGAAAGACATGTATATAATGATGGAAACAGTCTGTGATAACTCAAAGAAATATAATTAGGAAAATGATTATGAGTGGAACGTATGCCTTTACGAAGAGTAGTAGGAAGGTCAGATTCAGTTGACGGAGTCGGAGGGGATGGAGGAGTTGGCACCAGAAGAGAGTCATTATGAAGAGGTGAAGGATATGTATGAACACTAAACATAATAGGAGAGTTGCAGACAACTGGAATAGTGGTTTGGTCAGATGGAGAGACAAAGGGTAAAATATTAGTCTTAAAGTAGAGAGAGGACTCAATGAAAATGACTTTTGCTGAAATGAAATGACGATTAAGAGTTTGAGAGAAACATTTATATCCTTTTTGTGATAAAGTAAAACTTAGGAACACACATTTGAGACTTAGCAAATAGTTTATTAAGACTTGGTCCTAAAATGTGAATAAAACATGTTGACCTAAAGATCTAAGGGTAAGGGATGAAGAGGTTCATGAGGAAATAAAACAGAATGAGAAATTTTGTTATAAAAAACCGAAGATGGCATATGATTAATGAGGTAACATGCACTTAGAACAACATCACCCCAAAAAACGTTGAGGAACTTGGCTGTGAATTAAAAGTGTTTGATTTATTTCTATGAGGTGTCTATTCTTGCGCTCAACCACCCAATTTTGTTGAGGTGTATAAGCACAAATGAGAAGCCATAAAATTTTGAAAAGGATGAGAAAGATACTCATGTGCATTATCATTGCGTAAAGTACGACTAGAAATACCAAATTGGATCTTTATTTCATTATAAAAAAATTGAAAATAAAGAACAACTCTTAACAATTTTTCAATAAAAACAACCAAGTACACCTTAAATAATTATCAATAAAAGTGACAAAATATTGAAAACCTAAATTTGACGGAACACAACTAGGTTCCCAAATGTCAGAATGTACTAAGGTAAACAGAGACAAGGCATGCTGTGAAACACTTTTGGAAAAAGGACTATGATTGTGCTTCCCTAATTAACACGACTAACAAGACAAACTTGAAAACTTGGACAGACTGGGAATAAGTTGTTGCATCTTGGCAAGGCTAGGATGACCCAGTTGAGCATGAATGAGAGACAGAGAATCCATTACCAAAGCAACATGTGCAGATGTTCATAAAAGGTAGAGACTATGAGACTCACATTCGGTGTCAATCGTCTGTCTCGAACTCCGGTCTTGTAAACAAACAAAATCTTTGGTAAAAGAAATAATACAATCAAGGGATCATGTGAGACAACTAAGAGATAATAAATTAAAAGGAGACCCAAAGACATAAAGGACATTTTCATTGGATAGAGAAATAAGAAGTTGAATAGTACCAACACCACATGAGGGAGCTTTATAGCCATTAGCCATAGTGACAGATGGTAAGTAACCCGAAGTAGATAAAGAAAAGAAAACAAATTTATTACCAGAAATGTGGTCAGTGACTCCTGAGTCTAAAACCCAAGGGCCAAGGGAATTTGAATGAGTGAGGCCAACAAATGATGTACATGTGTGCGTAACAGAAGTAGTGGAACTAGAGCCGTGACGTTCCTCATACCATTTGAGAAACTCATTGAAGATAACAGGTTGACCAAATTTTTCAGTTGGTGCAGGACCTACACCAAGGGTGGTGTGGAACAACTTGGGCAATCGCAACAGATTTCAGAGGACAATCATGTAAAGCATAACACTAGTCAATCTTATGATCGTATTTGTTCCAATGATCACACTTGTGTTGTCCTTTTCCTGGCTTGTGAGGGCGATTGCAATCATCATGGTGGGAAATCAATGCAGAAGTGTCATCAAAGGTAACAAAATATGGTATGTTAACGGTTGACTTACTCGACACTCGTAATAGGGTGGAACAAGTGGAAGTCAAAGTAGGGACCATAGGAGATCCCAAAATTTGATCACGGACATGTGAATAATCACCAGGAAGTCCATGTAATGCTAACAACATGAAGAACTTTAATCGTTGCTCTAGTCATTGTACATCAAGATGTGTCTGACCAACAATTTTGAAGATATATTGGCAAACACCATAAAGATATGTTTGAGTGTCATTGGTGTACAACAATTTGACTTGGTTCCAAATCTCTGAACATGACTCATACACATGACATATTTGTTTTAATAATAAATCAATAGTAGACTTGAGCGCAATGCATAATTGAGCATCAATTTTCAACCAACAAGGACACTCACTTTCAACAACATTGGTTACTGTTTTAGTGAGATAATCAACATAACCCTGACTTTTAGGCCAAAGTTTAATATCAAATGCCCAAGTCTCATAATTATTTCCATCTAATTTGTCAATGGATAGATGTACATTAACATAATTGGCATAGATGGATGAATCAGATGTAATAGAAGCAATGGAAGATGCCATATATAATTGTAAAGAGAGAAAAAACCTGCGGGAGAGAGAAACAAATCCTGAAAAAAAAGAAAAAAATAAACAAACAAACTCTGATGAAGGTGGATGTCACAGATCGAGACAAAGGATGGAGATGCAATGACGACGGTTGGTAATGAGGCGACAACAGTGTGGTGACTGGTGGCGAAAAAAAACAATGGCTTTGACTAGTGACGACAACAGACGATGGTTTCAAGGAAAACAAAACAAAACTAAAAAAAAAGGTCAAAAATTAAAAGAAAACAATTTCTAAAATAAAAATAAAGTTGGTAAAGAGTGGATTTACCAGGAAGGCAAGGATTAATCCTAGCTCCAAATACAATGTTAGAATGACTGGGAGAAAGACATAAGTTGAATCCCTAATGTGTAAAATAACACATAGGATAATGTATATATAATAAGGAGTCATGTAGATAATATGGGCTAAGCCCATTGCAACATCATTGCAACATTATTACAAATAATATCATATTTAATAATATCAAATAATATCTAATAATATCAATAAAAATACATTTAATTTTTTAATTAAAATCAAAATTATTATAATAAATACGTTGGTTAGATGTTTCTTTTAATTTTATATGTATGTTTTCAATTCATAATATATATATATATATATATATATATATATATAAATTGTAAATATAAAAGAAATAATTAATAATACGTCTACATGAATTTAAATTAATCTGTAGTTTGAAGTTTCCTGTTAGATGATTTAAATTTGTAAACGATTTAGAAAGATAAATTAATTTTGTATATTTTTAAATTTATTTATCTTTATTAATTATTATAAATTTAAATTAATTAATTAATTTAAAAAATATTGATGAGATGTATATATATATATATTTCTTTATTTTTGAATTATTTAATTTATATGGGGTATTTGTTATTATTTTCTTATGTTTTCTTTGCTTTTTAATGGAAAAAAAACTTTTCATGCTCGTACCTATGACTTCACCATATGTAATGAATATTCAAATTAATCAATTGTATAGTATATTTTTTTATTAATTTGTTTTTAGGAATTATATAATCAAGTTATAATTATATTAATATAGAAAAATATATGTATAATTAGATGTGTAATCTCTTGTGTAACAATGATATCAAATAAATTGTATAAAGTATTATATTATAAAAATAGTGATATGTTTTAATTTAAGAAAATAGTTTACAAAAGAATTAATCGAATGTTAAATTTTTAAAAGAACACAATGACTGTATTAGCCTGGTTTATAAATTAATTTAGTATACATAAAAAATTAAAAAAATTGTAGTTCTTAATTTATCAAAATATAATTAAATTAATATTCATAAAATAATTAAAAGAATGCTCCAAATTTTATACCCACATTTATACGACCTTATTTTTTAGACAAATAAAAACAATTAATAAATATTTTATATCTCCAATAGATTTATTTAGTATAATACAATATTCTCACATTCCATAACCGTACTTTCTTCGAATTACTTTAAATAGTTTAACTTAACATAAAATATATTTTATGTTGATGATAAATGCATAACTATAAATTATTTAATAAATAAAATCAATAAAAAAAATATATATTTAAAATAGCATGGATATAAAATAATAGGTTCTCCACAACTCTTAGTAAACATAATTTTTATATTGAAGCTAGATGTGTAAGTACAAGAAAAAAAAATTAAAATTTGGCACATTATCCGCATAGTTTGGGTAATTTCCAAAATCTCCTACATCTTTCATACATAATTTTGAAACTTTTTCACTATCTTTTAGCAGCATTCCAATATAAAAACATTGTCTTGACTTGACATTGTTTCAAATTTTAACAATCACTTAACACTGTTTATACGTGCAGAGATGTTGACGTGGCTGGATATTTTTGTCCAATGAAAAAAGAAAGGATATTTTTGTCCATCTGCGTGAAAGGAAATTGACTCCCAGAAGCTCCTCCCGTGTTCGTGGTCGACGGCTCCAGAAGCTCTTCCCTTGTGTTCGTGGTCGGCGACTCCAGAAGCTCCTCCCCTATGTTCGTCGACGAAAATATCCTTCTCTCTGTTCGTGGTCGGCGCCCTAGAAGCTCCTCCTCTATGTTCGTCGTGGGCGGCTCAGTAGTCTTTCCCTTTGAAAGCATGTCAGATTACTATTAATTTGCACAATATGTTGAGTGTCAACTCTATGTCTGACTCTAATCTGCAAAATAAATCCACAAATAATAAATCAATTACACATACATATTTACAAATTATAATATTTACATTTATGTAAACATACATTTACTTCTTTTGCTTCAACACAAAACTCTTTTCCAGCCATTACTGTATATGCTTCAAACTGTTATACAAAACAAAAAAAATCAAATTACTCATTTCAAAGAGTCAAAGCACATCATATATTCTCTCAACCTTACTATCTAAACAACTTAACACATTGTCTCAACTTTACTATCTCAGAAGAAATCAGACACATGTAATTACAAAACATTGTATCTATGTATATTAATTTTAGCTTGGGCATGTTGTAAATAAATTTTTTGTCTGTTATTTATTCAAAAATTTTACCATTGTCACCACAAGAATCAAACCACGGAATCACCGCCGCACTGTTGCCATCCACCGTCGTCGCCGTAAGCACAGGACACTTTCAGCACTGTCCCACCGACTTCCGTGAGCACGTCCGTCAACACGTCCAGCACCACTGCCGCCGCGCCTTCGCACAATACACACTCGCCACCGCCGCCGCACCGCACACAGACCCACCACAACACCAATGTGCCGCCACTCCGCGTCGCAGACCACCGTCGCCTCGCACACCACCCACGCCTCGCAAACCAACGTCGCATCACCCAACACCACCGCGTTGCCCACCACCATCGCGTTGGAATGCCTCACACAGTCACAACACGCACCAAGCTGCGTCGCACACCACCATCGGCCACCACAGCCGCGTCGTCCATCACCACCGCGTCGGAATGCCTCACACAAGCCTCGCACCACTCACACAGTCACAACACACACCAAGCCGTGTCACACACCATCGTCGTCCACCACCACCGCGTCGAAATGCCTCACACAAGCCTCGCACCAGTCACAACACGCACAACCCTACCTCAGCTTCGCCGCTCACCGCACCACTCCTCGTCCATGCTTTCTCCATGTTTTTATTTCATCGCCATGTCACTGCCACATCATCAGTTGTAAAATGGGAGTGCTGACGTGGCAATGTTAATATATCACCACTCATTCCAATAAGTATAAGAGAATTGTTAGTAGGGCCAAGTAACAACAAATTCTTGTAGATATTAACCTAAAAATAATTGTCACAAATGTCTAACTAAAAAATTGAAGTGATATCTATAAAAAAAAAACTTATCATTGATTAAGAAATAACATTTCGTGAAAAAGTATTTTTACTTATGTTAACAAAAATTTAACATCTAATAAATGTAGACTAAAATATCTTACACTCACATTAATAAAAAAAACTCACCAATAGTAATAAAAAGATATGTTTGATATGGATTGAGAAATAGTTTTGTCCACATTAGTTTATTATCATAAGTACAGGAATAACTATCACATACCGTAAAAATAACTTTACATTGGTAGAAAAACAATCATGAATGACATGAATTATAAAAACTTCAATTGAAGAAAAATATATTCAACATAGGTAAAAAAAACAACGCTAATATTGAAAGAAGAAAAAAGCTGACTAATATTAGCTAATACTCACTACACAAAAAATCAAAATGACTTTTATTGAAAAATAACCATGAAACTTCTATCATAATGATTGTAAGAACTATGTTGAGTTAGTGGCCTTTATTGAGGCTAAAATGATGATATATTGATTGACGTTGTGTTATAGTAAGCCAATAACACCGTGATGAGACCAATGCAAGACAAGGTGAAATTTTTAATTCTCACACCATTTTAAACAAAAAAATCTTAAAGATAATAAATTTTCAGATCTTCTATTTTATATGTTTTTTAATTTATTTATTTTTATTTAATGTAAAACTTAACGTCACACTTAAATTTTTAAAAACAAATTTTAAGTCTAACTTCTCTTGAAAAAGCATTACTCAACTACCCATAATTGTATTGTACAAACTGTTCAGGACATGCTTATTGTCTGAAACCTCTGCAGAAAATTTTTGGCTAGAAGAACTTATTCATTTACTTAGGGCCGGCTTAAGGGACAAGCAAGTAAAACACTCGCTTTAGGCCCCCCAAAAAAAAAGGCCCCAAATTTTTTTTAGTACTAATATACCCTATTAAATTAATTATAATATTATGTTTAAGAATAAAATTTAATTAAAATATTGTGATTTTTTGTTAATTTTTATTGGAACTAAAAATAATATTTAATGAATTAAACACTCTTCTCAATAAATCATAATTTTCTTTAGAAAAAACAGATTTGTTAGTTAATACTAATAACTAAAAGATTCAGAACCTTTTTATCTCTATTATCTTACCAACTGGTTACTATCTTCTTCTTCTTTTTTCTTCCTGTGACTTTTCATTTCCAACCCTAATTTTAGAGAAACTCTAATTTCTCTCTTTCAAATTTGCAATCTTCAATCATCTTTTTCAAAATCAAAGTCCACAACTGTGATCTTGAGAGGGAGAAGAGTATTTCTACCCAATAAACTTCAGTTTCAGGTAAGTTTTGTCTCTCTCAATGTCATTTCTTTTTCTATTCCTCTATTCTTAAGGGTTAAGCTTGCATGTTTGAATTGAATTTATGAGAATATTATTTTATGTGATGATAATATATATATATATATATATATTATATGTATGTGTAGTGTGTTAAGAACTGTGGTTTATTTTATATTAAATGGTTTATAAATGGTAGAAATTTTATATTTTATATTATCATGTTATAATGATTGATCTTTTCAATTGTGTTACTAATGATTAATCTCAAAATAAACTATGCAGGTTTATGAAAATGTTGAAATTTGAAAATTAAATTTGAACACTTACTAAAGAAGAGAAAGAGACTTGAGTCTTCAAGATACTACGAATTTACGATCAAGCTATTTTCTTGACAACTAAAACCAGGTTTTATTGTTTTAACTCATTCTATTTTATACACTTTTATTGTTTTAACTCATTCTATTTTATACACTTTTATTGTTTTGAAATTATAAGATTGGAAAATGATAAATCAATTGACATTCTTAATTATATAAAAAGAATAAATTCTTTTCCAAATACATATATAGCTTATAGAATAATGTTAACAATTCCAGTATCAGTTGTCTCAGCTGAAAGGAGTTTTTCAAAACTAAAGATAATAAAAACTTATTTAAGATAAAAAATGTCTCAACAAAGATTAACCGGATTAGCCTTATTATCTATTGAAAAAGAAATATTAAATGAAATTAATTATGATAATTTAGTAAATAATTTTGCATCGCAAAAAGCTCGAAAAATAAATTTAAAATAAAATTATAATATATTTTAGCATAATTTTTTTTAGTAAATAAAAAGGCCTCATTTTTTAAGTTTGCTTTAGGCCTCCTGAGGTCTTGAGCCGCCCCTGCATTTACTCTAATGCTACTGTTACTCTTATTAATTAACTAACCATTTACTACTATTCCTAGGATGACAAATGAACCATTCCGACAAATGAACCATTCCGATTTTGATGCAGAATCCTCACATTAATTGACTATGGATAATACTCCATCTTTTGAATTGAGTATGGAAACAGGGATAAAAATCACATGGCTTACATTTTTATCTCTTTTTCTATTCCACCAATTAGATTTTTACACATGATTAAAATAGACATGTCAGTATTTCACTCACTTAATTTTTTTCATTTTACTCACTTGTATTTAATGATATGTTTCTAACCTTTAATATTCTTATCTTACTACATTTCAATCATATCATAACAAATTTTTGATACCCTTTCTAATATTTTCTCTCCATTCTACTTAATCAAAGACTTTAAATTTAATAAAATAATTTGATCCATACAATTTTTAAAATAATAACAATAAATTAAAAAGAATTTAAAAATAAATAAATAATTCTTAATTTTTTATTTAATTAGTTTTTTATTTTATAATAATATATATTAATAATAAAATAATTTTTCATACATAAATTTTATAGTAAGTGATTACTTTTTAATTCTTATAATAATATATATTAATAATAAAATAAATAACTTTTTATATTAATAACTGACATATAAATTTTAGTTATGAGTTACTAACTTTTAATTCTCAACACTTATATTCAATTTTAATTGTTAGTGAATATTTTTAATTTTAACTAAAATAATATTAATAAGAACAAATATTTGAATTTAAAAAGTTAAAGATGTATGAAATACAATAAAAAGATAAATTAAGAATTATTTATTTTTTAAAAAAATTCTTTTCTAGTTTATTGTTATTATATTAAAAGTTAAGTGATCAAATGATTTTATTAAATTTGAAGTTTTTTATTAAAAAACGAAAGAGGTCAATGAGGGAAAATATTTGAAAGAGTATCACTAATTAAAAAAATGTCAGAAATGTAGTAAGATAGAAGATTAAATGTTAAAAATATAATATTAAATGCAAGTGTGGGTAAGATGAAAAAACAAATAAGTAAGTGAAAAGCTGGCAAGTTATTTTTAATCATGTGTCAAAATTTAATTGGTGGGAGAGAAGGAGACAAGAAAGTGAAATATGTGATTTCTATTCGGGGACGTGGATGTCGATACCCATCTCGTCCCCACTCGCATATTCGTCCTAATACCTTATATTGATTCATGTATTAAATTATTAAAACACATCTAATTTATTAAGTAATTTAAAAAACTTATATTAACTTTTCTTTAGTTATTAGTTTTTTTTCTTTATTGATATTTTTTATTGGGAAAAAGAAGACGTGAATCATTTTGACTTTGAATAATTTATAATACAATGTTTTCTTTGTTGTGATTTTTATTTTTTTGTAAAATAATTATTTAATTAATATTTGGAATAGCAAAAGACGAATGCGATTACACCTGATGGGGATAATCCTTACTCGATAGAGATGAGAACGAGACAAAAATTTCATACCAATTAGGTATGAGACGAGGATAATGATGAATTTTTACTATAGGGATGAAAATGAGAAAGTGAAACTTCGTCCCCTCCCCGTTCCATTGTCATTCTAAACTATTAGATCTTTGGACGAAAGGAGATACGACACTAATGAACCACAAGTCAACCCATATAAGGAGTTGTGACAATATCTCCAATACAAATTAAGACAATAAATTTGAGATTTTTTTTCTTAAATAATATTAATTAAAAGAATTACCCAAATGTAACCTTGGACAAATTATTTACACAGATATACCAGTCTACTGTTCATAGTTAGAATTGGGTCCTTGTTCTAACCTGCGTTTCGCATCCCCGGACTAATTGTACCTCTTGGAATTTGGTCTCCGAAATCGAATTTTGAGTAGGTTTTTTACTTTTTTTTTTCTTTTTCATTTAAATTTATAGAAGTATTATATAATAATTTATATTATATATTAATATTGTATATTTTTTAAACCTTTATATTTAATATATATATATATTAAGTTTTTAAAATTGATAATTATATATATTTACATTAAATATATAATAAATATGTAATTTATATGTAATTAACTTTATATATTTATTATATATATTTAAAGTTTCTAAAAATTAAATATTTATATACAACAAGTTAAAATACTAAAAAGTTCATTAATGTTAATGACTAATACATTGGTAAAATAAGTGTGATTACTACAACAATTAATGATGTGAAGTAGAGGCTTGCGCAACATTGGGACAAGTTCTTATGCTATGTCCAGGCATGTGACAATATGAATAAGTCTTTACTCTACCTTGGTATTCTCTAATGTCCATCTCCGTTCTTATATAACTTGTCTTTGATAGATCCTTAAATGTTATTTTCATTACTGGATTTGGGCACAAAGTTGGACCTATATAAGTTGGCAAGTAGTTTTCATATATAAGCTCCCCAAATTTCCCTTCATATACCTTGAAAACCTCCTTTAAGATGTACTGAGGAGTTATGTACATGTTAAAATCATAGTGGGCATGTTTTCATGCAGCAAGAACATGGGAGCATGACATGTGAACCTTCTGAAAATTGTCATAGTCACACCACAATTCATCTAGCCTAATAGTAAACCTCCCATTGATTGTCTTTCTCTTTGATGTTGTGTCTCCTCCACCACAAACCTGATGCTAGATCTGTCAAAGGATATCTGTTAGAATAAATAGTTGAGTTTAAGAGGGGGTGAATTAAACTCTCAAAAGATTTTTGAAATCCTTGGCCAATTTCAGAATAATAATTTGCAGTTGAAGGTAAAAATCAATTCTTTAAAGATTCTTGAAATGCTTATACCAATGTATCATTTATCCAATTCAATTATCAATTACAGAAATTAAAGAAACAGGGAAAGAAGATCAACACAAGAGATTTATACTAGTTCACCTTCCTATGAAGGCTACATCCAGTTTCCTAAACACCCAAATCAAAGCAATTTACTAAATTTCAGTTTTTACATGAACCCTACATGAAAAACTAAAATATAGAATACAATTGATCTAGAACCCTACAAGATCTGTGCACCCTTGTAAAACCCTATTACAAGAACACCTTAATCACCTTGATTAAGAAGAAACAAACCTAGTACAAGATTACAAGAGATTATGAAACGAATTCGCCTGATTTACACTTGCAATATATGAAACAGGACAAAATTTAGGTGATAACTTTCTATAGAAAGATTTTCAATTCAATTTGATATTGGACTCTTTAATTGATTTCGCAAATTGATTCAGAACACTTAAAAACTCTTTCTGAGCAATGAGTTTCTCTATAATTGATTCGTTGCCCAGTTCTTTAAAACTCAAAGTATTTAAAATAGAATTGATTCAGTGTTTTAAAACTATTACTGACAAAATCAGTTAGTTGAAACGCGATTTAGCTAGTTGTTTTCATTAAAATGAATTTTCTAGAGACCACCCAAAATCTGAAAAACTGAAAATAATCAGTTGAAAATGCGATTAAACTGGTGGAAAATCATTAAAGAGAAATCTTTAAGTAATTTTTGTAGCCTGTTTAAATACGAATCAACCAGATTTTTTAGAGAGCATGAATTTCTTAAGAACAACTCCAAAATTTTAGTTTATTTAAATTCTGAAAAATAGCTAGCTGAAATCAGTTGGAAGTAAAATTCAGAAACAACAATTTCAGAATTAAAGCGGATTAATTAAAATTTTGAAAATAGTTAGTTGAATTCAGCTAGAACAAAAATTTAAAAACACCAGTTCAGAATAGTAGTTAACTCTGAAATCCATACAAATCCATACAGTTGATTAAAATGTTTAAGATTGACTTAGCAATCAAACTAAGAACATTTTAACTAATTGAAAACATATTTTTAATGAGTTGAAAACAAATAAAACTTCTTTAAAACATTTCAAAACCTTTTGAAAAGGAAGATTAAGTACAAGATTAAATGAAATGCATCTTACCCCAAATCCTAAGACACTCTAACACTAATGTAAAATCTTCACTCTTCAAGCATCATCATCTTCATCATCAAAGTGGTTGGAGACATCAAATTAACTTGAAACCAAGTCTTCAAGTCCAACATGATATGTGACACCCCAATTTTTATAAGATTAATTAAATATTTTTTAGGAAATTTTAAGATTTTTAATTTAATTAATATATGTTTTTTATGTGATTTTAATATATAGTATTTATGTTCATAATTATAAAATAATTAATTTTAGGATATAAGGTCTTGTATAAATAAATGTTGAAGTCCTAGGTCATTGACAACTAGAGCTGTCAAAATAGGCCTGGCCCGATGGGCTGGCCCGTATAGCCTATGATTCAGGTCAGGCTAGGCTTAAAAAATTGTGGCCTATATAACAATAGGTTTTTTTTAGCCTGACCCATTTGGCCCGATGCCCATATGGGCCAAGGCCAGGCTGGCTCCGTAGGCTAATGGGCTGGCCTAGTTTATTTTTTATATTAAATTTTTGTTCTTAATTGTTATATTGTCATACCAAAGAAAGAAACCCTAGTATCTCAGAGTCTCTCTTTTCTTCTTCATTTCTTCTCTTTCTTTCTCACAAGCTCTTTCATCTCTTCTACTGCACTACTCCTCTTTCCTTTCACCTTCAACACCACAGTTTCACGCTTTCGTCATAACTTCTCTGTTTCACATTGGGTTAGGTTTTTTCTTATTTTTTGTTAATTTAAATTATCATTTTTGCATTTCTAATCAAAATTTTATATCTACTTTTGTTTTCCTCATATCATCATGAGTTTGTGTTATTTTGTTAATATTTGTTTGAGTTATATAAAGTAAAATTATTATAAGTATTAAATAGGTTTTTATGTTTTTTTATCTCTTGCATTGCAGAGTTCTTATTCCCTATGACAACATCAGGAGTTACTCCTCCAATTAGTGATCCATCTGCTGCTGGTAACAAAAGAAATAACGGTGAACAAAAATGTGGAGAGACTAAGAAAGCAAAGGTTGTGACTTCTGAGGTATGAAATTATTTTGAAAAAATTGGTTTAATTGAAGGAGTGGAGAAATGTAAATGCAAAGGATGTGGCAAACTGTATACATGTAAAGGAATTTCAGGGACCAATCATCTCAGAAGACATATTCCTAAATGTAGTGTATTTCCTAAATACCATGATGTGGGAGTTATGTTGAATAAAGGAAACTTGTTAAAGCAATGGAAATTTGACTCTAAGGTATATCGAGATGCACTTGCTAAATGTATTATTAAGCATGATCTTCCATTTAGTTATGCTGAGTATGAAGGGGTCTTGGAGGTGAATAAAGTTTTAAATCCTGATTTTAGACCAATTAGTAGAAACATTTCAATCAATGATGTCTATAATGTGTATATAAGTGAAAAAGAAAAGCTAAAGAGTGTGTTATCTAATATTTCGGTAGGATATGTTTGACTTCGACGTATGGACAATCTGTAACTACCCAGGGCTATATGACTGTAACTGCTCATTATGTTGACCAAAATTGGAAATTAAATAGTAAGTTACTTTCATTTTGTCACTTAGATAATTCACACACTGGGTTAGAATTAGGGAAAGTGCTTGAAGTGCTTAAGGATTGGGTAATAGAAAGCAAAATATTTTCTCTCACATTGGACAATGTCTCTTCTAATGGTAGCATGGTGAAAATTTTAAAAGAAAGACTTAATTTGCAAAATGCACTGCTATGTAAAGGTGAATATTTTCATGTGAGATGTTGTGCACATATCTTGAATATTATAGTTCAAGAAGGGTTGAAGATAACAGGTGATGATGCTTTGTATAAAGTTAGAGAAAGGTTAAATATGTTAAAGCATCGAGAGGAGGTTAAGAGAATTTCGAAAATGTGTTGAAGAAGTACATTTAAGTGATGTAGGTGGTGGTCAAATGTGAACAATTTTGCACAAACTTTCATATAAATATATCGTCTATTTATATATTATTTACTTGTTGATAAAATATTATATGTGGAAGAGATACAATTGTTTAGCGAGCAAACTAGTCAAGGAAATAATATATCTAAAGAGGTCCTTAATACATGTTCATACATTTTGACTTTTTTATCTATATTTATATAAACATTTTTAACTAATTGAGTATTATCTTTTGCAGTAAACAATTCTTAGAGTATTACTGTCTTGGAAGTGTTTAGTAGGCGATCCAAATTTGTTTTATAAGTTGCTCAAATGTGAACAATTTTGCACAAACTTTCATATAGATATATTGTCTATTTATATATTATTTACTGTTGATAAAATATTATATGGATATGTTGTTTAGTAGGTGCTTGACTCTTTTGGAAGTACTTAAGTTTTTTTTTACAAGTTATTCAAATGTAAACAGTTTTAAACACACATTCATGTAAATATATTATATATTTATATTTATATTGTTGATAAAAAATTATATTATAGATATATTGTAATATTTTTTCAATTTTTAATTAGGCTAAAAATGGCCCGTTGGCCTAACATAGGGCCAGGCCAGGCTAAAAATTGTGGCCCGTTTTAAAATATAGGCTAGGCCAGGCTATCAGATTTTTTGAACTTGGCCCGTAGGGCCAGGCCAGGCTGGGCCGGGCCGCCCGTTTTGACAGCTCTATTGACAACATCAGTACTTTGATAGAGAGGAAGAGAGAAAGTCATTCCCGTTTTTTCATAGGGCTGCTACGGTCAAATCACCGTTTCACATTCGTTTACCATTGGATCGAGTTGAAAATTTGAAAAATGGTTCGTCACACCTAGTTCTTGATTATGAATGGTTGGATCGTTGATACAATTTCTGAGTATGGAGATATTCTGTTCACACAGTAGCAGTAATTTGAGGTTTTTCATCTTCTTTGTTCTCTATTTAACAAGGGAGAGGAGAAGAGCAAGAGGAAAATTTTAGGGTATCAGGAGCACCGCCTATACATCAACAAGGTAAGGGGGAGTGAGAACTCGCTTTGGGGTATGAGATATCTGTTGGGTAGTGAAATTGACCCTCAATTCCTTAATTTGGGTGTGTTCTTGAAAGAGATGTTTTCCTCTTTCATCTCTGTTTGATTCCTAATTACTCTTGTATGTTCTTTATGATGTGAATTGAAGAATAATATGTGTAATTTCTTAATTTGATGATGTTGTGATTGCTTTGGAGCACCTTAAGGATTCTTGTGATACTCTATGAAGGGGATGAGTTAAGGGTGATATAGTTTTAATGATGAATGAAGGATAATGTGTGTTAATTGAATATTGTTATATTGTTTTATCCATTGATTATGATAAGAGTAATGTGTTAAGTGATTGTGAATGTAAATCTGAACTTATGTGAACGGAAATGTGTATGAGTGTATAAGAAGTTCTTGGACTTATGTGAACATGCATCATAATGTGAGATGGACTTATGAACATGCATCATAACGTGAGATCATTGTGTATCACTTTTGCGGTTAAGTGTGATATGATGTTGGCGCCACATGCATCATAATGTGAGATCATTCTGTATGGCTTTTGCGGTCAAGTGTGACATGTGATTGACACCACATGCATTCATCATCATAATGTATATATTGGTACGACATGAATTGTATATGATGCAATTATGATATGGATATGTGGAGATTATGGATCTCTTGTTGAGGTTAAATTAATTTGTTTCTCATGTTTAGATATGATTAAGTATTGATTAATTGTTTATTGTGTGAAACTATCCTGCAGTGTTTCTACATCGCAACCTGAGTGAGATATTTCTCACTCCATTTGTTTCTTTGTCGTGTTTTTTCTTTTTGTATTGCAGGTGATCTCCAGTTTGATGTAGTATTCATGGGATTGCTTTGATAGAATACGTGACACCGGGATAGAACTAGAAAATTAAGACTTTTGTTCATTTATTTTTAATTAAGACTTAGTTGGTGTATCTTACATAATGTAATGTTATTAGTGAATGTGAATCCTTTACATGTACACTATTTTTATAAATTTTATTAATTATGAGGTTACTTATAAATGTGTTACTTTTATTCTCATGATATACGATGTGGGGTAGAGGGTGTCACATTATCACCCTATGAGTGTTAGCCTTTGCATGAGCATCTTCCAGGTTCTTGGTTGTCACTTCCGAGTACATATGACCAACCGTTAGCATGACATCAATCTCTCTGCCTCTTTTAGTGAAAAATTTGTTGAGGCGGGTGTATATTGCCATCACCATGGAACAAATTGGGAGATTCCTAATTTTCTTTAACACTGAATTAATAGACTCTGCTAGGTTTGTTGTCATGTGGCCCCAATGTCGTCCATTGTCCCATGCTAATGTCCATTTCTTTATTGGTATCTCATCTAACTATTGTGTATATCTTCCACATCACTTTTGCCTTAGAATATTACACTCCCTATGTTATTATAAGACGTACTTTGGAAGGAAAACATCTTTCATAATATAAAGCGTTTTAGAATTTAGAATTCCAATAGCTTTATTTCTTTTTTTCCTTATATACCCCTATTAATCACATTATTATTTGTATTAATATTAAATAGTGGAAAGAGAAATTAAATATCTGAAACTAAGAATTAATTCCCTTTTATTAGTCTGACTCTTCATCTTTCACTATCATCTACTAATATCATATTTTAATTTTTTTTTTATTGAAGTTGCAGTAGTAAGTAATTTTAATTCAGTATTTCTATTTGCAATTCGGTGGGAATTGAAAATTTTGATTGAAATTTTAAAATAAAATTTAAGCATAGTCATTTGCAATTTAGTGAGAATTAAAAATTTTGATTGAAATTTTAAAATAAAATTTGAGTATAGTCATTTGCAATTTGGTGGGAATTAAAAATTTTGATTGAAATATTTATTTAAAATATTAGTAGCTTTGATTTTAAATTATTTAAAAATGATCTTGAAATAAATTCAAAACCATTGAAATTCTAATCTCAAACAATTTAGAGTTTTATTAAAAAATTAATTAATTTATAAAAACTTTTGGTTAAATTTCAATTAATTCATTTAATAGTAATTAATAAGGGTAGAAATAGAAAATTTATAAAAAATTGAACAAACTAATTGTTTTTATTGGTATGTGAGAATTTGTCAAGTATACCTTATAATTTGAGAAGGAGGGAGTAATAATAATAGAACCTGGATTCTGTCATCCCATAATAATAGAACCTGGATTCTGTCATCCCATAAGCTGCAACAAGAATTGGTAAATTTGATAAATATAAGCATGTTTAAAAATGTAAACAATAACTTAATTTTGAACCGTTGCATGAAATTTTGTGCAATGTGTTTGATGCAGTAAACATGGACTGAATTATTTTCAATCTAACCATTGTCGTCCCTGCTATATGCACTTCTTATGGATTCATGGCGGTAAAAAATTAGGCACATTTCGTCCTATGGTGTCATATACCTCCGGAGGTTTCTAAGGAAAGAAAACCATGTGTCTGATGTTTCACTTTCAACAATGAAAAATGAGATGGGAAAGATGTTCTTGCGTCCATCTTGAGCAACCACAACCAACATGCCTCTGTATTTTCCATATTGGAAAGTCCCATCCACTTGAACAATGGGCTTGTAGTGTTTGAAGTCATTCAATGGGTGCACATTCAATGACCTAAAACAACGAATATGTCATGCATTAGCCATTCCTGAGGACATAGAGTTCACCAATTTGTACTACCGCAAACCAACTATGAATGATGAGAGTTTAATTATGTATCAAGTTATTCCTGTACTAACAGATGTTCATGTAGCACATATGATTTCCTAGAAATGTAATTTTAAAACACAATTTTTGAATTTTATGCCTAGTTTGTCAGAACAACTTATGAAATTATTGCACTTCTAAACCCACCAAATGCAAGTTCTTCATCACACCATCAATCCATCACCACCACCAAAGCCATCATTTATTTTGGCGGACCTCTCCAACATGCAACCATTATGGATTGTCCACGAGGTTTTGAGCTTATGTATATTAGTTTTTATCTTAGAAAAATGCTCATTCAACACAACTGGAGTTTCAATAACCTGATTCACAAAATAAGCGAGGCCTTAGGTTATGAAGACAAAAAGAAAATTACAAAAATCAATTATAGACGATCGAGAAGAGTTGTCCATCAACAACTACAACATGACTCTATTGAAATCCAAACTGATGATAATATGAAACAAATGAAAAGAAGGTGGAAAATGTCATTCCAACTTCCATCAAATATTCAACGAAGCCCAACGTGGAAGAAGATTGAATTATTCGTTAAAACTATAAACCTTCGCTCGCCAACACCTGAAGAACAACAATATGATTACAAAGACAGTCTCTATATCCATAATACTGGAACAAAAACATCAACACTTCTCGATATGATATGAATTTATTTCGTTCTTATTTTATTTCAATGTTTCATTGCTAATGTGTTATTTTAATTCTTTATCTCATTTTAATTTAAGTTTTACTATATATTTGATTTTATGTATTTTTCTATTTCTAAGCATACACTTGCTAATTTCAAAATTTTACTATACAATTTTTAAAATACATATTATAATATATGTAATTAATTTTTAACAAATTATATTATTAACAAACAAAAATAATATATATAATTATTATTTAAAAATATATAATATAATAAATATTTATAAAATATATATAATTTTAAAATAAATATATATAAATAATATATAATAAATAATATAAAGTTTTTTAAATAATATTTTAAATGAAAAGAAAAAAAATAAAAAAATCCTACTTAAAATTAAGTTATGAAAAAACCAAATTCCAAAAAACAAAATTAGTCCATAGATATAAATACAGGTCAAAATTCGATTTTCTAAAAACCTAATTCTAACATGAATAATAATCTTATAAATAATAATTCTATATATTTTGGTAAATAATATTTGCAGAGATATATCTGTATAATTTTTTATTAAAAAATATTATTTAAAAAAATCTAAATTTAAATTTTTTACATCTTATGTTGTTGAACTTTTCATTCTTGTGAGACTTAAACTTCCATTTAGTAAAATTTTATATAAAATTTAATTATTCCATAAACTTATTATTAATTTTTAAGTGTTTTACATACATTTTTCCGAAATTTCAATATCTCATGTCGTAAAAGAATAAAAAATAATTAAAAATCAAGGGATTACAATCATTTGAAAAGAATTCAAACATCAAAATGATAGATAATTAAAAACTAAAGGATTACAGTTTGTTTATATATTTACTTTTACCTCCTAAAAAAATATAATAAATATCTTAAAGCACGTGTTCCCCTGGCATTGGGGAGAGTTGCGAGGTTCTATTCTATGATTGAGCCTTGAGGTGCTCACTACTCCGACAAACAAACCATTAACGATAACAATGGAACCCTTCTCTTTCTGCACCTCACACTTATCCATACCCACTAACACCACCATTTTCTCCCCCAAACACCACCCTCCCTCCGCCACCGTCACCACCACTACCGTCTCCTTCTCTCTCAAACCTCCCTCAGACTCCAACAACTCCGCCACCCCTCGCCGCCCCTCTAAACCCGTCAAAACCACTCCAACCTCAAACCCCCTCGCCAACAAGCTATGGCTCACAAGCAAACTCTCCCCTCCTCCTCCTCCGCCACCGCCGCTTCCACCACCGCCACCATCGCCTGTAAAAGAAACCGGAACCGTCGCGGAAGATAGCGGCGGCGATGAAGGCTCGAATTCCGATTCCCAAACTGATTTCCGGCAGCCGGGGAAGATCTTCGTAGGGAACCTTCCGGCGTGGGTGAAGAAGCCCCAGGTGGCGGAGTTCTTCCGGCAGTTCGGGGCGATACGGAGTGTCATTGTGATCAAGGGGCACCATGAGACGGAGCGGAACGCGGGATTCGCGTTCGTCATATACGACGGCGAGGACGAGGCGGCGGACAAGGCGGCGATGCGAGCGGTGGAGTTCGACGGCGTGGAGTTCCACGGGAGAGTGCTAACGGTGAAGCTGGACGACGGTAAGAGGATGAGGGAGAAGAGTCAAGAGCGGGCGCGGTGGTTGGAAGGGAATGGAGACAAGGGAGAGTTTCCGTCCACGTGGCATGAGGAGAGGGACGGATCGAGGAAGGGGTTCCAGAAGGTTCTGGAAACCCAGCCCGAGAATTGGCAGGCCGTTGTGACAGCCTTCGAGAAAATTAAGAAGGTTTATTATCATCTTCTTTTAAATATATGTGAACTTCTTGTACAAGTAGTTCCTAAAGCTGCATTATCACAAATTACATTCTCAAGAATATTATATATCTCTAAAATTGTGCTTGGATAGCATTTAAGGATTCTAGGAATACATTTTTAATTATAAAACAATTAAAAAAGGAAAAGTAAAAATAGATGTTATAGTGGGTTAGTTAGTAACTTCTTACATTTCCATGGAAATCTATCTTTCATATTCTTTTAGTATAGGAATTCTTAGAATGTAGCTTTATACCTAATTGTAAGGTTAGAGTTGTCCCTTACTTAATGTTTTCCTTTAAACACTAGGTTCTAACACAATCTTAGAATGTGATTTTAGAATTAATCTCATAAAATTGACTTGTAAGGGAAGGTTGTTCTCTATATTATGTGACAGATTTTCTTTCATGGGAAAAATTGTGTGAAAGCATGAAAATGCAATTTTTCTGCAAAGAAAAGATTTCCAGAAACCGGTGTTGAAAATCTTTCTAACTAACATGGGATAAATGTTCTCCTTATCACATTCTGAGGAATATCTATGAATTTAGTCATCTGCCCCATGCTCACTTACAACATCGTATATAGTTACACTCTTACTAGAGAACATTCCTTCAAATATATAAGCAGAATTATAGGACTTTGAGGCACATTCAATAAAAATACAAGAAAGTGTATATTTTACCAAAGGCCAAGTTCTAATTTGAAAGATTTTTCAATATTTGGTGACTGTTTGGTACAGGCTGTAATACTTGAGAGATTCTTTATAATTTGTTTATTGGAAGGCCTACATAAGAGAGAGTAATACTTTAGGGATGAAATGGATGCTATATTCATGGGTTACATGTGTAGTTTTTTCAGTAAAGTAGAGAAGTAGTTGCTTGCAGAAGAGACTTATGATTGTACAACCATTCCACTTTGAGGAAACTTTTTCTTTTTACAATATCATCTTAAAAGTAGAACTTGTTATGATTTCTAATTCCTTGGCATTACAAGGATGAGTCACAAAAGTTAAATTGGTTGATTTTTAAGGTGTTAGCTTTAGTGACATTTTGACATTACACGAACCTTTAGGAAGCAGTGAAAACAATAAACGAAAGTAGAAAATCATGAAAAGTTATTTGGTGTTACCATACATGCTTTTGGAAATAGGAAATAAAGTAAAAACAGAATGTTTTCTGAAACCAAACTTTCCACAAGTGCAATTTGTAAGGTTCATCCATGAATTATGTGTCCCGTGTACCTAAATAATAACATGAGTGACATGCTGGTTAAATTTATATAATTATATTAAAACAAGGGGGCTTGAATATGATGGTTTAGAGATTAAAGAGAAATTTTGACATTAGACTCATATATGAATGAGTGTGGAACTAAAGTGCAATTTTGAAGACAAAGACATTGTTTTGTGGCCGCTAGTTTCAGTTACTGAAGGGCAATTGCTAGGACTTTTCTTTTTCTATTTTTCTTGTTGAATAGGTGGGGGACTCTAGAGGGTAACTAGAGAGGATAGAAATAGGTATCTTCATTTTCTTCAGTTTTTCTATTTGACTTTTGGCACACTAATGTATGCAACAGTATGTGTCTAACGCCCCATAGCTAATGATAAACATAAAAATCACTGAGATTAATGAGTAAGCATTATGGTAAATGCTACTTCTTTTGTTATTGGTTAAAAATTCTTGTTTACCTTTAGTTATTTTGTCTAGTTCTTGTGTGAAATAAAAGAAAATAAAATCTGTTTTAGGTCAAAGCCAATACTGTTAGATTTATAATAATTCTTCCTTTTATTTTGAGAGAAGGTAGTAACAGTTGTTTTTTGTGCATAAACATAAAGGTTGCATGGAAAATTTTAATATGCATCTTCTGTAATTTGAATTATGAGTAATTGTTCTTGGATTCATTTCTTTGTTATTAATTTTTCAGCCTGCTAGAAAAGAATATGGTTTAATGGTTAAATATTATGCGCGACGAGGGGACATGCATCATGCACGACAAACATTTGAGAGTATGCGAGCAAGGGGAATAGAGCCTTCTTCACATGTGTATAGTAGGTAAATTCTTTACACAAAATATTTTGCACTAGATCTGTGGTATAATTTCAATATCAGCATCAGCTAAAATTGTTTGTAGCTTTTAAGCTATGGCCACATTCTGATTGTTAGGTGTTATCTTTTTAGAGATGAGCATGTGAATGAATTGACTTTCCTTTGCTAAGTTGAATATTTGTTTTATATTAATTGAGGAAAAAGAATATTTAATTGTTGTCTATGTTATTTCAAATTTTCACCCTTCAAACAAAGTTCTCTTTAGATTATTACCTTCTTTTTTTTCTCTACTCCTTGTTGGTATTTAACTCAAGGATTCTGATGGATAAGAACAATTTCAGATCACATTTTATTACAATAACTGAATCACTTCTCTTTAGCTAACAAAAAAATTTCGTCTTTGGCCATACTAGCAGTTATTTTTTCCCTAGTCATCAATTTTCTTGCCTACTTGGGGCTATAATCCATTGCAATTCTTTATTACATACACCTTTCTTAGAAAGTGGACTTTAAGCCTAATTCAACTTCACAAAACTGACTTATAGGGTGAGGTCTGCACCCATTTATGTATTATAATTTGATCATATCTTTAGTTGATGTGAGATCTCCAATACACCCTCAAGAGGATTGAACATATCGAACATGAGACTAGATATTTGTGGGTGGTTTGATAGTGACATGATAGCGAGTGACATGATAGGCCGAACAAACCTTGTTAGGGTAAGCTCTCATACCATTTATGAAAGTGGATTTTAAGTTTAACTCAACCTTATAAAATTGGTTTGCACCTAGTTGTATACTATAATTTGGCCATATTTCTAGTCGATATGGGATATCCAACAACATTATATTTGAACAAAGGTTGTTAACATTTTTCTTGTTAGTGTTGTATTAAGTTTGTTATAGATTTTGTTTCTTCCACAACTTTGTTTCTTTTCTTTCTCTATATAAAGAGAACCCTTGTTATTCTCGAAGTAACTTTTCATCAATACATATTACCTTTTCTGATTCTCTTTTGTTTTTTCTCTCTCTCTCTAGAACTCTAATATTTCTTTAGACATTCCATTTGGAATTCTGTATTTGTTATGTTTTCCATTTTTATATTGTTCTTTGGTTTAAGAAGAGTTTATCCCTATTTTTTGCACTCTTTCTTCTCTTCAAAATTAAATTGAAAAGCACAATGTTTATTGTTTCTTCTGACTTTAATAATTAATACATGTTAAATGTTTGCAGTCTGATTCATGCTTATGCAGTTGGTAGAGACATGGAAGAAGCTTTACATTGTGTTAGAAAGATGAAGGAAGAGGGCATTGAAATGACTATAGTGACATACAGTATAATTGTGGGAGGATTTGCTAGAATGGGCAATGCTGAGTAAGTAAACCAGATATATTTCCCCTATTATTGTATCTTTTTATTGACGTATTGTTCTTGTTAGTTTCTTCTTTCTTTCTTTCTTTTGGTCATGTACTCACTATCCTTAAAGGTTAAGCTATTAGGTGAAGTTATATGTGGTTGCTTTTTGTCTCTAACTTGCCCCATTACCCTGGGCTTGATGTATGGTTAATATGCATGCCCACTCTAAATGTGCTGAATTTTTTAAAATTTATTATAAATTTATAAACAACGTAGTTGGCAAGTATTGAATTCGGACTACATGGTTGTTGAGCTTTGATACCACGCCAAAGGGGAAAAAATGAAAGGTGCCAAGAATAATTCTTGCGCATCTCTTGTGTGAGTAGTTCAAAACTATCATTTTGGTGAGTTCAGTGCAATGGGATGAATCTTGAAAGGATAATTTCTAAACCCTAAACTACCTCATTTGCTTAGCCTTCTACTTTTTCCCCATAAAAGCCTGGTAAACTATAAAGTTGCAACACTTGATGTTGAGCTCACTTGGTCTTCTCATCACCAACCACCAAAGTGTGAAGACTGAAGTGTACTGCTATGGTTGGGTTTGCTGTTTTTCTCTGATGTCTAAGTGATTGTATATTTTGGTTATCTTTGAATTTTCTGGTTTCTTCTTCAGTTCTGTCTTTTCACACTTAAATAACCCCACTCTCACATTTCCTGGTGCTTGTGTGAAAGTTATGATTAGTTCCATATGGGGAAATAATTTGATGGCCTTTTCATAAATGATAAGAGTAATGCATCAGTTTTGTATCACGGAGATAACTATTTGGTGTTGTTTTGGAAGTGCTGCAGATCACTGGTTTAAGGAGGCCAAAGAGAGGCTGCCATCTTTAAATGCTGTCATTTATGGGAGCATAATTTATGCGCACTGGTAAGCGTTCATATTTCTTTCAAGGGTTCATTTTTATTTGGGTGATAGACATTTAATTGTTACATGTTTTAGGTAATTGAATAGTTCATTGCTAAATGGAAAATTGTCTTCCAAGTTTACTTGTGTAATTTCCATCTTTTTCTTGTGTTACCTTTATCTGGGAAATAAAAACTAATAGGTTTAATTAAGTTTTTAGTTCTGAAACTTGGGGTGAACCCTGTTGTGGTTCCTCAAATTAAAGAAGGTTTACTTTTATCTCTCAAAAATTTGAAAAACCAAATATGATTGTAGTCCTAAGTACTAAATTTGAGGGACTAAAAGCAGTTTTTTAAAAAAAAAAACTCATTTTAGTCCCTCTAATTTAGTGTTTTTGGACTAATCATATTTTTTTATATTTGAGAGACTAAATGATTTCTTTTTAAATGGGGACCAAAATGAGCTCTATCCTAAATTTGAAGGGCTAGAAACATAATGTAAGCAGCTATATTTGCCGAGACAAAAAAAATTGCTAATCAAGTTAATTAAATCAATATTATGTTAAAAGTTAAACACAACCACTCAATTATTCAGTAATGTGTTTAATGTTTCTGTCTATTATTGTTACATTTATGTTTCTGTAAATTTTCAATTTTTGTTCATTTTCAAATGATTGTTATTTTTATTCAATTTTCTTCCTTTGTTCCTCTCATTGTTTGTTATATCCTGATGCATTTTACAGTCAAACATGCAATATGGATCGAGCTGAAGCCTTGGTGAGGGAGATGGAAGAACAAGGAATAGATGCTCCCATTGACATATATCATACCATGATGGATGGTTATACAATGATTGGTAATGAAGAAAAATGCTTGATTGTGTTTGACAGACTAAAGGTATAAGCTCAGTCATAGTTTATCATTTTCATCACCATTACTTTAGTCATTCTAGTTTCTGGTTTTGGTATGTTATGTGTTTATTGTGCTTTTATCAATTGTATCTTTTAAAGAATGTGTCCCACTCCATAAGAATGTTGAATACAATAGGGTGACTTAAACATAGAAACTCCAGATTTTGTTGGATTCTCTTTAAAAGAGAGTAAATATTCTACATAGAGTTGTCAAAAGGGCGGCTCAACCTGGCCTAGTTCTATGGGACATGTTAAAAAATTCTAATAGCCCAACCTGACTTGTATTTTAAAACAGAATGTAATTTTTTACCTAGCTTGATCCTATATCAGGTCCATGGGCCAACGACCCATTTTTAGCGTAATTAAAAATTAAAAGAATCACAATTATGTCCATGCAAAAATTACGATATATTTAAGGTTATCAAAAACGTGAGTTAACTCGCTAACTCATGGGTTTATGAGTTGGGTCACTATTCACGAGTTGACTAGTGAGTAAACTCGTTTCTTCACAAACTTAGAATGAACCTTATATCAGGTCAACGGGCCAACGACCCATTTTTGGCCTAATTAAAAATTAAAAGAATCACAATTATGTCCATACAAAAATAATGATATTTCAAGGTTATCAAACTCGCGAGTTAACTCGCTAACTCGTATGAGTTTATGAGTTGGGTCATTGTTCACGAGTTGACTCATGAGTAAACTTGTTTTTTCACAAATTCAGAGTGAACTCGCATAGACTTGGTGGACTCGGTGTAGACTCGCGAGTTCGAACCGAGTCTATTCTTCAGCAAAAAACCGACCACGTTTTGAAACCCAAAACCAAAAACTCAAATCCAAATCTAAGTTTGAAAGTGTGTTAACCATCATACTCAAACTTACATCCTGTTGAATAATTATTAGTCGTATAATTCTTAGGTTAGTTGTATCTATCTATAGACATAGTTTATAGAATCAATCCTTTTATCTTCTCTAGGTCTATTTATTTTCCACTCTTAATACCTTTGAATATGTGTATTTCTCTATTATAAATTAGCGAATTCAAGAGTGGGAATTTGCACTCTCAAAATCATTCTTTCTTATCTCATTATTTATCTCAACTCATCCCATTTTGCAAAGCATCTCTAGTAGCCATTGCTTCGCACTGTTCTCACCATCGTCTTGAGCCGTCATTGCCATCGCCTCACGCTGTCGTTGCGCAGCCCTCACGCCACCCTCGCGGAGCCCTCGTGTAGCCATCGCCAAACACTTTTACCGCATCGCCCTTGCAATCACCTAACGCCGCCACTGTCTCACTGTCCCCAACGTGTACGACCTCCATCGCGCAGCCCTCGCTAGCGTCGTCCATTGCTTCCTTCGTCAGTTTTGTTTTCTAATAGGGATGTAGGGTTTGAGCATGTGGGTGAGTTATTTTTACGAAGTGTCTGTGTGGTTTTTTTTTGTTTGGATGGGCTTTTTTTGTCTGCGCTTGAGTTTTTTTGTATGGGTTGGATTTTGTTTTGGTTTTTTTTGTTCTGTTGAGTTATTATTCTCTTGGGTTCTTTTATTTTTAAGTGTGTGAGTTATTTTTAAGTTATTTGTGTGCTTGAGTTTCTTTTCAGTGAGTTTTTTTTTGTTTTTTTTTCTGATTTTGTTAATTATTTAATTATAATTTTTTGTTATTTTGAGAATTAATATTTTGTTATTATATTATATGAAATTATTTATTTAAATACTTTGGAATTGGTATTATAAATATTTATTTTTTGTTAAATTTTTATATAAAATAGACTCTTATGAGTCTACAAGTCAGGTTTACAAGTCAAGTTTATTGATCACTCATGAGTCTATATAGATTCTCGAATTTGATAACCTTGGATATATTGTTGTCCAAAAGTCTAAAGTTTAGTATTCAATGAGTCACGTGGGATGATCAGCCTTACCTGTACGCTAGTTTTTCTCTTACCTACTGCTTGCTCACATGTACCTTTCAAGCTAACAATAGTGCTTTTTCTAACTTTTGTTCATATCCGCAACATGATATTCTTCCCACTGCAGCTATCATCTCCATTTCTCAACATTTACAGTTTTCAATCAATGATATTTTTTGGACTTGAAGTCTCACAAAATCTCCCGGCCAGCCATTTATTTTTCCACTCTCCAGCCGCTGGTTTTCACATCAGGGCAAGTCATGGCTCATTTTCAGTCTCCTTTGCTGGCAACCATTGGAGATTAGCTCACCTCCCCAATTTTTGTGGTCCCTCAACCTTTCACTTGTTATTTCAGTCACTCTTCTACCTTGATTTTGCCTGTTCGGCAGTGTATTTGTCTTTTCAGGTTCCCTTGTTTGGTTTTTTTCATGCCTGTATGGCCTGGTTTCATTGTCTCTTTTTTATCTTATTTTTGCCTCTGTTAGCTTATTCCTGTTCGGCTTATTTCCTTTTCCTCTCTCTACCTTGTACTGTTTGTATTAGAGTTGTCTGTTTGGCTATGGGTTGCTATAGTCTTAGTCTCATTTGGCCATTTAGCTTGGCTGATCTTTGTTATGTTCTCTTCTAGCTGGCTATCTGTTGACTACGGTAATTCAACTTGTTTTTGAATCTCTTAGAAAGTGAATTTTATACTTAACCTTACAAAACTACAATTCATCATATCTATAGTCAATATGAGATCTCCAACAACCCCCTCATGTCAAGGGCTAGACATCTCAAATGTGAGACTAGATATTTGTGGCTAGAATCCAATAACATCTCGATAGTGAGTGACACATGTCCAACAATTAGATATTTGTGTGTGGAGTCCAATAGCAGCCCAATAGCGAGTGATACGATATGTCCATCAAACCTTTTTAGGATAGGTTCTAATGCTATCTTCAAAAGTAAGTTTTAGACTTACTTCAACATTTCTAAATCAGCTTGTAAGGTGAGGTTTGCACCATATGCTATAATTTGACTATATTTATATGGGATATCAATCATAATCAGTTCATTGTAATATTTGTAGTTTTTAAAAGAAAAAGGTGGTAAACAATTTCCAGTTGTTTTATTATAGCCTAGACTTATTGCATCAAGTATACATGTTTCTTCAAGTTTTGTTTCTTAACAGAAGTGTCTCTATTTTTTTAAATTTGTACTCTTTATTTGTTAATTTAGCATGTGTTATATTACTCAGAAAGTCAGTAATTTATTTGGATACGGTATCTACAACTGTTATGCATTGCTGCACTCCACATTAAATGACACCAAAATATTTCTGTTTTAATGAAGGAATGTGGTTTCTCTCCCTCAGTTGTCAGTTATGGTTGTCTTATTAATCTTTACACCAAGGTAAGGCATATTACACATTCTACATTTTTGGTCATTTATACTTTCAGTAGTTAATGTCTGGTTTTCTTGCAAACATTTTATTGAAGTTCCTATGATCTTGATTTTTTTAATAAAATGGTAGTGCTAAAGCATCACGATGTTAATTGCCATTCCAACTATGGTGACACCACAATTAACTATCCGCAGCACCCCAAACCATAAAATAAAGGAGATAAAAACAATAGTGGGGTATAACAAGGAAGTTGAAATCTATGTATGAAAAAAAATCTGAATTTACAAATTGGCTAGCAAAAGTGGGGGTATAACAAAAGAAAGTATGTTATCCCACCATGTATAGCATTGTGAACTAATACCAAAATTGGCTAACTTATTCACACAGAATAATTCCCTTCCCTAAAGATATGAGTGACATGAAACCTCGTGTTTTGTCTTATCATTTAGATCATACCAATAAAATTCACATTATTTAAGTAGCCCTTCATATTAAGATTAATATAAATTTCAAATATATGGAAATATCAATTATTTAATAATGATCTAGGAATAAAAAAAAATACAAGGGAATAAGCAAACTAGGACTGGGAAGCAGTGAGAGGTTGGATGTTTGGCAAGAGCTCTCGGGTTTAAACATCGAGCATCAATCTGCCAATTTGAACAAAGTTGTTCATTCTCATGAAGAAAAATAAGCTCCCCTACAATTATTAATCCATTTATTTATCTGTTAAATAAGTCTCTATTACCAATTATTAATCCTCAGTTCGATCCTTGCACTCTGTTATGAATTAGTTTTTCGTTGTCATGTCATGAATTCTTTTTTTGAAAACTATGAAAGTTCTGAGATGTTAAACCTTTTTTTTCTTTTAATTTTGTCAGAACAGTTTTTAAGACTGTCATACTATATTTGAAATACCATGATCCAATGTTAATATTTTGAATTCGGAACCAAATCCCTTGCGAAGCACATGAAATCAATATTTAATAAATTTATTTCGAGCTAATAAACTGTCCATCATGTCCAATCTGTTTTGTTTTATATTTGACACAGTTTCGGTCAAGCAAACAAATGTATATGCCATCAATAATTCTAGGTTGTTGATGCCAATCTGTTTTATCTACTTTTTCAGATAGGAAAAGTTTCTAAAGCGTTGGAGATAAGCAAAAAGATGAAAATGAGTGGCATAGAACATAACATGAAGACATACTCTATGTTGATCAATGGATTCTTAAAGTTAAAAGATTGGGCTAATGCATTCTCCGTTTTTGAAGACCTTACTAAAGATGGTTTGAAGCCCGATGTAGTTCTCTACAATAACATTGTAACAGCCTTTTGTGGAATGGGTAATATGGATCGTGCCATTCGTATGGTGAAGCAAATGCAGAAGGAGAGGTATAGACCTACCACACGCACATTTTTGCCCATTATACATGGTTTTGCAAGAGCTGGAGAGACGAGGAGAGCCCTGGAGGTATTTGATATGATGAGGAGGAGCGGCTGCATTCCCACAGTGCACACATACAATGCTTTGATTCTTGGCCTCGTTGAGAAGCGCCAGGTAACTTCTTGTTGATAAACAATTGTTTATTATAATACACAAATGACATGACTTGGTCTTTACAATTCCTTGTCTATGTATGTTTATTTATTCAAATTTTCTAAAAATAAATGAATAGCCAAAGAGCTGACTGTGGTACACTAAATAAACACACATATATATAGTAGTTATAATGCTCTTTCTAGAAATGAATCTAAATTCGCCTGAATTTGTTTAGTTTTGGTTATTTCTTGAAGTTTGAGAGCTGAAATTTTTTTAAATTTAATTGATTGCTATGAATTTAAAATTGGCACAGCTGTTGCATGCACTGGCTTCCATTGCTTCTTACTGTGTTATAAGATTTCAACAATTCTGCATGCCTGAAAGAATTGGGGAAACACTAAAATAAAGGCTAACCAGTGATGATAAGAAGTGCTAAAAAGATTTATCAATGATTAACAAGGTGAGCTTACATAACAAAACATCCACATTGTTGGCTGGAAAACCTGAGGAGTGGAAACCTGCCATATCTATGGTTTATCCTTTAGTTATTTAGTTGTCTTTGTTTCAGTATGCATTTAGTATTATTATGAAGTCTAAATGTTTAAGAGATTTTCCTAATTCAATCAAGACTTGCCATAGTAGTGATAATTGGTTTCTTTATCTTAGAAAGTACACTTTAAACCTAACTCAATATTACAAAATTGACTTGTAAATTGAAGGTTGCATCCAATTATATACTATAATTTGATCATATATATAGTCGATGTTGGGATCTCTAACATGCTCCTAATGTTGAAGACTAGACATCTTGAGCCTGGAAATAAATATTTATAGGTGGTCTGGTAGTGACCCGATATGATGAACAAACATTGCTAGGATGGGTTCTAATACCTTCTTAGAAAGTAGACTTTGAGCTTAACTCAACTTCATAAAAGTAACTTGTAATGTGAGGTTTGCATTTACTAGTATACTATAATTTGACCATATCTCTAGTTGATGTGAGATTTCCAACATATTAACATTGTTTTTATGACATTATGACTAATTAGTTTTACCACAAAGAAATTGCTCTCTTGGTGATGTGGATATGCGGTTCAATCCAACTCTACCTACCTTAGTCGTGATGCCGCTAGGACTCTAAGTGTGATGTCTAGGCTTCATTTTTTTTAGCAACTACTTTGTCTTTTTTATATTAAAAAAACCACCCTCTATCAACAAGTTACCTTTTTAGAAGAAGGGGGCTGGGAGGAATAGGACTTGTAAAAACGCATTTGAAAACTTTTTATAATAAGATGAGGATGAGACAGTTTGGGGATGACTGTCTAGTTGTTGAAAAATGTTTTGAAAAGATTTTTGCAAGAAGCTTGTAAATGATAGCCGATGACTAGTACAAGAGTGATAAAAGAGGTAGTGCAATGCTTAGACTTAAAGTTATGGAAAAAACAGATGAGATAATTTTTAAATCTCAACTGATATATTTATATATGAGAGAGAGAATACAAGGACAGCTGTATACCATTGTTACATGCATAAATTTAACACTTAGAAATGGGTTCACCCTAAACATGGGGCTACGTCCTATTTTCCTTTACCTGTAAATGGTTTTACTAATCAAAACATGATTACAAGTAATGTTATCGGTATCACTTCTAGATGACACCAAGTACCCAAAGTCATTTATGACTATCCTTTTATCTCCCCATGAGATAAAGAACAGGTATTCTTTTACACTAAGTCACTTTGAGTTTTTCAGTATTTTATTACTGTCACTCCAAACTACAACAAAAAAGTTGTTTGAAAGATTACAAGGAACATTCTCTTATGAAAGGATATTAACTATGAATATTATTTTTTCAAGATAATAGACTTCACAAAGTGAAAATTTTATAAAGAAAGGTCACTCTCTCTATCATCTATTAGATAGTCTATATAGATCTAGCATTTAAAAGCTTTGGCAACAACACATGCACATTATGTTGATTTTTTGCGCGAGATCATTTGTTTGGTTTACATGGAGAGTTTTATTTATAGGCGTCTTGAAAAAGATCGATGAAACTTATGTGTTGATATTGTCCTTGTGTTAGTACTTTAGTAGAGGTTGATAGTGTTTTCCCTGGTATCTTCTTCAATTGCACTCAACTTGCTATGCAGGGACAACTTTTATTCTAAACATCCTTGGCATTACTCAAAACACCAAATTGAGCATATAAATCAGAAAAGGCTCTACTTTGTCAGAATCAGTGTGAATTTGCAACTTGCATTTGGTGAAGAGTAATCTGTCAAGCAAATGCAATTTGCATCTTCTATTGTACACGTGCCATTAGTGTCATTATCATTAGGGTGTACTGATTTCATATTGACGTCCTTTGGTAGTTGTCATCTAATCTAATCATTATACATAGCATCTTGTGTTATATGAGCGGTTTCAGTGTCTATTACTTTCATGTTGACTTTCTTTAATAGTAGTTGTTTCATGTTGACTTTCTTTAATAGTCGTTGTTTAATTGTTTTACATACTTTAGGTGATCTTGCTTCAGCTGATCTTATAGTCTTTGTGTGGGGCATTCTCGTTCTCTTTAATCATAAGAAATTGTTTTTCCTAATATACTTAGAGACTATGATTAGCTCATAAAAACTTGGTATTATTTGTTATCATCTAAACCACATGTTGTCTAGATGAAACTATGTTAATTGATGAGGATTAGATTGTTCCTGAAAGGTTGTCTATAGGTTGTCTATTAACTTATCAAACTGTCTCTGTCGTAACAAGTTCTTCCTTGTATGATTGAATTAGAATCTGGTAGATATACAGGGATGTTTCTGTTAGTTTTCTTGTTTTAATGCTCATACATTATGTAACAATTTCTGTAAATAATGTTACCTTTCTTGTAGATGGCCAAGGCTGTAGCAATATTGGATGAAATGAATCTGGCAGGCATTGGACCAAATGAACATACTTATACAACTCTTATGCAAGGTTATGCTTCACTGGGTGACACTGAAAAGGCCTTTCAGTACTTTACGGCGTTGAGGAATGAGGGTCTGGAGATTGATGTCTATACCTACGAGGCACTGTTGAAGGCATGTTGCAAGGCAGGCAGAATGCAGAGTGCCCTTGCGGTCACAAAAGAAATGAGTGCCAAAAAGATTCCAAGAAACACTTTTGTGTACAACATACTAATTGATGGGTATGAATAAATTGCATCTGACAATCAAAATTGAAGTTTTCATTTTGTCTAACATTTGCTTATATATATGTGTATTCTTGAATGATGACATTGGCTATTTATGTTGATATATTTTTCCATGCGTACATGCTTGGATTCTTTAATATTTTTATCCGTTAGTGGCTTCACAACTTGCGTCGTATTTTAGTAACCTTGTTTACTTTCTTAGTTGGGCTCGGAGAGGTGATGTTTGGGAGGCTGCAGACTTGATGCAACAAATGAGAAAAGAAGGAGTTCGACCAGACATCCATACCTACACGTCTTTTATAAATGCTTGCTGCAAAGCTGGGGATATGCAGGTATGGTGAATTTAACTTCTTAAGTTTGTGATTACTTAAAGTGGACTAAAAGTAAGGGTACACGTGTTTCTTTTCATGCATCTTCATTTATGTGTTTGAATAAACTTCTTAATAAACACTTTTGGAAAATAAGAAAGAGTTAAAACTAGCTTTTATAAAAGTTTATTTTTAACTTATGCATAAACTAATTTTAGCTTTTAAAAATATTCATTTTTATTTTATTTTGTGCTTATAGACAAGTTTATCCATAACCACCTTAGGGCATGGTTATGGATGGTAGATTCTAAAACTTCTGTCAAATCATGATAATTTATTTATATCATCTGTTAATCAGTTTTTATTTCTTCCTGCCAGAAAGCAACTGAGATTATCCAAGAAATGGAAGCATCTGGTATAAAACCAAACCTTAAAACCTACACCACTCTAATAAATGGTTGGGCACGTGCCTCTATGCCAGAGAAAGCTTTGAGTTGCTTTGAAGAGATGAAACTAGCTGGATTGAAACCAGACAAAGCAGTGTACCATTGTCTTGTGACATCTTTGCTATCAAGAGCCACCTTTGCTCAATCATACGCTTATAGCGGCCTCTTGTCTATATGTAGAGAGATGGTAGAGTATGAGATGACTGTTGACATGGGAACTGCGGTTCATTGGTCAAGATATTTACGCAAGATTGAAAGAATAGGAGGGGAACTAACACAAGCCCTACAAAAGACCTTTCCTCCTGATTGGACCTCCCATAATGTTCTTGATGTCAATAGTGAAACAGAAACTGCAGATCTTGAGATTGATGAAGAAGACAATGATGATGTACATTATAATGCCAGTGGAATAATCAATAATGATGATGACACTGATGATGAGGATTATGATAATGTTATCTGATAATCGTACAGGTGACAGTTTTGAATTATGTATTATAAAGGTAATTGGCAGAATGCCATGATGGATGCTAATTTTATTAAATTCTATTTTTTTCCTCTGATAGAAATAGTAAAAATAGTAATTTTGTTGAACCCCCTTCCCAGCATCCGGAAATTATTGTGGACTTTTAACTAATTTTATATTCGATTAGAAAAATCTTGTAACATTTAGGCTGATTTTGTAAATGTGTAGTTGGCAATGTAATATACATATATATATATATATATATGAGATAGAGGATTTTTTTACGCAATTAATTCTTTTAGAAAAAATATTAAACTGAACTGTTCTACAATATTAATTATCAAATTGGACTTTTTTACTATACAAATGTTAGGGGTCATTCTTTTTCCATCTCACATTTTTGTTAAACATTCCAAAGAAAACTCTGAAATAGTAAAATTATTTTTAAATTTTTATTAACTTTTGAATTGTAGAAATTAAAAGTTAAATTTTTGTTATGACTTTCGGTTTTTATAATCCAGAAGTCATTTTTTGACTTCCAGATTTTATAATTAGGAAATTATTTTTTGACTTCCGGTTTCTCCAATCTAAAAGTCATTTTTTGTTGATTTTTGGGTTGTAGAAGTCAGAAGTCAAAAAATGACTTTTGGGTTATAGAAATCGGAAGTCAAACTTGAAAGTTATTTTTTGACTTCTGGATTATAAAAACGAAAAGTTAATGACAAGGACAATGTTGAAATTTTAATTTTTTAGGAAGAATAATTAGAATTAAGTTCTTGTAGAACCAAATTTTGATCATTATTTTATTTTTAAGGTTTAATAGACATTTTGGTCTCATTATTTTATGAGAATTTGTAATGTTTTTTCATGTTTATTTTTTTTTCAAGTTTCAAATTTTTTTTAATTAAGTCTCAAATTTTATTTTTTTTCTCAATTAAGTCTTAAATTTTATTCAATCTGTCAATGTGATCATTTTTGTCAAAAATTCACATGTTGTAATATTCATATTTATGTCTCATATAGTTAACACCGTTAATATTAATTTAACAGAAAAAATCATATTGAAGATTTTAATAAAATTTAGGATTTAATTGAAAAAAAATTAAATATAAAAATTATTGTAAATTCTTACAAAATATTGGGATCATAATGTCTATTAAACTTATTTTTAATTAAAAAAAACGCATATTAGAATTTTGCATCCTGGAATCAAATTTTGATCTTTGCACAGTAAAATTTTTTATCTAGTTTTGTATTTAAAAATAATAATTTTAATTGCGTTAAAAAATCTGAGAGAAGAAATATTCGGTTTAATTGGTTACAAAAACATAGAAAACCATCATAGCATGTGATGTCAAATATGGATTTTTTTTAATCTCATAATTTACCTTCATATATATGAAAATTATAACTGTCTTAATTTTTTATAATGGGAAATATAATTTTATTTAAAATAATAATTTAAAAATTAATTTTAACTTTTAAATTATGCAGATTGAAAGTTAAAATTGTGTATATAATTAATTTTTTATAAGTCTTTTAAGTAAAAAATATCTTTTTAATTATATAATTTTAAAGTATTTTTATATGAAAAAAACTTTCGTATGATTAATATAATAGATATTTTTAGACAGTAAAATCGTATTACAAAATTTGGAAATATTTTATATAAATAAAAGATTTTATATAATTTGGAAATATTTCTTATAAATAAAAGATTTTAGAATACGAAAAAGTTACTTTTACATAAAAAAAGACTTTGGATCATGTAGTTAAAAAGTTATTTTTTCCATAAAAAGAATTCTGGATTTTGTAGTTTAAATTAAAAAAAAATTGAGTAATGAAGAAGTATTTTTATGTAGGGTGCTTAATCACGTCACCTTTCAATCAGAAGCAGAGGCTGCTTTCGCTACACCCAGCTATTGTTGCACCCACGTGACCATTACACTCTATTGCTAATGGAGAGGTGTGAGCAAAGAGAAGAAGAGAGAGTTGTTAGAATGGGTTAAGTTTATTGGGTACAACAATAACATCTTTATCCCCTGAAGAATAATTCTTCTAATAGAGAAATAAGATAAATGTAATAAAAATAACTAACACAAGAATATAATGTGAAAACTCCAAAATCGGAGAAAAAACCACGACTGTTGTCTAAAGACAACCAGAGAATAACACTACGTGCAAATTTTTACAACACATAGACTAATCTCCCATACCCTTGATCCCAATACACCCACACACAAGTAATTTAATAAAATCTCACAACACTCTACTACAAGAGTATAAGAAAAGTCAAATACAAACTTAAAGTGTTTTTGACTGGAGCGTCTAGATACCATGGACTCAAGTTCATTATATAACTTTTGTCACCTACTCCTTTGAATATTCAAGGCGATGTGGGACTTTCAAGATGTATTATTTTCATCAACCTCAACAATCTCCATCATGATAAAAATAAACACATCTTACTTCTTCATTGCCTATACCAGCAATCATTGTTTATATCAACAATCATACTCCACCATAAAGAGTATACCACTTGGAATTAAACCACTCCAAGAATTCACAGCACACCCTGCATCAATGCTAACCAATGTCCGTGTATAATCACCACACACCCTGCATCAATATTAGCCAACACCCGTGTACAATACTGCCACAACACCACTTGGAATTAAACCACTCCAAGAATTCACAGCACACCCTGCATCAATGCTAACCAATGCCCGTGTATAATTACCACACACCCTGCATCAAAGTCAGCCAATGCCTGTGTACAAGTACCGCCACCAAAAAACTCATCCTTTTTCCATGGCACCGCGGATATGCCATGAGGATACTTAACTCATCATCTACAAAAGATCATCCTCTCCCAAAATGAGAGAGACCCTTCCATCAAATTTCTCTATGTTGCACTTGACAACACTTGCAAACAACATTGCAACTTCAACAACCAAAGATAATTCTCAAACAACAAGGAATTAATCTTTTCTGATGTGGAAGATCAGACTCAACTGCAACCACAGAGCATACTAAGACAATCCTACCAAACCATAAGCTCTGATATCACTGTTGGGTAAAACAATAACATCTTTACCCCCTGGAGAATAATCTTTCTAATAGAGAAATAAGATAAATGCAATAAAAATAACCAACACAAGAATATAACGTGGAAACTCAAAAATCGGAGAAAAAACCATGACCGTTGTCTAAAGACAACTAGAGAATAACACTACGTGCAAATTTTTACAACACATAGACTAATCTCCCATACCCTTGACCCCAATACACCCACACTCTCCAAAGCAAGTAATTTAACCAAACCTCACAACACTCTACTACAAGAGTATAAGAAAAGTCAAATATAAGCTTAAAGTGCTTTTGACTGGGGTGTCTAGATACCATGGACTCAAGTCCATTATATAACTTTTGTCACCCACTCCTTTGAATATTCAAGGTAATGTGAGACTTTCAAGATATATTATTTTCATCAACCTCAACAAAGGTGAAGTGAATGAAGCATTGTGGAAAGGATTCCGGGGTAGGGACCATGGGTTGGACTGAAATGGCGATGACGGCTGTGGGAGTTTGATACAAGAATTTTGAATTAATTAGATTATGAATTTTGAAATATTAATTGGATAATCCAAAACAATATCATATTCTACAAAATTTCTATAATTAGTAATATGGAAATCACTATACCATAAAAATAAAATTATCATTTTAAAAATAATGAAGGTGTAGTTAATAATTATTGTACTGCAAGTAGTAAAAACCAAGGTACAATAGTCAATCGAGTGAGGGGTTGTTCTCCTTGCATCCTACAAATTCCACCTGCACCCAACAGCACAATGTAATTACGAAATTACCCTCAAAACTTAAATAAAATTTACTCCTCTTCCTTTCTCTTCCTCTTCGCGTTCTGTTTTTCTCTTCCGCGTTTCCTTCTCTTCTTTCGGTCTCTCTTCCTCTTCTGGTGTTCACATTGCTTTGTCCCTCTTTTGTGGTTCTCCTTCTCCTTTGTTGCATTTGGTCGTGTGAAGGTCTTCCAACAAGTTGAAACAAGCAAACACGACTACACTGTCGACACAGGTAAGGTCCTTCATTTTCGCCTATTTTCGGTTTCAGAAAATGGCTTCTGACATGTACAGACCGGAAGTCAATTTGGATGCAGAGTAAAAATTGACTTCTGGTGTATACAAGCTGGAAGCCAAAAATTTTTGAATTGCTTCCGGCTTGTACAGACCGGAAGTCATTTCTGGATGCGGGAATTGTTGGAAAATTTTCTTAGGGAGAAGGTATAAGAGAAAAGATGACACCACTTCCAACATAAAACCTTAAGGCTCAATGTCTATGGGTCTTTGCTTTTCTTTTATACACCTCAACTTTATCATTTTTACTCAATGTGAAACTTTATGCCCACTTTCACACTTGAATACCTAACAGGAATGACTTCTGATCTGTACAACCCAAAAGCCAAAAAAAAATAATTTTTATGCTTTCGGCTTGTACAGATTGGAAGTCATTTCCGGATGCGGGAATGACTTCCGGTCTGTACAACCCGAAAGCCAAACAATTTAATTTTTATGTAGAATGTAGAATGTAGAATGTTGTACAAATGCAAATTTTTGGTATTACTGAATTTAGGTTAATTTTTAGATATGACTAATACAAGAGGTGGTTCCTCCTCACATAGCGATGGTAGACAACGACCTATGGCCTCTATCCGTAGGAGAGATCGTGTTGCAGAAACTAATGATAGATGTATTGGAAGCACCGAGAGAAGTTGATGTGCAAGTTGAAAGATTTCCTGGGGGACCAAGGGATACATCGCTATTGACGAGGTATGTTGATCACGTTGCGAAGAGATTGTGGGATGGTGAAATAAGAAGAAAGTAGTTTTTATTTGTGATTTTCGTAATGTGTGATCATTTCTTTTATGTGTAGTTAAAATCGTTATGTGTGATTTTTATTAGGATTGTGGAGATTTGAAGTTGATTTCGCATGGTAAGAAGTTAAATAAGTTTGGGATCCCGCATGAACGAATCACAACGGTGGTGGAGAATACGGGATTGTTGCCTCTATGCAACATAAGTTATGAAGTGGCTGATAGGGGGTTGGTTTCTGCCTTTGTCGAGAGATGGCATGTAGAAAAAAACACTTTTCACCTTCCCATTGGCGAGATGAGTATAACTCTGGATGATGTTTCAAGCCTTTTGCACATTCCCATAGTTGGACAATTTTGCTCTTATATAACGATAGATTCCACGACAACTATAACATTACTAGTTAACCTTTTAGGTGTAAATTTTGGCGATGCCTCGGCAGAGACTGGGAAATGTCGTGGTGCGCATGTTAGGCTTAGTTGGCTGAGAGAGGTATATGAGGAAGCATGCGTTCATGGCCGATGAGATTGTGCTGCTAAGGCTTTCTTGTTGCATCTTGTGGGATGCATAATATTTCCTGATAAAAGTGCAACATCAGTCAGTGTGTCATACTTAGCTTTATTTGAGGATTTGCCTATGTGTGGAGGTTATTCCTAGGGATTTGCCGCATTGACATATGTACGAACAACTGTCAGATGTGAGTTTGATGCAGACTCGACAAATAGCTGGTTATCCCACGTTTTTATAGGTAAATGAAATAATGAGTTATGTATTTATGTATAATATTTATTTGTTTAATTTTGTATTGAATTGTTGCGGGCGTGAATATATGAGCATTTTCCAGTACTGGGTCGAAGGGATTTAAATCTCAAATATGATGAGACGCAACCTAGAGTAGCCTGATATGTTGTTGGAAGAAATATATCCACACTTTCAGTTGTGCGGGAGCAGATTGATGCATTGACTGATGTTGGGGTAAACTGGATGTCATATCAAGCCCATCGACCTACTAGACCATTGGAGTCCATCACCCTATTTTCTGGTTATATCAAATTTGGGGGGTGCACACATCTGCATCTTCCTGAGCGGGTGTTACGAAAATTTGGTTATGTGCAAAGCATTCCCCGATCTCCTACTTTAATTCAAGATTGAACGAGTTCTATGATAGATGACAGGTGGCATTCGTTTAGTCACCATCTAGTTACCTCTGTAATGGAAGCTACGCATGCATCTGCTGTATGGATGGTTACATGGATTGATATACATTAGTTTCACATCCATACATGCTTCCGAGGGCTGAGGAAGATCGACCTGTGGCACACACACGTCGTCGTCGTAGTGATGCACATGACAAACCGTCGTTACCCGTGACACAATAGGAGCATGCATGTCCCGTGAGTTCATATTGATTATTGAAATGTCATTCCGAGGTTCATTTATAAAGATGTTATTTTTTTTACTAACATGTTAATATTTACTAATTGCAGGGTATATTTAGACGAATAGCTGAAAAACTACAAAGGATGATTGACTGTAGGTATGTTGAGGAGGGAACTCCTGCATGGAAAGAAACCCATGGTGCACTGCAGTTAGCTCGTTTAGATACAAAGCCTTATAACTTTTTGTACAAACTCACATTGAACATGTGTCCGACAACGTGTAGACTATGCTCAAACGATGCTTTTTATTTCATTATGTTGCAATGTTATGATGGTATTTATCGCATCCCAACAGTTACACAAGTCTCCCATACTATTTTGAAGCACCCTCTTCAAGTTCCAATGAGCACATTCAACCCTGTAAAGTAAAAAAAAACAAAATGTGTTTGACAAGTTTTAACATTTATTTGAATATAAGTAATAAACTCACAAAAACATACCTATTACTAGTGGTATTCCCTAGGTGCATAACCTTATCCATCCACGCCTTCACGAATTTTTCCTTATTTGGAATGACCCATGTGTTGTTGAAATATTCAAAAAACAATGGCCATGGCGAATAGACAATTTGAAAATGTTTAACACACTCCAAAAATGTATCACAATCAACACAATTCATTACACCTCCCCATGCATCCATAACAACTTCCCAAGCCTGTGTAGAATCCACTAACATTTTACATTTTGCTTTCACGTTCTTATTAATGTGGAACCTACACAAAAGGTTCGAAACTTCAGGAAACACAGTGTTAATTGCATTGACTAGTGCAAGATCTCTGTCACTAACAATTGCTTCGGGGAAGACATCCACTCTAAAAAACAATCCTCTAAGTCTTTCTAAAGCCCATATTAAGTTATTTTCTCGTTCACTTGATAACAACACAAAAGCTGTGGAGAAAGTCAAACCTGTGGACGTAACACCAACAATCTCAAGTAAAGGTAGCCTATATCTATTGGTTTTGTATGTGCTATCCATCAACAATACAATGCTAAAAGCATTTAGCAATTTCACTGAATCGGGATGTGTCCAAAAAATATCACTAACAACTTTTGAGGACTCATCAAACCTACTCCAATGAATATACATGTCACGCTCTAGCAACATCAATAACTATTGCATTTCTATTCTTGGTCCTCTTTGTGATCTCTTATGGGAATACATAGCATTATACACTTGTTTTATTGTGGTCACATTGTCTTCATTATGTTCTTTCAAAGTAAGTAAAATATTTGTAGGTTTTACTAATCTTTTTGTCATATTGTCGTAACTGGGATCACGACGGGACAGCGAAAAATGAAGTTTGACAAACAGAGGAGCCGCCACCATAGTTTATTTAGGAAAACTATAGAAAACCTTTTTAAAAATTTTGATCTTTGGAACCAAATTCGGGTTCGGGAGTCGGTTACGCGTAGGGAAGGTGTCAGCACCCTACGACGTCCGTCCTAAGACAGTTATCTTTAATTAAATGTACAAAAGTAGTGTAATTCTTTAAATATTTATTTTTCCCCAAAAATCAAACAAAGACATGTGTAAAAATTTAATTATTTACTTTTTTTTAAAGTAAGAAAATATTTATGAAATTATTTATTTTGGGCCCGACAAGGATTGACCTTGCTCCTACGTATTTCCATTTGTTATGGAAAATCAGGGTTACGTAGTTCTTTGATAAATATCATGTAAAAATTGATAATTTTTAGTTTTGAAATTTTTAATATTTTTTTATGAAATTTATAATTCATGTTATTTACATAGCATGAATACTTGCAAATACAATAAATAAAGATAATGAAGACTGTAGATTACAACATAAAAAGAAACTTTTAATCCAAATCTTATTTTATATGAGTTATTTTTAAATGATTGAATGTGAAATATATATAATAACGCGAGTGGTCATATATATATTTTAAATAATTTAGTTTAAATTTATGATATTTAGTTTTTAGTTTTAAATAATTAATTTTAAATTTGTTTAGAATATATATTTTTTTAAAATAAAATATAAAATATAAGATGACGCGAATGGTCATACATATATTTTAAATAACTTATAATAATTTACTTAAAATTTTTTTAATAAAAATATAAAATAACACATGCGGCTATTATATATTTTAAATATTTTTAATTTATAAACAACTATTTTTAACATTTATTCAAATATTTTTAATAAGAATATAAGATGACGCACATGGTCATGTATATATTTTAAATAATTTATAATTTTAATTCATTATATTTAGATACTTTTAGTTTAAAATAATCATTTATTTTTTAAAAATATATTTTTTAGATAAAATATAAAATATAAGATGACGCATGTGGTCACACATATATTTATATATTTTAAATTTGAATGAAAATAATATAAACTAAATATCTATATTAAAAATTCACATAAATAATTTGTGACATATTTTGTAGTTGATAAATATTTAAATTTAATATATACTATTTTAACTCCTAAATATCTACATGACTATGCCTTACACATCATAAACATAAAAAGGAAAACAGTATACTAAAGTAGTGTATTAAAAAGCGTATAAACATGAATTATATATATATATATATATTCTAATCTAGAATTAATGCAGAGGCCCTGCTATCATTGTAGACCCCATCAGTATTATTTATAATTTCATACGAAAGGAAGTTACAGACTCCCCAATTGTAACTATCATCTAAATTAAAAAAAAAACTAAAGAATTCACTTTTCGATCAAAACTATTTCAGTGAATCATGAAAGCCATCATCATCCATATATAGCAAAATGTGAATTTGAGATGCCCAAAAGCGATTCCATCAAATATCCCATAAAACTCCAACACTTATTTTGGATGAGTAGAAATGCGGATGCCCAAAAGAAAGAAAAAAAACAAAAGCACACAAGCCATGGGTGTATTTCCCAAAGATATGAATCGTAAAACCTAAAAAAAAAAAAATCCATGATGATCTACTTAATGCCCCAAACCCAGGATTAAGAACATGAACGAACCCTTGTAAACCTCCCATCAACCAAGAGTAGCTTCCATGAATTTTGGTCATACGTAGTCATGCCCCCACCAATATCGACTATATGTTTCCATGGAGAATCACATTTTCAAAACAACTCATTTTCACGAAAACTTAACATAAATTCTTGGTAACCCAAAACATCAAGCTTAATGCGTGAAAATCTATAATAATGTTGAAAACATTTCGCATTTAGAATATAATAAAGATACTACATCGGAGTTGATATGATTCGTTCTATAAAAAGGTACACATCCAAGACTTACCTGATTGGCCTTTCTCTTATCCTTACTTTCTCCTGCTCAGTCTCTACTCCTCGTGCTTATTTTTTAGAGCTTTTTTCCTTTCCCTTTACTTGTCTCTTTTATCTTTTAGGTTAACCCCTCTGCCCCCTCTCTACTCTTGTATCCCTATTTATATGGGTTGAGTGAAGAGAGAGAAATAGAATGAAAAAATAAAATAAAGAGAAAAAAAAGCTGAAAATTTGAAGGTTAGGTAGTGGAGAAATATAAAGAGAGTGGGTCTTCTAAAAAGAGTGAGAGAGTGGAAGTTATGGGTCTTCTAGAAAGAGTGAGAGAGTGGAAGTTGTGAGGAAAAGAATCTGTTGTGTTGTGGGAGAGAGAGAAAAAAAATAAATAAATTATCATTTGTGAAAATTGGAAATTAGATAAAATAAAATAAACCAATAAATATATATATATATATAAAATAAAGTAATATATAATAATAAATTATATTTAAACATTTTTATTTCACATTATGAACCTTATTTTGTATTTGTAAATATTTATTATTATTATTATTTTGTTAAAATAAGTAGAAATATATTTGAATATATACTTTTTCCTATATTTTAAATTTAACCTTTTGAATTCTTTAAAATTTTGTTTCTTTAATATTTTTCTAATTAATTATATTTTGTTTTTTTTTCCAATATACTTCACATATTTTAAAAGTACCCAGACGAAATTGGGTGTTGACACATATCAACCAATATCGAATGCTTATTGGGTTTTAATCTTCCAGCATATGGGTGACCTACTAATGTATTAGCCAATTCATGATTATGCCTACCACATATTACCTTTAAAATCCACCCTTTTCCATTACGAACTGGTTTACCTCGCAATTTAAATGGATAGTCACATTTTCTTGTCCTAGTAATCGTGATCTGTAGATTCCTTTTGTATTTTCTATATTTGTCATCTGTAACAGCACATATGTCTTTCTTCTTGCTTGCTCATTTACTGTATCAGACCTCAAAATGATAATTACAAATCCAAGTGTAAATGCTACTACACTGACCCATTCAAGTAGGTCATCCCGTGTAACAAAAACCTACGCATGTACATTACATATAAGCATATTAATTGGGTGCTAGTTTATACAAAAATAACCAGTAATTGTACTTACCTCATTTGTTGTGAAACGTTCACCACAATTTCCCCTATCAACTTCATCTTCTGCTAACTCAAAATTTACAATATCAGGCATTTCGTACAAGTCAGACCCCTTATCAACTTCATTTGACATTTTGATTCAAATATGAGATTCCATTTCAATAAAACAAATCACAATTTCAATACTAAACAAAAAAAATCACAAAGCCAATACTCAATTTTTGAAGAAGTGACCTCCGGGTTCTAGAAACTAGAAGTCAAAAAGTGACTTCTGGTTTCTAGAAACCGGAAATGGTTTTTTGACTTCCGGTTTCTAGAACCCAGAAGTCAAGTTTTTCAACTTTTCTTCCAGTTTCTACACTCCAGAAGTCAAAAAGTGACTACCGGATTGTACAATGCAGGAGTTTCCGAATTCTACAATCTGGAAATACTGAAAAAATTGAAAAAAAAGCCTGTTTAACTTCTTCTTCTTTGCGACCCACCACCAACAACTTCCGTTCAACCTCCACCTAGCACCACCAATCACAGTCCAGCTCTTCAAACCTCCACCAACATTCACTATGTACGACTAACACCACAAACCTACCCTGAACGCAACACATCCACCAACCTCAATGTTTCACTAGGGTATATAACATGAGAAGGACAATTTTAGAATTCTAATTTTTCGAGGGGTATAGGAAGAAATCTTGGGAGTGCAGGAAGAAATCTTGGAAGTGGAGGAAGAATTTGCCACAATTAAGTCTACCTATAACTCTGTACACGAAAGAAGTAGAGAATCGATTTAATCAAATATTAAAAATATGAAAAATTGATTTGAAAGTCAAATATATAATCTTGAATACCATTCTTTAGTTAAATAAAAGCTATATGTAAATTAAAATTTAAAACGATGTTTCATGTTTTTTTTTATTTTATTTTTTAATTAGCTGTTTCAATTATTATTATTCTACTTTTCTTTCCTAAAATATATTTTATTTTATGAATAAAGAAAGTTTCACTGTATAAAGATTATTTAACTTTATCAGTTACATAACTGTTTTTATGAAAAATACTCTGAAATGAATAATGATAGTGTAAACAAACATTTTATATATAAAAAATCTGAATTAAAATATTTTTTTTTTCATTTCTCTAATGTAAAATATTTTATTTAAAATTATGAATATAAAATATCTGTAAGTGATTTGTTTTATTTTGTTTTAAAAATGATTAGAGACTAATAGTCCAATAATGAGGAGATGTAAAAAAATAGAAGGGTTAGAATTGTATTTTTCTTAGTCTAAAGACTTCAAATATATAATAAAATATACAAAGTTATTTATAATAATAATTTACAAGTATATAGTTTAAATGTATTATTTTATATATATATAATATCTATAACGCACGGGTATATAATTTAAAATAGTAATAACATAATTTATAAAAATTTGACACAAATAAGAAAAAATTAAATATTATTTTTTTAACACAAATAGTTATTTGATATATAATATATCATGTATTATTAAAATTAATGATATATTTTGAGTCCTGACAGTCATAATATGATTTCGTATATAAAAATAGTATATAATTAATATATGAGTCATACAAAACATTAACAAAAATTATGTGTATTGACATGAACATTTGTTTTTAAACATACCTGTTATACACTTTTGAATGAAGAATTTCGGTAGAATATGTGAATGTTAATGCACTTGATATTTACAATTATTAAGAAGTACAAATGAAAATTCGAAAATGTAAACTTGAATATAATGATATTGTTATTAGATAAAAGAATGTATACCTGGTATGAATAAGTGAATCCATTACTTGTATGATTTAAAGATTTTCAAATATTTCTTTGTAGATAACATTTTTTGTAGAAGTGCATACACATCCATCCTTATCCAATATAAGAATTTTTAAACCTTTTTTTGGTTTTTACTCTTGATATAGTAACATATAATTGACCATGCGTAAATACAGGACGTGAGAGAAAGAGTCCAACTTTATTTAATGTTTGTCCTTGACTCTTGTTTATAGTCATTGCAAAAACATAATTGTTGAAGATTAGGTATAGGATGAATTCCCTGATGTGTATTTTACGTAGGGTTATGTATTTATTTATAAAAGAGATACAAGAGATGAGTTGAGCCCATTACACTAGAATAGGAAACCCTAGATATTCTAACACTCCCCCTCAAGCTGGAGCATATAAATTGTATGAAGCAAACTTATTACAAATATAATCAATTCTAGGACTCCGTAATGACTTAGTAAGAACATCTGCTAATTGATCATTAGAATTAACAAACTCAGTCTTAATCTCTCGAGATACTATTTTTTTTATAATGAAATGACAATCAATCTCTATGTGTTTGGTCCTTTCATAAAAGACAGGATTTCAGCTGATGTGAAGGGCAAGTTGATTGTCACATATGAGTTTCATTTGAGTAACTTCTCCAAATTGTAACTCCTTAAGTAGTTTTTTAAGCCAAATAAGTTCACATGTAGCGAATGTCATAGATCTATATTCTGCTTCTACACTTGATCTTGCCACAACACTTTGTTTGTTACTCTTCCAAGATATTAAATTAAATTATCACCAATGAAGACACAATATCCAGAGGTGGATCTCCTATCAACAGGAGATCCTGCCCAATCAGCATCTGAGTAGGCAACAACTTTGGTATGATTACTGTGTCCATACAACAGGCCTTTTCCAGGGAGCCTTTAATGTATTTCAATATACGAATGACAACATCCCAATGATCTGTGCAAGGAGAGTTAAGAAATTGGCTTACCACACTGACAACAAAAGAAATGTCTGGACGAGTAACTGTAAGATAGTTCAATTTTCCAACTAATCTCTAATACTTTTCAGGGTCTCAGAAGGGTTCCCCCTGATTAGGTAGAAGCTTGACATTAGGATCCATAGGTCTGTCAGTAGACTTTGAGTTCATCAACCCAGTTTCCTCCAAAATATCCAATGCATACTTCCTCTAGGAGATTACTATTCCGTTATTAGATTGTGCTACTTCAATCCCCAAGAAATATCTGAGTCTGCCAAGATCTTTACTCTGAAAGTGCTGATAAAGATGTTATTTAACTTATGAGATGCCATGGTGATCACTTCCTGTAATTACAATATCATCAACATACACAACTAGATAGATACATCCAGCACTTGAGTGACGATAAAAGACTTAGTGATCTGCTTCACTGCGGGTCATTCCAAATTGCTCAACAACCATGCTAAACTTTCCAAACCATGCTAAACTTTCCAAACCAAGCCCTGGGAGATTGTTTTAGTCCATATAAAGATTTGCGGAGACGACATACCATTCTAGAATACTCCCCCTAAGCAACAAACCCTGGAGGTTGCTCCATATAAATTTCTTCCTGCTAATCACCATTGAGAAAAACATTTTTCACATCCAATTGAAACAGAGGCCTGTTTTTCAGAGTAGACATGACAATGAATAGGCATACAGAAGCCATCCTTGCAACTGGTGAAAAAGTTTCACCATAATCTAAGCCAAAGATTTGCATATAGCCTTTAACTACTAGGTGAGCTTTAAGATGATCAATAGTTCCATCAGGACCGACTTTGATAGCAAAAACCCACCTGCAACCAACAATAGATTTTCCAGAAGGTAGAGGGATGAAGTCCCAAGTTCCACTACTTTGGAGTGCACTCAGTTCTTTGAGCATGGCCTGACGCCAACCGGGATGGGATAAGGCATCACCTACAGTTTTAGGGATGGATACAAAGAAAATAGAAGAAAGGCAGATATAAAATGAAGGAGATAATCTATGATAACTCAAATTAATATAGCGAACAGGAGGTTTGTGAGTGGTTCGTGTACCTTTCCGAAGAGCAATGGGAAGATCAGATTCAGTTGGCAGAACCGGAGGAACCGAAGGAGTCAACAACGAAAGTGAGTTAGATGGTGGAGGTGGTGGTGGTGGTGGTGGAGGTGATGGAGCTATACTAGACTCAATCGGAGGTTCACATATAACTGGAATAATGGTTGTTTCAGAAAGGGGTGTAGAGGTAGAATGGTGGAGTGTAGAGGTGTTGGACTTGAAGACTTGGTTTCCAGTAGATTTGATGTCTTCAACCACCTTTGATGATGAAGATGATGGTGCTTGAAGAATGAAGATTGTGTCTTAGGATTAGAGTGTCTTAAGATGCGGGGTAAGATGCATTTCAATTAATTTTGGACTTAATCTTGAGTTTTTAAAATGATTTGAAATGTTTTAAAACGTTTTGAATTGTTTTCAAAAGTCTTAATTGTTTATTAACTTGTTAAAAATGTGGTTTCAATCAGTTAAAATGTTCTTCGTTTTTAAAGCTTTGTTTTTGGCTATTTTAGCTAGCTGTTTTTCTGCATTTAAACCAGTTGAAATTTTGGAGCTATTGTTAAAAATTCTAGCTCTCTGGAAAAGCTAATTAAATCGTGTTTTCAACTGACTGTTTTTCATTTTTCAGAAAAGGGGTGCTCTCTGGAAAATTCATTTTAATGAAAACAACTAGTTAAATCGCGTTTCAACTGACTGATTTCATCAGAAACAGTTTTAAACCACTGGAACAGTTTTGTTATAAATACTTTGAAATTCAAAGAACTGATTGACGAATCAATTACAGAGAAACCCATTGTTCAAGAAAGCTTTTCAAGTGTTCTAAATCAATTTGCGAAATCAATCAAGAAGTCCAAGATCAAATTGAATAGAGAATTTTACATAGAATTCATACTCTGTTTTTTGGTTGCTGCGTGCTCTGTTTTTCAATCTTGCACTGATTTTCCAGGTGAATTCATTCCAAATTCTTGTGTAATTGTTTGCTGCGTTTGCTTCTCTTAATCAGGGTGATTAAGGTGTTCTTGTAATAGGGTTTTACAAGAGTATACAGGTCTTGTAGGGTTCAAGATAAGGTGCAGCTTTTCTGGTTTTAGTTTTTCATGTAGGGTTCATGTAAAAACTGAAATTTAGTGAATTGATTTGATTTGGGTGTTTAGGAAACTGGATGTAGCCTTTGTTGAAAGGTGAACCAGTATAAATCTCTTGTGTTGATCTTCTTTCCCTACTCTTTTAGATTCTGTAATTGAAATTTGAATTGCTAATTGAATTTGATATATGATACATTGATAAAAAGCATTTCAAGAACCTTTAAAGAATTGATTTTCCTCTTCATTTTGAATCTGGTTTTTCTAAATAGGCCTTGAATTTCGAAAATCTTTAAGAGTTTAATTCACCCGCCCTCTTAAACTCAGCCATTTATTCAAACAATTGGTATCAAGAGCTGGTTCTTGAAAAATATTCAAGTTTTCTGAAAATTTCAAAACATGGCTGAAGGAAAATTGCCTTTTGCAGAGGGTGCTTCTATAAACAGGCCACCAATGTTTTCAGGGGTAAACTATCCATTTTGGAAAGTAAGAATGAAGATTTTCATTGAATCAATTGATAAAGGTATTTGGAATGCTATAATCAATGAACCGTATATCCCTAAAGAAGAGAAACCTTGGGAAAGTTTAAATGCTGAAGAACAAAAGAAAGTGCAATATGATTGTAAAGCAAAGAACATCATAACATCTGCACTTAATCTTGATGAATTCTTTCGTGTTTCACAGTGTTCTAATGCCAAAGAAATGTGGGAAGTGTTGGAGGTAACACATGAAGGGACTGCGATGTGAAAAGAGCTAGGAAACACACTTTAATCCAAGAATATGAGATGTTTAGGATGCTTGCCAGGAGAAACAGTTTCAGATGTGCAGAAAAGATTTACACACATTGTAAATCATCTAATAGGTCTTGGAAAAGTGTTTGAGAAAGAGGAGATGAACATAAAAGTGCTGAAATGTTTGAATAGAAGTTGGCAACCCAAAGTAACAGCAATTTCTGAATCTAAGGACCTAACAACAATGAGTGTTGCTGCACTTTTTGGAAAGCTAAGGGAGCATGAACTTGAGCTGAATAGACTTGCTGAACAAGAAGAAAGTGACAAGAAAAAGAAGGGGCTGGTCTTGAAGACTTTGGTTCACAAGGAGGAGAATAGTGATGATGAAATACATGAAGAAAGTGATGCAGAAAATCTGAACCTCTTAGTGAGAAAGTCCAACAAGTTCTTGAAATACAAGAACAAAGGTTACAAAAACAAGAGGTACAATAAAAAATCTGATTTGGTTTCTTCTAACTTTACTTGTTTTGGTTGTGGAAAACAGGGACATATTAAGGTTGAATGTCCATATTCACAAAACAAAGAAAAGAATGGAGAAAAGAAATATGAAAAATCATCCAAAACCAAGAAGGCGTATATAGCATGGGATGAGAATGATGTCTCCTCTAGTGATTCTTCAAGTGAAGATGAAAAGGCCAATCTTTGTCTTATGGCTGATTGTGATACAGCAAGTAGTGTAAGTTCCTCAACAACTCAAAATGGTCTTCATTATGATCAGCTGCTGCAAAATTTTCTGGAATTGCGTGAAGAAGCTAATAAAGTTGTTTGTTCAAACAATAGGCTTAAAGGAATGAATAATTGGTTAGAGAACAAGGTGAAAGAGTTAGAGAAAGAGCTGGAAGATTCAAAAACTGATTTTGAGAATCTTGAAATGATTTATAAAGCTTCAAATTGCAATTGTGAACATGCTGAAAAAATCTGCAAAAACTGCAGAATTTTGGAAAATAAAATTGAGTATTTGAACAAAGCTCTAGCTAGATTCACCATGGGAAGAGCCAATTTGGATACCCTCTTAAGCTTTCAAAATTGTGTAACAAATAGAGCTGGACTTGGATTTACAAATGGTTTTCAAAAGAAAAGAAAGTCTTATAGAAATTTCTTTTCATATGGAAAACCATCCAGCACTTCATTCATTACATGTTTTTATTGCATGAACAAGGGACATACTTCAAAGTCTTGCAAAATCAGAAAATTTGGTGTTCCTAGTGGTAAATATATTTGGAAGCCAAAAGGTGATAAAAATGTAACTAATTTTGTTGGACCCAAATTGATGTGGGTACCAAATTTTCTCCATTGATTGTGTTTTGTAGGTGTTCTTGAAGGCCAAAGAATCATTGTGGTATCTAGATAGTGGCTGTTCAAGACATATGTGTGGTGACAAAAGAAAGTTTGTCAAACTCACCTTGGAAAATGGAGGTTTTGTCACATATGGAGATAATAACAAAGGGAAAATACTTGGAAGTGGTGATGTTGGTAACATTTCTTCAATCCTTATTGAAAATGTGTTATATGTTGAAGGTTTGAAGCATAATCTACTTAGTATTAGCCAGTTGTGTGATAAAGGTTTTATAATTACATTTGCAACAAACCATTGCAAAATTATTGAGAAAAATTCTCAAAAAATCTGCATGTTAGGAAAGAGAATAGAAAATATTTACATGCTTGATCTTGATCATATGTGTGCAACTAATTTTACATGTCTTATGTCTAAAGAAGATAGTTCATGGCTTTGGCATAGGAGAGCTGCACATATAAACATGAATCATTTGGAAAAACTGGTTTCAAAAGAGCTTGTTTTAGGGATACCAAAACTGAAATTTGAAAAAGGAAAAATCTGTTATGCATGTCAAAGAGGAAAACAGACCAAAGTTTCTTTTAATCTGAAAAATTATGTGTCTACATCAAAACCTTTGGAATTGCTGCATTTAGATTTGTTTGGTCCATCTAGAACTATGAGTATTGGAGGAAACTATTATGCTTTAGTTATTGTTGATGACTATTCTAGATTTACTTGGACTTTATTCCTTACAAATAAAAATGATGCATTTCATGCTTTTAAGAAACTTGCCAAGGTTTTACAAATCGAAAACAAGCTGCAAGCATAAGTGCTCTAAGAAGTGATCATGGAGGGGAATTTGAAAATGAAAAGTTCAATCATTTTTGTGAAAAATATGGAATTAAACATAACTTTTCAGCACCTAGAACTCCTCAACAAAATGGTGTGGTTGAGAGGAAAAATAGGTCACTTGAAGAATTAGCAAGGACTATGCTTAATGAATCAAATATTCCTAAATATTTTTGGGCGGATGCAGTAAATACTGCATGTTACATCTTTGATAAGACCTATTTTGAAGAAAACCCCTTGTGAATTGTATAAAGGGAGAAAACCCAACATAGCACATCTTAGAGTGTTTGGCTGCAAGTGTTTTGTGTTAAATAATGGCAAAGAAAAACTTCGCAAATTTGATGCTAAAGCTGATGATGCATTGTTTTTAGGTTATTCTTCTAATAGCAAAGCATATAGAATTTATAACAAAATATTAGCTATCATTGAAGAATCAATTCATGTGGTTTTTTATGAGACTAATGTGCAAAATGAAGGTGCAGTAAGTGGTGCAGAGTGCGGGAGAAGAGAATCTAATTGAAGGTGTATCACCGAACATGTAGAACCGATAAAGTCGCTGCAGACGAAATTTTAGCCGGTGAAAATCGAAAGAACCGATCGAAATCCCGGCACCGTAACTGAAATCTGCAGAAAATGATTTACCCAAAGAATGGAGGGTGCCTCGTGAGCTATCCATTGAAAATGTTATAGGTGATGTTCAACAAGGTGTTTGTACTAGAAGATCTATGCATGATACATGTTTAACTGCTGCATTTGTTTCCCAAGTTGAACCTAAGTGTGTTGATGATGCATTACTTGATGAAAATTGGATTTTAGCTATGCAAGATGAACTCGAATCGCTTTAAAAGAAATGAGGTCCGGGAACTAGTCCCTTGCACACCTAAAATGAATATAATTGGTACAAAATGGGTGTTTAAAAATAAAATGAATGATCAAGGAATAATAACTAGAAATAAAGCTAGGCTTGTGGCTAAAGGATACAACCAAGAGGAAGGAATAGATTATGAAGAAACATATGCTCCTGTAGCTAGGTTAGAAGCTGGTAGGCTCTTGCTTGCTTTCTCATGCATGATTGGATTCAAACTTCATCAAATGTATGTTAAAAGTGCATTTTTGAATGGTTATATAAATGAAGAAATTTATGTTTCACAACCATCTGGATTTGTTGATCACAAGTTTCCTAACCATGTATATAAGCTCAAAAAGGCTCTTTATGGACTCAAGCAAGCTCCAAGACAATGGTATGAAAGGTTGAGTAACTTTCTTATCTCTCAAAATTTTAAAAGGGGCCAAGTTGATAAAACTTTTTTCATTAGGAAGTCTTTGGACAACATAATACTTGTGCAGGTTTAAGTAGATGATATAATTTTTGGATCCACTAATGAGAAGCTTTGTGAAGAATTTGTGGCAGCTATGCAGGGGGAGTTTGAAATGTCAATGATGGGTGATCTAAACTTCTTCTTAGGCTTACAAGACAAGCAAATGGATCATGGAACATTCCTTAATCAATCAAAATATTTCAAAGAGCTATTAAAGAAGTATGACATGGACAACTGCAAAGAATCAAGCACTCCTACGGGTACCAGCAGCTACCTTGATGCTGATGAAAGTGGTAAACCATTTGATTCCACTAAATATAGAGGTTTGATAGGTTCTCTTTTATACCTAACTGCTAGTAGGCCAGATATAATGTTTAGTGTATGCATGTGTGCTAGATTTCAATCCAATCCTAAAGAATCACACTTTGCAATTACTAAAAGAATTCTAAAATATCTAAAAGGAACTATTAATGTTGGTTTGTGGTATCCAAAAGGTGCATCATTTAATCTAGTGGGCTATTCAGATGCTGTTTTTGCTGGTTGTAAATTTGATAGGAAAAGCACAAGTGGAACTTGTCATCTATTAGGAAGTAGTCTAGTATCATGGCATAACAAAAAGCAAGCTAGTGTGGCTTTGTCTACAACTGAAGCTAAATATGTTGCAGCTGGGAGCTGTTGTGCTCAAACTTTGTGGCTAAAACAACAGCTTTTTTGTTATGGTTTGAAACTAGATCACATTCCTATTAGGTGTGACAATACAAGTGCTATGAATTTAACCAAAAATCCTATTTTGCATTCTAGAACAAAGCACATTGAAATAAGGCACCATTTCATTAGAGATCATGTTAAAAAAGGTGACTGCATAATTCAATTTGTTGATTCACATAACCAACTTGCTAATATTTTTACTAAACCACTCTCAAAAGATAGATTTTTTCAATTGAGAAATGAATTGGGTGTTCTTGATATCTCAAATGTGATTTAATTCATGTGTGTGACTCATTCTTGTTATTGTACATGTTGTTTAGTGTAATAGATTGTTTAATTTTGCATGTTTGTTCATTGGTTGCAGTTATACTTGCATTTTATATGATATAAATGAAATTTGCAATGACATTCAGTTTTTTAGTTAGTTGTTTCGTGTTTTAAATCAGCTAATTTTGCTTAATTTGGGGCTGCAGTGGAGGTGCAGTGATTTCTGTCTCTGGTTTAGTCAGTTCATTGTCGATTTAGTCAGTTAATTTCATTAATCAATATTAAATCAGTATTAGACTATATGTTTTAATCAGTTGTTTCGCATAAATCAACCGACTGAAATTGTCTGGAACAATTCAAAATTAAAAATCAGAACGAATTAGGTGATAAACTGCATTGATTTACATTCAATTGGTGCATTTAAGTTGATTAATTGAGAATTGTGCATCTGTTACATGATAAATAAAGCTGGTTAAAGAATCTTGACTCTTGTTTTGTCATGTAGTGTCTTTGTCTTGCTTTTAACTGGTTTCTCTCTCCAAATTCAAAATTCTTTCAACTGACTAAATGCATTGGTCAAGCCAAAACCTGCTGCATATCTCTGCCCCATATATTCCATCTGATTGCTTGTTTGACTACACAATGCATTGAATTTGTTTTAAAATATGAAAATCTAAGTTGTTAAATATGTGCGACGCATTGCTATTCAATCTGCTTGTGTAAAAGCTCTGCATATACACTGTCTCTACTCTGTTTCTCTGCATCTTTTCTTCTCTGCTATGGCACTCCTCTATCTCTGTTTGAGAAAACTGTGCTGCAACGTACTGTGGCTAATAATGATGATGGAGAGGATAATGATTAAACTGGATCTGCAACTGTTAGAAAGAAGCTGTGCTGCTAAATAAGTTGTTGCTGCTGGTTTTTAGCTGGTGTTTTACTGCTATTGATGTTGTCTTTACTGGTTTTGAAGAGTGCTGTTAATGTTGCTGCTGGTGCATTAATCCTACTGTTGCTGTTGTTGCTATTTTTTTTTACTGGTGTTTAGATTAATACTGTTATTGCTGCTGTCTTTACTATTTTTACCGTTGTTGTGCCTACTGGTTCTGGAAGAAAAGCTGTGTTTGCTGGTTTTTTGGAATGCTGGTGCACTTGCTGTTATTGAAAATGTTGTTAATACTGCTGTTGTATTTGCTGGTGTTTTGGAGTAAAGCTGTTGCTGTTGCTGCTGCTGGTGCACTTGCTGTTATTGAAAATGCTGTTAATACTGCTGCTGTATTTGCTGGTGTTTTGGAGTAAAACTTTTGTTGTTGCTGCATAATTGAAGCATTTGCTGCTTCTGAAGTGTTGTTGCTGGTGCATTAATTCTGTTGCTGATACGTTAATTTGACTATTGCTACACAGATTCTGCTGTTGCTGCTGCACTCATTCTGCTGCTGCTGCTGTTTGCATTCATGTTTTTGCATTTCATTGCTGCTTGGTTGTGTGTTGTATGTGCTTATTTGTTGCTGTTTTTAATTGGGTCTAATGCCCATGTCTGTTGAACAATTATAAGTTTACTGCATATGTTATCTTATCTTCTTTATGCTATTTGATGATTCCAAAGGGGGAGAAAATATTGAGGCACATCATGAAGCACAGGTGAAAGGGGGAGAATATGTAATTGAGAGATTATTTCTTATTCTGCTGTATTTTCGAATTGCTGCTGTATTTTTGTATTTTTTGTGAATTTTCAGGACTCCTACATTCTTCAAAGACAATGGATGCTTCAAGTGGTTGTAAGTGGTTGTCATCATCAAATAGGGGGAGTTTGTTGGACTTGAAGACTTGGTTTCAAGTAGATTTGATGTCTCCAACCACCTTTGATGATGCAGATGATGGTGCTTGAAGAATGAAGATTGTGTCTTAGGATTAGAGTGTTTTAGGATATGGGGTAAGATGCATTTCAATTAATCTTGGACTTAATCTTGAGTTTTTAAAATTATTTGAAATGTTTTAAAAGGTTTTGAAATGTTTTCAAAAGTCTTAACTGTTTTTTAACTTGTTAAAAATGTGGTTTCAATCAGTTAAAATGTTCTTCGTTTTTAAAGCTTTGTTTTTGGCTAATTTTAGCTAGCTGTTTTTCTGCATTTAAACCAGTTGAAATTCTGGAGCTATTGTTAAAAATTCTAGCTCTCTGGAAAAGCTAGTTAAATCGTGTTTTCAACTGACTGTTTTTCATTTGTCAGAAAAGGGGTGCTCTCTGGAAAATTCATTTTAATGAAAACAACTAGTTAAATCGCTGCTTTCAACCGATCGATTTCATCGTAAACAGCTTTTAAACCACTCGGAACAGCTTTTGTTATAAATACTTTGAAATTCAAAGAACTGATTGATGAATCAATTACAGAGAAACCCATTGTTCAAGAAAGCTTTTCAAGTGTTCTAAATCAATTTGCGAAATCAATCAAGAAGTCCAAGATCAAATTGAATAGAGAATTTTACATAGAATTCATACTCTGTTTTTTGGTTGCTGCGTGCTCTGTTTTTCAGTCTTGCACTGATTTTTCAGGTGAATTCATTCCAAATTCTTGTGTAATTGTTTGCTGCATTTGCTTCTCTTAATCAGGGTGATTAAGGTGTTCTTGTAATAGGGTTTTACAAGAGTATACAGGTCTTGTAGGGTTCAAGATCAGGTGCAGTTTTTCTGGTTTTAGTTTTTCATGTAGGGTTCATGTAAAAACTGAAATTTAGTGAATTGATTTGATTTGGGTGTTTAGGAAACTGGATGTAGCCTTTGTTGAAAGGTGAACCAGTATAAATCTCTTGTGTTGATCTTCTTGCCCTACTCTTTTAGATTCTGTAATTGAAATTCGAATTGCTAATTGAATTTGATATATGATACATTGATAAAAGGCATTTCGAGAACCTTTAAAGAATTGATTTTCCTCTTCATTTTGAATCTGGTTTTTCTAAATAGGCCTTGAATTTCGAAAATCTTTAAGAGTTTAATTCACCCCCCTCTTAAACTCAGCCATTTATTCCAACAAGAGGTAGAAGGGTTGGTTTTAAAATAGAGAGATAACTCAATGAAAGTGACATCTGCGGAGATAAAATAACGATTAAGAGATGCAGAAAAATATTTATACCCTTTTTGATACCTAGTGAACCCTAGAAAGACACATTTGTGTGACTTAGCGGCAAGTTTGTCAACATTAGGTCCTAAGGTATGAACAAAACAGGTTGAACCAAAAAATTTAGGAGTTAAAGGGTGGAGAGGTTCATGTGGAAAAAAAATTGAGTGAGGAATTTTATTTTCTAAAACAGAGGAAGTCATACGATTAATTAGATAATAGACACTTAGAACAACATCCCCCCAAAAACGTTGAGGAACATTACCATGAATTAACATTGTTTGAGTTGTTTCAATGAGGTGTCTATTCTTGTGCTCAACCACTCCATTTTGTTGAGGTGTATAAGCACACGAAGTTTGGTGAAGAATACCATTAGATGCCAGAAAACTATGAAAAGAATGAGAAAGATACTCTCGGGAATTATCACTACATAAAATCCGAATAAACACACCAAATTGAGTTTTTATTTCATTAAAAAAAATTGAAAGATAGAAAACATCTCTGAACGATTTTTCATAAAAAATAACCAAGTACACTTTGAGTAATCATCTATAAAAGTAACAAAATATTGAAATCCTAAATTAGACTGGACACGACTTAGTGTCCAAATGTTAGAGTGAACTAAGGTAAATGGAGAAGAAGCACGTTGTGAGATACTAGTTGGAAAAGAAGAACGACTGTGTTTCCCTAATTGACACGACTCACAAGAGAAAGTAGATAACTTGGTCAGACTTGGAACAAGCTGCTACATTTTGGCAAGGCTGGGATGACCCAGTTGAGCATGAATGAGAGAAGAAGACTCCATTACTGAACCAACATGGGCAGTTGTCCTAAGATAGTAGAGACCATGAGACTCACATCCGGTGCCAATCATCCATCCCGAACTCCGATCCTGTAAGCAAATAGAATCTTTAGTAAAAGAGATAATGCAATCAAGGGAACGAGTGAGGCGACTAAGGGATAATAAATTAAATGGAGATCCAGGGACATAAAAAACATTGTCAATAAAGACGGAAGGAAAAAGGTGAATGGTACCAATACCATGTGAAGGGGCTTTAGAGCCATTAGCCATGGTGACAGATAGCAAATAACCCAAAGTAGAGAGTGATGAAAAGAATAATTTATTACCAGTAATATGGTCTGTGGCGCTAGAGTCTAGAATCCAAGGACTAAGAGATGTGGATTGAGTTAGGCTAGCAAAAGAAGTACCTGTATGCACAACAAAAGTAGTGGAGCTAGAGCCCTAACGATCCTTATACCATTTAAGAAACTCATTGAAGATAGCACGTTGAGTGGATTAATCAGATGGTGTGCAGCCCGGGACAAACGGTGGTGTGGGGTTCGGGACAGATGGTGGTGTGGGCCCCGTAGTAGGTGGTGGTATGGGGGCAACATGGGCAACTACAACAAATTTTGGAGGGCGGTCATGTAAAGCATAACATCTTTCTTTTTCATGACCGTATCTGTGACAATGATCACACTGAGGGCATCCTTTTTCCTGTTTCCGAGGACGATTGCGGTTGTCATGTTGTGAAACCACATAATTATCACCGTCGAATTTGTCAATGGAGAAATGCATATTGACAGAATTAGCATAGATGGACGGATTAGATGTAGGCCAGGAGAAGCCATAACAAACACAGAGAGAGAAAAATGCTTACAGAATACAGACAAACCCTAAAGAAAGGGTAAAAATGCAAACAACCTCTGATGAAGAAGGTGAGCATAGATCTGCAAACAACCTCGCGGCCGAAAAGGACGCTGGACGCGCCTCCAGCGCGGTGGACAGCGGCTGCTCCGGCGAAGGTGGCGGCAGCGCGTGACGGCTCCGATGGCCGCGATTTCGACGACATTAGACTCGCCTGGCCAGAACGATGCTGTCTGTGGTGTCGGTGGGCGGAATCAGGATGGCGGCAGCGCGAAAACGATGGAGAACGTTGTCGAAAAACACTGTTCCGAGAGAGAGAAGTGGCGGCGGTGACGACCGGACTAGGGCAACCTTATCTATGAGGTTGCCGATGATGGTAGTGGTGGCAGCAGCAACAATGGCGTTGGAGGCAGAGAGATTCCAGAAATTAGAGAAGAGAGATTTTTGGAAAAAAAAATTTAACACTGATGAACTGTGGGTTCACCAGGAGGCACGAATTTGACCCAGCTCTAGATACCATGTTGAAGATTAGGTATATGATGAATTCCCTAATGTGTATTTTACATAGGGTTATGTATTTATTTATAAAAGAGATACAAGAGATTGGTTGAGCCCATTACACTAGAATAGAAAACCCTAGATATTTTAACAATAATGATAAAGGAAATTGTCTTTTTTGAAATTTGAAAGGAAAGCCTGGATCTGAAGGGATCAAATCCATTTTGGATATAAATACTTTATCACCAATGTTTGTCCCAGTAATAACTGTAGCTGAAATGATGTGTTCTCCCAAAACATTGACTTGCAATCTTGTTCCATTACATAGGCCATTTGCTTGATCTATATTTCTCAAAAGCATTACAGGAACACCAACTTTTAATGTAAGAGAATGATTTGGAATCCCTGAACATTTGAACTCATTTAGGAATTCTTGTGTAAACCATTCACTCGGAATTTCTTCATTCTGATCATATTGGCAGGATGAATCTGAACTCAAGTATGTTTTTTGTTCTCCAAGAATCAGAGATAGAATGAAATCATTCACCTCTTCTACAGATTCATTTGTTGGACAAAGGATCGTAGCAACATTAAAAAATTCAGAAGACATCATGTTAGATAGAAAACCAGGATAAACAAACTCAACTAATGAAAGTAATGGTTTATCATTGTTATCAAGTAAGAGATGTTGTGGTACGTCAACATAATCTTCACCATTCTCATTCAAAGTCATATGTCCATCACCAATGTGTAGTATCCAATCAACAAATTCTTGAATTTCTATAGCACTTTCATGTGTTTTTGCAGTACTTAACCTCATATTTTCAGTAAGCTTAAGAACTTTACAATAGTTCCATGTTTCTGAGTAGTCATTGCTGCCTTAATAACATCATGCTTAGAACCCTTCCTCACAACTGGAAAAATATGGTGAAAATCACCTCCTAAGACAATAGTTTTACCACCAAATGGTTTGTCACTTTTCATGATGTCTTTCAAGGTTCGATCAAAAGCTTCAAAACATAATCGATTCATCATCGGTGCTTCATCCCATATAATCAATTTACTTTCTTGCAAAAGTTTGGCTTTAAGGCTTCCTTGAGGAATACTGCAAGTTGATTCCTCATTTATTGTTAAGGGAATGCAAAATGTAGTGTTGTCCATCCTCCAGGAATTAATAGAGAAGCAATTCCACTTGAAGCAACATTTAGAATAATCATTCTAAGAGCAGCTGATAAAGTTTTCCAAAGAAATGTCTTTCCTGTGCCCCCATAACCATATAAAAAGAAGAAACCTCCTTGATCTGATAAAGCTGCTGTTAATATATTTTCATACACTTGAAATTGCTCGGTGGTCAATAATGGAAATAAAGATTCATGGAGTTCAGTCATTTGTTTTCTATCATAATTCAACTCATCAATAATGAACCTATTTTCAAATTGGTAAGAATTTGATAAATCAAGTTGTGGTAAAGAAGTATAATTCTTCAAAGACCTACCATTTGCCATTAACAACTTCTCTATCTGTAGAAGACATAGGTTATGTAATTCTGCTTCACCAATTTGGAGACCTGCATAAAACAATTATGGTTATTAGCATATGATGGTGTTAAGTAAGTACCCTAATATAAACATTGAATACCTGGTAAACGAAACTCCTTTCTTTTCTAGTATAAAATACCATATGATAGCAAATTCCAAGTAGATTTCCACACAACATCTAGTTTTGACATTATGTTCATTATCAACAATGTAACAAATAATTTTCTGAGTTCATTCCCAGAGGCAATACTACTTGTTTCAATTATGACATCTATGAATTCTTTGTCATCTGCCAAAAGACCCAAAGCATAACAGGCTTCTTGATAACTTTTATAAGTTATTCAATTTATAGTCTTTATATAATTGTGGTTTGTGCATCCTCTTGCATTGTTAACAAAATTCTCATATAATACAATTCACCAGAGGCAGGAGGAATATAAGTAAGTCTTCCAATATTATAACCCTACTTCCTTGGTTTCCATTTTCTTTCTTGAGGGATCCACACAAGTTTACTTGGAAATTCAGGATAAGTGAGTTCTTTTCCCTCAACATACTCTTATTCACCTCAAACCAAGCAAGAAACATTGTTTGAGCATGTTGTTGTTTATTCAAAATGGAGTTAAGATCATCATCATCGTTAAATATAATTGGTTGTTCTGATAGTAGATGAAATGTCAACCTTTGCACAGGTGGCCATCTATAATGAATATCAAACCCAAATATTCTCCAAACAGCCTCACATGGAGATAAGTATCTACAATCATAGTATCTTTTTATTTCATCAACAACAGTGTTAGAATCTTCAGAACTTTTTGTAATATTCAGTGTAGCTTTGTTTGGGCCCTTGTTCACATATTTGAACAAATACTTGATAAAATTAGACTTATTGTAGTACTCAGTATTGACATGTGCTTGATATCGCATAAGAAGAATGAGACTATACAGAACAACACTTCTATTATCTACTTATACTCCATTTTTCACAATGCTTATACCATTATCTCTTCGTCTATAACATGGATAACCGTCTTCATCAATGGTAGTTGAAAGTTTAAATTTCTTAGGATAGTATTTAGAACACCTACCCTCTTTCATGCAAGGTGAATTCCTTCTACCAGCTCCACATGGACCATGAATCATATACCTTTCAATCTTAGAAAGTTTAGGATACAAATTTGGATGAGGTAATTCAGTAGAGATGACTTCATCAATGTCGCTTGGATTTTACAATTTGTGTTCACCATCTAACCACAAAAATATATGAGCATGTGGAAGTCCCTTTTTTTGAAATTCTATAGTGTACATTCCTATTAACAAAAATGAAATTACATTAAAAACAATTATATTTCACAATATACAACAAACAATTTTACTAACCTGCATTAACTTTCCCAAACAAATTATTCTTCTTAAAATTAGTCATCATTTCATCTAGTTTCATTTTGAAAACCCTGCAAACAATATCTGGTCTATTTGACGTTGTTAACCCTTTTTCAAGAAGAAAGTCTTGTATTTCATCCCACCTTACATTGCACGTAATTTGTTATAAACAGGTCAGGATATCCAAATCTCTTACAAATTGCCATAGCATCTTGACAATTATTAAACATGTAACACATACTACTAGTAAATGAAGCAGGCAGTACAACGCGTTTGCCAATTGATGAAGGATCAGTTTCTCCTCTGTTAACTGCCTTTTGTAATCCATTTAGAATATCACAATGTATTAACTTTTGATTAGCTCTTATGAAAGACATTCTTTGAGCCTTGTATAACAATCAACCACAAATTGTTGGAATAACCTATGTGCATTTACAACATTACCAAACTCAATAGCTCGTTCTTGAATTCGAAATGGAACAAACTCCCTTAAAGAAATTCAAACTCTTTTACGATTTGCATTAAGATTATGAGATTGGCTTATTGGAATATCTTCCTGATAGCCATCCTCTCCATATGGAAACAATAGGGGATATTGTAGAGGAATGAGTGCAGTGTGAGTTTCATGTAATCTTGAAAGTTCACCAGAATTCTTTTTCACAATTATGTCTCTTCCTGCATCCAGGTTATCAAAGTCACCAACTATTAGTGCAGCTACCTCCTTAGATGAAGGTGTATTGTAAACTCTAGCATCCTTTCCATGATGACGAAAAAGTCGTAGAGTTATATATTATGTTGAATCAATGTCTAAAAAATCTCTAACTCTTCTAAATGACTGAGCCAATACATTGAAATTATCAATCATTTTTGTCAAATCAACAACCAAGGAAGCATCAATTGATGGAATGTTTGTTGTGGACCTAAATTGAAAAATTTAATATTTAAAATGGATGCAATGAAATTTATGTCAATTAATAGTAAAGATAATTAATAATAAAGTTAAATTTTTTACTTTCCCAAATGCGAAGTTCGGTTTGCTACTTCATTTTGGGTATCGTAAATGTACAGTTGTGCAAACTTTGGAACTGATCCATCGTTTGGTAACAAACTTCCAATGTGCTGATTATTCTGACCATTAAGAATGAATTGAGGAGGTCCATTTCCATCATTAATTGAAGATTCAATCTTACCACTAATGGAAGTAAAAGAAAACATATTGTTGTATGTTTTGATGTTATTTAAAAACTGAGTACTTCTACTATCTTCACCATGTAATAAACTTTGAAGTAATTGTGGAGGCTTTGCTAAAAAAGGAAGTTGCACTTTACCCTTTTGACAACATATAAAGAAGTCAACTATCTTGGTTCTTCTTGATTTCTCAACTCTTTCCTTATACCACACTTAAGTCAAACAATATGCACATTCAATAGAGGGTATTCCAAAATTCACATTATCTAGATTTAAAACAAAATTAATACATAATTCATTAGATAATATTTGATACAAACAAAAAATAAGCTAGACAAAATGCTTGCACCTTGATGTTCAGCTTTAGAGTACAAATTGTAGCCAAAAATAGATTCTATGTTGTCTGTTGTATTAATGTCTGTAGTTTTAAAAAACTAATGGTTAAAGAAATAATAACATACATTATATGAAATAAATGAAACGTGTAGTAGGAATAAGAAAAGATAGAGCAATGTGATTTACCATCATTAGGTTGTTCTTCAAATTGCAAAGTCTTTTGAATTGAACTACTGATATTCAAAGGATAATGTGTATTTTTCTGATTACAAACAGAAGAAGATGAGTTTACAACTGTTGAAAATGTACAACACGTAATTGCACTTGAGTTTGGATCATCTTGAAACAAAGGTTGACCTAGTTATCAAAGAGAAATTTTAGGCACAACTATCAATAAAAAACAATAACAATTTAACAGATGAATAATGATCATTAGTTGAGGTACACAACTGACAGTGACGCTATTTTACATGAGTCAAGAAATATGTTAATGTGGAATATAAGGAAAGGCAGTTTGCAAATTGTACTGCTCACCATAATCACAATCTACGGATTTCTGTCCATTTTGAGGAGTGTTGTAGGTACTTTTCAAAAACTGATTGTCAGCTGAAAAAATCCACACAAATTTTCCGGATAATATATTGTTATTGTTATTGTTATTATGATTACGATAAATTTACAAAATCCACATATCTGTAAAGTTGTGAAGATTATTATTATTTGAGTAATTAGATGATAAAGTTAATATGGATGCATATGAAGAAGGATTACTTTGACTTAGACTTGAAACACATTGAAGAGATTGTATCTCAGTACCTGGCAATAAATTTGAGATTCTTACAATATATTGTTATATTGATGCATGACAAAAAAATAAACAGTGAAGCCAATAACAAAAATGAAATGAGCTTTGGAGATTGCAACTATATTTTGAGGCTTTTAACCTATTTGTGTAGGAATCATCTGGCTCTTAACGTTTGCATTGTTTGAATACTGAGAACATACATTGCGTGTTGATTTTGTTGAGGAAGCAACACCTTGAACTACTGGTGAAACTGAAAGAAGACGCTTTATGCTCATATCTACGAAGAAATACAGGATTGTAAGGAATAAAGTTAAACCAAATTTAATTTGTTTTACTCTGTATTCAATCATACTATATGTAATATCTGTTAATGGCCTTCTATGTTGATTTTCAGCTGTCGCACTAGCACCGCCGCTGAACCACGTTTGCTCTGCAACAATGATTACACAAACATGACTGTTGGTTCAGATATACATAACTACATTTTTCCAAAACAATCACTTACCATAAGTAATATCAGTCAACAGTTTCATATTTGATTGTTACTTGGTGCAGTTTCATTGAAGTCATGTGCATCTAACGTGCAAAATATACATTGTTTATGGGTTAATTAGTTAATGTTAGTTAATGATTAAACATTTGAAATATAAAAGCTTGAGAAACCGTATGAAATTACCTACAATGTTCATATTCTTTCGTCGCAAGTTCTGAGAAATAATCATCTTCCTTCTTTTTTTTGCATGTGCACAATAATTTCGATCCATATATACTGAAATGATTGTTCGTGAAGCTTGAGTGAATGGAAAGTTCTTGTCAATAGAAATTTTTGCAGTTCGATCCAATGCAGTAAAGTTAGTGAGAATTAAACCTTAAACGATTTCAAATACAAAATGAAAGAAATTAGAATTTGTTTAACAAATACCTATAAATTAGAAGTGTGTGTGAATTGTTGAAGTTTTTTTGTGCAATTTCAGGTATCTGCACGGTTCAATATTGTTGTTTCTGCTATGACTCTCCTTAAATTGGATTTCACATCAACAAATAGTACATTCAAAATTAGTTGCACATGGAGTAGAAGTTAGAAATCGAAACAGTTATTGCTCTAAAGTTGAAACCAAGTAAATATTGCATATTACTTTTCTAAAGGTATGCACTGGTATATCAATGTTTCTACAGTTAAGAGAGTTTGGTTGCAGAATATGTTGTTGACACTATGCAGTTCATGGTAAAACGTTTTGATAAATGAAGTTTTTGTTCTTCTAAAAACACTTGCTGTAAGTGCTATTTTCTTTGTTTCGTTGTAGCTTTGTTCTTCTAAAAACGCTTTCAGTAAACATTTCTTTTCTTCTTTTGTTGCAATAATATAAGCAAAGTAAGATATAATTTATAATTTATGTTATAACATTTTGTAATCAAAGCATATGTGTAAATGTCGAAAGCATAACCTGTCCTTGTAGGTACCATTGTAGAACTGTTTATATTTAAAGGAATTTGCAGTCAAAAGTGGTTTTTGGACAACTTTTACAGTTGTTTTTTCTTTGCAAACAAAAAAGCAATAATCATATATAGTAATATTTGTTGGCATACTCACAACAATAGTACACGTTGACCTTTCTAAAACAAACTAATCAAATATTGCATAACGAAATAAGGCCATATTGTTGCACTTGCTTTGAATTGATAACTTTGTTTCTTTCACCATTTAGATTGTTTACCATACATGAGCACCAAAAAGCAGACGGATTGAACAGAGCAATGCAGGAGCACAAATAGGATTGCGTAAAGCATTTCCTATAAGCAAAACACTGTGCCACGCTTTGGTCAACAAAACCAACACTTGTTTGTATTTTAATACCTCATGCCTGCACTGTGTACTTCTTGCATAATTATGGGTAAAAATACGCAGACATTTCTTAAAGTTCTTGCTGAACAACGATTGTAATCCTCTGGTGCTATGCACTGATATTTCTTATGCAACAAAAAATCATTCTCTGACTTATGTATAAAAATGAAGATTTTTTACTGCTGCTAATTGAAGAACAAATCCACGATTCATGCTTTATCATCCTATTACAAACATGAAGATAAAAAAAATCTAAACATATAATATTTCTATATTATCTATGTATATCTATAATATAATATTTGTATACATTTAAAAATATAATACTCAATTTTACATAATTTGAAAATTTAATTTTAATTTTGGAACCCTAATTTTTTTTTACTAAAAAATTAAATAGTAAAAAAAATTAAAATGATAATTGTAGTCCTAACTTTCTCTCTTAATTTAGAGGTTAAATAGCAAGAGAAGTTTTTTAAGAAAACATTTAAAAATATAATATTCAATTTTACATAATTTTGGAAATTTAATTTTTGGAACCCTAATTTTGTTTTACTAAAAAATTAAATAGTAAAAAAAATTAGAGACGATAATTGTAGTCCTAACTTTCTCTCTTAATTTATAGATTAAACAACAAGAGAAGTTTTTTAAGAAAATATTTAAAAATATAATACTCAATTTTACATAATTTAAAAATTTAATTTTAATTTTGGAACCCTAATTTTGTTTTACTAAAAAATTAAATAGTAAAAAAAATTAAAAATGATAATTATAGTCCTAACTTCTCTCTTAGTTTAGAGGTTTTTTAAGAAAACATTTAAAAATATAATACTCAATTTTATATAATTTAAAAATTTAATTATATTTTTGGAACTCTAATTTTGTTTTACTAAAAACTTAAATAATAAAAAAATTAAAAATGGTAATTGTAGTCCTAACTTTCTCTCTTAATTTAAAGATTAAATAAAGAGATTAAATAACAAGAGAAGTTTTTTAAGAAAACATTTAAAAATATAATACTCAATTTTACATAATTTGAGAATTTAATTTTAATTTTGGAGCCGTAATTTTGTTTTACTAAAAAATTAAATAGTAAAAAATAATTAAAAATAATAATTGTAAGTGAAAAAATTAAAAAGAGAAAAATGTGTATAGGAAAAAACATTTATAGAAGAGAAAAAATGTGTGTGACATGAAAGAATCTCTTAGCCCATATGTTTGTAGTAAAAAAAAATAAAATTAAACAACTTTTTTTAAACTTACCAATTTATATATAGATATAGAATATATATATATAAATATAGATACTTATCTATATATTACTTTATTTTTTTATAAAATTAAAACGTAGTAGCTAAATATATATACAGAATTATAACTTAATAATACCTAATATTTATAAGAAAATCATGTGCGAAATTCTTTGAGCAAAAAATATAAAAAAATCAGCTTAACTTAGCGTAAAAAAAATCTTTTTTTTTTGAAATTGTGTTACTATATAGTTCTATTATCATATATTAAATAAGAATATTTTCTTATAAAAAATCTAAGCATATTAAAAATCATTTTTTAGTATATCAAATTAAAAGCTAAGCAAATAAAATATTAGCTTTTATCAGTTTTCAATAACTAATAATAAAATTAAAAGAACAAATTTTATTGAATTTCACATTTAATATGCTGATTATCTTTTATATTTTAAGATTATATCCACAATATCTTTTCGCCCCTTCTAGTTTTACCTTTTTTAATTTGAATAACAATAAACCCTAAGGAAGTAGTTGCAAAACCCTAATTATACAACAGACTCGTTCACCCTCTTCTCTCCACCGCCTCTCCACATTTTTTGTGTTCTTCTCTCCATTATCTCACTCCTCTAATCTCTTCCCTCCTGTGACGGTAGAGAACCGAAAATGGTGAAGAAGAGCAAGAGTAAGAAAACCCTTATCCCTGTTCTTTGATTCCATTAGTGTGCAATGCTTTTTTTTAATTGTTTATTTTTTTAATTTTTGTGGTGAAATTGTTGCGTTGCAGAGAGTAAGAGTAAGAGGGTTTCGTTGAAGAAGAAGTACAAGGTGATTCGGAAGGTGAAAGAACACAACAGAAAAAAAGCGAAGGAAGCGAAGAAGCTTCGGTTGAGTGGGAAAAAGAAAGTTGAGAAGGATCCTGGTATTCCCAACGATTGGCCCTTCAAGGAACAGGAACTCAAAGCCCTTGAAGCTCGAAGAGCGAAGGCCATTGAGGAATTGGAGCAAAAGAAAGCTGAACGCAAGGAGAGGGTAATTATTTTATCTTTGTTAAACTCCCCGTTTCATGCATTTTTTTTATCATTGATTGTGATTTTTTTTATGTTACATGATAAGCTAAATGAATAAATAAATAAATAAATTATGGTAGAAATTTTATGTAAACCTTTTTGTTGTAGAAAGTGATTCATGGACAATTGGGTTCTGAGAGAGAAGTGTAGGAACGATGGGTGGTGTAATGTGATGGGAAGAAAGATAAAGATAAGTGATAGATGTTAGCGGTGGTGTTTGATTTTTTATATATTAAAGTGTTTCTGTATAGTATTATATCAGTGCAGATTGATGTCCACTTCAAAATGGTGTGGAAAGATAAGAGGGTTAGGAAGAAAAGAGATTCATTTTGCGATTTCTGTTTTTTCTTGCAGTTAGAAACTTACTATTCATTACTTGTTTCAGGCTCGTAAAAGGAAATTGGGGTTGCTAGAGGAGGAAGATGATTCTAAGTTGCTAGAGGATTCTAAAAAAAATAGTAATGATTTCAGTACAGCTGGGAAGACAAGAGGTGTGTATTTATTTGTAATTTCCTAGCTGTTTGGTTAGTTTGAACTATTAAGTTCTTACTTGTCTACGTTCTTACATTTGTTATTTTTGGTTTTATTATTTCATAGATAGCTCCGATAGAGCCTTTTACAAGGATCTGGTTAAGGTTATTGAAGCCTCTGATGTCTTACTGGAGGTCCTTGATGCCCGGGATCCCTTGGGGACTCGCTGTCCAGAGATAGAAAACATGGTGATGAAATCGGGTCCTGATAAACGTCTCGTCTTGCTTTTAAATAAAATCGGTAGTTTACCATTTACATGTCATTTTGTCTCCTTTCTCGATTTTGGAATATTTATTTTTGCACTGGCTAATCGTTTTACTCTTGTTATAAGATCTTGTGCCTAAAGAAGCTTTAGAAAAGTGGCTCAAGTACCTTAGAGAAGAATTACCTACTGTGGCCTTCAAGTGCAGCACACAACAACAAAGATCAAACTTAGGGTGGATATCTTCTAAGAAAGCCAAATCAAGTGATATTTTGCAACTAAGCGATTGTCTTGGAGCTGATACTCTCCTCAAATTGTTGAAGAATTACTCAAGAAGTCATGAGGTAACAGATTTAATGGCGACTGTTTGTAAAACTGCTATTCATAATGAAAGTTTTGTGCTGAATTAGTTTCTTGTGAATCATTTGACAGAGTTACAGTTTTGGTTCCTATATTGTGCTTCCCTCCATGGAATTATCTGCTATATGATTGAGAAACCTTTGTGTATTCCCTGTTGGTTTTTTTGGTGTGTATGGGTGTGGTTGTGTATGTGTTTCTCTGCATTGTAGTCTGGGATATTATAAATATATTGTTTTGATAATGTGAATTGGATACACTATCACAACATGAAAATTATACAGGAAAGGATACCTTTACTGGAAAGAAAACTTAAATGTTGACGAATTGGCAAACTTAAATGTTGAACCAAATATAAAATCAGAAGGTATTGCAAATTAATTTATAGTATATAAACTTAAAGAGAAGTGAAGAACTTGTTAGTTGGTTTTTATTTTCTCTCTCTTATATTTAGAGTTAATTTGAAGAAATGTTTTTAGGTGGATGTGTATTGTGCACATGGCTTAAAAAGAAAAATAAAGTGGTAGGTCACACTGTTTTTCACATGTTAGTAGAAATTAAATTATTACTAAACACTATGTGTATGGTACACGCTCCTAAAATGATATGGGATCTCCAACATTTCGATTTGTTTGCTGAAGGTGCCAAATTTTGGTCTACTGGGTGATAATCATGTAGCAAAAAACTAAATTTAAAGCTTTGAAGTTGGAAGAGTATGCTTTAGTGCATCTTCATGGCTTATCATTGCTACCTTTTGGGGATTTTGCATTCGAATAATTATTTATTTTCCCTCATGTTTATTTTCTAGTCTTTATAATGTTTGTTTCTTATCCTATAATTGTTTTGTTAATTCTGTTTTTGTCTTGTTTTGATTTTAAATCATTCATTGTTTTGTTGTTTTGCTTCCTTGTCTTGACAGATTAAGAAGTCTATCACTGTTGGTTTGATTGGTTTGCCCAATGTTGGTAAGAGTAGTCTTATTAATAGTTTAAAAAGGTCTCATGTTGTCAATGTTGGCTCCACTCCGGGGTTAACAAGATCAATGCAAGAGGTTCAATTGGACAGAAATGTTAAGTTGCTGGATTGCCCTGGTGTTGTTATGCTGAAGTCCCAAGAAAATGATGCTTCCGTTGCTTTAAAAAATTGCAAGAGAATTGAGAAGTTAGAGGATCCAGTTAGCCCAGGTATGCTAATTCATTTCCCCCTTATTATCTGGATATTTAGATCTTTATATTGCACTAATGCAATTAAAAATGAATGGTAGAAGATTTATAGGAATTTTACTTAAAAAAATAGTAAAAGAAAACGAGCTCGTGACATTGAAGAAATACTATTTAATTTTACAGAAGTTTGCAGTTTTTGCTATTTTTTGGTGTATTTGGTTTGACTAGTGGCTGCATATCTAATGGTTGGACTTTGTTTATCTTATGTCTGTTTTTTAAGCAGAGGTGCTATTGTCCCACTGTTCATTTTGATTTAATATCTGTTTTGGTGTGAATCTCTTGTCCTCTATTTCTCCATTTTCTCAACTTTAATGACTTTCATTTATAAATTCAATTGTTTATTTAGGTTTCAATTATTTGCAATATTTTCAAACATGCTCCATCTTTCCAGCATTCGTTTATTTTTTGTGTTAATTATGGTGTGAATGAGGTGAATCCTTGGGCACTGTGTTTACATTGTAGATGGTTATGTGTGGTTTGATCTACCAGGGTCAGAATGTTGGTGAGAAAAGCACCCTTTAATTAATTATTGTCACTTGTCCTAATTATAAAATAGAGTTCTGGTGTAGGTTTTTAAAATGCATCTGATACGTGATGTAGTAAATTTGGATTTGTCTATGCCTGTGCTGTTGGATTATGTTTTCCTGTATCTTGTTTTAAAATGTAACTTCTATGATTCTTTTGCATTTTGTTTAGATGTAAATTAATGTTTGATTTAGTGATGACAATTCTGGTTTATAAAAACTTAGAAGTTTGCACGATATAATTAGTTTATTAGTTGAAAATCCTGATTTAGGCTGTATTGATTCTTATTAAAGAAATTGGAAGACTTATTCCTTTTCTTTTCACTTGAACAACGCAGTGAAGGAAATTCTCAAGCTCTGTCTGCCTGAGCAGCTGGTAACTCTGTACAAAATTCCCAGTTTCAACGTAGGTGATGTTGATGACTTTTTGCGGAAGGTAGCTACAGTTAGGGGCAAACTCAAGAAGGGTGGAATAGTTGACGTTGATGCGGCTGCAAGAATCATTCTTCATGACTGGAACGAGGGTATGCATACATGGAGTTTCTTAAATCATAATCAGAGAAATTGATACTTTTCTGTGTTGAAGTTAAAAGTGAGGAAGAACTGAACACAAATTTCTCTTTCTGTTGGTATGTTTCAGGTAAAATTCAGTATTATACCATGCCCCCAAATAGGGATCAAGGGCAACCTTCAGAAGTGAAGATAGTTTCTGAATTTGCGAAAGAGTTTAACGTTGATGAAGTCTACAACAATGAATCTTCATATATTGGGAGCCTTAAATCTGTTGATGACTTCAATGCTGTTGAAGTTCCTTCAAGTCACCCTCTCAATCTTACTGAAATGATGGAGGTTTGTTTCTTGAAACCGTTTAAACTTGGGAGAAGATGCCTAGGAAATTGACTATTGTTGATATCAATCATATTCTCGAAATTTGTTTTCACATTTGCTAATTGAAACATTCTCTTGTAGGATGAGACACAAATCAAGTCAACTGAACAACGGGAAGGTCCCGGAAATGTGGCTGAAGTGGATGAATCCATGGAAGATGGTGATGTTGGGAAGAACAAGGATAACAGTGCAGCAAGTAGGCAAAATGAAAAATTATATACTGCGGACGGTATGCTTAATACAAAACTGAGGCGTGCAGAGAAGAAGAAAAAGAAAAAGGCTAAGAAAGCTTTAGCCTCTTCGGATCCCATGGATGGTGATTACGATTTCAAAACTGATTACTTTAAAAAGGGAGCCTCAATGGATTCTGAAGACAACCAGAGTGAGGATGATGATGAACCGGTCAACTCTGAAGTGCCTATGTCTGGCATCCAAATTGATGAATGATAAACAAGTCAGCACAATCATTATTTAAATGATATAAGGTTTTGTCTCAATGAGTTATCTGCAAGATCTGTATAATTTGAGTTCTATTATTGAATTGTCTTTGTAAGAGTTTATAAGAGTTTATATAAACCATTCTTAAATTATATGCAATTTTTAAGACAATACTTTTGCACTTGTGTATTGTTCCAATTCTAGTTTCGTAATTTTGTCGTTAAGATATGATTAGTCTTCAGACAATTGATATATTTTAAATTTCTATGATAATCTTACCCAACTTATTTGAACATTTCTAAACGAATTCAGATTTTAAAGATAGTTTTTATTAAGGTACATATTAAGTAAACAAATCTTCCAAAAGGATGAAGTAAATAATTGAGTATTCTATTCAGGTATAGTTCTTTTTATCTTTGTTTTATTTCTCGACATCATTAATGCATCTCAAGAATGAAACATTTTATTAATTAATTGAATCCTAAAACTTGGTATGGGTGCAGGATTTTTTGAAAGGTAACTGTTTTTTAGTTGGAATGATTACGAACTAAATTAATGAAAATCCAAGACTACTAAGTTTAAATAGTTGGAATGATTATAAACTAAGTTAATGAAAATCCAAGACAATTAATTAAAAAATAGAAAATAAACGGAGAAGAAAGATATAGAAAATCATGTATTTAAATTTCTAAGAAGTGAAGACAAGAGTTCACAAGGAAAGAGAGATTGTAACACTTTTCATTAAAACGATTACATTTTTAAACAAGTAAAAATTCATTAAAAGTATATAGATAAATAATGACCTAAAATATTAACAAAACTAAAAATATTATTGTATATTTACTGATTTGAGGGTTAAGGTATTATTATAGGTATATTATTAGTTCTGATTGACCCGGATTGATCACTTCAAGGATAATCAACACTACTATATTTATAAAGACTAATTGAATATAAAAGGAAGAACATAATATGGTTTTATAGGGATTTTCTCGGTCTTATAAGAATATCTTGGTTCTTATTGTGAGGGATGTGAAAAACTTTATTGAAAAACCGCTTAGTTTCGACATGCAACATGTATTCAACTTTTCCAAAAACCGTCAACGATGATCAACTGGGGTTTATGACAGGTTTGTTAGCAACCGTTGTTACACAAGTTTTTCGCATTCTTTCTGTTGCGTCGTCATTGTTTTCTTTCATCTCGTGTGATGTTTTCCTTCTTTCTCTCCTGTTATTATTTCTTCTCTAGTGGTTTCGCGAGCTTCTCTCTAGTGTTTTCACATCACTTTCTCTGGCAGTTTTGCACGCCTTTCTTTGGTTCTTTTTTGTCTTCCTCTGATGTTTCCAAGTGATGCAATGCAAGGTGTTGTGGTTGTAAGACTCTCTCTGTGCATCGTGTCACTGACTTTTGTGCTAGCGGACTAGTCTTGTCGTCGTGTAGGGCTTCTATCGTTATGCTATGTAGTGCGCCTGGTACTGACACAACGCAATGCTTGACCCCAACACTACCAACCAAGTAAGTTAATCACTCTTTCAATTTTTAATTTTTCTAAAAAATTGTAAAGTATGTAGATTTCTTGGATTGTTGTTCAGGGAACTTAGATTGAACCATATATTTCATTGTTTAGCTAAACAATGTCATAGTGTGTCAAATCAGTTTTATCATATATTAGTGAGTTAAATTTTCTTTCATGTGTATTCTCCCTTTTGAGATTTTTTGTATTGTTGTTCAGAGAACTTAGATTGGACCATATATTTTATTATTTAGCTAAATAGTGTCACAGTGTGTCATATCAATTTTGTCATATATTAATCAATTAACTTTTTTTTATGTGTATCTTTCCTTCCAAGATTTCTTGGATTGCTATTCAGGAAACTTAGATTAGACCATATATTGCATTGTTTGTTTCCACCAACATGTGCACATAATAATTAATATGAAGTAATATCAATTCTCTCTCAATAAATCAGTATTCATTCCATATGTTGTATTAATTGTAATGATTTGTTATTTGTAGATAATACAAATTATATTAATTAATAATATAAACAAATTCTTAGAGTGAATTAAATTCATTATAAATTATTTATTTCATTTAAATGTCTTCTCAATTAAAATTAACAACATAATAAAGAAATTTTATTAGGGTAGCTGAAATTGATTTGTATTATTTATTAAATGCATAACTTTTTTGTACAAAAATATTACTAATGTGTCTGGTGGAACCTAGATGTGAGTACATTGGTATTTATTGTAAGTACATATGCGACTCAGGCATGTATGTAAGACTATGTTGTTGCACTCTGTTTCCTAAGTGTTTGAAGTGGGAAGGTATTGTGGTTGAAAAAAAAAATAACAGCTTCATTTAAGGATAACTTGGTAAATGGATGATGTTGCAAGTTGGTATTGTTAGGGTTAATTCACTTTGTTAATGTGGAACTAAATTTTATTTCTACACATGTTTTTGAAGAATACTGTATCATAACTTTTAAGGTTGTACATAACGTAGTTTGTGAAGTAATGCATGAGCAAGATAGGAGATTTCACAAGTATGAAAAGATTGGAGTTGACATATGAGAGTTAGCTACTAAAAGTAAAGTATTGTTGAAGAGAAACAAAATGAAGATATGGAATTTGACTATGTAACTATATCTACTTGTTGAGTAGATGATGCAACTTGACTAATATGAAAGGGTAAACTAATACTTCCTTCTGTTGAGTCTTTTGAGAGAGATATGTCGGGAGAGACAATATCAAATGAGCCGCAAGCCAATTTATATAAGGGAATTGATACTATCTTCAATCCAAAACTTTAAGACATTGAGTTTATGAGTCTTCTTCCTTATAAATTACTCAGCACACTCATTTCTTCCCAATATGAGACTTACACTCATACTTGGATTGTCTCATCTATCACTTTTAATATTTGGCTTGTTCATATTGAAGAAACTTGAACATTTAGAAGTGTTGCCATTGGCTGGCATTCAAACTGTATATGATGAATTTATCCTGGATTACATCACTGCACGTAGGCCTGATCACGGGTCGGGTTTGGACGGGTTCGGGTTGAAAATATTAAATCCAATCCAAACCGACCCAAAATAAAAGTGATTCATTTTCGTTCGCTATAGTATGTTGGATTCGGATTGGGCGGAATTTCACCTTTCATAGATGGCTTATGAGGAACATGAACTTCTGAAACAAAAGATGGAAATCTACAATATAACTCAACATTTAACACAACCAGTCAGAGGAAAATCCAAAAACGCACAACACTCCTTGAATCCTTGAATAATGTTCAATAGATCATCAAACGAAAAAATAATCCTCAAACATTTAAGCTACAGAAGTTCCATGAAAAAACTCTCCCAAAACTGCAAAAGAACCATGAAAAAAATCTCCAAAACAAACTTCATTGTTTCAAAGAAAATCTAGAAAAGAAGAGCGAACAAACATGTTCCTGGCACCAGATTTGTACCTCAGAGAAAGCTCTTAGTTTTGCAGATATACCCACGATAGCTACAAACAAACAGAGAAGACAAAATTTGAAGCTGCTTTGAAAACAGATGACACAAACAAACAGGTTAGGGTTCAGAGAGAAAAAAAAGAAGTTATGGTTCAGAGAGAAAAAAAGAAGTTATGGTTCAGAGAGAAAAGAGGGGGTTAGGATTCAGAGAGAGAAAAACACTCACGTTGCTTTGAAGCTCTGGCACACAATTTAATCTCTCTCCTATAAGGGACCCGAGCCTTGCTTTTATTTATGTGTTTTTGTCTCGGTCAGGTTTGGGTAGCGGTGGATACAAATATTAGAACCCAAACCTAACCGCATAAATTCATTGTAAACTGTAATTTTAAACCCGCAAAACCAACATTCCCGAAATTAACCGTATGAAGAGAAAAAAAAAGGGTGTGGATTGGTCGGTTTAGGTCGACTAGATAAGTTTTGATCATCCCAACTACATGTGGTCACAACATGAAGGAACTTATAATTCATGGTCTAGAAAATAAATTTGTAGCTATCAATTTTAATAATGTTGTTTTAATGTCCACTCCTCTAGTAATAGATGAAATAAAAAATCTTGATAAATGTCTTTTTCCTCAATGAACTACAAAATATCCTAATGTTCCACCAATTCCTTTTTTGTTGGCCAGTTTATCTACTCGATTGTTTTTTGTTTTACTTCGGTTTCCTTATTTTTACTAATCATTTAGAAGTTTTGATAAGATACCTAAACTTGATTTTGAGGCTAAGTAAGCCTTTTTTTCTAGCCCTAGTCACTATCAAGGATGTAGAGCAATCATGAACATGAAATTTTTAAGGCTCCTAAGTGTGACAAGTTCCAACGTTTTCATAAACAATATTGACATATTATCATGGCATATTTCAAGAAGAGGTACAAAAAGATAATTCAATTCATACAATTCAATTCTTACACATGAAGTTATTCATCACATTGAAGAGAAGAAGGAAAAGTAAGGATTAGTAGTCATCAAAAGTGAACTATTGAAAAGTTTTATGATATAGTAAATTGGGATTTTCTATGGAGAACTCTCATCAAATTTGGTTTACCAAACATAATAACAAGTTTATTCATATATGTTATTTAAGGTGCAAGTCTATCTATTATTTGGATCGAGTCCAAACGAGACTTCCTTCTTTCACGTGAGCTACAAAAAAAATCAAATTTCACTTTACTTATTTGAGAACTTTCTTCTTTCACAATGGCCTAAACCAAGAAAATCACTTACATTCAATTATCATATGTATTTCTTATACCAATTATATCGTTATGTAAATATACTAATTTTTTTAATTTTTTATACCAATTAAATCATTTATAAACTTTCGTAAACTTTTTTTTCAATCCTTAATATTTTTCTTTAATTTAAACAACTCCACTTTCTATTTTCTTTCCTTTCATTTTCTTTTTTTTTCATTTCCTAAAAATTCACTTCCTAATCCACACACTCTTAATCTTAACCACTCTAAAAGACTTTTGAAATAAATTAATTTGAAGATTAATTTCGAACAAGTGTCCTGTTCTCTTAAGAACACTTTTGCCCCCAACCATCATAAAGAAGGTAATTGATCAAAATGTACTTGAAAAATGACTAAAACATTTAGAGAGACAAGAATGAAAAATTTAGAGTAGTTGAAATTTTAACATTGAGATGCTTAATTGGAAGATTCAACTTCTAGCCAGATGATATTTAGTGCAAAACTTTAAATTTTGACACAATAAAATTCCATTATGTGTAAAAGAATTCATAAGGCGAGAATAAGACATCAACCAAGAACAACAAAAGCTGCAGCACAATAAAACCAAAACAAGTTTCAACTCTGCTGCGAATAATTTATTTAAGCTTTTAATGCAAGAGTTGTTATCACGAATGAGATTCTATAGTAATTCCATTATGAGATATAAAAATAAAAAAAAGCAATGATAAGTGAAGAAAATGACAATCTACAACAATCCCAGTAACTAACATGATTAACTGATGATAACATCACATGGCGTGAACAAAATGCAGTTATGGAGTCTGAGATAGCAGATTTATAATTTGAAAGAAAAATTAGATTGGGGAGTGATATCATAGTAGAGAAGTTATCTTTGCTAATAATTAAAATAGTAACAGGAAACTTAAATATTACAACTTTGAAGGCTAAGGCTGAAAAACATAGAAAACTTTTACTCATGAGATGCTGAAGTTGAATGATGCTAATACATACAGCTCATATGTTTTGAGCAATACTTTAGTCTGCCAAGACTTCATATTTTCCATGAGAAAATGAAGGAGTTAAGGGAGTCTAAATAACCAAGAAAAGAAAATGAAACCACAAAAACTATTATTAGTCTGCCCTTATCAGTATCAAATTCTTATCAAGAAATAAAATTATATAGATGTAACAGGTACAAGTGGTACCATCCAAATACACAGAAGCCGCGCAAAGTGCCAGCACAAACAGCAGGCACCATGTCCACACCAATACCCTGTCATATGCACTTCGCTGAACACAGCAGCTAATATAACCATCTGAAAAGAACAACATAAGACTACAAGCCTTGGTACACTCCCATCACTATAACCCTTCCACCCTTTACATAAGTTATGTAAATAATAGAAGATTACACCAACACTGATAAACACCAGTTCTTTTATTCACCTGCAGAGCCCTTCGAAATTATAGATTACACACTATATTGCATAAAGATTAAGGGACTTGTGCACCAATCAGATTAAGAAAATCCCTGTTACACTAGACACTTGCTTTGGATACAAATGCACCACACCACCGCCACCAAGTACTTAATCACAGCTTATTACGCTTTTAATTCAGCCACAAAAGCCCATGTTCCTTCATATGATCCATAATTTGACAAGGAAAAGCGGTGCTTATACCAACCTATTGACAGCACATGTACCAAACCTTCGTAGAAGCGTCTCATTGGAGAAACAAATGGCTAGTGCCTTCCTCAACTAGCACACACAGCCTTATCCGCAACAAGTTTAAACCACTTACACAATTAAGAAAACATAAGGCAGCTTAATTCCGATACGGCAAAACCAAACTCTGAACATAATCATAAGAGAAAAGATAGATTTTATCAAATGTGTGAAATTCAGAACCTTCTATTCTATTATCTCTAATGTTGTACCAAATAAATCGCACTTCATGTACGTGTGCAAGCAGCACAACGTCATCATTCTCACACATAATCACCATTCTAAATGAAAAGCCATAATTGACATATCCAATATCATTCTCAAAACAAAAATTCAAGAACTTAGACCAAGATTTTTCATCACCAAACTCCCTCTTTAGCCAAACAACAAAATGACCCGCATGCTGATGAGAAAGACACAAACAACCCTTCAAAACCTCAAGCGCAGGTAGAATAATTGGGACTTCTAAAATACCGTCAGGCATAGAGAAATAACTACATGTCTCGTGCTTTAGATCGTAAGAAAAAATCTCTAACTGGTTCATTTTAACAGTTTCTCGGCCATGACCAGAACAGGATTTGGGAAGTGCTAACCAGTTTACAGTGCCACTCACATAAACTCCATGAACTTTGACAGTGGAAAAAGCATCACAAGTTACAGTATTTCTCCAACAAGTGTCCCCTAAACAATAAACTCTTACCTCCATTTTCTGCTGCGATTTGTTATTATCCAAAAACACAACTTGATAAGTGTCACTCCGATCATCATAGCCAAACCCAAACATGAAAAAGTAAGGATTTCTATAATCGCTGGAATTAAGACGAATACGTGGCGAAGCTTTAGAGATGGCCCTGGTGGCTGGATTCGCAAACCGAACCCAGTACTGATGAAATCCATCTCCAATGTAAGAAGAATCTCCTAAGCAAACCAAGCCGTTGCAGACACCCAAGACACTGTACCTGCGGTTGAATGGGTAGTGATTGTAATGTAAAGCATCAAGGGTGGATGATGGGTTGTCAAGTAAATCTTGTACGGGACATACTATGGCAAATTCCCTAGTTTGTTGGATCTCCTCCTCGTAACCGTCGAAGGTTAGTAGGACGTGAGTGTCTTTGGAGGACCTTTGAAGGTGCAGTTTCACAAATGCAGAATCAGAGACGAGGTGGTTCCACCCTTTTGAAACGCACTTGAATCGCACGAGATCCTTCACCGAAAGCCACGACAAAATTTCCACGAGCAGATCTTCAGGGAGAACACAGCTATTCTGAGGCGAAGACATTGATGTATAACGGAAAAACCTACTTTACACAAAGGTGCAAATGCCCGCTATCAAGAAAAAGTGCAGATCGAAGAATGCAGAAACAGGGAAAGAGAAGTGGTCCCAGTGATGATGAAAGGTTCAATACAGCAGAAGATTTTACAGAGAGAATGAAGAAATTAGTTTACTCATAATCCCTAATTTTCATAACACTAGTATTTGGACCCATGTGAATTCAATTTTGTGAAGATATGAAGAAAGAAATATTATTATTTGTAACTGCTTTTACACAATTTATTTTACGTTTTTATTTTTTTATCCTTAGTTAGGGGAGCGTGTGTGTCTATTTTAATTTTAACTATTGGAAAAACATACTTAGTATATATTAAAAAAAGAAAAGTTTAACAATTATATTTATATATAAAATAAGTGGTTTTTATAGTTACTTATAAGTAGATTGTTATAAAGTGATTGAAGTTATTTTTATTATTTAAAATATAATTAAGAATAAAATAGAATTATAAAATATATAATATGTAATAACAAGAAGAAATTCTCTTCTGTGTGTACATATTTATATTTTAATTTTATTCTTAATTAATATTTTAAAATAATATTAAAAATAAATTATTTAAATTTTAAAATTAACTGCAATTGTCATTTTATTTACATAATTGTTCTTTCCTCAAATGTAATTATTATTTTTTAATCCAAGTATAACTACTATTTTTTTTAACTACTTTTATGATTTTATTTACTCTAAAATATATTAGCGCAAACACATATAAGATGGGTATATTTTATTTTGTTATAATATTTATTAAAAAGAAAAGAAAATCATTTTAAAAGATAAAGTTGGAAAATAAATTGAATTTTTTTCTCTACCTGCTTTTATCATTCTTTAATTAATTCAATTTAAAAAATAAAATATTTTTTGTTACATTTATAATTTTTAAATTTGAAAAGAAGAAAAATTATTTAAAAAAAAGTTATTTACTTATTTTAAAATAAAAAAAAAATATTTTATTTAATAAATGATTTTTTATTTATTAAAGAGTAAAATCATCTAACCAAAAGTAGATATAAATGTAAATAAAAAATCAAATAATTTAATTATTTATGAATACTAAAGTATCTGTATATATCCAGATAAACATTTAAACTAATATAAATATTAAAATAATTTTTAATATTTAAATATTTAAAATTTTAATTTAATTAAAAAATATTTTTTTATTATGATAATAATTTTCGAATTTAAATTAAAGAAAAAGAGTAGTTTAAATTTGAAAAAAAGTAGTTTTTTTATTATATTTATGGAAGGGAAATATTCTTTATATATTTTTATAGATTATCAAATAATAATTATTACATAAAAAAATTATTTTTATAATTTTTATATATAATTTTTTTATTGTATATGTAGATTTATTTTATTATAAACTAACTTAAACTTGTTGCGCCTGTGTCCGCATTTTTTATTTTAATATATTAATTATTTTATATAAAGATATTTATGAATTAGTACATAATTTAAAAATAAATATTAAAATAAAATAAAAAAATTATATTATTAAATATTTTAAATGTATATGTTGCAAAAGAAATTAATTTATAATCTTTTTGATCTTGTAAGAATAAATTATATTTTATTAATTAAAATACAGAACATAAATTGGTATTCTGTATAACTTTAGTGTAATTTATAAGAATTCAAATTTTTTGTTAATATATTTTTTTATTAAAATATAAGAACAATTCATTAATTATTTTAAATAAGAAACACAATTTACCATTAAAAGATTCTTCTTAATTATTTATAGAAAGTATCATCCATGTTTTCTTATGTTTTAAAAAACTACATATAATTTGTGTTTGTTTTATGGTTATTTTTTATCTTTTATTTGCAATATATAATTTATCTTTTTTATTTTTTTATAGTTGGTTTTGAATTATTTATATTTCTTATTTTATTATATTATCTACTAAAGAAGAAAGAAAAATCATTTTGGAAGAGATTCTTTAGTTAATTTAATTTAAAAAAATAAAATAATTTTTTATCATGTTTATAATTTTTAAATTTGAATTTGAATTTGAAAAGAAGTTATTTAGTTATTTTAAAATAAAAAAAAGTTAATTAACTACTTCTTTTATTCAATAAATAATTTTTTATTTATTAAAGAGTAAAATTATCTAAAATATAAATTTAAATTTAAATAAAAAATTTAATTTAGTTATCCAAGAAAAATAAATACTTAAATTAATGTAAAATATAAAAAAATATTTGAAATACTTAAATACTTAAATAATTTTATTTTAATTTAAAAAATAAATTTTTATTATAATTATAATTTTTGAATTTAAAATTGAAGAAAAAGAGTAGTTAATTAAATTTGAAAAAAAGTAAGTTTTTCTTATATTTGTGGAAATCTTCTTTATATATTTTTATAGATTATAGAATAATAAATATTAAGTAGAAAAGTTAATTTTTTATAATTTTTACACACGATTTTCTTATGGTATATGTGGATTTATTTTATTATTATGAATAATTAATTAAATTTAAAAATAATTATTAAAATTATAATTTTTAAATTTAAATTTTGAAAAGAAAGAAGTTTATTGAATTTAAATTTGAAAAAAACTGTAATTTTTTAGTATATTTGTAATTTTTAAATTTGAATTTGAATAAAACATAGTTAATTGAATTTCAAAAAATAGTTATAAAATTTTAAGGGTAAAATAAGAAAAAAATTATTGAAAAGAAATCTCTTTTATATATTGTTATGATTCGTTTATCATTAATCTTTCCACCTTTATATCTACTGAAAAAATAATAAAAAAATCTTTGAATAACAAATAATCATAAAAAAAATTAAAAATAAAATAAATAATTACATTTTACGTCATATGAAATAACATCACCTTCTACTCCTGCAACTTTTGACCTCCACACTGTGATGAAAATGAAATTTTTATATAAAAAAAATAAAAATCATAATTAAATTATAAAAATTAAATTATTTAATTATAAATTAAAATTCATTATAAAAATTATTTTACAAAATATTTATTATACAGGTACAAATCAAATAATTTTGTGTTATAACCAAATAAACATTTAAATAACCTGATTTAATCTAGATACAAATAAAAAAAATCTAGATTTACAAATAATATCATTAAAATAAAATTAATATATATATAATATATTACACTAACTTATGCACATAAACAATAACTTATATATATAAACAATAACATTTATATTTATATATATATAAATAAATATAAAGGTGAAGTTAAAACTAAATGTATATATATATTAAAAATAAAATACATGTACATATTAAAAGAAAAAATGAAGTGAAAAGAAAAAATTTGGGAAATTTGAAGGTGAAATGATGATGGAGAACTTTGATGAGAAGCTAACAAATGTATGTGGTGAGACTATTACTAAAATACTAAGAAAAAATAAAGTTTTTTAATCTTAAAATTCGTGTAATCTCTTGTAAATTAGAATTGTATTTAATGTTCCAACAGTTAAATAAAACTAATAGTAGTTCATTATAAAAGTTAAACTAAGTTTACTTTTACAGCAAATGTAGAACACTCAAAATGTCAGCAGAAAAACCAGACTCACAAAGACGCCATCCTCTAAAATAAGATAAAGAAAATTAAAAGTTAGATAGATAACATTAAATGCAAGTGGGTAAAATGAGAAAAATTATATGTTAATGGAATGCTGCTGACATACATATTTTAATTATAGGGTTAAATATGATTTTAGTCCCTAAACTATTTGTCAAAATTGTGTTTTGTCCCTAGAACAAACTTTGGACCTATTTGGTCCTTATAGTTTATAAACAAGTGTAAATGATCCTCGGTGATAAATAAAAACATCTAAAAGGAATGGAAAATGAGAAGAAAAGGAAGAGAAAAGAGTGAAAGAAGCTTAAAAGATGGATAATAGTGAAATAGGAAACTATGAAGAAGAAAAATAAAGAGATAAAAAGGAATTCTAACATATCGTCAAGGATCATTTACATGAGTTTATAAAGTATAACGACAAAATAAGTTCAAAGTTTGTCTTAGGGATGAAACACAATTTTGACAAATAATTTAAAGACTAAAAACACATTTAACCCTTAATTTATGTAAAAGGTTATTGGTTAGACACATAAAGGAAAAAGGATCCCAAATAAAAAGGTTTTTAAATCAGCTATATACAATTAAGTTCGATATGATAAAACTAAGCTCTCAACATAATCATAACAAAAAGGAAAAAGTTTTTGGAGTGTGTGAAAATCAGAACATTGTAATATGTTATCTCTTATGTTGTACCAAACAAATTGCACTTCAAATAAGTTTGAAAGCAGTTAAAAAAGGAAAAATTCTTTTTATATATTGTTATAGAAGATTATAGAAAATAAAAATAAAAATAAAAAAATAATTGTATTTTATAGAATTAAAGAAACAAACATAAAATAAATTTTGAAAAAAAAAACTACTTTGTATCTTTACATCTTTGAATCCTTTTAAGCTTTCCATAAAAAAAGAAAGAACTAACTTTTAGGTAAAAAAAATAATAGAAAAAAATACTAAAAAAAATCAAAATATGAAAATAAATTTTAAAAAATTACATTTTAATGAATCAGGAATAATAGTAGAATAAGAAATTCTAGAAAAGAGCATTACCCTATAATTATCTTCTACTCCTTAGCACAAACACACACACTTTGCATAATATCAGGTCTACTAGCAGTAAGATAAAGCAAAGATCTGATCATACCTCTATACTTTGTTCGATCTACCGCCTTACTATTTGAATCTTGATCCAAATAACAAGATGTGGCCATGGGAGTTGCAGCTTCTTTGGAATTTTCCATTTCAAATTTCTTTAAGATCTCATTGCAATATTTTGTTTGACATATGAATATGCCTTTCTTCACTTGTTTGATTTGCAAACCAAGAAAGAAATTTAATTCCCCCATCATGGAAATTCTCCCTGCATATTACTTGCAAACTCTTGACAAAGATCATCATTAGTTGAACCGAATATGATATCATCAACATAAACTTGAACAATTAATATATGTTTCTTTGATTTCTTAATAAAAAGAGTAGAATCAACTTTACCTCTTCTAAAATCGTTATCAAGTAAAAAATTACTTAACCTTTCATACCAAGATCTCGGAGCTTGCTTTAGTCAAAACCTCAAAACCTGGAGGTTGTTCAACATAGACTTCTTCCTTAATGTACCCATTTAGGAAAACACTTTTTACATCCATTTGAAACAGTTTGAACCCCATAATGGAAGCATATGCTAACAACACACGGATAGCCTCTAGTCTTGCTACAGGTGCATAAGTCTCATCATAGTCTATTCCTTCTTCTTGTCTATATCCTTTTGCAACCAACCTAGCTTTGTTCTTGGTAATATTTCCTTCTTCATCAAGTTTGTTTCTAAAAACCCATTTGGTGCCAATAACCTGCATATTGTTAGTTTTAGGAATTAAATCCCATACCTGATTTCTTTGAAATTGATTTAGCTCTTCTTGCATTGCTATGCACCAATAATCATCTGCTAAGGCTTCTTCCACGGTTTTTGGTTCAATTTGAGAAACAAATGCAACATTCATGCAAAAATTATTCATGTTCCTCCTTGTTCTTACACCTTTTGAGATATCTCCAATGACATTATCCAAAGATACTTCTTTTGGTGGTCTCCATTCTTTTGGTAGACTTTTATTTTAAGGAGAATTATCATCCAATTTGATTTCTTCAATAACATCTTCCAAAGGAGTTTCTTGTTGTTGTTGCTTTCCTTCCTCATCTACAAAGATTCTTTTTGACTCAAGAGGGATTCCTCAAGGTCTAGATATTCATCAAAGACAACATGTATAGATTCTTCAACATTTAAAGTTCTTTTATTAAAAACTTTATATGCTTTACTACTCATGGAATATCCTAAAAATGTAGCTTCATCGGATTTAGAATCAAATTTTCCAAGGTTATCTTTTCCGTTATTCAAAACAAAACATTTATAACCAAAAACTCTAAAATGAGAAATATTTGGTTTTCTCCCTTTGAAAAGCTCATACAAAGTTAATTTCAAAATAAGTCTTATCAAAATTCTATATAAAACATAACATGCAGTGCTTACGACATCAGTCCAAAAATATTTAGCTAAATTACTTTCATTTAACATAGTTCTTGCAAGTTCTTCTAAGGATCTATTTTTCCTTTCAACTACACCATTTTGTTATGGTGTTATTGGTGTTGAAAAATTATGAGAGATGCCTTGTTCTTCACAAAAATTTTCAAAAGATGCATTTTGAAATTCACCGCCATGATCACTTCTTAAAATTTTAATTTTCAAATCTTTTTCATTTTGAATAACCTTGACAAATTTTCTAAATTCTTTGAAAACATCACTTTTGGATGAAAAAAAAAGTATCCATGTAAATCTAGAGTAATCATCAACAATCACAAGGGCATAATAATTGTCACCAAAACTTTTTGTTCTAGAAGGACCAAATAAATCCATGTGCAATAATTCCAATGGTTTGGAAGTGGAAACAACATTTTTGGATTTGAAAGAATTTTTAATTTGCTTCCCTTTTTGACAAGCTGCACATATTTTATCTTTTTCAAAAATCAATTTTGGCAAACCAATTACTAACTCTTTTGATATGAGTTTACTTAGATGTGGCATATGAATGTGAGCAGCTCTTCTATGTCATAACCATGGATCTTCTTCTTTAGCTACTAGTAAAAGGTGAAACATCTAATACAAAGAAAGTTTTTGAAAAAAATAAAGTTTGCAAGAAAACCTAATGTGCCAACATGTTTCTATTGCATGCATAAAGGTCATTTTGTGAATAAGTGCAATATTCGACGTTTTAGTGTTCCTAATGGGAAATATAAATGGGTTCCCAAAGGAAGAATTGTCTCTAACCCATGAGGACCCTAATAAGTAATTTTAGGGGACCTAAATATTTTTGCTTATGTTGCAGGTTGGTCCCAAGTCCAGAAACTCCCATACCCTAAAGATTCATGATGTTCTCCTTGTAGATGGATTGAAGCACAATTTGCTAAGTATTAGTCAACTTTGTGATAAAGGCTTAAAGTTAACATTTGATAGTGATCTTTGTACAATTCATCACAAGGATACTAACTGGATCGCCCTTATTGGTAAGAGACATAATAACATTTATCTCATTGATATTGATAATGCATCTTCATCTAGAAATATATCTTGTTTTACAGTTTTGGTAGGTCTTTGATTACCTTTCAAAGTATATCCAAGTCCTACCTTTTGATACATACCTTTTTGCATGTCTAAAACATTATTTAAATTTTGTTTTCCCATGGTGAGTTTTGAAAGAGACATTTCAAGATAAGATACTTTATTAGAAAACACTTTGCATTCTTCACAAATAGGAATCTTTGATTTATATTTACATGGAATTTTTTCCTTTTCCAAATCCTCTTTCAAAGACTTTTTCTCTTCTTCTAAATCAACAATTTTCTTTTCAAGAACTTTGTAATTATTTTTCAGCTTGTTATGAAGAGATGTGAGTTTCTTTGATTTTTCACATAAATCAAGAAATTCTTCAAGTAATTCATCATAATCATTTGGAAGACCAGAATCACTTACTTTGCTACATGTGGATTCAACATCATCCGCCATGAGACAAATATTTGGTTCTTCTTTTGATTCACTTGAACTTTGGGAAGAGCTTACTTCATTATCATCGTAGACAATATATGCTTTCTCTTTCTTCTTGTCAAAGGGTTTCTTGTTTTTCTTTTCCTTCTCCTCTACTTTCTTGATGTTGGGGCAGTCCGATTTCAAGTGTCCCCTTTTTCCACAACCATAACATTTATAGTTGTTAATAGAATTTAAATTTTCAGATTTCTTACCTTTCTTGAAATTTCCTTTGTTCTTTTTCTTGATGAACTTTTTGTATTTCTTGAGAAACATGTTGATGTCACTGCATTCTAGATCATCATTTGTATCACTACTCTCTTCTTTAATGGATTCGGCTTTGAGAGCAACACCTTTCCTCTTGATATCTTCTTCTTCTTCTTTGAAACGTCCAAGTTCAATTTCATGTTCTCTAAGTTTTCCAAAGAGAGTGGTCATGTTCATGCTTGTGAGATTCTTTGACTCCGTGATTGTCGTCAGTTTAGGTTGCCATGTCTTGTCCAAAGATTTCAAAATTTTCACATTTAATTCTTCAGTATCAAATTTCTTACCTAATGCCTTGAGGTGATTCACAATATGAGTAAATCTTTTCTGGACATCATAGATAGTTTCTCCTTTGCTCATGCAGAACATCTCATACTCTTGAATCAAGGTATTTTTCCTTGATCTTTTGACATCCTCTGTGCCTTCATGTGTGACTTCAAGAGTGTCTGACATTTCTTTTTCTATAGTACAGTCAAATAACCTGTAAAACTCATCTACAGTTAAAGCAGATGATATCATATTACAAGCCCTTATGTCACATTGATACTTGTTGTACTCTTCTCTTGTCCATCTAGCTCTTTCCTTTGGTACCTGCACTTCTTCAACAGTAGTCATAGGATTATATGGACCTTTAAAAACTGCATCTCAAACAGCTTGATCATTTGATCTAAGAAAAATCTCCATCCTCTTATTCCAAAAAGGATAATTTTCACTAGTAAAGAGTGGTGGTCTATGAATAAATGCACTTTCAATAAAAGTTTGATTTTTTCCTACCATAAGGATCTTTGATTTTGAGTAACTTTCAAAAACCAGCTCTAAGGCCAATTGTTAGAAATAATGACAGTGTAAAAACCAAGAAAGGGGGGGGTGAATTGGGTTTTTAAAAGACTTTTTAAATTTTAAAATAATTTTCCAGATTTGAAAAATAACTCTAAAATCAAGATTCAGATTTTCCTTAACCTTTGATAAGAGCAGTTGGGATAACAAATGTTAATATGATCCGAGTATAAAATAAAGAGAGAGGGAAAGAGAGATTGAACACAGAGATTTATACTGGTTCGGATTTAGCCAATCCTGCGTCCAGTGCCCAAGCACCACAAACACTTGATGATAAATCCACTATCTTTAAAAGCAATTACAAACACTAATCAGTGACACAATGTAAAAACAATTAAAGATAAACAATATCACCTCCTTAGACTCACTAAGGATGATCCCACCTCTCTTGACACACAAGAGATGAACAAACACCTCCGTTTAGAACTGATCCAAGGGATGAATTATATAAACTAGTAAACAGTAAAGAAAACACCTGATGAGTGCTGGATATGAAAGCTTAAGCACAATGCAATCACCACTTCCAAGAACTAAGATCAACCTTGAGAGAACAAGAAAGCGACTTTGAAAAACTTGAGCGCAAGAACATTGTATTTTTGTGTTTAATCAGATGTGTCTTAACCTAAGACCTTGCAATTCATTTTATAATTTGAAATCAGCTTAAAGTTTCCATTCTTAGGTTGATTCAACATTGAATTCGCAAAAACGTCATATTTAATCGATTATATAAAAGCTATAATCGATTATATCAGAGTGAATCTGGAAAACATATTTTTCTAATATAATCGATTAGATTAAAACTATAATTGATTATATTTTTCAGAAACAATATAGTTGATTATGAAAAACACTTAATCGATTATTTTGTTCGTTAAACTTATTTAATTCAAATTTTAAGTGATATAATCGATTCTATTTCAATTGCTAATCGATTAAAAGCGTAGAAATTTTTTTTTGCAAAAATATGACTTGCTCTCAAGATTGAAATGGTCTTGGATGGGAATTATGACTTACTATTTTTATCCAACAGCCAAAACTGAACCTTCTAAACTTAGATCTTCAACTCTTGAGAAAATCTTCAAAATCTTCTTTCTTGAATGGATTTATTCTCCTTGATTGAATATTTATTCAGCCTTAATTTCCATGATGCAGCCTTCCTTTATGGGATAAAATCAAGTCTTTAATATTTCTATAATTCTTGTATCTTCATCATCAAAACTCCAATCTTCAAGATTCATTTGATTTTAATTCTTCACCAAAACTTCTGAGTAGATTTTTACTCATCCTTGAATTAAATCAACAGAAGCTGCTTCATATGCCAACGTGACAAGGAGTGTGGTAATAAACTTTATAAAAAAAGAGCTTATTTGCAGGTATGGACTACTTAGCAAGATTATTACAGACAATGCCACCAATTTGAATAATAAACTGATGAAAGAGTTGTGTGAAAACTTCAAGATTCAACACCATAATTCGTCCCCTTATCATCCAAAGATGAATGGGGTAGTTGAGGCTGCTAATAAATTATAAAATGCAGAAACAAGATGTAGAGGGGGGTGGTGAATATTTCAAAAAATTAATCTGTTAAAAACGCGAATTAACTTGTTTTATCATATCAGATTCAATTACAAGGAATAAGGTGCAGATTGCCAAAAACCAGAAACCATTAAAGTGCATAACAGAAAATAAAGAGGTACATAGCTGATTTATACTAGTTCACTCTTTCACAAGAGGTACATCCAGTTACGCAACCACAGAAAAGATTTCACTAATCTGAAAAATTGTTATTACACGCACTTACAACCCTAGTAAGCCTAAGAACAAACAAGAACACAAGTCTTGAATCCTACAAGACTTGCACCCAATCACTGTAGAGCCCTAATGCAGTTCCACTAGATAATTCCAATCCAAAAACGCTTACAAGAAACAAAAACAAGAAATCAAATCACCTGGTTTACAGATAAAGATCAAAACAAAAAATGAATGATGATCTTCTATGCAATCTCTTCAAGAACCAAATTCAAGGATCAAATCTTTAAGTCTTGGATTGCCCACACAATTGTTCTTGCTAAAAAAGGTTCTCTCTCAATTCGCGTTTCAAAAAGATTTGTAAAAGATCTATTTTAATTTTGAAATTCAAACTATTTATATAGAGAGAGGTTTTCAGAAAAACAGATAGTTTTAACCTATTAAAAACTTGAATTAATCTATTAATTTTACGTAACAGTAAAATTAATGGATCAGTTCAAGCTTTTAATAATAAAACATATCCAAACTGTGAAATACCTGAGCCAAAGACAATTAGTCTATTGAAAAATAATCTTCAATAGATTAAAAAACTTGTCTTAAAACTATTCAAGATCCTAAGCATTTTTAACACATTAAACTGATGCTTTAACCAATTAAAATTCCAGCTGAAGTTAATTTCAGTACTTCAAAAGTATTTTAACATATTAATGCAATCTTTTAATGTATTAAAATATGCAGATGATCAAGATAATTTCTAAGATAGTTTTCATCAACATATCCAAGCTTATCAAATGATCATATGAATTGCTAAGTGAGAGATGCTTACAAGGCAATCTGGAAACACAAAAGTACAATCACATAATGATCTTCATAAGATTCAATGAGGTTGACTTAATCAAATCTTCAAAGCTTTGACCAACCAAAAGGCTCCATTCTTATTAATCTCCCCTATTTCTTGAAGGCAACAAAATACAGCCCTTTTAGGATGCCAACCAGTGTAGAGCCTGAAACAAAATCAAAAAGCAAGCAAGCCAAGGCATCTACATACAACACAATATCATTTTATAGTACAAGTTACTGCAAAACAACATATTGCAACATCATACAAACATAAATTGCTTGCAATAATAGCAGCACAACACAATAATAGTTTAGAACAGAAAATTCAGCCTTGCAACACAAAAAATTAGTGATAATATCACACACACAACTTCTCCCCCTTACAACATTAATCATGTCATACAACTATTCTCCCCCTTTGACTTCATCAAATGGAAGAAGAGAATACCAAAAGAGAATAAAATCAGAGCAAAATATAGCAGTAAAAAGTTGTGCAGTAAATCAGCAGTAGCAAAAGTATCACAGAAATAACAGATTAAAACACAGAGCAACAAATTAAATTGTCCAGTATAGAACCAAATTTAAACTGTTCTAAAAACAACAAAAATAAAAAAGAATGAAAATGCAATGTAGATAAATGAAATACATTATGCTCATGCATCCTCATTACGAACATTGAAGGATCCCATTTGCTCTTATAACTCCTCAAGCTGAAAATCAATGTGTTGAAACCTTACCACACAAACTTCATGATGCATTTTTTTTTCTTGTGACAACTTGTCCATCTGAGTCAACAACAACTTTTCAAATGGAGAAAGGGGGATGCCACGATCAACAGGAGGAGTGTATGGTATCATTCCATAATTTCCTTATTCTTCACCAGCATTGGTGTTGCTAGTTCCAACACCATCATCTTCCCACTTGTTATTTACCTTCATGAAGCCCATCTTTTGAAGTATGGAATTTGAGAGTTCATTAGTATTCTTAACCACTTCAGAAAACTAATTTTCAAAATCAACACCATAGTGAGCAAATATTCTTGAAACCAAAACAACATATGGGAATTTGTAATATGGAAGTCTTGCAGATTTTGGCATATGTTTCTTTAGCACATGAATCCAATTAATTTTCAACCTATTTGCAATGCAGTACATGAGCACCAAGTCATCTTCTATGAGTAGCGCATGATTGCTTCCCCTAGGAGTGATTTGTCATGCTATAATAAAAGTAAGAAGCCTTCTTCAATCTTCATACCCCCAACATGAGGACTCTTCACACTTGAAGCAGGATTCCTCAAGCAACTCGTGTAGAACTGAATTTTGTTAAAAATTTTAGCAGCACCAGTATTCCTTTGCCAACAACAATGCCTTCATTTTTCAACCCAACAATTTGTTTCCATTGAGTGGGAGAAACCTCAATCTTTACTCCCTTCACTTCAAATTTCAAAACCACACCATCAAAGTCAAGATTTGTATAGAATACCTTGATTAAATCTGGATATATAGCTCCGTTTAGCTCCAAAAAGGTTTGCAAGTGTTGATGCTTCAGCAGCTTCCTCAAACCTTCAAATTTCTCCTCTTTAAGCCAAGAAAAGTTCAGCAACTTGGGAATTTTCACGTGCTTCCTAGACATCTCCTTCAAATACAACTGCATTTGCTCTTCATTGCCACTGAACCATGTTTCAAGGTGACCACCAACAGCATCAGCTGAATTAGAAGCACTCCCCTTCCTAGAAGATTCACCATGAGACAAGCTTTTTCTGCTTCTAGTACCAGAGGTTTTCACCCTCTTTCTTGGTGGAGTTTGGGAGGAGGACATTTTTGCATAGATTTTACAGAATGAGGATGCAGTAGGATGATGCCAGAAAGTGCAGTATGAAAGAGATGAAATGCACAACAGTGAAATGAAAATGAAACCCTATTTAATGGGTTATATGCATGTGATGCATTGAGACAAAATTAAGTGCAATATGAAATTTACACACCTACCATCTGCAATTGATGTGAAAAGCAATGAATGGATTGAAAGGTTCAAACTAAAACAACACGTTATCAGTCATTGAGCCAAGTGAAAAATCAGAACTTGGGAAAAAAGAGAATCTTGTTGAAATCAAATCAAATTGGTCAAATTGGTCAAAAAGAAATTATTTCAGTCAGCAATTGCAATGTAACATACATCCAATAGAAAGCAAATACATGCATAATTCATAACAGACATTTACAGTGGTAAAATCTCATTTACTGTGCAATAAAAGATATTTAAATGAAAAACTAAAACTAACAGTGCGGAAATTTAACACGTTATTTTGATAAAAGAACAAATTAAAAACTAATAACAGTAGGCAATTAATCAAATTCAACATGTTGAAAACACAAAATAATATTCTAAAAATAACAAAACAGATCATAATGTAGATTATACAATGTTTGAAACATCAAGAATTTCTAATGCAGTTCTTATAAAATTAAATCTATCTTTGGACAAATGTTTAGTAAACAAATCGGCCAATTGATTGTTAATATCAATGAATTTAATTTCACAATCACCTTTTAGAATGTGGTCTCTTATAAAATGATGCCTAATTTCAATATGTTTAGTTGTTGAGTGCTGCATTGGATTTTTAGTTAGATTAATAGCACTTGTATTATCACACATCAAGGGTACCTGACCAAGATTAACACCATAATCTTGCAGCTGCTACTTGAGCCAAATGATTTGAGCACATGCACTTCTAACAGCTATGTATTCTGCTTCTGTAGTGGATAAAGCAACACATGTTTGCTTCTTGCAGCTCCAAGACACAAGGCTGCTTCCAAACATATGGCAGGTTCCACTTGTGCTTTTCCTATCTAATTTGCATCCTGTAAAATCAGAATAAGAAAATCCAACTAAAGACATAGATGCACCATTAGGATACCATAATCCAACATGTATAGTTCCTTTTAACAGTAATAAAGTGTGATTCCTTGGGATTGGATTGAAACCTAGCACACAAGCATACACTAAACATAATGTCAGGTCTACTAGCTGTCAAATATAGAAGAGAACCAATTAAACCTCTAAATTTAGTTGGATCTACATTTGATCCACTCAAATCTGCATCAAGATAACAATTGGTTGTTGTTGGTGTTATAGCTTCTTTGCAATTTTCCATTTCAAACCCTTTTAACAGATATGCACAATACTTTGATTGAAATAAGAATATCCCATCATTCATTTGCTTGATCTGCAGCACCAAGAAGAATGATAACTCTCCCACCTTAGACATTTCAAATTCACCTTGCATAACTAATACAAACTCTTGACATAAATTCTCATTAATTGATCCAAAAATGATGTCATCAACATAAACTTGAATTAAAATAACATCATTATTTAATCTTTTCAAGAAAAGAGTTTTATCAACTTTACTACGTTCAAAGCCTTTAGAGAGAAATTATTCAACCTCTCATACCATTGCCTAGGTGTTTGTTTAAGTCCATAGAGAGCCTTCTTTAATTTGTATACATGGTCTGACCTAGCATGATCTTCAAAACCTGGTGGTTGAGAAACAAATACTTCTTCTTCAATGTATCCATTCAAGAAAGCACTCTTTACATCCATTTGAAAGAGCTTGAATCCACACATGGAGGCATAAGCAATTAGAAGTCTAACAACTTCCAAACGTGCCACTGGTGCATATGCTTCTCCAAAATCAATCCCTTCCTCTTGATTATATCCTTTTGGAACCAACCTTGCCTGGTTTCTTGTGATGACACCATGTTCATCCATTTTGTTCTTGAAAACCCACTTTGTTCCAATAAGATTAATATTTTCAATTTTAGGAACAAGAATCCAAACCTCATTTCTAACAAACTGGTTTAATTCCTCTTGCATTGCAAAAATCCAACTTTCATCCAATAATGCTTCATTAATTTTCTTGGGTTCTACCTATGAAACAAAAGCCTCTGTATTGCAAAAATTATTTAAAGAGTTTCTAGTGGTTACCCCTTTATCCAATTTACCAATCACATTGTCAATGGAGAGATCTCTGGGTATTCTCCACTCTTTGGGAAATTGGTTTTCTTCTTCTTCTTTATTTGCACATGCAGACTGATTATTTAATAGATTATCTGATTCGTTTAATAGATTGTCCTGGTGATTCAATAGATTATTAGGATCATTTAACAGATTAGAATTCTGCAGACTGGGCAGAATTGACTGTTTTTCATCACCTGTGGAAAATTTCTACAAATCTGCAACCATTGGATTAGCTTCATTAAATGCCACATGAATAAAATCTTCAACAGTTAAATGCTTTTTTATTATAGATCCTATATGCATGGCTATTATTTGAATATCTTAGAAAAATACATTCATCGGCCTTAGGATCAAACTTACCAATGTTCTCTTTGCCATTTATTAAAATAAAACATTTACAGCCAAAATTTTTTAAATGACTTCTGTTTGGTTTTTTGCCCTTAAACAATTCATAATAAATGATGATTCATCAAGAATAAAAAAAGAAAATGATGAACTTATATGAATTTGACGATCACAAGGAGAACATCTTATTCAAAGTACACGTCTTTGTGTATAAAAAGCATAAGCAAAACGAATGCAACAAACTTGTCTTTTTGGTTTATCTCATGTGTAGTCGTGTCTTATATAAACACCTGCATACTAAGCCCAACTTATGACTGCCACTCACTTGTGTATTTTTTGCATACTAAGCTCAGCTTCCGACTGGCACCTGCATACTAAGCCCAGCTTACGACTGACACTCACAAGTTTATTTTCTACTAAAGTCTAGTTTTTGACTGGCACCTGCATATCAAGTCCAGCTTATGACTGATACCTGCATATTAAGCCCAACTTTCACTGGCTCCTGCATACTAAGCCCAACTTATGACTAGTACCTGCCCTCCAACCCTAGCTTATGTCTAACACTCACATGTTTATTTTTTGCTAAATCCCAACTTACGACTGACAGCTACATATCAAGTTCAGCTTATGAATGACACTCACATGTTTATTCTCTACTAAAGCCTAGTTTCTAACTAGCACACGCATACCAAACCTAATGTTTTTTCTGCTAAAGTCCAGCTTACAACTGACACTTGCATCCCAAAGCCCAACTTCCATTAGCATGTTGTAGAAATCTGAACGAAATTAGTGTTTCAATCTTTACTTAAATTTTACCATAACAAGATGAAAACACATGCTTTTCATATTATCTAGTAAAGTTAAGTAAAGAAGGGCAACTATCAACATCCAATTTCGTCCGGAAGATAATAAAAATAATATATCAATAAAATAAACTTAACTCTAAAATGTAGAAAAAAATTATTAATTAAAATCTTAAATAAAATAAAGATAAATAAATAGAAATATTTTTATAATGAGAAAATATGTTTTTATTTTAATAAAATGATAAAAATATGATTATATATATATATACATATATATATATATATAATAGTATTGATAATTTAAAATCTAATTTTTTTTAAATAGAGTTTGTAAATTTAAATATATCATAAATTTTTTTAAAATTTTTAGTTTTTTATTTTTATTTTTCTCTTTCCTCTTTTTAGGTGACCTGTAACTCTCCCACCACTTCCACTCTTTTTAGAAAACTCATCTTCCTTATGTTTTTCCACAATACCCATATCCTATTAACCTTCAAATTTGTTCAGTTTTTGTTTTCCTCTCTCCATCCAACTTATAAAAATAGGAGTTAAAGTGAGAAGAAGGAAATGTTTATTTTGAGGGAGATACCGAAGTTAACCTAAAAGATAAAAGAGACAGGCAAAGGGAAAGGAAAGAAACTCTCAAAAGGAAGCACGGGGAGTAGAGCTGAGCAGGAGAAAGCAAGGACCAGAGAAAAGTCAATTAAGTAAGTCTTGGTTGTGTACCTTTTTATGGAATGAGTGATATCAACTCCGATGTGGTATCTCTATTGTATTCTAAATGTGAAACATATGATTCAATGTTTTCAACATTATTATAGGTTTTTATGCATTAAGCTTAATGTTTTGGGGTACTGTGAATTTATGTTAAGTTTTCGCGAAAATGAGTGGTCTTAAAAATACATATGAATGAATATCATCAAATCACACAACGGTAGGAAGTGACTTTAACATCACTGTGTTTCATACTCATGGTTATACCTTTTTTACATTCTCCATGGAAACACGTGGTAGACATTGGTGGGGGCTTGACTACATGTGGCCAAAACTCATGGAAGCTACTTTTGGTTGATGGGAGGTTTACGAAGGTTCATTCGTGTTCTTAATCCTGGATTTAGGGCATTAAGTAGACCATAATGGATTTTTTAGGTTTTACAATTTATATTTTTATTGGGGAAATACACCTGTGGCTTGTGTGCTTTTGCTTTTTTTCTTTCTTTCTTTTGTGCACCTGCATTTTTACTCATTCAAAATAAGTGTTGGAGTTTTGTGAGATATTTGATGAAATTGCTTTTTGTCATCTCAATTTCTGATTTTGCTATATATGAATGATGAGGACTTTCATGTTTCACTGAAATAGTTTTGATCGAAAAACAAATTCTTCAATTTTTTAGTTTAATTTAGATGATAGTTACAATTGGAGAGTATGTAACATTCTCCGTCTTTCTTTTGCATCACTATTATAAATAATATTGATGGGTCCATAATGATAGCAGAGCATTAAAATTATAAATAATATTGATGGGGTCCACAATCACAGCTCTGCATTAATTCTTGATTTATATATATATATATATATATATATATATATCAATTTATAAGTTTGTAAGACAAAACTTTAATATACGGTTTTTCTCTTTAGTTTTTCTTTTTATGTTTATGATGTATAAGATATAGTTGAGTAGAAATTTAGAGTTAAAATGATATATATTAAATTTAAATATTTATCAACTACAAAATATATCACAAATTATTTATGTAAACTTTTAATATAAATATTTAGTTTATATTATTTTCATTCAAATTTAAAATATATAATATACGTGTGACCACACATGTCATCTTATATTTTATATTTTATCTAGAAAATATATTTTAATAAATAAATTTAAAAAAATATTATTTAAAACTAAAAAAATATCTAAATATAATGAATTAAAATTAAATTATTTAAAATATATTTATGACTATACATGATATCTTATATATGTATCTATTTATTAAAATTTATATTTATATTTAATATTATAAAATTAATTTTTTTTTATCTTATTGATTTTACACTATTTCTATACACTTAAATAAATTTTAGGATATATGTACGACCACATACGTAGTCTTATATCTTATTATTTAAGGATTTTAGCAAATAAACTCAAATAAATTTTAGACATGTGTATCATCGCCCGCATGATCTTATAGTCTATTATTCAAAAATTACCTTTACAAATAAATTAAAAATAATAAATATTTTAAATGATTGTGTGCATCATCTTATGTCTAGTATTCAATTTCCTTTCTAAAAATATAGTTTAAATATAATAAGTCAATATATATATATATATATATTTTTTTTCTCTAAATAAAATTTATGCGACAATTTACAATATGGATGTATAGCTTACACTATCTTCGTTCATGGTATGACTTATAAGTGTATCTAGTATAGTTACTCGCACTATCTTACACTTTAAATCGCGTGAACTAAAATATATGTCTCATCAAGATACCAAAAAAATAGTATTAAAATTTTAAAATCTAAAAAATATTCAACACCCACGGTCATTTTACACAAAGAAATACGTAACCCTAATTTTCCATAATAAATAGAAATACATAGGAGCAATGTCAATCCTTGTTGGGCCTAAATAGATAATTTTATAAATATTTTTCTTACCGTACAAAAATAATAGATAATATAATTTTACATATGTCTTTGTTTGATTTTTGGAGAAAAATAAGTATTTTAAGAATTTTACTAGTTTTGTACATTTAATTAAAGATAATCATCTTAGGACGGACGTTGTAGGGTACTAACACTTTCCTTACGCGTAAACGACTCCTGAACTCGAATTGGGTTATGAAAACCATTTTCTTAAAGGGTTTTTCGCTAGTTTTCTTTAATAAACTATGGTGGCAACTCGTTTGTCTTTTCAAACTATTATTTTTTTTGTCCCGTCGTGATCCCTGTTGCGATAGAAGGTATAGACTTCACCAAAATCTTTGCTCTTGTTGCTAGACTTGAAGCAATTAGAGTTTTGTTAGCCTTTGCAGCTTTCAAAAACATAAAGCTTTACTAAATGGATGTAAAGAGTGCCTTCTTGAATGGTTTAATTGAAGAAGAAGTTTTGGTAAAACAACCTCCTAGTTTTGAAGATACATCCATACTTGATCACATTGTTAAATTGAGAAAGGTTTTGTATGGTCTGAAGCAAGCTCCTAGAGCTTGGTATGACAAACTAAACAATTTTCTTTTGAAAAATGGTTTTGAAAGAGGCAAAGTTGACACTACTCTTTTTTGAAAGCAGCACAAGAACAATTTTATCATTGTTCAAATTTATGTTGATGATATTATCTTTGGTGCTACTAATGAATCCTTGTATAACGATTTTTATAAGTTAATGTAGGGAGAATTCAAAATGAGCATGATGGGAGAGCTCAAATTCTTCCTTGGTCTACAGATTCAACGATGAGAAAAAGATGTAATTATACATCAAGAAAAGTATATCAAGGAAATGTTAAAGAAATTTAACATGCCAGATACAAAACCAATGAAGACACTAATGCATACATCTAAAGCGCTGACTAAGGACGAGAATGGTAAGAAAGTATATCAGACTATCCACCGAGGTATGATAGGATCACTTCTTTATCTTACGTCAAGTCGTCTGATATTATGTATAGCGTCTGTATGTGCGAGAGGTTCCAATCATATCCAAGAGAGTTTCACTTAAAGGCTGTTAAAAGGATCTTTAGGTACCTTGTAAGGTCCACTAACCTGTGTTTGTGTTATAAGAAAAATCAAGATTTCAGGTTAGAAGAATGTTGCGATGCGAACTATGCTAGAGATAGAGTTGAGAGGAAAAGCACTAGTGGAACATGTCATTCCTTGGCTCGTGTCTTATATCGTGATCAAGCAAGAAACAAAAATCTATAACTCTTTTAACAATAGAAGCAAAATATATGTCTGCAGCCAGATGTTGTTCTCAACTTCTATGGGTAAAATATCAGCTGGAAGATTACTCTAGTGCATAGATGAATATTCCTGTTTACTGTGACAACACTAGTACAATCAATCTTGCGAAAAACCCTACCCAACATTCCAAGGCAAAGCATATAGAACTAAGATATCACTTCATTCGTGATCTTGTTCAAAAAGGTTTTATAAATTTACAATTTGTTAACACAGATCATCAATGTGTTGATATATTTAATTTCATTGTACAAAATTTAAATATAGTAAGATTATCAGACGATTGACTTAGACGATAGTTTTGTCTGTGAAGTACTAATGTGTGCGCTAAGTATGTTTAGGATTTAGGTGTCATATTATCTTAAAAAGGTTTTCCCTGTTTCCCCTCATTAATGTCATTTATGAGCGAGAGACATTCCTCTAACACGCGCATCATCTCAAAATGCATCCGTACGAAAAAACGACCTTAATAGCGATAGCTCCTGCAACACATCAGCATAAAAAAAATCAAGAAAGTAGAAATGTCTTGAAAATTTTAAAAATGCAACATTTATCGTTTTAAACTTAGCTCCTTACATGTTCAAAACTCTCACACTCTAAACAATCCCTAATCTCACTTTCACTCTCTTTTCAGTAACTTTCTTCATCTGAGATGGCCTCCAAGAAGATCACTTCCTTCATCATTGTTGATGCTTCTGCATCTGTGGGTGTACCACAGAACACTCGAGAGGCAATGTTGATGTTTCTAGAGGCGTTGTTCATCCTTGGGAAGAACATCAACTTTAGAGAGCCGGAGCTTGTCGGTTTCCTCCTGGGAAAAGTTTTTGGTCTAGTAGGATGGGTGAAGTTCCTTACCCTATCCAACTACTGGAATCACCAGACATACAACCGGTTCTGGTCTAAAGTTGTACAGTTCGAAGCACTACAAGTAAAATTGATTCGGTAATGTAAAAAATTTGTCAATAAAAGTAAATATTAAATTTTTATAGTAAAATGAAACAAAAAAATATTTTCTTTTTATTTAATTATACTTTTATCTCATTTTTAGTATTATTTAAATGTATAAATGTATAAATATTTAAATTATCGACTGATTTTTACTGATGGAATATTTTACTGACGAATTTTATTTCGCACAATATGGCGCCAACTTTACCAACGGAATATTTTACCAATGGATTTTATTTCTCACAATATGGCGCCAAATTTACCGACGGAACTAAATCTGTCGGTAATTGAAAATTATCGACGAAAAATTTTCTGTCGGTAATTTATAATTTTCTTGTAGTGAAGGAAGCTTCCAAGATGAAGTGGAAGGTCGCATGGTGACGGTGAATGCCACCAACATTACCCACACCTAATTCATGAAGGAGGAAGGAGTCGTCATGGAAGGTTGGGAAGTGAAGGAGGAGGTAGACACCATCCTCTATGCTCAATTGAGGCCTAGCAATGCCTCTCCGCTGAGTTGAGGAGCTTCCTACAAAGCTCCAACCTGATGCCCTTGGGGATAGTCATTCACAATGTTCTCTTCAACATTGAGCTCCCTAGAACCGGGTCGCGAGACCACGTGTTGGAGAAGGACAGATTCATCCTGTTCCACGTCCTGCAAGGAATGAAGGTGAGCATCCCAAGAATTATCCTAGAGTATTGGGAAGTGGCACTGAAGGACCGCTTCGTAGGGAAGAAGACGAAGACCCATGTTCCCTATGGGTGTTTTTTCTCCAAAATCTTCAAGGTTTGCAAGGTACAGACGAAAGACCTGCTGAGGAACAACGATGGCAATGAATGGAACCACAACACCATCGCCAATATGCATATTGTTGAGGACCTAAATGTTGTCCTCTCCAAGCTGCCAGAGTACTCTTTCTCCAAGGAGATGAGTGCACCCTTCGACTACAAACAAAAGGCAAGGGTCCAACTACAACCACTTCATCATTCTTCTAGTTCACTCAATGGGCATCCACTGGCCTAGGGTCATTTGCTATGCTACGAACATGGTGCGGTTCAGCTAATGTTGCTGATGGGGTGGTTATAGTACTTTCTTGTGCTGGGATAATAATAATAATAGGTCCATCTGATATAGATATGGACTAGTTAGCCCCATCCTATGTTGTTGCTTAAACCAAAGGGGGAGTATACAAGAACAAGAAGAAGACTAATAGAAGAAGGCTAATGCATCTTCAAGAAGAAGAAGATCAAGAAGAAAAAGAAGAAGATGATGATGAACAAGAAGTTCAAGAAGAAGAAGAAGATGACGAACAAGGAGTTTAAGAAGAAGATGACGAACAAGGAGTTTAAGAAGAAGATGACGAACAAGAAGAAAATCTAATGAATCTTCTAGGGGGTGTTCAAGAAGAAGAAGAAGACTCTGCAGATCATCTACTTAAGGGGAGTTTTCAAGTTTTTGTCTTTGATTGTGATCTTTGCTTATTCTTTCTTGTATAATCAGACTAATATATAAAGTCTAAATAATGTACAAAGTTAATCTAAGACCATGTATTTCTCTCAACCATTAGACAATATCATATTGATATATGTCTAGATGAATAAAATAAGTCTTAAATATGTTTTTCTCCAAGTTTGATGGCTTATCAAATTGTTTATGCGTTTTCTTATTCTATTTGTTAAAACAGTTTGTTGAAAAGCCTCTCTTGTGAAAACTTGATCTAATAAATGTTCTAAAAACCCTTATTTTTTAACATAAAATTGTTTTAAGCATCAATCAAAATGGGGGAGATTGTTGAGGAAAAGTCCAAACACTCTATTATTTTGAATAATGCAAGAAAACAATTATATGTTAACTCAGATGAAGGATCGCATTACGCTTTTACAATCAGATCATGTATGTATCATCTGTCAGACGATATCTAAAAGAATCATCAGACGATGAGTCATCAGATGATATGTTTTGATATTTCCTAATGTTGAAAATATTCCTTTATGAAGCTTACAGAGACGAGACATTCTTCTTGGCAGTCTGATGAACAAGTACAAATGAAGTTCTCACATCACATCAGTGCCTTTCTTATGAAAAGTAAAAGCTGCTTTCTCACCAAATTCCTGATGTGCCCAAAGTCTTGTCTTCTCTCAAAGTACACCTGCCACGTACGAAGACTTTTCTTTTATCAAAAGAGGCAAAACTCACTATCAAATGAAGGATAAGTGCTACAAGATATCAGGATTTATGTAAAGTATGGAGACACACATTTATTGCATGAAGAACTGCATTTAATGCATGAACATGAAGCTCTCATCAAACACAACAAGAAGTTTGCTCAAGATCAACCTAAAGTTGAAGATGTCAAAATGGATCTCTAACGACTAGATGTCCATTCTCTATAAAAAGGGGAATGTTTGCATCTTCAAGGTGGACAACGATAATATATGACGCCATATACATTGCAAGCTGAGAAAATGTGTTGTTGCAAGAAAATTTTCTCTAACTCCTTTCTTCTCTTCAAACCAGTTTTAGAAAAACACTGTTAGTGTTGTTTAGCTATCTCTAGAAGAAGTACCAAATCTTTGACTCGTCTGTAAGACGTATATCTTCTAGTATAGCTCAAAACCTTGTGATTTAATCATAAACCTCTTTTTATATTCTCATTAAAGCCAAAAGTGGCTTTGTATTAAAGAATACTTGTTGAAGCCAAAAGTGGCTTTGTGTCAAAAAATACTTATTGAAGCCAAGACTGATTTTGTGTAGGGATGGCAAAGTGGGTTGGGCCCGGCGGGCCGGCCCGCCAACCCGATAGCATATGGGCGGGGCAGGTTAGCATTTTGAACTCGCCAACTCGTATCAACTCGACCCGTCTAGTCCGCCAACCCATCGGGTCACAGGCGGGGCGGGGCAGGCCAACCCACTGGCCCGTGAAAATTTTTTTATTATACTTTTAAGATGTCATGTCACTATATACATCTTTAATATATTGTTGTAATTACAAAAATTCATTTAAATTGGATACAAACAAAATAACAACAAAGAAAAAAAAAGTCCAATTTAAAACCAAAGATCCAAAAATAAAATAAAAAACAAAAAAAAAATATTTTTCAAAAAAATGCAAAACAAAATAAATAAGCGGGTCAGTTCGCCGGCCCGTCAGGTCGCCTTATGACGAGGCGGGTAAGAAATTTTGGCTCGCATCACTGTGGCGGGCCGACCTGTTTTTGGCAGGCTCATGGCGAGGCGGGCCTAAATGGGCCGAGCTAGCCCGTTTTGCCACCCCTAATTTTGTGTAAAAAAATACTTGAACGGCTTAGCCAAAAGTGGCTACAAGTCGAAAGAATACTTGTAAGTTGCAACGGTAGTCTGCTAATGGAACTCAATCCTGTGAATTGGAGAACTGAATGTAGTTTATGACTTTAGACGAACCAATATAATTTTTGAGTAATCTCTTTCTTCCTTAAAATATTTAGATTGCATATTATTGTCTATAACTAACATTAAAGAGGGAAAAATCTTTTAAGAAAATCTTCAATTGCAAAACCTTTTTATAGTCTTATAGACTGTATCATTTGTAAGACTCAAACCATCATCTGATTCACCTTATGTCTTCAAACGAAGTGTGAAAAACTGCAAAAAGTTTTAAAACATAATTCGACCCTCACTTATTGTATTTTTCTTGTTTTTCACAAAAATAGTAAATGCCCTAATTGTTAGACATTAGTTAAAGTTAACATATTAAAAGATATTAAATAATAGTTAAAATATATTTATATTATTATTTTTATTATCTCATTCAAATAATCTAGTAAGATTATTATTTTAATAAATTTTTTTAAATGTAGGATATTTATTATAAGAATATATATATATATATATATATATATATATATATATATTATAGATAATATATATGGTTTTTAAAACTCTAACTAAGGATTGAACAATTTCATTTTACAAATCTTGTATCTCTCTAGAATTATTTGTTGAGTTCTCTCTAGTTAGATATATTGATATGTTGTTGGATTTCATATCAGAAGAGGCATCTAGAAGCTGAAGGAGTTAAGAAAGATTTCTACTAATCAGGTAAATAGGCAAGTTAGATTCTTTTTCTTAGGTTTCAAGGGAAAATTTTGGGTTTTTTTGGTTTGATAGTTAAAGGATGAATATGTCAAAATGCTTACCAAGTCTTGAGTAAAAAAGGAGTTAAGAGATAGGATACAACATTTTTAGAAGAGTAAAGGAACCAAGGAATTCAATTGTTATTATTCAAGAATAAGGACTACATAGTCTACATTAAGTTTAAGAAGAATTCAAGTAATGGTTATGCATTCAGTGTTGATGGAAAACATATCTTAGAATGTATATGTATTATTATATTTAATGTTTTATGGTTATGTAATAATTAGGAACACATATTTTGTATTTGAGAGATAAAAATGACGGTTTTCTGTGTTTAGATTTCGTGTTTAAGTTATTTTCATTAAGTGGAGAGTTGAAGATTGAAGACATTAATAAAAATAAGTTTTTCACTAAAGTGACAAGCTTTCACTTAAAAAAATTATTATAATATAATTTTCATTCACAAAAGTTAAAATGGTATAACTTTTACTTAAATGATAGGTTTTTTTACTAAAAAAATTAATTCAGACTAATTTTCACTCTTGAAAATGCTAAACTTTTATAGGAATATATATGGAGTAATACGAACCAAATTAAAAGTATACAACATTATCTTTCATGGGAGAAGGGAGAACTAAAATAGATTGTTATATTTAATAAGTGACTGACATTTTAAAAGTATACAAATTATCTTTCATAGGAGCACTAAAATACATTACATTGTTATATTTAATAAGTGACGTATATTAGTAGTAGCAAGAAGCTGTTACTCCCAAATATATATATAACCAAAATTGTTTTGAAATAATAATAATAAAAAAATATTTATTTTGAAATCTCTCATATTGTTTAAACTCCGTTACTGTATTTAATATTAGTATAAGTTTAATAAGCATTTTGATTCCAATATTTTGTAAGAATTTGTAATATTTTTTTATATTTAATTTTTTTTTCAATTAAGTTTTAAATTTTATTAAAATCTTCAATATGAACTCTTCTGTTAGATTAATATTAACAACGTTAACTATATGAGACATAACACATTCAAGTTAAATCGTGACACATGAATAATAACAAGAGGGTACGAATATAAAAATTAATATAAATATAACAAACAATAAATCTTTAACAAAAAGAATCATATTAACAAATTTAATAAAATTTAGGACTTAATTCAGAAAAAAAATAAAATTTGAGACTTAATTAAAAAATAAAATAAAATTTAAAATTCAATTAAAAAAAAAATAAACATGAAAAAACATTACAAATTCTCATAATTATTAGAATCAAAATGTCTATTAAATCTATTAGTACAAGTATATATTTATATAAGAGTATATTCATTAATAAAATTAAAAAAGGGGTATTGGATGTAAATTTAAAAAATGCAAGGCTGTGAGCATGATTATAATTTATTTCATTAATACTTATGTTTGATACCAAAGAAATTTTTTCGTGTACGGAAATTATGAATACTAACAATCTTGATTTATACAAATGATTAAATTTCATTTGTTTGATAAAAATATCTTTAGAAATATTTATAAAGATTTTCTAAAATTAAAAAAGGTAACATGTGCTTTTATTAAAACTTTTAATTTAGTACTGTATTAATAAGAGTAACACGCGTGTTTTCGCTAAAACGAAAATTAGATTCTTACCTCTTATATGAGAATTTTTTTTGTGAAAATTAACCAAAAATCGTTCCCCAAAAATATTATTTGTTCGAAATATTATTTTTAAAATGTAAAATCAAATGTGACAAATCCTTTTTAAACATTAGATTGTCAAAAAAACTAAAAACTTTTAATTGACATAGAAAAAACATTTAGACAATTTATTGCAAAGTTAGATGTTGAAAAAGTATGATACATAATTTATTAAAATTACTGAAAGTGTCAGTGCAATTTAGAGATACTAATAATACCTAGATGTTGAAGAATAAATTAAATTTGAAGATTTTGTCATCTGAAATAAAATGAAGGTTATTAAGAATTACCTTTTTCTTTAACCTGTTTTTATCCCTGAGAACAAGAAACCAATTTCTTATGTTTTGATGTTTTGATAAAAAAATTCAACTATAATAATTTCTCATAAAACTGATGATCATAAAATGTAAACTTTGGCTACAAGAAAATATGCACATTATAAGTCCAAACTCTACATGTGCATGACTTTGGCATAATGGTCTTGGTATTGCAAGATTCAACTCTTTCTTCTTTGGGATAATTAATCAGAGGTAAGTGCAAGATTCAACTTTCTCGTTTGGTATAATCAGAGGTAAAGTGCTAGATTCAACTCTTTCTTTTTTTGGCATAATCAGAGCTGATGTGCAAGATTTTTGGTATAATCAGAGGCAAAGTACAAGATTCAACTCCTTCTCTTATGGTATAATCAGAGGTATAGTGCAAGATTCAACTCTTTCTCTTTTGGTATTATCAGAGCTAAAGTGCAAGATTCAACTCTAGTCTAAGATCAATGTACAAAACTGGTCAACTTTAGTGAGTCAAATCCGCATTCCATTCCTTGGGGTACCCTCTTCATAATCATTCTGCATATAAACAAAAGAATAAACATGCATATTATCTGCTAACAAGGGTAGAGTGTGTATTGAAAAGAGAATAGTTGAGAGTACGTTACCAGCATTCTAAAAATATACCTTTCCAAGATGTTGGGAGGGTGGGATTTTAGATTCTGATCTGCATTTTGCATGGATTATGGGGCCTAACTGTGATGCTAATGTTCCTGTGGGTTGATAGAGGTATGCAGCTCCTCTATAATCCACTCATCCATTTCATCACTGTAATTAAACTCATGTTTTCTGGTTCTCTTCTGCTGCCACTGCCAACTCTTCATCATCTTTGGTTTCTGTTGGAAAAAACGCTGGAACTGACTTTGTTCCCAATGCTTCTGCTCCATCTCTGCTTCCGCCTCTTAGACGACCGATTCTTAGCCACATTCCAATCCATTTCTGTGTTCCTCTTGGCTTCTGAATCGTAGCCACACGTTCTGCATTGTCTTGGAAGATCACCATACAAGCCATTCACTATACACTCATACCAAACCTTCAGAACGTCTGCATTAAACTCGGTTCCAATACAATTCTGAAAAAGAAAAACAAACAATTAGTATTAAAATCTTGGGTGGCAGAATCAAATAAACAAACCAAAAAATAAATGAAATGAACTTATGATGAACAATACATTAGTATTCGGAAAAGTAACAGAAAACGCACTCTTTTTAACATATTAGTTACCTGTGGTGGCAGCAGTTTATCCAATGAGATGACACCGTGAGAAATTAGAGAATAAACTAAATGGGTATGTTCAACAGGTGGCTGTTGTTGGTTTGACATAAATGGACCAACATTTGAATGAAAAGGGTGATTTGTAGAAGCACCATGTCCCTTCAAAGAACTCATCCCATGACTGAACTGTGAGGTTAATGGATCCTGAGATGGAAAAAACTGCGGTTGTGGTGCTTGCCTGTGATTTTGCTGGTTGGAAGAAATTTGTCTAGGATATAATAAACTTGTATTCCTACTATGGTCTTTTAAGGTTGGCTTCATATCTTCCCAATCAAACTCATCCTCTTCAGTATTCTGCCATGATGTTGACCACACTTTATTGTCTATGCAGTTTCTATCCACCTGTTCAACTAACAATTCTTTACTTCTTGGACATTCTTGGCTTTTTTCATTACCATATGCATGGTGTCTATTACTAGGGTTGCGAGTGATAGAACTTCGAAATTGATTACACCCAGAATACTGCATTCGTTGCCTTTCACTCATATCCACACTTCTACCTGGTGCTTTTGCCACTCCATAGTCAAGAACTGCAAGATGAACAGAGTTTTCTCTCAATTGACCTGCTGCCACCACAATTATGAACTGCATGTTCTTCCATTGACGCAGACAAAGGTCTATCAAGTCCAATTCTTGAAGGGGAAGAGGAAATTCCAACCACACTGTCTGATAAAAATTTATGTGTTCTTGACGAATTCCACTTTTCACCACCAACCTGCGAGGATACATCAAATATTGTGTCACGATCCCTCATGTTATCTTTTAGGGAAAAAAAGTTCCCAAATAGTATACAAACAGAAAATATCTTTATCTTCCAAGTTGTTTTCTTGAGTACACTTGATTCAAACCAAATTCTAAAAGGAATGAAAGATGGGCAAGCGATAAGCAATGAGGGAAGGTTGAAGTCTTTGGCTAATACAATGATTGAAGAACATAAACTATTACAAACGCAAAAGGACAAACAATACAAGGTCAAACATGCAGGAAAAGACTGACTGATAAAGAATCATGGAAGGAAAAAACCAAGATATTCATAACAAAACTTACATCTGGTTAGGGTTTACGTTTACATGCTAACAATAAACAATTCCAGTAGTCAAATATAGCTTGTATTCAAAAGAGAGATACCACACAAAAGCTCACACAATATCCACAGTTGTGCGCTCCAATTCCCTTAGCACGAGCATTTATTTAATATGTGCTGACTTAACGGGAATACTAGATTTTCAATCCAAAGAATATTCTATCTTTTTCTATCCTATATTTCTTTATAATCTTGAAAATTAATGACTTTTTTTTTGTCTTTTCTGATATGAAATATGAGAACAATCTTAGGATTAAGATTAATATTTTAAGATATAAATCGTATTTGTTGGCATTTTGAAATTAATTGTGTTTAAAGTTTTTTCATATTATCAATCTTTTTATTCATTTAAAAAATTCAATTTGATCTCTTAATGTTTTAAAAAACTCAATTTTATTCTTACTCAAAATTAAACAAATGATGTTAGGAAATTTGAATTAATATTAATACATTTATATTTGCTGCATTTTAAAACTGTCATTAAAAACAATTACACTTAAACCAGTAGGTGATCATGTACATTCCGACATCACTAGGTGCCCTTATATGGGGTGACATTAGTTATTAAAAAAATAATAATGTATTCCCAATTCTAATTTTTTATACACGATATATAATAACTTTATTTAACTTAATAATTATCTATTTATAATATTTTATTATTATAATATAATTGTTAGAGTTATTTTAGTAATAAAATGTATAATTTAAAAAAATATTTAAATAAATTTTAAGTTTCTTATAAAATTGGATATTTTTAATTGAGTTTCAGTACAAAATTTCATTATACTGAATACTCAAAATATATATTTTTCAATTGACTCTTTATCTTTTGATGTATCTATTAAGTGGGGTTGATGTATATTTTACCTTGCACCATCATTTCTTATGTATCTTTATAAGAAAAATAAAAACTTGTTTAATTAAGTTTTAAGTTCTATAGGTAAAAATTGATTAATAATTAAGATTTTAAAATTTTGTTTTTATTGTTGTTCAAGTTCACAGTTTTGTGCTTGAGATTTCAAAAATCAAATTGTGAGGGGTCCCTCTACTTGAGAGTAAAATCAAACATTATACACTCAATTTAAAAGTATAGATTTTGGGTATAAATCTTTTAATAAGAACTCAATTGAAAATCTTAAATTTATGAGGCACTTAAAACTTAATAAAGTCAATTTTTTATTTTTTCATGTAGAGACACATGAGTAATGACAATGTATAGTAACACACATCATCCTACTTAGTAATAAAATCAAACAATCGTAACTCAATTTAAAAATATAAATATTTTAGGTATTTTAGGTACCCAATAGAACAATTTTTTTTAATAAAATTCAATTAGAAACCCTCAAATTTATAAAGGACATAAAACTTAATTAAGTCTTTTAAAAAAAGAAAATGTTCTATTAATAAGCAATAATTAATGTGTGAAATGGTACAAAATTAATTGAATTAGAGATTTGAATATTGAAAGAGTTGTGGGTGAGATCGTAGAGGGAAAATGAAAAAAATGTTAAGATGAAATTAGAATTTATAAGTGAGTGTAAATCTTACTTTAGAGACTGGTTTTATGAGATTGAGTTATACTTTATAATTTGGCATAAGAGCTTTAGTCATTTTTATAATTAAACGCACAAAATCTTTTGACCAAACAAAAGCTCTAAGAATCCTTTTATAAAGGTTCCAAGTGTGAAACACTAGAATCCTTTGCATATTTTCTAGTGACTGAGACACAAACTCATAAAAACCTTTATATAGAAGAATGACTTTGCAATGTTTTCCATATATTTCCCAATTTGATGCAAAGATAGTTAAATGTTTATCTTCTTTATTTAACATTATTCTCGCATGCAAGTGGTTTTTGCAATCATCAATACTGGCCAAATAATCAGCTTGAACAAGTTGAATCGTGACCATGTCTACCTCGACGCAAGAAGTAGGAAGTTGGCATAAAGAATGTGTGCAATACTAGCGCAAAGATTTTTTTTAGCTACGAATTAGTCTCAACCACAAGATGAGAAGTAGTATTATGAGCATTATCATCAAGACAATTCCAGGTTATAGTGAAACCTACAAGAAGACCTTGTTAAATTATGATGCAAATTTCTAGACAGTTCCAAAATATTCTAAAAAGTTTTAGAAAATCCTAAAAAGTTCTAGATAGTCTTAAGAAACTACTGGAAGTAACAACTCTTACAATTATGAGAACAATCTAAAATACAAAGTATAAAGATATATTATGTATAGAACAATCTTTATGCACCTAGAATAGTCAAGCTCTAAAAAATACTAGATCAATGTAAGGAGGTGCCTCATGTCTATATATATGTGGTGATATCTCACATAGTATGCATTCTCAAGTAAACTCAACAAAGCTATTTTCCATCAAATCAACTTCTACCTTATTCAAAATTCCTCCATATTATCAACTATCTCCAATCTACTACATTGCTACTCACCCCACTAAACTTGTCTACCTTTACTAAAATTCTAACAGTGGTACCAGAGCTACATTCGGTCATCTATTGGGCGGGCGTAGATATAATACTCAATTATTCCTAGAAAAGCTTCCCTACTACATTTCATACCAATCCCAACAATCTCTTAACCAGTGGATAATATCAATCCTTCTTCATCTATTCATGTATGTATCTTTACAGGAGAAAACTATGACTATTGGAATATTAAAATGAATACATTTTTTTGCTCTCAAGATTTATGGGAGGTTGTAGAAGATGACTTCACTGCTCCAACAGACATCACAACACTAACGGTAGCTCAAAAGAAGGAGTTGAAGGAGAACAAGCAAAAAGATTCAAAGGCCTTATATTTTCTACAACAAGCAGTGGTGGATGCAATCTTTCCAAGAATAATGGATGTCACAAGTGCTAAAGATGCATGGAGCACACTATAGGAAGAGTTTCAAGGAAGTGTAAAAGTATGCACCATTAAACTTCAAACTCTAAGACGTGAGTTTGAGTTATTAACTATGAAGGATTTTCAAGGAGGTGTAAAGGTACGCACCATTAAACTTCAAACTCTAAGACGTGAGTTTGAGTTATTAACTATGAAGGAGTTTGAGACCATATAAGATTATTATTCTAGAATAAAAGAAATAGTCAATCAAATGAGAGCATGTGGGAAAAATTTTCTTGACAAGAAAATTGTTGAGAAAATTCTAATTTCTATTCCTCATAAATATGATGCAATTGTGACAACGATTGAACAAATCAAGGATTTGTCTACCTTATCAGTGACAAAACTAATAGGCTCTCTTGAAGCATATAAGCAAAGATTGAAAAGATATAATGATGTCTCTATCGAAAATGCCTTTCAATCAAAACTCAATTTAAGGTCACAGAATAAAGAAAGTGGAGAAAAGAAAAATGAAGAAATTTCTAGAAATAGAGAAAACTCTAGAAGTTTCTCCAAGTTCAATCAAGAAAAATATTCTCCTTATGGCATCTGTAAGAAGTCAAGTCACCTGGAGAAAGATTGTTGGCATTGCGGAAAGTCACAATGCCAACACTGCAAGAAATTCAGATTCATGGAGAGGAACTATCGTAGTAAAAACAAGTATCAAGCAAATTTCGTTGAAGAGCATGACCTTCAACAACATCTTTTTTATGCTATAAGAAATTCTAATGATGAAAGAAGTGGAAGCTGGTACTTGGATAGTTGATGTAGTAATCACATGGCTAAAGATGAGAGCATCTTCAAGGATATCAACAACTATGTTAAAGTACAAGTTCAATTGGGAAATGGAACCATAGTGGAGTCAAAAGGAAGAGGCACTGTTGTGGTGTAAACAAAAGAAGGTACGAGACTTATAAAAGATGTCTTACTCATTCCTAATCTTAAAGTGGATCTCTTGAGCATTGGTCAAATGATGGAGAAAGGGTACGCCCTTCATTTTAAAGTAGATACTTGTCGAATATATGACAAAAAAAGATGAGAGATTGGTGAAGTTAAAATGGAGAAAAAAATAGATGTTTTCCAATAAAATTCAAATATATTACTGATATTTCCATGAAAGTCCAAGTTGATGATTCATGGCCTTGGCATCGAAGATTTGTTCATTTCAACACCCAAGCTTTGAAGTTGTTGCATAAGAAGAATATGATGAGAGGATTACCATACTTGAAAGAAACTAATGAAACTTGTGAATGATGTCTTCTTGGAAGGCAATATAGGTTACCATTCTCAACAGACAAAGTGTGTAGAGCAAAAGACTTGTTGGAGTTAATACACATAGACATCTGTGGATCGATGAGGACATCATCACTAACTAACAAGAGGTACTTCATCCTTTTCATTGATGACTTTTCTAGAATGACCTGGGTTTATTTCATTAAAGAAAAATCATAAGTTTTTGGAATATTTAAGAAGTTTAAAGCTCTTGTCGAGAAACAATGTGGGAGACATAAAATTTTTAAAAAGTGATTAAGGAAAAGAATATAATGCACATGAGTTCGATAAATTTTGTGAAGACGAAGGAATTGAGTGACAACTTACAATTGCATATTCTCCACAACAAAATGGTGTGTAAGAAAGGAAGAATCGCACAGTTATGGAGATGGCTAGATCAATGCTAAACGAGAAAGGCTTTCCTAACACTTTTTGGACAGAAGTAGTATACATTGTCATCTACATACTCAACAGATGTCCAACTAAAAACATTAAAGATAAGACTCCAATTGATGCTTGGATGGATAAAAATCATCACCTAAGCACTTATGAGTTTTTGGATCTATTTGCTACATACATGTACCTGATCAGAAAAAACACAAATTAGAAGACAAGGCTATATGAGGAATCTTCTTGAGATATAACATACAATCAAAAGGCTATAGAGTTTACAACCTACATAACAAAAGCTCAAGTTGAAGTTGATGAAAGTGCTTCTTGGTATTGGGAGAAAGGAGAAATCATGAGAAATAATACATTTATTCTGATGAATGCCTAGGAGGCATTACAAGTGATGTAGGATCTATCAAACATGTGTATAAGCATATGGAATCAAAATAACATGTAATATTGCATGGAAGAACATGAAATCATAATTTTCCCCAAATGTTAGGGTTCAAATTCGGCCCACACTTAGAAATTGAAAAACAATTCAATTCAACCGATTAAATTCAAGTTAGAACCCATAGGAAGTCATAGAAGATGAAAACAATGAAATTAATCGGTTCAATTGACTTGGAAATGTAAAAAACGCAACCAGTCATTTTGTTATGGGTTTCAATCGGTTCAATTCAAGGAAAACAAGTTTTGAGATGTTTCAACCGATTAAAATCAAGATACATGTCATAGGAGACCATAGGAAGTGAAAACAAGCATTTTAATCAGTGGAAAATTGATTAAAATAAGAATGAAGGTGCAGCTATGAAGAACGCTTAAGAACAAGTAAAGAACAAACATGGAGAAGAAAAGAGAATGAAGAACATGCCACTTTCATGAAGAAAGATAAGTGCAAAGGACAATCACTACTTGAATTATGGAAAACTCAAGATAAAATTCTAGAAATGAGGCTTACCTCTTGAACTTCAAAGAGAATTAGCTCTTGCTCTTAATTAATCTTCAAAGTTATGTTACAATTGAGACTCACACCTTTATATAGAAAGGGAAAACAAAAACGTATGCACATGGGTGGAATGTGAATGGTTTAGGCCATGTTTGGAAATGCTCCCAAGCTTCCCAAACAAGGCTCTTCCCACTAAATGTTATCCTTATGTCCAAACACCCCTCCTCTTGTGTTTATTTGTGACAAAATCATAAAAGAGACAAAACTATTTTTATTTTCAAGAAATTTACAAGAATTATTGATATTTCTAATGTTTTCTTCCAATTTCTTACACATTCCTCTAGTTTTTCTTCCTTTCTTTTCTTCAAAACTTTTTGTAAGCTTTTCTCTTTCCAATTCTTCGTTGTCTCTTCTTGTAACAACTCCTCCTTGTGATGAACTAGGTTCTTCATGATTTGGGATCATCTCATTTTCCAATACAACAATCTCAAGAAGAAGTTCATGAAGTGATAAAAGATCCAAGTATGCTTCTTTCACCTACGCAACAAGATTTCTCACCAAATTCTACTCCTAGATGAAAAAGATCTTTGGCAAATATATATAAAACAAGCAACAATAGCATAATCAACAACTGAAACAGAGTATGTGGTAGTTGCAGAAACTACAAGTCAAGTAATATGACTTAGACGAATACTTGAAAAAATGAGAGAGCAACAAGATGACTCTACTACTATTTACTGTGACAACAAGTCAACTATAGCCATGGTAAAGAATCTAGTCTATCATTAAAGAACAAAACACATAGTTATTAAATATCACTTCATCAGAGAGGTTGAAGTAACTAAACAAATTCAATTAGAGTACTACTGGACAGAAGATCAAGTTGTAGACATATTTACAAAGGCACTACCAAGAGTCAAATTTGAACAATTACGATCTATGCTTGGAGTTACTGAAATTTGCATCAAAGATAAGTGTTAAATTATGATGCAAATTTCTAGACAGTTCCAAAATATTTTAGAAAGTTCTAGAAAATCTTAAAAAGTTCTAAATAGTCTTTGGAAACTACTGGAATAATAACTCCTACGATTATGAGAACAATCTAAAATAGGAAGCATAAAGATATATTATGTGTAGAACAGTCTTTATACACTTAGAATAGTCAAGCTCTAAAAAATATTAGAACAATAAAAGAAGATGTCTCATGCCTATACATATGTGTGGTGGCATTCACATAGTATACATTCTCAAGTAAATTCAACAAAACTATTTTCCATCAAATCAACTACTACCTTGTTCAAAACTCCTCTATACTATCAATTATTTTCAATCTACTTTCTACTACATTGCTACTCATCTACTAAACTTGTGTACCTTTACTAAATTCTAATAGACCTCGTGGCCAAAGCCAAGAAGACCCAAAATCACAACAACTAGGAAAAAAAACAAGGCGAAAACACAAAGACTTGGAAGGCGAACAAGAAAACAAACCTTTATACAGAAAGAAAGAGACCAAGAAGGTCATATACTCGCAATACCAAAACCAGAAAACACCAAGAAACCTTTCTCCTTCAAAGACTAGGGTTTACAAACAAAGAGAAAAGAAAGTATTCTAATACACGCTTGGAGAAAGCCACCCACTGAGCCAAGCAGAACCGCTAGCCTCAGCCAAGCATAAAAATCCCGGTATGTAACGAAAAGAAGAAGACATGCTAAGCACCACAACACGCACTTAGCATCTTCTTGACATCCCAACTCCACCATAAAAAATCCAGACTACTTTTTATGTTAATTATAACATTATCTCAATTATTTAATCGACACAAAAAGTTCATATATGCATCAATTCTACAATCAACATAACCAACATAAAAATCTCTATACTGATAATTTTGCATCAATTTTACCATCAGTACAGAATTACTGCTAGGCCAACACTGGAAAAATAGATGATATGCTTATACATGAAATGTCAAAGTGGAATGGTGCTAATCTACACAGCTCATATGACTTGCTAAATGCTTTTTCTTTTTCAAGACGTAATATTCACCATGAGAGAAAGTGAAGGAGTTGAGGAATGTGTGAATAAGATATATCAACCACGAAAGAAAATGGAGAGAAAAAAACAAAGCAAAATGACAAAAAAATTATCATTAGCAAATAGAATCATGCAACAAAGTAATAAATCCAATGAACCACCCAAACAATTACCATTCTCAGTCATACATCCACATGAAATGACGAGGTTTTGAAACCTCTTACACAATTTAACACACTCATTTGAGAAAACGTAAAACAGCTTAATTTCAATATGGCAAAACTAAGCTATGAACATAATCATACGAGAAAAAATAAAACTTGTCCTCATTGAAAAGCTCATGGCGATCTATTCGATTATCTTTCTTATTGTATAGAATAAACTCCGCGCCATCGTAGCTTGCAAGTAGCACAGCATTATCATTCTCAGACAAACACAGAATCACTGGAAGACTTGAGCCATGAAGAACATGAATATGAAGATCTTCATAACTTACATTCAGCAAGAGTGTCCATGATTTTGAATCTCCAAATTCCTTCATTATCCAAACAACAAAACGAGTCCCTTGATGATGAGAAAGACACAAACAGCCCTTCAAAACCTCAAGCAAAGGCACATAAGGAGGGACTTCAGAAAGACCATCAGGCATAGACCAATAATTGCATTTCTTGTGCTTTAAATCGTAAGAAAAGATTTGTAACTCTTTGATGCTAACAGTTTCCCATCGATGACCAGACCTGGATTTGGGAAGTGCTAACCAGTTAACAGCACCACACACATAAGATCCATGGAGACTCAAAGCTGGGAAAGCTTCACAAGTTAAAGTATTTCTCCAGCAAGTGTCACCTAAAGAATAAACCCTCACATCCATTTTCTTTGATCTATTATCCAAAAAGACAACTTGGTAAGTGTCACTAGAATCATCGTAGCCAAACCCAAACATAAATAAATAAGGGTATTTATAATCACTGGAACGAATACGTATGCGTGGAGAATCTTCGCCCATGACCCTTGTGGATGGATTCCAAAACCGGACCCAGTATTCTTCAAATAAATCTCCACGGTAAGAATCTTGCAAGCAAACCAAGCCATTGCATACACCCAAGATAGTGTAATCGTGGTTGAATCGTTGACAAACATCAATGGTGGATGATGGGTTGTGAAGTAAATTTTGTAAGGAGCATGGTGTGGCACAATACCTGCTTTCATCGTTCTCATAGTCTCTGAAGGTTAATAAGAGGTGAGTGTTTTTGGAAGACCTTTGAAAGTGCAGTTTAACAAATGTAGGATCGAAGACGAGATGGTTAAACCACGTTGAAATGCACCTGAATCGCATGAGATCCTTCACTGGAACCCTTGACAAAATTTCTACCATGATTTCTTGAGGAAAAGCAGGAGATGAAGACATTTATGTGATGAGACGCACACAGAGAAAGAAGGTCAGAAACCCTAGTTTACACAAAGGTGCCAACTTTAATTGTGGAGAGAAAAATTGCAAATCCGATAAGGAAGAACAAAGAAGGGAAGAAGATGAAGAGATCTGGTAGAAGATGAAGAGATCTGTATAAGATGTCTTTTGATGATCCTAATTTTGATAATTTGGAAAAGATAATTTATTATGTATGCTCCTAATTAATAATATTTCATTGATTTTCTCTTAGTTTTAAGTCTAGATAAATTTTATATATAAAATTAATTTATATATGAGTTAAAAGTGAAGTTTTAAAAAACATGAAAAAATTTCAACAAAAAAATATTTAAAGAGAGGTAAAGTGATTCTGAAGAGATACTCAACGACATATATTCTAATCAATACATTATTTATTATATTAAAAACACTGTTAATATATTATCAGAACACATTTCTTTTGTTGGCTAAAACATTTGTAAAAAATACAAACTTACATACGTATTTCTGGTTTAATTATTACTTAAAAACACAATTCAACTAAATATAAGAATCAAACACCTTTTGGTTTTTAATTTATATAAAATCTAAACTAAATTAATATTCTACTGTTCACTTTAAATCAGCTTTTAGTGATTTTTGTGACTAACAAATTTTTAAACATTTTTCTATATGTTAAACATTTTTTACTGAAAATTTGTCAAATAATGGATACGTTATTTTTTTACAAGTGTTGTCTAATTTTAAACTTTTATATCCATAAATAAATTATGTAATTTTATAATTAAAATTTTGACTTAATTAATTTTTTATTCTCTACTAAATTTGAGTATTTTCAAGTCTGTTAAATTTTTTGGTTTGATTAAATATTCAAAATATTTAAATTTTTTAATTGAATTTTAATTATTAGATTTTTTTAATTAAATGGATGATGTGGTTGTTACTTTGTCTCCACAAAGAAAATAAAAACTAATTTAAATTAAATTTTAAATCTATCACAAATTTAATATTTTTAATTGAGATTTTATTAAAAAAAATTGTTCTATTAGACACTCAAAATATTTATATCTTTTAATTAAATTTTTATTACTTTATTTCACAGTCAACTAAATCGATATAATTATATAAGTTTTCAATCTCAAATACAACACACTTATTATTATTATTCAATTATAAAACTTTTTAAAATAAGTTTAATAATTATTAATAAATTTATTGATCAAGTTATTAAAATACTTAATTATTAAAAAAATCAAAATTTCTATAAAATCATAGGTTATCATGTAATTCGCAATATTTAAAATTTGTTAATAAAAAATATTATTTAAAATTTATTAAGTTTGGGTTCACAATTCATTCCTAAAGACCTTTTTATTAAATGAGTTTTTCATATTTTAAATAATTATTTCAATATTAAAATAAACATATATTTTAATATTTTTAAATTTTTATTAAACATGTTTATATTTTAAATGTAATATTTATTATATTTAAAAAATATTTATTTATTTAAAAAAATTGAAATATTTATTAAACTTAATTATATTCTAAATGAAATATTTTTTATTTTAAATAAATATTTTTTACTAAATTTTGATTGTGAACAATACTATATAAAAAATACTATATGAGTAAATATTTGGCACAATGTGCTATTTAAAAAATTAAAAAATGTAAGGTTTAATAAGTCTTTTAATTCCAATATTTTGTGAGAATTTACAATGTTTTTCCACGTTTATTTTTTTTCTCAATTGAATCCCAAATTTTATTAAAATATGTCAATGTGATCCTTTTTGTTAAAAACTCATAGATTGTAATGTTCATATTTGTACCCTTTTGTCATTATTCACGTGTCACAAGTTAACTTGGATGTGTCACACCTCATACAGTTAACATCGTTAACATTAATCTGACAGAAGGGATCACATTGATAGATTTTAATAAAATTTGGAACTCAATTGAGAAAAAACATAAAGGTGGGAAAATATTGTAAATTCTCACAAAATATTAGCACCAAAATGCCTATTAAACCAAAATGTAACAATGTTATGTGGGTAAAAAAAATCCATGTTGCTCTAGTTTATGGTAAAATCAAATTGTAAGGATTCAATTGAAAAATATAAAAATTTTGAGTACTCAATAAAACAATTTTTTTTAGTAAGCACTCAATTGAAAATCTCAAAACTATGAGCAATTTAAAACTTAATCAAGTCAATTTTGTTAGCAGGGGAGCTTCGGATTTGATCATTTCAATCAGGTTCTTCCAACTTATGTTGGCAAACTATCTTGATTGCAAGACAACCTTCTTCCTACTTAGTGTTAGGAGTTTTTGTAAGACTTTCTCCTTGATAAGAATCAACCAAAGTAGATTGAGAGATCTTGCTTTTTAAAAGCTGCATATGATTTTCAAGTTGCATATGGTTTTCATAAAGTTTTGGCTTAAACATTTGTTTCTAAGTTTTACTAGGTTCTGATTTTAATTTGAAATTTAATGAATTAAACTGGAGTCATCTTTTTTAACCTAATTGTTAAACATAGTTCTTTTTAAAAGGCTTAAAGATTTTACCTCAATTATTAATGGACTAAAATCACTAAAAGGAGTAGTTATGAAATAATTTTTTTTAACTTTGCTTTTAAAAGATCCTCTTTACATAATAACATAAACAGATCAGAGTGAAATTTACAACAGAGATCAAGAATTTTGAAAAAGATTTTGAAAGAGTTGTTTCCATGTCATTAATTTGAAATCACTTTGTTTTTCTCTTTTTGGGCAAGGCTTGTCCATCATCAAGAAGGGAGTTTTTCTTTTTCTTCATCTCTACTGTTGTTCTTGTAATATACATTGTGTTTCTTTACTAGTTTTTTTATGAGGTGTAAAAGATTTTTCTCTTATCTTTGCGGGTTTGTGAAGGTTCTTGGATAGGGTTTTCAAGAATTGGATTCTATGGTAGGATGCTGCAAGTTAAAATTTCCTCTTGTACTGTTTAAGGTGTAGGATCTGGTTCGTCTGTTTGATTATTTGTAAAACTTGAGTTTAGTTGATTTTCTTACCAAGATAGCTGGAACTGGATGTAGCTTCTTGTGGAGTAAATCAATATAATTATCTGTGTGCACTGTCTTCTCTTTTATCTCTATTTTACATTTATGATTTGCTGCATTTTTTCTTAAAACTCAAATCAAAATTGAATATATAAATATGGAATTCTTGTTTTCTTAAATTGAGGATGAAAATCAATTGGATTTCAATTCACCACGTCTTGAATTGTCTTGAATGTTTACAAATTTTTATTTTTCATGTGAAAATATGCCTGCTTGTATAAAATAATAGATATATCATCTCACTTAATAGCAAAATTAAACAACAGAAACTCAATTAAAAAATATAACTATTTTAGGTACTTATTATAGAACAATTTTTTTAATAAAGAATCAATTAAAAAAATCCAAATTTATAACAAATTTAAAACTTAATTAACATTTTTTTAATTCAAAATCACATCATATTGTTAGGTTGAAAATAAATAAATAAACTCTAAAGTAGTTTTAATTTTAATCAACTCTTAATTTTTTAGTTGATTCGATTGTGAACACTTTTATTGATATGTTTTCACTTCTTATTCGATGAGGATCACCAATAATTAATTTTTTCTAATAATTATTAATTAGTATTATAATCATGCTATCGTTGCACATTTTGTAAAATTTATTTTAGAATTAAATATGTTTTTAGTCTTGTTAGCATTTTTCAAGACCAAGTGTTAATGAAGTCTTCCAGAGTTTTTATGAAGTCTCAAAGTTTTGATGATGAAGATTTAGAGTGATCCAAACAACATTAAAGACTTGTGCCATCTCACAAAGGAAGGTTGCTTGGTAGAAAAGGAAAGGCATAAAGAGTGTTTAAAGCTTTCAAGAGAGAAGATTGATGAAGATTTTCTCAAGAGCTGAAGGATCAAGAGTAGAAGGTTTGATTTTGGGTGTCGGATAAAAAGAGTAAGTCATAAATCCCATTCAAGACCTTTCCAAACAAGAGAGCAAAGTGTTTTCTCGCAAAAATGTTTTTCTACGCTTTTAATCGATTATGATACGTAGATAATCGATTATTTAACTTAAAATTTGAATTAAAAATGTTTAACGAGCTAAATAATCGATTAAGTGTTTTTGATAATTGATTATATTGATTCTGGGTTAATATAATCGATTATGGCCTTAATCTAATCGATTATATCAGACAAATTTAGTTTTCCAGTTTTTAAACATGATATAATCGATTAAATGAGTCGTTTTTGCGAAATCAATACCAAATCAACCTAAGAATGGAAACTTTGGAGCATTTTCGTATTATAAAATGAAAGAGAATGTCTTAGGTTAAACACATCTGATTAAACACAAACTTTCAAAGTGTTCTTGCGCCTTAGCTTTTCAAAACCGCTTTCCTGCTCTCTCAAGTTTGATCAAGTCTTTGGAAGTGGTGATCTTTGTGCTTAAGCTTTCTATCCAGCACTATTATCAAGTGTATTCTTTTACTGTTTTTTATAAACGGGAAAATTCATCCCTTGGATCTCTTGTGTGTCAAGAGAGGTGGGTTTCATCCTCAGTGTGTCTGGGGAGGTGTTCATCCTTAGTGTGTCTAAGGAGGTGTTTCCTTTATCTTTATTTGTTATTGCATGAATTGGTGTTTGTAATTTCAATTAAAGATAGTGGGGTGATCATCACGCAATTGTGGTGGTTGGAAACTGGACGTAGGATTGGCTTAATCCGAACCAGTATAAATCTCTGTGTTCTTTCTCTTTCCCTATCTCTTTTTTTATTGTGGATCATATTAACAATTGCAACTCAATCCGCATTAATCAAAGGTTAAGGAAAATCCGCATCCTAGTTTTTTAAAAGTAATTTAAAATCTGGAAATTTATTTGAAAGGGAAAAAGTTTATTAAAAATCCAATTCACCCCCCCTCTTGGTTTTTACACTGCCGTCTTTATTTAACAAGTCTCTAACGTATTTGTGAAAATTGTGTTATGTTCCTAAATCAAACTTTGAACTTATTTCGTTCTTATACTTTTTATAAACTGGTGTCAAAATTGTGTTTCGTCTCTTTCCTCAAAGAGGTTTTTATTTGTCATCGAGAATCGTATACACCTGTTTATGAAGTATAAGGACGAAATAGGTTCGAGGTTTGTCTCAATTTTGACAAATAATTCAAGGACTTAAACCATATTAACCCTTTATTTTATATAATTTAAATCAATAATTTTTTATTATAATAAACCTGAATATATAATTTATTTTAAATAAAAGGTAAAATAAGTTTTTTTGGTTTCAATTTTTTAGGCCATTTTACAATGTTTTTCCCCAACTATTTTTTTTTCTCAATCAAGTCTCATTTTTTATTAAAAGCAATCAATGTGGTCCCTTGTATTAGATTGACGTTGATGGCATTAGAAAAGTGACACATGGCACATGCAATGACACGTGACGTACGCAATGAGAGATTTAAAAAAATATATTTAAGAGTTATAAATTATTTAGTAGATATGTTTACAAAAATAAATACTATATAAAGTATTCCAAAACACTTCTACGGAAAACTTTCAATATAAAAAAGTAAGCACATAATAGCAAAATAGGTTTTTCTTTCTCTCCTTTTTCTCTTTCCTCTCTCTCTGACATGTGTCCTATGCATTTGACACGTGTCTTGTCATGTATTACATCATCACTCTTTTAACGTCATCTATACCAATTTAACGAAAAACAACATATTGATTGATTTTCACCAAAATTGGGACTACATTGAGAAAAAATAATAACATTGCAAGAACTCACAAATAATTGGGACAAGAAAACCTTTTTTTCCTTTAGTTATTAATGAAAATTTATTCTTAAAGGTTAAATGTGTTTATTGGTGTTGGGTTGGGCTCCCAACTATGTGTCTAAAAGGCCCAAACTTGTCAAGCCCATTTTGTCTCACTTAAGACAGTGGAGAGGGGTCATCTAGGTCAAGAGAGTGTTATTTTTCCGCAGCCACTGAAAAGAGAAAGAAGAGAAAAAAAAGTGTAGAAAAGTTGATTCGCATACACACAGACTGGTTCCCATAAAATCACGATTCCCGCTTCGTTCACCGTTGGATCGAGCTGGAAATTTACAGCAGGTCCGTAACACATGGTTCTTCATTCTGATCGTTGGGATCGTGAATTGGAAGTCTGAAGTTGAAGATATTAATTTCGTACAGTAGCTCTGTTTTGAGGTTTCTTCTTCTTTTGCTCTTCAATTTGAAAGCTTTATTACTTTTTGATATTGGCTGATTATAAGCACTTGTTTATGCATTTGATTAGACTTTCTTGTATCCTTATTTGATCATAGTGGAGCTTGATTGACTGGCTTGTGCCCGTGGATTTTTCCTTCTCACTTTGAGAGGGTTTTCCCATGTTAAAATATTTGGTGTTTCTTTTGTGATTATTTCTGCAGTTTTCTGTTGTTGTTGCTCCTCATAGATTCTTGCAAGTTGGGGGAATTTTTTCTGTTGTATAATTTGGTATTTTTACTTGTTGAGTTGTTGTTTCCCCTATCAATTGGATGGATTCTTAGAGACTTTAGCTTAGGAAGGCATAGCTGAATAAGGAGGGTGGTTTGTGATAAATGATATTTCAACTCAATTGTTTATACAAATTCACTCCCTTTATTTGTATTTTTGTCATGATCTATTCTCTTTTGAGTTTAAAGGTTTACAATACTTCTATTTTTTGAAAGAAAATTATTACTACTCACTTCTTTAATATTTTTAAGAGAAATGAGAGCTTGAAGATTCAGTTTTGAAAGTCTACTACTTCTTGCCTAGCCACAAGTTTCCCACGCCCTACGAGAAGATGATCGAGTCGTTGGGCAGCCAGTACTCTCACTGGGCGAAAAAGATTAAAATATTATTTTTTTACACATGGACTCTCGTCCAGTGAGAGGAGTTTCTCATCCAGCGAGAAATCGCTTTTTAAACCACTTTTAAAAAGTGATCTTTTGGATTCATTGGGGACTTTTTTCTTGCAATAGAAACTAGGGGGGAAAGGAGAAAGCTGGGACGAAACAAGGGCTTGGGAGAAGCTTCCCTCTTCAAGATCATTCATTCCTTGTCCAATTTTTTTGCTCCAAATGTCTAGGAGCAGCTAACTCCCCTTCTCATTGGGGTTGGACTTCCTGAAATCAACTTAGCATAAGTAGGCATCTGTTGGAGTGCTTCAGAGAATGGAATATTGATTTCAAGCTTCTTGAATATGTCTATGAATCTTGCAAATTGCTTCTCCTTCTCCTTCCTTGAATGAAATTGAGGGTAAGGTAGGGACTTCATTTGACTTTTCTCTTTTCTCTTTCCCTCTTCTTTTTTATTTTTTTGATCTATCTCACTTTCTTCCCTCAACTCATCTTTCTCACTCTCATTTTTTCTCTCACACTCATTTTTTCAATCTCTTTCTCTTTTTCTCTCTTCTCACCTTTTTCCTCCAATATTTATCCACTCCTTGTGATAATAGCTTGATAGTGCTCCTTTTGATTAACCTCAGTGCTTGCCACAAAGTTCTTTTCCAGTTTCTCCTTCAATTTCTTAGCTAGTTGCCCCACTTGAATCTCCAAGTTTCTAATAGATGCTTCAGTACTCTTATGGTTGGAGATAGAAACTTGCATGAATTGTTGGAGGGTGTCCTCAAGCTTAGTAGTTCTATCATACAAGGATGGTTGTTGCTTTTGTTGTTGTTGACAAGGAGGTCTACTTGATGATCCAGCTTGCCCCATACCAGGATGAGGTCTACACCCTTGATTGTAGTTGTTGTAACCTCCTTGTCGGCCTTGATTTCCCACATAGTTGACATCTTCAGATGAGGTGGGCAGCATAACACATTATCCATTAACATAGTCTCCATCACACAGTTCACAACTTTGAGCTTGATGATGTTGTGCTTGAGACACGTTCATCGTTTTCAACTCTTGGGCAAGTAGAGTCAACTTCTTCATAAGTGCTTCAAGATGTTGAGTCATTAGCTTATTTTAAGCTAACAAAGCATCTTGGGATTGTAACTCCAACACACCTCGCCTTTGAGATGAAGCACTTTCATGATGCACTTCATAATCATTAGAGGCCATATTCTCAATTAACTCATGAGCCTCACTAGGTGTCTTCCACTTGATCATACCTCCAGCTGAGGCATCCAATATCAACTTTGTTTGAGATTTTAATCCTCCCAAAAGTATATTAATTTGAGTTGGTTCATCAAAACCGTGAGTGGGAGTCTTTCTCAATAAACCCTTGAATCTATCCCAAGCTTGACTTAGGGATTCATAAACATCTTGTCGGAAAGAGGAGATTTCTTGCTTGCCTTAATTAACCTTCGACTGAGGGAAATACTTGTTTAGAAACTTAGAGACAACATCATCTCACTCAGTGAGACTATTCTTAGGAAATGAGTGCAGCCATGTCTTAACACCACCAGCCAATGAAAATTGGAATAAACTCATGCGAATAGCTTCATCAGGCACTTGGTGAATCTTCATAGTGTTGCATATCTCCAAGGAGGTTGCGATATGAGTATAAGGATTCTCATGAGATAGCCCATGAAATTGATTGTTCTGAACATGATGGATAAAATTAGGCTTCATCTCCATATTTGCTGCGTTCACCACTGGCCTTGCAATAATGTTGAAGTTGAGTGACCCAGAAAAAGTGGCATAGTCTTCTAATGTGCCTTCCTCCTTCTCTGTTACAATCCTCCACATTTTACTTCTTTCTTTCTTCGATTTCGCTCCTATTCCGATATGTTTCTTTTTTCTCTTTCTGATTTTGCCAAGGACATTTGTTGTTGTTCGCAATACATTTGTCTCTTGTGTTTTGATTTTCTATTATTGCCTGTTGAAAGAACACATTCTGCCCATGATATGTATAGTTCGTATTGCATGTTTATCTTCTATTTTGTTTGTTCTTTTTACTTGACTGTGTGTGAACTAATAAGAGTTTCATGAATTTTTGCATCTGTTTATCGTGTTATGTATGGTGTTGTTACGTTGTAGCATGTGTGTTCTGATCTGTTAGTATTTAGTTTCATTTATTTTAAATAAGCATTGCCCATGCATGTCCCTATTTTGTTTGTGTTTTTCTGATCCCGTAGCCCAACGAGCATGTCGTTGTTGTGTTCAGCCGCCAACGGCTGGTTTTGGTCGCCCAACAAAATTCAAAAATATCTGCTCTCTGTTTGTAGTCGTTAGGCTGTCGAAACTCATCGCCCAGTGAAATTGAAAATTAATTACTCTCTATTTTGGTTGTCACTGGGCGAGCCTGGTCTCAAGCCCAGTTACCAGTCACTACTACATGCTAAAATTCTGAGTGTTGTGTCAAATCTTGATACTATGTCTTGTTTAATTGCAAACGACTCCTCCCAAAACCTCTGTTGATGCTCCCAAAATGAAAAAGAAAGTAGCATCATCTTCCTCTCGGGGCTCTCCATTTGAATTTTTACCTCAAAACCTAGTGGAAAACTTTTATCAACATAGGTTTGCCTCAAAGGTCACTGCAAACCATTTTTTGGAGATCATGCCCCGGGGGCTGCTGTTGGAGCAGAGGGTAAAGCTAGCACCAGGAGAGTATGATGAGTTTTGTAACAAGTTGGAACGCCGCTTGTGGCATAAGGTGTTGGGGAATCTCCCCAATGAGGTCAATGGGGTACTAGTAAAGGAGTTTTACGCTAATGCCACAATCCAGAGGGGAATATGCCCCACTAGGCTAAAGTAAGGGGAAAGTTGATAAAATTTGACCGAAGAACGTTGAATTCTTTTCTGAAGACCACTCCCAGTGTTGCAGGGCAGCAAAGCCCTTATGGGTAGTTTTTAAATACACCAAAGGATCATGCTACTATTGCTTCCACCCTATGCACTCATGGACACACTTTTGTCTTGGGGGTAGATGGTGTGCCTGTCCGTATCCTGAGGAAGCATCTCACCTCGCTTGCCCAAATGTGGAATGCCTTTTCCTTCACCAACCTGGACCCCAACACTCATACATCAAACGTCAACATGGAGCGGTCATATCTCATTTATGGCATCATCCAGGGCCTAGACATGGATATAGGTGACAATGCCACCTACAAGCTTAGCTTTCCTGCCACCATAACAGCCCTCTGCAAAGGAAAGGGAGTAATTTCTGACACTCCTGTACTTCTTCCTCTTCAACCCACTATTGACAGGAAGTTCATCACAAAGCACTGCATCAACAAGGGCGGCTTATCATCCGCTGCTGAGCCGGGACCTAGAGCAGTAGGTCCATCACGAAGTCCCCGTGACTCCTCTGAATATGTCACAGAGGAAACTTTTGCAGCTGTTATGACCCAACGGGCAACCCGGAAGGATGCACTAAGGCAGGGCAATATTGGTTGATGGATTACTTGCATAAGTTGTCCCTTCTCTCCCCCCAGGTGCCAGTTCGAAGCCAGAGTGCCATGGCCTAGGGACAGGCCTAGCTCCCCAAGGTGGTGTGGGTATGCAGGTGGGTATGCAAGTGGAGATGATGCATGTGAAGGTGGTGCAAGTGTTGCTGCTGATCAGAAAGAGCCACAATCAGGATGGAGGTCATGGCAGTGATCGATGTTATTTAATAATTACTTTATTCTAGTTTTTTTATTATCTTATTTGGTTTTACTTTCATTATGTTTAGTACTATTTATATATCAGAATAATTTAATTTCAATATTTTGGAAGCATGAGTAACATTGATTTTCTTGAGAATTATCTGCTGCATAGTATGATAGGTTTAACTACAATATTCTGAGTTGAAATTTTATGTTTGTGGATGCATGAGAATTTGATTTTCCAAACTTAGATTGATATGTGACTCAGCGGAAGTATTTGTTGAGTGTTTACACAAAAAGTTGAGGTTGTCAGTGAAGTAAGCTGCTTATTGTCATAAATGTGTTTTTGCATGATTCTGAACAATATAAACATGTGCTTGATTTGATATGATTAAGGCAATTGTTTTGTTTTGTGAGGATTTCACCTACTAAGTTGATACGATCATGAAGATGACAACTGTAGTTTTAGGATTTCTAAATTTAATTTTTAATATTTGGTAATTTGGATTTAATTTTCTTTGTGGGCCTTTATTGGTTGGGCTTTGTATTTTTGTTCTTTTTCCAGTTTTGGGCCTAATTAGTTAATGGGCCTTGTATTAGGTCCATTAGTATAAATAGGATTCTCATAACTCTTTGTAAGCAGAATTCAGATTTTAAGGAGTTGAGACTTTGGCTCCGTGAATTCTCTCTTGGTTCTCGAGTAGAACTTTAGATTCTTATCTGTAAATTTTTGAATTTAGAGTGGCGAATCCTCACTGGACTTATCAGTCAGAAATGATTGTGGCATCTTCTCCATCCCTAACCCCTTTCCGCATTTTCAATTTTTGATCTTTGATTTTGGAGAAAATTTGTCGAAACGATCCGTTCATCCCGTTTTTGGACAGATTCGCGTCATTTGGTATCAGAGCTTTGGTTTAATTTCCATGCTTACAAGGTGTTTGTCTTCTTGTTTCATCCATATATTATTGGTAGCTTGTGAAAATTGTGAATCCATGACAAAATCTATCCAAATCATGTTCCATAGCTAATTTTCGTCAAAAAATACTGCACCTATTTTGGGTTATGTTGCATGCCAAGTGACCTTTCATGAAGTATGATGAGTATGTGCATAAGTAAGGGCCATGGAACATTATTTTTGGACTGAAAATTGCATGAGAGCTACATGTTTGATCATATGCTTGAGTCAAGTTTAGAGTCTTCTTGTGTTGCTTTCCCTTTGCTTGAGTCACATGTCATATAATTTTTCCCTTTGAGTTTTCTTATCCTTGCTTCCAATACTTGAACATGTTTGATAAAATGTTTAGCTAAAATTGCATGTAACTTGAATTGATTGGTTGAACATTAATGAAATAAAGAGCATTCTTGCATAGCCTAGAGCTTGTGTTGCGTTCTTGGGTGTTCTTCCCCCTCTTGGAGTCTTATCTTGAGCCTTGGCTCAAGTGGCGGCTAACACCACTCATCTTGGGTTGGACCATTGTAACAGCCCCATATTGGCCAAATGAGGAAATATTGACTCAAGGAGCACAAAACGTGGCTGAGGAATCAAAAGATGAGCAAATGATGGAAGGGCAGAAAAAGACAAAGTTAGTTATGCAAGAAGGACACGTGGAAGAATCTCCTTGGATCATGCACCCATGCCAAGGAGGCAGAAAGAAGCGTGACAACGTTTGTTTGCAAGGCTATGTGCGTGGATGAGCTTACTATATGTATGACCTCTCAGGATGAAAGAAGGCATTGTGAATTGTTGTACTGAGTCTATTCTCTCTCATCTTCCTTCTATCTGAATTCTCATCCCTTTCGTCTGTACCTCTCTTGTATTTCCTTCCAATTCAGTGTAACAGAATATTGCCATTAATAATACAAGTACTACCCTGAGTGCATCTTCATTACTGTTTCATTACTTTCTTACTGTACTAGCAATTTCTTGCTACATTTGGTGCTTTCATTGCCTCTGCCATGGCAGAAAACACACGTATGAAAGATATGCAAAATGAAATTAAAGAATTACTAGAAACTGTTGCATTCTTAAGGCAAAGAGACACAGATCACTCCTTGCAGAACCAACAAACAAACAACACTCTGGAGGATTTAAAGGAGATGCTCAGATCTATGTCCATTACTCAATCTCATCAGACTAACCCTCCACAAGGGATCAAACCACCTTTTCAAGTAAGAAATGTTAAGATCGATTTTCCTAGATTCGATGGTTCTGAAGTATTATCCTGGATATTTAAGGCTAACAATTTTTTGAATTTTATGATACAACTGATGATCATCGATTAACTATAGCTGATGTGCATTTAGACAAAGAGGTAGTGCCTTGGTTTCAGATGATAACTAGAATGCAACCATTTCAGTCATGGAAACATTTCACAAAGGCTTTAGAACTTGAGTTTAGACCCTCTCCATTTGAATGCCCAAGGTCTATTTTGTTTAAACTTGGTCAAACAACCTCAGTTAATGAATATTACATGGAATTTATTTCACTTGCTAATCGTGTTTATGGGCTCAGTCCAGATGCCTTCCTAGATTGTTTTATCAGTGGCCTTAAACCAGAAATTAAAAGAGATGTAATTGCCCAATGTCCCTTATCCCTGCTCAAAGCAGTTTCCCTAGCCAAGCTTTATGAAGAAAAATATACTTATAAGCCAAAACCTACTTACAAACAGCCCACAAATCAAAACCACTCATACACATATCCAAAAATACACAACTATCAGCCACCCCTCTTACCAACACCTAACCAAAAACCTACTTACCAAGTCACTGCAAACCCACATAACACCCCAAACAACCCTATAAGAAAAATGACACCTGCAGAAATGCAAGTGCGAAGAGAGAAAGGTCTCTGCTATACTTGTGATAATAAGTTCACACCCCAACACAGATGTCCCAATAGGCATTTTATGATTATGCAAGTGCAGGATGAAATTCCAGAAACTGAGGATACTGCACAACAAACTGAATTGGTAGAGGACAATGCTGAACAGGAGCATCACTTGTCTTTTAATGCATTAAAAGGCAACAGTGGCTTGGGCACAATAAGATTCAGTGGCAGGATTCAGGGTCATTCTGTGAGAATCCTCCTGGACGGTGGTAGCTCAGATAACTTTCTGCAACCAAGAGTGGCTCAGTTTCTTAGCCTGCCAATTCAACCTGCAACACAATTTCATGTAATGGTAGGCAATGGTCACTCCATGACAGCAGAAGGACTCATTCCTGATTTGGCAATTGAAGTTCAGGGTCATGAACTACACTGTCCTGTCTATTTATTACCTGTTGCAGGAGCTGACTTAATCCTTGGAGCAACTTGGCTGTCCACATTGGGTCCTCATGTGGCAGACTATAGTGCTTTACAATTTAAATTCATGTTGAATGGCAAATTCATAACACTGCAAGGTGACAGACCAACTTTACCTCAACATGCCCAATTTCACCACATCAGGAGATTTCATCATACTGATGCTATAGCTGAGTGTTTCACTGTCCACTTACAAACTCCTGACAGGGTTAAAGATGAATTCAGTGAATTTCCCAAGGATTTAGATCCCGAATTAGCTCTGCTTCTACATACTTACAGGAAGGTTTTTAACAAACCTACTGGCTTGCCTCCTCAGAGATTACATGATCATGCTATTCCTCTACTAGAAGGTTCAAACCCTGTCAAAGTTAGACCTTACAGGTATGCTCATAGTCAAAAATCTGTAATTGAGCAAATGGTGCATCAAATGTTAGAGGAAGGTATAATCCAGCCAAGTACAAGCCCATTTTCATCTCCAATCCTATTGGTCAAGAAGAAGGATGGCACATGGAGATTTTGTACAGATTATAGAGCTCTTAACAATATCACTGTGAAAGACAGTTATCCCATGCCTACTGTGGATGAACTGTTAGATGAATTATATGGAGCTCACTTCTTTTCAAAGCTGGACTTGAGGTAAGGTTACCACCAGATTTTGGTCAAACCAGAAGATAGACACAAGACAACATTTAGGACACACCAAGGGCATTATGAATGGCTAGTGATGCCCTTTGGGTTGACAAATGCACCAGCTTCTTTTCAACACCTCATGAATGATATTTTTCAAACACTGCTGCGAAAATGTGTCCTAGTGTTTTTTGACGATATTTTAATCTATAGTCCTACTTGGTCTGCTCATTTGCAGGATGTAGAGAAGGTGTTGAAGACCCTACAACATTATTCCTTATTTGCCAAGTTCTCCAAATGTGTATTTGGTACAGTGCAAGTTGACTATTTGGGCCATACTGTGTCTCAACAAGGTGTTTCAATGGATCAAGCTAAGATTGCAGCTATCTTAGAATGGCCAGAACCTAGGACTATGATGCAATTGAGAGGATTCCTAGGTATCACTGGATACTACAGAAGATTTATAAAGCATTATGCCAACATTGCTGAGCCTCTTACTAAGTTACTTAAAAAGGATGCATTCCGTTGGTCTGCTAAAGCTACTGCTGCATTTCAGGAATTGAGAAAAGCTGTTACAACAGCACCTGTATTAGCTCTACATGATTTTTCCAAGCCATTCATATTAGAAACTGATACTTTTGGAATAGGCATTGGAGCTGTGTTAAGTCAGGGAAAGCACCCAATAGCCTATTTTTCAAAAAAATTGTCACCAAGGATGCAGAAGCAATCAGCCTACTCCCGAGAACTGTTTGCTATAACAGAGGCCCTAGCAAAGTTCAGGCACTACTTGCTTGGACACAAGTTTACTATTAGAACAGACCAGAAAAGCATCAGACACTTGGCAGATCAGACAATCCAAACCCCTGAACAGCAGAATTGGTTGCACAAATTCTTGGGTTTTGATTTCAAAATTGAATACAAACCAGGGAAGGATAACATTGCAGCAGATGCTTTATCCAGGTCCTTCTATTTAGCTTGGTCTGAGACAGTTCCTATTTTTTACAGCAATTGATAACTGCCATTTCTAAGGATCCTCATTGGCAATTATAACTTCAAAATTGTATCCTAAATCAATCTAGTAACCCTCATATTACTTGCAGAGAGGGTTTGCTTTTTTGGAAGGGAAGGTTGATAATTCCTCAGAACCCTAGTCTTATTCAGCAGATTCTACAGGAATATCATGACTCCACAGTGGGTGGGCATTCAGGCATTGCCAGAACTACAGCAAGAATAAGAAATGAATTCTACTGGCCTAAGATGATGCAAGATATCCAAACTTATGTGCAACACTGCTCTATCTGCCAACAAGCTAAACATCTGAACACTCAGTCAGTTGGTCTCCTTCAGCCATTGCCAATTCCTACTCAAATTTGGGAGGACATTGCCATGGATTTTGTTACTGGGCTACCTATAGCAAACGGGTATACTATGATTATGGTGGTAGTGGATAGACTCTCAAAATATGGTCATTCTCAACCATTAAAGTCTGATTTCACAAGTCTGCAGGTTGCTGAAACATTCATCAATTCAGTAGTCAGACTTCATGGCATTCCAAAGACCATAGTTTCTGACAAAGACAAAGTTTTCATTAGCAAGTTTTGGCAACATCTCTTCAGACTCCAAGGTACAACTCTAGCTATGTCCTCATCATACCATCCTCAATCAGATGGGCAGACAAAAGCTCTTAATAAATGCCTTGAAATGTATCTCAGATGTTTCTCTAGTCAATCACCTAAGGAGTGGGTGAAGTATCTACCCTAGGCGGAGTATTGGTACAATACTTCACTCCATAACAGCTTAGGAATGACTCCCTTCCAAGAAGTATATGGCAGACCACCACCTACCCTCATCAGACATACACCTTCTTAGCATGACAATCAGACTGCTCAGGATATGCTGCAAGCAAGAGATATCTTACTGAGCAAGCTAAAGGACAACTTGAATTTAGCTCAGCAACACATGAAAGTACAGGCAGATAAGACCAGAAAGGATGTTAGCTTTGTAGAAGGAGAAAAAGTATGGGTCAAATTACAACCTTATAGGCAACACTCAGTGGCCTTAAGGAGAAATCAGAAGCTTAGCATGAAGTATTTTGGCCCCTTCACAATCATTAAGAGAATTGGCAAAGTGGCTTATAAACTTCTACTGCCAGAGGATGCTAAGATACATCCAGTTTTCCATGTATCACAATTGAAAGCATTCAAAGGCAATGAAGTTACAACTCACATACCAACTCCTTTGTTAGTTGATGAGAATGGAATGTCACTGCAACCTAAGGCTATTTTGCAACACAGAACAGTACTCCAGAAAGGCAAAGAAATTTCACAAGTTTTGGTTCAATGGGCTGGTCAACAGCCTGAAGAAGCCTCATGGGAAGATAGAACAACAATGGAGCAGTCCTATCCTCACTTCAACCTTGAGGACAAGGTTGTTCTTAATGGGAGAGGTAATGTAACAGCCCCATATTGGCCAAATGAGGAAATATTGACTCAAGGAGCACAAAACGTGGCTGAGGAATCAAAAGATGAGCAAATGATGGAAGGGCAGAAAAAGACAAAGTTAGTTATGCAAGAAGGACACGTGGAAGAATCTCCTTGGATCATGCACCCACGCCAAGGAGGCAGAAAGAAGCGTGACAACGTTCGTTTGCAAGGCTACGTGCGTGGATGAGCTCACTATATGTATGACCTCTCAGGATGAAAGAAGGCATTGTGAATTGTTGTACTGAGTCTATTCTCTCTCATCTTCCTTCTATCTGAATTCTCATCCCTTTCGTTTGTACCTCTCTTGTATTTCCTTCCAATTTAGTGTAACAGAATATTGTCATTAATAATACAAGTACTACCCTGAGTGCATCTTCATTACTGTTTCATTACTTTCTTATTGTACTAGCAATTTCTTGCTACAACCATCCCCCAAGTGGCGTGTAGCACTCCACTCCCCTCCCCTTCTCTCAATCTCTTCCTCCATTATTGTTTCATGTTCTTTACTTTCATGCTCTTTAATTTCCAGCACTTTACTTTCATGTCATTTACTCTTATGTCATTATGATTCAAGCCTTGTCTTAAATTGTGTTGGCTGGTTTTTATATTTTTTCATTCTCTTCTCCTCTTGAGCTCCTTGTGAAGTGAACCTTCACACTTAGATAACCTTATAATTTTGATCCAAGTGGTGATAACGTGAATTAGGGGGAATTGAAAATGTGTGGGGTCCACGATTTTGGAATCAATTTAATTTCCACTTATTCCCATGCATGCAATCAAGATCCGCTGGTGAGTTTGATTAGCTTGGTGAATTGAATTTCAACTTCAAGAAACAATTGAAAAAAAAAGGATTGGTGCAGTTGAGATTGGTGTTGAAACTTTTATGAAACTGTTGGTGAATGAAGTTTTTAAGTGTTGTTTGCATACTGTTTTGCTACATAATTAGTGTTAATTCACTGCTTTGGGGTGGCAAATATTGAATGGTGCATTGAGCTTGATTTTTGGTGCTTGATCCAAATGTGGTATACTTGTTGCTAATATGGTGCACATCTTGGTGCTTAAATCTGGTTTGACCATTCCTATTCTCTTGTGTCATTTTTTTTATTTCTAGCTTTGATTTGAGTCATATGTCTATAAATTTCCTTTGAGTTTGATTTTCCTTGGATTCTTGTTTGTGAAACATAGTATTGAGAGTTGAATTGTTGGAAAATCTTGATTGTTTGAGATTGAATTTTGAGATTACACAATTAGGAGCTAAGTGTAGCATCTATGTTTTGAGCATTCTTTTAAAATTTTAGTTTAAGTCTTGAGAAACTTAAAAGCACAAAGCAAGAAAATTGCATAAGAGTGGGTGGATGCCTAACTAGCTTTCATTCATCTCAAGTGTGATAAGCCAAAAATAAATGTTAAAGTGCACATTCCATATTTCTTTTGAGACTTAGATTTAATTTTAATTGAGTTCTCTATTGGATGTCCAAATTAGTTCCATGCATCTAGGTAGTCTTGATTCATTTCTTACAACTCGACTTTTCTAATTGTTTAGCTTACTTGCTTTGTTTTACATTTCTAGTGGTAATTCTAAATACACTATTTAGATTACCCTTGTCTTCTAAAGTGTTTTTCTCTTTGTCACCTTCTTAGTTGTGTCACATCTTACTTCCTTTGGTTTAACTCATTTCTTGATTTTGGTGCTTTTTAGTTTGTCTTTCTAAATTCCTTGGTTTTGTCATAGAGTTTTCTATTTTCTTGACCTCTTGAGTTCAATGTGGATTTGTTACATCTTTCACTTTGAATGTAAAATTCTTGCTAAGTTGACTGGAAGTTCTCCTTAAGAACTAAAGAGGAATTTGAGTGAAGAGAGTGAAAATAGTTTTTCAAGAGTGGTACACGAGTGAATGAGTGCAAACACTCAGTGAGTGGCGAGGTCCATATTTTTTGTTAATTGTGCTAACCATTTCTTTATGATTTTCTTGTTTTGTTTCTAACATTTAATTGCAGTCATGGGGTTGACTATAGAATATTTGAATTCAAGACTCATTCCAATAGTACAACAGTTGGAAAGAAAAGTTTATGAGCATAAAAGGCTAAAGAAGGCGGAGCGTAAATGTAACAACGCATCAAGTTCAAGGATAAAAATAAGTTCTATTAGATGCTCCAAATGTGAAGGCTATGGGCATGTTTCTCTTGAATGTCCTAATTGGAAGTCAAAACCCATAAATGATCAAGATCTTAAAGACTATTACCAGTGGTTGCGAGAGAGAGAAAAGAAAGCATTACAAAAATTAGAGAGGATAGAAAGAGAGCTTAGAGAAGAGAGAGAACAGATGAGGGAGCTTATGGAAAAGGGAAAAAGATTTGTAGAAAGTGAAAATGATTTTATAAGAAGAGAGAAAGAGTTTGGGGAAAAAGTGAAGGAAATTCTTAGGAAAAGAGAGGAGAAAATTGAAAAGGAGGAAAAAGAAAAGTTTGATCAAAAGATTAGAGAATTGAAAGAAAAGACTGAGGAAGGAAGTAGAAAATTTGATGAATTGTTAGAGAAGGCAAAAAGAATAATAGAAATAAAGGAGAAAGAAAAGATAAAAAGAGAAGAGAAAGAAAAGAGAGCAAAGGAAGAAGAGACTAATGATAATATTTGTTCTTATTCTGACTCTATAATTATTTGTGTGGATTCTCCTTTGCAGGAAATTACTAGTGATGAGCTTTCAAGTAATTCATGCAGTATTAGAGAGAAGAACATATGGGCTTCCACTACATCTTTGGAATTGTCTTATGTGTATCATGAGCAAATTAAAAATCCTTGTGAATTGTCTGTTGCTTTTGATATGCATACTATTGTTTTAGGTGGTGATGCCAAGTCCTTGAATAATGAGATGCATACATATCATGTGGACTTGAATGTTCATGATCATCTTTTCTCTATGTGTGTGAATTATCAACAGGTTGATGATGAGATTAAGCATAATCATGTTAGATGTTTAATCTTGTTACATGAACTGAAAGGGACACTAGATACCATATATTTGTATTGGATTGATGTATTTGACATGCTTATGATTAGTCGTTTGATGTTCTTATTGTTTGATGTGTTTTACAGGTTGGTTTATGATCCTGGAGGAAGATATTTACTACACTTTGATAATAAGAGATTGGACTCTCATGAGCTCCACATCTCCATTTAGATAGTTTTTCTTGTCTTTGTTTAGATGATGTTAAAATTGAGTTCTTTTAGTCTTATGTTTTTAAGTTTGCTTTTGCTTGTAGGTACAAAGAGCTAAATTCGTGGACGAATTCTCTCCAACCTGGGGAGGATGATACGAGCATGAAGATGACAACTGTAGTTTTAGGATTTCTAAATTTAATTTTTAATATTTGGTAATTTGGATTTAATTTTCTTTGTGGGCCTTTATTGGTTGGGCTTTGTATTTTTGTTCTTTTTCCAGTTTTGGGCCTAATTAGTTAATGGGCCTTGTATTAGGTCCATTAGTATAAATAGGATTCTCATAACTCTTTGTAAGCATAATTCAGATTTTAAGGAGTTGAGACTTTGGCTCCGTGAATTCTCTCTTGGTTCTCGAGTAGAACTTTAGATTCTTATCTGTGAATTTTCGAATTCAGAGTGGCGAATCCTCACTGGACTTATCAGTCAGAAATTATTATGGCGTCTTCTCCATCCCTAACCCCTTTCCGCATTTTCAATTTTTGATCTTTGATTTTGGAGAAAATTTGTCAAAACGATCCGTTCATCCCGTTTTTGGGCAAATTCGCATCATAAGCCAAAAAGCCGACCTTATGCTTTAAGTGAATCCTTAGTTAGCCTTTTGAGCCATCATGGATAATTCTTCCAACCCTAGCCAAAGAAAAAATTTTCCCTCCCTACACCTTAAGAGGAAAAGAACAATGAACATTCTAGTTTGACGGGGATGGAGTTGAAATTAAGTTTAGGGGAAGAATAATTTTCATCTTACAAATAAATTTTGAATGCTTAGAAAGAAAAAAAGGTATATCTCTCTAAAGTTTTAAATCTCTCTCTCAAAAAAAAAAAAGAGAGAAGAGAAGAGAAATCAATATTCAAAGGGGGTAAGGGCATTGTAAATGGTTGGGATAGAAGAAAAAATTATGAATGTAGCTGATTGTGTGGAAGAAGTGAACGGGTGTGATTTAGACAAAAATGTTAATTGTTCTCATCTTCTGACAGTGTCTTTGAATCCATGGAAAAACCATATATGTTTCTTTAACCTGACCAAGTTATAACCTTTGAAAGACTTTTTGATCAAAATCAAGCATGTGATATGTATGAAACAGATGACGTGCAAAAATGTATGAAATGAGGATAGCATGCTTTAAGTGAGAATTTATTGTGTGTAAACACATGAGTGATGAGTGAAACATTGTTAGCATGGAGTTATCATATCTTGTTCCTCTGAGATAGCATGAGTCATTCTAGGTTTGGAGATTTGTTATACCAAAGCACCATGACATTTGATCTTTTGTACCAGAAAAGTATTTAGAAAACCATTTGTTTCTATGGTGCATACACATGCTTTTAGGACTTTTTGTTATTCCTCTTAGTTGTATTTTACATGAGGACATGCAAAAGTATAACTTTGGGGGAGTTGATAAATGATATTTCAACTCAATTGTTTATACAAATTCACTCCCTTTATTTGTATTTTTGTCATGATCTCTTCTCTTTTGAGTTTAAAGGTTTACAATACTTCTATTTTTTGAAAGAAAGTGATTACTACTCACTTCTCTAAATTTTTGTAGAGAAATGAGAGCTTGAAGATTGAGTTTTGGAAGTCTGCTACTTCTTTCCCTGCCACAAGTTTTTCACGTCCTGCGAGAAGATGATCAGGTCGTTGGGCAGCCAATACTCTCGCTAGGCAACAAAGATTAAAATATTGGTTTTTTACACGTGGACTCTTGCCCAGTGAGAAGTCACTTTTTGAACCACTTTTAAAAAGTGATCTTTTGGATTCATTGGGGACTTTTTGCATGCAACAAAAATCAGGGAGGAAAGGAGAAAGCTGGGATGAACCAAGGGCTTGGGAGAAGCTTCCCTCTTCAAGATCATCCATTCCTTGTCCAATTTTTGTGCTCCAAATGTCTAGGAGTAGCTAACTCCCCTTCTCAATGGGGTTGGATGTAATGAACTCAAATTTATGTAGTTCTCATTGTTATATATATATCTTTTCATATTCTTGTGTTCCATCTTCTTTGTCTAATGTGCATGGCTTGATCATTTGTGCTTTATGTTGTTTCTTATCATTGGAAAATGCTTTTTGAAACCTAGAACTCAAGATGGAGCAACCTTGGGTTATAATATTAAACATAGTATCATAACACTTGGTCATTCTATACACATGTTCTTCATGCAAGCTTTATAGAGAAAATAAAGGAATTAGTTATTTGGGTATTAAAGTTTAGAACTTACCTCTAAGGAATTAGGGCAAGTATACATTTTGTTTGAATGTGGATTTTTGTCTGAGATATATATATATATATATATATATATATATATATATGTATATATTCACGAAGGAATTTATATAAAATTGAGTTCAGGAAGTCCAACCCCAGTGAAGTTATTACTGATATTTATTAATCACTTCCAGTAGTTTATGACTTTGCAAGTCGAAACTATATTGTAATCTTGACAAATTTAAGTCTTTTATGATCTAATCTAAATTAGTAATTGGTCATATAGGTTAACCAACCGCTAATCCTTGGGAAAACAATACTTGGACTTTCACTTTATTACTTGTATGACTTGGTACATTTGCCAAGCAATTAACAGCTTGTAGGTGAAACTTGGCTTGTTCTTGGTGGGGATATGGATGTACTATGTGTTGAGCAAGACAAGATAACAAAGAAAGAAATAGTGGCACTTGACCAAATGGCCATAAGACTACATTAATTAAATGTTAGGGAAAAGTCCAACACTCTATGATTTTGAACTTATGCTTAAAATGTATAAAAGAAAAAAAAATTGTGTGTCTGACAGACTATAAGTTTTAATAGATGAAACCTTCATCAAATCATGCATATATCGTTTGAAATACGATACCTCTTATGTTCATCAGATGACGAGTCATCAGATGATCTGCATTTTAAAAATGGCTAACCTTAAATGTTTATTACTTGTTCTTCGGAAACATTCTTCTGGTCGATCTGATGACCAAGTACAAAGACATATCTCACGCCTTCTCACAACACATCCTTAGAAGAAGAGCTAAACCTGCTTTCTCACCAAATTCCTGACGCACCTAAGCTTTTTCAACCCTTGAAGTATACCTACCATGTATGGAAGTCTGCTTTCACCAAAAGAAGAAAAACTCATGGGCCAATGGAGGATAAGTGTTACAAGTTATTAGGTTTTCTGTGAAAAGAATAAGCATGCATTTAGCGCATGAAGAAGTGCATTTAATGCATCTATGTGGAGTCCTCATTAGAGGATACAAGAAGAAGAAGCTGAAGACCAACATAAAGCTAAAGATGTCAAAATAGATCTCTAACGGCTTGTTGCTCTCATGCACTATAAAAGGATCCAATTCAAAGAAGAAAACAAGAATATGCTCTATCTTTTAAGTACAAAAACTCTACTTGTTTTCTCTCTTTAATATTTCATAAGCTTTAGAAGAACACTATTAAGATTAGCTAGTCCTTTAAGATTTTAATTTCTCTTGCATATCTTGTAAATGGGCTAGCTAGGAGTGGTTTCTTTCCCATTTAAACCAAGAGTGACTTGTTGAAACAATACTTAGTTAAGCCAAAAGTGACTTATCGGAAAGAATACTTGACAGGTTAGCCAGAAGTGGCTATGAGCTGAAAGAATACTTGTGTTGTTGTACCAATAGTCTGCTAAAGGAACCCGATCAAGTTGATTGAGAACTGGACGTAGTATGCGCTATCAGACAAACCAGTATAAAAATCTAGGTTCAACATTCTCTATCTTAAATCTTAAGTTCATTACATGTTATAAGCGGTGCTAGCAAAAAGGGAAGAACTTAAATCCTAAAGAGGTTTTCTTTAACAAAACGTTTTCCACTAGCAAACGTTGTGTATTTGTTGAAGTCAAACTTCGTCTGCACAGCCTTACTTGTTAGACGAACTATTTTTTATTGCGAAAAGTTTTAAAACATAATTCAACCCTCCCTTCTTGTATTTCTTTCCTGTTTTCACATTAAGGCTTACCTTGATTGTTAGATAATAGCTCTTCTTTAGAGCTTGGTTTATCTTTGAAGACCTTCGTCTCCTTCTCATAAATGACTAACTAACTTCAAGGGAAAGGGTCTCTTTTTCCTTTCTTATATATGACTCACCCAGGGTGACATATAGAGGAAAAAATGCAACTTAAGATATTACTCAAAATTTAAAGGAGTAGAGACATGTCCAAATCTAGAATGTTAAATAGAAGTATTCTTATAAGAATTAACATTTTGAAAGGAAACATATTTACAATTAATTTGTGAAGAAATTAAAGGAGATAACATGTATAATCCTTCAATAAAATTGTCATGGGCAATTTTTTTAGAGTGAATCATACCCTAAACCCTAAAAAAAAATATCATAGAATGCCAAACTAGGAGATAGTTAAACAATGTCAATAGCTACTATATGAATAATAGATAGATAGATTGAATAATACAAGGGTATTATTAGTGACATATATGTAAAATTGAAACATGAGTATTGACACCTGAATCAATGATCAATCTATCTTTAAACAAAAGATTGATAGAAATAGTAAAAAACCAAACAATTAAAAAAAGGATTAACATTTAGAGTAGACATAACCATAAGAGCAGTCGATTACGAGACCATTAGAGTTTTCATCCATAACATTTGTGGGAGAAAACGAATAAATATTATTAGAAAAAATACAGAAAAATCTCTTTTAATATCAAGAGAGAAAGAAAAAAATAATTTATTGAATCAAATGTCATTTGCAAAAAAAGGGATAATGTTATATATAATAGAAAACATACTAACAAGTTAAAAAACAAAATATCTTTAATATTTATGATATCTATAATATTTATAATTATTTATATATTTCTAATATAAATATTATATGTTTCAGTACATCCAACAATCTCATCCCTTAAGAGTCAAGTTTAATGGCAATTTATATACTTCTTCATTCCTTAACCCTCTGAGGTACCTTTTAAGGACAAAATTGTGGCGGAGCTCGAAGCTCTAAAGTGGACAATGTTAAATTAATAAAGCAGATAGAATAAACCAATAGGGAGTGAATTGGTTTCTTAATAAAAATTTAAGGTTTAATAGGCATTTTGATCCCAATATTTTGTGAGAATTTGCAGTGTTTTCCCACATTTAATTTTTTTCTCGATTAAGTCCTAAATTTTATTAAAATCTTCAATATGATTTCTTCTGTTAGATTAATGTTAACGGTGTTAACTATATGAGACGTAACACATTCAAGTTAACTCATGGCACGTGAATAATAACAAAAGAGTATGAATATAAACATAAATATGAACACTACAGTCTGTGAATTTTTTACAAAAAGAATCACATTGACAGATTTAATAAAATTTGAGACTCAATTGAGTAAAAAAAATGAAATTTGAGACTCAATTAAGAAAAAATATAAAATTTGGGACTCAATTGAGAAAAAAAAATAAACATGGGAAAACATTGCAAATTCTCATGTAATAGTGGGACCAAAATGTCTATTAAACCAAAATTTAACCTTTTCAAAAATTAATCTTGTCAAAACATGTTAAAAAAAATCCGTTATTTTTAAGTTTTGCTTTATCAAACAATCAGAGTATAATGTAAAAAGTATAATATAAGCTGAATATAAATGAAAGTATGGATAGAGAGAATAAACACCAAGGTTTATACTAATTCGAATTAAAACAGATATTAAGTCCAGTGTTCTACTAACTATATGAAAATAAATTTTTTACAACTTACAGTACAGCGGAATAAGTAAGATAGTAGGAAGATTTACGAAGACACCTCCTTTATACAGAACAAAGGATAAGAACAACACATTTCTTGAACACACAAAAGATAAACAAACACCTTTCTTGAACACCATAAGAAATGAGGACACATCCTTTGAATAACCACAAAGGATGAACACCTCCTTTGAATAACCACAAAGGATGAGAACAACATTTCTTTTGAAAATCTCAAAAGATGAACACCTCCTTTGAATAATTCTAAAAGATGAAACAAGTTTGGACACTAGCAGCAGAGCAACATTCACTTTGATCTCTCTAGGTTATTTTGAAAGCTTAGACCCTTTTCTAGTTTATAGGCAATGAAAGACGCAAGGTTCTATAGAATATAATTTTTTTTTCACGAAAACGTTCAGAATAATCGATTATTGCTTAGGATAATCGATTATTTCAAAAAGTAATTTATTTATGAAAATAGCACGAGATAATCGATTATTTCAAGAGATAATCGATTACTGATAATAGATTATTCCAAAAGATAATCAATTATTCTAGAGAGCTTGTGTTTTTAAAAAAAAAATCAAAACTTTGATAATCGATTAGTTAAAGAGATAATCAATTATTTTGACGTTAAATGCATTTTACGAAAAATAAAATATTTTTTCAAAGTTTAAGAGATAGTAGTATACATACTAGGATCTTTAACATGTCTCCTAACTATTACAAAAAACATATACTATATAATACAAGTTTTAGATGTTTTAACAAAGACTTCAAGATTCCAATCTTCCTCTTCAAGATTCATCGTCATGAAAACATTCACAAAATTTGATAGTAAAACTCTTTTTAAATAAACAGACAACACCTCGAATGTGGTAATTGATCATAGCAATGTTATCTTAGAAAACTTAAAATTGGAACAATAAGTATAATATTTTTAATATTTATTTATATTTTACTTTAATTTTATTATTATTAATTAATGATAAAATAGTTGTAGATATTTTTTATCTTCAACTTATTTCTTTTATCATGACAACCAAACAAACACATAGAAAATATAACTTACCCTAATCAAAATACTTCGTTTAAAAAGCATTAACTCTCAATATTCAATAGCATAAACTTATTTGAGTTTTATTAACATAGAAGGGGTACAAGGAAATGATTCAAACCAAGAGAAAGATTAGATTTAAAAGTTGACAATTGATCGATATGTCTGACCAAGGTTCCAGCCGTTAGGGATGACATTGTTGGCCACAACAGTGTTCCCAGATTTAAGAGTGGTTAGTCTGATAGAGAGTGGTGCTTTGAGTGGTGAGCCTTTGTCAAGTTTCCAAACTGCACCCCATGATCGCTGCATGGCATACCATGGAGCTGAATCAAGTGCTTCCTTCAGTTCAACTTTCTCAAGATCACCATCACCACCCTCGTATTCAATCAAGATCGCAAAGTATTGTTGGTTCGAACCAGTGTCCACACGAAAAGCTATTGACACACCAGGATAGTTGCATTCAACTCTGCAAAACTAAACTCATCTTCGTTACTTATCTTCTAAATAAAATTAGAGTCAACAAACAATTTGCTTCTTCCATCTAAGACATTATAAATTTAGTAAATTGGATAGAGATATACAAGCAAGAATTTAAGTGTATAAATAAGTTAAACAACTTACAAGAAAAAAAATTTAAGATTTTGAATTGAAAATATTTTTTTATATAAATTAATATTCATTGGTGTTGGGTATATTCATTTTAAAAAAATTAATAATAATAATATCAAAAGTGATAGTTAACCGGTTTAAAAAAATGGATTAGAATTGAGATGGAATCAAGATTACAGTTATGAATTTAAAATCGTTGTGGTGTCTTTAAATTAATTTTTAGCATTATAGTTTAATAATAAAATAACTTTTTAATCTTTGAACGTATATTTTAGTGATAATTTAGTTTTATAACACTTTTAAATAAAACATAATTACATAATAGTTTACATTTTAAAGACTAGAGTACATATTTCGCTTTTTTAATAAACTGTCAATGCGTCGACATTTAAATATCAAATGGTCGTTTACGATAAAATTATTAATTGTATTTCAAAATAAAACAAAAATAAAAAAAGTCAAGAAAGTTATAAAAAGTGTATTGAAATATAATAAAATTATGGGAATTTTGTCCCATTATAAATATATGATTAATTTTCTTGATCACGTAGAACAGGTTTAATTAACTAATTAGGAGCTCAACACCACCGACACGAGACAAGAATGGAATAATAGAAATATAGACATGAAAAGAATACGATAAATTCTTAATATATATATATATATATATATATATATAGAGAGAGAGAGAGAGAGATTCCTTTCTGTTGTTTTTGGTTGATAAAAATTACAAATTACAAATTACATCGTGCTTGTTAATTTAGGGATTAAAAATGGTTAGTTTTTGAAGATGGTCGAACTGAAATTCATGATTTTTTTTAAGAATAAAAACGTACTTGCTATTTAATAATCTGAGGCAAAAAAAATCTGATGCAAAAGTTTGGAGTAAACTTGACTTGTAATATGTAAAATATAACTATTGAAGCATTGAAAAACTGATTTTTTTTATCTAATAAATTATAGGCTTAATTATCTTTATTTATTTATTTATTTATTTATTTTATTAATTGACCTCACAGTTAATAAAAGTTTCAATCAAGTTCTTCTACTTTTACAAACATAATAATGCAGCCAACAAACTAGTTGACATTTTTAGTTTAAATATAATACAATTTGTAACCATTTTAACCTAAAGAAACAGTCAAATTATTTTATTTTAAAAATTGAGGGGTTTGCTCGAAACTTTAAAGATTTATATTGTTATGTTTTTTAAATTAAAAGACTTTACTGAGCATTTTATTTTATTAATAAAAGGACCAAAGTCAAACTATAAATAATAGGAAAAAACAAATAACCTGAATTATAACATATTTTATTTAATTAAATGTAGAAATATTTATTTATACTTCATATATGCTATTGTATTCACACTTTTAACTGATAATGAAATGTTTTTATATTTTATTATAACATCTTATATATTTTTCTTTATATTGCCACATATCATTTCCTAACTCTATACATAATGTGAAAAATATTTCAACTTAATAAACAAATAGAAAATAAAACTTGTAAAGACCACAAAAACAACTCAAATCAAAATATTTAGTTTATCAAAACTCAATTTTTTTTAAAAAAAATCTTAAATCATTAGAATATATATATATATATATATATATAAACCTTGTTGAATCAATTAAAATTTCCAATCTACCATTTAAAATTTTTATATTTTTATTTAAATTATTATATATATATTATATTTTGTTAGATTTTTCCAAAGAATAATATATATAGATATGAGAGAGAGAGATTCAAATATATGAATAAACTTATGTAGGAGAGTATAGCACTATTTCTAATTTAAAAATAAAATAAAAAATTTAATATTTTGTAATATCTTACTAATATCTATTCTATTAGATATATTTATTGAAAATAGTTATGTATATATAAGTAATACATGAAAACCCACCTTCTATATTGAATGTCTATTTTGCCAGCATTGCGAAGCTTCTGGTCTTGGCCTGAAAGTGCCATGGCACCAAAAGCAGAGCCACTCAAATCAAAATGGTATTGAGCATCAGAGTCACACCCTGGACATGCATCTGTGATCACTACTCTCACAGGGTTGCCTGAGCATGCATACTTTCCTGTGCACTTCACCTGAAATTATAAACAAATTCCCATGCAAACACACATTAATATGCCATATATCATGCTTGGAATCTTTAGATGACAAATAATGAAGTTTTATTAACTCCTTTTTATAAATTAGAAAATTCAACTTCTCTCATCTAGTGGTTAATTAATCCCAACAATTGATAAAAATATATTTCAAGTATGTTGGTAGCATTTCTCAATCTTATGTGTAACCTTGAAATTAACCCAAACCATACACACATGGTAGGTACTTATGATTATAAAAATAGATTAAATTGAATAAATTTTAATGTGAATCATAACTATCTATAGATGAATTTGATTTTTTTGACTTATGTTTTATTATATTTTAATATATTAATTTAATAAATGTCCTTGTGAAATGAACTGAATGACAGATATGAATTATTTAGCTATACATATATTCATTGTGTGTACCTCATAACAAGAACCACAGCCTTTGCCTGATTCATACAAAAGAGGGCTTCCAGCAGATATCATTGAAGAGAATGGAGGCTCCCCAACAGAGCTTCCATAACCACAAGCACCACCTACATATATGTAATTAACAAGCTTTTTCTATCACATAATTCAACCATTGCTTTCACACTTCGTATTCGAAAAAAATCATGTGAATTTTACTAACGAATTTTTATTAATGGACGGTGATAAGTTGATAAATTATCGATGGTATTAAATCTGGTAATAAAATTCGTCAATAAAAAAAATTTTATCAATAAAATTTTGTCAGTAATTTATAATTTTTTTATAATATATGAAAAATATATTAAATTTATCCTTACATTATTAATAGGTTTAATAGACATTTTGGTTCCAATATTTTGTGAGAATTTGTAATATTTTTCCATATTTAATTTTTTTTTCAATTAAGTCCTAAATTTTATTAAAATCTTCAATATGATTTCTTCTGTTAAATTAATGTTAAGAGTGTTAACTATATAAGACATAACACATTCTAGTTAACTCGTGGCACGTGAATAATAACAAAAGGATATAAATATAAACATAAATATGAATACTACAGCCTGTGGATTTTTGACAAAAAGAATCACATTGACATATTTAATAAAATTTGAGACTCAATTGAACAAAAAAAATAAATTTGAGACTCAATTAAGAAAAAATATAAAATTTGGGATTCAATTGAGAAAAAAAATAAACATGGAAAAACATTGCAAATTCTCATATAATAGTAGGACAAGAATGTCTATTAAACCTTATCAATATTAACTCATTTGAAAATTAAAAACAAAATTTATGAAAAAGGGACTCAATTCATATTTATTTTTGCGGAAGTTCTTGTGCAATAGATTGGCTTCACATACCTTCACTACCATCCCCTTGAGCAGGTCCATACCAAGTGGCTAGAGCAGGTGACCAATCTGAATATGAAGAAGTGTATGAAGCAAATGAAGCATTAACAATCTTTCTAGGGTTGAAACAAGAGGAGGGAACAACATGGAGCATTGAAAGTGAAGCCACAAGAGTGAAAAAATGAGACAATGCACGTAGGAGTGTAGTAGGAGCCATATTATCACAGAGGGTGTTGTTATCAGTTAGTAATTATAATAGTGATATTTGTGGTGTATGAAATATGCCATGGATGGTATGGTATTTATAGAGGACCAAAATAAGAGATAGTGCTTAGTTTATTAACTGCCAAATATGTGGAAATATATATATTGCACATGACAATATAGAAGACGTATGATATTTAAAATATATATATTGCACATGACAATTGAGTTTGACATTTTGTTTTTCAAAGAACAAGACAAATGAGATGTTTGAATTTGATATACAAGACGTACATTCCTTCACGCATTGCAAAGATACGGTTTTTATATACTTTTGTGGATTGCTTTTATTATGTTTTTTGTGTTTATAACACACTCTCTCACGTCCTAGAATTGAACATCTCGAACGTGAGACTATAAATTTATGAGTGGTCCAATAGCGATCTGATAGCGGATGGTTCAATAACCTTGTTAGGATGGACATATATAGCTTTGATACCATATTAAGAAGTGGACTTTAAACCTAATTCAATCCCACAAAATCGGTTTGTAAGGTGAGGATTACACTCACTTTATACACTAAATTGACTATGTCTCTAGTCAATGTGGAATTTCCAACCATGGTTAAAGAAAAATCTTCAAAGTGCCGAAGAAGATTCATTGTAGGGTTATATTACATATTAACTGGTTAGCCTAAATTTGGGTCAATCTCTTGCTTTATGTACTTTTAAGCTTTTGTTTAGTCACAAGTTTGGTAACCCTAATTAATGTATTAGCAGGAAGATGGAAAATTCTATTGAACTATACTTGTTAAATGAATTATTCTCTATTTACAATAAATTTGTAATTTTAGAGAGAAATTTGCTAGCATATCACCGAGTTTCAAAGAAATTTTGGTCGGAAACTATAAATTGGAGTGTTGGTGTTTTAAAGAGAAGTTTAACTTTTTGTTATTATTCAAAACATGATACACAAGGATTTGGAGCGAAAGAAAATCATTAATAAATTATCTTAGAATTTTTTACTCATTAGTGTTTTATTTTTTTAGTATATCTTCTCTCAAAAAACTCAATCTCTCAAGAGAACTCAAGAGTGTTGTTATAAGAGTTGTTGGCTTATCTCAGTAACGGATTCGTGTTCTGGTAAACCTAGAAATAGTTAAAGTAAGCATTGAATGTAGTACAAATAATAATTATGATATTTAAAATTTAATTTTATATATGTATATTTTTATTTAAGTCTATAAAATTGCAATTATTTTTGAAAAAATTAATTTTTTAAAATATATACTTTATCGTATAACTTATTTAAATTTAATTTTAGAAAAATTAAATTTACATACACTTATATTTCATCATACAGTTTAATTTAAATTATATTTTAAAATTATTTTTTTATTTTATATTTTAAATAAATTTATTAAAATTAAAAAAATTAAAGGTGGATATCCATAGATATCAATGAATATACAAAAATTTATAGATAATTTTTAATAAATATCCTACGAGAGCCGAACACTTAAATAAGATTCTTAGGAATTTAAATATATACTCTGTCCGTTTCAAATTATAAGATGTACTTGACAAATTCTCATATACCAATAAAAGCATTTAATTTGTTCAGTTTTTTATAAATCTTCCATCTTTATCCTTATTAATTACTATTAATTAAATTAATTGAAATTGAATAAGAAGTTTTATAAAATGAATTAATTTTTTAATAAAATAGTACATTAATTGAGATTGGTAGAGATTGGAATTTCAAAAGTTTTGAATTTATCTCAGAATTATTTTTAAATAATTTAAAATCAGAACTACTAATTTTTTTAATTAAATATTTTAATTAACATTTTTAATTCCCACCAATCTGCAAAATGATTATACTAAAATTTTAATCAAAATCTTTAGTTTTCACCAAATTGTAAATGACTATACTCAAAATTTATTTTAAAATTTCACTCAAAATAAAAAGAATTTGATTACTTACCTTGAAAGATATGAATTTCACTCAAATTTGATTACTCAAAATCAGACTAATAAAATATAATTAATTCTTAGTTCCTGATTTTAATTTCTCTTTCTACTATTTAATATTAACACAGATAATTAATAGGGGTATATAAGGAAAAAAAAGAAAAAAAAATTATTGAAATTCTAGAACGCCTTATATTTTGAAACAACTTTTCTCTTTAAAGTACGCCTTATAATTTGAAACGGAGGGAGTATAACTTAAAAGTTTTATATTAAATAAAAACGAAAAAGATAAATAATATACAAAAGAAAAATCCATAAATTTATTATTTTGAATTAAATATAGTTTCTTAGTTGAACTTGCTCATGAGTATACAAGTCTGCAAAGATCTCAACATAAATTTTATTATCAGAACATTGTAGATAATAATACCTTAGCTGATAATTATTTATGTTGAAAACGTTAGACCAATACATGAATTAATTAACTAATTGGCAAAATGAGAATTTGTCTTTAATGTCGCTTAAGGAGGAATTAATTAGCTTCAGTATAGCGAAAAATGAAATTGAGTGATGACACTCTTATTATTTCAAAAGAGAAAACTTTGATTCGTATCTCTATCTACGTAAACCCAATTTTATTTTATAGTCAAGTTTTAACTTTTATGGATTAAATTATAAAGTAAATTTTACGATATTACATAAAAGTTATAACGTATTAAATATAACTTAGTACGTAATTAAACCTGAAAACTAGCAAAAAAAAATTTGATGTATTTTAGGAAAATAGGCTTTTAAATTTGAAATAAAAGGCAATGACCTAAGTAGTAACCATAAACTAATGGTCCATTCAAAAAAAAAAATATATATATATATATATATATATCTTTTGTTGTTTTTTGTCCAATTGCAACTAACATTGGTAACATGGGAGAATCGGAAAGTGTGGAGACGGTTGTTAAATGATCATAAGATCGACATAAAATATTGTTTTTAGATTGAGCAACGATGTAACAGGTTAACTGTGCGATTATTTTTAATCTATATTTGATTATGAACTACAAGGCTCTCATATTATCTGTGAAGACTTATTATCATGATTCTTTTTTTTGCGCCTTAATTATTTTCTTCTACGCCAACGTATTTACGTATAGTTTATACAACATAAAGTTTGGTTCTTCGTTACTGGAGTTTAATTTTTCTGGTTATATTACATTGTCTATTATAAATCTTGGTAAGTTTTCTTCAATGAATTTTACCTATATTACAAATTGAAGTCTACAGTTTTATTAGTAATTTCCAATAGTGAAGTTCTTTACGAACTGTTATAAAATAAAACAAAATGACAATTTCGTATGTAATATTTTTTTAAGATATCTTTCTTCTAATACAAAATTCCCTTATCCTTTATTACATCTTTTCTTCAATTTTCTCTTTCCATAAAATTAACTACATGAATATATCCGGTTCCAATAAAATTAACTACATGAATATACTCGAAAGTATGAAAAACTGACCTCCAGTCATTGCTACAAAATAATGCTTAACGTGTTTCTACGATTCCAGATCTTTTCTCTCTTAATGTAAATGATGGTGTTGTACACCGAAGAAGAGAGCAGATTCAACGATCATGAAGTAGAGCATAGATGTTATTTATAGAGCTCTACCCATTAGGGAACTCCAAACGTTGTACCAAACTTTTTGCATAATTGCTTGATAATGGCTTGAACAATGGACTACATTGTACAAAAAAATGGGATAACTGTCGAAACGTAAGTTTTTTTTGTTTTTGTATAACTCACCCACTTTCTCATGGTGTACTAAGCGTGAAGAGTGTTTACATTCTCTCACTTTGTCCATTTATTTCATTATCAATCATAACAAGAAACTAAATATATGAATCATGGTGATAGGTCCTCTAATAATGAGTATTATCTCTTACACATTACAATATATCAAGTCTCATATCAAAAGCTCTAAACATTAATGAATAAACCTTATGTTTATTCTAGGCCAAACTAAATGATATTTCTCAAAGGTAAAAAAAATATGTGCACAAAATGAATGAGAAATTAGCAAACTAAATAAGAGTTTTATAACAATATTGATTGTTACATTATGGAATCAAGTCTCATTCGTGTTATGTGATCCTTAAAAATCTTTGGTGGCATGCCTTTAGTGCTAACATGTTCAATGACAACTTTCTTTTCCTTAACACGTTCTCTTATGACTAGATATTTAATGTCGATGTTCTTACTTTGACTTCCATTCTTATTATTCTTAGCCATAAATACCGTAGCAGGGTTATCACAATATAGCTTCAGTGGCCTAGCAATTGAATCCACAACTCTAAGCCCAGATATAAAACTCTTCAACCATACACCATGTGAGGTAGCCTCAAAACAATAAACGAACTCAGCCTCCATAGTGGAAGTGGTAGTCAAGGTCTTCTTTTTACTGCTCCAAGATACAACTCCACAAGCTAGCATAAAAATATTACTAGATGTTGATTTTTTGGTATCAATGCAACCAACGAAGTCTGAATCAGAGTAGCCTATCACCTCCAAACTATCAGTCCCCCTGTATATGAGCATGAAATCCTTTGTTCCTTGAAGGTATCCCATTACCTTCTTTGCAGCTTTCCAATGTTCAACACCTGGATTACTCTGATATCTTCCTAAAACTCCAACTGCAAATGCAATGTCAGGTCTAGTGCAAACCTGAGCATACACAAGACTTCCAACAGCTAAAGCGTACGAAATACTTTTCATGTGTTCCCACTAAAAATAATTTTTCGGGCATTGACTCAATTCAAGTTTATCACCCTTCACAATAGGAGCCACGGTTGATGAACAATTTTTCATGTTAAACCTCTCTAAAACCTTGTTGATATAGGTCTCTTGAGACAAACCCAAAATCCCTCGAGATCTTTCCCTTTGGATCTTAATGCCTATGACATAAGATGTCTCACCCATATCTTTCATATCAAAGTTCTTTGAGAGAAATGGTTTCATCTCATATAGCATTCCCTTGTCATTAGTTGCAAGCAAAATGTCATCCACATATAAAATAAGAAAGAAAATCTTGCTCCCACTAACCTTGTGGTATATACATTGATCCATGATGTTTTCTTCAAAACCAAATGAAGAGATAACTTCATGAAATTTTAAATACCATTAGCATGAAGCTTGTTTCAATCCATAGATAGATTTATTAAGCTTGCATACTAAGTGCTCACCGTCACTAGAGAAGAATCCTCCATGTTGTTTCATATAAACATCTTCCTCTAAATCACCATTAAGAAATGTTGTTTTCACATCCATTTGATGTAACTCAAAACCAAAATTAGCTACTAACACCATGATTATACGTAAAGAATCCTTTTTGGACACAGGAGAAAAGGTCTCCATATAATCGATTCCTTCCTTTTAAGTGAATCCTTTCGCAACAAGTCTTGCTTTATGTCTCTCAATGTTACTTTGTGAATCTTTCTTAGTTTTAAAGACCCATCTACATCCAATGGATTTCACTCCACTAGGTAACTCAACAAGATTCTAGACTTGATTAGATGCCATAGAATTCATTTCATTTTTCATAGAGTTATACCACAAATCTGATTCCTTAGAATTCATGGCTTGTGAAAACGTTTCCAGATCATTTTCAACTCCAATATTATAATTTGATTCTTGTAAGTACATTTCATAATCACTAGAAATTGCTGATCTTCTGATTCTTGTAGATCTTCTTAATGTTGTCTCATTATCTTGATGAAAAACTTGTTGTTCAATAGTTTTTCCAACATTTAGTTGTTGTTCCTCATCAACAACTTGATCTACATTATCATTTTCAACAACTTGTGAAACTTTGATGACTGGTGGCCTAGCATGCTCTTGAACTGGAGGAGCGTGAATGACTAATAGTCTGTCATTTGAATTAGAGGGTTGAACTTCATAGTGATCATTTTCAAAATCAATATCTTGAATTAAATCATTCCCACTAATCAAGTCATTTCAAGAAATTTTTCATTTCTTGATTCCACAATTCTAGTGCTATGGGATGGACAATAGAATCTATACCCTTTGGACTTTTTAGCATATCTAATGAAATACCCACTAATAGTCCTTGGGTCTAGTTTCTTCTTTGGTGGATTATAAATCCTTACTTCAGATGGACATCCCGAAACGTGTATATGTCGTAAATTGGGTTTCCAACCTTTGAATAACTCGAAAGGTATCTTTAAAACAACCTTAGTTGGAACTTGATTTACTATATACACAGTCGTCTTAAGTGCTTCAATCCACAAGAATTGAGGAAGTTTTGCATTACTCCTCATGCTTCTCACCATATCCATTAAGGTTTGATTTCTTCTTTCTGCCACACCATTCTAATATGGAGAACCAGGCATAGTGTATTGGGTACCAATCTCATGCTCTTGAAGAAATTTTGCAAATGGACCAGGTGCTTGTCCATTCTCCGTGTATCTACCATAATACTCTCCACCTCTATCTGATCTCACAATCTTAATTTTCTTTTCACATTGTAACTCTACTTTAGCCTTAAAAACTTTGAAGGCATTCAAAGCTTCATCCTTAGAACGAAGTAAGTAGAGATACATATATCGTGAGTAATCATCAATAAAGATGATGAAGTATCTCGAATTATTTGCATTCATATCTGGATAACAATATTTGTATGAATAATCTCTAGTAAGTTTGAACTCCTCTTAGCTCCCTTTTTGGACTTGTTAGTTTGCTTACCCTTAATGCAATCCACACAAGTCTCAAAATCAGTAAAATCTAAAGTACCAAGTACTCCATCATTTACCAATCGTTTAATTCCCTCCATGGAGATATGTCCCAATCTCCGATGCCATAACATAGAGGAATCCTCATTCACAACACATCGTTTTAACCCAGAAGAAACATGCATAGAAGTGATAGTAATATTGTTTTGTAAATTAATGGAATAAACACCATCACATAGTTCACCAAAACCAACAACCTTTGATTGATTCAATAAAGTAAAACCAGAATTCATAAATTTAAATGAAAAACCCAAAGGTACAAGTTATGAAACGGAAATCAACTTCTTACTAAAACTGGGAACATAAAAGGTCTTTTCCAAACATAAAATAAAACCACTGCTTAAAACTAAATTACATGGGCCAACGGCCTCCACATGTGAGCTCATCTTGCTTCTTGAATAGATGTATTTCTCACTTCCCATTGGTCTCTTTAGGTTTTGCATACCCTACAAGGTATTATAAACATGGATTGTAGATCCAGAATCAATCCACCATGTGTTATGATTAATACTAGTCATATTAGATTCAAAATAGACAAAAGTAAAAATATTACCTCTAGCCAATTCTTAAATTTTTGGCAATCCTTCTTCATGTGTCCCTTCTTTTACAGAAGAAACACTTGGACTCCTTCTTTATAACTGGCTGAGCAGAAGTCTTTTCCTTTTGGTTAACTTGATTCTTCTTATGCTTAAGAGAAGTAGTCAAGTTCACCATTTCACCTTCTTCCATTAACAACCTATCCTCTTATCGAACACACATGGTCAATAATTCATTAATAGACCACTTTTCCTTATGTGTATTATAAGAAATTTTAAAAGGGGCACACTCATGAGGTAAAGTACACAAAATATAATGTACTAGAAAGGAATTAGACATGGTAACCTCCAAGGTCTTTAGTTGAGCCACAATGTCCCTTATGCGCATGATATGATCATGCACCCCTTTAATCTCAGTGAGCTTCAAGGATGAAAACTACATTATAAGAGTGTTGACAAGAGATTTATCTAATGTGGTAAATTGTTCATCTATAACTTTTAGTAAATCTCTAACATTGTCATGTTGATCAACAAAATCCCAAATTCCAACATAAATATTGGTCTTTATAAATGTTACGGAGAGACGATTTGACCTCTCCCACTTTTCATAAAGATCAACAACATTTGAAGTGCTGGATTCAATAGGTTATCAATGTCCATCCAGTCTAGATGGAGAAGAACTCTCTCCTTCCAAATCTTATAATTATCACCTCTCAATTCTGGAATACCACACTTGATATCAGAAATACTTACAGATTGAGAAACTTCAAATTTTAAAATACATGCTTATCATTATAATTTGAGACTATAAGAAATGTCATGTTTCACCAATGCAAAACATGTCTTAACTAATGAATCTAGTGACATAAAACTTACTTGTGGGCTAAAGTCCTATTCAATTAGATTCATGTAACTATTATGATAAAACTATCAAATTATGTTCATTTTCTTAATTCCTGTAGGTAATTTAAGAAATATAATTCAATATTTCATCCTAATTAATTATACAAATACAAGAAAAACTCTAGTGGGTATATTTCATCACATTACATATAATTAATTACAATTAATGTTTTATAATGAGGTTATAAATATTAATAAATTAAAAAATAATGTGGTCACTTTTTAATTTATTAAATATATATATATATATATACACAACACTCAACATTAAGAATTAAGTATTTGCATTAACATGCTCTCTAATGCAAATAAATAATATATAAATGTATTTTGCATGTATTAAACTAATAAAATTATACATATAAAACATAAATATATAAAAATATATAGATCAAATAATATGGCACTGCAGAAGAAAAACACATAAGACTACCACTATGCCACACTTACATTTATGCTAAAATGATTACGTTATATATATGTATATATATATATATATATATACTCTTTATTATTTAACACGTACAGCAATCTATGGGTATTGTTCTTCTTCTGTCCTTAAACCCAAATCCCAGCTTTCCTCCCACAGATTCATCTCATGCCCAAAATCTAGTTTTGCAAACAGAAATACATAAAATCAAATGCAAAAAATAATTAAGGTTAATTTGAATCATGAATATACAACAATTGGATTTTTTTAAAATAAACCCAAAACTCATGAAACGAAAACAAATTTGAAGCAAAGTAAAGAAAAACAGGCTTTGATACCAAATGAAAACTACATGAATATACGCGGAAGTATGAAAAACTGACCTCCAGCCATTGCTACAAATTAATGCTTAATGTGCTTTTACAATTCCAAATCTTTTCTCTTTTAATGTAGATGGTGTTGTACACTGAAGAAGAGAGCAAATTCAGTGACCCTGAAGCATAGAGCATAGGTGCTATTTATAGAGCTCTGCCCATCAGAGAACTCCAAACATGGTTCCAAATTTGTTGCATAACTGCTTGATAATGGCTTGAACAATGGACCACATTATACAGAAAATGGGATAACTGCTGAAACGTGGGTTTTTCTGGTTTTTGTATAACTCACCCACTTTCCCACGATGTACTAAGTGTGAAGAGTGTTAACACATCTATCCAATAAAATAGATTGGATCTAATATCAAAATTTATTTTAAATAGATCAAATTAATTTAGATATTTTTCAATCCAACTAAATTGGATAAAATTATATTAAATCTACTTTGTTAATTAGATTACATTTAGATTAATTTTTCTAAATTATTAGACTTAAATTTGGAAATTTAAGTTTGGTCAAACCTAACTTCACCCAACATGACTTGACTCAATCAAACTTAACTCGATGTGACTTAACCTAGGTCTAAAATGACTTGACTTGACTTGGCATCGGGACACTCAGCTTCACTTGGCCCATGTCGACTCAACTCAACCTGAACCTAGGTCGGTTGGGCGAGGCATGTGCATACTAGGCTCAACCATGGGTCAACTCAACATCAGTTGGGCTCGGCCCGACTTGCCTTGATGCTGGCTTGGATCGACCCCCTCGAATTGGGCCTGGGTCGTGTCAACTCATTTTTGTGCCTGTGACAACTATGTTCAACCTCTACTTAGGCTTAATTTGTTTGAGGTAAGTCCAGTTTGACCTATTATTTTATTACTTGAAATGGTTAAGACATATTTTAATTTTGGATTTTCAAAAATAAAAACAAATTATCCAATATTCAATCCAAATCCAATTAAATGGATTGGATTTAAAAGAAATCCTTTAAAATGGATTTAAAGTAATATGAATTTGGATCAATATATGGATTGAATTTGAGAATTTCGCCTCTATTCTCAACAAACTGTATTGTTTCACTTTTGGAAAGTTCATATTTCAAGTATTATATTTTCAAAATTTTGAGAGATTTATATGATATATTATATTGAGTGAATCTTAGTTTGTCATTGAAGATTTATTTTGAAGATTTATTATAAAGATTTAAGTATTTCCTTTATGTAAGAATAAGAGAAGACATTATTGATGGTCATTGTATTAAATCTTAAATTGTATAATTGGACAATTTAAAAAGATTAATCATTTTACAGGGAGGAGTTTAAATGATGCTTATCATTATATAAATGACTTTCTAAGATATCTTGAAAAATAAAAATTATCTTTACAAGGTATTACTTTCATACATAGAAGGAATTATTCAAGAAGCTCTTATACGTGTGAAAAATATGCTCTTCATAAAAGATCAATTTTGAAGGTTGTATGGTGATATTTTTACTTGATAACTTGTTCCTCTACATATTTGTGATTCATCACTATGAGATGATATATGTTTTATCGCTTGTAAATTCTTGATATACATTAGTCGGTGTAGTCGGTGTAGTTGGTGTAATGTGTTTGTGCATATCTTGATAGTTCTTCTCTTGAGGATTGTTCAAGGGAAGTGTAAGTGAATTATTTTGAAATTTGGTTGCATGTGTCACATGTGAAGTGTGGTTATAATATGAACATTTTCAAGATAGTGAAAATAATCACTCTTAAGTTTATTAATATTGGATGTAGAATCGGTTGATTCGATCTAATCTAAAAATTCTTTGAGAAACATTTCTTTCTCTATCTCTCTTGTACTTGTTTCTTTATTTTTCAAGAACCTCATCTCCTTATTAAAGTGCTTTAAGAAATCATTTTTAGAATATATTAATTGCAAAAATCTTTCAAAAACTACCAATTCACTCCCCTCTTGGTGTTAAACATTCTCTTTTTGCATATAGATAAAGGAGGATAATAATAGAAAGGGTAAGAGAAACCATCTTTTTTGCTTCTATCCACCAAACATCCCATACAACACCACTATTCTTTTAAAGCCTAAGAAATTACATATTGTTGGGTGTCACACCTTGGCTACTATAACAATTATTTGCAACTAGACATCATGGATGTCGACACCTCTAATAAAAAAGTCAAAAGATATAATGAGTTCATGAAAGTTCAAGCGTTGATACTTGTGATGTTGAAATTACTAGAGAGCTTGCATTGGCGCCTCTTTATGAAGCTTATCAATGAGCTATACGACTGCAATAGTCATTTCCAGATTAAGCCATGCACAGAAGACCTTCAGTGCTGCCTTGTTCTCACATTTGCATTGATGGTAATGGATTTTTATGCCTTCATCGTCAATGGTGGCTTTCCACCATCCTCACTAAGTTGACGACTTAGGTAGCGAGTTCCTCTTCTCCTCCTTTAGTCCCTAGCAGAATCATAACTCCAACCTTGATCTCACCCTTATACTCGCCTTCAAGACCATCATCATCATATGTAGCACAAGTTGGTAATGGTTGCAACCATCAAGAATTGGGATAATGATATATAACTTGATACTAGTGATTTAACCTAAAATTAGGTTTTCATATCCCAAGAATATATTTCTAATTCTAGAATTAACAAATACAATTCAGAGAAAAAAAATAAAATTGGACAATGATAAAACTCACCAATTTGAAGATTAGGATTGTGAATCACCTTCCTTTACCTCAAAAAGTCTTTGGTAAAAATTGACTTAATATAGGATAAACTTATCTTAATAAAATGTTGGAAATGGCTAGACAACTAAAAAGTATTTGGTAAAAATTGACTTAATATAGGACAAACTTATCTTACTAAAATGTTGGAAATGGCTAGACAACTAGAGGATGGAGAGGTGATATAGAAGATGAAGAAGAATTTTAAAAGCTCTTGTTTGCACTTTCTTTTATAAAAAATATATGAGAGTAGGAAAGGGAGTGTGACCTTGTATTTGCAAAGATGGGATGACAAATGAGACAAAGTTTAATATCATGTAAAAAATATAGTTTCCCTAAAATAACTACTTAGCTGAAATATGGAGAGAAATTAAGATAAGAGTAAATCATACAACTAATCATACTTTAAAATTGGTCTAATCAATGAACTCTAAGCAAAAGTAAATCTATTTTGTTGGTTTGTTTGTTTGATTGAATTTGCAAGGAAAAATGAGATTGACCCATTTTGTACATATCAATTTTTGTTTTTCTAAACAGACAATTCTAAGAACAAATTTAGCAACAAAATTAATGACAATTTTAAACTAACCACAAATGTGAAAGTCAAATCTTAAATCAAGTCCATTACAATTATAATAGTAGTTATAAATTAAATAACTAATTTACATCTTTAAGGTATTACAACTCTTGTATGATTTTAGGAATTTTGTTTTTGAAAGTTATTAGTTTTGTAAAAGATATGACTACATATCTTCATCTTATCTTATAATTCTTATGTCACGTTAACCTTATCTCTCGACTATATGTTAATTTTAAGAATTTTATCTTTGAACTTTATTGGGGTAAGATATAGTTTCCTGAGCTAAGATTTTTTTTTCTATTTTTACGTTAGTCATTATTTTATAATTGTTTTGGTATTTTTCTCTTATGAAACAATTCCATCAAGTTAATTTCTAACTTCTTATCATTTCTAATGTAAAATTATAGGTTAGGCTTGTTTTTTTAAAAAAAATAACTAGGTTGACCATAAAATTTAAAGAAGTTATATAAAATATTTTTTTTAAAAATTAGTTCATTGTTCTTGTTCAAAGTCTACTTGACCTTAAGTTAAAGCATGCAAGTGTAAGTTTTCATTCTTAGGTTAAAATGACATTGTATTTATAGGGGTAAACACATGCGAGCTTGAAATCCTACATAGGGAAAACCTTCTACCGTAGCCCTCACATTTAAGAATGTTTATAATATAAAGTTATCAAAATCGAAGGCCCAACATGGTTTGGCCTAGTCTTATTCGCCAAGGTAAAAAAATCTAATAGCTCAATCTGGTCTACATCATTCTCTAGCGTGATCCAATGGCAAGCCTATGGACCAACATACCATTTTTTGTCTAATTAAAATTTAAAAGGATTACAACTATGTCCATTAAAAAATTTATGATATATTATTGTTCAAAAGTCTAAAATTTAATACTTAACAACTAGAAGTATTATACAACCTCGCATATCTTGGTGTCACTAACAATATATGTGTGTACGTGTGTAATACACCAAAAATGAAAAGTTTGTGCAAAATTATTCATTATTGAACAAAGTAAGCTAAATCAAGAAAAAACATAAAATATCATATAAAGAAAATAGTATAAGATATACCCTACCCAAAATAACGGAAATAAAAAAACAATTTGTCCAATCAGTACTAAAAATGCAACCTAACTTCGGGTCTAAACTTGTCTTTCTCTACCACACCGTCAAACCTGACTTTTATAAGTACTTGTTCCCTTTCTTGCAATTTTGTTAAACAAGGTACATGATTAAAGCACCATTATGAAAATATAAGACAATTAATTTTATCATGAGTCTTGTATCATTCCCATACATGGAAATGAATATATTAATAATTTTTTCTTCACACATCTCTTTTGTTTCCATCACAAACACACACACACACCAAATTACCTCCATCTATAAAATATTCTTTGATATAATATTACTTGAAATAATTCTATTAATGACTCCCATATTCATAACATCACATGGGTAATTAAAATAAAATAAAGACTAAAATCAACAAAAGTTAAGATAAAAGAAAAAATGGGTCAGCCCATTAATTTATAGGTCAGTCTCACTTTGATCTTTATGGGTCTCAAACCAAACGAGTTAGGTTAAAACAACTATTTTTATTTACACCACCCTTTTCTAAGTCTAGTCTAACCAAAATCATAAGGCTACATTGTCCATAGGGATGGCAAAGTGCACTTTGGCCCGCGAGCCTGCCAAAGTTAACGGGCCAGGTTGGGATTTTCAACCTGTCAATTTGTTTTGGCCTGCCTCGCCTAACCCGCCATTTTTGCGAAACGGGATGGGCTGACCCGCCAACTCGTTTTTTTTAAAATAAAAATAAAATAAAAAATAATTTAAAAGATTAATTTTTGTATTATATTATTTACAAAATACAAATATATAATAATATTGTAACTTAAATCATTAACATTTACAAATTAAATTTCAATTATCAACTATAATAGAGCAATTTATCTCTTAAAAGTAATAATCATTTTAAATTATCGAATTAAAGACATTAATTCATCAATTAGAAGTTTTATAAAATATTTATATGGTCAAATATGGTTTAAATATATATATATATATATATATATATTAAAATAAATATTAATTTTTTAAAAATTGAATTAAAAATATAAAATAAAATAAGTGAGAGGCTAACTCGCCGACCCACCAATCCGCCCTTTAACGGGTCGAGTGAGGAAATCCAACCCGCATAGTGGTGACGGACTAGCCCGTCCCACCCCATTTTTGACAGGCCACCAGCAAGCTAGACCAAAACAGACTCGACTAGCTTGTTTTGCCACCTTTAATTGTCTGATTCATCATATATATATATATATATATATATATATATATATATATATATTTGGGTTAAATATGATTTTCGTCCCTATAAAATACATAATATGTTAAAATAGTCCCTATAAAATTTTTTGGGTTTGTTTGGTATCTATAAAATTGAAACCAGTTATTTTAGTCCAATTTCTTAACGGTAGATGACATGGCTAACGGAGTGCTACGTGTGAGAGGTTTCATTGACACGTTTCGTCACGTGGACGCCCCGTAGACGTTTAGTTTGCACGTGGCTGGAGGTGTGGCGGCGGGAGGCAAGGGGGAAGGGCCTGAAACACGCGGCAGTGAAGACGTTGCTGAAGCAGGAGTGCGCAGTGACGGCGCTGGCGGTGGACGCAAAGGCTTCGATGGTGTACTGCGGCGCCTCCGATGGGCTCGTGAACTTCTGGGAGCGCGAGAAGGGCTACGCGCACGGCGACGTCCTCAAGGGGCACAAGCTCGCCGTGCTGTGTCTCACCGCCGCGGGGACGTTAGTGTTCAGTGACTCACGTTAGTTTGCACGTGGCTTATCAATTAGTTTGCACGAACACAAATTGAGGTGTTTAATACGTTTTTTAAGTTAATTAATTTTTATGTGGGAAGAAGCTGGAAGAGATGACTGATAGGGATTGGCGCATCTTCAGAGAAGACTACAACATCTCCTACAAGGGTTCCAAGATTCCTCGCCCCATGAGGAGCTGGATCGAGAGCAAGTTGAGCCTGGAGCTCTTGAAGGCTGTGGAGAAGGTTGGCTATAAAACCCCTTCTCCGATTCAGATGGTAGCCATTCCCCTTGGCTTGCAGCAGCGTGATGTCATTGGCATTGTCGAGACTGGTTCCGGGAAGACCGCGGCGTTTGTGCTTCCCATGTTGAGCTACATCACCAGGCTTCCTCCCATGAGCGAGGACAACAAGGCTGATGGTCCCTATGCTGTTGTCATGGCCCCCACCCGCGAGCTCACGCAACAGATCGAGGATGAGACTGTTAAGTTTGCGCAGTATTTGGGCATCAAGGTGGTGTCCATTATTGGTGGACAATCCATTGAGGAGCAAGGGTTTAAGATCAGGCAGGGTTGTGAGATTGTCATTGCAACTCCTGCAATTAGTGAAGATGAGATTCAGGTTGTTGCTGAAGATGAAGTTAATGTTGAATCTGCTGCTGGACCAAGCCGTTCAGAAAAATTAATTAACTTAAAAAACATATTAAAAACCTGTCAATGACGAGGCATCCACGTCACGACACGTGTCAATGTAAACACCTCACACGTCACCACTCCGTTTGCCATGTCAACTTCCGTCACGTCCGTTAAAAAATTGGGCTAAAATAACAGGTTTAAATTTTATAGATACCAAACAAACCCAAAAATTTTTACAGGAACTATTTTAATATATTATGTATTTTATAGGACGAAAATCATATTTAACCTTATATATTTTGACAGCTTTACATGACAATATATTTAAGAATAAATTAATTTTAACTACGAATAAATTAATTTTAACTACGAATAAACTAATTTTAGTTTATAAAAAATTATTTATTATTTATTTTTAAAAATTTTGTAATGAATTTTGTTTAAATATGTCAATATTTTTATTTATTATTTTGTTTTACAATCATAAAATGTGATGAGAGTCTAGAATATGATAGGGACACCCACGTGAGCATGAGTATTGTAATTGTGGAGCGTTGGATGAACATGCAGACGAGTCGGTTTGACGGCCAATATCCTCCATTCACGGCTACATTAACGAAAGAACAGTTTATATTTTTTTTCACTAATTTCATTTTCACCAGGTTTTGCGGTTAATCAGCATGATTCCGATTTCTTTCAAAACGACGACGTGTCCTCACAGTGGGTCCCCACTACCCCATGTGCTTTTCCTCCTTTTTCGTAGGTTTCTGTTTTTCCCATGAAACACGACGTTGAATTTACTTCGCACAAAATAAATTTTAGTATTATAAGAGAGAATTTGCAGAGAAGGATTTAATTTAAATAATTTAAGATTTTCTATGATGTCAATGATTGACTTTTATAACAATTATATTTATATTTTAATTGGTTTATAGGGTAAAGTAAATAAAAGATATGTAATGTTATATGAACAAGAATGGACTTGTGAGTTAGTTAGGTAAGTATATTTGGTTTATCAACTGAAAAAATGTAAGTTTATTTCGTGTTTGGCATAATTTTTTTATAAAAAAATGGTCCCTTTTAATCTATTTCAAAATTCAAGACATTCTTAATTATATCGATTATATTTTATTTTTTAATTATTTAATTTATTTATTTATTAAAACTTTATCATTTAAATTCTTACTGATCACTAAGTTTGTTTTAATTTCATAATAAATATTTATGATATGAAATTATCGGTATTTGAGTTTTTTTTAATTAAAATTTAATTTCTGCGTTTACTAACGGATTGTAGTGAATTCATTTCTTAAAGTATGTTTTTGATAAGAAAAATTTATTTAAATGGAATATATGTACAGTAACAAAGAAAAAATTATTAAAATATCTTAATTATCAAATTTTAAAAATAGGAGTGGAATATTTAAATTTATAATGTTCTAGTGATTGAAGTCATCTAACTCTAATGTTCAAATCAGAAAAAAAAAAAAAGAGATAATTATTTTAGTAATAAATAAACACTAAATACTTAAACTTTTTTACATATTTATAATATTTTAATACGCTTTTTACTTACCTAAATCTAATTTAATTATCTAATCTATCCTTATATCCTATTAATACTTTATATAATATTTTAAGTGTATAATAAAATTAAATAACTAATTCAATATCTTGTTATTCCTAATGGCTAACATCGAATGGTGAATTGTCCCCATCAAACAAGAGGAGAGGCTGAAATGAAGAAGAGTTGTGATATCTTAAAAAAGTTAGATTTATCATAAAATTATCATGTGAGTTGAACATTTAATGGCAGTAGGGTTAAAAATTGGATTTATTCATTCTTATTTTCATTCTTACAATAAATTCATCTTCATTCTCGTTTTTCATATTTAATATATTTAAAAAAATTTATGCATCCTCATCCTACTAGAATTGAGTATATCTCCATCAGGTAACGCCTATTGTTCCTATAGAGAAAAGAACCATTGATTACCTTTTTGGGAAATTTCCAAACGAACAATAAAGAAAACACGATATTATAAAGGATTTAATGTCAAACTGATACATATTTTCTTTTCTCCAATGAGAAATATTAATAAAGAAACTATAATTACATAAAACTCAAATTAAAGTATCATCAAATAACAATTGAATAAAAGCCAAATTATTATAGAAAAAAAAGTAAAAAATGATCAAATATATGTTCTAGAAATAAATTACAAAACTAAAAACCAAAGAAAAGTTAATATAAGTTTTTTAGGTTACTTAATTAACTAAATGTGTTTAAGTAATTTAAAATAAGGATGAGTATGAGGGCAGAGATATGATATTGGGATGGGTATAAGAACGAAGACGGGACAGATATGTACGAACTCATCCATGTCCCCATACCCAATTTAAAAAATTGGATATTATCCATATTGATACGAGCATGAAGAGGATAACAACAAGTTTAGGATTTTTGGATTTAATTTTAGTTCTTGTAATTTAGATTTAATTTTCTTTTGTGGACTTTTATTGGGCTTTGTATTTTGTTCTTTTTCTAGTTTTGGGCCTAATTAGTGAATAAGTCTTATCTTAGGTCCTTAGTATAAATATCCTTATGATGACCATATGTATTCAGAATTCAAACTTTAGGAGTTGAAGTTTTTGGCTCTGTGAATTCTCTCTTGGTTCCCAAGTAGAACTATTTAATTCCTATCTTTGAATTTTTGAATTCAAAGTGGTTAATCCTCATTGCACTTATCAATAAAAAATGGTTGTGGCGTTTTCTCCATCCATAATCCCTTTTCACATTTTTTATTTGGGGGAATTTTGTTGAAACAATCTGTCCATCTTAACTGAGTCAGATTTTCATTACATACCTAGTCAATCTGAGGATTCCCTGTCAAAATTGGGATGAATTTGGGCAAAACCCACGGGAACATGTTCATTTTTCATCCCTAAATGTGAGTGATATTACTATTCTTAAGGCATGTTTTACAAATAGATAGATGAATTCTCTCTAACAAGGATGAATGCATGAATGGTAAAGAAAAAAATGTGTAAAAACAGAACATACCTATAAGAATTATAAGAAGCATGACAAGACAAATGGTTCTTGCTTAACAAAATATTCCTTCTTTTTCTTTCTTCTCTATTTCTTGGATGTTAATGGTGACATTTTAATTATTAGTTTTGTGAATATAAAAAATGAAAACAAAAATCAGGATGTTGAGCTAAAAGGAGCATAGAAGGATGACAAGTTTAAATTTAGGAGCGCATGAACCAAACAACAAATTAGAGCCCACTGAAGCCTAGATTAGAGATCTTGAATCTTAACCAAGGAATCTTGGAAACAAGGTAAGAAAAGCATGTGCAAATAAGACATACAAGACATGTTCAAGTCTCTAATAAATCTTGCCAAGTGGAGATTTTATTTTTGAATTTTGAAATTTGCCTGCATTGGCTATTAGAATTGGCCAGCACATGTGTGCTTTAGAAGTCACATTGCATTTCACTAGGAATTTAACATTTCATTTAGGTTGTATTTTTGGATTTTCTTGGCTTTGTAATTTTTATTTTGGATTGAGTGAGAATTTGAGTTGTGAGAACACTTGTGTTAGTGACTATGTACTTGGATCTTATCTCGAGCTCTTGGGAGACAAATGAAAATTCTACCTCGAGTTTATCCTAAAAGATGAAGACTTCTCCATCTTCAAGTGACAATCTTCTTTCATTTTTATAAGTCTTTTAATCTTTTCTTTTTTGTTCTTGTCTTGATTTATTAATATCTTATTATTATATGTTTTCCCTACTTGCTTCCACCAGTTAAATGTCTTCTACCATGTCTTATGTTGTGTCTTCTATCATTCTTCTATTCATGTTCATTCTTATATTATTTGTTGAGAAAATTGTTACAAAATTTTATAACATGTTCTTAATTTAAGCTACATATAATTTGTGCCTTACCATATCCTCTATTAGAAGTATAATGAGGTGGTTGAAACACACTCTTCTATCTATGCACTTTATATGTATCAATTACAATACCAAATGGAGTTTTCACACATTTATGGTTGATACACCTTGTGTCAGGATCAACATGGATGATATGACATCACAAAGATGTGTCTAGTGTCCTTTTCAAGTTATGTTTATTCTACTTGACATGGGTCGATTAATTGATGCTCATATAAAATTCATATGTTTTAAAGTGGATACGAAATTCCAACTCCTTCCTTCACATAATGAAAAGTTTAAAGTTTTAGTCACTCTTTAACTTAGTCATCTAGAAGATGATCTATAGTTTTTAGCACTTATGATTTTTTCACTTTTCACATGCACATTTTAAATCAATTGTTGTATCTTTGAATTTCAAATTTTTTTGCATGGAAATGTATCCTTATATAGACATCCAAAAAGGATCATAGAAGGCAATATGCTTTAGAGTCATCGCTTGCCAGTTCTAAGGATGACAATGTGGAGTGGGTCATGTAGGTCGGTTAGAGCGGTCAAAATGGATGGTTGACTTGGCCTGGCCTTACAGGCCAAGGTAAAAGAATCTAACAGCCTAGTTTGACCTATATTTTAAAATGGGTTATAATTTTTTGCCTAACCTGGCTCTATGTCAAGCCTACGCCAATAGGCCATTTTTTGCCTAATTAAAAATTAAAAAGATTACAACTATGTCTATATAAAAAATCATGATATTTTTTTATCCAAAAGTCTAAAGTATAATATTCAACAACTAGAGGCATTATACAACCTCACATATCTTAGTTTGATTTACTTTTTTTGTCACTAACGATATATATATATATATATATATGTATGTATATATATATATATATGTATGTATATATATATATATATAATACATAAAAAATGAAAAGTTTGTGCAAAACTATTTATAACTAAAGAAAGAAAATTGAATCAAGAAAAAAATTAAAACATCATACAAAGGAAAGGATACAAGAACCCTACCCAAAATAAGAGAAACAAAAAAACGTCTTATCTAACCAATAAAAATAATGCAACATAGCACATGGTACAAACTTGTTTTTCTCTAATGCCATTCACCCTGAATTTTATAAGTACATGTTCCATCCTTTCTCACAATTTTATTAAACAAAGTATATAATCAAAGCATCACTATGAAAACACAGGGAAATTGATTTTGTCTTCAGTCTTGTACCACTCTCATATATGAAAATGAATATATTGAATAGTTTTTTCTTAACACATTTCAGTTGTCTTTATGACATATTTATTCTTTACCCTCTACACACACACACAACAAATCATTATTGCCCAGAACATTCAAATCTTACTTGAAACAAATTTATTAATGTCTCCCACATTCATAACATAACATGTGTAATTAAAATAAAATAAAAATTAAAAAAAAGTAACATAAAAGAAAAAATGGATTAGTCCATTAGCGTGTGGGTCAACCTGACCTTAACCCATATAAGCCTTGGGCAAAACAGGTTAGGTTAAAAAAAGCCTATTTCTATTTAGGCCACACTTTTTGAAGTTTGATTTGACTTAAATCATAAGTCACATGGACTAGCTCATCGAACTAGACATATTTTGACAGCTCTAGGACCGACCAACAACCTATTATAAAAAAATACGGGTATATATTGTGAATATAAATTTATTTATGATTTAAATGTTAATTATTTTTTTCTGAAAGGAAACAAAATTTCCTAATAGAATTAAAACATAATATAGAAGTTCATATTCATATATTTTACAATTTTTACATATTTTTTTTCTACATCCTGCATCCAGTCATACATATTTGTACATACATGTCTACTCATTATTTAAGGAAAGAATGAGTCTTATTTATCTGTAAGTCCTCCTTTTCTTGATATTGTCATCATATTTACATAGTCGTTGGAAACTTATTTATTATGGAGTTAGCCTGGTTGAGGGAGGAAAAAAAAAGTGATGATTATTGGTCATTCCAATATCACTAGAGCATTTATGCCTCGAGAGAATGTCAACTTTACATTCTCATCATTATGTTTCATTCTATTTTATATTTAAAAGATTTGAATTAGTACTATAGTGGCTAGCCAAGATAAATGAGCTTAATCATAGTTAATAAAATAACACAAGATTATTTCATCTGGAGAAATATTTACTAATTCCGAAGGTTAAACATCCAAATGAAACTTCATCAAATCTTTAATATTCTTCATAAATAATTATTATAGGGATTTTATATTTAATATATATATATGTGTATAAAAATTAAGAAGAACAAATATATTATTAACAAGTAATTAAACAATAAGGACACAAGAAATGAAATAATATGTACATGTTACTGTAAGTAAATAAAATCAGAAAAACATGAATAAATAAAATGACCAATATAAAACTAGGAAAAATATAAATAGTAATAAAAAAAACTAGTGCAAAACTAGAAGAAATATAAATAATGATAAAAAACTAGTACGATTAGTATGTAATTGGAAATAAACAAAATAAATAAATATAAATTATAAAGTAATTAAATAAGTAAATAATAAAATTAAAAAAAAATAGAAGAATATAGAGACACCTCACTTATAAAAAATAGTTATAAAATAAATAAAATAATAAATGTCTCATTCTCTCATCTTATTGATTTGATTGCAATTAACTCCCTCAAATTATAATAATTTTTTCTCTTTCTATCTCTATCTATCACTCCCACCTAAAAAGTTGTCTAAAGATGAGGTTCTTAAAGGTAGGTGACGTGTGGTCTTTTTAAAGGTGCTGAACTTGAATCTAGAGTTGATGTAGTTGGTCCAAGCAACACTGAAACTGCAACAGAAGCTGACAATTATGCATTAGTTCCATATGTACCTCGTGTTGATTGTGACATTCCTTTATCTCCATTTGAGAAGATGCTGCTCACTCAGATGGACAAGCTTTCTAAAGATAAAAAATGCATCACGAAGTTTCTGTGGCTCGGTTTCAACATGTTGATAATCAACTTGAAGAGCTTTATGACAAGCTGGATTCATTGCACTTTCTTAGAGTAGATGCATGAGCATAATGCATTTCATTCTTTTGCATTGCATTTTCTCTTTGCTTCATTTTGGATGTTTTCTTAATAATTTAAATTTGGTTTTTATTTGGTGTTGTACTAAACATTTTAATCTGTTATTACTATTGATATTGTTGCTCACACTTTTAATTGCTGTATTTTTCTATGAAAATTGTGCTAATTGTTTTTGCTTTGGTATTCTCTTCTTCCATTTGATGAAGTCAATGGGGGAGAATATGTGTGTGACATTTTCATTGATATTGTGTTGTTGCAGAGCTGATTTTTTTGTTTAATGTTACTGCGTTGTGCTACTATCATTGCAAGGCTATTATGACTTATTATATCATTGTTATTGCAAGGATGTTGTATATTGAAATTTATGTTTGTATGTTGCTGCTATCTTGTGATTTAAAATTATATTTTGTTGTATGTAGATGCCTTGACTTGTTTGCTTTTTGATTTTGTTTCAGGCTCTACATTGGATAACATCCTAGAGGGTTGTGATTTAGTTGCCTTCATCAAATAGGGGGAGATTGATGAGAATAGAGCTTTTTAGTTGGTCAAAGTTTTGGAGATTTGTTGAAGTCAACCTCAATGAAGCTAATGAAGTCCTTATATGTTTGTATTTTGTGTCTCTAGGTTGCTTTGTAAGTATCTCTCACTTAGCCATTTATATGATCATTTGATTGTCTTGGATTTCTTGTAGGAAACTATCTTAGAAATTATCTTGATCATCTACATGTCTTAATAGATTAAAAGATTGCGTTACTCTGTTAAAATGCTTTTGAAGTATTAAAATGAACTTTACTTGTAATTTTAATTGGTTAAAACATCAGTTTATTGTGTTAAAAATGTTTAGGATCTTGAATATTTTTAAGACAAGTTTATTAATCTATTGAGATTATTTTTCAATAGATTAATTTAATTGTCTTTGGCTCAGCTGTTATACACTTTAGATAAGTTTTAGTTTATTAAAAATTTAAAATTAACATATTAAGTCGAGTTTTTAATAAGTTAAAACTATTAGTTTTGTGAAAACCTATCTCATTATAAAATTGTTTTAATAACAAAAATTAAATAGACTTTTGACATACTTTTAAAAACGCGAATTGAGAGACAACATTTCTGAGCAAGAAGATCTTTGTAGGCTATCTAAGAACTGTTGATCTTGATCATTGAATTGTGCGTTTGAGAGTTGCATGAGAGACCACCCTTTGATTCATAATTCACCTTTGCTTGTAATTTGTCTAGGTGATCTCAATCCTTGTTTTTCTTGTTTGTGTTTGGTTCTGGATAAGGGTTATCCAGGTTATCTGTCGTAGGATTTTGCAGAGAAAAAATCAAGTTTGGTAGGATTCAAGACTTGTGTTCTTGGTGGTTCTTAAAATTACTAGAGTTGTAAGTGTTTGTAAGAACAATTTTTGTTATTAGTGGATTTTAATTGTACTTGGGTAACTTAATGCAGCTCTTGTAAAAGAGTGAACTAATATAAATCATATGTGCACTTCTTTATTTTTTGTTCCACACTTTATTAATTACTGAGTTTTGTAATTTGGATCTTAATTCACTCAATTAAACCTAAAAACAAAAAATCAACAAATTAAATTACATTTTTAATAAACTAATTTTCTAAAAGATTTATTCACCCCTCTACATTATTTCTAGATTTTATCGAAATAGTAATAAAGAAAACTAGTACAAAACTAGAAGAAACAATAATAAAAAAAACTAATACGATTAGTATGTAATTGAAAATAAACTAAATAAATAAATATAAATTATAAACTAATCAAATAAATAAATAATAAAATTAAAAAAATTTATATGAATTTAGAAACATCTCACTTATAAAAAATAGTTTATAAAATAAATAAAATAATAAATATTTCATTCTCTCACCCTATTAATTTGGTTACAATTAATTCCTTCAAAATATTATGATAATAAATATATATTTTTTCTCTTTCTATCTCTATCTATGATAAGACATCTTCATTAATGGTAAAAAGATTTAAAATATCTCTTCCTTTATTAAGATAATGTTTCTTTTCGCAGACAGATATGCGAAGAAAGATGAGATGAAAAAAAAAAAACATCAAAAACATAATAATCTATAAATAAAATATTAATAAAAAACAAAAAACGATGCAAAAAGTTTGGAGTTTACTTTCTTCGCTCAAATGTGAAGATTTGCAAAGAAAGTGAATACATAATCGATTCTATCAAAATGATAATCGATTATTTTTCACCATTTTTCATATAATAAATTATTATTATTATTATTAATTTATTAATATTTTGATTATAATAAAAAAAATAGTTAAAATATATATAATTAACTATATAACATAATATAATAAAATAATAAATTATAAATAATAATAATAATAATAATCATAAAATATTAATAATAAGACAATAATAAAAAATAATAGAATAATTATAAGCATAAAATAATAATAATAAATAAAATTAAAAAATAGTACTAATAGTAAAGTTAAAATTATTAAATAATAAAAATAATATTATAATTTATTTTACTATAATTCTTTTAAAATATACTTTTTTATATATTAAAAAAATATAATAAATTTTTATGTTATCTTATAATGTATAATTAGTTGTTATAATATAATTAATTTTAATTACATTATATAATAAAGTAAAAATTATAAAAATATTTAAAAAATCATTTTAAATAAAAAATTTAATAATAAAATAAGTGTGTATAAGAATAAATATTAAATAAATAATAATAATACAATAAATTAATTTATATAATAATATTGCTAATAAAATAAAAATAAATAATAATAAGTAAATAATTATATTATAAAAAATTTAGTTAAAAAATATTTTTTTCTAATATATCAATCAAATCATTCATAAATTTTTCTTTTTCTTTTTATTATCTTTCTTCTAAAAAAATAATATCACTTTTCATTCTTTTTTTCTTTAAATTTTTTTTTTCTTTCCCTCAAATTCATCTTTAAATAGAGACAAAACTTAAGAGATAAATTACTAGATACTTTTTTTTAATATTTACTTTTTTTTATTGTTTATTTTAATAAAATAATTGATTATATGATGTTTAAAAATTTAATAAAAATATTTAAAATCATGTAAAAATAATATAATTTAATATATTAAATTAAAAAATATCATATTATAAATTTTGAAATGTTATATAGGTTAGAGATGTAAAACAGAATACATTAAAAAACAAAAAAATATTTTGTGATATTGTTTTACATAAAGAATTATGATAAAGACTACAACTAGAAAAATTTTGTAGCATATATTTTTATATTTTCTCCCCATTGTAAAAAACAAAAAAATATGGATTAGTGAAGTGAAAATAGTGAGTTATTCTATTTTGGTTTTGGTCTGGGATTGAGAGATTAAGGATGAAGGTTGGTCATATAGAGATAAGTTTTTGGTAAGTGTTTAGCATATCATAGGCAAAACATACTCAAACATTTATGTTCACTCTATTATTTGTATGTTTATTTTTGCATATGTTTAGCACCATGTATATACTTAATAAAAATTTTAATCAAACTTGAACTAGTTGTCTATGCAACATTTTTTCTTTGTTAAACTTCATCTCATGCTTTATATAGTCTTCAATTAAACTTGGATTGATTTTTTATGTAACATCTTATCTTTATTAAACTTCATTTAATACTTTATATAGTCTTTAATTAAATTTGGACTGATGCTTTATGTAAGATCTTATCTTTATTAAACTTCATTTAATACTCTGATTTAATACTCTGATTTAATACTCTAAGTCTTAAAAGCTTTAATACAAGTTTCATGTTAAACAAACTATTAAATAAATTTTAATAATATTATTTATTAGTATCAAAATTATACATATGTTAAATAGGTCACTCAAATTTAAACTTACATTTACCTATGTAAAATCTATTTTATGGATTATCATATCATCGTGTACGTGTAAGAACCCTTGTTAATTAAGTCTACTTGAATAGAGTTGAAAATTGGATTAAAACTACCAACTTAATTACTTTTACTTGTACCTCTTTATCAAATGGAATAAACATAAAAAAATATAAATCATTGAGGCTAGAAAGTTGGAAAGATTGAATATATAGTGTTTTCATTAATTTATTTAAAGTGCTAGTTGCTTGCAAGCAAGAAACCGGGAGAGAGAAAAAGAAAAAGCTTCTTTTCTTCTCTCTGTTAAGTTGATTTCATCCAGACCTAAAATCCCCAACCCAACACGCACCGATTCTTGATTTCAGTTACATAATAACGAATCAAGAGGACCCTTTATAGAGATATACACAAAAATGGTGTCAGCGAACCAGGAGATGGTTGTTTACTGCTTCGACACCCTCGTCGCTCACTACAACAACCAGGAAGCTCCTCCTCCTGCCTTCGATCAGGCTCAGCAGTAATTCCTCTCTCGTTTTTTAAATTTTATATGTAATTTTTATTTTTTCTTTATTGACATAATATGTACTTTATTTCTGTAAATGGGAAGAAATCTGTTTGGTATTTTTTCTTTTTTTTTATGAGATGGGCCACTGTTTAAATTTTGTGATGTTCGTAAAAATTTCTTCATTTCTGCTCGAATAAGTGATTCTGCCATGGGAATTTGCTCAAGTAAGGTGGTAGATTTCTCTACTGCCACTTACAAGAGAAGAAAATAAGGTGAAATGAATTGAGTTTTTGTTCTAAGTTAAAATCAATCCTCGCAACTATGCTTTTGGAGGAGTTAGATAAGATAACTGCTATAGAAGTTAGTGCATATGTTGATTTTAACTTATGAGAGAAATTCACTTGATTTTCTTCTCTTCTAAGTGTTTATGGAGGAGTTTATCCAGACATATTGTGAATTGGAAATGGAGGAAGAAATATTTCGTCTTTGGTTTGTTTTCTGTTTGGTTAAGTCATAATTTATACCTGAGCTGTGTTAACGAAAAGGATATTTTGCAAGATGTACTCAGTTAGGAAATTTCTTTGCCTTGAAGGGCATTAATCTCTGATTTTTGATTGGGGGTATCCTTTTGCCAAAAAAAAAATGTACTTGTGAGTTGACAATATGATATGATATGGTGTCCTTGTTTGAAGCAACTATGTTTTGTTTTAGCCCATTGTTTGTTACATGGAAGAAAGTGGTGAATGGCGGAGATCCTCGTCTTCGAGGATGTATTGGAACTCTGGAAGCACGCAGCTTGATCAATGGGCTCAAAGATTATGCACTGACCAGGTTTGTTGATGTTATAGGATATCTTCTGTTTTGTTGACGCAAATGCCACTTGCTTGCATTTATTTTACCTAATTATGTTGTTCCTCACACTTGCATTATTAATATATTAACATAACTTATGTGTCTGTGTTCTGTGCTTGCAACATCTTGCAGTGCCCTTAGGGACCGACGGTTTCCACCCATACAGGCTAACGAGCTGCCTTTTTTGGAGTGTACAGTGTCTATTCTTACTGACTATGAAACTGCTAACAATTACCTTGATTGGGAGGTATGTGCTGATTTGCTTGTTTTGATTTCTGGGCTATTGAAGGCAGAATGCAACTGTAGAGAAGTTATTACCCTGTGGTTGCATTTTGTAATACTGTTAATTTGGTCTAAACTCTGGTATCTAAAGTTGATTAATAATTTGAAGGAGATGGCAAACCTATAAATAGGGATGTAATATCACTCAAATGAGATTACTAAAGTTGACATGTTTCTGGACCTGTTTAGCAGTGTTGTTAAATATCGGTTATTGCAATAATGCTATTGTATAGCAGGTTTCATTGTATGCCTTGCTTATTGTGGATGCCCTGCTTCTCGTGGATTTTGTCTCATAGATGAGGTTTCAGCAGTGTGCAGAGGGAAGTCTTGGTGCATGGGTCGGGTGGGCATTTAGGTTTAGTGTGCAAGAACACAATGAGAGGATAGTTTGCTGTTTGGACTCTCGTTGTTCCATGCAAATTGTGCCTTATGAAGAGATTGTCTTTGAAATTGGCACACACTTAAAGTTCTCATGTGCTGCCATACATTAAGACTCACGTGGCTTTTTAAACACAAGAGTTTACGTGGTTTTGTTTAATGGTATCTTTGTTTTTTTGTTTCTATTAGTTGTTTACTTTTGTTTGCTGATTGACTTGGGCTTCCTTACTTTTAGAATAAGCCGAACATTATCCTTATTATTGTCATGCCATGCAATCTCTGAGTATCACTCTACCAATTAAATTTACTTCGTTCTCTAAAACTTAACACTTAAACCCTTTTCTCCCAAACTTATTAAAAGCACTTCAACATTCTCCTCCAGTCCAGCAACACCTCTGTTTTGACAACAGTACTATGTTTTAGTTGTTGCTCTCTCTGTTCTTAAATATTTCCTTCTCTTCTTTAATCTTTCCCTCTATTTTCCTTTCTTTTTATTTGCCCCAACTTCCAAATTTTAAAATGTGCCCACTATGTGATTTCTGCTATTTGCCTATAACGCTATCGGCTATTATGATGTAAAAAATTTTAAGCTTTATGTGATTTTCCACTATTTGCTATTGACAACAATTTTTAGCAATGAATACGCCATTCAAATGAGATCTTAAGGTTATTGGTGGGTAGTTTGGGTATTACTTTTAATATATATTCAATGTTTGACATTTAGGAACCAAGTAATAAGAAATCCCCTCACTGCCACGGTTAGGTAGATAAATACAAGGAAGGTAGATAAATACAAGGAATTGGTAACGGAATAGAAAGCAATGGAAACATTGTACAAGCAGCACTTCAAGGGGCTGAAACCTCCATTCCAACTCATATCTTCTCTTCCCTTTTTCTTAGCCTTCCTTCTACATTTAATTAACGCACCGATAACAAATTCACGTATCTTTTTTTATTATTCTTTTATAATCCCTATTTCTACACATTCATACTTAAACATTATGTTATAATAAGATAAATCTAATTCTATCTTACTCTTGTTCATTACTGTTCTTCTCCTTCTACTTTCTCATGCAACTCTTCTTGCTAGTCATACCTGAATAATCAGAGGTCTAACTAACACTTTTTGTGTTTACGAACTATGTATTTTGATTATAAATCTGGATATGTAAAATTTGGAAATAAGTCTTGTCTTCTGTTAAAAGTTTGTGTAAATATTTTCGGATTGTAGTTATTTCCTGTTCAGGTTTCCTTGGTTTTTGTAACCAAATAATTGTTTTCTGGTAGCTTTGACGTTTCTTTTGGAAGCTTTTTGCACTAATCTTCGGTGATTTGTTTTTTAAGGAGAAGAACATTAGAGACTACAAGAGAAAAGTGGATTAAGTAGAAAATAGTTTTATTAAAACAGGATAGAGGAAGACTGAAGTTGTACTTTTGGAGAAACCTTTAAAAAACAACCTTGATTTAAAAATGGATTTCTGGAACATTTATGGAGCCTAGTAATGTCGTGTAAGAAAGGGAGCCTTGGTCCACCAGATGGAATTGTTGTCAGGTGACCCAGAGGTTACAGAGGTAAGGCTGCATACCAAAGACTCAAACATTAGGTTGTCTGATCCTTCCCTTTAAACAGACGGAGCTCTATAACACATACCTGCACTAAAAGTGTCATGTGATGGTTTTTTGCATGCAATAGACTTCTGATTTTAGTGATTTGAAAGGAGTTTCTGTTGGAGAAAAAGTGAATAGAATATACTTTTTTGGAATGTTCAAGAAGGTTTTATCACTTACAGGCTGAGAAGGTTTCCTTTGCTGACTTGTCGTTGGCAAATGTCTTGGTACAATCTGTGATAGAAAACAGTATGTGTGAATGAGAGAAGGAAAGCGAGAGAAAACAAACAAGAAAATACTGAGAGAATTTGAGATTTCTATTACTGAGAAATTAATGGATTGAATTGACTTAACAACGAAAATAAAATTACATTTATATTATGAGTTAGGAAACTAGCTGTATAACTTAACAACCTAATGGCTGCAATGACAACCCAGCTAACTAACTTAGTGTAAGTCTGGTAACAAACTGTAGTAAGTACTAACTACTACTTGAGTATAAAAGAAACAGAGAAATGAAAATAGACTTGTAGAAGATGAAACTGTTCTAAATTATTACAGAATATAGGAGTTACACAAATACCTAGCTAGCTGCTGACTCTGCTGTTTGTTACAGAGAGTTTAATTATATTATGTAACTACTTAATAACTGAATCTAAAATACAATAGAATAGTAATTCTATATATCGCTATTAATTACTCTAATATTCCTGTCACACTCAAGGAGAATGGAGTCATGAAAATTGGTTGGAGGCTCTAAGTTTGTTGTGTAACTCATGTTCTGCTGAACAACACGGTGAGAAACATCGTTAGCTTATTGAGCTGTTAAGTCTAGTTCTGTGTGTACCTTTAAGGTATCTTGAAGGATACAATCTACCACCTTCCAATTCTCCTCAAGGGCTGTTAAAGAATTACCTTGTTCATGCCCATAACTACTCTCATGTCTTGTGAGAGTGGCATATTGCAAGGAATCTACAGAGGACTATGCGTTTGTTATCTTCCATGTTTGCCTTGGTGAGTAGGTGATGAATATGCTTGTCTTAAAAGAGCAACACTGCACCATTGGAAAGGTGCTTGACCTCAACACCTAAGTAGTCTGGCAACACTGCTCTAATGTAAACTCATTCTGAACTTTAACATGGTAAAGATTATTTTTACATTTGTGTTCTTGAAGAAAAGTAGTTCATTAATTCTGTTAATGCTCAGATAATAGATTGCATTTTATTTATTTTCTGGGATTGTATGGGTGATGATCTATACTGTTAACTTGTTCTATCAATGTCATGTGGAGCTAAATCAGTTGTTTACATAGTTTTTTAATTGATAATGTTTAGTCTTTCAAATACACTGATAGCACTGACTTGCAAGATAATGTACAATTTTAAGTGATATAAAATATTAATTATCGGACACTATTGTATTTATGCTGTCTTTTGCACTTTTAGTAGACTCTGTCAGTTTGTTTGCAGATAGAAAAGCATGGTATAATTATTGAATTTTCCGATCCTGTCTATAACACAAGGCGTAGTGCCACATACCTGCCTGAAGTGGCTGCCAATGAAGGTAACTTATGTTCTCTATTGAATATTGTTTTACATTTTGAAAATGACATTTGAATCACCAAATTGAGATGCCACAAATAAAAGTTGTCTTGTGTTCCTTCCTCCATATCCGACTCTCTAAAATTTATTAGAAAGAAAGTTCATGATAAGGAGGAAAACATATAATCTATAACAGAAGCAATAAATTAGAGAGAACCAAATAATTATAACAGCAGAAGCTACCAAATCACTACCTGAAATGGTAACTCCTACAATTCTTGTACCATAGCTAGTTGAGGGCTAAGAGGAGCAGTTCCAAACTACGCTGAGTGGATATGCCAATTGTGTATACTACATTTTAAAATTAATCTAATGTTTTGCGTTTAACTGAATCTAGTGAATTATGTCATGTCTCACTTTGTATGACTTGGGTTTAGGGCCTATAATATGTTAAGCAGAGAGACTCCTTCAAACACAAGCATTCCATTCTAACCAAATTCTAAAATTGTGAACAAACCACATATTGCCCCAAAAATATTGCCTCATTTTTTCCCTAAGCCGTTATTGTTGATAATCAAAAGCTATTTCAAAGTAAAATATCCAATGTTAACTAAGTACTCAAAACAATTATAAGAAGCCACCGTACAGTGTAAACCAAGTTCCCTACTACTTGTGAACAAAATTTTTGGAACCTTTATACTATAAAGATTTCCAACCTTCAAGAAACAAAGTTATCTGCCCCTCATCTGTTTCCTGTGTAACTAAATTTTACTATTCGTTCAAATGCAATTACTTGCCCCTCTTCTGTAACTGTTCATTCAAGTAATTAGTACTGTAAAACTTTTTTAACCTTTAATGCGCAATCTTTGGGAAATCTTATTTTTATTTAAGCTTTATTTGTTATCACATTTTAAAAAAAAACAAAGCATAATTGTACGTAGGTTTTGTAAATAATAGTTTTATGATTAAATTAAAATAATATTAAGATTATGTGACTAAAGAATTGGATTGGTGATATTTTTAATTGATAAAAAAATTGTATTTTTATCTAAATCACATGAATATGTATGGTTAGAGTTTGAATATAAAAAAAAATCTAAAAGCCTGATTATGAAACGGTTGTATTTGGTTAGAATCCATGACCAGCTGGTCACGAAGTGTGCTAATATGGGTAAATATTTCTGTCCAATGTAAATAATACACTTTTAAATGTTTTCACTTATTTTTAACCTCCTGCATGTTAAAGCTCATTATGCTTTATACCCTTCAGATAAAATTAAATAATTTGAGAATGTAGAATGGAGGGCTATGTAGCAAAGACACCTTACACGACATGCTCATAGACCCTTTGACACTTATATATATATATATATATATATATATATATATATATATATATATATATATATATATATATATATATATATATATATATATAGTGTATAGCATTATGAATTATTTAAATGAATATATATAAAAAGTCAGTCAAATATAGCAATATGAACGTATTGTTATCTAATATAAAAATTAATTTAATCCATGTGTCTAAAGTCCAAAGAGTGAAAAAAGAATTTAATTCATTTAAAATATTTCATTATCTTCGTATAAATAAAGACACTTTAGTTGAGGTTCATTGAAAGACAAATTAACAACTTCCGACTATATGATATATGAACTGAAAATTAAAAGAAAATGTTTTTAATACATATATAATTTAAATAGTTTTGATAATATAATATTTGTTTTTTAATTTTATAATTATAATAGAAATTTACACTATAAGTTTATGAGTTCTCAACTTATATATCTTCATTGATGTAATGTCGGAATTGTGTCAAAGTGGTATAAAAGCTGAAGAAAAAAAATGATTTTTAAATTTGACATTTTGGCGTAGTGTAAGATACCGTCTTGTGTTGGATAAGTGTGGGACTTAGGACCACATCATGCGGGTGATCCATTTTTTAAGAAGCCACTAGGTAAGACTGATTTCTCTCGCAAATCACCCTCATGTCTTTGGGAATGATAAGTGACGACATGATGGCAGTGGGAAGATTGAAACACCAGAAAAGTGCACTGGAGAGGAGATAGGAACTCGAAGAGAAATCCAAGTATTAGGGCATGCTGGAGATGTCTCGGTGTTAGGAAAAACTAATGAAGATGGCCAGAATAAAGAACATGACTGAGCCTGAAAGAGGGCTAAACTGAAAGGGAAGAAAAATGGGTTCACATTATAGGAGTTAAAGTTGATTTAAAGGAAGAATTATAAACATAGAAGTAGTAGTCCAAATTTTGGGAGCTCAACAGTGGGAGTAGTAACAAGACTTGTTGGTATAAGATTCGACACAAGGTTGAAATTATACAGTTTTAGGTAATGAATGAAGCACTGAATTAATATGTATATGATGTCTTCACAAAACCTAGATAAATTTATACTAATCATATTGGGGAAATGGATCATGAATGATGAGATAAGGAAATAGGATAAAGTATCTCAAGCGACAGTAAAATTTGGAACTTAAGAACAACCCAAGAAGTCATAAGATATTTTTGGATATTTCCCTATATTCTATAATCCATAATGGTATTTTATGAGAGTAATTAGGATTGTTGCACTTATAACAATTTAATCTACATAATAACCATTTAAGTTGACCAAAGTGTCCTACTTCTGGGTATGTTGTAGTTTTCGTCTTATGCCTGTTTCTTATATTTTTGTTAACTGCATGGTGGTCTTCGTAACCAGTGTCTTCTGGAATTCCTCGAACACAATTTTCTTTGAATTTATTTAATTTATGGTGGAAGTGAACATGCATTCTTTGCTTTTCTTCTTTGCTTTGGTTTCAGGTTGGACAAAAACAGAGGCCATTGATTCTTTGATACGTAAATCAGGGTACAATGGTCCAATAACAGATGAACTTAGGATGCAATTACAGCTAACCAGATACCAAAGCACCTTATTTACCATGCACTATAGTGAATACGTCTCCTATGTGAAGGAGAGAAGAGGTGAAGCTCCTATTCTGGCAGCTAAATCACCTAACTATTAAATTCTGCAGCCAAACTTTCTAAAGGCTGCATAATTTATTTGCTAAAAAAAAGAATTCTATTTTCAATAGAATTAAAAAATAAAAAGAGAAAACCCACTTGCCTAGGGTTGGAACCAATGTTTGTCTAACCCTAACTACTGAAGTTATGGGTGCAACTTTTCTATAATACTCTTCAAATTTGTGTGATTTTGAACTCAGTTCCTGTGAATGTCCTCTATCACTCAATTCAGCAGTTTATGAAACATCCGTATTGTTGAACTCTTCAATCTTATTGATAACAGGAATTTCAATTTCTCCAATGTTGACAAATATATCAATTTGTTTTCCCTAGAAAGATTTGGACTTTCGTCTCAACTCAACAAATTGAGTTGATCTGCTAGGGGTGCTAGTTAGCTCATTTGGACGATTCATTTTGGTTTGCTTGTACAAAAGTGCAAATTAATAATTTCATCCTTGAATCATTACTAACTCTCCCAAAAGTATAGTTATTTAGTAATCCTAGAAGTTCGAGAAATCATGTTTAGTATTATTCCAAATATTTAACTCTTGAAATTAATTCCTGATTTTACTGAACTATATCAATTTAGGGACTAGAATGATGAATTTTTTGGGACCACTTAGGTAGGGGAGAGCAAGTTTTAAGATGAAAGAATGGTTTATTGAGGTTGAGGTTGAGGTTGAAATTAGTGGTTTATATTTTGCAAAATTTACTCATAGCTTTCATTTTGTAGTCTCACGTACTGAACCAAATAGCTGTGATGAAATAATATGGAAGAGACGGGAAAGATATAGTTCTGAATTACGGTACTTAATTGCGGCCGTAATATCATTCTATTTCATTTTAAAATATTCAACTAACCCAATAATTTCTCACTACAAGTTGAAACTTCACAGGGAAAAAAACTCAGTAACTATAAGAAACAATTAACCTTTAGTCACTGGTTTTAATAGATTCTTCCACCCTAATAATTTCTCAATAAAAGTCAGATATAAATAATAATAATGAGAAGAAGATGACGAAGAATACTACTTTTTAAGAAATGAGACTGCAAATATAACATTGTCTATTTTTAATCCTCGTTGTATTCTAAATCTCTACAATATTTGTTGTCACTTGTTTATTATTGTGATGGGAAACGCTTGAAAACAGAATTCGCAAAATTTTGCAAATGGCGTAAAATTAAAATATTCAGTGAAGAAAAGGATTTCATTTTACATTGATATGTAAAGAAAACTAGGTTTTTCTTTTTGCATCTCCATGATTTCTTCTTGCATTATAATTCATATTTGGATTATCCAATTTGGAATAATCTAATGTATTATTAGATTATGTAATTTAGAATGTATTTTTGGATCTAGAAATTTTTTGTTAAATAATTTGGAAATGTGTATTGTATTATACAACTAGTTTTGTTACCCGTCCAACGCACAGATCACTTGAAAATATCATTTAGTATGTATTTAACAGGATTAATATAAGTATGTGTATAATTCACAGTTAGAATTATGTAAAAAACAATAAAAAAAATTTATGTATTAGAAAAATACAAAATTTTTCATATTAGCAATATGATATAAAGTTTTTTTCAAGTATATTATATGATATCTTGAAAATAAGAAGTTATTAACTTGGTTAACATAAGATGAAAAGAATAAAATAAAAAATAAATAAATACAGAATTTAAGATTAAAAAATTATATTAAGTAAAGAGTTTAAATTATCATATGTAGAAGGTGATGAACATGCATTTGATTGAACAAAAAATTATAAAGTTAATTGTAATGAGTAAAATATTACACTTAAATTTAATAGATATGAAAAATATTTGATACATGATCTTATTGTAAGTGTTTCGTCTAAAGATTTTAAAAAATCTCTTTATAAATAACATTTTTAGTCATTGTGGATAAATCTCCATCTTCATTTAGAATGAGGATTTTCAATTCTTTCTTCGACTTCACTCTAGAAATAGTCACGTATAATTGTTCATGTGTTGTGTAAATACTGGACCGGCAGATAAAGTCTAACTTTAGACAGTGATTGTCTTTGACTTTTATTGATTGTTATTGCAAGGCACAAAGAGATGGGAAATTGTTTTCTTTGAAATTTGAAAGGAAGTCCAGAGTTAGAAGGTATAAGATCCATTCTTGTTATAAAAATTTTATCTCCAACATTCTTCTTTGTAATCACTGTTATCATCATTTGCTGGGACATTGTTAAACAATTCTGCAACAGTGATTACAAGGAAGAATGTTGGGAATAAAATTTTTATAACAAGAATGGATCTTATGCCTTCTAACTCTGGACTTCCTTTCAAATTTCAAAGAAAACAATTTCCCATCTCTTTGTGCCTTGCAATAACAATCAATAAAAGTCAAAGACAATCACTGTCTAAAGTTAGACTTTATCTGCCGGTCCAATATTTATACATGAACAATTATACGTGACTATTTCTAGAGTGAAGTCGAAGAAAGAATTGAAAATCCTCATTCTAGATGAAGATGGAGATTTATCCACAATGACTAAAAATGTTATTTATAAAGAGATTTTTTAAAATCTTTAGACGAAACACTTACAATAAGGTCAGGTATCAAATATTTTTCATATCTATTAAATTTAAGTGTAATATTTTACTCATTACAATTAACTTTATAATTTTCTGTTCAATCAAATGCAGGTTCATCACTTTCTGCAAATAGTAATTTAAACTCTTTATTTAATATAATTTTTTAATCTTAAATCCTGTATTCATTTATTTTTTATTTTATTCTTTTCATCTTAGGTTAACCAGGTTAATGACTTCTTATTTTCAAGATATCATATAATATACTTGCAAGAAAACTTTATGTCATATTGCTAATATGAAGAATTGTATATTTTTTTTATATATAAATTTTTTGTTATTGTTTTTTTTGATAATTCTAATTGTGAATTATATTCATACTTATATTAATTCCTACATACTAAATGATATTTCAGATAATCCCATGACAAAACTAGTTCAATATTTAAAGCGATAGAGGTTGACTAAATTATAAAACAAAATGAGCAAAATAGTCATTTTCAAAAAATTGAGGATGGTGGAGGAAAACATGGGATAGAAAAAGAAGCCGCAAAACTAATGCCTTTCTTGAGTTTTTCATGCATCTCTTACTGTTTGAAGTAATGTATCAATATCTTTGCCTTTACAAAAAAACAGACTAATCCATTTACAGAAACATAAAGATGTTACTAATTATATTCACAGGGAAAATCAAATTTAATAATGACTAATATTTTCTTACAAAATCTGAAACCGAAACTTTTGTATATAAAAAACATCACATATATTTAAGCCTTGTAGTAATACAAAAAGTGATTTTTACAATATTACTCATGTGGAACAGTTTTATAATATTGAATGAGTTTCATCATTATGTGTTGTTACTATAAACTTTTTATATTATCAGGCAATTCAAATTTTGGGTACATAAATGACCTTATAAAGCTATTTTCTCCAATACTATTCTCATAGCCTTTGCTGCAATCCAACATTCTAAAGAGATAAAAAAGGATAGTAATATGAATTAGAGCATGATATTGACCTTTATTGCCAAAATATCAAGAACTTTAACATTATTCATGGGTACTTGAAATTAAAACATGAGCAAGCTTGCTTTATAGGTAAAACATTATTTTGTTCAATAAAATTATAAGTGTCCCTTTATAGATGGAGGACGAGTTTGCATTTTCTCTAAGAAGATAATGGATGTATACCAAATTTTATTTATTAAGGAAGGAAAGAAAGAAGAGGATAAATACAAATTAATTATAACAATTAGTAATATAATACACTAATAGACTCTAAAATAATGTGTTGATAAAGTTTCTATACAACTAAAAAAGTCATTTAGTGGCTCTTATTAGTGTACTTTTAAATACAATTTTTTATAAGAGAAACTAACGTTCAACTTCCTCCACAATTAACAAAGTTATAGATAGATAAATTTTACTAATAATATAGTTATTAAAAATCTATATATATAGATAGTTTCATTAAATTATTTTATAAGTAAAATGTGTTTATTAAAGAATAAAAAGGATAAAAGATGTGCCCTAAGATTTAGACAAGTAGAGTTATACATATAAACCAAACGAAAGATAAATCTAAAAGAAAAATCCAATATATGCCAACCCTATTCACATTCACCAAACTACTTATTGCAGTTCAAAAATTTCATTGATTGAAGAGGAGAAATTTATATAGAAATGAATTATTTATTATTTTACATTCACTTAATTCAAACCTATCTAATTCACAAGTGAAGTAAGTTAGATTTATTAGGGTCTGTATTAGAAAAAAAATATTTTTTTAAACCTAATATGACTCAGACTCATGATGAATTGATTGGTTCACCTCTATAAACACCTACAATCATATCATCACACAGAAGTGAAAGGTAAAGAGTATAATCATCCAATTCCTGCACCAGCAATTGCAATTGCAAGCATCATCCACTCATATCTTAGTGTGCAAAATTCAGAAAAAAGAAAAAGAAAAACCAGAAAATATCCAACTAGCAGAATGCAAAACAGTAAGATTTTCATGTCAAGTTCTTGCTCTTGAAAATGAACTACATGGTCTTCATGCAACTTAAGGTGTTCTATTTGGTTTATTCTTTGTTTCTTTTGATTAAGATGTAAAATAGATGGGGACTCTTTGATCTATTTTAATTTCACCTTTTCCAATTATTCTAACTAAGATCATGAACATAGAGAATTTTCTACTTGCTTTCTATAAACATGAAACATTATCAAAGTTATCAATCATAATCTACTGTTAATCTCTAACATGAGAACATATTTGATCAAGAAAAAGAAAATATTAAAGATCACATTTTTACTATTTTTAAAGACTTATTCGCAATGTTTTTCTTTTACTATTATTAAGAACTATCTATTCGCATGATGCACACGTTTATATAAATAGAACACACTCATTCCAATAATTTGGGACAACAAAATTAGCAACTTCTTTTCCAATAATAGTATAAGAATTTACGGAAGAGAGAAAACGATAAGAAAATATTTCAAAAAGAGCTTTCTAAACCATTTTAAATATAGATATTTATAATATTTCTTAAGCGCAAGAATAAGGTGATACTTATCTAAATACCAATTTACCAAATTAGTTTATTTTTTTTAATTACATTAAATGAAAATGTTAACCTTTGAAGTATGAATAATATACAACATACAATATTTATATTAAAGTTCAACATCACTTTAAAGGAATATAAGACTTACATTAAGTTCATTACAAACTCCATTCATAGTATATTATCTAGAGAGAATATAATATATAAGATAAAAATACAACAATATACCATATAATCATATCTCATGTTTGATGTAGGGATGACAATTAAACTCGCATCCGTAGAGATCGAGCCATACTTGTCCCAAGTTTGATGGGAAAAAATCGAGTTGACTGGGTTCAGGGTCGGGTTCGGATTTTCCCCATTTAAAGAAATCGAGTTCGGGGTCGAGGATGGATAATGCAATCCTCGCCCCGCTCCCGTACCCATCTCCGCTTCGTCTTTAAATTTAAACCTAAACCCTAAAACTAACCATTTTCCTTCTTAGTGTTCTTTTTATTTTTCATATATAAAGGATTACGATGTCTTTATTGTAACCCTATTATTAGTGTCTGTTCCACATTTTTCTCTTTTCTTTTATCAGTCACTCACTCCTTTCACTTCCTCAATCTCTTCAACCAGTTCAATATACTCTCCTCTTTCTTCCATCCTCCACGCATAAGGTTAGTTCTTTGTTTCTTTATCAATTTCTAAATATTGTACATTGATCTTAATAACATCTATTCCTATTTTATTATCTAAAATCTTTGGTTAGAACTTCATTGGAGGGATTTGTTGAGTTATATTTTGTGATCTCTTTATGACTAATCTATTATATTTATGGTTAGATACATAAACTTTTACAAGATTTTTCACACATATTTTACATTTGTATATTAGTTTGAGTATGCATATTTCTATTTCTATTTTATTTTCATTTTCTAGAAAAATTTTATTTCTATTTTAATTCTTTTTATTTTCATATTCTTAACTTTGATTTTCTTCATAATTAAATTTTAAAAATGTCTTTTTTATAAACTGTATAATTGTTGAGATTTTTTATTAATTTTGTAGTCTATCTTTATCAAATTTTTTTTATTATAATTTGTAATCTTTTTGTCACTAACCTATTACATTCATGGGTATATATACATAACCTTTTGCAAAATTTTACACAGATTTCTTACGTTTTTATACTGGTTTGAGTATGCTTATTTTATTTCTATTTTCTAACATGATTTAATTTCTACTTTAATTTTTTTTATTTTCATCTTCTTAACTTTGATTTTCTTTATAATTAAATTTTAAAAGTGTCTTCTTCATAAACTATATAATTGGTGTAATTTTTTATTAATTTTGTAGTGTATCTTTATTAGGTTTTGTTTGTAATCTCTTCGTGACTAATCTATTATATTTATTATTAGATACAAAATGTACAATTTTGCACAGATTTATTATCTTTATATACTAGTTTGAGTGTGCTTATTTTTATTTCTATTTTATTTTTATTTTGTAGTATGATTTTATTTTTATTATTTTCATTTTCATCTTCTTAACTTTGATTTTCTTCATAATTAAATTTTAGAAATATCTTCTTTATAAATTGCATAATTGGTGTGATTTTTTTTATTAATTTTGTGGACTATCTTTATCAGGTTTTTTTTTGTAATATCTTTGTGACTAATTTATTACATTTATGATTAGATACATAAACTTTTGTACAATTTTGCACATATTTGTTATTTTTATATTTGATTCTCTTGAAAATTAAATTTTAAAAATGTCTTTTTGCAAACTGTATAATTGTTGAGATTTTTTATTATTTGTAATCTATCTTTATCAGGCTTTTTTTATAATTTGTAATCTTTTTGTAACTAATGTATTACATTTATGATTAGATACATAACATTTTGTATAATTTTGTACAAATTTGTTATGTTGGTATATTGATTTGAGTATAACTATTTTTATTCAATCAAATGGACTTTGGTGAGGAAGGTACTGCTTTAATAGATAATACTACTTTATTTATTTATTTACTCTCATGAAAGTATTTTTATTTTCTTTTTTTAATGATACATCTTATTTTGAATTATATAAGTGAACTGATGAACTGGTGAACTAATGGAGAGTGAGATTACTTCTCATTTGAAAAATGATTATTAGATTATTTGATATTTATTTGTTAGAAATTTGTTTCTTTTATATAATGTGTTTTGAAGGATTAATAGTTGAAAATTATTTATTTATTATTGTTTTTAAATATGTATTTTGATATTCATTTTGAAGGATTTTAGACTTTATACTATGTGTTTTGAAGATTGATAAATTAAATTTGATAAGTATAAAACAAAAAAAACATTATCATTTCAAACATATTATAATATAAAAATAATAAACTAAAATATATTTCATCGGTAAAATAATCTAAAATTTGTAACATTATAATATTAATTTATGTAAAAGAAAATAATATATAAAAAAATTTAAAATTAAATTTTTTGTCTCTATAAATTTATCTATAGTAGTCTATTTTTGTGATATATATATATATATATATATATATATATTTATGCTTAAGTTCTTAGATTTATTTAAAACATTTTAAAATTATATTTTAAGAAAATAAAATGGGACGGGGATGGAGAAACCCGACCCATGATGAGAATGGGTATGAAAACTAAATTGATGTACCTGGCAGGAATTGGGGTGGGGACAGAGATAATTAAATGAGTCAAGAGAGGGAGCCAGGGAGGCAAAACCCGCTCCCACTCTACCCTGTTGCCATGCCTAGTTTGATGTAACACATGATAACAAATTAAATAATTAATATAACATAAATCATGTTTAAATCAATCCTAACAACTATCATTTGAGCGAAAATCAATTTGAAAGAATCCCAAATTTCGTATCCTTTTTTACTTGAATGGTCACTTTTGTTTGAGCAACCACTGTCACTTGAGCAAAACTCTCATCTTCACTTAAGTGATGAGTATGTCACTTGAACGACTCTAAGTGGTGTAGGTAATGATTATGAACTGTTTAACTCTTGCTTGAGTAAAATCAGGATTGAAAGTCCCGAGGAGTCTAATAACAACCTTTCTCCAAAGCTCCACATTCATACACATATTTTGCACATCCTTTAACTCACTAAAAATGTATTTAACAACTTAAAACAACATACAATTCCAACATCTAACTCAATATCTCCGTGTGTCTCAATTTTCATATAACTCCTACAATACCAAACAACTACAACTATTGATTATTTCAAAGACAACTATTGACTATTTCAAAGAATGGTCATTTACTTGGATTAAAACACTACTACTTCCAAATCTTTGTAATTTACTCCAAGATATTGAAGTTTCCAACCACATTTTACATGGGTAAAACCTCCTTTTAAAACACTTACACCAAAAAATAGAAGAAGAAACTCAAAATACTAAAAAGAGACAAAATTACTTACCAATATCAAAATCTGGTTAGTCCAAGGCGGTCCACTTTTCACCTGTTCCACAAAACCATAGTTGGGTAAAAATCCAATAGTCAGAAACTCAAATATTTTAAAAGAAAGTAGTTTTCTAAACTAAAAATTTTACATTGAATTAAGAAAAGAACATGCAACTCTTATTTATAACATAATAATTAATTCACTTTAAAATTTATTATTAAAATAATAATGAGTCTTACAATAAAAGTTTTCTTAAAAAATTTGAAGTTAATAAGTTTTAATAATTTACAATTAAATTTTTAGCTTACAATAATTTTTTAAGAGTAGTTCTTCAAAAATATTTCTAACAATTTTGCACTTGAAGGCAATTGGTGAAATAATTGCATATACCCTTAGTCTTAATATTTTTGGAACATTACAAGATGTAATATTTTTCCTTATCTTTTGTTGTCTAAATTTGTTTTTCATTACACTTATGTTTATTAAGTACGGTGTTTTCATGTAATAGGTTTTTGCATGGTTATATATTTTTTTATAGGTTTCAACTTAAGTATTTTGAGTTATTATATTATAGTGCATGGAAGATATCATTGTAGTCTAACTTTTAAAATAACAAAACAATTTCACTAAAATTTTGATGATTAGCATTAATTATAGAAACCATATGGAAAATTGTATTTTTCTCTCTTTCTCTATATATTTTAAGTTCTTCATATTTTTTTTATGTGTGATATTATCATTTATATTCTTAATTCTTTAATTCTATACTACAATAATATGTTTTGAATATTTATTAGCAAATAATTTTTTTTAAAATATCAATTCACCCCTCTTAACCTATTTTTCTTATAATTAATGTATTGATATGTCATATTCTAATATATAAAAAGGAAATCTTTGTTAACAATAAGTATAATTTAATTAATATAAACTCATAGTATTTATATTAATAATTTAAATATATATTAGATAAAAGTTAAAGTTAGGATATATATATATATATATATATAATTATAAAGTATTAAGATGCACTAAGTTTTAAATAAAATATTTTGAAATGTGTTTGAAAAGAAACTAAAATTATAATTTGTTAATATTCTCCTTTAAAAATATTGTGGCATAAATGTATATATTTATATTAAAATAAATTCTAAAACATTTCCTTGAATTTACCTGCAGAAATAGTGGAAGCTTACCTGCAGAAAAGCACCGACCATTCTGATGGTCACGGGTATAACAGCAATGTTCTTGAATGAAATGATATTCCCATGCACAGTGATTACATGTTTTGTCAAGAATAACAATTTGGGAAATTTCTTTCAATATCCCCAGCCACTATTTATCTCTCTCACCACTGAGAGATTACCTGATTCAGAAAATGGTTGCGTGATAATCACTTTAGTGCTTACCACCCACAGTTCATTAATTGGTGGTGTCAAATGGTGATAAGTAAGGACCAATTGTTGATGATTTGATCGTGATCGGTGATGATGTGATATGAACCAGATATTTACACTTCAGAATAACTTTCTTTTATATAAATATTAATGCAGCCACACCATTTCAATGCTAAAACCAAACATCAAACAACGGAACTTACTATGAACAACAACCTGTTTACGTATAAAATTACGTGTAATGTAACTCTTACACATCTTTTCATTCTTTGTGAAAAACCTTATGCATTTGATGATACAACTCATAGAAGAGACAACATAGGTATATACTAATGTTTGAGGTGTTTTTTTTTGTAATTTGCAACAATAATTTAACTAGTATTATAATTAGTAAAATTGAAATAATAATAATAATAAATGATGAGAGCATAAGATGGAATACCTACCTGTATAAGATAAGACACGAGTACAAAATGTAGGTTACAGTGTAACAAAAATAATTCAGATTCAGTCGTACGTTGTGCTTATAAATCACATATGAACCTTTCTTCAGCCACCTACAATCTTCATCCCTCTCCAACAATCCTTCCTCTTTCTTTCTTCAGTATCATCACCAATCACTCTGGCAAAAACAACACCAGCTATTTGAGACTATTCATCACTCAAAGCCACAGAATCATCCACAAGAAAGCACCACTCTGAGAGATGAAGAACAAACTCACCAACTGCTGCATTGGTCATCTCTTTAACCCTTTTAAGTCTTTTGCTCACAGATGCAGTAAACTGGCTAAGGAGCAAAGGGCAAGATTCTATATCTTCAGAAAGTGTGTTGCCATGCTTGTTTGCTGGCAAGATTCAGTAGGTGACCTTTGAATAAGGAAAATATATATATACAAATATATATAGAGAGAGAGAGAGAGAGAATTTTCCCATATAGAAGTTATTAGTTTCCCTTCATCCCATAGTTCTACAATATGTATGTATTATGATTCTGATGCAACTGAAATAATAACTCAGTTGGAATAAATCAAGTTTTTTGAGTGCTTCTAATTCATTGTATTCTGATGTCCTTAGTGTTTTGGACTTTCCTTTCTTCCAATTAGATCCCTTGTCAAGGTGCAAGATCAATTGAGGTATAAAGTATATTTCAATTCAATTTAGGTCATTAGTTGCAAGTTTTTCCTTTGACCTCCAATTTTCTTACAAGTTTTGACAATTCTTCTTTATATTAAATTTTTCATTTATATCAAACACTTCTCTTCTCCTTTCTCCTCTTCTCTCATCCTTATGAAATTTATGTACAAAAATATAAAAGAGGAACCATTATCTCTTGCATAAAAAACAATGATTGCTTACTAGGGTTTCGTCTTTTGTTTCTTGTTATCTCCGAAATTTTGTGGATTTGGTTGCTCTTTCTTCGCACTGGTTTTGCTAAGGTCCACAAATTTCAAATTTAGTTTAAAAAGAAACGGGAATGGATTCAAAGTATTTTGCGACAAGCAATAAATAGTACGTTTTCCAGGTACATGGATTAAAATAAATCTTCAAAGAGAAAAATAAATAAATTGTGTTTGTGGCATGTGGAAATATAACGAAAACATTGTTTATTTTATTTGCCCATATATGTGTATTCAAAATCATCTTTGGAAAAAAATACAAAAAAGATTATTTTAAACAAGTTTTGAAAATACATTCAAATGAATATTTCAAAATATTAAAATCACATAATTGGTAACAAAGAATCATTTTTTTATGAAATTAGAAAGTGTCCAGACTACTACAATCACACACAAAAAAAAGAAGGATTAGCAGTATTACGTACATTAATAATTGATGTATTGACATTAATGCCAATTTCTCTTATTGATAAAATTTTGCTAATCATAACTATCATTCAATTAATATAAACTCAAAGAGTTTATATAAATTAATTGTTTTTAATTAGATGAATTTACTTTACTAGTTACCCAAATTATTGTGATTTTATGTCAGATTAGTGTAAAACTTGATATAATCACTTTATGGCAGAAAAGGTGCTTTTGCACTTTTTGGCCCCACAGGACTTTTCAGACCATTGATATCCACTTCAAGTATTAAAAAGAACTGTATACAAATATTCTAGTGTAAAAACAATTATATATTGGGAAAAAACACAAGAAACACAATTCAAAATACCAAAATAAAATAGTTAATTGTTTTATATTCTCTTTTTTGTCATTCAATTTCCCTTTTTCTATTTCTTTTCAGATAAATTACATTTATGATTTTCTTAAAATGTTTGAGAGGGAAAAGTTAAAAAAGATGAAAAAGTAACTTTTTAAATTTTTTAAAACAAGAGAACTGTATAATATAATAAAAAAAGATAAATATTGTCATTTTATATTAATTCATTATTTTATTTTTGAAAATACTTAACCAATAAACAATATTACTATAAATGAAAAATATAAATTTTTTATATTTGTATTTTTACATTAATACATTTAATAAAGTATAAATTACACATTTATTGGAGCCAGATAAAAATCATGTTTAAAGTGACATTATTTTATACTACACAAAAAAAATATGAATTTTAAAACAGCAGTACTTCTATTGTATATTCTTATACATATTTTAATAATTATTAAAAATTATTATTCAGTTTAAGATTTAAAGTTTAAAGTGTAGATAGTAATTTATACAAAAATGTTATTTTTATTCTTAATTCACTTCTCATAATTTTGAATTTTTTATTTTTATATAGTAAATTGTTTAAAATATATGAAAATATATAATATTAAATTGAAAAAGAGTTATTATGATTATTTTATGCATATTCTTTTTTTAAAATTAAAAAAAATATTATGTCAAGTTACTAACTAAAGCATATTTAATTATATTCTTTTATAATTTCAATTTTTATACTATTTTCAATATTATCTTAAACTTTCGATATATATAGATATTTTATATAAAACATATTTCGTTTTAATTATTATTGTTTAGAAAAAATATACACCAATATATAATTATTACGTTCCGTAAAAGGTAATTTACAGTAACTATATTTTATTTTATTTTTATTAAAATGAGATCTAATATCCTTTTTATACATTAAATATCATACACTGAGTTATAAAAATTATAATGTAAACAATAGAAATCACACAAATGTAAACAAAAATATAAAAATTAAATGCTAATTTTTTGTCAAATAATGTGAATTTAATTTTTACACACTAATAATACGAAAAATGTTTTATAATACTATTTTTTAATGATATGAAGAATGTTTATATTATCACTTAATTATAAAAAAATGATAAATATAATGATATTTTTTTATAAGACAAATTGATCACATATGACAATCTTTTTTCACATATGTGGCGTAAAAATTTATATTATCAATAAATACATATTATTTTTTAAAAGAATATTAGTTAAGTAAAAGTAAAATATATTGTTTTAAAGAGTGAAGTAATTAGAAGAAATTATGAAAGGACATGTCTAGAAATGGAAAAGAAATTAAAAAAATATAATTAATGTTAGTGAAATATAAGAGAAAATAATTAATAATGGTAGTTAGAAAAGGAAGCATTGAAACAAAAAGTGGAAGCATAGTTATTAAGATGAACCACAGTAGTTTAAGCAGTAGCATGCATCTTCTAATGCGTTGTTGGGAGTCTCAGAAACAAAGGATACAGTTGTAGAAAAGGGGAATCGAGTGATGAAATTCTCCAAAGACTAAAAATTGCACACGTTGTATCATGATTCTATTATTTGCTAACTGCCAAGCAAGAGGTGTAGCTTTGCTTAAAATGAATGATCATAAACTTTGCTACTTTTTTCCTACCTTTTTCAAACATGTGGGTCTGTCTCCCTTGTCCCCATAGTCATTTTCTCCAATCATCCTTCCATGTCGCATATTACAATACTTTTCTCAAACTTTTTGTTGGCCCATTACAACCTCAGGGTTTATACAACTGCATTCCCTTTTTTTCTCTTACCTTCTTCCTATCTATATTTAGGATCTTTTCATTCTCAAACATCCACACCACAAAAAAAAATATCTATAGTAGCTTTATCAGTATTGTCCTCTTGCGTAGATCAAATTAATGAGTCAAATTGTGATACATCACTCCCTATTTTTTAAGTACAGTGTTCTAATAATCTTTTATAATTTTTTTCTAATAATAAATATATATTAATTTTAAAGTAGGAGAATTATTTAAGGAATAACATGTTCCAAATTTTTTTATAGTAGATTTCAACTTAAAATCAGTATTAAGAAGTGGATTTTAAGTTTAACTTAATTCTACAAAACTTGTTTTTAAGGTGAGATTTTCACTCACTTATATACACTAAATTGACTTCATATCTAGTTGATGTAGGATCTTCAAAGGTTTTTGGACTTATCAGGTCACTCAATAAAGTCGCTATCGAACTATCCATAAATATATAGTCTCACACTCGAGATGTCCAGTCCTTGACATAAGGGTGTGTGTTAGAGATCTCACATCGACTAGAGATATGTCAATTTAGTGTATATAAGTGGGTGCAAACCTCACCTTACAAGCTGGTTTTGTAAAGTTGAGTTAGGCTTAAAGTCCACTTCCTAATAATAAGTTAAGTTATTTATTAATCTATAAACTATACTCAAAGTATTTTTTATGTGAAAAATCTTCTTTTTCTTAACACTTCTCATCATACCAAAAATTATTCATCTCGAAAACATGAATTTATATACACAAAGGATTTGAGTGTTCAAAATACACTTTTTTAAAATAGATGATGTAAGTTAATGACTCTTATAACATGTTATATTTCGGTCTAAAATCAATTGAAAATACATGAAGTTGTGGATGAGCCTTTGACCACCAATAAAGGAGAGGAGTGTTCTTGGAGGATCACAAGAAGCATGATGAGAAGAGACACTTCCTCCTCATCCTCTTTCTTTAGTTTTTTTAGCATTTCTAATTTGTCTTAGAATTTCCCAGACTTATGTTTCTTTGCTATTTTTGTAGGATTACTCTTGGAACACCTTTTTTTCACAAGTGGAGCCTTTTGTGGCAAAAGAAGCACATGGACTCAAGGCCCATGCATGAGGTAGGACGTCCAAGGGAGAGTAGAAGGTGACCTTCTAGAAGGTACTTGCGCGGCCAAGCTTATACCTAACTTCTAGAATTGTATATCTTTCCTACCAAGAGTGAAATATGCCTAGCATCTTTTCCAATATAATTCCCTCTAGGTCCCCAACCCTTGCCTATATAAGGAGGTCTCCCCACCACTTGTAAAAAGTTGAATTTTGAGTAAAAATTAGAGAGTATTGGCTTTGAGCTTGTGTGTGTTCTTGGGAGTGTTCTTCTCCTTCTTATGTCTTATCTTGAGCCTTGACTCAAGTGGGAGAAATCACCACTTATCTTGGGTTGGTCCATCCCCCAAGTGGTGTGAATGCACACCATTCCCCTTCCCCTTTCTATCATCTCTTCTTCCATTACTTTTCATGTTCTTTACATTCTTGTCATTGAATTTTTCAGCAACTATATTCAAGCCTATTACTTGTTGCTTGCTATCTTGTTTAATTTCTTGTCTTCCTTTCTTCCTTAAGCTCTTGTGAAGTAAACCTTCACACTTAGATAAACTTCAAGATTATCTTCGTGTCCAGTGAGAATCTTTATTGTTGCTTTCTTCTCTTTGTCTTTCTATCAAACATCTTAAATGCTAAATATCAAAATGAACACTTATCATTTGGTATCAGAGCTTTGGTTTAATTTTCATGCTTACAAGGTGTTTTTCTTCTTGTTTCATCCATATATTATTGGTAGCTTGTGCAAATTGTGAATCCATGACAAAATCTGTCCAAAATGGGTTCCATAACTAATTTACGTCAAAAAAAATTTGCACCTAATTCTAGAATTGTTGCTTGCTGTTTTTTTGGTTTTACATGCTTAATTTTCATGCTAAAATGATCCACCATGAAGTATGTTGAGTGTGTGCATGAATGCTAGTCATAGAACTCAAGTTTGGACTAGTTTTTGCGTGATAGCTACATCTTTGATCATATGCTTGAGTCAAGTTTAGAGTCTTTTTGTGTTCCTTTCCCTTTGCTTGAGTTACATGTTATATAATTTTCCCCTTTGAGTTTTCTTATCCTTGCTTCCAATACTTGAACATGTTTGATAAAATGTTTACCTAAAATTTCAAGTAACTTGAATTTGATTAGTTGAACCTAAACATAGGAACTAAGTGTTTCATAATCATCTAAAACTATTGCAATTGTGTAAACAAAGTCTAGAATCAATTAAAGATCATCCTTTGTCAAAAAAAAGTTTATCCTTGGCTGAGAGCTACTAGTGGCATTGGGAAAAAAATTGCAAAAAACAAAATCAAAGTTGCATGATTCTAGATTAATGATTACATGGTTACATATTAAGATGAGTATGACAAATTAGTACCAACTTTGTAGGATCCTAATCTTCTTGGTATGTGTAGTTGGCTGGAATTTTATTGCATGTTTTAAGTGTTTTCCATGAAGTCTTCCATCAATCTTTTCTCTTTTATAATCTATTTGTCATTTGTGTTTACCTTAGTGTGCCTCTTTCTTGTTTGAACTTTTCTTGCTTTATAATTAGGAATTTCCTTTTAAAGGCTTTGTCTTTGAAGTTTTCTTTCCTTGTTTCTCTTGAGTGTTGAGGACCGAACATCTTTCCATTTGAGCCAGTCAAGATTCAAGTTTGCTTTAAGGGATTGAACACTCTTGGTTCACAAGAGAGTTGAGTGATTCCCACCTTCTAGCTTGGAGAGTTAACCAAAGACTTTGAGGGTTACAATTCATCTTTACTAACCTTTAAATTCTTTCTGGTATTATTTTGTCTCTTGTTTGATAGGTAATCATGTCTGCTACTTCCTCACCAATCTCCCTTGATGAAGCCACAAGGGAAAGTGTTATCTTGGAAAACCAATTAAGAGTTCAAAGTGAGTTGCCCTTAGTAAAACTAATGAGAGAGATGGAACTTTCAAGAAAAGAGAATGAGAACTACATGAGAGAAACCATTGCAAGGCTTGAGAGAGAGAGGAGAGAAGAGAGAGCCGAAAGAGAGAGGGAAAGAGAAGAGAGAGCCGAGAGAGAAAGGGAGAGAAAAAGAAGAACACACTCCCCATCAAGCCACAATGAAGAAGATGAAAGGTACTATGGAGGAAGGAGAAGAGCTAGGCGCAATACTCCTTAACACAAGCCCAACTATTCTCACATCAAGATCCCGAAATTCTATGGAGACAACAACTTGGACGTCTACCTGGAATGGGAAGCTAAAGTGGATCAAATCATGAATGTAAACCCTCTTGAGGGGCATGATCAAGTTGATGTAATAACTGTAGAGTTTGGGGGATATGCCATGACTTGGTGGCATAAAATTTGTATGGACTATAACCAAGGGCCACCCGCGGCCTCTTGGACGGACATTAAGTATTTAATGCACGCTAGATTTGTTCCTTCCTATTATAGGAGGGAAATCCTTTTGAAGCTCCAACGGCTTCAACAAGGAAATGTGTGTGTGGATGATTATTATAAATTGCTTGAATCTCTATTGCTTAAGGCTGACTTGAATGAAGAAACAAATGAGGCCAAAGTAGCTAGGTATGTGAGTGGGTTAAGGAGGGATATTCAAAACTTGGTAGAATTATATGAATACTCCTCCATTGAGAATGTTTTACACTTGGCCCTCAAAATTGAAACCCAATTAAAAAGAAAAGAGGGTCCAAGGAGGAGTAGTTCACATAACGACTACCATATTTCTTCTTGGAAGGATAGGAACAAGGAAAAGTATGACAAGAAACCTTCCAAGTCCCACCATGACTCCACTCCTAGGGATAATTCGGCTAGGGATACTCTTAACTCCTCCAACCTCCAAAGGTCAAGTTCTATTAAGTTTTTTAAATGTTTGGGGTATGGGCACATTGCTTCTAATTGCCCAACCAAAAGAACCATGACCATGCAGGAGAATGGAGAAGTTGAGAGTGAACATTCTTCTCCTCCTTCCCCTTCAAGAGAGAAGTCCTCCCACTCTTCCTCTAGTGATGAAAGGTTAAGCCTTGTAAGGGAGATTTGTTGGTAGTGAGGCGCATGCTGGGACAAGTTCAAAAGGAACTTGATAACTCACAAAGAGAAAATATTTTCCACACCAGGTGTCTCATTAATAACAACCTTTTCTCACTCATCATCGATGGAGGAAGCTGTGTCAATGTGGCTAGCACAAGGGTGGTAGACAAACTTAGTTCACCTACCATTCCTCATGCCAAGCCCTACAAGATCTCGTGGCTTAGTGAGGAGGGTGAGATTGAGGTAAGTAAACAAGTCCTTATTAACTTCTCAATAGGGACTTATGAGGACGAGGTACTATGTGATGTTGTACCTATGGAAGCAACTCACATTCTTCTGGGTAGGCCATGACAATTTGATAAACAAACCTTCCATGATGGCCTTACCAACAAATTTTCTTTTAGCTTCCATGGTAAGAATATCACATTAGCACCTCTCTCCACTCAAGAGGTTAGTGAGGACCAAAAGAAAATGAAAAAAAAAGAGAAAAGAATAAAAGAAGGAAAAAGAAAAAGCAAGCAATGAGGCCAAGAAGAAGGGCATCATGATCTCCCACAAGGGGGTTAAGAAGGTAATGCTTGCCAATAAAGCCATGTATGTAACTTACCCTACCTTAGGGTCATCTGCATCTTTTCATGAACCCTCAAGTTGTTCTAGGGGATTGGAATTAGTCTTGGATGACTTCAAAGATGTTTTTCAAGAGCCTCCTAAGGGGTTACCACCTCTAAGAGGCATTGAAAACCAAACTGATTTCATTCCAGGATCATCCTTACCTAATAGGTCAGCCTATAGAACTAACCCTGAGGAATCTAAGGATTTAAAAGCAAGTAGAGGAATTAATGGATAAAGGGTGAGTGCAAAATAGCATGAGTCCACGTGTTATGCTAGTGATTCTTATCCCTAAAAAGGATGGTTATAATCAAGTATAAGCACCCTATCCCAAGACTTGATGACTTGCTAGATGAGCTACATGGTGCCACCATATTTTTCTAAGATTGACTTGAAGAGTGGTTATAATCAAATAAGAATCAAAGAAGGAGATGAATGGAAAATGGCCTTTAAGACAAAGCTTGGATTATATGAGTGGTTAGTCATGCCCTTTGGGCTAACTAAGGCACCAAGTACCTTCATGCGGCTAATGCATCATGTGCTTAGGCCCTTTATAGGCAAGTTTGTTGTGGTTTATTTTGATGATATTTTAATATATAACTTGTCTATAGACGAGCACATGCATCATGTGAGAATGGTGCTTGAGACCCTTAGGAAGGAGACTTTGTATTCTATTAAAGATAAGTGAATTTTTGGCATGGATCATGTAGTCTTCCTAGGGTTCGTGGTGAGCTCCAATGGAGTTCTAGTAGATGAAGAAAAAATGGCAGCTATTAGGGATTGACCAACTCCTAGAAATGTGAGTGAGGTGAGGAGTATTCATGGGTTGGCTAGTTTTTATAAGAGATTTGTAAAATACTTTAGCACCATAGCCGCCCCCTTAAGTGAAATAGTGAAGAAGGATGTGGACTTCAAATGGGCACTGATCAAGCAAAGGCCTTTGCTAGTTTGAAAGAGAAGTTGATCAATGCACCACTTTTAGCAATACCCAACTTCACCAAGTCATTTGAGGTTGAGTGTGATGCCTCTAATGTAGGTGTTGGGGTTGTCTTACTTCTAGAAGGCCATCACATAGCCTACTTTAGTGATAAGCTTAAGGGTAGTCATCTCAACTACTCCACCTATGACAAGGAGTTGTATGCCCTTGTGAGAGCTTTGCAAACTTGGCAACATTATCTTCTTCCAAAGGAATTTGTGATCCATAGTGATCATGAGTCCCTTAAATTTTTTAAAGACCAAAGCAAGCTTAGCAAGAGACATGCTAGGTGGTTGGAATTCATAGAACAATTCCCTTATGTGATCAAACATAAGCAAGGGAAGAGTAACATAGTGGTGGATGCCTTATCTAGGCGCCAAACTTTGCTCACTCTTCTTGAAACTAAATTTCTTAGTTTTGATCACACTAAAGAATTGTATGACTTCTCTATAGTCTATAGTGAATGCTCCAAAGGGGGTTACAAAGACTTCTACCTACACCAAGATTATCTTTTCAAGGGTAGAAGGCTTTGCATACCCAAGGGATCCTTAAGAGAGCATCACTAGTGAAAGAGTCTCATGAGGGAGGTTTAATGGGACATTTCGGGGCTTCTAAGACTCTAGACATTTTGAATGAAAATTTCTTTTGGCCACACATGAGAAAGCATGTAGAGAAACATTGTGAGAATTACATCACATGCAAAAAGGCCAAGTTTAGAGCCCAACCCTATGGACTCTATACCCCTTTGCCTATCCCTACTTTGCCTTGGATAGACATATCCATGGATTTTGTGTTGGTTTCCAAGGACAAAGAAGGGAAAGGATTCTATCTTTGTGGTAGTGGACCGGTTTTCAAAAAAGACTCATTTCATTCCATGCCACAAAGTTGATGATGCATGCTTCATTGCAAATCTCTTCTTTAAGGGAGTTGTTAGACTGCATGGCATTCCTAGGACTATTGTGTCGGATAGAGACACAAAGTTTTTGAGTCACTTTTGGAGGACCTTGTGGGGAAAACTTGGCACAAACCTTCTCTTTTCCACAACTTGACATCCCCAAACCGATGGTCAAACAGAAGTGGTGAATAGAACTTTTTTGCAACTCTTGAGATGCATGATTTCTAGGAATCTTAGGGGGTGAGAATACATCATTCCCCATGTCGATTTTTCTTACAATAGAGTGGTGCATTCCACCACTTCCCACTCCCTTTGAGGTTGTGTATGGGTCAATCCCTTAACACCTTTTTACCTACTCCCTCTCCCAACTCATGAGGCCTGGACTAGCCAAGATGGGTTGGAAATATCCAAGATAATCAAAGACTTGCATGCTCAAGTTAAAATTCAAATTGAGAGGAAAGTTGGTCAATACCAAAAGCATGCCAACAAGGGAAGGAAGGAAGTTATCTTCCAACCTGGGGATTGGGTATGGCTTCACTTGAGAAAAGAGAGGTTCCCTACTCAAAGGAAGTCCAAAATCAACCCAAGGGGTGATGGACCTTTCCAAGTTGTTAGGAGAATCAATAATAATGAATATGAGTTACATTTACCAATCGAGTATAATGTTAGTACCACATTTAACATTGATGATCTTACTCCTTTTGATGCAAGTTTTGCAAATTCGTGGTCGAATTCTCTCCAAGAGAGGGAGGATGATGAACCTTTGATCACCAATAAAGAAGAGGATTGTTCCAGGAGGATCAAAAAAAGCATGATGATAAGGGACATTTCCTCCTCATCCTCTCTCTTTAGTCTTTTTAGCATTTCTAATTTGTCTTAGAATTTCCTAGACTTATGTTTCTTTGCTATTTTTGTAGGATTGCTCTTGCAACACCCTTTTTTCTACAAGTGGAGCCTTGTTGGGGCAAAAGAAGCACATGGACTCAAGGCTCATGCATGAGGTAGGACATCCAAGGGAGAGGAGAAGGTCAACATTTGACCTTCTAGAAGGTACTTGCGCGACCAAGCTTATACCTAGCTTCTAGAATTGTATATCTTGCCTACCAAGAGTGAAATATGCCTAGCATCTTTTCCAATGTAATTCCCTCTAGGTCCCCAACCCTTGCCTATATAAGGAGGCCTCCCCACCACTTGTAAAAAGTTGAATTTTGAGTAAAAATTAGAGAGTATTGGCTTTGAGCTTGTGTGTGTTCTTGGGAGTGTTCTTCTCCTTCTTGTGTCTTATCTTGAGCCTTGACTCAAGTGGGAGCAATCACCACTTATCTTGGGTTGGTCCATCCCCCAAGTGGCGTGAATGCACACCATTCCCCTTCCCCTTTCTATCATCTCTTCTTCCATTACTTTTCATGTTCTTTACATTCTTGTCATTGAATTTTTCAGCACCTATATTCAAGCCTATTACTTGTTGCTTGCTATCTTGTTTAATTTCTTGTCTTCCCTTCTTCCTTGTGAAGTGAACCTTCACGCTTAGATAACCTTCGGAATTATCTTCGTGTCCAGTGGGAATCTTCCTTATTGTTTTCTTCTCTTTGTCTTTCTATAAAACACCTTAAATGCTAAATTTAAAAATGAACACTTTCAGTTGTTTAAAGTTTAGTCTAATAATATATAAGTTACTCGTGATATAATTTTTTTTTTCAATATTCTATACTAATATGTTAGTTAATTAATAGAAATGGTTATTCATTTCAAGTTCCTTGAAATTATTATATATGATTAATGGAATGTATTATGTATATAAAGTAATGGTAATGTAATTTTTAGGAATTTGCTCATGATTTTATCTTGAAAAAGGAAATTTTTTTAGTTAAAAGGATAATTTCAACTCTTATACAATGAAATAGAGATGACAAATGAACCTGTCTTTGTGAGTATTAATCGAACCCACCCTGAGTTTAACGGAGAATCTCTGCATTGACTGAGTATGAAAATGGGTAATGCCCGATTTTTTAAATTGGTACGGGGACGGGGATAGGTATGTACATATTCACCCCGTACCCGTTCCCATACCCGCCCTCATACACGTCCCTTCCCTCATACACGTCCTCGCCCTCATACTTGTTCTCGTTTGAAATTACTAAATCATCCATAACTTATTAAATAATCTAAAAAAATTATATTTATTGTTCTCTTTGATCCTTAGTTTTGCAACCCTTCTTTTTCTCCCTCACTATACAATTCTTTTGTTCTTTCTCAACTGTTCGACTTCTTCAAAATCCACAAATTTCACTCAAATCCTCAAGGTATATTTCCCCTCTTATCACAACCTTAATTATATATTTTTCTATTTTGTGCGGTTTGGTTCAAAGATTGCGTTTTAGGAAACACAAACCTCAATTTCATTGAGTCAAATATTTTCTAGGTTATAAATTTGATTATTTTTACTCCATTATAATATTTTTATTTATTATTTATATTTTAACATAAAATGTTTAACTCTCAATTTGTCACCTAAACCCTTAGTTTACTAGGTAACATAAAAAAATTATCTTTCTTATTCTCTTTGACCTTGTGTTTGGTTTTTGTTTCGCTACAAAAAAATTTATTATCTCTTTAACAAGACTCATTTAATAACCAAGTGTACTCAGATCTCCGAGGTATGTTTCTTTTCTTCACAACCTTGATACACATGTTTTTCTTTTATGTGATTTTGTTCAAATGGTGTATTGCAAATGGTATATTGCATTTCAGGAAATTCAATGCAACTTTCAATTTCATTGAATCAAATTATTTTTAGGGCATATATTTAATTATTTTGACTTCTTTCTAATATTTTTATTAGTTGTTTATTTTTATTAAGAATGTATGACTCTCAATTTTTAATTTTAAATAAAATTTAATTTTTTATATAATTATAATTATTTTTTAATCATTTTACATTTACTATGGTATAATTATTTATTGTCATGGATATTTTTAAAAAAGATGAAAGATGCATTTATAAATTCTTACATTAGTTTAATTTTGCCCATGTAATTTTATTTGCATTGTATATTGTAATCTTTATTAGTATAAAAAAAGATCTCCTGTAATTGTTATCTAGTACTCTGATTTGAGATTTATGAAATTAAATTTTTTTTTATATTAATAATATCATAATTATTTTGTTGTGATTTGTTTATTTTTTTTATAAAAAAATTATTGAATTAATATTTAGAATAATAAGAAAATAAGAATGTGGATATGGATATCGATATGTATCCCTTATCCGATGAGTATGTGAATGACACCGAATTTTCATACTAATTGTGTATAAAGATGAGATAAAGATGAATTTTTATCTTAAAAGTATACATGAGATAGTGAAATATGTACCTGTCCCACTCATTACCATCCTTACAATGAATCCATTTTGATAAAATATTTATTTTAAAGTTTGAACTTTTAAAATCTGAGTGTACTTATGACTAATTTTTAGTGAAAAAAATTGTAAATTTAAAACTAAGTAACCTCAGTAATAAAATAAATGAATAGAATGCTTGACTTTATGAAGTGTTGTGGCAGCATTACTAGAATTTTCAACAGTCGTTTAATTGTGATGTGTAACGAATATGTTTCCCTTGAGACAATGCTAATACCCCCAAATTAAAGGACAATAATGGAGATGTCACTTATTCACGACAGAACACGAACATTTAAGGTGACAGTTACTGCCCCCAAATGCATCTCTCTCTATACAAGGTTAAACATTCATTTCTAACTTAAACTAACTTTTGAACTAATCATGTTTACTAATTTTAATCCCCTCATTATATACCTTAATGCAAATTTAAGCAAAAATCATGTCTTTCTACATTATGTATTAATTCTTTGTTTTGAGGTTAGATTTTTGTGTAGATGGAGTGACAATATTTTAAGTTATTCTCTTTATAGGGTGTAAGATCTTGTATTCTATCTTTAGTTTTTTTTATAGCGTTTTAAGTTTGGTTATATATATAGTAATAAAAAACATTCAATCATATGGAGGTGGTAAATTACGCTAGTTTTCAAGATACTTGAAATGAATCTAAAGCAAAAATCATAATAATTTATAAAGTATGCCACAATATAATAAAGTAAGTTATATGAAGAAGTTAATTTATCATATTATATATATAATTATATTTATATAAATTTTATTAAATATTATATATTTCATATATAGTTGTTTATTTTAAGAAAACTTAACATGATATATAATAATAATAATAATAATATAAATTACACTAACTATTACACTTTTAATTAGATAATTTAGGGTTTAGGGTTTAGGGTTTAGAATCACTTCCAAACAAATATATCAATATAAAATTATTTCATGTCGTTTGTATAAAATTAATGTAATTTATAATAATTAAAATATATAAAATATTAATCATTTGCTTATTATCTAATTTTTTCTAAATTTGACATATTATAGTCATGGTAATGTACAATTATAATACAATTGTTAAATTATAAAATATAACATTTTATAGAAATTTATTGAAGATATAATAGTATTGTAACTTATATTAGTGTTATTTAATAGTTTGTGTAAATTACATTCAATATGAAAAAATTATTTCCCCTTTTATAATATTCATTATGAATTTATTATTCACTATTATATATATATATATATAGACGAAAAATACATATTAACTTACTAATTTAAACATTCTTAATTTTAATCATATTTTTCTCGCTTTATTATGATATGTTTTAATTTTAATTTCGCTTTATTATATAAATCAAATGGTACCACTTAGTATTTATATTAACTTAATTAGTATTTTTTTAGTTTAAATCTTAATATTATATATATATATATATATATATATATATATAAAGTTTTATAAATAATGGTGATTAAACAGTTGAGAGACGATCATTTGATAGTTGATAAATATTTAAGAAAAAAGTAAAATAAATATTTAAATTTTAATATTAGTTCACTTTCTATTAATTTAAGTCTCATTCTCCTTTTCAAATTATAAAGGATTTTACTGATTAATAATTATTACAAGTAAGCAACTTCTAATTTATGAAAAGTCCAAAAATATAAGTTTTTTTTAATGAATTCACTTCTACAAGAAATAAAAGATTTTTGAAAAGTACAATAAGTTACTCCTGGTTAATGAATTCACTTATACTTTTAGCCAAAATAAAAAATTTGTTTATATGATTAGAAGAAAAATTCGTATTAGAGAATATAAGCTATTAATATTTTTTGTTAAAAGATCTTCCAATTAATGAATTTTTTTATATTATTTCATGTAAAAAAAAAACTTCATTCAGAATCAGGATTGTGAATATAGGTTTAGTCCATGTGGTTAACGTGTATGACCTATGATTTAGGTCAGACTTTAAAAATAATGACTTAAATATAAATAGTTTTTTTTTTTAAAACTGACCTATTTGACTTGATGTCCATGTGAGCTAAGGAGATTATTCTTTCAACATCTTTATATTTTTAATATACACCTTCATAAAATTAATTATTCCAAAAATGCCCTTCTTTTTTTATGGGTTTCTAAACATTGCATTTATTAAAAAAGTTGACTTCTAGATTCTACAATCTCGAAATCATTTTTGAAAAAAAAAATGACTTCTGAATTACACAATCTGAAAGTTATTTTTGAAAAAAAAAATTGACTTCCAGATTGTACAATCTGAAAGTCATTATATTCTCAAAAAACTTTCGGATTATACAATCCAGAAGTCAACATTTTTTTTAAAATTGACTTCCGGTTGTACAATTTGAAGCTTTCCCAGATTAAAATGGCTTTTTGATTGTATAATCCGAAAGTCAATTTTTTCCAGAAAATAACTTTAAGATTGTACAATATGGAAGTCATTCCAATCTGGAAGTCTGCAACTCAAATCAAAGAACTACATACAACCACATGGTAAACAAAAGCATGTCTTTCGTGGTTGGAAAACATTACAGTCAAGGTCAAAAGCACGTTGCCTATGCTCGAGACACCTCCCTTGGACAAACTGAAGACACCAAGGATGGAGATGAAAGTCGCAGCATGAGAGGGGAGAAGAAGAAGAACCAAACATGCAAGAGAAACCAAATGCAAAATAGAAAATTAAAATTGGGTAAAGGATAATTTTGACTTTTCACCATTAATATGGAGGTGCATGTTGAAGGTATGGAGGTGCTGGAAGAATCATTTGAGCCAAGGTTAGGATGGTCTACAAGCTAATGGTTTTGGTTGTTTTTTCTTTTATGTTAAAATTGTTTTTGTTCTTAATCTTTATTTTATTTTGTTTTGTTTTAATTACACATCATATGTTATGGACGTGGGAGACATTAATAGAATTATTTCAAGTAATAATAAACCAAAATGCATAATATTGTTATATAATACATCAAATTATTGAATATTAAACTTTAGACTTTTGAATAATGATATATTATAATTTTTTTGTATAGACATGTTATAATCTTTTTTAATTTTTAATTGGACCTAACATGGTTTGTTGGCTTATGGGCCTATCATAGGACCAAATGATCCATTTTAAAATATATGTCAGGTTGAGTTGTTAGAATTTTTTAACTTTGCTTGTAAGGTTAAGCTAGTCTAGGTCGGATTATCTGTTTTGATAGCTCTACTTAGAATTACTCAGAACTAGTCTTTCTTTGCAAGGAAAAATTCTATATATAGACATTTTGAATAAGACCATTGAAGCTTGAGCACAAATCTTTTGTTCTTATGTAAGTGCTTTGTTAAAGATTGGTAGCCTTTTTGCTTACACCTTTTCTATTATTCTCAAATTGCTATGTAAAGGACAATTGTTTTCTCTGAACATCCTTTGGTAATATTGATAGTACCAAATTAAACATACATTCTTAAGATGGATTGGTTTATTGTGTCATAACTAATGAGAAAATCCATGAGTAAATTCTATGGAAGAATACCATGAGCCAAGTCTAGTTAAGAGTAAACAAAGTAGCAAATAAATTTGTTCCTTGTGTTATACATATGTCTTTAATATCTACTTCTTTGTTTTTTACATTTTCTTTATACACACTTACAAAAGTTATTATTACTAAAACTTAGTATTATTTGTTATGACGAAAATTATGAGGTTTCTTGATAAGACTATATTGATTGATGAGGATATTGTGCATGATAAATCGTCTATCTACTCATTTTTAAATCACCTATGCCTTAATCTGAGGAATCAAAGTCTTAAAAACCTAGATGAAAATGTGGAATTCCATTAACATCATAGATGCCTTTGTTAGTTATTCTAACTTAAATTAGCTTTATTTTATTATTCAAACAAACTAGTGTAACATATATCTTTTTTTTAAGTTTTCTCTTTTTAAATGAGAGATTTTCTTCTAATACATTTATATCTTTTGTATTTTTTTGTTATATTTTTATGAAGAATCTTCAATTTTTTCTTTATTTGGAAACTTTAATTTTAAAATCATATAGTTTAATACAAAAATACATATTAAAATATTATTTAAATTTTTTTTCTTAAAAAAGTAAAAATAAACATAAAGTATGTGTTATTTTATTTTTATTCTATATATAAACTTAATATTATTAAAAAATATTTATCAATATCATTCAAATTTTAATTTAAATATAATGACATATTTTATTTTAATTGTTATATGTATTATAAATGTTAAAAACCTATTGATTTTTTTTTTGTTTTTAGCTTCACATAATTATGATATTATATTTCTTAATACTATTTTATACACTATTTAATTATTATAATATTTTTATTAATACCAGTTCCACGTTGGTTTAACTACGGATATCAAACCATTTAACTTTGAGTTATTGTTTTGACCAATTCAATTTCAAAAACGTTGATAATGACTCCATTTGAAATAAAATCCACTCAACTACAGTTTGGCATTGAATCACTCTATTTTTGGGTGAAGTAAATATTTTATTGAATTATCTATCTTAATAATATTCACACTGTACAACATCAAATTACTATCTTTTCACATTAAATTATGACAATTCATTTTAAGTTAATGACATTTAATCCACGTAATAAAATCATTGAATAAGTATAATTCATTGAAAACTACTTTAATATACCATATACCTTTTAAAAAATATCTAAAGTGAGTTAAATTAAGTTCCTAATTGCATTCATACATTTACTTCACTAAAAAATATATTTACCACTTGAGCAACTTATAAGTGCTTGAACAACATTCTACCTTTAGGTGACAAAATTGATATTGTTTCTTCCTCTCTTGAATAATAACCTATCGCTTAAGTGATGTGTATAAATATTAACATACTATAAATTATATAAAAAAAAATCAAAACTATTTTTTTTTCAATTTCAAACATTTTCACACCAATTCTACTCTAAGACCAATCCAATTATATTTAGTATTTTAACACTCAAAGTATTTTTAAGAATAATACTATTATAGTCTAATTTATCCTACAAATTAGTTTTCATTCAACAAATTTAGTACAAAGACTTAATGAGTTTTCACTACACCTGATTAGGTAAGAAAAGTATAATTTTACTTAAAAATAAAGCATTCGATTGGGAAACTGAGTTAACTCAATGAAATTATGCAAAAAGGAGAAAAATGAAGAATTATCTATAGTTTTCTGCATAATTTACTTACCCAACTACTTATTGCTCAATAAAACTTAAAGTGAATTTATATTTGAGAGACTTGCAATTATAGGAGTGGTCTTAACTAGAAATTTGCTCAATCAATTTTCATTTGTCCAACAAATTTAAGTCAGTTCCACTCAATAAATTTAGATTTGTTTAACGAAATTATATTAGTTTGAAAAACTAGGTTTAATAGACATTTTGGTCCCACTATTATATGAGAATATGTAATATTTTTTCATTTTTTTTTTCAATTGAGTCCCAAATGTTATATTTTTTCTTAATTGAGTCCCAAATTTTATATTTTTTCTTAATTGAGTCTCAAATTTAATTTTTTTTGCTTAATTAAATCTCAAATTTTATTAAATCTATCAATGTGATCTTTTTTGTCAAAAATCCAGAAGCTGTAGTGTTCATATTTATGTTTATATTCATACTCTTTTATTATTATTCACGTGTCACGAGTTAACTTAAATATGTTATGTCTCATATAGTTAACATTGTTAACATTAATCTAACAGAAGAAATCATATTGAAGATTTTAATAAAATTTAGGACTTAATTGAGAAAAAAAATTAAATATGGAAAACATTACAAATTCTTACAAAATATTGAAACCAAAATGCCTATTAAACCGAAAAACTATAGATAAGAGAAGAGTATTGAATAAAAACAAGCTTTTTGGATTTAAAGTCCAAGTATTAAAAGATTCTTAAGTTATTTAAAATTTACAATTCTATCATTGATGAGTTATTTTTTTCTCTTATCTTTCTCGACAATTTTGTAGAAGAACCACTTATTAAATGAGTAGTCCTAATTCTATAGAATTATATTCAACTAAAGGATTTGAGTGAAGAATTAGAGTCCTTAAATTACATGACCCTAGCTTCTAAAATACAAGCTTCTTAAAAAATTATTTATTTATAATAATTCTATTTAAAATATTAAAGTGGTTCTTTTCATTAGCTAATATTAGTAATAAGATGATATATCTTACTTGTGGCCATATAAGGCTAATTACAAGTTGTATGAGAGAAGTGGAAGATTATAGAAAAACACCATCGTGACATTCTTTTTTGTCACGTGGTATGTGGACGAGCTTTGAACACATTTCAAAGAGATTCCAAGCTTACCACAATTTCATATATATACAATTAATAAGATTTTTTATGCATTAATTATATGTATATATATATATATATATATATATATATTAATTTAGATGGAAAAGAAGTGCCAAAACTGTTGTGGTAGTACAAAAATAGGGTAACGATTTGGACAGAAGAGTACACATGGTTGGACGTCGACATGCCATGCAGCATTTTCAACACTGAGAAAACATTTTGCAATGAAGTTTTATACATGCGAATTAATTGATCAATTAATTATTAAGTTGATCTTGTTTCCTTGTAAAGAATATCATTTTGAATGGTGTACCATTTAAAACCAGGTTATGTTATTAAGGTGGTTGGATGTCGACATGCCATTCTGTGTTTTCAACACTCACAAAAACACTTTTCTTTTTTCTTTAACTAATTATTAAATTCATCTTGTTTCATAAAAGTATTTTTTTTTTATATTTATGAACATTTTATCACTCACGTTAAGTTATCCAAAACATTATTTATATGATTTCTAATCAAAGGAAATCTTCACGATTGTAGAAGAGTTAAAATAATATATTTAAAATTTATATATATATATATATATATATATATTATAATTAATATAATACAAATAAGTATATAATAATTATAAAAAATCATATTTTTTAAATTATTTTAACTATTTTTTAATATAAATAGTCATATTGATAGTAAAAAAAATTCTTATATTTTATTTGATAATTTTAATTACAGAAAAATAATTATTTTATTATAGTAATAGAAATAAGAAGAGTTAAAATTTTATTATGTTCTAAAAAAATTGATAAAAAAAATTTTAAAATAAAAATATTTAATTAAATTAGATTATAAGAACTTGAAAAATAAAATAGAATATTTTAAACCTTCTTCACATATGAAAAAAAATTCTATGAAAAATAAATAAAAATGTTATAATATAAAATTATATTTTATTTTACCGTTAGATAGAATAAGAGAGATTTATTTTTTTTCTCTTTAAAAATAAATTAAATTGAATAAATGAAAAATAAATAAATAAAAATTTCCTATTTTAGTATATACCTTGAAAAGATAATGAACTAAAAAGTAAGTAAAGAAATAGAATATAAAAATATCTTAATTTAAATATTTTTTTTATTTTTTATTCTTTTTCATCATATTTTAATAGTATTCAAATTAAATTACGTGTATTATAAAAAAAATAAAAATATTTATATTTAATTTTTATTATATATATAAAATAAATTTTAAAAATTTGAGGAATTCTCCAGGTCCTTATAATTAGGAGTGGCAAAACGGGCTAGCCCAGCCCGCTTAGGCCCGCTCTGCCATGAGTCCGCCAAAAACAGGCCGGGCCAGGCCAGCTCGCCATAGTGATACGGGCCAAAAATTTTAATCCGTCCTGTCATAAGACGAGCTGGTGGGTTGGCGGGTTGGTCCGCCTATATTTTTTATTTTTCATTTTTTTGAAAAATCTATTTTTTGGGTTTTTTATTTTATTTTTGGATTTTTGGTTTTAAATTGGACTATTTTTTTCTTTGAAACTATTTTGTTTGTGTCCAATTTAAATGAATTTTTGTAATTATAAAAATATATTAAAGATGTATATAGTGACATGACATTTTAAAAGTGCAAGCTAAAAGACATAATGTTTATTACAAAAGAAATTGCAATCAAAGAGGTGTTGAAGGAACCCAAGGTATAGTTACTTTCCCAACTTTAAAGAGAACAAGTGAGAGTGAATGATGTATTATATTTTTTTCGCGGGCCAGCGGGTTGGCCCGCCCCGCCCCGCCTGTAGCCCAACGGGTTGGCGGGCTAGACAGGCTGGGCTAACACGGGTTGGCAGGTTGAAAATGCTAACCCGCCCTGCCTATATGCTGGCGGGCTGGCGAGTCGACCCGCCGGGCCCAACCCACTTTGTCACCCCTACTTATAATTATATTAAAAAAACACAGTGAGACAGAGGTAGAAGAACCATATATAAACGGATTTATAATTTTAAAAAAAAAGTATACAAAATTTAACAAAAAGATTACATATGTGTTACTTATTAATCTAAATCTTGATAATAAAAACTTCTTTCTTACATGGGTTAAAACTTTTAAGCGTATTCTTATAGATATATTATGTAATTTTACAAACTTTAAAATTTAAATTTTTGATATATATAAAACTCTAACAAAATGTGACGGATGTGATGATGTTCTGAGGATAAAAACTTACGTAATTTTTAAAAAACTTAACATAAAAAGTCATTACCTCATGAATTTTTGGTGTGTTAGTTAAAAAAACTTAAAAGTAAATATGTGTTGATTTGAAGGATGTATAAAGTATAGAGTGTGTTAGTGACACTTAATTAAGTGATTATTCACAACGCTTAAGTGATTATATTTAAGTATTCACAAATTTTGCTTTAAAGTACGTTTCTAACTCAGGTTCAAGAGATTATATTTTTTATTTAAAAAATATTTTAGTTTTACATAACATTCACTATGAATCATCTTCTTCCTTTGGTTGAATTGAATAAATTTAAAAAAATAAAAGAAAAACATTTACAGAAAATATTATTAAATTAAAAATCTTGTTACGATATTGTTGATTTAAACTAAATTAAAATTTTATTTTTTTAAAGTGTGATCTTAAAAGTTATGTAAAAATAATTATTTTATTTATTTAATTGATTCTATTAAATTTAAAAAATATATAAAACACTTTTAAAAAAATATTGAATAAAATGTTATTAAATTTCTTAAAATGTTTAATATTAGAATGTGAAATGTTATTAAATTTTTTAAAATGTTTAATATTAGAATGTGAGTTGGATTATTGTTAGTTTGAATATAAATAAATGAATGTATTATATAACACATTAAAATAAATATAAAAAGATAAACATATAAAATTATTTATCTTGAATATTTTATAATATATTAAATAACTTAGAATAACATAAATAAATAAACTACAAAAATAAATAAGTTATAGAAAATAATGATAATTTGGAGTTAAAATTATGTTATTGTCAATATTATTAAAAGTAGACTTAGTTTTAGAATGTGAAATTTGAGCAATAAGCTCGTTTTTCTCTTTATTTAACTTGGTCTCTTAAAACTACTTACAATACAAAATGAGTTATATACTCAATCATTTTAGGATATTGAAAAGACTCACGAGTAGCAATGAAAAAAATGAAAAGAAAATTTCATAATATATTCATAATCAATGTGATATTACTTTCTAATTTGCTTCATTTAGAATTGTCTTATCCGACATGTCACCTTGTGGTAGTGGAAGGTAGGTTGTTGTTGGCTAGGGATCATTTACTTTCTCAATATATAATAATGAAAACACAATGTTAGCTCTATCAGAGCGTTAGATAGGAATTAAAACACTTAGTGAAATCTTTTTGAAAGACATATGGCTAAACAATTTGATGAGATCATTTACTAGTTTAGAAAAAATACTTTTCCAAAGCCTATGTAAGAGGATAACAAAGTACAAGTAAATGTATACTAATAGAAGCAATGGAACCCTTAAAGGAATCCACTATAATAAGAAGATTACAAAAGTATTTTTTTTACTATCATTTCTAGTTTATACAAATACACAAAATCACTCCTAATTATTCCTTTTATCCCCTGAGATAAAGCACACAATTATCACTAAATCACTTGTAGTTTTCTTGAATATTTTATTACTATCACTCTTGGATACAAGAAAGAAAAAATGTTGTTTTGAAGATGCAAGGTAAACTCTCCAAGAAAGGACATAAAATTTAAACATTCCTTGCTGAGAAAACTTCATGGAAGTGCATAATTTATAAGGGATGTTTGCGGGTTAGGTTGGGTAGGATTTTGGAAAAATTATCCAACCCACTAAAAAATATCAGTTTGGGTTGGTTTCTATATTTTCTATGGTAAACCCAATCCACTCTTGAGTGGGTTGAATTAGGTCAAGAATTTGAATTTTTTTTAAAAGTTGTAATTTTCAAGTATCATTTAAATCAAATATCGAAGACAATATTGTGTTGAACAAGAGGAGGTAGAGGTGAACAATAAAGGCGAACGACTAAGACGTGGAAGTGAAAGGTGGAAACAAATAATATAGATGAATTATGAAGGAGAATGACAAAGATGGAAATGTTAAGGTTGATGTGAAGAAGATAACACATAACAATAATATTTAGGTTTGTTTGTTTAATGTTAGAGTTGAGATACAATGAATGTGAACAATGGATGTGAAAATGAAGACAAAATAAGACAACACAAGAGTTTTAAGTCTGTCTATGATTATGTCATTTGTGAAACAAGTATAAGAGTGAGTATCGAGTTTATCATACTAAACTCATGTCCCAACCCATACAAGAGTGGGTTAGACTGGGGTACGGGTTGGGTCGAGTTTGACTCAATCATAAATGAAACTCAACCCAATTTGTTGGGTTGGATCGAGTCAGATCGGGTCATCACGTAACCCAACGCAATGAACACCGCTAATTTGTGTGTGCGTGTGTGTGTATAGCTCACTCTATTTTTATCATATAAGTCAACCTTATCATCTAGCAGTTAAAAAGACAATAAGCATATACAACATGCAAATCACATGGTGTGATTTTTTTTAAGATTGTTAATTATTTTTGTATGATAAAAACTTTTATTTATATACACTTTGAATAAGGTCGTTGATGTTTCCATGTTCACATGTCAAATTTTTATCAAGGGTTGGTAGTCTTTTGACTAAACTATTTTTATAACACTCACCTTGCTATGTATAAAAATACCTTCATTTATGAACATTCATTTCTTATACTAACAACACCAAATTTAGCATACATTCTCAAAATAGTTAGTATGTGGTGTGCTCTAGACAGTTTTACAAATTCAAAATGAATTTCTGTCTTGTTTAAATAAGCATGTTTTGAGCATTCCATCTTTAATTGATGAAGTATTGCATCATCTGAAGTTCGATAGTCTTATTACTATATGATTGTTGAGTTGTTATATTTATCAAACCTAGATCAAAACATTAATCCATAAAAACTTAGTTTTATTTGCTATGCACAAAACATAAGTATTATCATATCAAGATTGCGCTGCATAGTGAAGACTATATTGTTACGAGTAGATTGTTAAGATTAAACTATTTTTGTGAAACCATCTAGGTTTATCAAATTTTCCAAATTTAAGAAACAAAGTTATATAAAAGTATATGTGATCAAAGGATGTAAATGAGCATAGGACTTGCCATGTGATGGATTCACTAGAACATCGTGGAATCTGCACAATCTAGTGACGAGGGCTTGAAATACAAAAGGTTCTGATAGTGCCAACACAAATTCTTCATTGTAAGTCAGAAGTGATGTGATCCTGAAATAAGAGTCCATCTTAATTAAAAAAAATATTTTAGTTTTACATAACATTCGCTGTGAACACTAGTACAAAAGTGGGCTTTTACGTCACAGATTTACGTCTGACCACAAGAGAACATACGTAACTAAAAACGCAGTGACATTTTTGTAAATATGGGAATCGTTTTTTACATCGAAAGCCTTCTTTTCTGACGTAAAATCCGGCTTTTAAGTCAGAAAAGAAAGATTCCGACGTAAACCCTTTTAAATCCCGACCCTAAGCCCTTTTCTTTCTCGCACGACAAACAATCATTGTTCCTATTCATTTTCTTTGCATTTCTGGCGACAGCGAGTTGGTTTTCGTTCCTCCAGTGGTGCTCTGAGGTTGGTGCTTCCATCATTGTGTCTCATTTAGTGTGGGGAGTTGTTCTGTCCAATTGCATTTGCATTTTAAGGTGTGCCCTGCGGGAATGAAGTTAGTGCTTTCTATCCATATTTTGTTGTTGAAATTAGATTTGTGATTGTTTTTGGGGATCTCAATCACAGTAATACATGAATGTCTCCATTGGATTGTCATTGATAAATGTTGATTGTTTAGGATTATTATATCTTTTTTGTTTTTTTGAAATTATTTTAATTTATAGTTCCATTTTTTTTATTTTGGAAATTAAAAAATTATAATAAAAATATTTGATTTTGTTGAAGTAATAAAAAATTAAAAAATTGTTGTACTTGAATTGAATATCTTCTTCTTTTGGTTGAATTGAATAAATTTAAAAAAAAAGATTTACAGAAAATATTAAAGAAAATATTATTAAATTAAAAATCTTATTACGACATTGTTGATTTAAACTAAATTAAAATTTTAATTTTTAGAAAATAAAGTGTGATTTTAAAAGTTATGCAAAAATAATTATTTATTTATTTGATTGATTCTATTAAATTTAGAAAATATATAAAACACGTTTAAAAAATATTGAATAAAATGTGATTAAACTTTTTGAAATATTTAATATTAGAATGTAATGTTGGATTATTGTTAGTTTGAAAATAAATAAAGAAATATGTTATATAATATTTTAAAGATATTATTAAAATAAATATAAAAAAATAGACATACTAAACTATTTACCTTGAATACTTAATTTGTAATAGGTTAAAGAAGTTGGAATAACATAAACAAATAAACTAAGAAAGTAAATAAGTTAAAGAAAACAATGATAATCTGAAGTCTAAATTATCTTATCATCAATATTACTAGAACTAGAAGTAGACTTAGTGCCAAAATGTTAAGTTTCAAATATAAGTTTGATCTTATCTTATCTCTATTTAACTTGGTCTCCTAAGACTATTTACAATGCAACATGAGTTGTATACTCAATTTGAAATGGCTCAAGAGTAGCAATGATATGTAAAAAAAATTCATGAGTGCATCGTAATCAATGTGATATTACCTTCTAATTTGCTTCATTTAGAATTGTTATCTCTAACATGTCACCTTATGGTAGTGGAAGGTATGTTGTTGTTGACTAGGGTTCATTTACTTTCTCAATATATAATAATGAAAACATCATGTTAGCTCTATCAAAGGGTTGGATAGAGCTTAAAACACTTTGTGAAATCTTTTCAAAAGACGAAATGGGTAGATAGTTTGATGGAATCATTTACTAGTTAAGAAAAATTGTTTTTCAAAGCCTGTGTAAGGATAACAAAGTACAAGTAAACGAGTACTAATAGAAGCAATGAAACCCTTAAAGGGATTCACAGTAATAAGTACCACTCTTGGATACAACAAAGAAAAAATGTTGTTTTGAAGATACAAGGTAAAATCTCTAAGAAAGGACATAAAATATAAACCTTTCTTGCTAAGAAAACTTCATAGAAGTGCATAATTTATAGGGGTGTTTGCGGGTTGGGATGAGAAGGATTTTGGCAAACTCATTACCCAACCCACTAAAAAATATCGGGTTGGGTTTCTATATTTGTTTATGTTAAATCCAATCAAATCCAACCCATTAAACCCTAAACCTTAATCCCGAAACTCATTCTTGAGTAAGTTGGATCGAGTTAGGTCATTGGGTTAAGAATTTGATTTTTTTTAAAAGTTGTAATTTTCAAGTATCACTTGAAACAAAGGTCGAATACAATATTGTTTTGAACAAGAAGAAGAAAGGATGAACAATGAAGGCAAATGACTAAGACAAATGGAAGACAAACAACGTGAAAGTGAAAGGTGGAGACAAATAACGCAGATGAATTATGAAGGAGAATAACAAAGGATAAAATGTTAGGGTTGATGTGAAGAAGAAAATGCATAACAACAATGTTTAGGTTTGTTTATTTAACATTAAGGTTAAGATGCAATTAAGGTGAACAATGATCCTGAAAAATGAAGATGAAATGAGTCATTCCAAGAGTTTTAGGTTTGTCTAGGGTTATGTCAGTTGTGAGACAAGTATAAGAGTGAGTTGGGTTGGCTCTTGGGTCCCTCATACTAAACTCATGACCCAACCCGTACAAGAGTAAGTTAAATTGAGGTACGAGTTGGGTTGCGTTTGACCCAATCATAAATTATACTCAATCCAATTTAATTATTGGATTGGGTCATCGGGCAACTCAACCCAATAAACACTCCTATATATATAGCTAACTCTATTTTTGTCAAATCAGTCAATTTTATGATCTAATAGTTAGAAAGATAAGAAGAAGATACAACATGTGAGTTTTTGTAAGATTGTCAATTATTTTCGTATGGTAAAAACTTTTATTTATATACGTCTTGAATATGGTCATTGATGTTTCTGTGTTGATATTTTGTTCACATGTCAGTATTATCAAGGGTTGGTAGTTTTTTTACTAAACTATGTTTGTAACACTCACCTTGTTGTGTATAAAATATCTTTAGTTATGAACATCCCTTTCTTATACTGATAATACCAAATTTATAGCATACGTTCTCAAAATAGTTGGTATGTGGTGTACTCTAGACAATCTTACAAATTCAAAAATGAATTTGTGTCTTGTGTAATTAAGTCTGTCTTAAGCATTCTATCTTTAATTGATGAAACCTTGCATCATCTGAAGCTTGATAATATTATTAATAAGTATTGTCTTATCAAATTTAGATTAAAACATTAATCCATAAAAATTTAGTTTTATTTGTTATGCACAAAACATAAGTATTGTCTTATCAAGATTGTGCTAGAGAGTGAAAACTATATTGTCATGAGTAGATTGTTAAGATTAGACTATTTTGGTCAAACCATCCATGTTTATCAAACCATCCATGTTTATCAAACCATCCAAGTTTAAGAAATAAAGTTATATAAAAGTGTATGTGATCAAAGGACGTAAATGAACATAGGACTTGTCATGTGATGGATTCTCTAGAACATCGTGAAATTTGCACAATCTAGTGATGAGGGCTTGAAATCCAAAAGGTTTTAATGGTTTCAACACAAATTCCTCATCGTAAGCCAGAAGTGATGTAATCCTGAAATAATAGTTTTTAATTGAAAAAGAGCTTTGATAAGTTTCTTCAAGAAGACAAGACAAAAACATGTAAAAAATTAGAAGAAAACCTCCCATATGAAAAATTATCTTGAAAAGATGCACAAGTTAGATTAGTTTCTTTGGATATTAGAAGAAGGATAACCTAGGTTGGAATAGTTAACCCTAGGTTCCTATGTATAAAATGGAGTCCTATACAACCATTTAGGGTATATAGGATGTTATTTCATGTCCTATAAAAGGAGACCACACATGCGTGGTAAAATCATCCATTTACTCCCTCTGTTTTTGAATAAGTGTCGTTCTAGGAGAAAAAAAGTGTTTCATATTATCTGTCGTTTTTAAATTTCAATGGTGCATTAATTATCTTTTACTAACTATACCCTTATTTTAAAAAATATAAAAAAAATTAAATGATTCATTTTATGAGGCTTTAATGGACTAGCTGTTTGTATCAACCAATTATTTTCTATCTTTTCATCTACCTCCTCGTCAATTAATAAATCACATTTAATTCTTTAAGGGTACTATTGCAAAAAAATTTAAAAATTTATTACAAATTATAAATTACAACTTTTATTGGTTTATGTAACCAAACCTAAAACAACACTTATTTAAAAACAGAGAGAGTACTAAAAATCAAATTAACTACTTCAAAAGTCATTTTATGTTATGTTGTTTTTTTAGTTGACTTGTCTTAAATGACCTCTCCTTTCTCTTGCCTTTTTGGAGCCACCAAAAAGTGTGTCAAGGGACCTTTAGGAGTTTTAGTCACTCTCCACGAATATGTACATTTGATGAGATAATTACCATCTTAACTTATCCCTTCTCCATTCAAGATTATGATTTTCAATTCCATTTTTTGTGTTTTTCAATTGTGTTCTTGTTAATATTTCTTACATTGTCTTTCCATCTCTTAACTTTGTTGAAATATTCCAAAACCATAAAGAAAACTCTATGTCATCCTATCCACACTCCTAGCCTATTTTTATAAGAAAACTAAAAAACACCTTCAAAATTTTTACCCAATCATAGCTTTTGCCTTCTCACTTTAGACCACCTAAATCTCACTCATAATTCACCCAACCTATCTAGGTTAATCTATCATCCTAGGTGTACCTCCCAAAAAACCCACCAATTGTTGACAAAAAAATTCCAAAAGTTAATCACAAACCACCACCTACCCAATATGTAGGTTATGGAAGACACCACTAAACCTTTCAAAGAATTTATTAAAGAAAAGATCAATAAACTCTAACTTAATTGTGATTAATTACAATAAAGTATTAAAATATTAAATCATAACATACATAATATTTTGTCTGTGATCGCAAAGCATCTCATATACATATCTTTGGCTGAAAAACACATACTTAATATAGACGCTGAGATATGTGTTTTAAAGCTTATGATATTATTAATGAATATACAATAAGTATATTCACAATTTATTCGAACACAAGGCACCAATCTTAAAGAAGGGTCAAAGTTGTTATCTATTGAGTTTTAAGGACTACCAGTGCAAGAATAAGAACCATAAAATCATGCAGTTAGAAGTACTCGAGTTATATTTATAGCAAAATTAGCTTATAAACTAACTAGCAGCTGATAAACTAGCTTGTAGTTGACAAACTAACTACTAACTTATAGATTCTTAACTTATAATTTCCGCTTTAATAAACTAGTTAGTAAATATAAAATAATATAATTACATAAATTTTATTAATGAAATATGTGTTTTTTAGACAAAAAAAATATTATATAATTTTATTTTTATTTTTTTAAAATAATTAAATTATTTTAAGTTTTTTGGTACTTTTATCTATCTATTTATTAAACGTATTTTTTTATTGTAGAAAAGTTATTTTATTTAACTAAGTTTATTTAACTAATATTAATCAAATTTTTCTTATTTTCTTATAAAATTTTAAATTTTTTATTTCTCAATTTAAATTATTGTTATGCTAAAAAAATTTCATATAATTTTTGTTGTGTAATTCCATAACATCATCATCAAACATCAATTACTTCAATTTATAATATTAATTTTTAAACTTAAACTATATAAAAATAAAATGTAATTTAACAAATGTTAAATCTGGAGTAATAATTATTTATATCTATAAAATTAAAATAGATAATAATAAATATAATACATATATATATATATATATATATTAAAGATAAAAATAATATTAATAAAATAAATAAATTATATAATCTTCAAACTAATTAAAGTAACTTATAACTTATAATTTAAAAACTCCTAAAATAAATTATTTTAAATAAAACATTAAGTATTTTTTATTACTTAAAGTAAATTATAAACTAATTAGTAAATTGTTTATTAATCTTACCTACATATAGTACTAGTGGTCCTTGCTTATTCACACAACATTTCACATAGATTTATTAAACTTTGGAGTGGCTGCCAGCTGCATAACACCATGATTGACTTGACATGGTGATTCTTCATCTACATTTTCTCAACATTGCAAAGGCAACAACGCAACTTAATGACAGCAGTTACTCCATTTTACCATATACTAAAATTCTATAATCTTCGAACACACCATGGCTATGGAACTTGTTGCTGGACCTTTAATGGGAGCTGTTTTCAACGTGTTGCTTGAAAAGATACTTTCCACTGAGGTTGTCAACTTCTTCAAGAAGAAAAACTGTGAGAAGTTGCTCAAAAGGTTGAAGATCATCTTGTTGTCTGTCAATGTTGTTCTCAATGATGCTGAGGAAAAGCAAATGAAAAATGAAGCAGTGAAGGAGTGGCTTGAGGAACTCAAAGATGTGGCCTTTGCTACTGAGGACCTACTTGATGAGATCTACACTGATGCAAAGATCAATGCAAAAGAGGTAAACACACTCCACTCCCTTCCTATGAGTTTTTATAGTAAAGGGCTTGAAGAGAAAATTGAAGATGTTCATGAGAGATTAGAGTTTATTATAAGACAGAAAGAAGTGCTTGATCTCAAGGCGGGTCAGGAAGTCAAAATGGCACACAAGACTCCAACCTCATCTGTGATGGAAGCATGTGATGTGTACGGAAGGGATAATGATAAAGAATCCTTAGTTAACTTGGTATTGACTCATGATGAGAAAATAGGTGTTATTCCCATTGTTGGAATGGGTGGAATTGGAAAAACCACCTTAGCTCAACTGGTATACAATGATCAAAGAGTGCAGAAGGAGTTTGATCTCAAAGCCTGGATTTATGTCTCTGAAGAATTTGACATTTGTAAGATTACAAAAACCCTTTTGGAGGCTGTCACGTCTTGTAGTTGTGACATTGAAGATTTAAATTTTCTCCAGAGGGATCTCAAAATGCATACAATGAAGAAAAAGTTTTTGTTTGTGTTGGATGACGTGTGGAACGAAAATTATGACAATTGGGACAAGTTCAGGAGTCCAATTAAGCATGCAGGGGCACATGGAAGTAAGATTATTGTAACTACTCGAAGTGGGCATGTTGCATCCATCATGCAGACTGTTTCACCCTATAATCTCAGTAAATTATCCAATGAGGATTCCTGGAATTTATTTTCGAAACACGCATTTGATTATGGTGACTCAAGTTTGCAATTGCATCGAAGTTTAGACAAAGTTGGGAGAGAAATAGTGAGGAAGTGCAAAGGGTTGCCTTTGGCTGTGAAGACACTTGCAGGACTCTTGAGGTCTAAAAGTGATAGACAAGAATGGTGCAAAGTACTGAACAGTGAGATATGGGATTTGCAAGATTCTGAGAGTAACATTCTTCCGGCTTTGAGATTAAGCTACCGTTATCTCCCTTCACATTTGAAGAGATGCTTTGCTTATTGTGCAATTTTCCCAAAAGATTATGAATTCGAAAAGGAGAACCTGGTTTTGTTGTGGATGGCAGAAGGTTTTCTCCAACAATCCAAAAGGCATAGAAGAATTGAAGAAGTTGGAAATGAGTACTTTTGTGAACTAGTATCTAGATCATTTTTCCAGCAATCAAGGCGTGGCAAGTCATGTTTTCTAATGCATCACCTTGTAAATGATTTGGCTCAATTTGTGTCAGGAACATTTTCTATCAGAATGGAATGTAGCAATTCTAATGAAATCAAAGAAAGAACTCGCCATTTGTCACACATTATTGCAGATAGTTCCTCATATGTAAGCCTGAAAGATGTTAGCAAAGCAAATTGCTTACGCACTTTTCTGCAAATAAGACCAATAGGTACATCCATTGACTTGTTCTACAGCATGCCAAATGATCTGTTAACAAAGTTAAGGTGCTTAAGGGTGTTATCTTTGGTAGGAACACATATCTATGGCTTACCTAATTCAATAGGCGAACTAAAACATCTCCGCTATCTGCAAGTGGCTGACACTGAGATTGTGAGGTTACCTGAATCCATCTGCAGCTTGTTCAATTTACAAACTCTCAAGTTAGTTGGATGTCACAATCTCATTGAACTACCAGCAGGTATTCATAAGCTTGTTAACTTGCGCCACTTGGATGTTAGAGGAACACGTTTAAGGTGGATGCCATTGCAAATCAATGAGTTAATCAGCCTCCAAAATTTGAGTGACTTTTTTGTGGGAAAAGGGTATGGATCTTCCATCGGTGAGTTGGCTGAGCTATCGTGTTTACATGGAGAATTGTTCATTCATTACATTGAACATATTGCTAATGACAAGGATTGTGAAATGGCAAAGTTGAAGGAAAAGTGTGGTCTTGAAAAGTTGTCTTTGGAATGGTGTGGGAATGGTGAAACTGATGACTCCCAGAAAGAAAAAATCATACTGAACAACCTGAAACCACATACAAATTTGAAGAAGCTAGATATCTATGACTATCCAGGAACAGAATTTCCAGATTGGTTGGGGGATCACTCCTTCTACAACTTGGTGTCCTTACTGCTCAAGGGCTGTAAATATTGCTACAAGTTGCCTCCCCTTGGACAACTTCCAATGTTGAAAGTGCTTCAGATTAGTAAATTTGAGGGACTAGTGAGTGTGGGATCTGAGTTTCTTGGAAATAGAACCTCTTCTGTAATTGATTCCTTTCCAGCACTAGAAATTCTAAGGATTGAGCATATGCCATTATGGGAGAAATGGTATGCCAATGCTGAAAATGCAGGAAACAAAGCTTTCTTTCATCTTAGAGAGTTTCATATTGGAAACTGTCCCAAACTGAGGGGGGATTTACCAGATAACCTTCCATCTTTGACATTATTTGTAATCAGAGATTGTAAAAGTTTACTTTGTTCTCTTCCTAATTCTCCAGCTCTGCGTGTATTGAACATTCAGAATTGTGAGAGTCTAGAATTCCCAGTACAAGCACCTCGGTGCCACCAATCACTCACATCTTTGTTCTTGCATGGTAGCTGTGACTCACTAGTGTTCTTGCCTTTAGATATCTTCCCCAACATCAAGTCTTTAGATATTTGGGGATGTAAAAATCTTGAAGCACTTACTGTTTCAGAATCAGATGAAACCCGTCCAAGTTTCAAGTCCCTCCATTCCATGCGCATAAGGCATTGTCCAAATTTCACATCATTTCCAAAGGGTGGATTTGCAGCATCAAAACTCACTTTGTTAACCATCAACTACTGTGAGAAGTTGAATTCTCTGCCTGAACAAATGCATGACTTTATGCCAAGTTTGAAGGAAGTTCAACTTAGGGGATGTCCCAAAATTGAGTCATCAACTATGAGGCCACTCAGGATCCGGATTTGCAGCAAACTCATGGAAGGGAAACAAAACCACTCTGATCCTCTCTTTGCAAGGTTGAAGGGTTTGGTCATTGATGAAAGCCCCTCATCAAGTTAGACACCACAAATGCATTGATTGGCAAGCAATCACAAGCAATGTTTTAGTCATGTAATGTAACATAACCTAGAAGATTAACAATGGGTTTGATCAATCATAGCTTCTAGCTATTACATGTATAATATAGAACAATTCACCAATGTTTGCTTCATAAGCATAGCTTTTGGAAAAGATGGTTCATGGCAGTAACATTTAAGAGAAGAAAGAGGAGCTGAAACAAGTATTTAATAGGTCTAAAAATGTAAAATGAGAAGGCACTGTTATAATTACTTTCTCTGGTCATAAAAAAAATAGAAGCAATCAACTTTAATTTAGATATAAAAGGGTCTTATAATATTTAAGTTAGATATATAAGGGTATTATAAAATTTAATTTTAATAAAAAGGGTCTTATATTTAATTTTTAAACTTAGAATTTTAGATATAATGTCTATAATGAAGATGTACCAAATTGACTAATAATAAATTTGGATTGTGTAGCTATAATATTATTATTATTATTATTATTCTCGTTTCTCACCTCAAGGCACCACTTTTTACCGTTGGTGGTTTAATTATTATAATGTTCAATTAAGTGCTTGTTATTTTTATTTTGAAAATAATTTAAATTTAAATTTTAGACAAGACACCTATTTGAAAATTTTAATTTTTAGAAATCAGAAATATACAAAATTAATTTTGTTATTACTTTAAGACTGCTAAATTTAATTTTTATTTTTTAATCAATTATTATTTTCTACTATTATTGTAATTTAGTTCTTTTCGTTATTATTTTCAGGGTTAAATATAGTTTTAATCTTTGAATTATTTGTCAAAATTGTGTTTTTTTTAGACAAACTTTGAATTTATTTCGTCCGCTTTATAAATTTGTGTAAACAAATCTTAACGATGTGTCAAATTTTTTATTTATTTATTTGTTTTTCTTATTCATAGTTTTTTACTTCAGTATCATCCATCTTTTAAGTTTTTTTCACTTTTTTTCTTTTATTTTTTTCATTTTTTTCTCTTTAAAGATGTTTTTATTTGTTATAGAAGATCATTTAGACCTGTTTATTATAAGGACGAAATAAGTCTAAAGTTTATCCTAAGTACCAAACACAATTTTGATAAATAGTTTAAAGACTAAAAACATATTTATCCTTTATTTTTATAATGCAAGAGGATAGGATGAGGGTAATTTATTTATCCTAAAATTGATTGTATAATTCAGTTTACTCCCTCCCCTAATTTATGGATATTGAAGGAAGGTGTGTATTAGTCTTTAACTAGATATTCTTATCTCCTTAATATTATTCAATTGCTGGTATATATGCAAGCCATGATCAAAAAGACATAAAAAGCTTTCTAATATTTTGGATGAGTCAAGCATTACCCTTTACAAAATGAAGCTTCCTCTCTCCACGAACTTTAGTTGTTTGCATTCTCCCACCTCAAACTTCACCTAAATCCACCCAAGTCACCAGTGACCAAGATGAAGCCTAAGCCCTCTAAGATTTTATTATCGTACACGCAACACCTTTAGAACTAGTGATGATAATATGGGCGCAGCTCACCAAGTGTGGGACATACTCACCATTTAAATCCACAAACATCTATAAGCTTGTTGCACATGATTTCTAGTTTATACAAATCAAATTCTGAACTAGTCTGCTTTCACTTATAACCTAGATTAATATTATTATTATTATGTAATATTATATATGTTGAATATAATTAAATATTATATTTATAGTTTGATTATTATATATTTATCAAGTATAAATTTAAGTTTTATTTTATGTTCTATTTTAATATATTTTTTAAAATAAATATATTAAAATTTATATTTCATGTTTAAGTCTAATTATATATATATATATATATATATATATATATATATATATTTCGCCCTTATATATCAAACTCATATAAAACATTGATAGCAAATGACATTAAAGTATATGTCATTTGATAATTAGAATTTTTGTACTTTTAAAATGAAAACATTACATACCAAATATTACTACTACTCTTTAGTAGAAATATGAAATAAAACATAAAAAAAATATTTTGCATAACTTTGATAAAGTTTAAAGACAAAAATAGATATGTAATTTGACTTAAAAATCAAATTTTACTCCTATTCTTTTTATCATAATTTCTTATCCTTTATTTATTTGTAGTAAGTAATAAATAATTAGTTTTTAATTTTTCTAATTGTTATATGTACAGTAAATATTTATTTTTATAAAATACTTAAATTTAAATTATAAAAAAAACTTTTTAAATTTTTTTCATTTTTCTTAATTTATACAAGTGGATTCAAGTCTATTGCAGTTATGCAAGGTAAGTAAAATATTTTAATTTATATCTTATCCAAAATGGGGCAAAAGGTGTTAAGACGCACTCTTTAAAGTCAAAGATTTTTTTTTTGAAATATATTTTGTAAATATATATTCTTTATCACAAAATTCAGCATTTAGAAATGCTTGTGAAAATTTATTTGCATGTTACCATACTTTAAATACAATAATAAATCATTAATTTAATCCTTAAAGTGTATATATTGAGCCATCACATTACTATCTAAAAGTAACGAATTCATTAATAATCAATACTTTTTTAAAAGTATAATCTATCAATTATATTAGTCCAAAATTTATAAAAATATGTTTGCTTTAAGTAATTAATGTTAATTTGTATTTAGGAACCAAAATACTAAGTGATTAATTGTAAAGGTTATGATAAAACAATTGAAAAGTTGACTATAATTAGACCTAACATTTCTTTTAAAGTTGGGGTAGTTAGTTTATGCAAACTCATAAAAATGATAACTGCAATGAAGATAAGCGAGATACTTAGGTAATTGGGCATTCAACAACCTATCTATTCAAAATTTTGCATCAAATATTTAGTTGTGTGGAGCCAGGGACTGGTTGGATCAGGTCTGTGCTAATTGACAATGGACTTTTTTTCTTTCTTTACAAAAAAAAATTGACTTACATGTTATGAAGAATCATTCACCCAAAATATGAAATATGGAAAGTAGTAAGAGGCTTTACCGTATTGGATATTAGCAACAGTAATTGGGGGCGATTCTTCCTGCAACCCCAACTTTTCTTCCTGCACTCCCAAAAATATTAAAATTCCAACATTGTCCTTATTATTGACTTCCAGTTTGTAGAATCCGGAAGTCACTTTTTGACTTCCGGTTTGTAGAACCCGGAAGTCATTTTTTGACTTCCAGTTTCTACAATCCGAAAGTCATTTTTTGACTTTCGGTTTCTACAATCCGGAAGTCAATTAATTTTTTGGCTTCCGGCTTGTACAGACCGGAAGTCATTCCCGCATCCGAAAATGACTTTCGGTTTGTACAAGTCGGAAGCCAAAAAAATTGCTTCTAGTTTGTACAGGCCAGAAGTCATTTCCGGATGCGAGAATGACTTCCGGTCTGTATAAGTCAGAAGCACTTCGAAATTTTTGGCTTCCGGCTTGTACAGACCGGAAGCCAATTTTTACTCCGCATCCGGAAATGACTTCTGGTCTGTACAAGCTGGAAGTCATTTTCTAAAATCGGAAAAACGTGAAAACCACGAAATCAACTCCCTCACCTGTGTCGGCGCTGGTGTGCACTCCGAAGGGCTTGCTTCTCACATCAAATGCAATAACAAGACCGACGAGAGGGACTCGATGCAAGAAGAAGGAGATGGAGAGGGAGCCCGGAAGAGAATGCGGTGACGGAAGGAAGAAGTGGTGCCGAAAGAGAACCCAGTGCGGAAGAGAGAATGAAAGCGGAAGGAGAAAGAAAAGGAAGAAGGGTGCATGTCATTTAGGGTGGGAGGGTATTTTCGTCATTGCACTATACGCTTGGGGTACAGGAAGAAATATATGGAGGTGCAGGAAGAAGCAGCCCAGTAACTCAATCTTTTTCGGAACTCTTCATTGACACCTGTAGTCATTCTCTCTCCATTCTTCAATCCTCTTCTTGCTATTTTTCTCCCTTACCCATAATGTACTATTTCTAATCTCGCTTTCATACAACACTTCCAGAATAAAATTACGAGACTAATCCAAATGTAACCTCTAAGCTATGCCCTAATTGAGAACAGGGCTTCTAAAGTCTTTCATATTCGACACTAATATTCCCATAGGACTGCATAATCTAGAATGTTAAGTAATATTGACAAAAATAATTTTAAATTATATAATCTAAAACATAATACTCAAATTTTTAAGAATACTTTTGACATTTTCCACCTCCCCATGGAAGGGAATTTTCTTTCTGCACCCTTATGAATATAAAAATCCCAACTTTGCCCCAGCTTATGGATGACAAATGAACATGTCTTTGTGGGTATTAACCGAATTCGCTTCAAGTTTGACGGAGAATGTCCACATTGACTAGATATGAGTATGAGTATGAGTATGGATAATACTCGATTTTTTTAATTGGGGATGATGATAGGTATGTACATATCTGCCCCGTCCCCGTCCTGATACCCGCCCCATTTAAAATTACTAAAACACTCATAATATTTTTTGTAATAATATATCTTGATTAAATTAATTTTAAAATTATGTTTAAAAATGAAACTTAATTTAAATATTATGAGTAATTGTTAATTTTTTATTGGTACTAAACATGATATTTGGTAAGTAATAATATTTTTCAATAAATCATAATTTCATGTAGAAAGAAGATATTTGTGAGTTAATAGTAGTAGCTAAAAGAGCTTCAGAGTCTTTCTTATCTGTATTATCTTACTAATCAATTCTGATTTTTATTTTATTTTTTCACTTTGTAACTTCTTCTTTCCAACCGTAACTCCAGAGAAGCTCTGTCTTCTCTCTTTCAAACTCTCAATTTCCAATCATCAATTTCAAAATCAAAATTCACAACTATGATCTAGAGAACGAAAAGAGTATTTTTTACCCGATCAACTTCAGGTTCAGGTAAATTTTGTTTCTTTCCGTGTTCCCTCTTTTTCTATTCCTATGTTCTTAATGTTTGAATTGGACCTTGTAAGAGAATCATTAGACACTTGCCTGAGGTGTTATGAGAATATTATTTTAAGAATTGTGATGTGTTTTATTAAATGATTTATAAATGGCAAAAATTTTAACTTATCCTGTTTTTGAATTATTTCTATAAACTGCAATGATCATATTAATTTTATATGGGAGCAGAAAATATTTTAGGGGTAGATCTTAGAGAAAGTGATCAAATTAAGAAATAGAGGAAAATAGTTATTTTGAGTGATTGTAATCAACATGATACATATTAAAGTTTGCATGTATAATTTTCCTAAGAAGAGGAATTTATTTTAGAAAACATGTAATGACGTATATATATATATATATACACACACATAATTATTTTGACTTCTTTTTAATATTTTTATTTGTTGTTTATGTTTATTATGTAATAATGTACTACTCTCAATTTCTAATTGAATAAAATTTAAGTTTTTATATAATTATGATTGTTTTTTAACCTTTTTACATTTATTATAATATAATTATTTATTGTTATGTATATTTTTTAACAACATCAAAAATTGATTTGAATTCAAAAGATGGAAGATGCATTTCTAAATTCTAATTATTATTAGTTTATTTTTTTCCGTGCAATTTTGTTCGCATTGTGCATTATAATCTTTACTAGAATAAAAAGAGATTTCAATATAAATTCAAAGAAAGAAAATAAAGAGACATTTGAAATAATTTTGAACTTAAACTATTTATTTACTTATTTTTGAAATTTTTTAAAAGTAATTTTTAACTTTATTAATCTTGCATTTGTTTTTCTTCATGTCTTGTATATGTTAATTTGTAGAAAAAATGAACACTAAAGGTGAAGATTTGCAAGTACCAACCCCACAATATTCACAACAACCAACATCCTTGCAAGGTTCCAACAATGCAAGTCAAGTTTCATTGAATGAGCTTGTGCAAACACCATCTGATATACCTAATGAAATAAATTTAACACATGCAGAATTTGGGAAAGGGAGGTTGAAAAATGTTGTGTGGCAACACTTTGAAAAGATAAAAGTTGATCGAAAACATAAAGCTAAGTGTAAATATTGCAAGAAACTACTGGGAGGAGAAACAAGGAATGAAACAAAGCACTTGCACCACCATCTAGACATATCCATTCAAAATATTGCTTCAACAAGGGGAAAAGGGGGACAAACAATGCTTTTTTCTAAAATTACAAGTGGCAAAAGGAAGTTGGCTTGTGGAAGTTATAATAAAGAAAATGCCAAGAGAGAGCTTGCTCTAATGATCATATTGCATGAATATCGATTGTCAATAGTGGACCATATTGGTTTTATTAGATTTACGACAACAATTCGACCATTATTTCAACTTCCTACTTGAAATACCATGATGAAAGAGATACTCAATATGTATGAAAAAGAAAAACAAGTTGTCATGAAGCTAATAGATACAAACAAAAGGAAGAGTGACAATTACATCAGATATGTGGACTACAAGCAATCAAATGAAAGGGTATATGTCTATCACAGTTCACTATATTGATGACAATTGGACCTTACAAAATGTCATTTTGAGGTAGAAAAATTATTTTTATTTATAAATTTTTCAATTATTATTTGTTCATGCATCTCTAGAAAGAGTATATGTCTTACAAATATTGCTTTATTTATAGGTTTATTTATGTTCCTGCACCTCACACTGCTGTTGATAGACTTTGCAATGTATTAGTTGTTTGTTTGTTGGACTGGAATATTTATACAAAATTGTCAACTATCACTTTGGACAATTGTAGCACAAATGATAGCATGAATGAAAAAATTAAGGATAAGTTGCAGTTAAGCACACTAATTAAGAAAGGATTTTTGTTTCATATGCGTTGTTTTGCACATATCTTTAATTTGATTGCGAAAGAAGGGTTAGTAGTTGTAAAAGAAGGGGTGGAAAAAATATTGGACAACAACACCTAAAAGGATGGAAAAATTTGAGGAAACAACTAGACAGTTGCGAATTTCTTTCACTAAAAGGTTAAGTTTAGATTGTCTAACTAGATGAAATTTCACTTATAAGATGCTTGATATTGCCATATGTTATAAGGATGTGTTTGTTAGGTCGAAGCAACGTGAACTCAATACACTTGTTTGCCAACCAATTTACAATGGGAATTTGCAAAAGATGTTTGTTGAAGACTAAGACTATTTAATGACATCACAAAAATAATTTTTGGCTCCAAATACCCAACTATCAATCTCTATTTTCCAAAGATTTGTGAGATCAAGCTTGCAGTAAGATGATTGGGTTAAATCTTCTAGTACAACCATTCAAAATATGACTGAACAAATATTATTGGAGTGTCATTCATGATATATTGGAAATTGCTTCAATTTTAGATCCAAGGTACAAGATGGACTTGTTGGAACATTATTTTTATAAATTGTATGATATTGATTGTGATTCTAAAATTAGTAGGATTCAACAAATGTGCTATGATTTGGTTTTGGATTATCATTCAAGAAAGAATGAAATTTCTTATGGATTTACATTGTTCGAGGAGATAAAGGATGTTGATAATAATGTGAGTGAATTTTTAGAGTTTATGGCCAAAAGAAAAAATTTAGAACTTCATTTATGAAAACAGAGTTTGATCATTACTTAGAAGAGGATAATTTGCCACTTACACCAGATTTTGATATCTTATCACGGTGGAAAACAAATGGGTTAAAGTATTCAACCCTTCAAGCAATTGCAAGAGATATTTTAATTATTCCGATCACAACTATTGCTTCTAAATCTACATTTAGCACTAGTGGTCAGATATTAAATTCTCATCATAGTCAACTTCATCATATTACAGTAGAGACTTTGATGTGTGCTAAAAGTTAGCTATGCAACTTAAACTATCCAGGTTATGAATTTATTAATATTCATTATTAATTAGTATTTTTCTTATGAATTCTCACTTAATATTTTATTTTTGATGTTTGTAGGTGCTAAACAATTAGAAGAAAAAAATGTTCTAATGAGTGAAAATGAATTGAATGGTGAAGGTATTATATTTTATTAACTAGATTTTCAATTTCATCTATCGTATCTAATTTTTCTCTTTTTCTATTTGTAGGTGGATTAACGCAAGTGAAACTACTCAACATTTGCAAGATTAATAGATGTTTTGGTTATAAAAAAAATTAGTTCTATGTAATTTTTAAATCTTTTTTATAATTATTTGACTTTTATCCAATTGTTATTTAGTACTCTAATTTAAGATTTATGAAATTACAATTTCTTTTTTTTATTTGATGTTAAATTCTAATAATATCACAATTATTTTTTTGTGATTTGTTTATTTTTTGTAAAAAATTATTGAATTCATATTCACATTTAAAACAATAGTAATGCATGTATGAGCATGAATATAAGTATATACCCATTACCCGATGAGGGGATGGGGATAAGGATGAGACGAAATTTCCATATCTGTTGAGTATGAGGATAGGAATCAATTTTTATCTTGGGGATGGGAATGGACAGTGAAATCCACACCTGGCCCATTGTCATCCCTACACAAGCTAGTAAGTATATTTATGTAATTTGAAAGTTAAAATTGTTTTCTTTAAAATCTTTTTTTTCACAAAATAATTACTTTTATATTACATAGTCAAAAACACTTTAAGTCATCTTCTGTATTAAAAAACTTCTAAATTGTGTAATTTGAATTGTTATTATTTTTACATAAAAAAAAGCTTCCTAATAGTATAATTCAGAAGTCATTTTCAAATTGCATAACGTGGAAGCTGTTTTTACATGAAAAAAAAAGTTAAGATTATGCAATCCAAAAATGTCTTATGAAACAATCTAAAAAAGAATTACAACATATGAAGTGTAGGGGTGACAAAGTAGGTTGGGCCCGACGGGCCAACCCGCCAACCCGATAGCATATAGACGGGACGGGTTAGCATTTTAAACCCACCAACTTGTATCAACTCGGCCCGTTTAGCCTGTCAACCTATTGGGTCACAGGCGGGGCGAGGCAGGCCAACCCGCTGGCCCGCGAAAAAAAAAGTGATACCTCACTCTCGCTCTCACTTATTCTCTTTCAAATTGGGAAAGCAATTATACCTAGGGTTCCTTCAGCACCTCACTAATTGCAACTTCTTCAGGCACCTGTGACGGCAGCAGCTCATTTTCGCAGCAACAACACCTTACTTCGCGGCGGCTGCACCTCACTTTGCGACGGCATCCGAAGGTTCATTTATTTCTCCCTTTGTTTTACTGTTAATGCACAACAATTAGCAAGATGAATGATGGGAGGGGGCCAAAGTTTCTTCTACGGCCTGCGGTCTGACGGTTGGAGCTTCTTTTGCGACCTTCGGTCTGGCGGTCAGAGCCTCTTCTACAGCCTACGGTCTGGTAGTTGGAGCCTCCACTACTGGGACACTGTCAGGGCAAATGGTGCGTTCTATCCGAAGAGGGTCTTCCACAGCGACATGAGGTGTGTGCAAGGTGCTGGAGAGGAAACAGGAGGATCGAGTTTGTTTCTCCCTTAGAGAGGTTAAGGTTTCGGAGTGTCACATGTGGTTGTGGTTTTTCATGTGGGATATTGAGAGAGAGTAGGAAGATTGTGTGATGGGGTGGTGGTGGTGATGAAGGTGCATATATTAGTGGTGAGATTCAAATAAAGTTTGAGAATTTTTCTATGTCGATTTTGGTTGCTGGGGTGTCTCGTGCGTGTGGTTTGACTCTTCACGAGGCTTTGGTTTGTGGAGGGAACAATGGTTCAGGTCAACTTAGAAACAATGTCTTTTTAAGTTCTTTGGATTTTTCTGGTCTTGCTTTGGGAGAGGGTTTTACATTTGGTATTCGGTGGAGGAATGGGGTTGTTGCATGTTGGGGTAGTGGTTTTGATAGTGATGTGGTTTGTTGGGGTGGTAAGGGTAGGTTTGATGTGCCTAATGAGATTCCATTGGGAGTGATTCTCACTGGAAAAAAGATAATTAAATTAGAACCTATTTTTTAATTATGTTGTTAAAATAATTAATAATTAAGATGTATAGATTATCTTAGATTGGATTTTGATGGAATTTTTTTACTAGAATTGGTGTTTGTGATGATGGTAAAGAGAGAGCAAGATGTAATGGTTGTAACAAAAAATATGTAGTTGGTGGTAAAAAATGTGGGACTTCCGATTTAAAGTGCCATATTGAAAGATGTGGTAAAATCAAATTTGAAGATGTGAGTCAAATGATTTTGGATATGTAAGGAATGTTGAAGGAAAAAAAAAATAGATCAAGTGGTCTCTCGTAAGTTGTGTGCTAATTTAATTATCCATCATAGTTTACCATTCAAATTTGTTGAGTATCGAGAGCTCAAGACTTGGATAAGTTATTTGAATCCTAATGCGACTTTAGTTTCTAGAAATACTATTAAGAGTGATGTATTGAGAATATTTATAAAAGAAAAGACCATGATTAAGGAAGAGTTGAACACCATTTCAAGTAGGATTTGTTTAACTTCTGATTTATGGAAATCTTGCACTAGTGAGGGTTACATAGGTTTGACAACACATTATGTTGATTCAAATTGGAAGTTAAGCAGCAAAATCCCTAACTTTTGTCATGTGTCTCCCCCTCACACTGGATTTGAGTTGTCTAAGAAGATAAATGAATTTTTACATGATTGGGGAATTGAGAAAAAGATTTTTTTCTATCACTTTGGACAATGCTTCTAGCAATGATGTTTTGCAAAAAACTTTAAAAAAGTTAGCTTGTTTTGCAAAATTCCTTGATTTGTGATGGTGAGTTCTTTCATGTGGGAAGAGCATCAAGTATGTTAAGGGTTCTGAGAGTAAAATGATTAAATTTAAACAATGCCTTCAAGGTGAAACTCAACTTATTTAATGCTTCAAAGTGCTCTTAAATACCAATGTGTTTTTGGAAGCCTGCACCTAGTTGATGAAAATTACAAGTATTGTCCTTCTGAGGACAAATGGAAAAGAGCATAAAAGATTAGTGTTTTCTTATTGCTATTTTATGATATTACAAATTTGATTTCTGCAACAAGTTATTCTACATCCAACTTGTATTTTTTACAAGTTTAGAAAATTCAATGCCTTTTAATGGAAAGTGTCAAAGATGAAGATGAAGTTATAAGGGATATGGATGAAAAGATGATGATGAAATTTGATAAATATTGGGATGAATATAGTGTTGTTCTTGCATTTGGGGCAATTTTAGATCCAATGATGAAGTTGGAAACATTGGGATTCTGCTATGAAAGGGTTTATCCCCTTTGTTGGGAAGTAAAGTTGGAGAAAATAAAGGAAAAATTATGTGTTTTTCTCCCAATATTGTACAAAGAGTTTAACTTCTAATGTTTTAAAACGTAAGCAAAATCATCTTTCATCCTATATGCTCCCACCAAGCCAAGACTTTTTTATGCAAGTTATTTTACTTTATTCTAATTCAATTATTTTTATTTTTATTAAACTCATTTTGACTTATCATATTAGGAATTAAAAAAACGCAAACTTCAAGTCCCAATTACTGCAGTTGCATCTAAATCTGTATTCAGCATTGGTTCGAGGATTCTTAACAAATATAGAAGTCGCCTTTTACCTGAGAATGTTGAAGCAATTATTTGTACTTCCAATTGGAAGCATGGTTTTTGTGATGGTAATTTCATTAATTTAAATCCAATTATTTTTTTATTTTGATAAACAATTTAATATTCTAACTTTTTTTCAATTTCTTATGATATTAAAGATGATGATGAAGAAAGTGACAAAGATAGAAGAGTAAAAATGACTTGTTCTAAGACTGCCTCTAATAATCCTGAAATGAAACAAGATTAGTTGATTTATGATGCTTCTAATAATTTATTTTATTTCCTCTTCTAATGAACAATTGTTATAAATAATTGTTGAGACTAGTAAACCTATGCAATTTATTTTGTAGTAAACATTATATCTTTTAGCTTACATTTTTAAGATGTTATACCATCATATACATCTTTAATATATTACACTTTTAAGATGTTATGTCATCATATACATCTTTAATATATTGTTGTAATTACAAAAATTTATTTAAATTAAACACAAACAAAATAGCTGCAAAAAAAAATCCAATTTAAAACTAAAGATACAAAAATAAAATAAAAAACTTAAAAAAAAGATTTTTTAAAAAAATTCAAAACAAAAAAATTAGACGGGTCAGTCCGTCTTATGACAAAGCAGGTTAAAAATTTTGGCTCACATTACTGTGACGACCGAGCCGGACCAACTCGTTTTTTACGGCCTCATGGTGAAACATGCCTAAATAGGCCAAACTAGCCCATTTTGCCACCCTTAATGAAGTGTAGTTTTATTTAAAGTTTAGGATTTAATGTGTAGGTTCATCTTTTACTCACTCCATGGGAATGCAATGTGGAGAAATAATTCCATGATTCCCACAATGTTGCACATGGAGTCTCCAACAATTCCACTCATAGGTGACTCTGTCCTTGTAGAAGCTCGAAGAAGACAACTAGAATCGTAAACTTGTTCAATTCTGCATGTTGGGATGCGATTTTGATTAAGCTGGTTGGATATCAAACGAACATGAAGATAGATGTTGCAACTTGGAATGGGCTTGTAAATTTGTTTTTGGGGTCTTTCTTCTTGCACCTCCACCTTTTCACACCTCCACCTTTTCTTTCTGCAACTCCAAAAAACAAGTAAAATTACCAAACTATCCTTACACCCTTTTTTTCATGTTGATTTTCTTACCAGATTGTGTAATCTGGTAAAAACTTTCATATTGTACACCAAAAGTTATATGGATGATTACACAATTTGAAAGTTATTTTCGGATTGAAAAATGACTTCTCCAAATTGTGTGATCCAAAAGTCATTTTCGGAGTGTAATTCATAAATCATTTCCAAATCTAGAAATGACTTTTGAATTGGATAATCCAAAAGAAAAATTTGTTATTTAAATATGACTTCCAAATTATACAATCTAGAAGTTTAATAAAAAAATGTCTCTGAAAATCAAAAAAATGAATTTTGGATTCTACAATCCAGAATACACTTTTACCTTCCGAATTCTACAATCCAAAATATAAATCTTAATATCGCATGGGCAATTTTGGTATTTCCCAATTTTGGGGGTGCAGAAAGAAAATTGGGGGGTGCAGGAAGAAAATAGGAAGGTGCAGGAAGAGTTCCCCTTGTTTTTGCTGAACAAATTGGCTTTTAGATGAGTAAACTGTAATCATAGACAAGTAGTTTAGCTGCCATACCTGCCACTCCATTCCCTACCTTCTCTAAGTGCAAACGATAAACAACAAAAAAGATCATAACTAAAATTGGTAAGAACTTCGATTCTGGAGCATACAACAAAGTTAATCCAAAGGGAACAAAGGGAGCCCATGAAGATGATGAACATATTATTTGGTAAACCCATCAAGATAGAAATTCACGAATACGGACTGGCCTTTTGACTGCATTAGTAAAGCCCTGCAAAGAAATGAATAAGCCACAATGAGCATTCTGTTCTCTTGTAAGTAAAAAAAAGGACGGTACTTTTTTTCTTTTGTAAATTGCATTTATAGATATGAAAATAATTGTTTCAACACAGATAACCAATTAATATATTCGTCCTATACTTTTTGGCAAACTCCTCAAATCAATGCAATAAAGTAGCAGTAGTAAAATTTGAAGCAGTTGCAAACAAGTTCAATAGTGTGCTCTAAATCAGTTTTAAAATGTGTTGGATCGGACTGTTGCAGACCCACGAGACCCCACTCTGATCCTGGGCTTAAAACCACACCCTATTTGCTGAACTGCTCAAAATCAGCAGAGAAATTGTTGAATTTGACTCTTTCTAATTACACAACCTTCTTCTCAATTCTCGCCTCAACTAGCAGTTCTTTTTAATGCATAACCGCCATCATGCAGTTTCTGATCACAGATTTGCCATCAGATATATACACTTAAATCCTAAAAAATAATCATAACTGCCATTCTGCAATTTCTGACATAGAGCTTCATTCAAGTAGATTTGATAACCAGTTATTTTCTATCACATATACTCGTAACAATTAAATACCTCCAATCCATTAATAGGACTAACTTAGATCTTAGTTCCAATCATTACTTCCTGCTGAAAAATCAACCTTGTCCCCATCCTAAGTCAATCTAACTCCAATCCAGAGAGATACTATAGTTTAGTGGCGAAGTCATCTACTTCACTATAATTAGACCTAACATTTCTTTTAAAGTTCGGGTAGTTAGTTTATGCAAACTCATCAAAATGATAACTACAATGAAGATAAGCGAGATACTTAGGTAATTGGGCATTCCTGAGCAAAAATAGGCAGGATCTCCTACTAATGAGTGCACTACTACTGGATACTGTGTGGATGAAATGTCATTTCTTAGAAAGCCAAGAAACAAAATTAATGTACCTCGTTATATTTAAAAAGTAAAGGGTATCGATCTTTCTCCAAGGTAGCTTCTTCCGGTAGAGATCTGTCATTACTTTGTAAGCCCTTAATATTTACCTTTTTAAACCTGCCCTCAAAGCATAGAAAGATCAGCGGCAGTAAATAATGACTACACCATGATAATCATTTAGCAAGGCACAATTGCATCCATTAATCCATCAGTACAATAAAAACATCCAAGTGAGACTATTACATAAATCAAGGGACACCATTAAGATCTTTTTTAATTAATAGTAATAGTTGAAGAGGAGATTTTCATTTTTTCCATCAATCATGGTGTCTTTGCCAGATTTTATCAAAGTCAAAATAAAAATCAAAGAAAAAAATCAATACTTAAATAACTTTGATCCAGGCTTGATGTAGCTGCCAACAAAATCAATATTTTTACCATATAAAAGCATAGTGATACACTATGAACAACTAGAAAACAAAATAATCTGCTCTCATACTAAATCTGACAAGATATAGGTAAGAAAATGTATAACTATTTCAAGAATCATGATATTGGGCTATTTCAAGAATCATGATATTGGGTAACTGTTACGGCAGATTAGACGAAAGAGATTTATTGCACTGAACCTACTTGGAACAAGGACTTTTGAGTGCAAGATTTCTCCTGATCAATCATTCACAACTCCAAAGTGCTTTTCCCTCCTAAACTTTTCTATTTGATAACAGTTGTAACAACTTCAACTAAGTAACTTCTCCATAGAAGCTTCACCTAGTTAAATTGAGCCCTTTTCTGTTCTCTTAGTATACAAATTCTTAATAGAAGGTCTAAGACATGATTTCATTATGCACATCAAATTTGAATTAAGATATGCTACAAATACATTTTAGGTACTGAAATCAATACCATGCCAGCCCAGGAAATGTCTCAACCTGGCTATAAAAATTTATTAAGGAACAATACATTGAAGAAAGCCTGTGACTTCAGCTAAGTTTCATTTTAAATAGACAAAATAAGTTTCAAATTTCAGGCACTTAATCACGTTTCCCAAATTAGAAGCTGTTATTTCAATACATGGATTAGTTTAGCAAACATGATTCTCATACATCATTCAGAAGTAATAATTGACACGAGACATACAAATAACAGAGAAAGAATCACCTGTCAAAGAAACTGGAGGAACTTCTGGATGGTTTTTTCATATTTCCCATGTTTGGCAGTTTCCCACTATCTGTTCCACTTGAACTTTTATCTATATTCAAGTTTGATGAAACTATTGTGGGATTTGCATTTAATTTCCTCGGTGCAAAATTAACCCGATTTTCATTAGCTTTCATATCAACTGTAGTTGCATAATTGGTATTGGCTAATGGGATGTTGTGAGTTCCAGTCTCAATGACTTCATGCCCTTCATTTGCTAAAGCCCCATTTTTGTCGATACCAACTTGTAAAATCTTATGCTTTTCAACCTGTAAAGTGTAAAAAGTGGAACATACAAGTGAAAAATGGATAAGCACATCCCTAACATAACTACCAAATTTTGAATAAGCTTTGCATAGTGAGATTATGGGTAAGTTTGTTTAAACTCAAAACAAGTGTTTCTTAAATAAGCAATTTTTAAAAACAAAATCACTTATTTTACAAGTAGATAGAATTTAGTTCTTAAGAAAAGCATAAAACTAGTTATTTTTAAAAGAGTTAAATATATTTTTAGTTCTCGAACTATTATTTATCAAAATTGTATTTTGTCATCGGATCATTTAATACAATTTATAAAATATATGGATAAAATTAGTCAAAAGTTTATCTCAAGAACAAAATACAATTTTAACAAATAATTCAGAGATTAAAAATATATTTAATCCTTTTTAAATAAGCTGGTTAGACAAACACATAAAAAACAAATTTTCTTATTTCATTAAAAAAAATATTTTTTTCAAAAAAAATAAGCACAAACGAACTCACTCTATATTTGAGATTTAAATTTCATTTTCATTCTTTCAAACTTGAACCTATGGACAAAACTAATTGTTAACCTTTCGGTCACAGCATTAATTATATAAAAATAAGTATAATCATAGGTGCGGTCTTCTGCACTTCCGTTTCTCTTAGTGGGTTTGGTTTGGACCCCACTTTTGTATTTCTTTTCCCTTTAATAATATTTCCAAAAATGATGCATATGATTTACACAAGTTGTAGAGCTAACCTAGTTAGGTTTGCAACTGATATAGTGACGCTATAACCTTCTTTCTTTCCTTTTTGATTTAAAAAAAAAAAAAGCACTATCATTGGTCAACAAACATTTTTTATATATAAAAAAGTTATCCAATAGGAGACAAAGGAGAAGGTTTGAATATCCTCCTTAAATAGAGAAGGATGCGAAAAATATGTAACTAAACTAAAACGTCAAAGTTAATGAAATCTAACCTCATGTGCCAAAACCTGCTTCATAGCTACAGAAAGCACATAATGGTTTGAAGTATAATCCTGCTCAAATGTAGACAATATAGAAGATATTAAAATCTGGCCGAGATTCATGTACTTCAAAGACAGAAGTATAACCAATGATGCATAGTCCAAACCTTGAAGTTTATAAAGTCACTGATAGGAGGAACAAGAGACACAGACAAACCATCTGCTACTTCAAACTTCTGGGATTGAGGCAATATATTTGATTTCACAGTCTTATACGTTATAGTGTATGATAACATTTTGCTAACTAATTGAGCAAGATCATTCTTCTCCTTATCAGATAGTAATTGTAATGCCACCTAAAGAAAAAAGAAAACCACATCAAAAAAGAGAAAAAAAAATACAGTTGTAACTGGAGCTGAACCAAGCTAATATGAGTCAACTTAGCTATCAGACACCAAGTCCTTACAACACTGGATTAAAAATCAAAGATCTGGTCTTGATACATTGAGAAATTTATTAATGAAAAAAAGGTAAACAAAAATACATGAGAAGAGCTATAGATAAAAATAGAATTAAAGAAAGAAAACATAACAATGCAGGATCTTCATAAACAAAACTGCAAAAACAGACTTACAGTACTGTTGTAAAGCTATGAACTTAGAGATTGGGGATTTATAGGTTCTAGGGATTAAATCGAACTGCACTAAGGTTTTGCTTGAACTGATTTCAATAATAAATAATAAGACAAAGAACAAGCAGCATTCTTTATCATCACAATTTCTTTCTAGTAAACATATCAACAAATAATTTATCAAAAAAAAATAGTCTTTACAAACACAATCGAACATCAAATAATAAGGAATCTGCAATTAAATCTATTCAAGTAACTACAGAGGAGGAAGAGACGGGGAGAAAATTGAGTAGAAAACAAAACTATCTTCAGAACAAATAGAATTAGTACATCACCGGTCTTATAGTTGGTGGGGACAGAATGTGTAACAACGGAGAAATTAAGTCTTCTACAAAGGAACTAGCTGATAAGTGCCTTGCAATCTGCGGCGGGATTCTGTGGTGCCAGGTATTCAAAATATCCATCTTTTCCATCATCATTGTACGATATCTGAAGATTTTTAAAAGATCTCTTACGAAATTATGTTTTGTATGAAAGTAGATCATAAAATTTATTCTAAACATAATACAACAATACCAATACCTCTGATGTGACTTTGGCCACTCAATGTTTGGTTTCTGAACTTGAGATACTACATGATGTACAGTAATTGCAACTAGGGGCAAATAAACTGATGAAAGGAAAGATAAAGAAATAAGAGTGAGATTTAACTTGTAAACAAAATTAAAGTAGGTAAATTATCTTCTTACCATAAAGCGTCATCTGATGTGTATTCATCATATATTGATGCAACAGATCATAAACTCCAAGATTGTTGAAGCACTTGACCTTCAAACAGATATCAAAACAAAATTCTAAATGATTCAAAAGAATCAATGAGAGAATCTCAGGAAATCAGTTGGGTTTGATAAATGCTTACAGTTTTATGCATCACCGGGTCATGATAATTGAGCCCCAAAAGATTTTCATGAATTCCATCCAGAATCAAGTCACTATCACCTCTGCACATTAATATTCCTATTTTACCATGAATATATATTTGAACAACAGAGGAAGAAATGAGTAAGACAGTAAAAGATGGCCTACCGTTTAGACACAAGGGAGTACAATGAGTCAAATTCAAAGGAATTCCCTCTATGAGATTTTCTTTCCATCTTTTTTGTTCTTCGCTTATGGAAAATCTACACAAAGAACACCAATCAATGCTAAACAAGGTAAATTTAAAGTTGTACTATCAGATAACCACTGGATAAATAGACAAATTTAATAGGAATGGGTATTACCTCTTTCCAGATGTCTAGAACATTCTTTGACGTGTCCTTCTGGCCAACTACTTGAGAACCAATATCAAACTGTGCACAAGTAAAACAAGCGAAAATTAATCCTCTAATGAAGAAAACATTTCTTCACTCAAACAAAATGAACTCCAAGTTTTGCACTGACCGACCATAAAGCCACAAAATGCTCGTGATATTAATTATAGGGTCAAAAAGAGACAGGTTTCCGTTGTTTTATAATACAAAATGATGCCAAGAGCTTTATGACAGATAAAAAAACAAGCAAACCATTAACAGTTAATCCTGTATTGAGTAAGGTAGTTAATTCTTAAGTGCTTGTGGAATGAGGTCACGCTTGAAAAATGAAAGCAAATGGACATATCATGGCCAAATTTACGCCATGCTTGACACTGAACAAGCATTCTGCCACACACATACCCTCACTCAATCTTATAAAACTGGTTTTTAGGGTAAGAATTACCCTCACTCATATATTATATTTTGGAACTATCTCTATTAAATGTTGAACTTGAGTTTTTCCAAATACACTATGTCATATCTAGCACTATTGGGCTTGGTGCATGGATAATATGATTAGTGACCCTTTTAATGAATAAAGGATAGACTCTCGTACCATAATAGAAAGTAATTTTAGGTTTAACTCAACCATACAAAACCAACAAGTAGAGTAAGCATTGCCCTCATTTATATAGTGTATTTTGACACTATCTCTAGTTGACAAGGGAACTGTTTTTCTTTTCCAATAGTCTTGAATAAATCAACCACTATATTATTGTTTGATCCAACATTCTTAAGCACAAACTTCCTAGGATTGTTTGGCTAAACCTGGACTGATTGGTAAATGTTTGAAGCTTTCTTGAAGTCACTAAAGAAAGCTTCCTAGTTCCTCATATTTTTTGCACATATATCATAATCATTATCAAATGACTGCACACTAACATGAGTCTGAACCATAAGAAAGTGATGCTCCATGTTAGTGTGCACTGATGATTATGATAAACGATCAGAAAATATGGGGAATTGACTGTTATGTGATGGTGTGGCCACAAGTAGATAACATCCAACAACTGTGCATGCCACTTTCTTGAGTGGCTTAAGGGAAGCTTCACACACTTAGCATCAGTCCTGGTTCAGCAAAACAATCTTAGGATGTCCATGCATAAGAATGTTAGACCAAACAATGATATATTAGTTGATTTATTTAAGAGACATGATTAGGAATCTGGGAATTTTCTTTCATTCTTTATCCTTCATCAGAAAGTCAGTAGGCAATGGGGCTTCTACAAGTCACTTCTGATGATACTGAACAAAGTTACATGGATTAATCAACTACCCAAATCCTACGAAATGGCCATTGCAATTTGACATTATAATATTTTGCAAATTAACTACAACAAATGGAGGGAGGGAGTGAAAGCACTAGTCACATTTGGTAAAAAGACTTGCTTTGAAGGTTATGGGATCATATGCTTTGTTCAATGCAGGCAACATATTAATAAAACTCATCAAACTTGAGCATTTCGTTCCTATTTGAAAGCTGGCTCACCTAAACTGCGGCCTCTTTAAAAGAGGTCTTAAGTGCGGCCACAATCTACTTAGGTGTCTATATCTTTGAAATCAAACAGAAACTGAGAATACATCTAAACTGTTATTATTATCCAACTTGTTTTCTGTATTAGAGACAGTGTCTCACATGTAACACAGTTAACTCTCTTTTCATTTTGATTCAATTTTGCTCTCAAACCACAACTCTATTATTACGGATTCTCTACTCTCATTTCAAACCACACACTGCCACTGTTGTTGCACCCCCATTCAAAACATTCTAAAACCATTAAACAAATTTAATACTTGTTTGACTTTACTAGCCTTACAAATTTTCATCAAAAGTTCTGGATCACACCGAATCTTACCACATTGAGGGCTTCTTTCTTCTTGGAGAGAAATTGGAGAGTGTTCAAGCATGATCTAATATCACATCCTGTAATAAAAGTGAAAACAAGAGAGCAAGAGAAGGATTAAATGACTGGAAAGATCATTTGAAGGATGCAACATTCATCAAAAAAATCTTTAATTACACAAGGTGTCAAAGCATCGACACACCACAAGATCAAGTATTAGATTTAGCATGAATCAACCATTCAAGATGTGACAGTACATAAAGATTAATGCAGGATTTTGAACATGAGAGGAAGTGGTGGAGCAAGAAATGGCAGTTCTCGTTGCTGACATGGGAGAGGTTGTGAAGGTGGTTAAAATGGTGACCCATTATTAGGTCAAGACAAGGAAAATAAAAAACACGAATTCTCGTATGCTTCCGCATAAGCCTAAAAAGATAGTTGGATACCAGTGAGTGAATGCCATTACTCTTTATTTTGCACTTTATATTTCTTTAACTATTATCATCTGTTTTTGTATCTTTCAAGGTATTGGAAATCTTATATCAACTAAACATATGGCCAAATTATAATATATATATATATATGTGTGTGTGTGTGTGTGTGAGTGAAAACATCAAGTCAATTTTGTGAGGTTGAATTGGGCTTAAAATCCACTTTTTAAAGATAGTATTAGAGCCATTCAGAGCCTATTATAGTCAAGTTTGTTGGCCTCTGTGTCACCGGCTATCGGGTTCCCCCCTAGTCCCACTCAAAAGATGTTTAGCCCTTGGGGTCTGTTGAAGATCTCAAATCGACTAGAGATATGACCAGATTATAATCTATAGGTGGGTGTAAACATTACCTTGCCAAGCCGGTTTATAGGGTTGAATTAAGTTTAAATTTCTAGTATGTTACTGTGCAGAGCCTATCCCAATCAAGTATGTTAGGTCTATTGATGAGCCCTTGACCACCTTGGCCACCAACAATGAAGTGGAGTGCCCTAGAAAGATCACAAGAAGCATGATTAGAAGGGACACTTCCTCCTCACCCTCTTTCTTTAGATTGTTTAGCATTTCCATTATGTCATAAATTTTCTAGACTTCTGTTTTGTCTTGTTTTCGTAGGATTGCTTTTGGAACCCCCCCTTTCTACCTTCGGGAACCTTGTTGGGAGAAGAGAGCATTAGACCCTAGGCCCACACACTTGGACATCCAAAGAAGGGAGAAGAGTCAACATTTTTCAACCTTCTAGAAGAAGAGAGTGGCAGACTTGGTCCCCAAGCTATGGTTGCCACCCAATGTGAGTCATCCTTGTTCAGCCTTTGCCTTACTTTCCAAGTTTCTAGGTGGGCAGATTTCTAGAGGGAATATTCCTAGGATCACGTGAATGTACTTCCCTCTAGGTTCCCATCCCATACCTATATAAGGAGGTCTCTCATTCTTGTAAATGGGTTGAACATTTTAGTGAAAATATGGACACTTTGGTCATAAGCTTTGTGTGTTTCTTAGGAATGTTTTTCCCCTTTGTGGAATTTTATCTTGAGTCTTGGCTCAAATGTCAGCTAACACCACTCATCTTGGGTTAGTCCATCCCCCAAGTGGCGTGTAGCACTCCATTCTCGTCCCCCTCTTTTAATCTCTCCTTCCATTGTTGTCCATGTTCTTTATTTTCATGCAAGTTAATTTCAGCACTTATATTTCATGCCCCTTGTTCTTCTTATTACCTTGTTTAATTTCTTGTCATTTCTTCTTCCTCATGACCTCTTGTGAAGTGAACCTTCACACTTAGATAATCTCTGGGATTATCTTCGTGTCCAGTGGAAATCTTTCTTGTATTTTTTCTTTCTAATTGTCATTTCATCAAATACCTTAAATGTTATCACAAAATGAACCTTCATCATCTATCTTGCCACTCGCTATCAAGTTCCTTCTAGTCCTCGACATGAGGGAGCGCATTAAGAATCCCACATCGACTAGTGATATGGACAAACTATAATATACAGGTGAGTGGAAACCTCACCTTACCAAGTCGATTTATAGGGTTGAATTACAATTAAATTTCACTTTTTAAGATGGAATCAGAGCTATTCAAAGCCTATCCTAGTTAAGTTTGTTGAGTCTAACGTGTCACCCGCTATTGGTCCCTTCTAGTCCACACTCAAGATGTCCATGTTGAAAATTCCACATCAACTAGAGATATGGCCAAAATTAAAATATATGAGTACTAAGCCGGTTTTGTGAAATTGAATTAAGATTAAACTACATTTTCTTAAGACCAGGTTTAGTTGTAGTTTCTAACTATATACATGAAGATATTGTATGCAGTAGCTTAGTACCTTTTGTTTCATTTTCTATAACCCAGAAGCTTATCATTTCTCTCTACAATATTCAATAGTATAAAGAGTGAAAAAACTCTCTTAACACTTCTTTTCCTTTTCCCCCCTCAACTTAAAGTCAAACATTAAAGCACGCAAAAATGTATGGGCAGCACCAAAACTATATTAACAATTTCAAGTAGTTGCACAACTTGCAAGGTACAAAATTCAAAACCATAAAAAAATATTACCCGTATATTCTGCTAGAGCAGTGAGTGCAATTGCACTTGCTTTCATTCCCTCCTTGTTACATATGTATGTCAGCCTAAAAATATCATTTATGTTTAAGGATCAATTTATGAAACTAAATGAACAAAAAAGACATTGAAAGATTAATAAAGTGATCAAATATGTAGTCCAACAACAATGAGAACTAGTTCATAGAGCATACAATTAAAGTGTTGTGACTAGGAACCAAGCATAGTGTCAGAATTTCTCTTCTTTAAATAATATAGACCCATTGATAGTAGTTAAGAAGTAATAATTATTTCCTAATTTATTAAATCAAATTTGTGAAAGTTAATATTCTAAAATGAATAGGCAGATATTTAATCCTAATATATACAACTTATGACAAGAAACAAAAATAAAAACAAAATCCCTTATTGACATCTACCCTAAAATTGATGTGGCTCATTAAAAAGTGTCAATTTGCTAACAAGAAAATGACATTGAGGTCAGGGTCCAACTTTGGTAAAGATACTTGCAAGCTAAATTCAAGATGTAATATGACAAAAAGGAATAGCATGAACGTACAATGCTTCTCGAATAGACCAAAAATTCACCTCAATATGTTTTGTGCACTTATGAAAATTTTGATTAGCAAGAATCATAGCTTAGTTACAAGTTCACGAAGCCAAATGATTTCAGAACAAACCATATACATAGCTTGATACTCTAATTCAATCCAGGACTTAGATACACAAGATTGCCTTCTACTCTTCCAAGAGATCAAAGTCAAACAAAGATACTTGAACCAACTAGTAATACATCATCATGTATCAAGGCAACCAGCTAAATGTGCAACACTATAACAACCAACCTAATAGGCTTCGCCTTAGGAAAAATTGGTCACAAGTAGAAGTATCCATTACGTAACAAATAATGCATCGAACAAAGGCCATATGAAGATGGCAAACAGAATGGATAAATCAGTGCACCTATTGGAGTGACTAAAGTAAGACTTGCAAAAGAAATCAAGCCAATTGTACACTTGTGTTGGTAAAGAAAAACACTCGAGGAATCACTATAAACTCCTAAGATAGTGAAGACAACTAAGATGTTTTAAATGAAAGGAAACTTGGAGTTGTTGCTTAAGACATTGAATGATTGCACGATTAGAACCAGTTAATTATCATATTTCGTTGACATAAATAAGAACAACTCAAGTGTTACTATGATGAATGGAGTCGTATAAACTGACCAAAAGAAAAATTTAGTAAAAAACTTTTCAAACAATGTGCAAGGAGCTTATCACAAACCACATATAGAACATTTGAGTTATGTAAGAAGAGTATTAAGAAGGCCCATAAGAAGAGTCATGTAAACATCTTTTTCGAATCACTAGAAAGACCTTGACATCCATTTGAGTCCATGATCAGCCCTTAGAGGTAGTATTGTAAAATAGCAATTATTAGGATAAAAATAAACTCAATATTTCCATAGTGATTAGGAAAAATATCTTTAGAATCTTTAGGTATATTTCACCATGCTTTATTTCCTTATTTTAAAAGGATGTTGTGAAAATGTAAACAATGTGATTGTTATCAATAAAATAATTCTTTATTTTTCATTACAAAGTTTAACTTAGTGGCAGAGTATCCAATCTTGGAGCTTTGCTTTTGCTACCACGTTAACCACTATCACTGTTGTTGTTTACAGCATCAATGAGATCAGTGGTGGGCCAAAAAGGTGTACCCACTCCAACGATCACAACATCGATTACTCCATCACCAATAGAGTTCCCACATTTTCACATGCCACCACCAATATCAATGAATGTAGCCCACTCGTTGTGCCACAAACAAGGTGGGACCTTCAATGCCAAATCCAAGGGATGGTGACGTATCATTTGGCCCCAATTTGAGTATATCAGTATTTTTTTGTTCTTTTGCCAATCAAGTTCTCTTTGTTATGTCTTTATTTTTTTTAATGTCTAGTATAAAAGCTTACTTGTAAAGAGTATTAAGAATTGGACTTTCAATCTAACTCAACCCCACAAATCAGCTTGTAATGTGAGGTTTGCACCTACTTTTATACACAAATTTGGCCTAACCTCTAGTTAATGTGAGATCTCCAACACAACTGCTCAGCCGAGGAATGGACATATGGAGTGTGGGGCTAAATATTTGTGGGTGGTCCGATAACAGCCCAATAGGCCCAACAACCTTGCTAGCTGAAGCTCTGATACCATATTAAGAAGTAGACTTTAACTCTAACTCAACCTCACAAAACCGGCTTGTAAGATGAGGTTTACATCCACTTATACACACAAATTTGACCTAAACCCTAGTCGATGTAAGATGTTCAACGAAGAGGAACTTTATCACTTGAAGTCAAGTCCAAGAAAGGTGTTGTTGTTTAGGAAAGAAACCACTCTCACCTTTGGGTAGTGTGTGTTTCTTGGAGTATGTTTGATAACCTAAAGAAGCAAATAAACAAGAAATAGTATCTCGTTCTAGTGCAAATTCAAGCCCTTGCTCATGTTGTCTGAAGGTCTTTAGATGAAGGTCATACTTGATATTTAAAAATAAAGATTAATATCCCTATGCAGTTATCTCTTGTAACAAGTCAACCATGAGCATTGCCCATAATCTAGTACAACATAATAAGACCAAACATTGAAATTGACAAATACATCATTGTAGATAATATTGATAGAGGTTTTGTGATTACAACCCGTATCTCTAAAAGACTTTAGATAGCAAACATTTTTACTAAAGGGCATCCTCAAGACAGATTCCAAAATCTTGTAGGCAAGTTAGGAATGATTGATATTTATTTACTAACTTCAGCAGGAGTTTTGTAAATAGCATTATTTGAATTAAAATATTCTAAATATCTTTGTAGTGACTTGGAAAATATCTTTAGAATCATCTTACTCATTTCAACATATTTTTATTTCTATATTTTAAGGGATTTGTTTATTACAAATAGAGACGATGAGAAGGCAATTGGCGTAATTGTTATCAATTAAATAATTCTTATTTCTTTACATAGTTCAAGTAGTAGCAATACAATGAATAGTTCAATCAGACATCATCTTCGCAATAGGTGCAAGCATCACCTCATGAACCAACCCATACTCTTCCTATTATCCAATGCAACCAGTTGAGCCTTGTAGCAAAAGAAGAGTACCATCAAAATTTAGATGCACTAAATAAATCTATTTTGAATGAATGGGCTTAACTCAAGGAGGTCCACGAACACACAATGCTTACATAGCAAAAAAGGCCTTCGCTAAAATCATCCTGACCGTCTTCTAGAGCTTTTAGCCTTCGAGAGTTCATAGACTTATATCTTCACCATCGAAGTTAGAATTGTAGTAAGAGTGATTCATTCCTATCTATTAGAATTCTTCTACTATATTTGTACATTAACTATCCCGTTAAATCTTTACACTCAAGTTTTGCGAAAAGTGTTTTCATAAAAGCTTTTTAAATATATAGATGATAGTCTATTAGACTGTCTACTCTTTGATATTTGCTTTCCAGAGCATATGCAAAAGAGTTTGTGAACTCTATTCAAACTCTCTTCTAAAGTTAACATGTTAATTCACTCAGCACAATCGCAACAACCACATGGAATTCATGGATGTAAACTACCTTGACATGAAGAACGTCCTTGATTTCCTTGACAATGGTATTGAAGACCTAGTCTAGAATAAAAGCCCATGTCCCTCGGGATGTTCTTTGACACCATCAGTGATTTCACACCCAAGGAAGAGGCCGAGATTTTTAAGCCAACTCCTAAGCCTTCCAAAGCATGGGTGATGATTAGAGTATATTTCGAGTCAAATTAGATTTTGTTTCTTGATATTTGTTGATGAAGGTATTTGTTCTACTCATCCTAGATGGCCTTTAGTGGAGTTAATTTATGTTTGGATTTTAAAAGATTAGGAAGAAAAGATTACACACATACCTACAAAGAATCAAATGAGGTTGTTATTGTTTAGTTTGACTGGCTCATCATCTTAAAGCTTTTGGAATGCATGTTATTCTAAAACCTCATGTTGAGGTTGCTCGTATATTTTAAAAGATGTAATAGGGTTTTCAATAACAGTAGGATGTGTTTGTAATATTGTCGAGAGGCTTTTACTGTCATCAATATACCAAAAAATTACTGATAGAAAAATATTGCTAGTCACCTTTATCGTGTCACCCCTAGCCCAATTTAGTTGTGGCCCCTTTGGAGGTTACCTTAATTGTAACCTCAAGAGTGGTGTTTTAGTTTGGCAATAGCTAGACATGTTGCCCTAGGACCAATTTCTATAGTTTATTCCATTCATTTCATCATCATTGTGTTAAAAAAATCAACATCGTATTGCAAATCATAATGCATATATAAACAGTTATTCAATTGGTAAGTACTTAAAGCAAAGAATGCAATTAATTAAAATGTAACTAAACATTTCTTTATTAAAGTCAAATGTAGTTCAAGGTAGAGTAATATCTATACCACTGTCCTGCCAACTGAATCTATTGTACATCTCCATTATGTAGTAAGTGGCACTGGCAAAACATTTATCTATCACCTTTTTTCCAACTTTGTGCTCTCTCTAACCTAGTGCTTAATAACTATTCCTCTTTCATATACTAACGAAAAAGGAGTAATTTAGTCCTATTCAACTAATTTTCTAAAATTTAGGATTTCCTTAATCCTTACTTTATACCCTAAAACAATATTTATTTTCAGAGTATTGTTTGCACTCAAAATAAATAATAGGAACCAAAGAGCAATCAATTGTGATAATTATTAGAAAGTAGATTAAGTAGACACAGATATAATACGTAAACTTGAACCTAATCTAGATTCATGAGGTATGAACTATTTCAAGCTAATCATCACCTGCTCACTGCACGACTAACTGTTGGTTGAACAAATATATGAACCCTGTCATGGAGCAAAAGTTCGTTGTTAAAAAATCAGATTATACACACATTTGGATATACAAATTAAAAAATGCAAAACAGAAAAGACAGGAATACTAGCTTGAGACAAGATTAGTTTTTAGGGATAAAGAATCAAAGTTGTAGCAAAAGAAACTCTCATCTGAAATTCAATATATTAAAAGGAGAATCCATCAAATAATATTCTGATGAGAAAAACAATCGCTTCACAGATGGCAGCACTATAATGGAAAAAAGAGAAGCTTGACCTACAAATAATCAATCTTCTAGCACTTTCCTAAACCATGTATACTAAATAACAAGGTAATTAAAAGGAGGAAGTAACCCTTTAGGCTGCCAATTTCTGTAAATTAGGAATTTGATGAATCCTTGTGTATTTATGATTGTAACCTAATCATTCATTATGATCGCCTCAATCTTTCTTTTGCAAAATGAAAAACTGAAAAATAGCTCACTGATTGGTGGAAGCAATATCAATAAACTAGAAAATATATGGATAAATTCTACAAATGAGAGAAAAAAAATAAAGGAATAAACTCTTTTCAAGTCCTCCAACTTGTGACTGTTTAAATAAATCTCCCCTGATTGTGGCATTTGCGGTACAAAAGAAAGATGCTATATTCAAAACCCTATCTCAAAGACAATGGATTTGTGAGAACCAATCGTCAATGCATCCTTCCATTTTTTTCAAACAAAGGCTGGAAGTATTCTCAGAGGAACAGTTTAATTTCCGTAATAATGGGAAGTATATCTTTGTATAAGGTGAGAAGGGGTTTGGCTGATGGCAGTTGCTGGTTGTAAGCATCCGTTTTGCAAAAGCCAAAACATAAGCAATTATTGTTGGTAAAGTGGTTGGGAATTGACCACCAGCAGGGGCACTAGTTTGGCAAGGTGCATGACTTGAAATCAGTTTTAAGTGAGAAGAATAAAAATATTAGCATAAAGAAAATAATGTCATCTCTATTATTCCATATAAGCAGAGATACATTATCTAGAAAGAAGGAAGAAAACGAAAAAAAAAAATATATTCCCAAAATTACCTAGGAATGAGACAAATAGAGTAATAGACAGTAATCCTTCCGATTAATGAGATGCCGTGATTCTCTTAAAACACAGTAATTGATTCCCAATGAAAGTTTTCTATTAAAGTTTTCCAAATAGGAGGATTAGACTTCAGTTGCAGCTGTTGGGGTTGAATTTGTTTTTAAAATTGGGGGAAATAATCATGACAAATTTTATTCAAAGAAAACAATTTAAGGTAGTATGGAATATTTAAAACCTAAAAAGTAAGGACATTAGTTATCTGAATCAGAAACTTACTTGGCTACCTGACGTAATTGTCTTAAGGCAGGTGCATATAGGTCATTACAAATGCAAATCACCTACATTGACAAGCAATATCATCATCACTGCACATGATTTGTCCAGTAAAAGATACTAATAATACGAACATCAGAACATCCAAAACTCACTGGTCTTGAAAGTGATGCAGTTTTCGAACCCTTTTTTGACGACTTCCTTTCCAGTTGTTCTTTGCCCAAAGTTTGTTTCCTCACATCTGGCTTCCTTTCGGCAGAAATCTGCATGATTTGGTTTAAATAGAGATTTATGATTTCCCATATAACAAACTTTCATTGAATTTCAATGCTATTAGTTATACTTTTCCCAGAAAAAGGAGGCTCCACCTTAATCCCAACTTCCCTAATGTTAAAACTACAGGAAATAGAGACATTTAGCTGATTAAGTTCAGGAGACAAACATCAATTACACTTTTTGCAAATGATGATATCCTAGAAAGACAATGACCTAAAATAGAGTATATCTTCACCAGGTGTGAGGATATGCACAAAACATGTGGAATCAAGAAACACATAAAGGAAGTCTATATAGATGGGAATGAGGAAAAAGGAGAAAGTAAGCTACCTGATATTAAGGACGGATGTTGATATCCAATTAATGAAATAACATGCAATTAAGACAACATCCCCCCTAAAAATGTGGAACATGACTATGAAGGAGAAGAGTTTGAGTAGTTTCAATTTGTTTTTACATTCAGCTACTCAATTTGGTTAAGTATTAGCACATGAAGTTTGACAAAGAATACGATTAAATGCCATGAATTGCTCAAATTGGTGCGACCGGTATTCTCATGTATTGTCAATGCGAACAAAATATATATGGATACGTCAAATTGTGTTTTTATTTCGTTATAAAATGTGTCAAAGATAGACAACACTTTTGATCAATTTATCATCAACCAAATCCAAGTACATCTAGAATAGTTATTATTGAGGATTAGGTATAGGATGAATACCTGATGTATATTGTACATAGGGTTAAGCGTTTATTTATAAAAAGATAAAGTGATGAGCTGAGCCCAGTACAGTAAAATAGGAAACCCTATATATTCTAACATTGCCCCTCAAGCTGGAGCATATAAATTGTATGAACCAAGCTTGTTACAAATATAATCAATCATAAGACCCCGTAATGACTTAGTAAAAACATCTGCTAATTGATCATTAGAATTAACAAACTCAGTCTTGATCTCTCCAGATACTATTTTTTCTCTAATGAAATGACAATCAATTTCTATGTGTTTGGTCTTTTCACAAAAGATAGGATTTGAACTGATATGAACGACAGCTTGATTGTCACATATGAACATCATTTGAGTGACTTCTTCAAATTGTAATTCCTTAAGTAGCTATTTAATCCAAATAAGTTCGCATGTAGTGAAGGTCATAGATCTATATTCTGCTTCTGCATTGGATCTTGACACAACACATTGTTTCTTACACTTCCAAGAGATTAAATTATCATCAATAAAGACACAATACCCAGAGGTAGATCTCCTATCAACAGGAGAGTCTGCCCAATCAGCATCTAAGTAGACAACAACTTTGGTATGGTTGTTGTGTCCATACAACAGACCTTTTCTCGGGAAACCTTTAATGTATTTCAGTATACAAATGACAGCAACCCAATGATTTGTAGAAAAAGAGTTAAAAAATTGATTTACCACACTAACAGCAAAGAAATGTCTGGACAAGTAACTGTACGATAGTTCAATTTCCAACTAATCTTCTATACTTTTCAGGGTTTGAGAAGGACCCCCCCTGATTAGGTAACATTGGGATCCACGGGTGTGTCAGTAGATTTTGAGTGCATCAACCCAGTTTCTTCCAAAATATCCAATGCATACTTCCTCTAAGAGATTACTGTCATTATTAGATTGTGTTACTTCAATCCCCAAGAAATATCTGAGTCTGCCAAGGTCTTTAGTTCGAAAGTGCTGGAAGAGATGTTGTTTAACTTGTGAGATGTCATGGTGATCACTTCTAGTGAGTACAATATCATCAACATACACAACTAGATAGATACATCCTGCACTTGAATGGTGGTAGAAGACTGAGTAATCTGCTTCACTACGGGTCATTCCAAATTACTTAACAACCATGCTAAATTTTCAAACCAAGTCCTGGGAAATTGCTTTAGGCCATTTAGGGATTTGCGGAGACGACATATCATTCCAGAAGATTCCCCATGAGCAACAAAACCCAGAAGTTGCTCCATATAAATTTCTTCCTGCAAATTATCATTAAGAAAAGCATTTTTTATATCCAATTGAAACAGGGACCAGCTTTTAAGAGTATCCATGGCAATGAATAGACGGACAGAGGCCATTTTTGCAACTGGAGAAAAGGTGTCACCATAATCTAAGTCAAAGATTTGTGTATAGCCTTTAGCTACTAAGCGAGCTTTGAGACGATCTATGGTTCAATTGGGACCCACTGAAGACCCACCTGCAACCAACAACAGATTTTCCAGAAGGCAGAGGGACGAGGTCCCAAGTTCCACTATTCTGAACTGCACTCAGTTCTTAGAGCATGGCTTGACACCAACCGGGATGAGACAAGGCATCACCTACAGTTTTAGGAATGGATACAGAGAAGAACGACAGGTATAAAGTGAAATAGATAATCTATGATAACTCAAATTTGTATAACGAGGAAAAGGATTGTGAGTGGATCGTATACATTTTCGAAGAACAATGGGAATATCAAATTCACTTGACGAAACCGGAGGTACGAAGGAGTTAGCAACGAAAGTGAGTCAGTAGGAGGCTGGGGAGTTTGACGGCGTCGATATACCTGAAGAGGGGGTGGAGGTGGTGGTGGTGGTGAAGATGAAGGAGCTATACTAGACTCCACCTGAGACTCAAATAGAACTGGAATAATGGCTTGTTGAGAAGAGGTGTAGAGGTAGAAGGTGTGGTCTTAAAATAGAGAGGACTCAATGAAAGTGACATCTACTGAGATGAAATAACGATTAAGAGATGGAAAAAAACATTTATACCCTTTTTGTCACTTAGTGAACCCTAGAAAGACACATTTGTGAGACTTAGCGAAAAGTTTTTCAACATCAGGACCTAAGGTGTGAACGAAACATGTTGATCCAAAAACATTAGGAGATAAAGAGTTGAAATGTTCATGTGGAAACAAAATTGAGTAAGGAATTTTATTTTCTAAAATAGAGGAAGGCATATGATTAATTAGATAACAGGCAATTAAAACAGCATCCCCCAAAAATGTTGATGAACAATACCATGAATTAAAATTGTTCGAGTTGTTTCAATGAGGTGTTTATTCTTGCGCTCAACCACTCCATTTTGTTGAAGTGTATAAGCATACGAAGTTTAGTGAAGCATGCCATGAGACGCCATAAAACTTTGAAAAGAATGGGAAAGATACTCACGGGTATTATCACTACGTAAAATTCGAATAGAAACACCAAATTGAGTTTTATTTCATTAAAAAAAATTGAAAGATAGAAAACAATTCTGAACGATTATTCATCAAGAACAACCAAGTACACCTTGAGTAATCATCAATAAAAGTGACAAAATATTAAAATCCTAAATTAGACTAGACAGGACTAGGTCTCCAAATGTCAGAGTGAGCCACTAGTTGGAAAAGAACAACGACTGTGTTTCCCTAATTGACACGACTCCCACGAAAAAGTAGATAACTTAGACAGACTTGGAACGAGCTATTTCATCTTGGCAAGGCTAGCATGACCCAGTTGAGCATGAATGAGAAAAAAAGACTCCATTACCGAACCAACATGGGCAATTGTCCGTAGATGGTAGAGGCCATGAGACTCCCATCCGGTGTCAATCGTCCATCCTGGACTCTGATCCTGTAAACAAAAAGAATCTTTAGTAAAGAAGATAGTTCAATTGAGGGAATGGGTGAGACGACTAGGGATAATAAATTAAATGGACATCCAGGGACGTAAAGAACATTATCAATAGATAGGGAAGGAAAAAGTTGAATGGTACCAATACCATGTGAAGGAGCTTTAGAGCCATTAGCCATGGTGACAGAGAACAAATAACCCGAAGTAAATAATGATGAAAAGAATGATTTATTACCAGTGATTGGTCCGTGACACCAAAGTCTAGAACCCAAGGACTAAAAGAGTTGGATTGAGTTATGCCAGCAAAGCAAGTACCTGAATAAGGTGGTGGTGTAGGGAAAACATGAGCAACCGCAACAGATTTTGGAAGGCGACCATGTAAAGCATAGCACTTTTCGTTTACATGACCATACTTGTGACAATGATCATACTGAGGGCATCCTTTTCCTTGTTTCCAAGAACGACTGCGGTTGCATGGTGAAAAACCAAGGAAGAAGATTCATTGGAGGTACCTGTAGTAGGTGTTTCAGTCGTAGATTTAGCCGGCACACGCAAGAGAGTGGTAGATGTGGATGTCAGTGTAGGCACAATTGGAGACCCCAAAATTTGATCTCTGACATGTGAATAGTTAGCAGGAAGACCATGTAAGGCCAATAACATGAAAAATTTTGATCGTTGTCCGATTTCTTCAAAAGGAGTAAAAGCAACGAGTAATAACTCATTCAAATTATGAAAGAGAGAATAAATTTTACCCATATATTGAACCATTGTACCATCAAGGCATGTCTGACTCTGTCTTAGTGAAATGATATTCGTAACTCTAACTCTCAAGCCAAGGTTGGATATCAGATGCCCACGTCTCATAATTATTACTGTCTAATTTGTCAATAGAAAGATGCACATTGACATAATTGGTATAGATGGTCAGAAGAGGCATAGGAACAAAGGAAGCCATGGAGGAGAGAGAAAGTTGCTGGAGGAGAGAGAAAAACTCTAAAAATAGGGAGAATTTTCAAACAAACTCCGATCAAGGATCTGACCACAAATCCACAACAAGGACGACATAAGACACCGACGATGCAAATCGTTTCCAGAGACGGCTTCGGACGCATCGTCACACATGACAGAGCTGTAGTTGGGTCGGGGCGGCACATGGGGGCACGTGGAAGCTCCGATGAGATCAATCTTGATTGTGTCGAAGTCCCTTGGGTTGGACGATCCTGGTGGAAGTGTCAACGGTCTGAATGGTGGCGACGACAACGGGGGGTAGTGAAACTGCATTGTTTCAATGACGGATGTGAGAAACCACTGTTTTGGCGACGATAGTGGCTCTTTTGATGTGATCTCAATTCATGAAAAACCTCAACCCATGCAAGGAGGAGTCACCACAACAAAATAAGAAAAGGAAAATATGAAAGAAAAGTTTACAAAGAATTTTGAAGAAAAGGAAGGAAGAAAAACAAGGAGAATGTACAAGAAGCTTGAAGAAGAGAATAAAAATATTAATAGCTCTTGTAATTTCCTTGTAAATAAAAATAGAGTTAGTTTAGTTTCTTTCTTTGAAATAGAAATAAGAGGCTACTTGTTTGGACACATGGATAGTATAAAAAAATAAGGGCCTTGTTTGGGAAGCTTTGGAGCATCTTCCAAACATGGCCTAACCTTTTAGAATTCCACCCATGTGCATGCATTTTCGTTTTCCCCTTTCTATATAAGGGTGTGGGTCTCATTTGTAACATAACTTTGAAGATTAATTGAGAGCAAGAGCTATTTCTCTTTGAAGTTCAAGAGGTAAGCCTCATTTCTAGAATCTTATCTTGAGTTTTCCATAATTCAAGTGGTGATTGTCCTTTGCACTTATCTTTCTTTATGAAAGTGGCGTGTTCTTCATTCTCTTGTCTTCTCCATGTTTTCTCTTTGATTGTTCTTACTTGTTCTTCATAGCTGCACCATATATCTTCATTTTAATCCATTTTCCACCGATTAAAATGTTTGTTTTCACTTCCTATGGCTTCCTATGACATGTATCTTGATTCTAATCGGTTCAAACATCTCAAAACTTGTTTTCCTTGAATTCTACCGATTGAAACCCATAACAAAGGGGCTGGTTGCGTTTTTCACATTTTTAAGTCAATTGAACCGATTAATTTCATTGGTTTCATCTTCTATGGCTTCATATGGGTTCTATCTTGAATTTAATCGGTTGAATTGAATTGTTTTGCAATTTCTAAGTGTGGGCCGAATTTGAACCCTAACATTTGGGGAAAAATCTGATTTCATGTTCTTCCTTGCAATTATACATGCTATTTTGATTCCATATGCCTATACACATGTTTGATAGATCCTACAACACTTATAATGCCTCCTAGGCATCCATCATCTTTGCAACGACAGTAGTGGTGGTTACGGCAGCAGTGGCGACAATGATAGGCTAAGGAAAAAGGTTCCAGGAAAAAAAATTAGCACTAACAAACTGTAGGTTCATTAGGAGTTCACTAGGGAGGCAGGGATTTAACCTAGTTCTAGATACCATATTGAGAATTAGGTATAGGATGAATCCCTGATATATATATTGCACACAGGGTTAAGTGCTTATTTATAAAAAGATACAAGTGATGGGCTGAGCCCATTACACTAAAATAGGAAACTCTATATATTCTAACAGTCAATTTGTTTATAAATAGGCAACGAGATATTTAAAACTAGAAGGAGTAGCAGAATGAGAAAGACCCTAAATATCAGAGTAAACTAGAGAAAAAAAGATGAAGCTCATTTATAAATACCATCCAAAAAAACTGCCAATGTGTTTCTGTAATTGATATGACTCAGTTCAAACTAGACAAGTTTTTTTAAACTTGACGCCATCTTCTATAATTTTGTTAACCCGGAATATCCTAGTTGTGCATAAATCATCATTGAACGAATTGCAGATGCAAAAACCACTGTTGAAGGAGAGAAAGAGTAAAGGTCAAGCGACTCATATCTGACAACAATAGTTTATCTTGATATCCAATCCTATAAGCTAAGATTACGTTTGGTAAAGGTGAAGATAATGCCATGAGATTTAGTTAATTGAGTTATACAAAGTAAATTAAATGGACAATTAGGCACATAAAGAACAAAGTCAGTACAAGATGGAAGGGTTGGGTAGTACCAATGCTACATGTTTTGTTTGTGAATCAATGGCAGCGGTGATGGAAGTCTAATTATCAATAATAGTAAGTATTGCTAGTAGATTGGTGAATCTCACTCCAATTGAGAAAGTCGTCATATTTTGCCAAAGTTATTGGAGGCTGGTCAGCTACACTAGACAACACTTTCCACTTACTTTGAAACTCTTTCTGAAATCTAGGAAAAAATATAGTAATAAAATAGAAACAAGAGAAACAAAATTATATCAAACCACCAAACAAAGTCTAATGGATCATCAACCATTGGGGTTGCATTTGGATGGAAGAGGCTAACACATCGATGCGTGGCTAGAAGGCAGAGACATTGCTGAACACGCCAACAAGGATGTTGAATATATGAATGGAAAAAGTTCGTGTGAGGGTGTGTCAACACTATCTCCAAGCGATGCTTGGATGGTCACGTAGATTGATGATAGGAAAATCTAGCCCTATGGTAGCTAGAAATTGTCAAAGATGCCACTAGATTAATGATAGAACCTGAAAAAGGCGATTGCAAAAAACCTCTTGGCCAAAGACAGTAGTAGGCCCACTAGGCCAACACGATTTTCAAAAGATTCTAGATACTATCTTAGAAAGTGGACTTAAGCAAAACTCAACCTTACAAAATTGACTTGCAAGGTGAAGTGTGCACTCACCTATATACTATAATTTGGCCATATTGCTAATGAGAGTGAGATCTCCAACAAACCAGCACAATTTTATTTGGTTAGAAGAAGCTACATATTAATGGTAAATATTTGTATGTTAATTAAATGTTGTTAGTCAATTACAAGTGATACAATAGAGAAAGAGCTTTAGGCCTCTCAACCTAGGGAAATTTGTTAAAAAAGTACAATTCTAAAATAAAAATGCACACCAACAATATTTCAGATAACCAAAGTCCAATTCTACCTTTTCAAAAGTGTATATCTTACTTTAAAAAACCAACAGAACCAAAAAAGCTACATTCACTTTCTAAGATGTCATCAAGCATATCACAACATGTATAGTAAGAAAATTTGTGTTCTTGTATTGTACTCTTTGATGAATGTGTGAATATTAAACACAACCAATAAATGAATTATATTGGAACCACAATAATCAAGGTAACTTGTTTGATCACTTGAGACCTTGGACAATTTTAAAGGAATCTTCAATATGACTACAGTTAAGAAGGTTTGTTAGACAATGCCTTTAGAAGACAAATCAACATTGACATCTAGCACTAACCATCTTTAGAAGAACCTCGATAGCACCCTTACCATCACCAAGAGCTCCATCAATTTCATCCACCACCTAAGAAAAAAGGAAACAGATAAGCATTTTCACCTTAATGCTATAATAGTAAAATAAAAAATGAAAATATTGAAAGGAAGAGAAGATACCAAACACTTTGGCCTTGAATCAGACAATACAGAGTTCATTTGAACCACATCAAGGATCTTGGCTTCAATTGTTGAAGTAGAACGATCATCACTAGCATTAATCTACAAAATTTAAAACTCTTCTTTGGTATATGTTGAAATTATAGGAATTTAGGCATAGCATGGGGAAATAGAGAGCAAGCTAATGAATAATTAGGAATTGGTATTGATGTGATTTAATAAGAAATAGAAGTATTCACTCTAACCCCTATTTATGGTAATACAAGACATATAGACCCCTTGGTCTAATTAAATTAAATAAGGAAGCAAATCATGAAATAAAATTATGGAAGCCACTCCTAAAAGATCATTATGATACTTTAAATATTCTAACATACAATAAGAACATGAGAACATTTTCTAGATATTACAACATTCTCTCTCAATCTAAATCTTACGAAGCTTTACGGGTGTTATTATTGAATAGCTAAAAGAAGAAAACAAAAAGGTACATATACCTCGACCACATGATATCCACAATGCCTAGCAGCTACATGTGCTAGTGTTGTTTTTCCAAGACCTGGTGGTCCACATAGTAGAAGGATCTGTAATATAAATATAGTTACCAATGGGACTCAACACTCAATATCTAATATGATTAATATCATACAACACTTGTATAAATCAAATTGTTGCATCTTAAGTCATGTATAAACAACCCAATGAGCATAGTACAATTGCAAGATTAGAAGGATTACAAGGATAATACTCCCTCCAATCCTTTATATAGAAACAAAAGAGAACACCTTTTTGTCCTTATTTTAAGATACCCAGAACCATTTCAAATGTATTAATTGCAAAATTCCATTTATAGCCTTAATTTATTGTAAAGTTTATTAATAAGATATCCCCCCACCTCCCACCACATGTATTTATTGGGCTATTAACAACATAAACTGCACTCATTGGTAGAAAAAATATTCTTGGAACAATAGTAGTGTTGATAAATATAATCACCATTCAAACCATAATTCTCTAGTACTTTTGGAAAGAAATTCAAATTTATGACATCATTAATTAAAATTATCAAATTTTTATTGGTCTCGATGAATTAGGTATTCGTCTCTTTTGTATAGGATTGAACATAGTTTTATTAAAATCAATACATTAATACTACCTATACATTCATTACTCCTTTAAATAACTCACCTGCTAGAAACTTAATTTTGTTAGTAATACTAATTTTTTTTACATCATATTAGTTTTCTAAAATTACTCTAACAATTATAGCAATGCATCATCTCAATATTTTCACATAATTACCTCCTACACAAATAATTAATGTGTTAGTCACCTTCCTCGATCCTTGAGAGAGAGAAAAAGCATTTCTCTAATTACTTTATAGAAATTATTGTTTATTAATTACAAAAAATGTAAATAATTGAGTATTAGAAAGCATATCTCACTTCAATATATAACTCTTTCTTCTTTACAGTAGTGTAAAGTGTTGTTGCCAATTTTTGGCCCATCTCAAGCTTTTGTATACAAGGGACGGTTACCAGATGTAACTAACTTTTACTTTTCAATAATATTGTTACAGTTTTGCTATAGATATTTTGAGATTTCTAATATGTTAGAGACCCTAAATGCCTTCCTCACCCAACCCAATCTTTGAGATTCTGCTTGGATTTTTGCCCACCATTATTGGTTCTTCTTCCATGGCGACTTCGTCAAGTGCTCAAGCACCGTTTGTGCATTCCAACCTTGAAGATAACAAGTGCATTGATTCACAAGAAGAAAATGAAAAAGGCTCTACAAAAATCACAAGAAGCATGACTAGGAACAAGAATATCTTTGTTCATAAACATAATTATGTTTTCTTTCTTTCTAATTTCATCAGCTTATAGTTTATAGAAATTGCTTTCATTATGTCCCTTTGTTCTTTTGTTCTTATATTTTTTTAATCCATGACTCAAAGCTAAGTATGAGTATTCTCGTGTAAAGGCATATAGGAGATTCAATTCTTTTGGTTGCAATCATACAAGGATGTTGAACCAATTGATTTTCTTCCAATACCATTTGAATTTGACAGATTGTAGATGAGGAATCTTTATGTGGAAGATCACCCTTCCATACTCTTTACGGGATTCAATTAGAAAAACTTAACAACACCAATTACTTGTTACAGTGTCAACAAGTAGAATCGATTACCAAAGGTCATCAATTGCATCATAAATACATAAATTTGACCACAATCTCTTACAATTGAATATTGTGATATTGGTTGCATCTCAAAAGCATTTCTCCCATGGAAGCAACAAGATCAATAGCTATTTTCAAGATTTTAATCTTCTATTTCATGAGATGCTCGTGTCAATCGATGCATATTTTCACACTCTAATGAATGCTCACATGCAATAGCTTCGCAATGAGCTTTGTAATACTACGTTTGATGATTGATTAATTGCAAAGTACATTCCTTAGATTTAACATCTCGTTGACATACTTTCAACCATTGGTCAGTAGGTATATATGAAAGAGCATTTCAATCTTAAAGGCTTACCTAAGGATTATGAGTTCTTTATCATGAATAGCAGTTGGAGAAGATCATAAATAAAACCCTAAGATTAATGAATTTGACTAGTGCTTCACCTCTTGTTTCCACATTTGTGCTTCAACCTCAGGCAAATACTATTAAGAATGCCATTTATGATGATTCTCAAGCTAGTTAAGAATGATTATTCAATATTTTGAGGAGATTTTGGTGGATGCATTAGTAGTCATCATAGTCATGGTTACTCTCCTGGCACAATCTTTCTTACGTTACACATTTTGGGATCATGTTTTTCTCACGGGTGTTTATCTTATTAATAAAGTTCCAACTTCTTTGAATGTTGAAATTCCTTTTGTCAAAATTATTAACAAACATTCTTACTATCACTTTCTAATAACATAGTTGTTCTTGCTTTCCTTTACTTAGGCCTTATAACAAAAATGTTTCTTCACGTCCAAAGAGTGCGTCTTTACATGATATTTATCTCTCAAAGGATACGAGTGCTTGTCTTCCAATGGTCAAATTTTTGTTTCCAAAGATCTTGTTTTCAATGTGCACAAGTTTCCTAATCCCACTTTATTTCCTTACTTGCAACCCCATCATTTCATTTTGTTTCTCTTCCTTCCATAACTCAAACTTGCCTAGTTTCTCACCCTCACAATTTGTCCCTTCTCCACCAACTTCATATGTTTCTCCTCATGAGCCTAATCCTCCTCACTGTTCATTACAAACCACCACCCAATCTACATCCTCTACTTCTGATGTTGTTTCTGTTGACTCCTTTGTGTTTATCTCATTCTCGTCTTTTGGTATACCTCTCACAAAACATCAATCCTATGCAAATTCAAGCCAAGTTTGGCATAGTTCAAAGACATGTTCATCCTACCCCATTACTTATTCATGTTGAACCAAAATAAAGAAACATGCCCTAGTTGATCCCACTTTGTTTGCTACCATGTAAACAAAATATTCTACCCCTATTCCTCCAAATACATGGACTTAAACTACACTTGCTACTAGATGCATGCCTACCAGTTGTAAATGGGTTTTTAGCATTAAGTAAAATTTAGATGGCACAATTAACAAGCAAAAAGCTTGAACAATGTGACTTTTTTACCTGTGATCAATCCTATAATAGTTCAACTTATTGGCTCTGTCTCGTCATTGGCACTTGAAGCAATTACATGAACAATGCCTTTTCCAATGGGCTTCATACAGAGAAGGTATATATGTGTCAACAACTTGGATTTGAAGTGGCTAATAAGTCCTTGGTTTGCAAACTAAATAAGGCCATTAATGGTCTTAGCAAACACAATGAGCCTAGTTAGAATGATTACAAGCTGCCTTATCATAACTCAATATGTTGCCAATAAATGTAATAACACATTGCTCATATACTCTAGAACCAGTTTAATAGTTCATGTTCTAGTTTATGTGGATGATATTACCATCATCGTAAACAATACTCCTCTCATCCAAACTCTTATTCAGCAACTCAATTCAAGATTTTCTCCTAAGGTATTAGGTGATTTGGATTATTTTCTTGGGATTAAAGTTTGTTATTAGTTTAATCGTTATCTCTATCTTACTCAGTTCAAGTACATTCGGATATACTTTCAAATACCAATCTTAGAGGTCAAACCTATTTCCTCACCAATGGTTGGAGGTTGTAAGCTTACCAAAGATTACTATGCTCCTTTACCTAATGCGTCTTACTACAGGTCTATTGTTGGCTTGCTTCAATATGCCACCTTTACATGCCCAAAAATAAGTTCTGCTGTCAATAAAGTGTGCCAGCACATGTCTTTAACAAAATCTTATGTCGTTTTCTTAAAATGCCTTAAATAATAAAAGTCCAAAAGAGCTCAAAAATTAAAATATTAGGTAGAATCCATTAAAACATACATGTTGGGAATTTGGTTTACTTGGATCTGGAGTGACAGTCCATTAACAATGGCAAATGATTATTCTAGAGAGAGCTGCAGCATATGGCAATTCATGCTCAATACATCAGAATATTTGAATATGATTTGGAGAGAAGATAAGTATTTTTCTCCAAAAACAATCAAATAATCCAAGACACGAGCAAAAAATGCTAAGGTGGAAACAGAAAGGATAGACCTGTTTCCAATATATCAAATCATAAAGAGTAAAAAATGCTCATAATTTGAGGAAAAAGTTAACTGTTTTCCAAAATTATCAATCAAAAAAGAATCAATACGTTCATTGTTACCCCAACCATTATGTTTGCACAAGTGAAGAAGGAATGGGTAAGTACATGTATAGTGAAAGTGTTGTGCTAATAAACATTCAAAATACTAATCATAACCCAAATACATAATCCCAAATACTAATGCATGTTCCTGGTTGTTTAAATTGTTAATTTTTCCCATAATGTCACGAACTAGACAAAAGATGGTCTCCAGTCTCTTCACCAAATCAACACAAAAAATAGAATAATTCTACCAATTTGACACTATTTGCATATTTGCTTCTCAAAAATGATGATGTGTTAATGGGTGTGGAAGAGTAACCATTTGGCTGTAAAGCATATTAACCAGATAATTCTCAACGAAAAATGCAATCATGCGATTCTTATCGATACCTTTTGTTCTGGTGGACCAATATTCCTTGACTTCATATGCCAAACATCTTGAATACTCTTTGAACTACCACTTTCATCAATACTTACAGAATTTGTGTACCTCCCCCCATTACTCCATTTGTGTCCTCCATTCTTCCTAGGAAACTTTGTATTCAAAGGTTTCTGATTGTGGACAATGGAAGAATGTCGTTTCAAAGCAGACAAAACATCATCTGATGTGCTTCGAATTTCAGATCCAAACACAACAGAATCCCATTGCTTCAACCACAACAGTACCTGTCCTAGTCAACCAATCAAATTAGTCAATGACAACAGAAGCCAAGCCTAGAAAGCCAAAGAATGAAGTCGTTTAACTAAAGCAGTTTTAATAAATTATTTTTCATAGCTAAATGGTACTGTAGATACCTCACGATTTGTCTGTTCATCACTGAGAAGCTCGGTAAAGGATTTCGGTGCATACTTATCAACCCAAAGTCGCTCATTAACCATTTCTGCTTCAGGAACATCTGGAACCCTCTGACCTTCAGAACTAGCTTCCAAGGCCTTTGGCATCACAAGAACAGGAATTAGCAATCAGAAACATCATAAGCCATGTCTGACAACCAATTTCAGATGTTTTCCAAGTAACTAACAAATAACCACAATGCAAAAACAACTAAATTTTCATTCAAGATTAACTCTCCGAAGCTCAGAAAGCACTTTGTTAACTCTTGAGTCCTAACCTTAGCAAAAGCCTCTTGCTCCATCCTCTCAAGCATAACATTAATTGGTTCTGAACTAAGCTCTGCAACCAAATACAATTCACGCAAATAAGCTCAGTATCCAACAAAGCTCGTTATCAAAATTTAAGAGAAAACCTCACATCAAAACAAGAGTATTCCTGGCAACGTTGGAATCCTAAAGTAATGTTTGGGTGACGGATTTGGGATTGGAAAAAAAGGGAATATGTTTATTCCTATTGAAAATCGAATTCAAATATTTTGTATTCATTGAATAGTTGTTTATAAGCAAGCCATATCTGATCTAGAGGAACAAAATCTCCCCTTATTATAAACCTTTCCTCCAAACATCCGTAAGGATCTGAAATTGTGTTAAACACAAATAAGCTAAGTACATATTCAGTTCAGGCTTTTTTTTCTTTTAGAAAAAACAATAACTTTTTTCAACAATTTCATCCCATCCTGGAGCCTGATTTTCTAGGAACATTAAAAAAGTAAATAAGCCACCAATTTCATCCTTCAACTATTAGCCTCTCCCCTAAGCAGCTCTTTACGAAAATAAATTACTTATGTAATCTTGGAAGTATTAGAAGAAACCATGTTAGTACCTCAAACTTTGAAAGAAAAAAAAAACACTCCAAACTAATCCTAAACCTTACAACTAAATTAAAGACTAAAACAGATAAAAGAAATGTAGAGAGAGTAACAGTTCGAGAAAGAAAATGTACCAGCAGAAAATCCATTGCAATCGAGCTTCTTCACGCGCTCTTCTCCTTCAAACCGGATCAGCTTCGCGTAAACCCTGTCGCCGTTGGGCGCGGTGATTGGCATGCACTCGCCGTCAATCTCCGAGGCGAACCTCGACAAGGTCTTCTCCTGCACGAACGTGGTTTCCTGAACCGCTGGCTCCTGCGGCGGAGGAGAGTAGCGAAGCCAGTCCTCATCGGCGGCCGCGGTGGAGGAATCCTCCTCGACGGCAACCCTAACCTTCGCTCTCTTCTCTTCGGGAGGTGAACTCGGACGCGACCGCTTGTGACCGTTGGATTCGATTTCCCCCGAAGGAGCCGCAAGATCTGGCGGCAGTGGTGGAGAGTGCGATTCGGTGGGGAGATCGAGGTCTGGGAAGTAATAATGATGGTCTTCTTCTTCTTGATTTTGCTCGGGAGCATGAGAATTTGATTCGAGAAACTCGAGTTCTTCAGGGAGCGGAATATCCATGTCCATATCATCTAGGTCCATTGTTGGTAGAAAGAAGCGAGTGAGAGAATGAGGTTTCAATTTGTGAAAGGTGAAGAAGGGGTTTGTGTAAAAGTTAACTGAAGATGGTTTTGGCGGGAATGTGAGAAAAGGGTACCCGCTTTCGGTTGTATTGTCGTGGATTATGTAAGTGTATTTATATTTATATTTATATTATAAACAAAGCATGTCAAGGCTGGTTTTTTACCCTTTGATTAAAAAAAGTTAAAAATTACCCATATGTATTTTTTTTAAGAACATAATGCATCTTCATTACAATACAAAACAAATTAAAATATATAAATATTTTAAATATTCATTAATCATTTTCCTAACTAGATAAATAAAGGTATCATGTCACTTCTTCTTTCGTGAAAAAAAATAAAATTAGAAATGTTTGATTTGAAAAAAAAATACATTTTGATTTATTATTAATTTCTTGAAATAGTTTTTCTTTTCTATTTTCCCTAATTTAGAAAAAGTTTTTCTTTTGGTTTTTTACTTTTATGTAACGAAAAATATTGAAATTAAGTATCTTTTTTTGGTTGACATCTATTTTTTTTTTACATTTTATTTATAATTTTTTGGTAAAACGATTTATGCATATAGTTTTATACAATGAATATATTTATATTTATCTTAATTGAAAAAATCCTAAATAAAAAGTTATCCTTAAATTAATAATACTGGTTTTTTTGTGTTGTTTTGTTATAAATATAATTCTATATCTTAATTACATCACCATAGCAAAAATAATTATTATAAATTAAATATGGTGATAGCAATTAGTCTTGAAGTCTTTTTATTAGTAATAATTAATTTAGTCTATTTACACTACCACGTAAGATGGGCTAAATGAGTTTTTTTTTTCTTTGAAAACAGAGTTTGAAAGTCTTTTTTTCTAAACAAATGGATAAATATTTTTATTTTAATGATATTTTTACTTAATATTTCTAAATGTTTTCCTTGAATGAGACATGATGGTTATATGAGTTGATGCATTATCATTTATAGTTTAATATTAAAGTCTTGTGTAAAGTTATCTATTTATATATATTTTTGAGATGAACATATAAGAGTGTATTTGTATTTTAATAAACTTGCTTTCAATATTCACTAGTTGAGTAATCCACTTATAATTGAAATCAAATAGTCATTTACATATTAATTTAGCAATGGAAAAAGTATTTAAAATTTTATTAATTGAGTATTCTACTAGAATTGAAATTAAATAGTCAATTACATATTAGTTTAATGTGATAACATATTTTATAATCCTGTTTGAACTGATAGAAAGACATAAATTTGATTATATTGAGTGTGATTTAAGCATTAACAAACTCTAATCTATATTCATAGACAAATTATTATTAATAAAGTTTCTCTGTCTGAAGTATTACATAACAAGTTAAAAGATTACAATTAGTCTCACATATAATAAACTATTCATTTCTTTCTCACATAACAAGTTCAATATCTTTTCTAAAATGTGATATTTGAGATAAATTTTGTTAAGAAATCCTTGGTCTTGTACATATTTTAGATGGAATTGTCCTATTGTTACAAATATTTGTAATATACTTAATAATGGTAAGGAGAGATTTCTAATCCAATTTGTGGGTAGGAGAGCTAATGAAGCAAGTGTTAGCTCAAATATTTCAATAAATGATATTTAAGTTATCTATTTATTTTAAATTTGGTTTTAACATATATTTTAAATATGCACATTATAGAAAAAAATGTTAATTTGAGTCATTTAAATTATTTATTAATTTTTAATTAAAAATATATTTAAAAATATTTGAAATCTGTCTATAAAGTGTAAAACAAATATATTGAAAAAATATATGAAATCTTTCTATAAAGTATAAAATAAATATCTTGAATTTGTGTTTATAATATTTTATTAATTAAATTTAATTAATATGAATAAATTCTGATTAATAGGTATAAAGTGTATACTAATAATAAATATTTTAAATCTGTGTATAAAATACTTAATTATCCATTAATGTTAAACCCGACCAATCAAAACACAGACTTTATAAAGTTTAAATTTTAAACATTTCGAAAATTTGATTAATTACTCTTTATTTCAAAGTTATATTGTATAATAAATAACATTAATATGGTGAGTATTTAGTTTTTCATTTATTATGAATAAAATTTCGATGCATACGGTTGCAAAATGCTAGAAGTCCTATATGATTAATATAATCATGATAAATACAAACATTTAAATTGACTAATATAATCTTAATTTTAATTTGAGTGAGAAAAATATATTTCAACCCACCATACACATCCCTCACCAATAAATAACATATAACATCTTAACTTAACAGTGATATAATAGTTTTCAAGTTAATACTATTAGTAAACAAGTTATGCTTAATTCAACTTTATAAAACAAGCTCACAAAATAAACTTATAAAATGAATATATGTATAATGTGCATTGAAGTGGATGAAACTAACGACTAAAAACTTTAATTGGGAGTAGAGAAAAAATAGGAGAGGTGGCAGAATGAGATTAGAATAATTTTGCAAAACACTATTTTTAATAGGTTGGATAGCTGGTTTTTCGTAGTTAGAAACATTGGAGATATCCAAACCAAAACTCTTTCAAACCAAATAAACCTTTTTCTTCTCTACTCCTACCATTTTTTCTCCCTTCTTCAATCTGCCCCTCTCTTCATTCTCTCTGCATTTTGAGATATTCAAAATTTGTTCTGTAGTTTTTGAAGATGGGGCAACAATCTTTGATCTATAGCTTTGTGGCTCGAGGCACCATGGTTCTTGCTGAGTACACTGAATTTTCTGGAAACTTCAACACCATTGCCTCTCAGTGCCTCCAAAAGCTTCCTTCTACCAACAACAGATTCACCTACAATTGTGATGGCCACACTTTCAATTATCTTGTTGAAAATGGATTCAGTACGTCGTGCATGCATCATTTTCATGATTTGATTCATTTCTATATATGTGGAATAATCTATTTCATATATAGATCTTCATAATTCTAGTTTTTGTTCATAATTCTAGTGTTCTGCATGTTTTTATGAGGAAAAACAAACAAGAGATTCGTGCACCCTTTAAGAAAATAAAAGGAATTATGTGGATAATTTTGAAGGGAGTGAAAGTTTAATCATGTTTGAGAGGGATCAGTTTATAACATATTTGGTTTATTTTGGATTTTGTAGCCTACTGTGTGGTGGCTGTTGAATCTGCTGGTAGACAGCTTCCCATTGCTTTTCTAGAACGTGTGAAGGATGAATTCAGCAAAAAATATGGTGCAGGCAAAGCTGCAACTGCTTCAGCTAAGAGCCTAAACAGAGAATTTGGGTACCCCATTTTCATAAACTATGCATTTAAATGCACCTCCTCCACTTAAACAAATAGTAATATGATCAGTTTTGTGAATTTTTAGAAATTTTAAAAGTCAATTTTGCTAAGTTGAATTAAATGTAAATCAACTTACAAACAATATGAATTTATAAGTTTCCATAAATTTTGTTATAATTAAAGGAAATGTTTCAAGCAATCTAACACTATTATTTATCTATTTTTGAGGTTATTTGAAAGAGATTGATTTGTTTTCACATTAAATTATAAAAGAAGCATCATGACAATGGAAACGTAATCTGGTTTATGAAATCTACAGGCCAAAATTGAAACAACAAATGCAATACTGTGTTGATCATCCTGAAGAGATCAACAAGCTTGCCAAAGTGAAGGCTCAAGTTTCTGAAGTGAAGGGTGTTATGATGGAAAACATTGAGAAGGCAAGATTTATATACAAATGACATGGTTAATTATTAAACACAGTTTCTGCCACCATTCAACAAATATATTATTATTATTGTTATTATTCATTTGATTGAAATATTAATTTTTTTTTTTAGGTTCTTGATCGAGGAGAAAAGATTGAGATGTTGGTGGATAAGACTGACAATCTTCGCTCACAGGTTCCAATTTCTTCTTTATTTCTTTGTGACTTAAATATATGTTTAATGTATTATATTATTTAACTTTTTTCGTAATATTTAAATTTTTTATATTAGTTCTTGCTTGTGTCATTACTTAGATATTATTAATTACTGTTTCAACTTGTCATGTGATGACATATTATTTTATATAATTGCTAATTTAGTTCTTACAAATAAATTTTATTTTCATTTTTTGTTCTTTAATCACCCAACAATTAATTATGAGTAAATAGTAGTAACAGTTAATATCAAAATTAAGTGATATAAAAGTTATTTTACAAACACAAAAAATAAACAGTACAAGAACAAAAAAATAACTTTACATAATTTTTAATTTAGTCTGTAATAATATTTTTAAGTTTTTTATCTTTAATCATCCCAACTATTAATGATGACTATAAAATGGTAAAAAAATGAACATAAAGATTAAATATTGTTTAAAGATAATTTTGAAAAAACTAAAGCAAAAAGATAAAGGATAAAAACATTACAAGGTAAAAATAATAATGTTATTTTTTATTCTTTAATCATCCAAAAATGAATGAAAAGTAAATAATAGTAAAAACGACATAAAATTAAATATTATGAAAGTTATTTTTAAAAGACTAAAACAGAACAAAAATGAAGAATAAAAAAATTAATTTAGTCCTGTATTTTTATTTTGATCATTCTGGTCTTTTGTTTATTTCAATCTCTTACTTTTTAAGCACCAAAATAATGGTAGAAATAAACATGAGTATTCAATATTACAGAAATAATTTTTGGTATAGATAGAATGAAAGTACATTTAAAGCTTTTGTCCATCACTTGTTGCAGGCACAAGACTTTAGAACACAGGGAACAAAGGTTAAAAGGAAGATGTGGGTTCAAAATATGAAGATCAAATTGATTGTTTTTGGTATCGTCTTAGCATTAATTTTGATCATGTTTATGTCTATATGTCGTGGCATCAGCTGCTTACATTAGTGTTCTGTTTTTCCTTTTCTTCGATCAATTTTGCAAGATTTAATGTGTTACATTTGTGCCTATATTCTTAATCTCATTAACCATTGTTTAGTTAATTATATGATTAGCTGTGAATGGCTCTGTGGTATATTCATTTGTCTCATATTTGCTAAATATAATTTGTACATGTCACAGTTTGCTAAATATTTGTAAATGCACATCGCATACAATATCTACGCGTGTTACTTTAAAAATCTCCGCAAGATATGATTCCCAGTCAATTTTTTATCACGACAACACCTTATCTCAATTTTGATAAAAATAATATAAATTCACCATTTCCAAGACAATGTGTTAAGATCAATACGATATAATATACTCTAAAAGTATTAAATTATTTTAAGCTCAGAATTTTTATGATAATAAATATAATTAATTGCTAAAATAATTATGTAATATATTTTGATAGCTTATTAATAATCTAGCTTTCTAATTTATTTTAAATTATAACTAAAAAGAAGCGTGAGAAGGTTATAGAAGACGTCTAATAAGATTATATGCATACAATTTATAATAATAATAATAATAATAATAATAATAATAAAGGAATTAGTTAATAAATGCGATCAACTTGATTTTAGGATATATAAATTCATTTACGTTAAATTAAAAAACATAAAACATAAAAAGTAATATAAATATTATTTAGTGATAATATATATTGTACCAGTTTTTATTTTTTGGAATGTATATTTAAAGATGAATTTGAGTGTGAAGTAATTTTTTTTAAAGTATAAAAGAACTTAAATTTTATATTAATTCTAGAGCTAATCTTGTATCAAACAATTTTGTTGTATAATGAAGATTGACTTTGTGTACTTAGCTACGAGAGAGACTATGTATTTAGTGCTAAACTCAAAGGGAGTGTGGTGGGCGACATGAAGAGACTTTGAACAGGTTTAGTGTGTAAGAATTATTAGAAGTAACTTTATGTACTAATCTTTAAGTCACATGTGACAATAATAATACTAGTACTTTATCTTAGATAGTGGAACCCATTGTTGATTAGCTTTGGAGACTTGGATGTAGTCTCATTTGGGTCAACCAATATAAAGTTTGTGTTATCATTTTTCTTCTATTACTCAAGCATTAACCATTGACTATCCTTTTATTAAAAGGTTTGTGAAAGAGTTTGACAAAATCATTAGACGACCCCACTTGATATAATACTTTTTTTGCAAAACATTTTCTAAAATGTTGTAATTAGCTATATTCAACTCATCCACATCTATATCTAACATGTATATTTATTTGGTATCAAAGTTTACTTCTCTGAGTAAGTTCTTTAAAGGACTAAAGGAAAAAATCCCTCAACATGATGAGAAACAAAGATCTAGTTGTCCACAAACCTCCTCTCTTCAAAGGAGAAGACTTCAACATATGTAAAAAAAATAGTAAAACTATTTGAATCCTCTCATATGAATATGATCATTGAAAATTACAACCATGTGGTTACAAAAAATGAAAGAAGACTCATTCCAAAGTCCTCATGGACCAAAAATCTAAAGAAAACATGAAACACCTTTATATGCTTTTTATATGAAGAAATATATAAGAAGATTCATAAGTTTAAAAGTGTTAAAGATATATGGTATAATCTTCTCACTGAGGACTATGAAAACATCAATGATGAAATCATCTTAGAATAATCCTTCCATCATAGGGTTCCCTTAGTTGAACTAGAAGGTGAGACAAATGACATCTAAACACATAATTTTGAATAATAGTGAAACGAATTTGATGATGGGGTAGACTTATCTAATCTATCCTCTATTGTAAAAGCTTATAACGTGTTTTTTTCAAACACCACTTTTCTCTATAAAGCCTACCATAAATCAAAGGGAGAGATAAAAAATTTGTTAAGAGAGATTGACAATTTTAAAGTGAAGTTTAAAGAAAATATGTTAGACAAGTATGAAAAACTAAAATACTAGCTTAGTGGCTTAAAAGAAAAATTCAATAATATTAGTTCAAAGTTTGAAAGGAAGAAGGAAATAAGAAACTAAATCTTTTAATAAATTTATCTTGTAAATATTCTAGCATAAATGGACTAGGTTTTGAGAAAGAAATATGCACTAAACTTGAAAATTATATAGATATAAAATGAGGAATCCTTCATATAACAATAAAGGCCTCAGTAAAAAAAATCTATTGTGACATAGTGTTTGTGTGTTGTCCTTGGTGACAAAGCTTTTAAAAATATTGTTTTACTTTTGAGTGATGCGTCATTGCTATACTCCTTTGTTGAGTCTAAGAATACACTTTAGCATAACAATTATGCTTTTCGTATAGACTCTGTAAAGTGCATACATCTCTCATGGAGTAGGGTGTGCGTATGTTAGGATCTTCTTTGAAATTTGTGAGTCTATTTTTAAAAAAAAAAACCGTGTAGACGATCTTCTTTAGCATCCAAATGTTATTGCAGTTATATGTTAAGATCTCGACCATCTAATGCTTTAGTCTTTTTATAGTTTGGATGATTCATCTATTTTTTTCTTAAAAGATGTGTGAACTTGGGTTGTCTAATGATGTCTCATGATGTAACATCCTATTGATATAATACAATTATAACAACTTGATAATTAATTATTACATTCAGATACTTTTAAATGTAACAGTTTTTTTCTATTTTATTTATAATACATTTAAATTTCAACAAGTAGTGTGAAACTTTCATTTTTTTTATAGTCTTAAAAAAATTATCGAGGTCATGGACCTTTTATTATGATCTTGTAACAAAAATTAATTATAAAATATTCGAAATCCTATCTTTACCAATTTTTAATTTCTATTTTGTATAATATATTTTCAATTCTTAGTCTGGATTATTACTAAAATAATAATTTACACACTAGTAACTATTACTTAATTTTATATTTATCCTGAAAAATTTAAAAAAAAAACATAAAATCTTAATTTTACATTTGTTATAGTACCTACTTATAACATACTTATACTAATACATAAGTGAAGAAAAGAAACTTCTTATTTAAATACAATTTCTTTCCTTCTTTCTATCTTAATTTCTACATGGCGAGGAATAGATTAATTAGAGGATTAGTGTGAACGGTGGGTGGCATGAAGAAGGTAACTACAATTGGACCTTCTAGGAAAATGGGAACTTCAAGATTCAATGCAAAGACAAGGTTGGACAGTCCCGTTCCTCGAAAGGTGACCGAGTTGGCTAGAGTATCAGTATTCCAACTTGTTCAGGTAAATATGGTGATTACTGCAGAGAAGATGTTTGGAATATTTGGTGCCTCCATCTTTACATTTTGATTTGGGTATACATATTCATATAGAAAACAAAGTAAGGAAGTGAGCACAAATACCTCATGAAAACAATTAAAGAATAAGTAATTATACATATACATGTATATATATATATATATGGGTTAAATATCTTTTTAGTCCTTGAATTATTTGTCAAAATTGTGTTTCGTCCCTAGGGAAAACTTTGGACTTATTTCGTCCTTATGCTTTATAAACTTGTATAATGATGATGTGTCAGAATTCCTTTTTATCTCTTTATTTTCTTTCTTCATAGTTTCCTACTTCACTATCATCCTTCTCTTAAGTTTCTTTCACTATTTTCTCTTCCATTTCCTTTCATTTTTATCTCCTTAAAGATGATTTTATTTGTCATCAACTTTACACCTATTTATAAAGTATAAGGACAAAATAGATTCAAAGTTTGCCCTAGAGACAAAACACAATTTTGACAAATAATTTAAGGACTAAAAACATATTTAACCCTATATAATATATATATATATATATATATATATATATGTATATATATGTATATATAAATATATACGTGATTATTGGAGAATCATTATTTTAAACTTTGAATTTCATTTATTTAATATATATATATATATATATATATATATATATATATGTATATTTGTATTTCCTTCGATTTCTTCAACACATTTTATGTAACAGTAGTTTTCCTGAAACTATTAATATTTTTTTCAAAACATATTTTAATATTTTTTTTCCTTCAATACTGCTGATTACTTAATGTACATATTTTTACTTTAAGAATATGTATGCATGCGAATTGTCACAATCATCTCGATGTATATTTTAAATTGAATGTTAATGAGTATATGTATTTGTAACACCACCTTTTCTTTGTATGTAGAATGAGTATCAGGAGCTTATGTTTTAATATTATATTTTTCTCGATATATATATAAATATAATTTGGATATTCATATTAATTTATTTAAGAAGATCAACTAGAAATTTTAATTGTAATGACTAATCAGAATAAATGAGTTTTTACCATGGCCATTAACATACTGCAAGATTATCAATCTTGAGTAACATATACTCATTTAAATCCTCAAGGTCCAACTTCTAGCTACAAAATTTTATACTTGAGTTCCTAAAATAAATTTAATATGAATGCAATATATATATATATATCTACGTTGAATCCTATATCAAAATATTATTGCAGTTAAAATGGTAAAATATATATAAACAAGCATGATGACGTTACACCTCACTCAAAATTGAAAGAAAAGAAAAATTTAAATCATGATTACGGTAATTTGTCTCCCTCCCTTACCTTAGAAATTTTTGAAAGCTGTAGAACTACCTTCTGATTGAGTTTTCTCTCTTTCTTTTTACTTTCTCTCCTTTCTTTCTCTCCTCGTGGTCCCAAAATGAGTCCTCCCTGTACCCCTATTTATACTATTTTAGTAATCATTACTTGGTTCAGGTAAAATTTTTCAGGTTGATAGTGTTAGAATAAATGGATGAGTTTAAAAAGAGGGGGTGAATTAAACTCTCAAAAGATTTTCGAAATCCTTGGCCAATTTCAGAAAACCAGATTGCAATTGTAGGTGAAAATCAATTCTTTAAAGATTCTTGAAATGCTTATACCAATATATCATATATCCAATTCAATTAGCAATTACAGAATTTAAAGAAGCAGAGAAAGAAGATCAACACAAGAGATTTATACTGGTTCACCTTCCAATGAAGGCTACATCCAGTTTCCTAAACACCCAAATCAAAGCAATTCACTAAATTTAAGTTTTTACATGAACCCTACATGAAAAACTAAAAAACAGAACAATACACTTGATCTTGAACCCTACAAGATCTGTATGCCCTTGTAAAACCCTGTTACAAGAAAACCCTAATCACCCTGATTAAGAAGAAAAAAACCCAGTACAAGATTACACAAGATTATGGAACGAATTCACCTGATTTACACTTGCAGAAAATGAAACAGAACAAAATTTTAGGTGATGACTTTCTATGGAAATATTCTCAATTCAATTTGATCTTGGACTCCTTGACTGATTTCGCAAATTGATTTAGAATACATGAAAAGTCTTTCTGAACAATGGGTTTCTCTGTAATTGATTCGTTGTCCAGTTCTTTAAAACTCAAAGTATTTAAAACAGAACTGGTTCAGTGATTTAAAACTGTTACTGATAAAATCAGTTACTTAAAACGCGATGTAGCTAGTTGTTTTCATTAAAATTAATTTTTCAGAGAGCACCTAAAATTTAAAAAACTGAAAACAGTCAGTTAAAAACACACTTAAATTGGTGAAAATCATTAAAGGAAAATCCTTAAGTGATTTTAGCCTGTATAAATGCGAATCAACCAGATTTTCCAGAGAGCATGGATTTCTTAAGAACATCTCCTGAATTTTAGCTGATTTAAATTCTAACAAATAGTTAGTTGGAAGAAAAATTCAAAAACAACACTTCCAGAATTTAAGCTTATTAAAATCTTGAAAACAGTTAGTTGAATTCAGCCAGAACAAAACTTAAAAACACCAGTTCAGAAAATTAATTAACTGAAATCCATACCAGTTGGTTAAAATGTTTAAAATTGACTTAGCCATCAAACTAAGAACATTTTAACTTATTGAAAACACGTTTTTAATGAATTAAAAAATAGTTAAAACTTTTAAAACATTTCAAAACATTTTAAAACACAAGATTAAGTCCAAGATTAAATGAAATGCATCTTACTCCACATCCTAAGACACTCTAACACTAATATAAAATATTCATCTTCAAGCATCATCATCTTCATCATCAAAGAGGTTGGAGACATCAAATTAACTTGAAATTAAGTCTTCAAGTCCAATAAACTCCCCATACTTGATGATGACAACCACTTGAAGCATCTATTATCTTTGAAGAATGTAGCAGTCCTAAAAATAAACACATAGCAGAAAAACACAGCAGCAGAAACAAATTCTCCCCATTTACATATTCTCCCCCTTACACATATTCTCCCCTTTACATGTTGTGTCTCAATATTTCTCCCCCTTTGTAATCATCAAATAGCATAAGGAAGAAAAATCCAAATATAGCATATGTAGTAAAATAAGAATTGTTCAACAGACATGGGCATAAGACCCAATTAAAAACCAGCAATAAGTATAAACGAACAACAAAAACAAACACGAAGCAATGAAACGCAAAACATAAATGCAGCAACATATGCAACAGCTACACCAGCAACACTTTAGGAACAACATGCGCATCAGCAATAATGCAACAACAGCAACAACATGACTCCAAAAACCAGCAAACGCAGCAACAACAACAGTATAACTCCAAAAACCAGCAAAAACAACAACAGTTCTTGATTTAGCAGCAACAACTCCTCTCTAATAGTAGAAGAACCAGTTTAATCATCATCATCATCAACCACAGTACTATACCCAACATGAATTTGAGCTAGTTGAGCATGCAGGTCCTTAATACTTTGATCAATGCACCCAAAACGTTCAATGCAATATGAGTGATGATACATTTGACGAGATTGAAGAGTATCAAACCGTTGCAGCACAATTTGCTCAAACTAAGATAATGGAGTGCCACGATCAACAGGAGGAACATATGGCACAATGTCTCCCATCATTGAAGATTCTTCAGCAGCAGTACCAGCATTTGCAGTATCAGTAGCAACACCAGCAACACTTGTTCCAGCGGATCCAGAGGCTTGTCCAGCAACCCATTCACCATCCTTTTTATTAAAGCCAAACTTGAACAAGAAGCTATTGTCCAGTTGATAAGATTTTCCTATATTGATTTTTTGTTCTCCTCTTATATCCACATGAGAATACTCAAGAAATTTTGAAATTAGCAATGCATAGGGAAGACGATAATCAGTTAGCCTCTTTGATTTCAACATGTGATCTTTCAAAATAAGAATCCAATTAATGTTTACATATTTCATCAAGCTAAAAATTAGAACAAGATCACCTTCATTTAAGGTAGCATGGTTACTTCCCCTTGGTGTAAGCATCCAAGTGATTATGAAAGTGAGAATCCTAGCTGTCAAAGTTAGACCTCCAACATGAAATCCCCTTATAGAACCTTGAGGATCTCGCAGACATTCCCTGTAAATCTGAATTTTGTTGAAGTCTTCCATAGAACCAGAATATCCCATACTTACAATGACCCCATCAGATTTGAGTCCAACTACTCTTGTCCAAATTGTATTGCTTATAGTAATATCTTTTCATTTTACTTTGGAGGTGAGAACAGAACCATCATACTTAAGGACTTAAGGTTTCTGTAGAAAACCTTCACTAAATCTGGATAGATGAACCCATTAAGCTCAAGGAATTTTTGCAGCTTGTGAAACTGCATCACGATGATTATATCAGCCATTCCTTCATCCTCCAGCCACTGAAAACTCAGAATCTTTGGTGGATTCACTACCTTTTTACTGATATGAGACTTAAACTTCTCAATTCTTTCATCATCTCCATCAAACCAAGCTTCAATAGAACCAGGTCTATGTGAAGGTGGTGCTGGAATTTCAGGTTCTTTTTGCTTTGAAGATTTACTTGCAGACCCAATAATATTTTATCTCTTTCTGGGATTGCTTGAGGAAGCCATTGCAAAGAAAAATGCAAAGAATAGAACAGAGAAATTGTATGCAGAATTTTCACACAAAGATGATGCAAATAGCATTGCACTTCAGCATGTGTCTTTAAACAATTTTAATCAACAACTTTTAGAAAGAATTCAATGCATTGTGTAGTCAAACAAGCAATCAAAGGCAATATATGTAGCAGAGATATGGAGCAAGTTTTGTTTTTCCAAAGCATTTAGTTAGTTAAGAGAATTTTGAATTTGGAGAAAGAGAAATCAGTTATATGCAAGACAAAAGCACTAAATGACAAAACAATAGTCCAGATTCTTTAACCAGCTGTATTTCAAGTGTAACTGATGCACAACTATCAATAAATCAACTTCAATTCAACAATTGAATGTAAATCAATGCAATTTCTCACCTAATTAGTTATGGTATTTAATTTTTGTATTGTTCCAGACAAATTCAGTTGGTTGATTTTTGCAAAACAGCTGAATAAAACTGATAATCTGATATTGGTTTAATACCAATTAATGAAATTAACTGACTAAATCGATAATAAACTGACTAAACCAGAGAGTGAAATTACTGTAGCCCCAAATTAAGTGAAATAAGTTGATTATAACATGAAATAACTAACTAAAAAATTGAATGTCATTGCAGATTTCATTCTATATCATATAAATTGTAAATATAACTGCAATAAATTAACAAACATGCAAAATTAAACAATCAAACACACAAAACAGTATGTAAAATAACAAGAATAAGTCTCACACATGAATTAAATCTCACTGGAGATATCAAGTACACCTAATTCATTTCTCAATTGGAAAAATCTATCTTTAGAGAGTGGTTTGGTAAAAAAAATCAGCAAGTTGGTTATGTGAATCAATAAATTCAATTATGCAGTCACCTTTTTGAACATGATCTCTTATGAAATGGTGTCTTATTTCTATTATGCTTTATTCTAGAATGCAAAATAGGATTTTTGGTTAAATTGATAGCACTTGTGTTGTCACACCTAATAGGAATGTGATCTAGTTTCAAATCATAATAAAAAAAGTTGTTGTTTTAACCATAGTTTGAGCACAACAACTCCCTGCTGCAACATATTCAACTTCAACAGTACACAAAAACCACACTAACTTGCTTTTTGCTATGCCATGATACTAGACTACTTCCTAATAGATGACAAGTTCCACTTGTGTTTTTCCTATCCAATTTACAACCAGCAAAATCAGCATCTGAATAGCCTACTGGATTAAATGATGCACCTTTTGGATACCATAAACCAACATTAACAGTACCTTTTAGATATTTTAGGATTCTTTTAGCAATTGCAAAGTGTGATTCTTTAGGATTGAACTGAAATCTAGCACACATGCATACACTAAACATTATATCTGGCCTACTAGCAGTTAGGTATAAAAGAGAACCTATCAAACCTTTATACTTAGTGGAATCAAATGGTTTACCACTTTCATCAGCATCAAGGTAGCTGCTGGTAGCCATAAGAGTGCTTGATTCTTTGCAGTTGTCCATATCATACTTCTTTAACAGCTCTTTGCAGTATTTTGATTGATTAAGAAATGTTCCATGATCCATTTGCTTGACTTGTAAGCCTAAGAAGAAGTTTAGATCACCCATCATTGACATTTCAAACTCCCCTTGCATAGCTGCCACAAGTTCTTCACAAAGCTTCTCATTAGTGAATCCAAAAATTATATCATCTACATAAACCTGCACAAGGATTATGTTGTCCAAAGACTTCCTAATGAACAAGGTTTTATCAACTTGGTCCGTTTCAAAACTTCGAGATATAAGAAAGTTACTTAACCTCTCATACCATTGTCTTGGAGCTTGCTTGAGTCCATAAAGAGCCTTTTTGAGTTTATATACATGATTAGGAAACTTGTGATCAACAAATCTAGATGGTTGTGAAACATAAATTTCTTCATTTATATAACCACTCAAAAATGCACTTTTCACATCCATTTGATGAAGTTTGAATCCAATCATACATGAGAAAGCAAGCAATAGCCTAACAGCTTCTAATCTAGCTATAGGAGCATCGGTTTCATCATAATTTATTCCTTCCTCTTGATTATAACCTTTAGCCACAAGCCTATCTTTATTTCTAATTATTATTCCTTGATCATTCATTTTGTTTTTAAACACCCATTTTGTTCCAATTATATTCATTTTAGATGTGCAAGGGACTAGTTCCTAGACCTCATTCCTTTTAAATTGACTAATTTCATCTTGCATAGCTAAAATCCAATTTTCATCAAGTAATGCATCATCAACACACTTAGGTTCAACTTGGGAATCAAATGCAGTAGTTAAACATGTATCATGCATGAATCTTGTTGATTTAATTCAAGGATGAGTAAAAATCTACTCAGAAGTTTTGGTGAAGAATTAAAATCAAATGAATCTTGAAGATTGGAGTTTTGATGATGAAGATACAAGAATCATAGCAACATTAAAGACTTGATTTTATCTCATAAAGGAAGGTTGCATCATGGAAATTAAGGCTGAATAAATATTCAATCAAGGAGAATAAATGCATTCAAGAAAGAAGATTTTGAAGATTTTCTCAAGAGCTAAAGATCTAAGTTTAGAAGGTTCAGTTTTGGGTGTTGGATAAAAAGAGTAAGTCATAATTCCCATCCAAGACCATTTCAATCTTGAGACCAAGTCATATTTTCGCAAAAACCTTTTTCTACGCTTTTAATCGATTAGGAATCGAAATAGAATCGATTATATCACTTAAAATTTGAATTAAATAAGTTTAACGAACAAAATAATCGATTAAGTGGTTTTCATAATCGATTATATTATTTCTGGGTTGCATATAATCGATTATGGTTATAATCGCTAATCGATTATATCAGGAAAAATATGCTTTCCAGTTTCACTCTGATATAATCGATTATAGCTTTTATATAATCGATTAAATACGACATTTTTGCGAATTCAATGCTGAATCAACCTAAGAATGGAAACTTTAAGCTGATTTCAAATTATAAAATGAATGGCAAGGTCTTAGGTTAAGACATATCTGATTAAACACAAAAATACAGGGTTCTTGCACTCAAGTTTTTCAAAACCGCTTTCTTGCTCTCTCAAGGTTGATCTTAGTTCTTGGAAGTGATGATTGCATTGTGCTTAAGCTTTCATATCCAACACTCATCAGGTGTTTTCTTTACTGTTTACTGGTTTATGTAATTCATCCCTTGGATCAGTTCTAAAGGGAGGTGTTTGTTCATCTCTTGTGTGTCAAGAGAGGTGGGATCATCCTTAGTGTGTCTAAGGAGGTGACACTGTTTATCTTTAACTGTTTTTACATTGTGTCACTGATTCGTGTTTGTAATTGCTTTTAAAGATAGTGGGGTTATCATCACGTGTTTGTGGTGATTGGGCGTTAGACGTAGGATTGGCTAAATCTGAACCTATATAAATCTCTGTGTTCAATTTCTCTTCCCCTCTCTCTTTATTTTATACTTGGATCATATTAACATTTATTATCCCAACTGCTCTTATCAAAGGTTAAGGAAAATCCGAATCTTGATTTTAGAATTATTTTTTAAAATTTGGAAAATTATTTTAAAATTGAAAAAGTCTGTTAAAAACCCAATTCACCCCCCTCTTGATTTTTACACTGTCATTATTTCTAACAGATCTTCTAGTAGAAAAACCCTGCTGAACATCACCTATCACAATTTCAATGGATAGCTCATGAGGTACCCTCCATTCTTTGGTTAAATCATTTTCTGCAGATTTCAGTGATGGTGCCAGAATTTCAGCCTGTTCTTTCATACTTTCACTAGCTAAAATTTCGTATGCTGCAGCTTTATCAGTTTGTAATTGTTTAGCTGATACGCCTTCAATTAAATTTTCTTCTCCTGCACTTGCACCACTTATTGCACCCTCATTTTGCACATTAGTCTCATAAAAAACAACATGAATTGATTCGTCAATGACAGTTAATCTTTTTTATAAATTCTATATGCTTTGTTATTAGAAGAATAACCTAAAAACAATTTATCATCAGCCTTAGCATCAAATTTGCCAACTTTTTCTTTTCCATTATTTAATACAAAACACTTGCAGCCAAACACTCTAAGATGTGCTATGTTGGGTTTTCTCCCTTTATACAATTCATAAGGGGTTTTCTTTAAAATAGGTCTTATCAAAACCCTATTTATTACATAACATGCAGTATTTACTGCATCTACCCAAAAATATTTAGGAATATTTGATTCATTAAGCATAGTCCTTGCTAGTTCTTCAAGTGACCTATTTTTCATCTCAACTACATCATTTGGTTGAGGAGTTCTAGGTGCTGAAAAGTTATGTTTAATCCATATTTTTCACAAAAATGATTGAACTTTTCATTTTCAAATTCCCCTCCATGATCACTTCTTAGAGCAATTATGCTGTAGCTGTTTTCAATTTGTAAAACCTTAGCAAGTTTCTTAAAAGCATGAAATGCATCATTTTTATTTGTAGGGAATAAAGTCCAAGTAAATCTAGAATAGTCATCAACAATAACTAAAGCATAATAGTTTCCACCAATACTCATGGTTCTAGATGGACCAAACAAATCTAAATGCAGCAATTCCAAAGGTTTTGATGTAGACACATAATTTTTCAGATTAAAAGATACTTTGGTCTGTTTTCCTCTTTGACATGCATGATAGATTTTACCTTTTTCAAATTTCAGCTTTGGTAGCCCCAAAACAAGCTCTTTTGAAACCAGTTTTTCTAAATGTTTCATGTTGATATGTGCAGCTCTTCTATGCCAAAGCCATGAGCTATCTTCTTTAGACATGAGACATGTAAAATTATTTGCACTCACATGATCAAGATCAAGCATGTATATATTTTCAATTCTCTTTCCTAGCATACAATTTTTTTCATAATTTTTCTCAATAATTTGGCAATGATTTGTTTCAAAGGTAATTCTAAAACCTTTATCACACAACTGGCTAATACTAAGAAGATTATGCTTCAAACCTTCAACATATAACACATTTTCAATAAGGATTGAAGAAATGTTACCAACATCACCACTTCCAAGTATTTTCCCTTTGTTATTGTCTCCATATGTGACAAAACCTTCATTCTTCGAGGTGAGTTTGACAAACTTTCTTTTGTCACCACACGTATATCTTGAACAGTCACTATCTATATACCACAATGATTCTTTGGACTTCAAGAACACCTACAAAACACAATTAATGGAGAATATTTGGTACCCACATCAATTTGGGGTCCATGAAAATTAGTTACCTTTCTATCACATTTTGGCTTCCAAACATATTTGCCATTAGGAACTCCAAATTTTTTTATATTGCAAGACTTTGAAGCATGTCCTTTGTTCATACAATAAAAACATGTAATGAATGAAGTGTTGGATGATTTTCCATGTGAAAAGAAATTTCTATAAGGCTTTTGTTTATTTTGAAAATCATTTGTAAATCCAAGTCCAGCTCTATTTATTACACAATTTTGAAAGCCTAAGAGGGTATCCAAATTGACTCTTCCCATGGTGAATCTAGCTAGAGCTTTGTTCAAATACTCAATTTTATCTTCCAAAATTTTGCAGTTTTTGCAAACTTTTGCAGCATGATCACAGTTGCAATTTGAAGCTTTATAAATAATTTCAAGATTCTCAAAATCAATTTTTGAATTTTCCATCTCTTTCTCTAGCTCTTTCACCTTGTTCTCTAACCAATTATTCATACCTTTAAGCTTATTGTTTGAACAAGCAACTTTATTAGCTTCTTCATGCAATTCCAGAAAATTATGTAGCAGCTAATCATAATTTGCACAAACTTGAGTTATTGAGGAACTTACACTACTTGTTGTATCACAATTAGTCATAAGACAAAGATTGGACTTTTCATCCTCACTTGAAGAATCACTACTAGAGGAGACATCATTCTCATCCCATACAATATATGCCTTCTTGGTTTTGGATGATTTTTCATGTTTCTTTTCTCCATTCTTTTCTTTGTTTTGAGAATATGGACATTCAACCTTAATATGTCCTTGTTTTCCACAACCAAAACAACTAAAGTTTGGAGAAACCAAATCAGATTTTTTATTGTACCTCTTGTGTTTGTAACCTTTGTTCTTGTATTTCAAGAACTTGTTGAACTTTCTCACTAAGAGGTTTAGATTTTCTGCATCATTTTCTTCATGTGTTTCATCATCACTAATCTCCTCTTTATGAACCAAAGTCTTCAAGGCCAGCCCCTTCTTTTTCTTGTTAGTTTCCTCTTGTTCAACAAGCCTATTCAGCTCAAGTTCATGCTCCCTCAACTTTCCAAAAAGTGCAACAACACTCATTGTTGTTAGGTTCCCTAGATTCAGAAATTGCTGTCACTTTAGGTTGCCAATTTTCGTTCAAACACTTCAGCACTTTTATGTCCAGCTCTTCTTTCTCAAACACTTTGCCAAGACCTATTAGATGATTTACAATGTGTGTAAATCTTTTCTGCACATCTGAAATTGTTTCTCCTAGCAACATCCTAAACATTTCATATTCTTGGATTAAAGTGTGTTTCCTAGCTCTTTTAACATCAATGGTACCTTCATGTGTTACTTCCAACACTTTCCACATTTCTTTGGCATTGGTACACTGTGAAACATGAAAAAATTCATTAAGATTAAGTGCAGATGTTATAATATTCTTTGCTCTATAATCATACTGCACTTTCTTTTGTTCTTCAGCATTTAAACTATCCCAAGGTTTCTCTTCATCTTTATACTTGTCTTTAGGGATATATGGTCCATTGATTATAGCATTCCAAATACCTTTATCAATTGATTCAATGAAAATCTTCATTCTTACTTTCTAAAAAGGGTAGTTTACACCTGAAAACATTGGTGGTCTGTTTACAGAAGCACCCTCTGCAAAAGGTAATTTCCCTTCAACCATGTTTTTGAAATTTTCAGAAAAACTTGAATATTTTACAAGAACCAGCTCTTGATACCAATTGTTAGAATAAATGGCTGAGTTTAAGAGGGGGTGAATTAAACTCTCAAAAGATTTTTGAAATCCTTGGCCAATTTCAGAAAATCAGATTGCAATTGTAGGTGAAAATCAATTCTTTAAAGATTCCTAAAATGCTTATACCAATGTATCATATATCCAATTCAATTATCAATTACAAAATTTAAAGAAGCAGAGAAAGAAGATCAACACAAGAGATTTATACTGGTTCACCTTCCAATGAAGGCTACATCCAGTTTCCTAAACACCCAAATCAAAGCAATTCACTAAATTTCAGTTTTTACATGAACCCTACATGAAAAACTAAAAAACAGAACAATACACTTGATCTTGAAACCTACAAGATCTGTATACCCTTGTAAAACCCTATTACAAGAAAATCCTAATCACCCTGATTAAGAAGAAACAAACTCAGTACAAGATTACACAAAATTATGGAACGAATTCACCTGATTTACACTTGCAGAAAATGAAAAAGAACAAAATTCAGGTGATGACTTTCTATGGAAAGATTCTCAATTCAATTTGATCTTGGACTCCTTGATTGATTTTGCAAATTGATTTAGAATACTTGAAAAGTCTTTCTGAACAATGGGTTTTTCTGTAATTGATTCGTTGCCCGGTTCTTTAAAACTCAAAGTATTTAAAACAGAAATGGTTCAATGATTTAAAACTGTTACTGATAAAATTAGTTAGTTAAAACGCGATTTAGCTAGTTGTTTTCACTAAAATGAATTTTCCAGAGAGCATCCAAAATTTGAAAAACTGAAAACAGTCAGTTGAAAACGCGATTAAACTGGTGAAAATCATTAAAGGGAAATCCTTAAGTGACTTTAGCTCGTTTAAATGCGAATCAACCAGATTTTCCAGAGAGCATAAATTTCTTAAGAACAGCTCCAAAATTTTAGCTTATTTAAATTCTAAAAAATTGCTAGCTGGAAGCAAAATTCAGAAACAACAGTCCAGAATTTAAGCTGATTAAAATCTTGAAAACAGTTAGTTGAATTCAGCTAGAACAAAACTTAAAAACACCAGTTCAGAAAATTAATTAACTGAAATCCATACCAGTTGGTTAAAATGTTTAAAATTGACTTAACCATCAAACTAAGAACATTTTAACTGACTGAAAACATGTTTTTAATGAGTTAAAAAACAGTTAAAACTTTTAAAACATTTCAAAACATTTTAAAACACAAGATTAAGTCCAAGATTAAATGAAATGCATATTCCCCACATCCTAAGACACTCTAACACTAATATAAAATATTCATTCTTCAAGCATCATCATCTTCATCATCAAAGTGGTTGGAGACATCAAATTAACTTGAAACCAAGTCTTCAAGTCCAACAGATAGTAGATAACTTCTTGTTAGTTTGAGATAAGGTATAGTACTGATGATACTAAATGAAACAGTGATAAACTTTATCTTATAAGGATGTGACATTAGGATAAAATCAAATTGAGTTTAATATAATATTATATATATATGTGTGTGTGTGTGATGTGGATATTCTAACATGAATTCGATCTTGGTATAATGGTTCTGCTGTGAGCTCTTCTTCATAATAGGGTGTGGGTTTGATTCTATGTGAATACATATTTTCTGTATTTTTTTAATAGATTTTCTAAATTTTCACAATTTCCGGAATCGATCTCGTCTCTTGATTCACTTTCCGAAATCGAGGTTTCGATTTCCAAAATCGATATCATCTTTTGATTTTGAAAAGTGAATCAAGGTGATGAGATCGATTTCAAAAATCAAAGTCAAAGTTTGATATCGATTCTGGAAATCGAAACCTCGATTTCAGAAAGTGAATCAAGAGACAAGATCCATGAGACCTGTGGACTTTTGTTTCCTTGTTGTATAGTATTTGGTCGTCTTCCGGTTCTTCACAAGATGTTCATAAAAAAACAACTAAGCCTGCTTGTACTAGATGCAATCTTATGGTGATTCATACTTGACAATTTCGTTAGATATGGCAAAACTTGATATTAATTGTTAACATCAAAACTTAGTGTTACTTTTTGGTATACACACCTGTTTTTATCTAGGCTAAAGAAGCAAAACACAAAGAAGACTTAAGAGAAGCGGATCGCAAAACAAAGCCTTATCCCTGAAGGGTTTCAAGGAACCATTAAAGATACTTGGGTAGCATTTACGGAACATGGTGTAAAAATTCATCTCCCACATTTAGGAGGAGAACGACATGTTCTCAAGCCAGAACAACTCATTTTTAGACACACGAGAATAACTCATTTTGTGCTAGAGAATGACCGTTCTGCGAGTAGAAAATGTGTATAAATAGGGCACTCTTTCACACACATCATATGGACAAAGTACTCAGAATACTAACGGGAACACTTTGCAATTGTAGATCTGATTCTTTTCCTTTTCTACGAGTAATAAAAACCTTGATTCGGAGGTTCTTATGTTTTTCATCTTCTTATTTCTCATAAGTTTTATTCATCGCTTTTATAGTCTTTATCATTGCTTCTCGTTTGAGATTATTAGATACAATCCTTTATTACTTCTCCTTTGGGTTAGGGATCAGATCATAAATAAAATAATAATCATGTAGATAATCAATTAAAGTTGCTTTTGTGTAACTCCCTACCCTCTTTTGGGGGCTAGGACAAATAAAGAGTAGTACTCCTATGATGCAGGGTTTTATCCTTTCAGGTTTTAGGGCAAATAAGAATAAAAGAGAGAGTAATACTCTTGTGGATGCACCTCTTGTTTGCCCTCTCTCAAGGTGGGGCAAATAGGGGAATTTCATCTTTATCACTCTTCTATTCATTTTCTTTTCTTTTTCTTGACGTAACCCCTTTACCTCCATTGGGTTCGGGGAAAATAAAGATAAAGTAGAATAAAAGGCTTTTGTCACTAATTAATTTATCATTTATATTTTTTGTAAATAATTAACTTTCTTCTTACAATGATAAGACAAAAACAATGATTTGAAATTTGGTTTTAATTGCGAATTTATCATAATTACCAATAATGGGCATTGCAAGGATGCTTAACATCTTTCTCACATGTAACGAATTCTCAAACCCCATTTTTGGTTGTGTTAACCTAAATTTGTTTTTTTATTAAAAAATATATATTTTTCCAATATTTTAAATAAAATATTAGTGACAACTCCTAAAATCCTAATTTTTCACAGAGTCCTGGAAATCCGTTGACGAAATTTGAAATAAAAAAACAAAACATGTAGACTTACGTTTAATTATCTAAGTTTTAAGAAGCTCTATTTTAAACTTTTATATTCTTTCTTCAATTTTTTTTATAGTTGTTTGAGTGTTTTCAAGTGAAGGATTGTTTGTAAACTTATTTTTCAAAAAATTGGTCTATTTTAACAAAAAATTTACCAAACTTTTAGTTTTTTTATAAGTTTGGGATACGAAACGGGAGAGAAATTGAATGGAAGCTCATGACAAAGTGAAGGCTTGATAAATGGACCCTTATTTAAATTGTCTCATTTGTCATAAGATAGAAGGTCACAACCTTCAAAACATTGGTATATATTTTGTTAGGGGCTTTAAGAATGATAAATTTATTTTTCTTGAGAAATCCATTTTGTTGAAACTCAAACCTGTGTACTTTAAAGATGCTAATAAACTCAAATAAAAATATGTAGTCTCCATTTCTTAAATAAATTTCTTTAATTCTTTTTTCAGTATAATAATAGTTATTATAATGTTTATGTTTAAGTTCATTCCATATAGTTTGAAATTTATTGAATTTTATAATAATTTGAGTGATAAAATGTAAAAGAAAATATTATAATTTAATAATAATATCTAAAAAAACTTAAATAATAAGATTTGTATAATAATAATAATTATTATCAAAAAATATAAATTAAGTTTAATTTATATTTTAATCTAATGCTTTTTTTTACTATGACATAAGAATCTTTGATTTTGGTATATATAATTTAAAATATGATTTTAGTCTTTATAAATGGAGTGAATTTTAGTTTTAATTATATATAAATATATATATAAATAATCTCTTGTAATTTTGAAATCTCTATTGGTCTTTGATATTTCATTTGAGATAGATAAAAAAAATATTATAAATTTCAATTCTTTTCAAAGTATTACATATTGATATAATATTATCAATACTATGAGACATTATTTGAAATAATTACTTAACTTTTCATTTAATACGTAAATATTTAAATAATTTCACATAATATTAAAAAGAAAAATATTTTAAATTTTAAATAACCAAAATTAAATATTCTTTTTACATAAAAAAACAAAATTAACGTATTTTACATTGACTAGAAATATATTTAATTGTAATATAATTTAACGACCCAAATGAACCTGATATAATTTGAAACGAATCAATCTAATTCAAACTAATTATGAATTGAACTGTTTAACTTTTTTGTAGTAATATGTTTAAATTTTATTTTACCTTAGAATAAAACTCTATCCGAATATTACATTGTAAAACGTGTCATCTCATTCGAGTGTTTCTTTTGGCGCATGAAATGTTGACACGTCATTGACACAGTTGACACTGACGAGCAAAGATGATTGGACGGTCAGAGTGTCCTGCCAAACCTAATAAGATTGAGTGGGGAAAACACCAACCATCACACACAAAACGTGAGGCCCCAACAAAAACAAGTATCATGCCTTCATGCCCTTCATAAAATACCTTTTTAAGGTAAAAAAAATATTATATTTTTAAATCTTAGAAGATGGATTTATCAGTTTAAAAGTGCTTGGATCAAAATTAAGTTTCAAGAAATATTAAAAGAAAAAAGTTGTCTTTTACCGAAAAATATTAAAAAAGGCATAATATTCAATTTTAGTTTCTTAAAAAATAGTTAAATTCTTATTCAAATTTTAATATTTTTATTTATTTTTTAAAATACTTACCAATTTAAGTTATTTTTTTATTAAATTATTAAATTTATTGTTCATAACTTTTATCGCGAGAAATCTAAGAATAAAAGTGATTAAAATAAAATAAAATCTAAATATTTTATTATTCAATTTAAAAAAATTATAAATAAAAAAACTAATTATTCAAATTTTATAAAAATCACAATTTTTTAAATAATTTTCATCTTCCTTTTTTCAATAAATTATACTAATTATAAAATATTCAAAAAATTATATTTTTATAAATTTTTTCAAAATTTAGAGAATATTTTGATATAAAAATATATTTTAAAATCCCAATTCACTCCATACTTAAAATTAGATAAAAAAATTATTTTAATAATATTTGGAGAATGCTTATAACTTGATGATAATTAGATATGAATTCATGGGACTCGTTTTTAGTTTGAAAAAAAAGAAGTTGACCAAGTTTATATTTGAATTTGAGTTTTTTTCATTTCAAGAAATTATGGTTGGAATGGATAATACAATTCCTATCCAATCTCATATATATTTTCGTCTTGTCTTTAAATTTAAATTTAAAATATAAAATATTAGCTATACTTTTAATATTTTTTTTTATTTTTTAAATATAAAAGGTCACAATCTCTTTTATATTTTACACTCTCTTTTTTTTACCATTCATTACTTTTTCAAATTTTTTAATCTTTTCAACCAATTTCAATATGTTATTCTCTTTCTTCCATCTTTTACACATTTATTTTTCTTAATCCTTTCAATTAATATGGTAAAACTATAATATTAGTTATTTATTTAAATTTTTAGATGTATTTAAATTTTATTTAAAATTTATATTTTATTTTTAAAAATATAATATTTTAAAAAAATGAGATTAAGATAGGATGAGGTGGTTCTATAGAATGAATATAGAAATTAAATTTCTAGTTCTAATGAAGATCAAAGACAATAAATAAGATCAGAAGTAAAAACTCATAATGGCCCCACTCTCCCCACACCATTACCATATCTATTATTCACCATTACCAGTTTTCAATTTTAGTAATATTGTTTATATACTATGCATTATCGGTCAGGTTTAATAATTAATTTATTCGAAAAAAAATTGAATAATTAATTAATTAATTAATATTATATTTAAAGATATAATACTCCTTTAGTTTTAAATTATAAGATATACTTGATAAATTCTCACAGATTAAGTAAAGTAATTAATTTGTTTAATTTTTTATAAATCTTCCATTTTTATCCTTATTAATTACTATTAACTAAATTAATTGAAATTAAATAAGAAGTTCTTATAAAATGAATTAATCTTTTAATGAAATTGTAGAGATTGGAATTTTAATAGTTTTGAATTCATTTCAAAATTATTTTTAAATAATTTAAAATCAGAACTACTAATTTTTTTAATTAAATATCTTAATCAAAATTTTTAATTCTCACAAAACTACAAATGATTATATTAAAATTTTATTTTAAATTTTAAATCAAAATCTTTAATTTCCACCAAATTGTAAATGACTATGCTCAAAATTTATTTTAAAATTTTACTCAAAATCTTCAATTCTCACCAAAATGCAAAATAGAAATACTGAATTAAAATGACATAGATACTGCAACTTCAATTTGTATTACAACTTGAAAATACCAGTTCATATAGATTTGATAAAAGTTAAATTAATACTCCTGAAGATGATATTAATAGATGATAATAAAATATGAAAAGTTAGACTAATAAAAAATAATTAATTCTTAGTTCCTGATTTTATTTTCTCTTTCTACTATTTAATAGTAATATATATAATTATGTTATTAATATGGGTATATAAGAAAAAAAAATTATTGAAATTCTAAAATGTTTTATGAAATAACTTTTCTTTTAAAAATTTGCCTTATAATTTAAAAGGGAAAGAGTATTTAATATTTTTATCAATGTATTAAAACTTAATAAATGTGTTATTAATGTAAAATTAAATGACTATGTATAGATATTAAAGCACATTAATAATACTATTAATGTACAATTATAAATTTGCTAGGATAATTTTTCGTAAAAATATAACAAAAATGTTAAAAGTTTCACTAAAAGGTTTTAGTTATTATAAACACCCATTCTAAAATAGAGTGAATTGAAAATAAAAATAAAAATAAAGAGACAGATATATGGTAAGAAAGCTGATAAATGTGTATTTTTCATAATTATATGAATAAAACATAAAATAGAAAACGAAAAAATAATACAATACAAAAGTAGGAAGACAAATATGACATTGTAAGAAAAATAGACATGCCACTAATATATCTAAATGTAATAAGTGACAAAATTAAGAAAAAAGTAAAAAGATATAAGTAATACATAAAATTTAAGGTATACTCATAATTTAAAAAAAAATATAGATTTAATTATATTTTTGTCTTTATAACTTTGATTAATTTGATCTTTATAAATTTAATAGTTGAACTTAAACAACATATGTGAAAACAATCATTTGTTACTATTTAATTTTTACAATACATGTTGATGTGATAAATTTAATAAACATATATACTTTATTAATTATATAATTTTTACAAATTAAATATTTTAATATGAAATATTAGATACATTGTAAAAGAAGTTAAACAATAAAATAATTTATAAAAGTTACCTTCTCATCTCAAAATAAATTAGTTACTTATATTACAACATGATGGAAAGTCATGAAAAAAGTAAATTAAACAATAATTTTCTTATTTTTTGAACAACTTTTACTTTATGGGTGATTTCAATCGTTAAAAAAAAATACATATATTGGTTATCTATAAGAAGATTGTGTTTTTTTAGTGTACATCTTTTTTCTTCTTTTTATCTTACAAACAAAATTAATAAAAATAATTTATTATAATTATATATGAATTTTTATCTTATACTTTTTATACTTTACATAAAGAAGATTTTTCTATTTTTGTGTACATAAATTTTTACTATTTTATTTTTAAAATTTTATAATTATCATTTTTTAAAATTTAATTTAAATTAAAAAATCATAGATATAATAATTTTTTTCAAATTCAAAAATTATAAATATAATAATTTTTTTCAAATTCAATATAAAAAAAACTACACATGTAATAAAAAATTATAAAACATTTTTATTAATTATTTACTTTTTATTATCCTAAAATTATAAAAAGGTGAACATAGGCCTAAGAGTATAAAAAGCATAAAAGACATCACTATTTTTTATAACCTAATTTTTTCATAACCAACCAAAAATAAATAACAATTTTTTTTTCAAACAAACCAAACAAATGCTCACCTGGGAACAACTTCCGTTAAGTGGCTCACATTAAATATAAATAAATTAAATTAAATTTTCAGTTCTCTCTGCCTTTGGCTCCTTCTGCAAACACTGGCAGAGTCTGGTTTCCATCACAAGCACTTCATTCATTCACAATTGACATTCCCACCAAAACCATAACCACAACCACCACTTTCTCTCTCTACCTTTCTCTCTCCAGAACCAAAGTTAAGAAGAAAGAGTCACAATTTCCTCATGGATGCAGCATCACAGCTTGTCCACTGCGGAATCGATCCCTTCCCTCGCGGCTCTCCTTCTCCACGCCGTCAACACAGTCTCCTCCATCTCCGCCGCCGTTCCAGTCGCGTCTTTGCTGTCTCTGCCGAGCCAAAACCGGCGCGGCAAAAAATTGTCAATGGAGCGAATTCGAGCAAAGCAGTCAACGGAGTTTCTACGGTAACCTCTAGGATCCCTGAATCTACCGAATCGGACTTCGTAACACGGAATCAGTTCAAATTCAATCTAGTGTTGTTTAATTCACTGAAGATAATTAGTCTGCCTTGCTTTTTTATTGTTGTTTGTGACGGTGATAGAAAATTGGAGATGTTTCGAAGGAGATTAAGAGAGTGAGGGCTCAAATGGAAGAGGACGAACAGTTAGCTACACTCATGAGAGGACTTCGAGGCCAGAATTTGAGGGACTCGCTCTTCGCTGAGGATGATGTTGAACTTCGTCTTGTTGAGGTGTTGAATTGAAATTCTTTTTGGAAGAAACAATGTTTTAACCCGTAATTCCAGTTAATTTCACCAGATACTCTTGTTTCATGTGTGTTTTGCTTATGAGTTTAATTACAAAAAAATTGGATAAAATTGTAAACTTCATACAACATTATAACTAAACCAATAAAAAACTTTCAAAAAATTATGAGTTTAAGGTATTTAAAATTTTACACTGCATAAAACACATTTCACCTAGAAAAAAATTATATACACAACTTTAGTAGGTATAATTTTCTAACTTGATTATTATTAGACTCAAGAGAGTTAACATGCATGTGGAATTATGATTAGATAAATGTAAGAAGTTGACTCTGTTTTGTTGTCATGCATGTAGTATATTCACCAAAGTTTAAAATTATTTTTAATCTAAAAAATATCTTCAATTCTTAGAAAAAATTATTTTAGTTTTTATGTATAATAAAAGTGCTATATTTTTAGTTCTTTACCTTAGACTAAACTCACAAAACCTTTTACAATATTTAGAAATGGATTTTTTTTGGATAATAATTAGAATAAAAGAAAAATTGCTTAATAAATTAAACTTTGTTTTGCATAAAAAGTGACAAAAGCTGTAAATCATTGATGTTTTATGATTTCTATCAACTCCCTCTTTTCCTTTATCATTAAAATTTTCGATAACTAGTGGAGTTGAATAGGTATTGTCATATATTATTTTCTTTCAGAAGTAAACTTCTTTGGACTTCATTTTCGAAAATATTTTTCCGTAACATATAACATTCCCCTGGAGAAAAGACATATTTATAGGTAAAAGTTATTACTATTATAATTTCCGGTGGTTGTTAATTTTCAATGGGAAAGTAACTAGATTAGGAATGTAACAGAGTTTGATAATTTGTGAATGCTGTAGGTGGATGAGAGTAGTGAGTTTTTGCCTTTGGTATATGATCCTGCCAGCATTTCTGCCTATTGGGGAAAACGACCACGGGCTGTTGCAACTCGCATTGTGCAGTTGTTATCTGTTGCTGGAGGTTTTCTTTCCCGTATTGCCTTGGATGTGATTAAGAAGAAGGTTAAGGAGGTAATTCTCCAATGTCCCTGTGGACTAAAATATTTTACCGGCATTCTTAAGCTGATGGTTTCTGTTGCTCTAATTTTCTTCAGTCTGCTTGCTGCATTCTGATTCTTGTGTGTTTCTTAGCTGCTTCAGAGAAAAAGTAAAAAAAAATAAAAAATCGTAATATAGGTTTTTAGTGTTTTTATCACCTGTGGAATCTACAATTTTTTGTTTCTAAGGTTATTATAGAAAAAGATGCAAACTAGTCCTAAATAAAGCTCACTGGTGAAAATACAAACTAGACAATGAACATAACATGGTAACTAACTACCCTTATAACTAACTTATATGAATTACCGACTAACATAAATATAAGTAAGAAGTTTTATAGTTTTTGAAAAGGTGATAATATTTAATAGAAGTATTTTAGTCATTATACAATAAATATACAGTATACAATAAACATATGGTAACGAGTAAAACATTGAAAGTCTTTTTTTTTTTTTTCACTAGGTGGGGTTTACTACATGGCTGAAACTGAAACAATGACGTAATGTCTTGACATAAATCATGTCTAATGACTTTGTATACTGTAAATACATAAATAAACTATTTTTACAATATTTTTTATAAATATGTAAGCAATACTGTACATTTTTGTTACATATCCAAATAATGAACAAATAGGCAGTATTGAAGAGCTTATGGCTTGAGTTTATGTTATGTATGGATTAATATTTAAGCTTTTAACGGGTTTTTTATATTTCGTTGTCATTGTTCAAAATGCAACCTTCAAGATTACATTTTGGTTACTTTTTTTGTCTTTTTGCATAACCAGAATGAAGTTGCTCGGGCCATTGAGCTACGTGAAATTGTGACATCTTTAGGTCCAGCGTACATTAAACTTGGGCAAGCATTGAGCATTCGACCTGATATACTGTCACCTGTAGCAATGACGGAGCTGCAGAAGCTTTGTGATAAAGTAAGCTTGTTATTGTTTTTCTCTTCAGCACATGTAATTGTTTCTATTTTAAAATAAATCTAAGTGTCATATTTTGTTATTGGGACAATTACCAGTCAGAGAATTTTTTTCTTTTAACAATTAGATTTGTAAGACAATTTTGATTTATTTCTGCATTCAATTTGAAAACCTTAAAAACAAAATTCTTATTCTTCATTTAAGTAAAATGTAACAAGTTAGACTGGTAGCGTTTTTAGAATTTATGTTCTAATTTTTTAAATAACTTACAATATTTCTTCTGTTAGCTTAGTTAGTTATTTAGAATTCGAGATTCCTTTAAACAACAATCACATATTAGCATTCGCACAGTCTCGTCTTGATTTCTGATATCGCGAGTATTATTCTTTTTGCTGAGATTGCTTTGTTTTTGATGGGGGTGTGGGGGGATACCGTAAAATATGAAGGTTCCTTCATTTGCAGATGATGTGGCTATGGCTCTAATTGAGGAGGAACTTGGTCAGCCATGGCAAAACATCTATTCTGAACTATCATCTTCTCCCATTGCTGCTGGTACTCCAGACAACCAGTTAGATATATTACTTTCTAAATAGAAAAGTACAGTCTCTCAGAGCTGGTTTTCTATGTTAATTAATTAGCAGGTATTTATCTTTCTGTGAAACCTATGCAGCATCTCTTGGACAGGTATATAAGGGTCGCCTAAAGGAAAATGGGGATTTGGTGGCTGTTAAAGTGCAAAGGCCTTTTGTTCTGGAGACAGTTACAGTTGATTTATTCATTATTAGGAACCTCGGTTTGGCTCTACGAAAGTTTCCTCAGGCAAGTTAAATTCTTGAGAGCAGAGACTTAAAGTCGGATCCATATTTATTTCTTAAAGATGACACTTCGTAGTAAACTGGGGATAATAAATTAATTAATCGTTATAAATGTTGTGTTCTCAACCAAAACCTCTTTTTACCTAATATTTTGTAGGTTTCCATTGATGTTGTTGGGTTGGTTGACGAGTGGGCTGCTCGATTTTTTGAGGAATTAGACTATGTGAATGAAGGTGAAAATGGGAACCGTTTTGCTGAAATGATGAGGAAAGACCTACCGCAGGCGAGTCTGTTAATTTTTTATTTCTTTTCTTCTTTTACCACTTTTAATTTTTAATCATATATAAATCATGCATTTTTTTTTATTCAACTTCAATATATATGGTGAATCAGATGATGGTAGCGGTAGGTGATGCAACCATTATCTTTTCTAGGTCTGTGCATTCAGAGCAAACATCTTAATTCACTAGATCGTCTTCCTTACAATAACCTGCTGCTGTCCAAAGGAAATTTCATGTAATTATGTGATATCTCCAAGCAACTTCCACTTAAGCTCAGAAAGGGAAAATAAAGATATGTAACTTAGATGGATGACCTTTAATTTGATTAATTTGACTTAATGACTGAATAAGAAAAGCCTTTCCAACCTTGTAAATTTTTTATTAAATTTCTTACACCAGAGAAAACTAGATGTCAGTGTCTATCACAATGGGACCTAAGAGCACATGAATTATATTCAATATCTAAACTTCTCAATTTGGTAAAACTAGACTGTTTGAGCATAATATTCATATAGCTTGTTCTAAAATCTTTTGCTTTTGCTTTTAGTTGCTTAAAAAAAGACAACTATTTTAGGTGTCTATGAATGCATGATAGGGACAATAGCTATTTGTTTGTGATTTTTTTCTTTAATATTTTTGGACTGTTTATAGACGTATAGGTACTCGAATGTATCGTGGAATAATGATTTGTGGGTTTGTACTTCATAGAAAGTAGAAATACCAATAAATATAATTTAATTCACATTTTGTGTACTCTAAACGAACTGATGTTTTAATTTCATGGAAGAAAAATTAAAAAGAAACAAGGCCGAGTTTTGTCAGGATGGAATGATATTGCTTTAAGGGACTGATATTTACTAATGGCCAAGATGTTATTGTATTTTCCTAACGACTATATGTTTTGACTGAGAATATTAGGCTATATTTCTGGCCATTAAGTTACAAATTTATTGTGACTAATGGATATCGAGCTCATTGTTAATGTGTGACATCTTTTCCACCAATCATCAGTATCAGCAAATACTGTAAATGGTCATGAAGAGAATTTTCTTGCATCTTCTGACCGTTTTAGTTTCAGGTTGTCATACCAAGAACCTACCATAAATATACGTCAAGGAGGGTTCTCACCACAGAATGGATTGATGGAGAGAAGCTTTCGCAGAGCACAGAAAGTGATGTTGGAGAGCTAGTTAATGTTGGAGTCATCTGCTATCTGAAACAGGTAGTTTTGGTGCTTTCGCTGGTATTATGCATTATAATCACTCGGCTTTCAGCTAACATTTTCTAATGCAGTCATTGTGCATCATTAATGTTATATATTTGATTGTTTGTCCTTACAATAGGTAGGTTGTTTACATATTCGGTAGACCATTGTGTAGTTTAATGTAACACATGATGATATTCCCAAACTTGGGTCCATGTGCATATTGCATTGGCTATGGTTATTGCAATTTGCAAGTTTTCAGACAGTCTTGTATTTCAAGAAAATTTTGTTATATGTTAATATGTAAATTCTGGTGAAACTATTCTATTTTTTGTACTAATATATTTTCATTTTGTTTCAGCTTCTTGATACTGGATTTTTTCATGCTGATCCACACCCGGGAAATTTGATCCGCACACCTGATGGAAAACTTGCCATACTTGACTTTGGTAAAAATTATTTTTGTAGTTGGTACTGAAATATTGTATATTAGTAGATTAATTTTTAACTTGTGATTTGGGAGACATTGATGCAACTTCTTTTAATGCTTAGTTTACTGTCCCAAGTCTGATAATAATTGCATTTTATGAAGTATTATAAGAAACTATATATTTCCTTCTTATATTAATATTTAATCAAGAGGAGTTTATGACACCATTTATCGTCATGGTTTTCTCAATTTTCCATTTTTTAATTTGAAACGAAAATATCTACTCTGTTCTTTTCTACCTGAGAAATGAATATCCATTCCTGACCAGACAACAAATTCAAGAAGTATCTGGTTACTGGTTAAAAGTTAATTATATAAGATTTAGAAAATTTTTAAAAAACTATTTTAGAAAATGATTTCTTTTGGTATTTTATGAAATATTTTACTATTTTAGAAAATGATTTCTTTTGGTATTTTATGAAATATTATACTATTTTAGAAAATGATTTCTTTTGGTATTTTATTTTATGAAATATTTTCAATGTAATTTTGAATGAGTAACGCTGTATCTTCTTACATATCTTTGTATTTGTTTATAAAGAAAGTATTTAAGAAAGAATAAATATATTAATGTATTATTTTTGGTGAACTATATATTTAATATATTGATACATAAAAAGATTAAATATTTTCTTTATTTAGCAACTAAGAGGATTGCTGGGAAGGTATTGTCGGAGAATTTATAATTTTTCAATTTAAAAGATGGGAATAGTGAGATTTTTTTTTCACCATACACTCCAAGTATAAAAACAGAAGTGCTTTCATTACCTAATGATGCAATTTAATCCTTGTTGTGGTTCACCAAGAATAATTTGTTTATGGAAAATTAAATGTGAATTTACAAGAATATAGTAGCAATACTGGAATTGCAAACTTGCCAAAATTTTTGGATGTTGTTTGTCGCCTATCTTTATAAAAAAATTAGGAAAGTGTTGTGCTTTATTTGCAACTGTGCCTGGATATTGTTCTTCACAGTGGTCCTGTTGACATGAACAACTATATTGCTTAGTCTACTTTTTTGTTCCAAGATCCTAATTATCATGACAAATGATGGAAGTTTTATATTGCACCCAGGGCTTGTGACAAAACTGACTGATGATCAAAAGTATGGAATGATTGAAGCAATTGCACATCTCATCCATCGGGATTATCCAGCCATAGTAAAAGACTTTGTTAAACTTGATTTCATTCCAGATGGTGTCAATTTGGAGCCTATCTTGCCTGTTCTTGCCAAGGTTTTTGATCAGGCATTAGAAGGTGGAGGGGCTAAAAACATCAATTTTCAGGAGCTGGCTTCAGATTTAGCTCAAATTACCTTTGATTATCCTTTTAGGATACCCCCATACTTTGCCCTTATAATTAGAGCTATTGGTGTTCTGGAAGGGATAGCATTAGTAGGAAACCCTGATTTTGCCATCGTTGATGAGGCCTATCCATATATTGCGCAGGTATAACAGTCTCAGGAATTTTTGGTTATCCGTTTCATTCTTTAGATATTGGCTTATATTCTTTCCCAATGGGTACATGTTCATGTTAATTTTCTGCATAATTCATCACTGTGTATTTGCTTGCGAATTTGAGTCTTACTTGACGCATAGATTCTCCATTGGTTTTGATTTCCATGAATGTAATCATGAACTGTGCTAAAGGGATAATCAGTGAGATTTTATTGGCTATATTGATCAGATTGTATCGTTCAATGGAAAAAAGAATGAAGCTAATGACATGTGGATTGAATGAAAAACTTTCAGTTTAGCGCTTGGAAATAACGGGCTAACATTGTTTAAATTTAAGGTGTTCCTAGTTTAGAGGAAGGCTTGGGTAACTGACGTGTGTTAATTTTTTACATTCTTTTGATTATTCTGTGTAATCTGAATTGATATTAATAATTTTCTCTTATAGAGGCTCCTCACAGATGAATCTCCTCGGCTAAGGAATGCTCTACGTTACACTATATATGGGAAATCTGGAGTTTTTGATGCTGAAAGATTTATTGATGTCATGCAAGCCTTTGAGAATTTTATCACAGCTGCCAAAAGTGGTGGTGGAGAGAATATGAATGGGAATATGGCTGAGCTAGGAATTCTTTCTACTGGCCAGTCAGAATATTTGTTGCCAGGATTCCAATCCGTTATGCCTCAACCACAGCAGCCAGTGCAAACAAGGGCAGCTTTAGCGTTTCTGTTGTCTGATAGGGGGAATTTTTTCCGAGAATTTCTTTTGGACGAGGTACTTTCTAGAGGCACTAAAGAAACTTCTATTTTTGTTATCGTTAGAATATATGGATATATAAAAAATATTTTATCATATTTCTGACTCCTCTTAGATTAGTTACCATATCTAATTATTTTATCATGATTTCTTTCTTTAAATTAGGGTTATGATTAGTATAAACATCGTTTAGTGCGGTTTTATGAATGTATAAGTATGTTATCACATTTTAATAACAATTCTGTGTTGTTCATTGTATTTCATCTCTTTTCCTCGCTCTAGATCTAAAATCACGTTTTTTCAACTGATAGTTAGCAATGTTTTTAAACACAGCTTCCTATCTTGTTACTTTGGATCTTTCTAAGTGCAAAGGAACTTTGTTATTTAAGAAATACCGATTTTCTCCTTTTGTCCTTGACTCTCTTTGATTTATTGTTTGTTTAGCGTATCCTACAAGTAGTATAAAAGTAAGAATCTATAGAAGTTTTTTAATTCAGACTTTTATGATGTGTATCTACTAACTATATGTGAGAAAGAGATGAACTATTTGTTGAAATAATCCATGACATTCAATTCACTCACTCTTTTATGCTATTTTGTTATGCATATTTTCTTTTGAATTGAACTCAGCAACTACACGGGTACATTAATGAAGTTTTTTGTTTTCCCCTTTCATTCTTGGTATTGTGTCTTTAAGGATTTCTTGTATTTGTAACACTCCTTTGTTTCTTAATAAATTATTCTTTTTTATCAAAATACAAAACGAAATCATTTATACATAATAAGATATGTGTTTCAGTAGTTATTGGCTCAATAGTAACATTTCGTAAATTGATGGAGAATGGTGTTATTGTAATTCATAACATGTGTTGGTATTATGTTTCAAATTATGTCTTATATCTGGGTACTGAAGGTATTTAACACTTTAATACATTAGATGTTGTTTTATTGAAAGCTTAATGTGAAAAATAATGAAGGTATTGATGTAAATGCATACTTAGTTGTGGTACTTGTAATCGTATCAATTTAACATTTCTTGACTAGTCTGGTGATAATTTTAGCCCTAATAGCTGCTTAAGTTACAATGAGAAAAAGCTCTCCGCTACAAAAAGGAAAAAAATTGAAAATATGAAACAGAACTTGGTGGATTACTTTTGTTCTTGATTACTCATAGGTACTTCAACTCTCTTGGCAGCATAACAATATGAGCATGATCAGCTAGACCTTTACATACCCAATTATTGTTGGCCTTCTAGTATGGAACACATTTTTATCACAAGTAGTGACATAATCATCGTTCAGATTTGATGCCTGCCACAAAGAATTAACTTCATTCATTATGATTTTTCAATTGGGGAACCTCTATGATATTGTATAGGGATGCGGGTATGAATAGATAGTTGGCACATGGATATAGTGATTATTCGAAAAAAGAAATACTCTAGAATACATGAAATATGTAAATGTTTTCGAGATATTTCATTGGATTATGTGAATGTTATTCTAGCTTAGTTAAATCTATTACAATTGTGGTAGTTGTAAATTTAATTTTGTAGTATATAGTATCACTGTCGTAATGTTGAAGTTACTGAGATTTGAATGACTGCTAATGCCTCACTTCTGTGCATTTATGGAGTTTATGGCTTCTAAATATTTGACCGACTTTATTGCTGGTGGAACGCAGATTGTTAAGGGCATTGATGCAGTAACAAGAGAACAACTGGTGAGAACAATGTCTGTACTAGGAATTCAGAATGCAACCCCTGTTTTCAGTATGGTACCTACTGTGGGACCCTTTAAGCCTGGGGCTCTAATACCCATCATAACTGAAGAGGATGAAATTATATTGAACAATGTCCAGATGGTGGTAGAATTCTTGACTGCAGGAAGTTCCCTATCAAGAACATCTGATCAGGTAATGAAGAATTCACCGCTCAAAATCATGATTATTATTGAGAAATGCGGACACGCTCTCTTGAACAAACTTGAATTTTATTCAAAATTACAGAATTTGGTCGGTCTCATTTTATTTAATGAATCCCTCCAAGTGTTCTAGAGAGTGTTCCTTTCACTTGCATTTATTTCTGTACTCTAATGCAGCAGTTCTTTCAATAAATATAGTGTATGCATGTTTATTGTTTTAAGCTAAACAAGTTCAAGATAGTTGTTTATTTATTTATCTATTTGTTTGTGGGTGGCCTTAGGCACTGAATATTCCTCAGATTATCCAAGAGCTTCTCCCAGTGCTACCAGGCATCTCTGTTAAAGTGCTTCCTGATGTTCTTAGCAGATTATCGTCTCGGGTTTTAGCACGATTTATACGTGATACACTTATGTAAGAGTATTCTGTATACCTTAGTGCCGTAGGCCACACAATTGTGTATATTTTCAAAGAATGAAACCTCAGTTCAAATATATATGACCAATATTTTACCTAATTTCATGGTGCTAGAAAAATTCTTAACCACGCCCTAAAACACTCACTTTACCAAACTCCAAGTCAAGTATGCGGGTTATATTATTTTCTTCTATTATTCAAAAGAAGATACTTTTATTATTAATAATTGTATTCCTGGGAGGAAGGTCATCACATTCCACATGATTGTCATGCATGCCTCCATGGCACCATTATTGGTACAGAATCTTGTACTCGTAATGATAATTTGGAATGTGTTTGAAATTATTTTGATCCCCAGTCTCATAGTAAAATGGTCCCTTCGAATTATGCATTTTAAAATATATATTTTTCTAAATTTTTTTAATCTAATTTTTTTACATTATTTTAGAATATATATTATGGAATGTCTTTTACCACTGTTTTAGAATGGTGATTTCCAAACACATTCAATCTCATCCTGGATTAGATAATTCATAACACATTTGAATTTGGAACATCCGTCACACTTTTATTTATTTTTAAAATGTGCATTCTAGATGTTTTTGAAATATTCTCGATAGTATTTTTGGAAACTGTCAAGAATTTTAGAAGATTATTTTCAGTATTTTAATATGAAGGGAAAAAGTCAGAAAGTACAGGAAACGAAAGCCTATTTGCAAGAGTCAGTTTTGTTAAAATAGGCTTTTATTCTATAGTTGTATTTTTAATTCATCTAATTTGAATTCACCATGATTTTAGTTTTTCTTGTGTTTTTTAATAGATTAAATTTATTTTTAAATTAAACAAATTAGTTTAGAGTTTTGTAGACGATTTTTTTTCATAAGAAATAAATAGAGAGAAAAATTAACATGATTCTTTTTTTATAAACTAAAATTAATTTATGTATACAGTAATTTGTATACGATTTTATTTCATTTTTATAAATTTGTATTTTTAACTTGTACTTAGATTAATTTTAATTTATGATTTTTTGTACCTTATTTTTTTCTTCTAAATGTCTATACGAATAGGTTCATGAAGAAAAAACTCAGTCTGACAAATTGTATTCTACACTTGAAATCTACTCTTGAAAAATAATGCTTACACGGTTTATTTATTAGGGATTCTGTAAAGTTCTTAGACGATTATATTTGATAAATTTTGAAAAAAAAAAATATGATAGAAAATGAACAAGTATATTAAAGAGACAATAATCAGATGGTGCTATAGGACAATCTTTGCGAAGAACTATCTATAAGCTTTCCAACACAGAAATGAAATAGAAAATGAAACACATTAAACTTAACCCTAAGATGGTTACATAGAAGTGACAAATTCAGTGCACTTAGTCAGCAACTAACAGATCCAATTAGCCCAACCCATCCTTATTTTTTTTTCAAAGGTATAATAGATTTTTTATCCTATTATTTTGAGATTTTGTAATGCACTTTTACAATTTTTTAATTAAATTTTTATTTTAGTTAAAAATAATTAATATTTTTTTAAAAATTTATATTAAAGTATTAAGAGAGTGATGATGTGACTGATGCTTAACAGAATGACATGTCACAGATATATAATTCATGATAATAAAAATGAGAACTCAATTAAAAAAAAAAATTATAGGACAATAATATAAAAAAACCTTAAAATATTAAGACAAAAATATATATTATACTTTTTAAAAAATAAAATATATTAAAAAATAATTTTAAAGTTTTATTATATATTTTTTAAAACTTTATTAATTTTAAAAGTATAAAATATATATTTGCTTTTACTTTTAGTCTATCATTTTTTTTATAGATTTAATTTTCCTAATGCTGTACAAAATCAACATTTTAATAAAATTTAAACAAAATGGCTAATATATTTTATATTCTTTAACTAAATTTTCTATTTAAATTAATTTTATAAGAAAAATAATTTAAATTTGCTTTATTTTTTCTTTTTTCATAAGTGAATCTCTCAACCATCAATCAATGGAGGGGTCAAAATATCTTTTCCAATTTAAAATAATAACAAAAATTAAATTGACTTCTCTACCAACTAAAATGAATTTTAACTATAAGTTAAAAAAATAAAAAAATGAAATTTGAAAATATTATATATATATATATATATATAACTTTTACGAATTAATTTATGCATACAATAATTTTATTTTTTTAAAAAGTTAATTTTTTTTCTTAAAATTTTTTATGAATAAGGTCATGGAAGCATGTCCTTTACGTACACTTGGTTGTAACACTTAATAAAGAACAAAGCATTGCAATATATGGAAAAAGGAAATTCGAGTCCTCATGTAAGTTTAGAGTTATTATACCTTTGCAACCTTGATTTCAGAAAGTATTTTCTATTTTCATTTTCTGAAAATTATTTTTCTTTTCGAATCTAGTGAACTCAACTTCGCTTAATTCGGATTCAACATTTTAAAAACAAGCAAAGTACAACAATGAAAACACCACCAATGTAACGATGGATAGATTTACAAATAGAAAAAAAATAGTAAATGGAAGGAATCAATATTTTTGTATGTATTATTATAGTATGGTGGATATGAATAATATTGTTTTTGGACTCATAGCTTGGGATTTAAGTGTAACCATGTAAAACTATTATTCAAATATCAGATAGTTCAAAACTATCATATTTAATTTTCAAAATAAATGTGCATATCAATTTAGAGAAGTGTAAATCTTCTTCTCTTGCATATATTCGTCATTTCTTCAACTTTCTCACTAATGTTTTAAAGCCATTTCTGATTAGTGAATTGAAATGGTTTATGTTCTCACTAATATATATTTCACAAGTAAAAGTAATTAAAATGTTTCACTTTTTTCTTGAATTGCCAAATTATCTTCCCCTAATTATGATAATCTCTTAGTTAGGGGTGGCAAAACGGACCAGCCCGGCCCGTTTAGGCCTGCCCCGCTTCGCCATGAGCTCGCCAAAAACGGGCCGGGCCAGGCTAGCTCGTCACAGTGATACGGGCCAAAATTTCTAACCCGCCCCGTCATAAGGCGGACTGGTGGGCTGACCCGCCTATATTTTTTGTTTTTCATTTTTTAAAAAAATCTATTTTTTGGGTTTTTTATTTTATTTTTGGATCTTTGGTTTTAAATAGGATTTTTTTTTTCTTTGGAACTATTTTGTTTGTGTCCAATTTAAATGAATTTTTGTTATTACAACAATATATTAAAGATGTATATGGTGACATGACATTTTAAAAGTGCAAGTTAAAAGACATAATGTTTATTACAAAAGAAATTGCAACCAGTGAGGTGTTGAAGGAACCCTAGGTATAGTTACTTTCCCAAATTTAAAGAGAACAAGTGAGAGTGAATGAGGTGTTATATTTTTTTCGCGGGCCAGCGGGTTGGCGGGCTAGACGGGCCGGGTTGATACGGGTTGGCGGTTTAAAATGCTAACCCGCCCCGCCTATATGCTGGCGAGCTGGCAAGCCGGCCCGCCGGACCCAACCCACTTTGCCACCCCTACCCTTAGCACTATTTGTAGAGTTTGGGAAAATGATAATATTGTTATGATATGAATATTCATGAGTTTGGAAAAATGATAATATTGTTATGATTTGCAATATTATCATTTAGTGCTAGAAACACAATGGAACATTTATGATTTTGTGGGTTGTTCGAAGGGCATTAATCTCCATTGGATTGTAGATATGCAATGTTTTTAGGAATATATATTTGTTAAATGTGAAGTTATATTGAAAACAGTTTAATACTTTTACTTTTTCTCTCCAGAGAGTATCTATTAATTTTGTTTTAGTAAAAATTGTATCTGATCTTTATTAAAAAAATAAAACTAAATATAATATTTATCTCTTATCTAATTTTTTCTAGTTTGATGGTTTCTAAATAAAAAAATGACACGATGTGATTATGTTGATCAAATTATTGTAGTAAATTTTGTTGAATAATTATATCTTAAACTCGAAAATATATGTTAAGATAAAATAAACTTTTATCTCTTATTTTTTAGGTATCTGTTATTTTTATTAATGTAATTTCAATTTTGATTAAATTAAATTAATATTTTTTTTTCATTAAATTAGTATTAACGTAAATAAAAAATAATGATATACTCTCTCTGTTTCAAATTATAAGGTGGACTTTGAAAAAAAAAAATTATTTCATAATATAAGACGTTTTAGAATTTCAATAATTTTTTTCTTTTTTTTTTTCTTATATACCTTTATTAATAACATGATTATTTATATTAATATTAAATAGTAGAAAGAGAAATTAAAATCAGGAACTAAGAATTAATTATCTTTTATTAGTCTGACTCTTCATATTTCATTATCATTTACTAATATCATTTTTATGTACTAATTTAACTTTTACCTTTTCCATTCATTCAATAAACTTTTTATCTTTCAAGATAAGTAATAAAATATCATATCTAAATTTATTCAACATAAAATTAGATTCATTTTTATTGTCTGAATGAGGTGGAGTAATATACATTATATGCATGATATGTGTTAGATAAGAAAAAAGAAAAAAAATTCTTCCACATGTTTTGTACATTAAATTTTTTTAACAACATTCACATATTAATTTAAAAAAAACTATATTGATTGATTTTAATCAAAATTAAAGATTTTTTTAAGAAATAATAAAAATATATTAAAAAAATCATTAAAATCGAGATAAAAAAAAACCTATTTTACCTATATGTTAAAAGATTAAAATGAAACTTTTTAACCATGATAACCAAATTGAAACAAAAATTAAAAAAACAAGACCAAATTTTCATTTTTTTTGGCAGATAAGAGGTTTGCAAATTTAAAAGTAAACTAAAATAAACTTTTTAACCACGATAACCAAATTGAAAAAAAAAATCAAAGAAAGACCAAATTTTCATTTTTTTTTCCCAAATAAAAGGTTAGCAAATTGAAAAGTAAACTTTAATAAGGAAGAAAAAATGGGAAAGATTCAATGGTTCAAAATGTATTTGAGTATAGGTCACAAGTACCCTACACTAAAGACAATGAAGGTTGGTAGGACCACCCACAGTTGAAAAAACCACATGTCAATTGATCCCATGTATATAGTAGTGTAAAAATTGAACTTTAAATTATGTTTTTATTCAAAAACTGTAAAAAAATATTTTTAAAAAGTTATTTCAACACTTATATAACAAGAAGAATAATTTGAATCTTTTAAGAAAACAAATCCACAATCAAATTGATAAACTAAGTCAGAATTAAACACATCTCAAGGTGAACCGGAATTATATCATTTTAATTATAAATAATTCAATATCTTAATTTTAAACGTAGCCTAAATTAAGTAAGTTTTATATAAAGAAATTATATTCTCAAAATATTACATATGTCAGCAATAGTTGGCTTGGCTTGGGTGTAGTTTAACTTTTTTATGTTAAAGTAAAATTAAAAAATAAATCAAAATACTTAGTAAAACCATTTAGATTTATTATACCTAATTGTGGCCACCCTGACTAATTTTAGAATCATTTAAAAATTGTGAAATTATGAATAAATTAGAAAAAATATTATGTCAAAAAGAATATAAATAGATATAAAAGGTATTCACAATATTACAGTAAAAATAAGTAGCTGACCTATTACTTAGGTTAAAGTGGACTAAACAAATAGTGATTCTTTTTGCACCTTTAAATTTTTTCCCAAAAAATTAAAATTTCAATATTGTCCTTGTCATGTTATTTAATATAGTGAAACACGAGGTTGATGGAAGTTGTGCTGGTGTTGTGTTTTGTGTAGCTTGGTGGTTTTAACTGTGCACGGTGGATCTTGCTGGAGGTTGGAAGAGGTGCACTGTGGTTGCTGGTCGTGGATGAAGGTTGAACGCGATTTGCTACTTGTGGGTGAAAGTTGAACACGAGATGAAGAAGGTAAACAGACTCTTTGTTTTCAAATTTTTTTCTAATCTCAGATTGTAGAAATTCGAAAACTTCTAGATTGTACAACCCAGAAAGGAAAGGATTTAAAGACTCAACTACGGATTGTAGAGACCATAAGTGAAAAAATGGCTTCCGAGTTGTAAAAGCCAGAATAAAAAATTACATGTTAGATATTGACTTATGTATTGTAGAAACCAGAAGTCAAAAAGTGACTTCCCGATTGTAGAAAACATGAGGTCAAAAAGTGAGTTCCGGATTGTAGAAACCAGAAGTCAATGTAGAAACAAAAAAGTGACTTTCGAGTTGTAGAAACCACAAGCCAAAAAGTGACTTCCGAGTTGTAGAAACCGAAAGTCAAGTCATTTCACTGTTTTCTTTGGGTGTAGGACGAAATTTGTGAGAAGCAGGAAGAATGACCCTTTAAAACATAATGGCCTAAATAATAATAAACTTTTTTTAGTCTAGCTTATTTGGCCCGATATCCATATCAACTAAGATCATGCTACCCTGCAGACTAATGGGTTAACCTGTTTATTTTTTATATTAAATTTTTAGTTCTTAATTTTTATGCTGTCATACCAAAGAAAGAAACCCTAAGGTCTAAGAATATATTATGTCCTTTATTTCTTTCTTTACTTTCTCGCAAACTTCCCCCTCTCCTCCACTGCAACCTGCCTTTTAACCCTGATTTCACATCTCCTCTTATCTATTTTGCATTAGGTTAGGTTCTTCTTTACTTTTTGCTAATTTATATTTTTGTTTGTTATATTTTTAATCAAAACTCTAGTTGTTTCTGTACTGCTCATATTATCCTTGAGGTTTGTCTTATTTTGTTAATATTTGGTAAGTTATATAAAGCAAAGTTCTTGTAAAGTGTTGAATAGATTTTTATGCTTTTTTATTTACTGCACTTTCTTATTTCCTATGACGATACCTAAAGGTATTTACTCAATTAGTGATTTATTTGGTAATAACAAGGGAGATAATGTTGAACAAAAATGTAGAATCTAAGAAATCAAAGGTCATCATTAGAAATATATGATTTTTTAAAAAATACTTAATAGATGTTCTAAGTTTGTTTATAAGTTATTCAAATATGAACAATTTTGCACAAATTTTATATTATATTATGGATATATTATAATATTTTTAAAATTTTTTATTAGGTAAAGAATGATCCATAGTAATTTTTGACAACTCTAGTTAACACAATAAAGAAAAGAGTTTGAATAAAATTTCTCTTAAATTTGAGAAAAAAAATATAAAACTGATTAATTTAGGTGATTAATAGAAAATAAGTGATGAACATCAACTATAACCTAACACCTGAGATATAAGAGAGAAAGTATAAGTAATATGTAGAAAATATAATGTAATGAAATAAGAGAAATATACAAGTATTAATGAAGTGTTTAGAGTTATTAGGTGTGTAAATATCAGTAATATTTTTTAATAAGAAGTGCATATTCTGATAAATCCACTTTTATGCATCAGTATCACAGCATAGCTAACATGAAATCTGTTACATAACAGTTTTAGTGTGACAGTTGTAAGAACTGCAAGGAGTTAAAGGGTATATTCAGTAACATTGCATGTGTAGGAATGTTATATATACATGCAAGTCAAGCCGTGCCATCTCACGTTCATTCATCAGTTATATGATTCATTAGAGTGAAGCAAGAAAGATGGAAAAAGAAACCAGAATGCTTGGTGCAAGAAGCGAGGAAGAAAATAATGAGAATAGAGAGAATTTGAAACGTCTTAGGTATTTCTTTTTCTTTTGGTTATTCTCCTGTCATAGTTTCATATCCTTCTCTTTACATTTATTACTTCTTCTGATTTATAATGTCTTTTTACATCATTATCCTTTTCTTTCTTTTAGAGGCTATTGTTTGGAATGTGTATTTTCTTTCCAAAAGAAAAGGGTTATTTAATCTCTTGTTTCGGAAAAAGAACACTATTATTCTGTGGAACCCTTTAATAATTTGTAGGGAACAGGAGCTGAAAGAAGTTCTGATGCAGCAGCAGAATGTTCTTGTTGGACAGCAGAGTGTTCTTATGGAGCAGCAGAGTCTTCTGATGACGCAGCATAATGTTCTAATGGAGCAGCAGAAAATTCTGATGGAACAGCAGAATATTCTGATGGAGCAGTACAAGATTGTAATGGAGCAGCAGCAGGCTTTCCTAAATCAGAATATGGGAATTGCGGTGCAGCAGAGGGATCAAGAACCAGTGGAGCAGCAAAGTTCTTCTACTGGAGATCAGTCAAGTGAAGACCCTTGGAAAATCAAGAAAGTGCTGCAAGATTTTGATCTGACTTTACGACTCCTGGTGCCACCACGTATGGCAAGAACTTTCATGCTACCTGTGCTGAATGCTAGTGATTATGAGATTGAAAAGGGATTTGATGTTGAGATTTGGGATGTGGACACTGACACCTCACACTCTCTCTTTTTCACCAAAAAGTCGCAAGCTTACATTTTAGTGGACAACTGGGTCAATGATTTTGTGTTCAGAAGGGGCTTACGCAAAGGGGATGAGATTGGTCTCTATTGGGATCCATGCAAAAACCGCTTTAATTTTTCTGTTCTGAATAGGCACCAGTTAGGATAGAAATACTGATGCTATAATGATGAAACAAATTGTCCATGTTTTTCATTTTTGGTGTTCATTTTCTGCTTTAGTTGCTACTTGTTATAAAAGTATGCTAGACTATGAACAGATATCAAGGAAAAACTTTCAACAGAAACAATAACTATAGTTTCAAATTGGATTTATGGATTTAACTGGTCTTATTCTGGTATTATTGGAGGTTACCCTTGTTAAACAAATTGCATGTGACTTCTATTTCCGCAGGCTTGGAAATGTGTTTCCTGCAAATTTTGTTAATCACTGGAAAATCAAATTTTACCTTGAGGTTTGGTAACCTCTGTCAAGGGAATTCAGTAATAAAGCTTATGGTTTTGTTGAAACTAATACATTCAATGTGAAATCACTCATAACATGTTAGTAGTTTATTCAACTAGAAAATGTCATCTCAATTTTAATTAACTATTTGTAATTTGAATAGTAGAAATTCATATACAGTATATCTAAAATTTAAACATAGTGTACTAAGAAGAAAACTGGAGAATTAACTATTGCTTTCCATATATCTTAACCTTTACTTCTTGTAATAACAAAAACTTCATAAAATTCTCAAATCTAATTCTTAATTTGAAATTGAATTTGAGATTAAATGTCAATTTTTCTAGTGAATACAATCTAGATTAATTCCTAGCATTTTATTTATGTAAAATTTTGTTTGATTTATTTTATATCACAAAAGAGATTTATTAGCAAAGTTAGTTTTTCTTTAAGAACTCATGAATCAAAACTCTTACTAAGTATACTAACACTACAAGAAATCATAGATATAGCTGTCAAAAAGTAACGTCGGCCAGCAACCGACGCTACTAGCGTCGACCAATTAGACTCTACACCGATGTTAAGGAAAGAAAAAAAAGTTAGAGTCGACCAGACCGACGCTAAGTTGTAAAATAAATAAATAAAAATAAAAATATAAGTTAGCGTCAGCCACGTCGACACACAAATTAAATTAAAAATTTAAAGTTATTAACGTTGCGTCGGCGCAGGGGATGCTAAAGTAATTAAAAATTTAATAATGGGGGTAGCGATGGCCTGGCCGACGCAAAATTTGAGGCAGAAGGTAGTGTCGGCCCAACCGACGCTAAGTGCGATTATTTTCATCGGCCTAACCGACGCATGACCGATGTTACATTTAATTGTTTGCGTCGGCCTAGCCGACGCTAAGTGTGATAGTTTGCGTCGGCCTAACCGACGCATGGCCGACGCTAGATGAAATTAATAGCGTCGGTCTGGCCGACGCTATTTTTAATTTAGAATCTTAAAAGTAAATCCAGACCTAATTTCGTTCATTCTTCTCTCTCGCGTCCTTCATTGTGCTCCATTTCTCTCTTCTCTCTGCCTCTCTTCCTCTCTGCCTCCATTTCTCTCTCACGCTCTGCCTCCTCTTTCTTGCTCTCTGCCTTCTCTTTCTTGCTCTCTGCCTCCATCTTCTATTCTCTGTTCTGTTCATCTGTCTTCGTGTGCCTCATTTGGTGATCGGTGGTGCGGTGCGGTGGTGCTTTCGTGTGTGCCTCCATCTACTCCGTTTACGTGTCTCGTCGAAAGGTAAGAAATTTCTGTGGTTGGTTTTGATTTAGGGTTTCGATTTGAAAAGATTAGCTCCGTTTCTTGTTGATTTGGAATCGAACTGAATGTTAGGGTGATTCTCTATGCTTGGTGGGATTCCTGTGAAGAACAGTGAACGGAGGATTGGTTGTTTAGGATTGTTCATACGCAGGTCAGTGTTTTGAATGTTTAATTTGTTACAATATTTAGTTTGAATTGTTTAGGGATTTTTGATCGAGGTCCTGTTTGAATGTTTAATTTGTTAGAGTATTTAGTTTCAATTGTTCAGGGATTTTTTATTTGGTTCTTGAAAACTAAGTGATTATTGAACGAACTGCTTGTTAATTTGAACGAAGTCCTTCATGGTTAATTGTGCTTTTGAATTCGTTATTTGATTGTTAATTGCACCTACATTTCTTAATTGCATTTTGATTGAATTGTTATTTGAAGTTTGTTTGAATTGGTTGAGAAAATAAATTTAACTCAAGGAGACAAACAATTAACCTTGTTTGCTCCAGAAAAAATACAGAACCTCGGAACATAAGGCACCTTTCATATAAAAGGCGGTCATACATGTAAGGAAGAATGAGCAAGTCTGAGAATAAAAGAAGAACGTCATAAGTTGAGGATGATGCACCAAACACAAATTCTGCTATTTAGTTTAAGGTTTAGGTTTTTAAAGTTTAAGAGTTGTTGGAATCCTTAAAATTTTGTATATTAAAAATATATTAACAATTTAAATATATTAAAGTATTAAAGTATATACTTACTTTTAAAATAACAATAAAAAACTAAGTCAATATTTAAATTTTGAAGTATATTGTTAATCAAAACGCTAAAATCATGATAAGAAAATATAATATTTAATATAAATAATATTTTATTATAATTTTTGATAAAATATTTATTCATAATTCTTTGTTTTTAATATCTTTAAAATTTTGAAAATAAATGTTGTTAATATACAATATTTTAAGTCTTAATATATTAAATTTTTTTAATATATTTAAATGTTGTTGTTAGAACCTTTAATATATTTGATATACTTTAAGTGATAAAAAAATGTTGTTATTTTAATTTTTAATTTTTAGATTTATATTATATAATATATTTAAATTAAATATATATATACACAAATATTGATATACTGTTTTTTATAGTTATATTAAATATACATATATATTTAAATATATTTTAGTTCTTTTTAAATAAAATATAAATATATATTAAAATATATGATTATTGTATTTTTAATTAAATTTAATTTTTATATTTAAATTTATGTATATTTTTTTTAATATTTGTATTAAATATATATATATATATAATTCTTATTTATTATATTTAAATTAAATATAAATATATGTATACTGTTTAGAAATTTCAATTCAATATATATATATATATATATTTACTGTTTTATATATTTATGTATTATGTTTAATAAATATTAGAGGGTAGAAGTGGCTTCCAATCGTGGTTTTTTATGAAGTTATAACTGAGTTGTATGTTTAAATTAATTTTTCTAAATTATTAACTTTTTTCATATATTAGAGTGTACAAATGGCATTGAACTATGAAAATATGTTCAAAACCAGTTTAGTTTGATAATGTAATAATGAACATGCAGAGTTATGGAGCGTAGTTGGATGTATAATATGCTTGATCCTTCAAGGAGACTTAGACAGAAGTTTATCAATGGAGTGAACGAATTTGTTTCAAAGGCAATGGACCAACCTTGTTCTACTTTAGATGGGGGAATAAGGTGTCCTTGCGTGAAGTGTAACTCTGAGAAAATTCTTAGACCATCAAATGTTAGGGCTCACTTGCTACAATATGGCTTTAAACCTAACTACACTGTATGGGTTGAACATGGAGAAGAGGGATCAAATGAGGGTAACTTGAATTATGCATACAGTAGGTCGGCAAATATGAATTTTGTTGATCAGTTTGACTTAGTGACTGAAATGGTATTTGATGCGTACATGCAAGTAGCTGATATAACAACTCATTATGAGAACATAGAGAACCATACTATGTCTGAATGAGAGTTTCCTAATGCAGAAGCCCAAAGATTTTATGATATGTTAGAATCTGCGAATGAACCAATTTATGAAGGAGCAACTGAGTCAACATTATCAGTAGCCATTAGGCTTCTAGCAGCTAGAACAAATTGTTATGCTACTGAAAAATGCTTAGACTATTTTGCACAATTGTTAGTTGATGTAGCTCCCAAAATTAGTCGCATCCCGAAGAACTACTACGAAGCAAAAAAAGTAGTATTGAGCCTTGGGTTGAAGGCTCAAAAGATTGATTGTTGTGAAGCTGGTTGCATGTTGTATTATAAGGATGACCTACATTTAAAAAAATGCAAATTTTGTCATCGTCTAAGGTATTTACCTCCTAAGGGTCATGCGGGAAGATACAAGAATGTTGTAGTAAAAAAAATGTTTTATTTGCCAATCATTCCAAGATTATAACGATTGTATGCATCAAGGGAGTCTGCAAAAGTTATTTCTAATTATTCTTTCTTCATCTCTCTCCGAAATTAAGAAGCGAAATTAAGAAGTGAAGTATTATATGCTATGCTACATTTAACTATAAATATATAAAAGGTGTTTTAGAAAGACTATTATCACATAGGAGATATACAAATTATGCAAATTTTATTTCTTTAAATAGTGTTCTCTTTGTATTTATAACTTGGTTGAACATGCTTATTGCTTGAACAATCTTTTCTTTTTACTCATCTTTATAATTTTGATATTGTGATCTTTCAAATACATTATGTAAATTATCTCAATTAGTTTGTGTTCTATACTTTACATCTCATTATAAAAGGTCACATCTTCTCTCTAATCATGAGCTATATAAAGATATATCATTTATTTCTTTTCAAGCCAATGAGCTTGCATTGTGGTTTGTTTTCGGGGATTATGTTGAATTACAAAAGAAAAATCTACTTTACTGTTTGTGGTGCTTTGCTTACGACTACAATCACAATATTATTAACTTCAATTTGATAAACATGGTAATACAAGGGACCTGGCTTTTAAAATTTGCTTTCGTAAAATGCTTTCAAAGGAAGAATTTAAAAATAAATTAAAAATAAAAGTTGATAAAACTACTTTAGACAACAAACTCAGTTATATACAGAACCATTTTGACTATATAATTTATTTCATAATAATACATTAATTACAAAATTTGAAATGAGGTATTAAATGATATGCATTTTTATATATTTAGAGCATTTTCATTGTATCTATCATGTTTAGAAATTTAGTAAGATTAAATATGGTACATGAGAATAAAAATAAAATCATATTTTTAAATATGATATTGAGTTATAAAATAAAATATTATTTAATTATATAAATATAATTATGATATAAAAAATAGTAAGTTAAGATATAATAAAATTTTATTTAATAATATATTATTTAAAACATCTTTATTGTAAGTTTATAATATAAAGTTTTAATTTATTTTTACTGAGTTTTATTATGCTATATAATTTTTTAAGATATTATATCTACCTTTTCTTAAATGCAAAGTTTTTAAGATATTTTTATTGCAATGTTGGTAATATAAAATCTTAATTTATTTTTTATAAGTTTTATTATGTTAGATATTTTTATAATTTTATATTTACTTTTTTTTAATATAAGAATCTTATAAGACACCATTTATTGATAAATTATTTATATTTCAACCTACTAATTCTTTAATATTATAATTATATTTAATATAAATAAATAATATTGTATTCTTTTCAACATATTGCAATACAAAAGTTTTATAAGACAATTAAGCTAATGACATAAATATACACTTTATGAAAATATTCTTATAAAACTTGATCTAATAATATATTATTTATATTTCAACCTTATATTTTTCTCACATTATAACATCATTTAATAAAAATAAATAATATTTTATTTTATAATCTAAGATATTTTGAATTTTATTTTTATTGTTATATCAGTCTAGCCCAATATAAATATAATAAATATAACTATTGTAATAAAGATATTCTTATATTAAAAAAATAAATATTAGATTTAAAAAATTATATGATATAATAAGATAAAAAAATAAATTAAGACAAATATTATAAACGTGAAGATGTCACTTATAATAAAATGAAATGAAATTACTATACATAACAAAGCTCTTAGAAAAAGTAAAAGTTGCATGGAGTATGAGTGAATCATAATTGTAAACATAAATTTAGGCAATATCCACAGAATATTGTGTCAAATAAAAAGGGGGACATATTTAATCAATGATCAAATAATGAAGGAAGATTGAAATCTGATATAGGAATTAACAGTGAAAAAGAAAGGAAATAGGCAAGCAGGTTCCTTCTTTTGTGGCTCACATGCATGCATGGACCCTTTGCTTCTCTCTCTTTCTCTTTCTTCCCTTCTTCCAAAGTCATTTTTCAAGAAACTTCACCAACAAAAGTCACAACCCTCTTTTCCTCTTCTTTTCATCATTTCCCCTTCTATCCATGAAAGAAATGCTGTGTACTCTAAAAGTAGTAATGTGCATTAAGTAGAAACATAACAACTATGGCACTAACATTAAATTTACTACACATTCTAATTTCACACCATCTTTTCTTTTCTAGTCTTTGAAAAATAGTTTACTAATACATAATATATAGATAGTAAATATGTATACATTGCAATTTAATCATAAATTATTGTAGATGATAATTTTTTATTAGTTTACAGTATGTAAACTTTTATGTTTTTTTAAAGAATGATATATTTTATCTTAACGGTATATCGTTCATAAATTCATAAATAATATGTTATTTAATGTAAATAGTTTATGTTTACTATCAATGAATTGAAAATCATCTTAAACATGTTTTAAACAATAATTTAATTTTATACATCATTAGTGTAAAAAAAGTATATCATCTTAACCAATATTTAATATACAATTTTTAAAATAGTTATTATAAAATAAATAAACTCACTATAGATAGCCATCTTAGATTAGATGAGTATTAAAAGAACTTGTACAAATGCACCGTAATTAAAATCTTAAAATAATTATTATAAAATCATTAAAGTTTTTGTAAGATCATGGTTTATGATTAACTACAACATAAAAAAAAAACTTCAGAACATGAATATATATTTCAATTATGTTTTAAGAAAATATGAGAAAGACTTAAAACAAAATTAGACACCTATTTTTTATTTCTAATTTGGTGGGTGTGAAATTTCTTGTTACCTGGTCTGAAAAAAACATGGCACACCCTTCTTTGAAACCTTGACTATTCAATATTCTTTTCTTCTTTCACTTGCAAGTCATTTTCTTTTCCAAGTGTTCCTCACTTTTGTTCTTCTATCCGTTTTTAGCTAAGCCTTTGCAACATAAACAAGTTCCTCTTTCTTTGCTTGTGTGGTGGGGTTTCTTCTCTTTCTTGATCCCTGGCTTTGTTATTCCCTCTTTCACCTTTTCTCTCACCAATTTCCCCTCCTCGCACACCTTCTTTTTTCTTGTGTTTTGTGATTTTTCAATATTTTAAAAAGGCAAAATTGAATTTAATATTCAAAGGTCAGTTTTTTATTCTAGAATTTTTGTTTCACGCAACCACATGCATGTTCTCTTCATGCTTGTCTGATCTGGATTGGATCACTAGGATCTTTGCCATCTGCACTTTTTGTTTGGTACTTGAGGGGTAGTGAGTGGAGTGGTGGGGTTTGTTTGAGTAACACATGATATGAATCCCTGGACTCTTGGGCAATCATATTCATAGGACAAAGCAAAACTTAGAAGAAAGGAACAAGGTTAGTGTGTTTGCATCTTTCACCCTCTTTTGAAATATGCTTGATCTGGGACCCCACAAGATGCTTTTCTTTGATTTTTGATTTTCTGTTATGCTTTTATCTTTCTGATGCAAAAGGGGTCTCTTTTAATTTCTGATCTTGATAGGGACCTTTTTCTGCTGCGTTCTAGAGGGAAATTGTGCATTAGGGTCTGTTTCATTTGTTACATCCGACGTTGTGGTGTGAGTGCTGGTTGGTGGTTGGTTGGTTTGGGCAAGTGTGAGTGGGGTACCCTATTGGGTAAAGTTTAGATTTTTGTTATGGTGGCGTGTGTTTATGCTTGTGATTGGTAGTGGGGGTTGGTGGTGGTGTGTTATCCCTTGTGCTGCTGAGGTATGGCGGGCATTGATGCTACAAAGTATGGTCATAGTCCTGTGCACAAGGCCATAGTTTCAAAGGATTATGCTGAGCTTAGGAGGATACTTGCTGGCCTCCCACGGCTGCGTAACACGGCTGAGATTCACACTGAAGCTGTTTCAATTTTGGAGGAAGAGAAGGCTGATGCCATTTCCGCTTTGATTGACCGGCGTGATGTGCCAAACCGGGATACTCCTCTTCATTTGGCTGTGAAATTTGGGGATGAAGTGGCCACGGAGATGCTTATGGTTGCTGGGGCAGATTGGAGTTTGCAGAATGAGCAGGGGTGGAGTGCTCTTCAGGAAGCTATTTGCAGTAGAGAAGAGGGTATTGCCAAGATAATAATTAAGCACTACCAGCCTCTGGCTTGGGCAAAATGGTGCAGACGGTTGCCTCGCTTGGTAGGGACCATGCGCAGAATGAGAGACTTCTACATGGAGATTACATTCCATTTTGAGAGTTCTGTGATTCCTTTCATCTCGAGGATTGCTCCTTCAGACACCTACAAAATTTGGAAGAGGGGTGCAAATCTAAGGGCAGACATGACTTTGGCTGGTTTTGATGGTTTTAGAATCCAGAGATCAGATCAGAGCATTCTTTTCCTTGGTGATGGTTCAGAGGATGGGAAAGTCCCACCTGGGTCACTCTGCATGATCTCACACAGGGAAAAAGAGGTACTCAATGCCCTAGATGATGCTGGATTTCCAGCAAATGAGGAGGAGGTTCAGCAAGAAGTGGCTGCAATGTCTAAAACAAATATTTTTAGGCCTGGGATTGATGTCACCCAGGCAGTTCTTTTGCCTCAGTTGACTTGGAGACGGCAGGAGAAAACAGAAATGGTAGGCCCTTGGAAAGCCAAGGTATATGATATGCACAATGTAGTTGTGAGCATAAAATCTAGAGGAGTCCCTGGAGCTATGACAGATGATGAGCTCTTCTCGTCTTGCAATGAAAATGAAACTGAGAGTGAAGAATTCAATGATATTTTGACTGAGGAGGAAAGAAGGCAATTGGAAGATGCGCTTAGGTTGGATTCAGCGGACTTGACCAATGAGAATGATGAGGTGGTCATTGCGCATCGTCACAGCTGTTATGAACATAGAGATATTCCCATTGAAGATGGAAATTGTAACAAAAGTGGAGAAATTAAGCAGGAAAAAAAAGGATGGTTTGGTGGATGGAGGAAAAAGGATTCGAAACCTGAAGTACCCAAGAAGATTGCTGCACCAAGAAGTTCTCTTTGCGTAGAAGAAAAGGTGAGTGATTTATTAGGGGATTCTCCTTCAAGAAATCAGACTAAGCCAGGAAGACATTCTGTTGAGATAGCTGTGAAGGGTGATGAGTCACGGAGGAAAAAAGATTACAAGGGTTCTTCTGCAAATTCTGATGGCAGAAGTCGTCACAAAGATGGAAATCGTGAAAATGAATATAAGAAAGGGTTGCGACCTATTCTTTGGCTTTCCCCAAACTTTCCACTAAAAACTGAAGAACTCTTACCATTGCTCGACATTGTTGCAAACAAAGTTAAAGCAATTCGACGTTTAAGAGAACTCCTTACAACGAAACTTCCAATGGGAACCTTCCCTGTTAAGGTCTGTGCTCATCATCTTTTTAGAGCCTGTTACTGGAAGTATGAATATTCTAGGCATATGTTAAATTCTTTAATTGCTTCCATTTTATTTTCTTCTGTATCACTTACTAGGATGAATTATACACTTGCTTGTTTATTCTGCTTATGCTGTAGTGTGCTGCATAACGATTGTTGGTCTATATATGGGAGGGAATCAAGGGATAAATTGTTAAGGGAGAAAACACAGAGTAACAGTGAGAGTAGTCGCAGAATAGGAGTCAGGAATAGATCTGAGCTAGAAACAGAATAATGTTGCTCAATTCAATAACCAATATCAAGCCAAAGTATATAAATGATTGATATTAACTATATAGATATATTTCAAGGGGAACCCAACATGATAATCAAGCAATCTTAAGTGACTCAAGTTAAATTCAAAAATAGACCTTTGCTAAAAAACAAAATACCCTACAACATGGAGTATGCGATAGTGTTCTTTATGAATTGATGGGTGATAATGACAACAATGTCTGCATTAATGGCAGCTTAAATGTCAGTATCATTATTATTGCAAAGTAAAAGTGTTTGTGCTAGCTAGTCGCTGTCAGTTTCCTATTGTTTTTCTGACAATTAGTAGTAATGCTTTACGATTTGATTTTCATGCCAATGAGCTTGCATTGTGGTTTGTTTTCCAGGGATTAGGTGAATTACAAAAAAAATGTACTTTAATGTTTATGGTGGTTTGCCTACGACTACCATTACAACATTTCTTTTTAGTTTGGGGGTGGAAGGGAAATTGTGCTTTTACTGAATTCCAGACCATCCATTACCCACATCTCTTACAGAGGTGTCTGTCTGATCTGGAGAGAGATTAGAGGGTTACCCTGTTTTAATTTATGAGGAATACTAGCTAAAACATCATCTAGTATTGGTTAAAATTAGGAATGAGACTTTTTAAATAAGAAGTGAGATTCACATAATTGTGATATCTAATAAATTTCAATCAATAGTAAAGTGTGTTCCAAAGAGGGTATTAGTGTTTTGGTATTATTTCTTTATTTATACATACGTGTAGTGTACACACACATACACTAAGGCACATACACAAACACAAACTTTGTTGAGTTTTTTTTTTCTTAGTGTCTTTATTTTGCTTGGATGCCTTATCTTTTCATTTCTTTTTAAGATAACTTTTTATTCTTAATTGTTTTAAGAAAAAAACATTAGTGTATTTTTTGTCTGAAACTAAGAAGAGATTTGTATTATTCCTTTTGTAACTTTATTTTTTTACAGATAGCTCGAGAGTGAAATACTTTATCTGTGGCAGTGATTAAAATTTCTTTCTTGTAGTCAAAGAAATTCTCATTTTGAGAAACTGTTTCAGAAAAGCCAAAATAAGTTTCAATGTGTGGAAAAGCGAAGAGCTTATTCTCTTAGTAATGAATAATCTGGTTTTCATGAACCAACTACTTAAAAGCTACATATGCACACACATTACTGATTCTTGTTAGTGCACTCAACGAATTGCTCAATGCTCACAACAAAAAGGCTACCTATTGAAGAAGTGCTCTTGCGAGGTTCTACTGTTAGCATGGCAAATGACTCATAAAGAAATGATCGGCAACAACCAGAAATGAAGGTTGGTGAGGAACCTCTCGTTTATTGCTGTGCCAGTGAGTGAGGGACTCAACACCAATCATGAACAGGTGGGTTCCATCTGGGATGTCTTGTGCCCGCAACCTTCTTTTTTCATTTTCTTCTGGTTTTGCATAACGAGCCAAGCCAAGGCACCTGTTATTTCAAAATGTGGCCGAGTCACACCTGTTCAGACTGATTTGTTGGCACATCTGATCCATCGTGTTAACCAGAGCTATTATTTGGTCAATTCACTTGAGATGGATACTTGAACCAGACCAATCTCTGGCTCCAACTTTTCTAAATGCAAGCCATTTTCTATGTCTTGTTTAGAATACTTGTTGGCAATTGTTGTCTTGGTTATCTAAACATTCTGAATTTGAGCTACTAACTACTATGGCAGCAAACACTTTCATTTCTCATTTAGTTTGGGTTTGATTAATTTGGATGGGTTGTTGATATGATCTAGGGGGGTCAATATCATTTTAGGTTTTCTATGTAATTTTTATTATCTTTTTAATTAAGAGATGAAGTTGTCACATGGGAAAATTAAGAGACGGTAAATCATTCATGTTTTCATAATGAGAATTAAAGGCAACATTAGTGAGAGTTACAAATTACTTAGTGGGAATTAATGCAGAATTTTAGAAGATCTTATTGTTGTTGTCTATAGTGACATATTTTAGTCTATAAGAGGGGTGTACTCTGTAATGCAATGACAGAGAGAGATGAATTTAGAAAGAAAATTAAGTTTTCTCACTATGAGGGGTTTTCTCCTTGTGAGAGTTTTATGGAGTTTTGAATGATAAGAACTTTTATTTGATTTTATTAGGGTAAGTTGTAATGATCATCCCCATAACTATCACTTACCTTCTCATATTTTTTGAGTGTAGCATCATTATCCTTCCTGAAATTGAATATTAGAATGACCCCCTTTCCGTTTCTCATCAGTTGTCTTGAACCGAGTCATTATTCTCCTCCCTAGTGCTTGCTTATCTGTCAATTTTTTTTAATTAATAAAAACTGAACCATGTCTGTCGAACATCTTCAGGAAAGGGAGTTCTAATGCCTTATTTAACATGATGTTCAACATTTTCACTAAAATCTTGAGTTCCTAATTCTTTGGCTAGAAAAATCCAGCTGCAGAGCATGGGTGGGATCATTGTATATTTTTGTTATTATGATTATGAATCCTTTTTATCAACCTATTCTTCACTTATATTTTTTTAGATTTTAGAAGCACTGATAGTGAATTTCTGCCTCAAGGTTTGTTATTCAACTTAGTATCCACTGATATAATAAAGAAGCTTTTTTATTTTTTACCCACATCTTTGTGGGTAGGTTCTTCGATCTTTCAAGCTAGCCTGGTCATATTGTTTTGCACAAGTTCATGTGATCAATGGTCAATCATGGAATTTAATATTTGAGTGACTATACCTAGCACTTCCTACACATTCTTGAGACGTGGCTTTGATTTTGGTCAATTATGTAATCTACATATTGAAGGTTGTTCCTTTGGACTGAAACTATATCATGTTCATCCTAGCTTTATTGTACATCACATGATTAATGTTTTTGTTGGCTTTTCTTTTTCTCTTCACATGTTTTCTTTCATTTTCTTTGCAAATGATGTTAATCCATTTCCTCTTGCATAGTACAGGTTGCCATCCCTGTGGTTCCTACTATCAGAGTATTGGTTACCTTTACAAAGTTTGAAGAACTACAGCCAGTAGACGAATTTGCAACACCACCATCGAGTCCATCTGCAACTGGCCAAGAGAGCCCTGCAGTGCCACATTTCTCTGCATCATCTTGGTTTCAATGGATAAAGGCTCCTTATCGCTCTAGTACATCTGCTCCAGGATCCAGCAGTAGAATAGAAAATATTCAGGACCCTTTTGCAATTCCATCCGACTATACTTGGATTAGTGCTGAAGCAAAGAAAAAGAAGATGCAAGAGAAGAACAAGTCAAAGAAAGGAAAAAGCCATAACTAATTATGCCAGTGTGCCACTTCATAAGTAAGCTCCAAACTTGGAAGTGCTTTGGTTGTTTAGAGAACTTGGGCCATTGTCTGGAAATTGAATTTGAAGTTGTCTTTCATGTGGGGGGATTATCCAAGGAGTTGTGCCTTAACTGTTTGAAGCATGTGGCATAAGGAAAAGAAACATTGTTATTCTTGCAATAATGGCTGAAGTTTTCAAGTGTACGCCAAAGAATTTGTTGATTGTGTTTCAGTATATTTGGAAAACCATTTAACTCAGGATAGTTGCAATCACAGCGATCAACTTTTCATATTCATGATTGCAGTTTAAATTCACCTTTGTTTGGTTATAATTCTTTTCCCTGATTTTATTCATGTAAATAAACTGAAGAATTTGTTTACTCGATTTGAGCTTTATCATATTACGTTTTATTATATTTCTGCAATATTATTAATGAAATTTTATAAGTTTTCCAAAGTACTTTATAACTTTTATTTCTCCATTTCTAGAGCTAAAGTATTCTTTTAGAGTTAAATTTATTAGAGTATTTTAGGATAAAAAATGATAAAAGTATTTAAAGAAGAAAGAAGAATAAAAGAAATTGGCATGAATAACATTTTTTTAAGTTAATCTCTCTAATTTGGTGTGGTGAATAAATTTTAGTTTGAATTAAGTAAATTTAAAAAATAGTATTAGGGAAGAAGAATTGGAGTCATACAAAATAAATTAAAAAAATCAATAAAAGAAAATTATTTTTTAAGAAAAAATTCTTTACTCAAATTTTCAATATAAAAGAGATTGGGGTGAACAAGATCAGTCACTTGAACTTTTAAATTTATAATTTTATCTTGAAAACAACTTACACTTTTTAAATTAAAAAAATATCATTTTAAATTTTTTGCCTGATAACATAATTAGGATTTAAATTTTGTAGCTCTTATAAGAAATTTTTATTAGAACAAGTTAATTTAAGTTTAACACCACTGTCTTAAGATTCTTTGTTTTAAGAATAAAAAAATATTTAATTATGTAATTAAATTAACTTTTTAAGTTATTAAAGTTTAAAATATAAACAAAAATTATAAAAATGTAAGTATTATAAGAGATTATGTACTTGGTTTTAAAGATATGAGTCGTAAAATAAAATATTGTATTAAAGATTATATAAGTTGTGATTTGGTTAACAAATGAAATGAGTGGTTTAAGTGAGAACTGAGTTTGACTCAATGCCAAGATTGAAGAACTGTGGGTCATTGCTTCTCCCTATTTAAACGGGTTGAACTTCGACAACTTCCCCTTCCTCTACATATATATATATATCAGCATGTTCACAACAGAGACCTTTTTAGAAAAAAGTTTAAGAATATTTTCTGAAAATCAGAAAAATTATGAAAATTAAAAGTTCAACCCTTAATCTCTATGGCTTAATTTGGAGAGTTGAATTTCTGTCTAACGCACTTAGACCCACACAAATGCTGGTCTAAAATAATATTTTCTATTCTAAGACTTTTGCTTCCAATGAATTTACCCCTCACTTATAGTTTCCATAATAAGTATTATGTTTTTTCTCTTTTCTCTTTTCTTTTTTTGCTATTTTCTCAATGAGGTCTCCTCTCTTTAATGATTTTCTCATGTGTCTTTCTTGTGTGTTATTTTGCTTTTAATCGTTGTTGTCTCAGACATATTGATTCTGCTTCTTGGTTTTGATCAAGAGTTGATTTCATTCGTGAGTTTCATAAACTTTTCCCGGTATTGTCAATGGATCTGTTTCATTTTTTGAGTTCCTCTTGATTCAGATCACAAAATTTTTTTATCTTATGGAATCATGTGCTATTGTTCCGATTCAATCCTATTTCTGGTAGGAGCAGAATCGAATTTTCCCCCCAATTTTTGCATCAATTATAGTGTGAAAAGAAAGACCATTTTGGATGATTGGAATGGGTGAGGTTTGATTATTGGCTAGTGTGGGTTGGTGGGTACCCTCTAATTTGTGAGCCATGGAAGGCATTGATGTCTCAGCATATAATCATAGCCCTGTGCACAAGGCCATAGTATTGAAGGATCATATTGCTCTTGATGAGTTACTTGGACGTCTCCCAAAACTAGGTAACCCCTTTGAGATTAAAACTGAGGCTGCTTCAATAGCTGAGGATGAGAAGGCTGCAGCCATCTCTGTGGTGGTGGATAGGAGGGATGTACCAAATGGTGACACCGCTCTTCACTTGGCTGCAAAACATGGTGATTTTATTGCGACTGAGATGCTCATGAGTGCTGGGGCAAATGGTAGGTTGAAGAACAAGGAAGGGTGGACTGCTCTTAGAGAAGCTATCATCAACAAACAAGATAAAATAGCAGTGGTTATGATTAAGTACTATTGGAATGACTATGAGAAAAAGTATTATAGAAGGTTGCCTAGGTATATAGGGACTATGAGAAGGATGAAGGACTTCTACATGGAGATTACATTCAATTTTGAGAGTTCCGTGATACCTTTCATCTCAAGGATTGCACCTTCAGACACTTATAAGATTTGGAAAAGGGGTGGCAATATGAGGGCTGATATGACTTTGGCTGGCTTTGATGGTTTGAAAATCAAGAGGTCAAATCAGAGCATTATTTTCCTTGGTGATGGATCTAAAGATGATGAGAGGAGATTCCCGGGATCGCTGTTCAAAGTCTCACATAAATCTAAGGAAGTAGTTGTGATTTCACCCACCAAAGTTGCTCCCACTGAGAGACAGGTTAAGGCCACATTGAATAAGAAGTCTAGAACTGACTCAGTAAGGGTTGGGATTGATGTGAGTGAGGCACTTCTTGTTCCTCAGGTAACATGGAGGAAAAAGGAGAGGAAAGAAATGGTGGGGCCATGGAAGGCTAAGGTGTTTGACATGCAAAATGTGGTTTTCAGTGTGAAATCCAAAAGGCTCCCTGGAGCTCCACCACCTGAGGCCAGGCAAGCTTCCAGGGAAAGGAAGAAGAAGGACACTGAAAAAATTGATGATGTTTTGACAGAAGAAGAAAAGAAGCAATTGGAAGCTGCAATGAATTCAACAGATGAAAATGTCCCAACTCAAAAAAGTAATCGTGTAAAGAAAGAAAAGAAAGGAAAGTCTGGTGGACATAGAGACCACAAGGAGAAAAGCACAAATGCAGCACCCTCTGAGAGCTTTACTTCCCAAAATGGTGAAAGCCAGTATAAGAGAGGGATGATGCCTGCTCTTTGGCTTTCCCAAAACTTTCCACTAACAATTGATGAATTGCTACCTATGCTTGACATTCTTGCTGAAAGACTAAAAGCAGTTCGTCGGTTAAGAGAACTCCTTACAACAAAACTTCCAAAGGAAACCTTTCCAGTCAAGGTATGTCATTTTCTGTTCTTTGATTCAAGCATTCCACAACAACACATCTAAAGTTATATGTTTGCATTAGTTCTTTCCCTCTTGTTTCCTTTGATGCAGTACTCATAAGGGAAAATTATTATCACCATTATGTTATGACATCTAACAATAAATATCATGATTTGATTATGGTAGAATTATGTTTTTCTATAATTCAAAGGTGCATTATTCAATGCTTCTGATGGCAACTCATCTATGATTGTTGGCTAGTTGTTTCTCCAAGATAGTATTTCTTGAAAATTATCAGAAAGCATTACAGTTCAATCATGAAGAGTGAAGATTGTTTTAGCCAACATGTGGCAACACTTTTCATGTTTGAATTGTACAAAAAATATATAAACTTGTCACCTGGACATTAGACAGAAGTCGGTTAGATATAGTGCCTTTCTTTTGCAGCTACCAGTGTTTTTGTACAAAGTCAAAGACTAATGGTATGCACGGTAAGATGAAAATGAAAATATTGAAGATGGAAGGAGTGAACTTTGAGAATGTTTCAAACGATACATAATAATTTGGAACATTCACTCCTTCCCTTCTCCGTCTTCCTGTTTCACATTTATCAAGCAAGCCTTAAAAAAACCTTTCGGTAAAAGAAGCACAGAACTCAATTGGAGGACCTTCTCAAGAAAAAAAATAAAAGGGTATTGTTCTAAATGGCAAGCTAGAATTCTGTTTTCTTGGTTCTCTCTATGAATTGAATAAGAATTTCATCATGAATTTGGCTTGAGAAATCTGGATTCAAGAACATAGATTTCAGGCATGGTAATTGGTTACCAGTTCCTTTTTTATTTTAATTCTTTAATAGGAATTCTTAGTTGCCAATTGGGTTCATATTTGTTAGGATTAAAAGGGAAAGTTTTGACATTATTTATGATTTCTTTTCCATCTTTGTCATGCTTATCTATAATCTTTCCCTTTTTTCAAACTCTTTTGGCTAATATATATGACTATATATTCCATCTCATTGACTTTGGAAATTTAGGTAGCCATCCCTGTGGTGTCCACTGTTAGAGTATTGGTGACTTTCACAAAGTTTGAAGAACTACAACAAGAAAATGCAGATGAGTTTGAATCAGCCCCATCAAGTCCTACTGCTGACCAAAACAACCTAGAAGAGGAAGAAATTTCCTCTTCATCATCATCATGGTTTCAGTGGATAAAGACCCCTTCAAGATCTAGTTCATCTAGTGTGGAATGTAGTAGTAGGATATTCGATGACCCGGACCTGTTTGCTATTCCCCCAGATTATAAATGGTTTACTGAAGAAGAAAAGTTAAAAGAGAGAGGAGTACGCTAGGCAAAATGGATGAAAGTAACAACTAACAAAGTTACAAAGATTTCAAGTAGGAACTTCATAAGGGTGAACCACAAGTATAGGAAAAACCTTTTCACCTAAAGATGAGGTGCTTTCAGAGCAGGTGCCATCAAGGAGAAAAAAAACAGAAGCAATAGCTATACTCACTATACATGTCACTGACAAAGACCATCATTTGTTAGTACTGGCCTTATTTTTATCACATCCTTTGTAGTTTTGATGCATTGTTTACTTACTATTATCAAATAGAATCAAGACACAATTGTGATCACAGTTTAAAACTTTGATTTTGTAGAATCCACACTTAAACCACAAAACAACACAAGAGTTATGCACGATTTTAAAGGTTAATTTCTTATAATTTAGGATGTGTTTGGAACCCATTAAAAACAGATTTCCCACTTTTGAATGTGTAAACTAAGAAGCAAATAAACACACACTTGTTTCTTCATTCATAACCAAGCATGATTTTTGCAACAAGTGGCAAACAAAGTAGCATGATTTAGCACAAGTGGCTGCTATAGTTTTCTTTTATGTAATTTTAAAAAAGTTAAAGAAACGTATAAATGAATTTTCTTCTTAAACTAAAACTAGCTTCTGCATAAATTAGAAATCTAATTTTGAAGAAGTTATATATAAAGGTTTTCACATTTATGCACATATACGTTCATCTGTATACAAGTGATAATGACTTATGTAACCAAATGATTTAGTTTCAATCCTGGTTATATCACTTCTGCAAATGAAATAGTGTTGGAAAGAGAATATTATATAGGTTTATAAAATGAAAGAATGATTAATATCCCTCAAACAAACTGTATGTTTCTCTTAAATGAATTAAAGATATTACTCTGATGTAATGTATCTATATTCCTCTTCTCTTGACAAAATGGTGAACTCAATAACATACGAAGACACTTAATTCTTGAAGCAAGGAAGTGTATTTTTAAAAATAAACACTTATACTGAGTTACGATTGTTATCAATTTAAAGTTTATTCTACATATTTTCATTACATATAAACATACATAATATCAAATATACATTTTATAGCTAAATGAATTTTGTACCAAGTTATCATCATTATTTATCTTGAAAAAAAAATAGTATGTCAATTTATAGATTTTATAATTAAATGATTGATTACTATCTAATTGATTTTAATTTTGATTGGTAATTGTTATTAAATAAGACCTAGTTTAAATTTTACATCAAATTTCTATTTTTTTTATTAGTTCACAATTTTTAGTTTTTTGTCAGGCCTCAAATAGTAGTTATATTGTTGTGACATGTTCAAAGTTTGTTTTGGATTTTTCTTGTTTTGGAGATGTTTTTTTTACTGTATATAATTTTTAAATTTTATTTGACTTTTTGCTTCATACACTTTTATCTTTTATGTTTTAGTTTGTACTATGAGATGTTTAAAGTTTTGAATGATTTGTTTTTATGATAGTACGACTTTTGTTAATATATTATCTTACTTTAATCAATGTAAGATAAACTAGAAATATACATATTTGAAAACAGAAAAAATCTTTGAGATCTCAAGTATCATATTTATCATGTATAACAATATATTATATGTTTTTAACAAATGCAATTTGAACATATAGACATATAATAAAAATATACATGACATACTTTATCTAGGATTACAATGACTTACATGTTACTTGCAGTATTCGACCCATTTAAAAAATCTATTTGTTACTTGTCAGTATTTATGAAAAAAAATATTTGTGGATGTTTTTATATTCATAGATACTCATAGATAGCTGTAGATATTTTTTTAATTTTTTAATTTAAAATTATATAAAATATAAATTTATATAAAAAAATTAATTTTAAAATATAATTCAAATAAAATTTCATAAAAAATAAAATTATACAAATAAATTTATATTTTTTAAAAAAATTTAAATAAATTATACTACAAAATATAAATTTTAAAAAATTAATCTTTATAAAAATAACTTCAATTTTGTGAAAATAAATAAAAAATATATATAGATAAAGTTAAATTTTAAATTATCTTTAAAATATTAATATTTTTTATTAATAAATTTAATTTAATTTAATTACTTAATTTTTTTAAAATATTTAAATAAAATTTATTAATAATAATTATTTCATACAACGAGATATTATCACGATATTCATATCCGTTCTATTAACAAGCGCAATTTTAGCCATCGATATGCGTGCACCAATTTTTTTCACATTCCTAGTTGCACGCAAACAAATTGTTCGGTAATGTGTTTGATTCAGCTTATATAAGATTCAATTTAAAAACTTGTATGATTATGATATATATCTTTTACTATCTTCCATAGTTTACTAGCACTGCTACACTAACCACAATCCACGTCGGTTCTTGGAATAATTTCACGACGACCCCAAAACCGACGTTGAATAAGGAGACGTTAAAAGTAATATTTTCAACGTTGGTTCAATTTGAACCGACGTTAAAAATCACATAGCATACAACGTCGATTATGTCTATAACCGACGTTGTATGTGCACCAAACTTTCAACGTCGGTTATGCGTACAACCGACGTTGAAAGTGCCTTCTAAAACTGCAATGCAGTTTGTAATTTTCTAATTTTCTCTAAATTTTAGTACCTGCATATAAAATAAACCAGCAAACCAGCCATAATTTCATATATTATTCATTTCATATAAATTTCAAAACATTTCAAATGAGTTATATATATTCAATAGTTATTTAAATTTGATCTATTTACACATAATTACAATTGTATAAATAAAATTACAATAAAAGTACTACTGTTGTTCCCTATTCCTAATTTCTAAAAACTTCTGTGCCCACTTTTCTCTGACTTGGTCGATAGACTCTGTGGGCAAGGGTTGAGTATCATTGAATACCTGGAACAAAATGAAAGTATGTTAAGTATGACAAAATAGGAAACTTTACAAATAGAGTTTTGGAGGAATAGGGTTTTGGAGGAATAGGGTTTTGGAGGACTAACCTGTCTCCAAGTATCTCTGATATTCCCAAAAACTATTAGTCACATCCAATACATTACGTAGTAGCCACATTTGCAGCTACCCGTTTGTCTATTAACCTATAATCAATTAAAGAAGTCATTAGTTTTGAAAAATACATATTCAATATTATAGTGATATTAGAGAATTAAAAGTAACCTTACATGTAGGATTTCCCAATGTGGGTTAGTGGCTTTGCTGATGTGCATTCCATCAATGGTACTGCACACCTTAATAGCACTGTTGAGAAGTTATTAGTCAATATATGAACATTACTTATATTTGAAAACACAAACTTTAAAATACTTACCTATTCAAAATATTCTTTAAATCAGTATCTGGTTTTTTATTCAAAGAACAAAACCAGTATACCGTCTTCTCTGGACGACTGATGAGGAAGAATTGCCAATGATGCCTAGAAAAATAAAATGTTTAGAATATAACTCAATCACAATAAAAACAATAATATACTTATATTGACTTACTGGAATAAATAAGCTCCCAGATATATCTGCCTTTTAGAGGTCAGTATCCAATTTTGGATATATCTTTGGACTTCTTTCCTTCTATTTCCAGCTTGTTGGATTGACTGAGGCTCAAAAAATCCATAAACATCTTAAGCTCCCTGCTCCTCAGCCAATTCATCCATCATCCTAAAAATGAAAAATAATAACATCTTATATATTAAATAATGAAATTGAAATTATAATAATAAATATGTACTTACATTGTCCAAAGTTGTAAAATAGAGATGTTGAGATCCCTATTACCCAATGTGACCTCTGAGATGTTAGAATATGAAATGTAGAGAGGGAACCCTGCATTATCTATCCCAAATCTCCTAGCATCCCAGCGAACCTCAAAGGAGTTGCCATAATATTCTGCAGAGGCATGGATCAACTCAACAATTGGATTTTTTGGGAGAGCTGCTTGTTTTCCTTTAGTATGTTCAGAAGAAGCACGACTTTTAGGCTTCTGAACATCCTACATGTTTAAAACAATAATAATTAGTACAGAAATAACATTTTGAGAAGTCATTAACATAAAAAATTACATACATACCTTTTTAGAAACTTGTCTGACTAAATGTTGGGGCCAAGCAATGAATGTGTGAAGGGCCTGTCCCACCACCTGTACCTCATCAGTAGGCACAGGGACTCGAGCATCACCATCTCGAATCTCTTCTACCACCACTCTCAATAAACCAGGTGGCAAAGGCACACTGTGGATGGTAGAAGCCCCTTCCTGAACTGAACCAAGGGCCATCAATCTTTGTTCAAGCAACCCATCCTCCACCAATAAGGCGCATTTCTTCATCCCAAAAGATGGACCTATGGATGCATGATATATTTCAATTTACATTTGTAATGAAGACATATATGAAAAATAAATAACGATTTTACCTATCGGTGCAGGTGCAGCAGCAACATGAGAAGCCAGAATAGGAGCAGCATTACTGGAAGTACTTCCCATTGTGCCAACAGATGGAGGAGATGGATGAGCGTGTTGGTGGGAAGATGCCATCCTAACTGCCAAGTCTGGAAACATGCTAAGTAGCTGCTCCTGAACCTGTGTTGCGATGACCGGTGTCAGCTTCGCTGTGAGCTTCTTCTCCAACTCTTCTTCATTAATTGTTGAGCTCTGGGTATTCTTGACTGGTGCCCCAAAATAATGTCGAATACCCACACCGGTCCCCACACCCCGAACACAGCCGGGGTGTTCATCTTTACCAATAGCAGTGGTCAATATATCCTGACGACCACATGGAACGAAAGTTCCCTGTGTACACTGCTCCTCCAAGGAATCCTACAATAAATTTAACACATTATATATATAAATATACAAGTCTAACAAATTAATCATATTAGGGTTAAAAAGAATAGTAACTTGCAATCTTATATGCTATCTGTTGAGCGTCCTCAGATGTCATCCCACCGGAAGGCTTTTGACGAGCTCTCTTCCAAGTTTCATGACGTTTAGGAGGAGATGGTGGGGGGGAGATCATCCTAGCTTATACCAGAACTGGCTGCTTCTTTTTCTCTGAGTGCAGCCTTCTCGTACATCATTCTCTCAGACAAGAGATCATACCCCCCACGAGACAGACGGTGGGGGGTCAAATTCTTCTTCTGAATCTCCTTGGCCTTTAATCTTTTCTCCTGCAAAATAATTGATATTAGAATATAATACAATAACTTAATAAATTTAAATTAATTCATACCTCCCACTCTGGGTCAGTCCTAATCTCTACAAATTTCCTCCAATCCTCCTCAGATATGTCATATCGTTGGCAAGGAATAAATCCCTTGCTAACTCTATCCTCTGCATAAACCCATCTCGTAGTTAATGTGGACTTGAACCGCCTCCACATTTTTGCAATGGTGGACATAATCTTCTTCTTAACCGCCTTCGAGTTTTCAATATCAAAATACTTCGCAAAAATAAAACATAATTAGCATCAAAATTAAAAATCAATATTCAAGAAAAGACAATTGAATAAATTTAAACTTACCAGAATGTCCTGCCAAATCAGATTCTTCACCGTGTCCTCAACATTATCCCAGTCTGGATGCAAAATAGGTACCTAAACATAATCATTAGTTAGATGAAAAGAAGAATTATATGTAAATATGTAAAAAACTTGAAATATAAACTTAGAATTACCTTCTCCGTGCAACGGTACCCAAGTAGCTCGCTGAACTCGGGTATGATGCGGACCGGACACCTTCCCAGTGCGTGGATCAACAGACACACTCAACTTCTCTCCTATCATGTGTCTGGCTGTCAAGCTCACTAATCGTGTAGCTTGCCTGGTCTTCTTTGGTGGAGGAGATGGTGGAGGAGATGAGGGAGGTGAGGGAGGAGGTGATGGTGAAGGAGATGCCATGTGTCTGTAAAGAAAATATAAAGCAATATAATTTATCTCATAGTTAAATATACAAACATAAAACAAATACATAAATAAGTTCAAGTAGAAACATACTTAGACAACTAAATTTTCCCATATCCCTTCATCATGATCATTACGAGTTGCATGGACCACATCCTCTTCTACATCTTCAATACTACTAGGCAGTCGTGGTGAATTGGGGATAACAATGAAATCATCTTACTCATCTTCATTTTCATGGTTGACATCAATCCCTTTGCCTTGAAGGACCACAGACCACCTATCATTACATGGGTCGGTCACATAAAAAACTTGTTTTGCTTGATATGCCATGATGAATGGTTTTTCCTTATGACCTAGCTTCTTAAGGTCTATCGTAGTAAAACCCATTTCGTCAAATTGAACACCGATATTGCTATCCACCCAAACACATTTAAATAGAGGAACTCTAAATTTACTGTAGTCTACCTCCCAAATTTCTTCAATCACTCCAAACTAACTTATGGATGCCATGATGGGGTTTTTATCCTTTGAACTAGAAAAGTGCATGGATGTGGCCTCAATAGATACTCCACTATTTTGAACTCTGCTATTGTCATCTTGTGACTTTGTGTAGAAGGAATATCTATTAATGTCATACCCAGTCCAAGTGATGACGTTATGTTTTGGTCCATGAGCTAGCCATTTCAATGTATCAGATGCATGCTGATCTGAAAAAATTTGGCTTCTAAACCAACTGACAAACTTGTTGTTATGCTCCTTCACCAACAACCGTTCACTCATTTTGGGGTTTTGGGTCCTCAACATTGATTGATGAGCAGATATGTAAGGAAGAACTTCATCTGTATTATTCAAAATATACAAGTGTGCCTAACTCAACTCAGTAATATCCTTTGCTTGAACTTTTATACCACGAGTACCCTTTCTATTTATCCTATCATCATGTCGACTTGTAGGAACACCCACGGCTTGTGCTTTTGCCAAGTATTCTGAACAAAACTCTGTAGCTTCTTCTGCAATATACCTTTCAACTATAGAAGCTTCGGTCCGTATGGATTCTTAGTATACCCTTTGAAGATCTTCATGTATCGCTCAATTGGGTACATCCACCGCAAATAAACCGGGCCACATAATCGTATCTCTCTTACAAGATGAACAATTAAGTGAACCATAATATCAAAAAATGATGGAGGAAAATACATCTCCAATTGACATAGTATAATTGCTGCCTCCTTTTCCAATTGATCTAATGATTTTTCATCAATTACCTTGGCACATATAGAGTTGAAGAAAAACATAGACGCATAATTGCATTTCTCACATTCTTCTGGAGTATGCCACGTATAGCTACAGGTAAGAGTTGTTGCATCAAAACGTGATGCTCATGTGACTTTAACCCAACTAGTTTAAGATCTTTCATTGACACAAAACTCTTAATATTTGAAGAGTATCCTTGTGGAACTTTAATACTTCGAAGGCACCGACAAAGACTAGTCTTCTCTTTTTTGGACAAAGTGTGACATGCTGGTGGAAGATATGTTCTCTTGCCTTCAGATCTTGGATGCAATTCCGGACGTATTCCCAATTCACAAAGATCTTGACGAGTATTGACTCCATCCTTTGTCTTACCTTTGATGTTCAAAAGTGTGCCAATTAGACTATCACATACATTCTTCTCAACATGCATCACATCAATACAATGACGTACATCTAGATGACACCAATATGGAAGTTAAAAAAAAATTGATCTCTTCTTCCACTTGCTTCTATCAGTTGATTTCTTTTGGGTCTTTCCAAATTCAACATTTATGTTTTTCACTCGATCATAAACTTCCTCACCTATTAACGGTAACTTAGCAATTTCATCCTCCTGACAACCGTTAAAAGCTTTTTTCAATCATCGGTATGGGTGGTTAACTGGAAGGAATTTTCTGTGTTTATTATAAATTGTCTTCTTCCCATGTTTCAATTGCAGATAACTTGTATCTTCTTGACAAATAGGACACGCATGATGACCCTTGACATTGTATCCACTCAAGTTACCATATGCTGGAAAGTCATTTATGGTACAAAATATCATTGCATGTAACTTGAAATTCTCCTGTCGATACGCATCAAACACCTCTACTCCTTCCTCCCACAACAATCTTAAGTCATCTATCAAAGGACTTAAATAAACATCTATGTCATTTCCTGGCTGTCTTGGACCTGCAATCATCATAGATAGCATAACATATTTCCGCTTCATGCACAACCAATGTGGAAGATTGTAGATCACCAATAAAACTGGCCATGAACTGTGGTTAGTGCTTAAGTTACCAAAAGGATTCATTCCATCTGTAGCTAGTCCAAGTCTAAGGTTTCTTGCATCACTACCAAAACTTGGAAATAGACGGTCAATTTTCTTCCACTGTGGAGAATCAGCCGGATGTCGAAGTTGTCCATCTCGTCTCTTTGCAACTGAATGCCATGTGAGATTTTTTGAATCTTCTTCATTAGCAAACAATCGCTTAAACCTTGGAATTATTGGAAGATACCATATAACCTTTGCGGGAGGACCCTTTATACTATCACTCCATCACCATCACCATCCTTGACTTTGTAACGTGATACACCACATTTTGGACACTTGTGAAGAGATTCAAACTCTTTTCTGTATAAAATACAGTCATTAGGACAAGCGTGTATCTTTTTATATTCTAAACCCATTGGACAAAGTATCTTCTTTCCTTCATACATACGGTTAGGCAATGTGTTTTCATTTGGAAGCATCTCTTTCAAAAGTTCTAACAATTCATTGAAACTTTTATCACTCCAACCAAACTTTGCCTTCAAATTCAGCAATCTTAATACAGAAGACAATCGTGTGAAAGTTGTACACCCAGGATACAAAGCCGTCTCTGAATCGGTCTTCAATTTATCATATACAGGTGCATGTGCTTGAAGAAAGCTCTCCTGACCCACATCATGAAGCATATCCTCTATTCGATCTTCCATACTGACATCCTCCTCCTCCACAGTTTGTGATACTACTGGAATATCAATAAGTTCACCGTGCCATGTCCATGTAGTATAATTTTTCATACGGTTTGAACTCTTCCATTAACACACTTAACACAGGGACAATAAAATTTTCCATTCATCTTTAGACCATTTCGTTCAACAAAACTCAAAAATTGTTCAACTCCATTCTCATACTCTTCTGATATACGACTTGCATTCATCCAACTTCGATTCATTTTTGGATTTTAGACTACAATTAAGAGTTAATAAAAAACTTATCGGTCATCAATGAATTTAATATCATTGATTACTATAATCAAAATTATCATTTAGTAGAGTTTGCTCTATAAGAGAGACAAACTCATTCTAACAAAATTTTAGCAGAGTTTCCTCTATTATTTGACTAAATCCAAATTTTTATACAAAATCAAATACATAAACAACATCAAATAAAGCCCCATGGGCACAACCAGATCATCAGAACAATCATCTACAGGCATTTAATAACCTAATCATACAAACACTATAACATTATTTAGTACAGTTTACTAGAGACAAACTCATTCTAACGAAATTTCGGCAGAGTTTCCTCTGTTATTTGACTAAATCCAAATTTTTACACAACATCAAATACATAAACAACATCAAATAAAGCCCCATGGGCACAGTCAGATCATCAGAACAATCATCTACAGGCATTTCAATAACCTAATCATACAAACACTATCTACAAAACAAAAAATAATAAAAATAATAAAAAACCCACTAACCTGGCGGCGGCAGCGACGACAACGGTGGCAGTGGCGGCGAAGCTGAGGCAAGGCGCAAGGAGGAACCGCCGGCGACGTGCAAGGAGGGCAGCAGCGGCGGCGACAAAACCCAAGGAGGAAGGGCAGGGGGCGGTAGCGGCAGGGAGCTTGGCGGATTCGCGGCAGCGACAGGGGAGCTAGCTTCACGGATTCGCAGCGGCAGTGGCAGGGGCGGTTCACGGCGACGGCGGCAGGGACCGTCTTCTGGAAGGAAGGGCGTTCGCAGCGGCGGCAGGGAAAACGTAGAAAGCAGTTCGCGAGCTGGAGGTCGAAGAACGCAGAACGAAAAATGAGAAAGAAAAGGGGGGAATAGGTTATAAAGGGTATTCTACGTCGGTTATAACCTATAACCAACGTAGAATGTTTTGAACTTGACATTCTACGTCGGTTACTACAGAACCGACGTAGTAGATTTCACATTCTACGTCGGTTCTGCAACTAACCGACGTAGAATGTCAAGTTCAAAACATTCTACGTCGATTAACATATATAACCGACGTAGAATGATCAACTTACACGTTCTACGTCGTTTGTAGTTAAACCGACGTAAAATGACGACGTTAATTCCTAATACTGTAGTAGTGTAAATTCATATTGCATGTATTGGTGCATCTTAGTTAATAGGTGTGAAGTAGTTTTGGTCCCTGAATCTGTTGTTAAATTTACTATTTATGACGTTTCTTATCTGTAGAATAGCAATTTCTTAATTTAAATATATTATTTTAATTTGTTAATTATTATTAATCAAGATCCATCAAAATTACTAATAGAATTTTGCACAAGCTCTTAGACATTATCTAATAATAGTTTGAATCTAATTATTTAGTATCTTCTACAACTAGTTCATATGCAATTGACTCTTTGGGGCTTCTGAATTTGAAATTGTGTTATAGTTAGTGTTGGGTCTTAATGGTTATTGATGGTCTGTTACTTTGGTTGATGAAGGTTGTACATTTTGGACATTATAAAGGGTGAGTTCTACAATGAAGGCCAACACAAATTATTGGCATCTCTCAAATTTTCTAAGCACATTATTTCTTACCCTTTAAATATTTGTCTATATGCTACAATGACTTCATTGTCCTAGTAAAAAAGGGTCAAGAGAATTATGGTAAAAGAAACAAAGGAAAAGCTCTTGCAGCTTCCAAGCCTGCTTGTTTGGAAGGATGAAATTTTTATCTTGTCCAAACTCTATTTAAAAATGAGTGAAAAAATAGATGAATCGTTGCTCACAAGTATTTTAATGTAGAATGGTTTAACAGTAAAAACTTCTCTTGAAAGGAAATGTTGAGAGGCCAAGGTCTCAAAACCTTTGTTGAAATGAAGGATACATTTTATCTTGATTTGGTGAGGGTATTCACTGATAATTAGAAGCTTATAAGGGGTGTTGTTATTCACTCCAAATTGAAAGGAGTTAGAATTGTGTTTGAGGACTCAATACGGCAAGATATGTGATTGGCTTCAAAACTAAATGAGGAGCAAAAATCGCAGTTGGTGTAGAAAATTTTGACAAGGTTGGAGTTTGCAGAAATTGTTAAGAGATTAAATCGTAGGAAATTTTCCATGTTCAAAATGGGTAAAATGAAAATGGTTGAAAGTTGTTAGCTTTTTCCATTAGTTGGATTCTTGTTCTGATGAGGAGCAATCATGCATAAATGATCATAGAGGACTTGTTTACCATTTATGCTTTCAAGAAGAACATATTGATAAGGAATCATTACTAATAATATTATGATGGCTAGGAGGTTAACCTTTTACCCAATATCTAACTTCATTTTCATTTCTAAGGTCTTGGTACACAACAAGGTAGATGTTATTGATTAGATATCTACTATCTTGTTTAGTTTCAACAAAATTAACAAGTGTTTTGCACAATATAGAATTGACTAAACAAGGGGACAAATTTTTCTTCAAGGATGGACTACTAAAAGTAGAACTAAAAGAACTTGAGCTGGTAGAAAGGCGCTCTATGATGAAGAGACTAGATGAAATTCATATCTTGAAAGTTTAGAGCAAGATGCAAAATGACCTTCACTTTAGAGAGAGAGATTGATGAGAAATTGACTAGTATCTAAAGAAGGGTTAGGCAAAACACATATAGGAGAAGGATTTCAATTAAAAGACGAGAAGGATTTCAATTAAAAGACGAGGAGGAGTGAAAAGGTCTAATATGTGTTCATGTAGTTTAATAGTCTTTTCTTATGATTTTCATGGAGTGTTGTTTGGTGTTCTATTTAGTTCTTCCAAATTATGTGATGTTTGAATTAAAATTATTCATTTGATGATTAATTTTTTTCTATTTAATGTATTGAATTATCTATCAATAAAATCTTTCTTTTCCTTAGTAATTATGATTTTTTTTCTAATGTTCAAAGGAGAAGAAAGAGACCTACTTCTTGCTTTTTCTGTAGCTTTTGCACGATTCCTCACACATGAAAGCATACTCAAAGAACATGTATGAAGTTTCAAGTTTTTAATTGATGAGTGTCATTTTGATCTTAATTTCTTTTTCTTATAGCATTATCTAAACCATTTTTTACTTATTTCATGTATTTAGCACGTTTTCATAAAAATCATGCATAAAATTAAGTTTCTCAAATTTAGTACATTTTTCATGTTTTTAACATTAAAAAAATAAACAAATAGGAAAATAAAAAAAATAGAAAAAAATTTATTTGTTTATATGTATTGCAAAAATCTCTCTCCTTATTTATAGAAGAGGGAAACTTACCAATAACCCACATAAGTAAGAGAACTCTAAAAAGAGAAATCATCAATATGCACATTCCCTTGTTTGTCCAATCATCAATATGTGTATATTCACTTTCCAATTCTGCTCGAATATTGAAAAGAAGGAAATTGATTATTTCTATTTAGGATTTTATTTAATTATCTTTTAGGAAATATTAGAATTTAAGTGGGATTTTATTTATTTTTTAGGAAGTATTTGATTTTAATAAGAGATTTTAATTATTTTTTAGAAATTTTGTAATTATTTTTTGGATTTATTTTGTAAGGCCTTTCACCCATTGCTTATATAAAAGACTTTGGGAAGAGAGCCAAAAACATAATTCATAATCTTACACTTCACTAAATAATAACATTTCTTTTTCCACATTTACTTTTCTTTGGAAGTCTATGCTAAAATGTCCTAGTGTTATTTTCTTTTACTTTAATTTATTTAATTTCATTATTTTAGATTTTAAGCCTTCATTTGTTTAATTCTTGTCCTTAATTTAAATTTTTTACATTCTACTTTCTCACTATTTTGCCCCGAGCTACATACTTATTTTTTTAATCTAATTGGTGTCAATTTTATTAGAATTTAACTTTTAATTTAAATTCAGTATTTTATAATTTTAGCCTACATTTATCTAGTCTCAATTTTAATTTAATTGGTTTTAAATTTTAATTTAATAATGGTTACTATATCAACTGCTAATTTATTTTAAATTTTAATTGTTAATTAAATATATTTTTATTTAATAATTAATTGTTTATTTTTATTTAAATTTGAATTAGGATCAGTATTTCATTTAAATTATTGATTTGCTTTAGAATCTGTCATTTAATTTCAACACTTAATTCAACATTAATTTATTTATTTTAATCATATTTGTAAACATTGATCTCCTTATTAAATTCTGAGCACTACAATTCAATTCTCCATGCATTATATATAAATCTTTTAATTTCCATTAGTGTTTTTAATTTTAGTTTTCATTAATTATTTTATTTACAATTTTTTTCCACTTTATGTTTTTAATTTTAATTTCGATTAATTATTTTATTTATAATTTTTTTTTACTTTGTGTTTGTTAATTTAGTTTTCATTAATTATTTTATCTACAATTTTTGTTTTGTGTTTTAAATTTTAATTTTCATTAATTATTTATTTACAATTATTACTCTATATTGTTAATTTTATCAATCCAACAAAACCCTCTTTATTATTATTATTGATTTTAAATCTTTGGAGAATGATGTTTAGTGATAGTATACACACAATTGTGTTATTGAGATTTGACATGGATTAGCCATACTGCATTAATTTAGTTATCTTGTTAAATTTTGTTCAGTATTTTGTGCGGTCAGAATGTTATTGTTACTAATATATGTTGGTCATCATAAAAATGTGTTAGAAAAAATAGGGGCAGGTAAAACAAATAAGAGGGGGTGAATTGGTTCTTAATAAAAATTAAGTTTTTTTTCAAATTTAATCTTGTTAAAACAGAGTTTAACAAAAATCCTAATATAAATTTAAGTTCTGTTTTATAGAAATAAGAGTATAAAACAAATAAACATAATATAAACTTAATGTAGAGAGTAAGGATAAAGAAAGATACACAGAGTATTTGTACTGGTTCGGATCAAAGCAGATCCTATGTCCAATGGCTTATCACCTTAATAGAGAGTGATTTCTACTAACTATCTTAATAATAAAGTAAGTTTACAAACTTACAGTGCAGTGGAATGAGAAAAATAGCAGGAAGATTAACAAGACATCTCCTTTATACAGAACAAAGGATGAAACAACACCTCTCTTGAAAACACAAGAGATGAAAAACACCTTCCTTAAACACAAACACCACAAGGAATGAAAACACCTCCTTTTAATACAAAGGATGAACAACCACTTCCTTGATCTCTCAAAGAATGAACACCTCCTTTGAATTACCACAAAGGATGATAACAGCACCTCTTTTGAAAATCTCAAAAGATGAACACCTCCTTTTAATAATCACAAAGGATGAACAACTACTTCCTTGATCTCACTAAAAATGAAAACACCTCATCTGAATAACCACAAAGGATGATAACAACACCTCTTTTGAAAACCTCAAAAGATGAACACCTCTCTTGAATAACCACAAAGGATGAAGCAAGTTTGAACACTAGCAGCAGAACAACTTTCACTTTGATCTCTCTAGGTTAATTTTGAAAGCTCTGACTCCTTTTGTATTTATAGGAAAAGAGGGGCGCAAGACTATGGAGAATATGGAAAGATTTTTCTAAAAATGTTCAGAATAATCGATTATTACTTGGGATAATCAATTATTCCAGAGAGTAATTGAAAAATAAAAGTATGTTGATGATAATCGATTATTTCGCAAGATAATCAATTATTTTAAGTATGATAATCGATTATTCCAGAAGATAATTGATTTTTTCAATGTTAAAATCTTTTTACAAAAAAGAAAAGGTTTTTTTTTCATAGTTTAGGGAGAGTTGTGATCTTTAACATGATTCCTAACTATTACAATCAAACATATACACAAAATACAGTATTAAAGCTTCCACAAAACTCCAAGACTTCAATCATGAAGATTCATCTTCTTCTTTTAGAGTCATCATCATCAAAACGGTTATCCTTTAGATATTTCTAAAGATCCTTCTTCATCTTTAGATTAACAAAATGGGTAAATTATCGTTGATCAAGATCAAGTTCAAGACCAAGATTCTTGTAATAATTGATTACATTAACAATAATTGAATATGGTTTGATTAACACAAATAGTTTCAAAACTTTTTTTCCACTAATAATAGATTATATGCTGATTTGATATATATATATATATATATATATATATATATATCAAAAACCTTGATTTTGTTGTTAATCAATTAGTTTTCAACATAATTGATTATTAGTTCAATTGTTTAAAATTGTTTACATAGGCTTGCGTTAATAATCAATTAGATTTTAGTATGATCAATTATCCCTTACTACTACTTTCACAAATAACCAATCAAGTAAATGAATAATCAATTATATTGTTTCAACTGTGTTTTTAGAAAAAACTTGAAGCAACATAATTGGTTAATACTTAACATAATCAAATAAGTCATATTTGAAATGCCTTTTATAAATTGTTTTTAGGTTTTGTTTAAAAGATATCAGGTGCTTTCATAATTATTGCTTACAAACATCTAAGAAACTCTCCTATAAGCTCTAAACTTTGTGAAATCATATTTCTTGCTAAAAGATTAAAATCAAGGAAGTTTGGTGAAATTGTTTGTTTTCTAATTGATTCAAAATCTTAGGAATTTGATCATAGTCAAATGATAATTAACTTTACTACTACTATTTGTTTTCTTAAATACATCTTGTTGTTATATTGATTACAATTATACTCTACGTCTTTGATAAATTCTTTTGAGGGTTAAGAGATCTTATATTATACTTTGAGTGTGATTACCTTTTTCACATGTGCTTTGTGGTTGTAATTTGAATATATTAAGATAATTGAAACAATGACTCTAAGGTTAAGTCTATTAATACTAGATGCAAAATCCGTTAACTTGGACTAATTTTATGAGATATTATTATCTCTTTCTCTCATTGATTTTCAATGTTGTTTCAAAATCAAAACAACTAAGTTTTCTACCGTGTTTTGAATATAATGCACAACCTAGGTCATTCTCAAAGGACACATATCTATTTTATTCAAGGTTTAATGTTCTTTTTGTTAGCAATAATGACAGTGCAAAATTCAAGAGGGGGGGTGAATTGAGTTATCATAAACTTTTTTTGGTTTAAAATCTTTTTCCAAAACTTAATCTCAATTCCAATTTCAAGATTTAGATTTTCCTTAATCTTTGATAAAAGCAGTCGGGATAACAATTGTTAATATGATCCGAATATAATAAAATAAAGAGGTAGGGAAAGAGAGAAAGAACACAGAGATTTATACTAGTTCGGATTTAGCCAATCATACGTCCAGTTCCCAATCACCACAGACACGTGATGATCACTCCACTATCTTTAATTGAAATTACAAACACCAATTCATGCAATAACAAATAAAGATAAAGGAAACACCTCCTTAGACACACTAAGGATGAACTCACCTCCTCAGACACACTGAGGATGATTCCCACCTCTCTTGACACACAAGAGATGAACACACCTCCCTTAGAACAGATCCAAGGAATGAATTACACCAATTCAGAAAAACTGTAAAGAAAACACCTGATTGAGTGCTGGATTGAAAGCTTAAGCACAATGATCACCACTTCCAAGAACTTAGATCAACCTTGAGAGAGCAAGAAAGCGGTTTTGAAAAACTTTAGCGCAGGAACACTTTGAATATTGTGTTTTATCAGATGTGTTGAACCTAAGACATTGCCTTTCATTTTATAATTCAAAAATACTCCAAAGTTTCCATTCTTAGGTTGATTCAGCATTGAATTCGCAAAAACGTCGTATTTAATCGATTATCTAAAAGGTTTAATCGATTATATCAAAGTTAAAAACTGGAAAACATATTTTGCCTGATATAATCGATTAGATTAAGGCCATAATTGATTATATGAACCCAGAAGCAATATAATCGATTATCAAAAACACTTAATCGATTATTTTGTTCGTTAAACTATTTTGATTCAAATTTTAAGTGAAATAATCGATTAGATTTCGTAACTTAATCGATTAAAAGCGTGGAAAAACGTTTTTGTGAGAAAACGACTTGCTCTCAAGTTTGAAATGGTCTTGAATGGGATTTATGACTTACTCTTTTTATCCTTCACTTAAAACAGAAACTTCTAAACTTGAAACTCCAGCTCTTGAGAAAATCTTCATCAATCTTCTCTTTTGAAAGCTTTTATGATCCTTTATGTCTTGCCTTTTCCATGAAGCAACCTTCCTTTGTGAGATGACACAAGTCTTTAATATTGTTTAGAGAACTTTAAAACTTCATCATCAAAACTTTAATCTTCATGACTTATTGAGAGAACTTCATCAACACTTTAAACTTGAAATATGTCAACAACAACAACAGAGGAAAAATTCTTGGCTCAGGAACAATTAAAATTGGTGATGACTTCATGATTCAAGTGTATTGCTCGTAGAAGGATTAAAGCAAAACCTATTAAGCATAAGTCAACTGTGTGAAAAGGGACTTAGGATAATATTTGAATCAAAGACATGCAACATAGTAAAAAAGGAATCAAATGAGACCGTCCTAACAAGTACTAGAGTTAACAATATTTATATTACTGATCTTGACATTGCATCCTCTAGGACCATCTCCTGTCTTGTAACTAAGGAAGAGGATGCTTGGTTATGGCATATGAGAGCTGTACACATTCATATGCATCATTTAAGTAGACTAATATCAAAAGATTTAGTAATCGGTCTTCTAAAATTAAATTTTGAAAAAGATAGAATTTGTGCAGCATGCCAAAAAGGAAAGCAAAACAAAAATCCTTTTAAAAGTAAGAAAATCCTTTCTACCTCAAAACTATTAGAACTTTTACATATGGATTTATTTGGACCTTTTAGAACAAGAAGCTTAGGTGGTAATTACTATGCTTTAGTAATAATAGATGATTATTCTAGATTTACTTAGACTTTCTTTTTAGCAACTAAAAATAATGCTTTCAACTCTTTTAAAAAGTTTTCCAAGGCTATTCAAAATGAAAAAAATTTAAAAATAAAATCTTTACGAAGTGATCATGGTGGAGAATTTCAAAATAATTTGTTTGAAACCTTTTATGAAGAACTAGGAATCTCACATAATTTTTCTTGTCCAAGAACACCCCAACAAAATGGAGTAGTAGAAAGAAAGAATAGGTCATTGGAAGAATTAGCTAGAACAATGTTAAATGAAAATAATCTTCCAAAATATTTTTGGGCTGATGCAGTTTCTACATGTTATACATTAAATAAAATTTTAATAAGGCCTATTTTAAAACTAACTCCTTATGAACTTTTTAAAGGTAGAAAACCAAACATTTCTCATCTCAAAGTTTTTGGTTGCAAATGTTTTGTTTTAAATAATGGAAAAGATAACCTTGGGAAATTCGATTCAAAAGTAGATGAAGCAATATTTTTAAGGTACTCTTTAACCAGTAAAGCATATAGAGTATACAATAAGAGAACATTACATGTGGAAGAATATGTTCATATAACCTTTGATGAATTTTTGGACCTTGAGGAAAATCCTCTTGAGTCAAGAAAGAAATCTATAGATATAGAAGAAGAACAGGGTGCAATTGAAAAAGATCAACTACAAGAAGAAAGCGGAGAAACTTAGAAAAAGTCTAGAAGATTTGACCATTAGTGAACCTAAAAATGTTCAAGATCTTCCTAAAGCATGGAGAACACCTAGAGGACTATCATTGGATAATGTTGATCAAAGAGTTACAACTAGAAGAAAAATGAATAACTTTTGCATGAATGTAGCTTTTGTCTCACAAGTAGAACCCAAAAGCATAGAAGAAGCCTTACTAGATGAATATTAGATTCAATCCATGCAAGAAAATTAAATCAATTCAAAAGGAATGAAGTGTGGGATCTTGTACCAAGAAAAAATTATATGCAAGTAATAGGAGCAAAATGGGTATTCTACTAGTAGCAAGTTAGATGAAAGTGGAAACATAACCAAGAATAAAGCAAGACTAGTAGCAAAAGGATATAGTCAAGAAGAAGGAATTAACTATGATGAAACCTACGCCCCACTTGCAAGACTGAAAGCAACAAGAATTCTACTAGCCTATGCAGCAATTATGAAGTTGAAGTTATATCAAATGGATGTAAAAAGTGCTTTCCTAAATGGATATATCAAAGAGGAAGTCTATGTGTGTCAACCTCCTGGTTTTGAAGACTATCAACATCAAAATCATGTTTACAAGTTAAAGAAGGCACTTTATGGACTCAAACAAACACCTAGATCTTGGTATGAAAGACTAAGCAACTTCCTAGTAAGCCATAATTATAGAATAGGTAAAGTAGATCCAACCTTATTTATATGCTTTATATTTTCAATTTCATGCATTTGAATTCCTCTTGTTATGAACTGTTTTAAATTGACGTATGCCTTTTTAATGATTATCAATAAAAGGGGGAGTATGATTATGTATGTGTTTTTGTCTATTATGTATCTATTTGTCTATGTATGCTTTTCTCATGTATGCTTTTCTCATGTATGCTTTCTATCTTATAATGTTCAAGCAATTGATTAAGGGAGAGTATGTAATTGAGAAAAATCATAAGTAACTGAAATAGGGGGAGTTCAAGAAGATGGATGTACTTAAAGATGAATTTTCTATTGACCTTGTGATATGACTCATATATACACTAACTCATTTGTGCTAATCTTGAGCTGACTACAAAGTCAAGCAATTTCTTTCATTATATCATAATAGGTGTTTTCTTGATCATCATAAAAAAGGGGAGAATGTTACCAAAGAGGAGAAAAGTCAACACTCTTTGAAGACAAAAGTATAAGTTTTGATGAATTATCAAGCAAGCTAAATCAAGATCATTGAATGAAGAATTGAAGCTCAAGCTGAAGAATTTAGTGTGTCAAATCATTCTGGAATAAAAGAAATCAAAAGAGGAAAACACAGATCAAACGCTCCTTCACTAGTGACCATTTAAAAAGAATAAAATTGAGTTTTATGCATATATAATCGATTATGCTCATAACATAATTGGTTATGATACTGGTTTTTTGAAAAAATGGTTTTGTTATAATCGAATATGTTGCTATTTAAAAATGCCGATATTGGTGCTCACACAATTGATTACGTGCATAACGTAATCAATTATGTCAAGTAGATTTTAAAAAAAATATCTTTTAAATACAAACTGATTTGTAAAAGATAAACCTCTTCCCATATTCTCTCCTAAAAGTTATTCTTTAGTTATTTAGATGATTAAAACTGATTTTCGAAATTATTTTGATTTTATTTCTTGAATTATTTTTTATTAAATTAATTCAACACAATGCCTCTACAATTAACCTAATCTAAGAGGCAAGAACATACAGGAACAATATACATTGAGCACGAAAATATTCAATCTACCAATCTTTATTCTACAATTTTGATTAAGTCACTTGTGAAAGGAACTAACTGTTTGTGCTACCATTTTGGATTCTCTCTTTTCAGGTGATACTGTTCCTAATTGTTTGATTATTTGTAAACATCGTAGTTGGTGTATTTTTCATCCCTTGTGGTTGTTAAGGGAGGTGTTTAATCTCTTGTGGGATTCAAGAGAGGTGTTCAGTCTTTAGGTTTATTCTTTTGCATGTTTAAATTGTAATATTGATTGTAATTGAATTTTCTAAAGATAGTGAGTGGAGAGTCATTCTCAAATTGAGGTGACTTGAAACTGGATGTAGGGTTAACTATACCTGAACCAGTATAAATTTTTGTATACTTCTTTTCTCTTATCTCTTTACTTTATTTTCTGTTTCCGCTTAAACTCTCAATTAAAATAAATTAAGTAAAAACAAAAAATTTTTAAAAAAAAATAAATTTAGTAGTGACATCTTAAAAACATCAATTCATCCCCTCTTGATGTCATTTTGTCTAATATTAATGAATAAATTTTACAAATTTTGAAATAAAATTTAAATTTAATTTATAAAATAACTATACCACAACATATAAATATCAAAATTAATCTGTAGAATCAAATAAAAACATTTATATTTAGCTTACTAGGTTGAATATTTTACAGAATGATTTTGTAAGAAAAGTTAAAGTAGTTTTTTGTAATTCATATATTTTTAATTATTTATTAAATAATTAAATAAACTTTATTAATATTATCTTCTAAAATCAGTACTTAAGAATACTTATAGACAAATAATTATATATTTCTTTATTGATTATTAAATTTTTTTAAGACTTTATTTTACAAACATAAATTATATATATTAAAAATAAAATTATAATAATAAATATATTACAACTTTATTAAAAAATTAGAGACACTCACATTTAATTAATAGATAAATATTTTATTTTCAATCAAATTAATATTATAATTAATATAATAAATTTAATAAAAATATGCAAAGTGTTTAAATTAATCTATTGAATAAAATATTTTAGACATGTTTTATAAAAAATAACTTCAAAAGTATACTTGTGATGAACTATTTTTATTAAAAAATTGTATATAATATTTAAATAGAAAAGTAATTTTTATTTCACATTTTATAATTTTAGTTATATATTTAAAAAATAGTCTATAAAAAAAATATTTATAAAAATCTAAAAATTAATTATAAAATAGTTTTTTAAATAAAATATGAGTATAATAACTTAATTATTTGTTAACAATTATTAAAATTATTTTTTAATTATAAAAATTAACAATAATATCTCATTTATATAATTCATTCAATTAAGTTGTAAATATAAATTTTTTTACTTTTATAAACTAAAAGAATATTACAAAATTATTAATTGTTATTTCATTTAGATGTAGATTCTTAATTTTAATTATTACTTGTCATAAATTTGAATAACTTATCTTGCATTCTTATTTTAAAAATAATAAATTATTATTATTTAATTTTATAAAATAAAATAATTTAATTTTTTATCAATTTAAATTTATATTTTTGAAAATACTGTAAAATTATATTATTCATATTTTTAAGGTTTAATAGACATTTTAGTCCTAATATTTTATGAAAATTTGCAATGTTTTTTCACATTTTTTTTCAATAAAATCCTAAATTTTATTAAAATCTTTAATATAATTTTCTTCTGTTAGATTAATATTAACTGCGTTAACTATATAATACCTATCACATTTAAGTTAACTTACCTGAATAATGACAAAAAGATATAAATATAAACATGAATGTGAACACTACAATATGTGAATTTTTGATAAAAAGGATCACATTGACAAATTTAATAAAATTTGAGACTCAATTAAAAAAAAATTGAAACTCAATTAAAAAAAATTTAAAATTCAATTAAAAAAATAAACATAAAAAAATATTGCAAATTTTGATGGAAACAAAATGTGTATTATACCTTTTTTTTTTTAAATACTGTGCATTTCACCTGTATAAATGCAACTAGAATATGGATGGCAGATGGAAATTCTTACCCTTCATCTTTTGTTCTGGTATTTGGTTTGGGCTCTTGGATCCATCTTGAATTTGGGTCGGGTCGACCTGACCCGACATCTTTCCCGCACTGATAAATCCTTGTCCCTTCGCTTCTCTGTTCTGTTCATCTTCATCTTTCAAATTTACTAAAAATACTTTCTACTAATCTGGTATTCTTTTTCACCTCATTTTTTTAATTTTTTTATTTGCTTATACTTTTGAAATGCGTTTCAAAGCTTGTTCTTTCTGTTCGTTTTGTTTGTTTTGGAACATTTCAATTTTATCGTTCCTTTGATCCGTTTTGTGTTGGTGATTAGGTTTTCATTTGTATTATTTTGCACTATTTTTCGAATTTTTATCCGATGTTGATGGTGTTTGTTTATGCATTTGTTTTAGGTTTCGGTTGTTTTTATTCTTGGCCTGATTTTGTGGGTACAGTGAATGAAGTAACATTTTTTTTTCAGAATTTGAACTGTTTTGCTTCAATTGTTTTTATTTCTTTTGTGATTTTTGTGAAAACCATTCAGTAAAGTTAGATGACTACTTGTAATTTATGTGATTTCATCATTTTGGGATGAATGATGGACATGCCTTCAAATTTGAGTTCAATTTGTTTTTTATTTGATTTGATTGAAGTAGCAATTATGGTCGCAGTTCCGTTTCTGTTACTGATGTTACCAGTAATTTATGTATGCCTCTTACATTTCAGTTTTGATTGGGAAATTGCTAGGTTTTCTTTCAATCTGTGACCTCTGGATGGATGCTAGGTTCTAGCATTCAAACTATGGTTGTCAAACAATCTGATTTTACATATCTTGTTAGTGTTAATTATTAGGTTTTTATTGTTAATATTTTGTACCATTTTTCGTTGTTTTTATACTATGCTAAAAGCCTTTGACCACCTATTAGGTTTCTATGCTATATGATAAAAGCCTTTGTATATCATGATTTATTAAAATCGGGGTCCATGTTATGTAGCTTAATATTGCTGATAAGAGTACAAAACATTGGAAATTTTTCTTTGATCAGTTTATTCATGTGCCTTTTACTGTTGTAAAGAAAACTATTCATGATGGAAAAAAGGATTTAAACTTTTAGATTTTCAGAAAGTTTAAATCAGTTTATGTTGGTGCTTTATCAGAAGCTAAAATTTTTTAACTTAACCTTACAATGTTTGTCTTTGTTTCCTTCAAAAAAAGCTTTATCCTTTTTCGTGGGGGTAAGGTAATTTTAAATTGTGCTAAGCTTTAAATGTTTCTTTTCCTAGTTTACATTTTTCGTGGGTTTATGTTTGATTAACTAGTTTTTTACAAACTGTGATGAAATAATTTATTTTGAAATTTGTGAAATGTTGATAAAGTGTGACCCTGATATGTTTTCTATGCATGGTGCAGGCTCAAAATTATTTCCCTGTCTGTTATACGTGATGAAATTCACTATCTTGCATTTTTTTTACAGAATATTTGGTATGCCATGAGTTTGGAACAATTTTCTTTTACCAGCTTTACTAATTTTTGTTAAATGGAAAGAAGACAACTTTTGTTCACAATGTCCAATATTTGCTATGCTTTGTTTTATATGGTTGCAGATGTAAATTCTTGCATTCTTAAGGAAAACACTTTATACTTTGGTGTTTGGCTTCTATACAGTGGAAAACTCATGGTCCTTTAAAGGGCTTTGTTGCATTTATGTTGAGGGTTTTTGGGTTGTTCTGTTTTGCTATGCTGATATATTTTGTTCTGAGCTGTTTGATTTTTCTTTTCTTTTAAGGAGGTTCTTGTCCTCCTATTCCTTTGTGTTCTTCTCCACTTTGTCCTTTCGAATTTCTTCCATTAAACTCCTTTGGTTAAAATATATTGTATTTGAGCGTGAGCCCTGGTGCAGCTGCAAAGTTGTGCCTGGTGTTCTGTTCGTAATGGGTTCAAATTTGGAAATAATTTTTGTTATGTAGTTTGCAACTAATTTTCTGTTGAATATATTAGGTTGTAAAGTATTTTTTTGTGCATTTATAGCTTCTGAATATGGAGAGTTCTTATATGGCCATAGAACTGTTTCGTGTGCATAAGTTACTGTCATTTATATTTATTACTTTACTGTTTTATGCAATGTTTCATTGTCGGTCTTATGATTTGAAAACAGGATATGGCAGAAGATATGAAAATTGATCAAATTGTGGAAGTTCCTGATACCCCAGATAGAATAACTGTGAGGGGTGATGATCAGAAACGTTTATGTAATCCTGAGAAGAGGGGCAGAGCTTTTAATGCTGCAGTTGAAATGAATAATAGTATCTGTACCACATTGTCCCCATCAGAGAAGTCTTATCCTTCTCAAAATCCTCCCATCTTTAGGAGAGGCCAAACAACACATTCTAATGGCGCTGAAAAGATGGAGAAAGGGAAGGGTATAAGCTCCAAGGTTTCTTCTAAATCATCTCACTGTGGTGTTTCTGTTTTAGATTTGACTGAAGAGAATGGACAATGCCAACAACTCAAACCAGCTTTCTCACTTGGTGCATCAAGAAATCATGCAACTGAAGACAAGAAAGCACCCAAAGCAGCCGTCAGGAACTCTTTGTTGCCTGTTATTTCGGATTCTTCTGTTACATCTAGAAATACATCTGTGGACCGTGGCAAGGGTATTTCTCTGTCTAATGATTCTCAATCCCAAAATGGAAAGCGAGTGGCTTTGCCTCCATTTGTTTCCACCTCTCCCCGAGGTAGAGGGCACAAGAGGTTGGTGCGAAATGGGTGCATTTTACCTTTTAATATTGCAACGAGGGAAAAACAATTAGCTGAACAGAAAAACCTTAGAACAGAAGATGTTGCACAGAGCCATGCTGATCATGCGGTTTCTAGCAATACAGTGTCACCAAATAGTGTTGATGTTAGAGTTAAAGGAAAGGAAGTGCTTATTCCTCCTCCCTTCAATGGACACAATGATGGAACTTTTTGCACGGCTAGCAGGTAATGTGACCATGCTTCACATGAAGTTCTTTTTAGTTTTTAGTTAATGACTTGAAGGTAATATGACCTTTTGCTGGTAATCTTGCATCAAGAGTTATACAAGATTTATCTGCGTGGATCTATTACATCATATGAATAAACTGCTAGTAGCTTGATTATTGACTAGGTGCTGTAAAGTCTGCAACAATCTAGTGAATCATATAACTTATAAGTATTGAATCTAATTACTTAATATATCTATTCAATATGCTCCTCATTTTATTAGGAATTGGTTCTCTTTGTTATAATTATAGAAATAAGGAACTGAACCATATAATTAAGAATATGTAGATTATATATATATATTATTAGGAATATTTTTATTTATCTCCATATCATATTTTTGTTATTAGAGGATATCAAATATCTTTTATTTATTGTATTGATTCCTTTTCTCAATATAAATAAAGTATCTGTACTGTTTTAGAAACACATGGTTTCAGCTCAATGTTTCTCTCTTTCCTAGTGTTTAGCACTCTTGAATGGATTTGATTTTTGGGTTTACAATAATGAGATGAGATTATTTATTCTTTCTTGGTCAAAGGGCATGCATGCAGTTCATTTATTGCCGTAAAATATTTTATCGGAAGAAATTGCATATATATTGAGTATTGGTCATCATAATTATTGAACTTGGACTGGGTTGTTGGAACTTCATGAGGTCTTTTGACTTAAGTACATTTAATAAGAACTGAGGGTGCCTGAGAAAAATAACAAGTTACAGAAGTCTTTCCCTAGCATCAGGGTAGTTCTGATTTTCTTAAGAAATTGGGCTTAGGGTCCACCTCACAAAACTGGACCTTATGGTGAGGATCAGAAAAAAGTATAGGGGCTCCATTGATCATATTTCTAGTTGATGTGAAATTAAAACCCACGCAAGAGTCTACATCCTGAGACTTCAGTCATCTTTTCTGACGGTCCCTCCATAGATGGCCCTTACAGCTTTTCAATCCTTGTTTCATAATGTTTTCAAATATTTTCCTAACCAGGGAGTCATTGCTAATTTTGTTGGAGGTATGAATACTTTCATTGTGCATTGCAACTCTTGTTTTGTTCGTTGGTAAAATTCAAATTTAATTTTGGCCCCTAATGTTTACAGAATCATTTTAGAAAGTGAAAAAGACATATTGTTGTCTACATGTTTAAATTGGTTACATCTATTGTTTCTGTTGACTAATACTGAGAAGGAATTTGATCCTTCTTCAGGAGCCCTGTGATCAATTCTGAAGAGGCCAATGGTACTGGTAATGATACAAGACATTCACTTCAGTACACTGGGGGACAAGGTCGATGGAGAACTACTCATAGTGAGAGGAATGCTAATCAGCACTTGTATGATGTACATGAGCATCATTTGACGAGAAATAATGGTGTTGGAAGATTTATTAATGGACGGAATACATGCATATTGGATAGAAGAAACATTGGGAGTGATCATAGCAGCACACATGTACAGGGTTCTCAATCAGATCATACCGCTCAACCAAGTGCTGTGATCATTCCGGATGTGGACCAGTCGTCTGTTAACCGTCCTACTGCTAACATTCTGACTAAAAGGCAAAGAAAACGTGAATCACTTAGGGAATCATCAAGTTCATATCCGGAAGTGGTAGAGTTGTCATCCACACCAAGGAACTCAGCAAGCTCATCCCATAGCCATGTCTTGGATCCTGAAGTGGTTGAGTTGTTGGATCCTGAAGTGGTTGAGTTGTTATCCACACCAAGCTATAGATCATCTGAAGATTTAGATGCTAATGACAATAGTAGCATGGAAGCTCGGGCAAGACAAGTGGAAGCAGATGAGATATTGGCACGTGAACTTCAAGAACAATTGTATCATGATGATTCTATTGAAGACAGAGGGGTTGGTTTTTTCTTTTCTATTCTTTTTCTTCTTGCCTTTATGAGATGTAGTTTAAGCATATATTTATTTTTCTATAACAATTTCATATGCTGATTTGTTGCAGATTGATGAACATTTAGCGTGGGAGTTGCAACATGCAGAGGATCTTCTGCCTACTTCTATTGAGAGTCACAACATAAATCATCCTGTAACTAAGCCTCTTCTCTCTGAAATGAATATGTTAAAGAAAGCTCATTTCTGTATAAACAAAGTTTGTTCTATGTTTCACTTGATATTATATTGTTAATATGCTTTCTTTTATGCCGCAATACTAAAATGTGTCCTGTATATACTTATATAACCCTTTCAAATATACTTAAAACACTCAGATGATTTATGGACGGTATTGAATTAAAGGTGGGAATATCTAGAAGGAACTTGAAAGTTACATATGACATTAACTGTTATCTTTGTTATTTGGCATAACTGTACAGTTCTCAGAATTTATCTGTGATGAGCATAGATTGATGTTATTCTTTATCCATGTTAATAGGATGCTAGAAAAATATCATTAGAACTTTTACGCTCAAGTGAGAGGATATCTTGTTGCCTAGCCAGTTTTATGTTAGTTGAAAATTTGGGCTATTTAGAGATATAGTAATTGATAGCTGGGGCTAGAAGGGATTTGACAAACCAACTTTTTCATTATACAGACACGGATTCCCAGGGCAAACAGACAGCCTCGTATATGGCCTAATCCGAATTCTTCTAGAAGGAGAGCTATGCCTCCAGTTTCTTTCTCTAATAGAATGTCACAGTTGAGGAGTCGTGCTACAAGTAGGACTAGGACACCTAACATGCCATCTAGAGGAAGAAGCCCCCAGTTTCCTCTGCATATGGACTTGGACATGGTATCATCTTACATTTTCCCTCTTATCTTTTCTTGTTTCTTTTCCTATTTTACTTCTTTTTGCATGCCTTGATGACTTTGTAATTTTAATTTTCTTGCAATATCATGTTTTGGTAGCATGCAGTCGTTTCTTGTTATTTCATTCATGGTAGTTGAATCGAGATACAAATTATGTATTAGTGAGCTTATATTTGGAATCATGAATTATTTTGTATCATGAATCGGAAGATTCATAAAAATAAAAAAATAAAACATATACTTATAGATTTAAGACATAATATAAATATTCAAAGATGCAAGTAATAACAAAAAACCATGTAATGAAAAAGAGTGGTTGTATCTAAGTGTAATTACTACACAATTTCAGCAACACAACCTCCAAAAAAACAATGTTGTTGCATAAGATTCCTACAACCATGACTATACGCTACTAAACAAATATGCATTATAGCCATCCAAAAAATAAGTATTTGTGGCTGCTACTAGTGCATAATTACTAGCCATCCTCTTCCTCTCCAAGATCTACATCACTCAAGTCATCTTCATCCTTTATTTAAAAATTCTTCCTCTTCAATATCTTCAAGTTCTTCCTCATTTCCCACTATGGATTTTCCATTATTATTGGTCTTGACATTTAAGTTTCTAGGACCTATATTAGCAAAAGAAAAACGAATAAGTTTCAGTTCTTGTTGCTTAATACAATTCAATGTAAGATAAGAAGTACCAAATCGTGTGACAACTGGTCTTGCTAACTCCCTTCCATTAGAGTGCTTTCTATGCAAGTTAAGAACCCACATGTGCCTATATATATTTTTTGCATTGTCAATAGTATTGTAAAATACTGGAAGCTCTCCAATATCCTCAAGAATTAGATGAAGACATTGAGCTGTTTGGCTTTTTAATTTTGGACATGGTTTGGCTTAGGTTTATGACTTCACCCATTTTCATTTTTTAAATTTTTTGGGCTTAAGTCGGGTTATAAAGGTCCGAGAACTGCTTTTTTAAAATTAGGGCCTTTTGCCCGAGGTCTATGTCTAGGTCAGGTTGCATTGACTTGAGACTTCTTCCTCCTCTCAAAAGTTGTCACAAATTTGATAAATTTTCTGGACATTCTTGGCATTCTGTGATGTAATTTCCACCACGTTTGTTCCACGGTGTCACTCTATGCACCCAAAGTTGCAGCAATGGAAAACCTGCATTGCCACCGCCATGCTGTTGTGGCAAGCTACTACTCTGCCCCAATTTCCACCTTGGTGCTGCAATATCCGATTTTTGATAACACTGCTCTAGGGTTGAAATTATGTACAAGGAAAACTTTTTGACAATAAGGTGAGGGAATATTTTGAACAGAATAGGACTAAAGAGACAAGTAAAATTTTAAAAGCAAGTTAAGTACAAAAGTGTGTATTCTGCCTGTATGTTTAGCACATTGACATTTGACTTCGGCTTGTGTTCTCATTATTTTCGTACATGTATCTCTTCAATTTTTTTTTTCCATAACTTCTAGCTTCCTCACCAAATTTTTATATAGTAAGAACTTTTACTTTTGCTTAATCTCAACATAAAAGTGAGTCTCTTAGCATACAAGCGTACAGTGTTTCTTGTATGTCAGGAAATTTATTGTCGTTGAATATGTAAATTTTGGATTGGGATTATGTGGTATTGCTTATGTATAATTTTAATTTCCATGGCATCCGTATCTCCTGTTCAGAGACTTGATATATTGGAAGCTTTAGAGAATTCAATGGGGGATTTCAGTGATATGGGAATGGCTGATGGCATCTTTAATGCACGACGGGATTTCAACGAGTAAGTTTGTATTGAGTAATTTATAATTTTCGCACATAAGTTCTCATTTCCTCATTTATTTTAATTTCTAAAGCTAAGGTTCTTAATTTTGTCGTTCTTAAAATTGAGAAAAGTAACACAACTTAGAAAGTGTAGGAGAGAGGACTGAATGAGACAAAAATACATGAGGGGAGGCAGCGTACAAGTTCTTCATTCTATATATTAAGTAGTACTGCACATCATTAAGTTGTGCAAGGGCCCCATAATGTACTCAGTTTTGCATATGTTTCTATTCCTTGATATCTGAACTTTTGAATGAAGTTCTTGGGTATGGTGGCTTCACAATTGTTTACAGAAAGTTTTATTTCTTTTATGTCTGTTTTGTCATGCTCTTGCAGAAGTGATTATGAAATGTTATTGGCCCTTGATGAGATAAATCACCAACATACTGGTGCGTCCACCAATCTGATCAATAGCCTTCCGCAGTCCACCATCCAGGTAATTCACTATTTTCTAGTGAAATTATTTGTCTACTTTTGGGATGAACCCTTAACAGTCTCTTTTTTTTCCTCAATCCTCCATGTTCTGCCGGTCCAATTCAGTTTTGGGGCAGAGAACCTGGTGAAACAGCAGAAAATAGGGTTGGGTGGGGGGGAGGGGGAATGGAATTGATTTTCGATAATGCTGATATGTTCCTGTCCATTGCCACAGAATGACATGACAGAGCCATGTGCTGTATGTCTTGAGACCCCGACCAGGGGAGAAGTTATTCGCCACCTTCCCTGTTTGCACAAATTTCACAAAGATGTGAGATCATTAAACATATTTGTTTGTTTCTATATAGAAATTGTAACACGCTAATTTGCTTTAATATATTTTTGGCAGTGTATCGATCCTTGGCTCCAGAGGAAAACAACATGCCCCGTGTGCAAGTCATCAATCACCTAATTCATGTTGGGATTTAAGCGGTTAATTTATCTTTTGATGCATTAGATATTCATCAATCAGCCACCTCATTTTTTCTTTCGAGGAAAAAAGTAAACCTGATATTGTAATAGATATACCATTTCACAGTGCTTGTTTTATCTTTTGATATAGCAGATATTCAGAAGTTAATAGAGGTACAGAAAAATCTGCAGGTCGTAACGGTGCCGATATACTGTTACTGTCTTTTGAATTGTGATTAGTTCTGGGGCATGAATGAATGCGTATTGAGAAATCTGTTCTGAGTCATGGTGTTGTAATTTAACTTCTACTGCTGGTGGTAATAGTGCAGAATTGCATGAGCCCCAATTTTCACAATATTTTTATTTCTTGCTGAATACCCATGAAAATAAAGATGAGAACAAGTCAATTGAACTTGGATGGGATTGAAAATATATTTCTGCAACCTAATAATGGTCCTTGTTCAATCTCTAAGCAAAGTTTAGGATCTTTATTTCTAACTGAGGGAGAAAAGGAAGAGGCTTCGTGGTGGCCAAAAAGACAACAGACGTTAGATATAATAATAAAATATTTAAATGTTGGGATGGGCTGTTTTGTTTGTGACCCTTATTGTCAGTTATGTTTAATTTCTTTATTTTAATTCAAAGAGAAAAGTCATCTACGTCTCAGACGCAGCTTTTTTTTTTAATTTCATTCAAAGAGAAAAACAAAACTGGAACAAACTTTTCCGTCCGTTAATACTCTCAATCCTAGCTTTCCCCAGAGAAAAATTGAACTTTTTATTTTATACTCATTTTCTAATCATAAAAAAATACCACATTTTAATTTTGTTGCGTTTTTTAAAGTTTATAAGAAATGTAATAGAGATATTATTTTTAATAAAGTAAATTACATTCGTGTTCTGAGATTTTTCTCAAATTATATTTATATTTATTATTATTATTATTATAGTTTTTTTAAATGTAATATTTTTAAAATTCAAGAAAATACCTGTGTAATATAAAAAGATAATAATGTAATGTCTCTTTGAAAAAAATTACTTATAATTTTAAAAAATTCAAGATGTCAATACAATTTGATAGCATTTTAGAAATATTAGTGTAATTTATTTTTATAAATAAAAATATTATACTCATGCCTAGCAACATTAAAATCACTGTATTACTACGAGATTTTTTTCTAAATAATATTTATTTAAGAAAATTATTCCAAATGGCACTTGCGTTTTTTTTAGCAAATTTTTTTTCTCGATATTCGGTTAGTCGAGAATCAAATTCTCTTTTTTAACAAATTTTGTTTCTCAAAATTCGGTTATTTATGAATCGAATTCTAAATAGATATTTATATTTGTTTAAAATTTTTATAAAAAAATTATATTATATTTTACTATAATTATTATGTTATATGTATATAAATATATATATTTAAAAGTTTTATATTATATATATATTGAAATAATATATATTATTTTTATTAGTTAATAACATATTTGAAGATTTTTATTTTTTGTTTTATCAAATTTTCATTGTATTTGTAATAATAAAAATTATATTATTTATTATAAAATTGATGTATTATATTATAAATATTATCATCAATTTAGATTTCAATGGAGTCATGTTTTACTTGTTGATGGACAACTCGTGCTGGTCGTTTATAGTTGATTTTTGTAATTTTTTTTCTATCGCGATAACCTAGGATCTCACTTATTTTGTGAATGAACTCATTGAAACTTCAGTTGTGTTGAATGAGCACTTTCTAGGATAAAAACTTGTATATATAAGCCCAAAACCTCATGGACAATCCATAATAGTTGCAAGGTTTGTCAAAATAAATGATGGATTTGGTGGTGGTGATGGATTGAGGGTGTGATGAAGAGATTGCATTTGGCGGGTTTAGAAGCGCAATAATTTCATTAGTTGTTTTGACAAACTGGGTAGAAAAATGACATTTCCAGGAAATCATTAGTGCTATATCAAAATCTGTTAGTAGAGGAATAACTTGATAGGTAATTAAATGCTCACAATTCATAGTTGGTTTGTGGTAGTACAAGTTAGTGAACTCTGTGTCTTCAAGAATGGCTAATGCATGACATATTCGTTGTTTTAGGTCATTGAAAGTGCCACTCATAAGGGATCCTAAATAATTTAGGAGATGGACTTCCAAAGTTTACTCCCTCATTGTTATGGATTATCCGCCCATTTGCAAAGATGACAACTAGGTATAAATTGGTGAAATCTTCTGCGCTCGATGATCCAAAGTTCTCCATGTGAACTCTGAGAATGACTCGATGATAAATTTTGGAGTGCATGTTTGTTGGGTATAAAAGCACAACCATGGTATTTATATACAGATTTTGAAGTTGCTAACACGTTATGGTTATGTGGCAATGTGCCCTGGTAGAAGCTCAGACGTGTACAGAGTATTTGGACCCAAAAAAATACCCCATCGTGCCAAAAATGGGTGTTGAACATGAAAAAAAAGTTGACTTTCTAAGGCCAGAACATAACATTTGGGTAAGTTTGGGAGTCCAGAAGACAACTCCAAACATAATTTTGTCCGACAAGGTAGACCATTCCTCACAATTTTCATGTCAATGAACATCAGAGTGCCATGTTTGTGCCCAAAAACATATCCCATCGTGCCAAAAATGGATGTTGAACATGAAAAAAAGTTGACTTTCTGAGACCCAAAACATAACACTTGGATAAGTTTGGGAGCCCAGAAAACAAGTCCAAACAAAATTTTGTCTGACAAGCTAGATAATTCCTTATAGTTTTTTATGTCAATGAACATCATAGTGTCATTTTTGGGCACACAAAAATATCCCATCATGCAAATCATAGGTCATGAACATGAAAAAAAGTTGACTTTCTTAAGACCAAAACATACCATTTGAGTAAGTTTGGGTGGGTGTGTCAAAAGCATTGATGGTTGGTTGGGAGGAGAGAAAGCTTGGATTAGAGGTGAGGAAGAGTGCATCACATGTCACCTTTTACTTTGTGGGTGGGTGCGTCAAAAACATTGATGGTTGGTTGGGAGGAGAGAAAGCTTGGTGTAGAGAGGGGGAAAAGTGCATCACATGTCACCCTTGACTTGGTGGGTGGGTGCGTCAGAAGCATAGCTGGTTGGTTGGGAGGAGAAAAAACTTGGTACAGAGGTGGGAAAAGTGCATCACGTGTCACCTTTTACATTGTGGGTGGAGTGCGCCAGAAGCATTGATGGTTGGTTGCAAGGAGAGAAAACTTAGTGCGAAGGTGGGGAAGAGTGCATCACATGTCACCTTTTACTTTGTGGGTGGGTGCGTCAGAATCATTGATGGTTGGTTGGGAGGAGAGAAAGCTTGGTGCAGAGGTGGGGAAGAGTGCATCACGTGTCACCCTTGACTTGGTGGTGGGTGCGTCAGAAGCATTGATGGTTGGTTGGGAGGAGAGAAAGCTTGGTGCAGAGGTGGGGAAGAGTGCATCACATGTCACCCTTGACTTGGTGGGTGGGTGCGTCAGAAGCATTAATGGTTGGTTGGGAGGAGAGAAAGTTTGGTGTAGAGGTAGGGAAGAGTGCATCACATGTCACCCTTGACTTGGTGGGTGGATGCATCATAAGCATTAATGGTTGGTAAGGAGGAGAGAAAGTTCAGTGTAGAGGTGATATGATCCCAAATCATGAAGAACCTAGTTCAACACAAGAAAGAGTTGTTACAGGAAGAGGAAAAGAAGAAATGGCCAAAGAAAAGCTTACAAAAATATTTGAAGAAAAGGAAGGAAGAAAAACTAGAGGAATGTACAAGAAATTGGAAGAAGACATTAGAAATATCAATAGTTCTTGTAAATTCCTTGAAAATAAAAATAGTTTAGTTTCTTTTATGACTTTGTCACAAATAAACACAAGAAGAGGGATGTTTGAACATAAGGATAGCATTTAGTGGGAAAGGCCTTGTTTGGGAAGCTTGGGAGCATCTCCAGACATGACCTAAACCATTCACCTTCCTCCCATGTGCATGTGCCGCACCTATAGGAGCTTATAAATAGGTGTGTGCTTCTCTTGTAACATAACTTTGAAGATTAATTGAGAGCAAGAGCTAATTCTCTTTGAAGTTCAAGAGGTAAGCCTCATTTCTAGAATCTTATCTTGAGTTTTCCAAAATTCAAGTGGTGATTGTCCTTTGCACTTATCTTTGTTCATGAAAGTGGCGTATTCTTCATTCTCTTGTCTTCTCCATGTTTTCTCTTTTCATTTTCTTGAATGTTCTTCATAGTTGCACCTTCATTCTTCATTTTAATCAATTTTTCACCGATTAAAATGCTTATTTTCACTTCCTATGGCCTCCTATGACATGTATCTTGATTTTAATCGATTGAAACATCTCAAAACTTGTTTTCCTTGAATTGTACCGATTGAAACCCATAACAAAGGGGCTGATTGCGTTTTTGACATTTCCAAGTCAATTGAACAGATTAATTTCATTGTTTTCATCTTTTATGGCTTCCTATGGGTTCTATCTTGAATTTAATCAGTTGAATTGAATTGTTTTGCAATTTCTAAGTGTGGGCCGAATTTGAACTGTAACATTTGGGGAAAATTTTGATTACATGTTCTTCCATGTAATATTGCATGTTTTTTTTATTCCATATGCTTATACACATGTTTGAAAGATCCTACAACACATGTAATTCCTCCTAGGCATTCATGAAGAGGTGGGGAAGAGTGCATCACATGTCACCTTTTACTTTGTGGGTGGGTGCGTCAGAAGCATTGATGGTTGGTTGGGAGGAGAGAAAAGAAGAGTGCATCACATGTGACCATTGACTTGGTGGGTGGGTGCATCGAAAGGATTAATTGTTGCTGACTCACCTTGCCATTGCGTTCCTTGGGACCTTTCCATTATAAATAGACTTCACTTCATTACACAACTGATCGAAGCCGTATCCGGTCAAATAAATAATTAAAATGTAATACTAGGAAGTGATCCCTAGGTCATCTCCCAAGGATCGTGGTTAAGGCAAATGATTAAGGATCAACGCGTGAATGGTACAAACAAGACCAAACAAGTTCAAGGGGGGTTGTATGGATTGTTGATTCAAAATAGAACATAGAATGATTTCACAAAATGTAAACAATTATAAAAAAATTGATTGATTCCCTAATTCAATTGCAATTTTCCTTATCCTTGGTTACACATAAAAATGCATTTTGTTCATCTTAATCCTCATTCCAACCCAAATTAATCAACTAAGCAAAGATTAACCCAAGAATTCCTTACACGAATTAAGCAAAGGTATACATCATCCAATCTTTAATCAATCAAAGAATTAAGAAAACTGCGAAAATAATATTCATTAAGCATGAATGAAAATATAAGCACAGATATTAGAAGATGGAGAATCAAGAAGAACAAAGGGAAAACGTGAATTAAACCTCAAAGTTCAATCTACTCAGGAAATCAACCTCTGAAAATTAACTCTTCATGGAGATTCAAAATGAAAATCAATGGAGAGAAAAAATAAAGATGAAAACTCAAAGACTAAAAGCGAAGGGTGAAAGACGACAGTCGAAAGTCGGAAATGTGAGTAGTTGTGCGTGAATGTTTATTTTGCTTCCTCTCCTTAGGGTTTTGTAACCCTAGGTTAGTCTCTCTCTTCCAAAATGCCTGAGCCTCATAAAAAAAATACTGTCTAGCCCAAATTACGAAAATATAGGAAAACAAAATTAAAATCCCAAGTAGAGGCTAACGTGGCAGAAATTTCTTCAAGTCTAGGATATTTTCCATGCCTAAAAGTGCCCGAAGATTATTCTGAAAAATAAAACAAACGAAAATTACACAAATAAATTCGAATTAATAAAAATCTAAATTACTGGCCCAATAAAGTCCAAATAATAAAAATGTGTTAATAATAGATAATTAGACACAACAATAATTAAAATAACTGCAAAAAGGTAAGAAAACATGGATAAATAATGATTCATCAAATTCCCCCATACTTAACCTTTTGCACTCTTGGGCAAAATCATGCAACAAAACAGGAAAGAGAGAAGAAAGAAAAAAAAAACATTACATACTCCTCAATGAATCTTAGGAAATGAAAAGAATGGGTAGCAATCAATAATGCACAAAGAATCAAAGAACCGTGGCACTCATGAATATCATCCAAGCTTCTCAAACATGGCAAAAAGTTAGTGAAGTCAAGAGGTGAATCAAAAGCAACAGAATCTCACAAGATACACACTCTATCGGTCAAGTGTCTAGGTTACTATTTTCTCTCAAAACACCCATGAAAAACAAGCATCACACAGACTTGACAAGCCTCTAAGATCAACAATTAGAACACATGCACATAAAGATCAAAAGGTCTTTTAGGGTTGTAATACAGCCAAGAACAAGGTGAAGGATAAAATATGGGATAAGTAGCTAAAACCAAAGGGAATAGTGGAGCAATGGGGAAAAATAAAAAAAATAAGCATAATAAGTAAACCCCAAAACCTTTACTATCAATCCTATTAATCCTCCTCCACATGAAACATCTCCTCTTTTATTCAACTTCAAATTCTTTTTTTTTTCTTTTCTCTCATTTTTTTTCTTTTGATTTTTCTTTACTTTTCTCTCTTCTTTTTTCTTTTCAAGAAGACGAAACACATTTATTTATTTATTATTATTATTATTATTTTGAATTCAAATCCATCATCCAATGAAGTACACCCCCACACTTATTCAAGAATTTATTCCCAAAATAATTCCACAACTCCAATACTCCCTAAGGGTAAGGTAAACATGCCTTTTCGTTTAAGGCTTGTAATGAGGTTCAAAAAAAAGAAAGGGAAACATATAGGCTCAAAAGGGATTATCAAAAGGATTAATTCAAGGTAGACTCATTTGGCTAGAGACTTATAAGAACAAGAATGCCTAAATCATTTCCAAACATGCATGTGAACTAAGAAATATAAAAAAGAGTTAAGCCAAGACCATTGTGCAAGCAATCAAGAGTAAAATGAATAAATAAATGGCTCAAAACCTCACCAGGGGTGAATCTATCACTCTAAATTCAACCTCTCAAATTTCAAAACTACTTGACATGTAAAGAAAAACAAGAATTTCAATCCACAAAATATCAAGAAACTTCTATCTAAGAGTCAAGAAAGTACCCACTGCTTATTCAAAACCCACGAACCAAAGAAAGACATGCAATGTACACACACATGAAAAGAAAATAGAACAAAAAATAAACCTAAAATCCTACACCTACACTAGTCTCCCCCTACACTTAAACCACACATTGTCCCAATTTAGCACAATCACAAGATGAAGACATCATATCAATAAATGGAACTGGACTACTACGATCAAAATAGAGAAGGAGAAAGACAAAGAAGACTCCCTGATTCATGATGGGAGAAAAGTGGCATTGACCAACAAAACCTCCTCCACAATTATATCCAGCAAGGAAAGATTACTGAGGAAAGGCTTCAAGCGGTGCCCATTGACTTTAAAGCTCTTATCAACCATGAATCTAAGCCTAATGTTATATAATAACAATTGTTGTCTAACCACAAACTCCTTTCTAGTTATCAGGCTATCATGGAATCTCTTAGTTTTTTCGTTATAGAACTTAGAATTCTCATAGGCTTCTGAGCGGATCTCATGAAGTTCATTTAGCTGAAGATTCCTTCCTTCTCTAGCTTGATCAAAGGACAAATTACACATCTTTACAGCCCCAAGCATGGTGCTCTATCTCTATGGGAAGATGACATGCTTTACTAAAAACACCCTGATAAGGAGACATCCATATGGGTACTTTGTAAGTAGTCCTATGCGCCCAAAGAGCATCCTCAAGCTTACTTTTCCAATCCTTCATATTGGGCTGCACAATGGATAGAACTAAACTAGTAGCTTCTGCAGCTTCTACCTCATCAAGTAAGTCAGATTCTTGTGCAGGTCCTGCAATAGGGTTAGTACATTTTGTCTGTATGAAATGAATAGGTGCATCCATAATATCAAGTTCAGCAGATGCATCTGCAATATCAAACTCAGATTCAATACATGTGAGAGAAGAATATAAATCAAACACATGCTCATCAAGCAATTCAACATAGAAAATAGAATGGTCCTCAGATGGATGTTTAAGAGAATCAAGAATATTAAACTGGACCACAATATCACTAAACTCCATAGAAAGTGTCCTAACATGGGCATCTATCTTGCTTCATGTTGTCTTCAGAAATGGTCTCCCCAAAATGATAGGAACTGAGTCATGGGAGAATCCCTCCTCCATATCAAGTATATAAAAATTAGTAGGGAAAATAAGTTCACCAACACGAACCAAGACGTCCTCTATCAAAACAGTAGGATGGGCAACACTCCTATTTTCCCACTGAATGACTACACCCGTAGGTTGCAAGGGTCCAAGAGAAAGAGAATTGAAAATGGACAGAGGCATAACATTAATTGAAGCTCCCAAATCAAGCATGGCGTTTTCAAATATGTTATTTCCTATGATGCAAGGAATAGAAAATGTACTTGGGTCCTTACATTTTTCAGGAATGTAAGGAACAAATTTACCTATAAGTGCAGACACATTCTGTCCCATGTTAATCCTTTTATTGCCCTTGAGCTTCATTTTGTGAGTGCATAACTCTTTCAGGAACTTGGCATATTTAAGAATTTTCTTGATGGCATCAAGCAGAGGTATATTCACCTCAACTTTCCTTAAAGTCTCCAGTATCTCCTTATCTACCTCTTCCATCTTCTTAGTTGGAATTGCTCTTGGTGGAAATGGAAGAGGGATAGATGAAGGTTGTTTCATCCACCAATTTGTGCACTAGAAGAGGGCTCACTCTCTTGGAATTATTTACTAGTGCCTCCCTGCTCCTCTTGAATAGGATTCTTCCTCTTTGATGCAACCAGATCATCTGTTTTTCATTTGTAGTTGTACAAGAAACTATTGGATTTGGAGCAGGTGCTTCAATCTACTTCCCTGACCGTAAGCTGATGGCACTGACATTCTTTGGGTTCACCATAGTCTGGGAAGATAATCTATCAGAAGTTTGAGAATGTGCTTGGTTCAACTGAGTAGCCATTTGCCCCATCTGATTTGTCAGGCTTTGAATGGAAGCTCTAGTCTCCTGTTGGAACTGCATGTTCTGTATCGTCATTTGCTTGACCAACTCCTCTAATGAAGGTTCTGAAGAAGCAGATGGAGGTAGAGGTGCTTCCACCGCCTGTTGTTGTCTTTGTTGCTACTACATAGGAGGTGGTACATATGGTCTACTAGATCCAACATTGTTTTGAAATGGTGCTAGTGAAGATTGTTGTGAGGGATTTTCCCATCTCAAATTGGGATGATTCCTCCAACCAGGATTATATTTGTTAGATGAGAGATCATAATTATGTTGTTGTTGGTGCTGTTGAGGCCTATTATTACAAATATTCGCAGCATATGCTTCAGGTTGGTCATCAACTCCAGTTTGTTGCAAGGAAGGGCACAAATACATATAATGATCATTTGAAGAGAAAATGCCACAAACCTTGGCAAGGGAAGACTTTTGATGCACAGTCAATTGAGTGACCAAGGAAGTTAGAGTATCAAGTTTACTCTCAAGCTTCTTATTCTCTGTTGTATATGTGCCCACGTCATTAACACCTCTGGTAAATCCGACATCACTTCTAGAATTAAATTGTTAAGAGTTAAAAGTCATCTTTTCTATCAAGTGTCTAGCTTATCTAGGGATCACGTCACTCAATGCACCACCACTAGCAGTATCAATCATGTTCCTCTCCATATTATTCAGACCCTAAAAAAAAATTAGAAATAGGACTAGAAGTATTTTTAGAAAATTAAAATTTCTTATAATCCTTCACTAAATTCTCTTGTACAATCTAAAAGTTATTCTTTGTTAAAAAGCTTTTTTAGAAATATAATATTAACTTTTAAATTACATAAAATAAGAATTGACTTCTAAATTATTATTTTAAGATGTGTGATTTGATATACTTTTTCTATGTTTTGAATTGCACATGGAAAAATTTTAAATTGCATAATTTCAAAAGAACTTTAAACCAAAGAGAAAGTGTAAAAGGAAAATACAGGGTGCAAAAAAGAAATTTCCTAGTATGTATGCAATGCTGAAATTTGACATTTTGTGAAAGTTTAAATACTTTTAATAAAAATAGTTTTATTGTATTTGAACAGATTCTAAGGGACAAAATATAAATTTTGTAACAGTGTAGGAAACTATCGGTTTTTTGCATTTATAACATAATTTCTTTATTTCTTCTATTTCTGCTTTATTTTACTTTTAACTAATAAGATGTAAGACTATTGAATATACCGAAACAAACTTTCGAGTAGATGGCTAAAAAAGTAAGAATTCAACTTTAAAACTTCTTTTTGTCTTCACAGACAACACCAACTTCTACACAATATGAAACTATTAGAATCTCCCCAGTCAAGAACTACGAGAAATGAGGATTCAACTTTGAAACTTCCTTTCATTTTCACATAAGTGTCAATGTTCTAATCTCAAATCCACTAAAATAGTATTGTTAGAATCAATCACGACATCTAAAGTATTATCCATTTTAAAACTTAAAACTTCATAACAGTTTGATATTTAAAAAACGTCTTAAAGAATTAATAAAAAAATAAATATATAAACCATCCTTAAACTTAACTCTTAAACAATTTAAAACTATTTGATAAACTAGAATAAGTTCCAAATCACATTTCGTTGAAAATTTTGAAATTTTGCAATTCAAAATGATATATTTGAAGTTCCAGATTACGAAATTCTTAAACCATTTTTAAAATTTTGCAATTCAAAATAATATATTTAAAGTTCCAGATTACGAAATTTTTAAGCCATTCTCGATGGTGAAATACTACGGTTACTATTGAAGTTCTCTATAAATTAAAATGAACTTATAAAATTTAAAAATAAAAATTCAGAAAAATAATAAGAGAATTTTTAAGAGTTAATTTATACATAAATTAATTTAATTTATGAAAAAATTAATCTCAACTTTACTTTCTATTTTTCACTCTAGAAATTATAATAGAAAGTTTTTTCAAACGTAATCTAGATTATTGGATTGTTCATCTGTTATGCAAGTTCTTGTACTATCTGGGGTTCGAATCCCTCTCTTGCCACTGACTATTTGGTGTTTTTCTAACTTGTTTTTTAATTGACTAGTTAAATATATTATTAAAACATATAAAACCCTTCAAATGTTTCAAATTCCTGCAAAGAAGTTGTTAAAACACAGAATCCACTTGTTTCTCATTCTTCACTCAAACTAGGGTGGATAAAGTGTAGGTTAAAGAGAAATAGGGTGAATAGGAGATGAGAGAAAAAAATATAAGTGTTCATAATTAAACAAAACATGTCACAAAATAATGCTAGTCTTATGAATAGAAAGTTTTAAATTGTTGAACAGTGGTCGACATTTCCACTAGCATAGGAGAAAGCCTTGTTATGCTTTTTTATTTGATGACTAAAGTATGAATAAACTATTTCTAGCGAGCATCCTTGGATAGAAGAAGATCATCCACTTTGCGGGCATTGCATAGCTCATCAGCACAATCACCTCTCTCAAAAACAGCAGCTGCACCCATTCCAGTACCTGCTCATAATAGAAAAGGCATAATTTTTTGCAGGATGTTCATGTGAGAAGGCAAGCACGCAAACACACAGCAAGAAAGTGAGTGTACCTATGCACATAGATATAACTCCAAATCGACAGTCCCTGCCACGTTTCCTCATTTCATGCAACAAAGTAGCCACACATCGAGCACCTACCAAAAATATTAAAAAACATGTTTCAAAGACATAAATTGTATATAACTAATATCAGATACTATGAGCAAAAGACATAGGTATTGAGTCCTTATTTTCCCATTTTTGTATCCAAAATTAATATATCCTAATCTAGTCCGATTGTACAGGTCAACCTTCAAGGATGTTTTGTAATGGTGGGTAACCACTCCAGTCAACTAGTCTAGTTTCTTACCTAAGCACATGTTCTTGATAAGCTACCTACGCACACACTTTTCCATTTGCCCCCTACACCTTCATGGCATATGAATTTCAACTATCAGTTCATTCAAAAAATTTCAAATTTGCTCGAGTTTCATCACATCATGGTAAACCTTTAGCAGTAAATTCTGCTCTGTGGTTATTAGCTACTTCAGCTACAGGCAAGATCTATCATGCATAGGTATTGATAACTTGAAAAAAGAAAAAGAACACAATAAACCAATGCTTTAGTAATCAGCAGTGGTGTTGTTGCATTTGGAATGTAAGATAAAAAGTTGTTATATACACCTGTTGCACCCAGAGGATGCCCAATTGCCATTGCACCTCCATTAACATTGATCTTTTCTGGATCAAGCCCTAGCTTGTTTCGGCAATACACGAACTGGGAAGCAAATGCCTTAACAAAAGCAAATTATTGAAGTGAGTAAATATAAATTCAGACAGAGAAAAAAGAAAATGTGATAAACACATTGGTCAAGAACCTCATTTATTTCAAAAAGATCAATATCATCAAGCTCCAGACCAGCAGCCTTAACAGCAACAGGAATTGCAGCCGCAGGGCCCACACCCATGATGGCAGGATCAACACCAACTGCGGTGAAAGTCCTAGATGACAACCAATAAATAATGTTCACATTTTTATCATATCAATTATTCAATTTCAAATTTTGAGTACATTGATCATATTAGTTATGATTTTAGAATGGAACAATTCATTACGAGAAAGATAAATATACAAATATGAAGTTCCAGTTTCTCAAAGAAATGTTTAACAAGTTTATTGAACAAATTGTTCTCTTCCTAGATAATATTGAATGCGGAAATAAAGGGACAATCTTGTATTTAGGGATGATAGTGAATGCAGGTTCCTTTCTATTTCTATTTCTCTAACAGGGATACACTCGTATAAGAGAATGGACAAAACAGGAATTTGTCAGTACTTATTTCTTAAATGTATTTTGAGTTATGTGCAATTATGCTTTTGATGAACAGAGCACTCTAAGGAGAAAACTTGTGCCAAAAGTTGCTAGTATAGTTGGCAAGAAAATTGGTACTGACCAAGTACGACTTGGTGGTCAAATATACACCTAACATAAGAAGGAGCTGGATGTCTCATTTACGAAACCAGATGAAGTATAAATGTGTGTTGTTCGGCCAAAACAGAGAAAAAGTACACCGTTCTGCAGCTTAGCACTGATTTAATATCTATTCCAAAATATATTTGTTCTCAATTTTTTTAAAACTTTTTTCAAACTTCAGTCATAGAGATGTCAATATGCAACAAATATATAAATATTGCCAGGGACTAAAGTTTATATGTCACAGAATAAGTACCTGAATACACCAAGAATGGGTAGCCCCTTTTGCAGCGCAACACTTCTTTTCATAAGCAGGACAGCTGCAGCACCATCACTCACCTGGCTAGAGTTACCTAAAGCACACACATCACACGATTAAAAGTAGAACATCAATTAGAAGGGATTTGGGGAAACAAACCAGGTTTTTATGATCTTATACCAGCAGTTGTGGTTCCATCTTTCTTGAATACAGGTTTGAGTCTCCCTAGATCAGACAACGTTGCTCCAGGTCGAATTCCATCATCAACAGAAATGGTGACAGATTTCTCCTCACCAGTTTTTGGGTCCACAATCTGTTAGAAAAAAAAAGTCTTATTCAGCACCCAAGACCCCAAAGAAAGATTCAATATACCCTGTAATGGCAAATACCTTAGTGGAAACTGGGATAATTTCGTCTTTAAATCTACCAGATGCTGTAGCTGCAGCAGCTCGTCTATGAGACTCAACCTGACAACATAATTGTTAAGAAGCTTCAGTTCAAAGTCATTAAATTTTAAAATAGAAGGAAATCGTGAATTAAAACATATATCCAACTTACTGCAGCCAGATCTTGTTCCTTCCTTGAAACACTAAAGTGATGTGCAACATTTTCAGAGGTAATCCCCATTGGAAGAAGGCAGTTTTGTGCTTGTTCAAACATTTTTACCTGTCACAACATCAAAGGAAATATCATAACCTTGTAGCCATTTTAGAGGTTATGTTTCCTAAAACCAAAATTAAAATTATATAATAAAGCTGAGCAGATAGAGTGAGGAAAAGATGGAAAAATACTTTAGGATTCACTGATCCTTCCCATGCCATTGGATTTGCTGTCATAGATTCCAAACCAGCACCAATACCTAAACAAAATAATTAAAGGTAACATAAGACAGTAAAAAACATAGCAATCACAAGAAGAACAAAGCAAATTGGTGCCTCATTTACCAATGTCATAGAATCCAGCCCTTATAGCAGCAGCTACATCAGCGACAGCCTGGAGCCCAGATGAACACTGCCTATTAACAGTCCTAACAGGTACAGTTTCTGGACGGAAATAAAATCAATTGTATTATCAATAAGAAATCACAGTCACATATCAGGCTCACAAGCGCAGAATTTCTACACATACCAGGAAAACCAGCATAAAATGCAGCCATACGGCATTCACTAGCTCTTTGAGATCCAGGAGCCAATACAGTACCCACAACAATATCCCCAACTTCACTTGGGTTGACATTGGTTCTCTCAATTACAGCCTATGATGAAAACCCATAAATCATCACAGCTTAAGAAAATCATCGGAGTAAACTATGAACTACAGTACAAAGTACCTTTGCATAAATCATCACAGCTTTAGAAAAACAGTTAGAAACTCATTTAAAATTGAAAATGCACAAAAACTAAAATCAAAAGCAAAAAACTGAAACCTTTAAAACAGGAGCCAGTAGATCATCAGCATGAGTGTCTTTGAAACCACCACGCTTAGATTTGCAAAGAGCAGTCCGAAAAGCACTGGAAAATTGCAAATACATAATTTTGAGTAAAAATTAAAGATCCCTCAAACACAAGTCCTCATAGTTCACAGCTGTAGACTGTTATTAAATAAATAAAGCTTGTTTAACGTGAGATATTTCAATTAAGTGAGAGCAGAACTTACGCCACGATTACAACATCGTCCCCAAATGTAGATGTCCTGTGATAAGCAGCACTATCCCCCGCCGCACATACTGAAGCCTAGTGATCAAGTGTTCAACACAGAAACAATCAACTGACAGCACATGAAAACATCAACATACAAATTATTTTGTGATAAATATATACAGCTAAAGCCTAACAATCCATCAAACAAACAATGTGTAGCATAAGAATCATATGTGCCCTATTTCCAAACACCCCCATCGGGCATATAAAGTGATAAATATATACAAGATGAAACCTTAAATTGAATTCGTAGCAGCAATTAATCAAGAAAAAAAATCCAATTTAATGTCAAAAAGGGTACTTCACACATACGCCAAACGAATAGAAGAACCTATTGAACAAAATATACAAATGTTCAGCGCATGAACACGTCCATACAGATATTGTTTTATTATAAATAACAAAATCCTAACAATCAATCAAGGAAACTATATGTAGCAAAAGAGACATGTTTGACCTTCTTCCAAAACCTCCACTTGAACTATAGCAGCATATAAAAACACAAATACATCCAAGAAAAAAATTCTATACAATTCTGAGGTAATAATCAATCAAGAGAACAAAATTTCATAAACAAATACCAGATCAAAATTTCTATAAAATTCTGAGCTCACAATCAAAGAAGAAAAAAATTTGTAACAAAAGGACAATAATCATCACACATGCCAAACAACCTATGAAATGAATGTGCAGATATTTTGAGCTAATAACAAATCAAGGGAGCTGATTGTGGCAGAGATAGCAAATTGATAGGTTTCTGAAAAGCCAAACAAGCAGCAAGAGATTAAACGAAAAGGGTAACGATGAAAACGCCATACTACGGATAAAGAAACTGAAGACAGAAAAAGCGAGTGAAACTAACAGAGAGAGAGGGTGATTCGTTGGCGTGGGTGGATGATGAAGGGTTGAGATGATGAAGCAAAATCTTCTGTCGGTTGATCGCTTTCTCCATCTTCTGTTTCGTGATTTAGAAATTGAAGCGAATTTGCAGAGAAAGAAAGTGATGAAACTGAGAAAAGAGATTTGATTTGATCACCTTTATCGAGTTTTTGACGGCGCAAGATAGCAATATATATTATCATATTATTATAAATTTATTGTACTAAATTGTTTTTATCAAGTGTTATGTCAAGGTTTATTAAAAGTAAATGAATAAAACCTACATTAAATTCAATATTTGAAAAATAAATTAGTAATAAAATCCAAGGCTAAAATCATGAAAAATATAGGAGAAATAAAATTCAAGAATTAAAGAAAACCTAATTTGTGATTTAACCACTATATTATTGTTAACAAAATTTACATGTTAACACTTCTTATTTAATAAGTTGGTCTGATAATTTTATAATAGAAATGTCTGAAAAACTCCTAAAAATATGTTAAGAGGAATATTTATTTCATTAAAAACAATTTTGCTTCAGTCATTTAAAAGTATTTTTTACTAATATATATATATATATATATATATATATAAATAAAAGATGATCCCATTTTCAATATTGTCTTTGCTATATATTTTACCTTATTATTATAATAGTGGTGTTTTTTAATTTCTTTTAATGAGTGTCTTGTTCACTTGATTGTGGTTACTGTAACTTTAATTTTAAAATGTAGTAAATGATAAAAATATAAAATATTTAATACTTCATCTAATTCACCCACTTCATAATATCTATGAAAGGAAATATGACAATATTTAAAAATAAATAAATATTTTTTCTTAATATTAATAGACTAATTTTATGCATGGATAATATAAAAGTTAGACGTTCAATCAATTAAATTTTAAATGCACCTCTTCCTATTAATTTGATATACAATAAAAAAATAAAATTAAAATAGACGTATCTCTTAAAGTGAATATTATTTAAGTTGATTGTTGTAAATAATCTATTCATTGAATTCTTTTTTAAATAAATATTTTAAAAAAAATTACCCTAATAAATTTTGTACCATTTTATTATCAAACTAGATCTATTTCTTCTAGCGTGTTAGAATTCAACTTTTAAAAGTTTTATTAACTGATAAAAGATAAAGAATATAACGGCTTAAAAAATGTAAGAAAACTTTAAATGATAAGGATATCTTATATGTGTTATTTGCCTTTCTAATTAATGTTATTATATTAATTTAAAAATTAAATAATTAATTATTTGAATAAATTATACATTAATTACTTTCTAATTTTTGAGTTCGTATATAGAAATAAATAAATAATAATGATAACAATTATTATTATTATTACTAATTAATATTATATATATATATATTTAATTCCACGTGATCTTTCAATTTTAGATGTTTCTAAATGTTAGAAAAATAATGAAATTATATAATATAAACATAGACTTTATCATTGTTAAATTTTAATTTTAATAGTAATAATGTATTTCTATATGTTAGGAGTATATTAATATTAATTTATTTAAATAATTAATTATTTAATCAATTTAAATTTAATATAATAATATTAATTTTTGAGTGAAAAAGTTAACAATACAAATAATTAATTATTAAAAATTGTCATGTATTTCTAAGTTTGTTACATTTTATTTTTTTTCTTAATAAAAATTCTAAAAATTAAATTCTGATATACTATAATAAATATATCTAGTTGGTAAATAAAATGAAACTAAATGTATTTGAGTAAAATTTCAAAAAAATATTTGAGAAAATTTCAAAATAATCTAAAAACATGAAAAGAGAATGTGGAAAGAAGAAGATAATGCTAAAAATTTCAAAATATAATAATGAAGAAAGAATGTGGAAAGAAGATAACGTAATATCGTTGGAAAAAAGATCAATGACGAAAATTGTCTTAAAAAAAGATGGGTGTTTTCTCCAGTTGCAGCTACCAGCGCGTTCTTTCACGTTCTTTTGGAAGGAGAAACAATCTTACCCACTAAACTACTTAACTTCTTATCAACAAATTTTTTAATAATTTTTTTTTCATTATTTAACATTGTAACAATTTGTCACCTAAACAATTTTGTATGTTTTTTGAATTTATGAAATTATTTATTTATTTTTTAATATAATTTATAATCGGCATTGAATATTAAAAGAATGGTCTTTTACAATGTTAAGGATAAAATAAAATTTAAGAGTTTAGTCAATTTTTAATATATGTTAATTTTATAATTGTATTGATGTTTTTAAAAATACTAAAAGAATTATTTTTATGTCAAAATATTAATTGATTATCGTGACATTATATATATATATATATAATATACTAAATATACTAAATACATATTATAATGGGATAAATATATATAATTATCCTAGGATTACTTAATTCTCAAAATAATACAACATCAACAAAATATAAAGTTTATGTGAAAAGTTTGTTCCTTTTTAATACTACCAATAAAAATAAAAAAGCGTTATTACTCACATTAAATAACAAAAATAAGCTAATGAAAACAACCAAATAAAATATTACAATTTATAATCATCAAATTATAAACATCAACATTATTATTTATATATTGAGATCATGCATCTAAAAAACAACAACAATAATAATAACAACAACCATCACTAATATTTAATTCACTCATATAACATGTCATAATTAAATACTAAGTATCTTTCGAAAAAGTTTAACTATGATAAACACATCTTATCGGAGAATAATATCCTACTTATACCAAGATTGAATCAAAGGTTTTCCAGGGTTAAAGTATTAAAGTAGTTCTATTCAAAGTATTAGCTATACATTTACATCCAAAGCTCAACATAAGCCTTTCTTAAATTTCACCATCTTGAAGTCCTATCTATATTACTAGATAACAGTGAAGTTAGGATACTTTTGTTAAGTGAATGTCATGTTTATCACAACTACCCAAGGTATGATACCTCCCCGTGTATCTTTAAACCATCCAAAAAAGGCTTCAAACGCAACCTATTAATGGTTTTAACCTTACATACATATATATCACAAGCATATATATGTACATAATCAATTCATGAAGATTTCACCACTCTTGATAAGCTCCAATCACCACTCATAAAGGATTTAAACATGCATACAACATATTATACATCACAACAACAAATATATATATATATATATATATATCCAAAGTATATATATTTCCAACTCACCTTATATACATTATAAAATTAGCAACACATGCATATAAGCATTTATTCCATTACAACATTATCAACAACATATAAGTTTATCATCTCATATATATACAACATCTTTCACCTCAAATCTACGTCCCTTGAATGATACTTCTCTCTTAAGTGACCTCAACAACACACAAACGTAATACACTAATATTACTTGAGTGATGTCTTTTGCTTGAGCAATATTCAAATTGAGAGCACACCAAGTTCTAGGTCTCTCCTCATTCAAGTGACCACCTCATCGCCTAAGAGATATTAATGTCAAGACCAATTAAGTCTCATACCTCATCATCGCTTGAGTGACCATCTCGTCACTTGAGCAATATACATTTAGTGGAAAGAGAATAGCCTCGTGCTTAAGCGATGCAAGTTGTTGCTTGAGCGATCTAAGACAGTGGAGATAATAATTATTTGTCACCTGATCATCCCTTGAGATACACATGTCACTTGAATGATATTAAGGCCGAGAGTCATCCTAAACAGTTCAACAACAAAGTTTTCTGTCATGTCTCTACCCATACAACAATTTCATACATATTAACAATATGTTTGTCTTCTCAAATCAGGTTATACCCACATACACATTCATTTTCTAACTACAACATGCTAATATGATCAATCTCATACATCCTCCTTTATTCAAACAATTATCAAACAACTATAAACTATTTTAGAGAAAGACTATTAGCTCTCATTATCTAGATTAAAGCATTGCACTGACAACTTCTTCTTAAAGTCGACTTCCAACATTCTAGGTAAGCTTTCAACTACACTTTACACACAAAAAAAATTCTTTTCTTGAAATCCAAATAAAAAAGGATTGAGAGAAAACTTAAAATACCAATAAGAATAAAACTACTCACTAAATTCAAATTATGATAAAACTAACTTGTTCTACCATTCACCAGTTTTATAGGATATTGATATGACGAAAATTCGACGATGATAAACAAAGAAAAAATTTAAAAGCGATAAATTTTAAAATAAATTAAGAAATGAACGTCTAACTTTTATTTATAGACATAAAAAGTAATTCACTTTAAAATCTATTATTAAAACAAATTGGTCTTATACGGATTTCTATCCACTCATACTTAATAAGTATATAAAGATATAAGAATATATATATATATAAGTAAAAGGATAAAAAAAATCAAAATTAAAGTTATTTTTTAATATATATTAAATAAATAATAATGTAATATTAATAATTAATAATTAAAAGTAAAAATCTCATTTAAAAATGTAATAATTAGTATTTATTATTAAACAATAAAATGATAAAATTTTAAATTCAACTCATTTTTATTTTTTAATTTTTAATTCTAAATTATAAATTATAGTTTCTATTTTTTTAGAATAAGTTTATCTTAGACAATGTAAAATTCTTATGATAACAATTATCGTAGTAATAATCATAGTCAGTGAATGATCATAATAATCATAGTCAGTGAATGATCATAATCAGTCAATTGAACTAGTTCACCGAAATTTTAACTGTAGTTAGATTTTTTTTTTAAATTATTAAAAATCAGATAAATCCATAGCAGTTATGGATGTAGCTTTGCACTAAATAGGATAGCATATATCCTAAAAACTGAAAATGTAAAAGTCACTTAAGTTTAGAAATAATTATGTTCAAAATTAATTACCAAAGTTATAAAGCAATACACTTTTTATATATAATCATTCTCTCTGGGTTTATATTATTTGCTAGTACATATAATTTGGACTTTGTTTTTAAGAAAATGTAAGACCATCATGGTTGTTGGCCTATGTGATGATGAGTAGAGTGAAGTATTTAAATAAAATTTTATAAATTATTTCATAATTTTTAATTTATATGGATGTGAATTTATATTTTTAAGTAAAAGGTTAGATGCGAGGTTTTAAAACTCAATCCGCATTACTCGTGGATTAAATAGGTTTTAATCATAGGTGATTATCCATATTCAATCTAAGAGAAGTTCAATACTACAACTTAACACATTATGTTTTTAACTTCATGTTATTAACATTACTCTCACTAACAAAAAGTTCAACAATAACACTAGCACTTCTCCTCCTTAATCCGCATTCAAATTCTAAATTCCATTGTCACACCACCTCCACATCTTAGAGGTTTTCCTAGTTCGCCTTCGATTTCAAGATCTAATTCACTCTCTAACACGTGCTTTACAACTTTGATCTTGAAACTAACAACTTTTCTGCTTGACTCGATTCTTAAAGTCACACGTTGTTAGGTTATCACTCTCTATTTTTTTATCTGATGATATTGTTAACTTCTATTGTTTTAGTTTAAACTCAAAATTATTTGGTTCTTTTCATTTTTACAGCTAGTTTTGATTATGTCTTGGTTTGTAAATTCTTGCTCCTAGAACTGATTGACCTTATAAATGTATCTTTTGTATAACTTTCAATTGTATGATTTTCAACCTTTCAACCTATAATTTGTAGAATTTGATGGGGATAGTGTTGTCAGTAAAGTTTAACTCTTTTATTAATGTTTTTTGCTCTTCCTTTTTCTTTTGTGTTTTAATTATTAATTTAAGAAAATAACATAAATTTTGGATAAATGTTTAAAATTGAAATATGAATTTCTCTCGTCATTTATATGGTGGATGAAATGAATACTCATTTGATATCTTTGGTATGCAATTACTTTGATAAATTTTCTAATAATAGAGTTTTATGCAAGTCTTGTAGAGAAGAGATTTATCGGAAGGTGGGAATAGGATTGGAACTTCAAGTCTTTTACATCATATTGATGTTTGTAAGAAGACTCAAAAGGGATTGATGAAATTGAGTTTGGTAAGTTTGTTGTTAATTAAGATGGGAGGTTAAAAACTAGAAAAGTAGATAAAAAATAGTGAATGATATGACGAATATAATGTTAATAGAGCATGACCTTCCATACTCTTTTGTTAAATATAGGAGGTTTAGAGAATTGGTAAAATATTTATGTCTAGAGCATGCTTCCACCATATACGTGACCAACATATATGAAATCTAAGAGAGAAAAAATAAAATAAGTATTATTCAAAGTCCTTATAAAGTATCTTTAAGATCTTATTTATGATTTCCTATACTAATGAAAGTTATATTTTATTAAGAACACATTTTTAGTAAAATTTTTAATTTTTTCCATTTCTTTCCTCCACACACCAAGGTTGAATTGGCTAAGATAGTAAATGAATTCTTGGAAGATGAAGGGATTGAGAGAAAACTATTTTCATTAACTTTTGATAATACTTCAACAAATGGAATAATGAAAATAATGTTGAAAGAAAGACTTTTGAGTAATAATATTGATTTATTATGCGTTGGAGATTTGTTTCATATATGATACAATGCTCACATCTTAAACATATATTGTTCAAGAGGGCTTAAAGGTTGTTATGGGTACTTTTACAAAGATTAGAGAAAACATAAAGTATGGTAAATGGTCAAAAGGAAAAATAAATGTTTTTAAAGCTTGTGTTACTAAATGGGTGATGTTGGCCCAAATATTGGTTTGCATTCGTATGTCCTTACTAGTTGGAGTTCAACATTTCTTATGCTCACAGTGCACCTGCATTTAAAGATGTTAACTATGCATTTTGTCCTACAAGTGAAGAGTGGTCAAGACAACAAAAAAATGTGTAAATTTTTGCATCCATTTTTTTTAATCATGGAGTTGATTTCTGGTTCCTTTTATCCAACTTCAAGTTTATATTTTGCACACGTATGACAAATTGAATGTTGATACAAAATGTTAACCATGAAGATAAGATAATTAGGCAAATAGTTTTTTATATGAAAAGAAAATTTGATAAATATTGGAGTGATTATATTGACATGATTGAACTTGCAACCATTTTTTATCCTTTGGATAAGTTGCAATTTTTAAAGTTTTGTTATCCAAAGATTGGTCTTAATGCAATATATTGTAAAGCAAAGATGCAAGTGTCAAAAACACAAGTTGTATCCTCTCTTCCATGAGTATGTGAAATGTCTAAAAAGAAGCAACTACAAGAGGGAAACTAAATTCTCAAGTTTTCTCTATCTACCTAAAGGAAGTCAATAACATCATGTATCTTTTCACTTAAGAAATATGAAGATTTTTCATACTTGTATAAAATACAAATTTGAAGTTGGATAAGAGAATCTAGACATCAACTCTATCATTAAATAAAATGAATACAAAAATTCACACATAATTTGTGTTCTTAACCACTCATCATTTATAGGACAAAATACACAATTCATATCTTCAAATGCAAGTGCATTGAGCATAATAAATGTGGTAAAGACATACAAATGCAAACCAATCTTTTAGTCAATATGATCCACTTTAAGAACACAAGCTTTAAAAGCATTCATTTTTCTCTCTAACCCTTTAACATACTTTATGCTTTATCTTATGTTTGTTAAAGCAACCTTAGCAACCTTCTTGAACAATAAGGTTTAAGATCTCCATTACAAAAATAAACCATTATTATAACTCAAAAGTGTCTCTTTCAACATTCTTTACATTGTTTCATTTACTGAAGCATGATCTGAAGTTAAGGAAAATATTTTCCTCTTAAATCCCCTAATCTTTTAAGAATTCATATATCGTCTTAGCCAATTTAGCCTCGAAGTTTGGAGGAGGAAAATGACAAAAAAATAAAAATTTGACTATTAAGCTTTCAATTTTCACACAAAATGTGTTATTAATGAAATATAACCTTCAATGGTACAAGAAGTCCAAAAATCATATGTTAAAGATATTTTACAAGGGACTTTGAACAATATTTTTTTTTCTTTTGGATTTCACATATGTTAGTCACATATATTGTGGAAGCACATTTAGAAGATACTTTAACATATGGACATAGATATGTTGTCAACTCTAAACTCTTATATTCAACAGTGTTAAAGGGCATGTTCTATTAACATCATACTTATCATATCATTTCATTCTTTCTTTTATGAACAACTTACCAATTTCAATTTTAGCAAATCCTCTTTGAGATTCTCTTACAAACATCAATATAACATTTTAGACTTGAAGTTTCAATCTTATTCCCACATCCCACTAAATCTTTTCTATAGGACTTACGTAAAACTAGATTATTAGACAACTTATAATAATAATTTTATACAAAAAGATGTCAATCCCTTAGTTGATGTTTATTTGAGTTTTTTGAATATTCATTTCATCCACCATAAACAGTTTCATTTGAGGGATGAGGAAAGAAATCAATACTTTAGTTTAAAACATTTATCCAAATTTTATTTTATTTTCTTAAATTAATAATTAAAGCACAAAAGGCAAAGACAGAGCTAGAAGCATTAGTAAAAATACTAAATTCTATGATCAACACTGTCACTATTAAATTCTACAAAAAAGCACTTGTAATTTGAAAGGTTAAATTTTTTTTACAATGTTATACAAAATTGCACAAAAGATAGAATTACAAGTTCAATCATTAGAAGAAAAGAAAAAACAAGAAGAATTAGTAAAATAGCTAAATTCTACAAACAACAAATAACCACTAAATTCTACAAACAACATTTCTAAATATAGATTATGGGGTTGGAAAATTGTACAAAAGATAAATTTATAATGTCATAAATGAATATGAAAAAAGCATTAGTAAAGCAACTAAATTCTACAAACTACATTATAATCACTAAATTCTGTAAACAATATTTAGATTAAAATATTGAAGATGGTACAAATCTTTCAAAAGATAAGATAGTTTTATAAGGTCAATCATTTATAGGAGCAAGAATTTACAGATTAAAACATAATTAAAATTAGTGGTAAAAAAAGTAGAATAAAACAATTTTGAGTTTAAACTGAAATAGTGAAAGTGAACAATATTGGCAAATAAGAAAATACATAAGAGAGTGATAAAGGTGAATGTTCATGACTTTAAGGGCTACAATAAGCAAAAAAGATTCAGGATTTTAGAATTTAAGATTTTTAATGTCATAATCGAAGTCCTAAAACACGTGTTAGAGTGAGTTGAATCTTCAAATTGTAAGGGAAATTGAAAAACCTCTTTCAAGGTGTCAAGGTGACAACATGAGATCTGAAAATTAAATACAAATTGAGTTGGAATAAGGAGGAGAAGCTGAACTTTTTGTAGGTGAGAATAATCCTAATAACATGAAACTGAAAACATAATATCATAATATGTTAAGTTGTAATACTGGACTTCTTTTATTCTTATATATTGGTTGCAGACTAGATTTTGAAAACTCGCATCTAATTTTTAGCTTAAAAATACAAATCTCACACACAAATTGCAGATTATACTGTTAATCCACACATTTTTGTCTAAATATCTAACTTTAGTTCTAATATAACATTTAAATAGAAAGAAATAAATTAGATAATCAAATCACATAAACATGTATCAATCCAACTCTTAGTTAAATTAAATATAATGAAGACTAACTACAATAGTAACTAGCTACATTAAAAAAAGAGTCTAACCAATTAAACTAATTAAACAAAACAATAATCTAATAATAATTATGAGTTACCAATTTGAAGAAATGATCTCATTAAAAAAAATAAGACGTTAGGTCCATCATGTTAGTATTAGAAAAAGGAAAATACTCTCATGATACTATGTTGTGTTAGTGTATAATTTCAAATAATTTAAATATGTATTTCTATTTTTATAATTTTTTATCTTTATAAAATGTAAATATATATTTTAAATTTTTATAAAATGTAAACATATTTTTTAGGTGTTTTTGTGAGTAATAAAAACCAATGAAAAATTTATATGAATGAAGGTATTAACTCTAATTAATAGTGATTTTTTTATATGTGAATAAATATTATTTTAAAACTATGGTACACTTAATTTGCATATATCATTATTATTACCAAAACCTAAAATAATATTTTTAAATTTTATGTAAACCTAAAATGTAGGTTAAAATTTAAAGAGAAACACAGAACTTTATTGAAATTTTAAATTCTATGTAAACCTAAAAAATATGTTAAAATTCAAAGAGACAAAAGTAACTCAATTTTTTTTTTTTGAAAAAACATTTAATATTTTGGAATTTCATGGGACACAAAACCTAATCTATCCTTTTAAAATTTATTGTGACTAAAATCAGTGTTAAAAGCAATAAGATTTATTTGGTAATATTAGTAGAAATGACAAACATAATTATAGGAAAATTAAAAAATGAATTGTCAAAATTGAAAATACAGGAGGTGTGCTAATGTAGGGAAGAAGCGCGTTTGTAAAATATCCAATCCAAGATGGTTGGGAAGCGTGCCATTTTGATCAAGCAAGATTGATAAGTAAGGGACACGTATGTGGATATTCTCCAAAGTCTACACTGTCCTTTTCATTCCACACTTACAAGAGAAATAAATATGTGATATTTTCTTGGTATGAGATTAACAGATTTAGTTTTTTTCTTTCTTTCAACTTTTATTCAAAGATTTTGGTTCTTTTATTTTATTTCTGAATTTTAAGAAATCTATAATTTTGATTTAATATTTAATTTGGTATATATTTTATTTATTATATTATGTTCAAATTGAATAATAAATATAACATATTTATATAACTTTATTTCTAGAAGCCAGTAGAAACACATACTCTTACTATATGTAGTTGATTTTTTTAATCATAATCTATTAAAATATACTTAGAAATGCATTTTAGATTACTCATTTTAATAAGATTTATAATATAAAATAATATTTCTGGAGCAATCTGTTTTTTGGAATTTATTTTTTATATTAGGTTTTAGAATACTTTCTAGAATAATTTGCTTAGAGTTTTGGCTTTATAAGAATTTTGAAAAGCTCTACGGCAAAGCCATCAACACTTGCTCAGAAAAAACAACTATGTCAACTGTATGTTTATTGTTTTGGAAATCTTATTCCATTCTAAAAAAATTAATTTAGTCTACAATAATTAAAAACTAATTTTAAATTAAACATTTCGAGAATATTTTTTATAAATAATATATATTTGAAAAAATTATCCAGATCCAACCTCTCCATTTTATTGATCCATATGAACATGTTTATTAGATAAGTTATTTAGGGGAATCGAATTCTAAACTGTATTTTTTCATCCCGAACCTTTTTCTCATTTGGTTTTCTAGAATCAAATTTTGAGCAGAGTTTTTTTTTCTTTTTAATAATTATATAGTTATATATATCTAAATTATATTATATATATTTTTAAATTTTATATTACATTATATATTTGTTATTAAAATTATATATTGTATATGATATATTGTATAATAATATAAATTTTATATGATTTTAATATATATTATATTATATGTATTTAGAAAAAAAATTACTATATTATTAAAATTTATTTTTGGTATAATAAAATATAAAAAATTAATAATTGTGTGCTTAGAATAAGGTATAAAAAAATCGATTTGTATTAAAGAAGTACTAAAATACATTAAATTAAATATATAATAAAACTAAAATTAAAATAAAATATTGGAATACAATATTGAAATAAGTATAAAAAGAAATCGATTTGTATTAAAGAAGTACTAAAATACATTAAATTAAATATATAGTAAAACTAAAATTAAAATAAAATATTAGAATATAATATTGAAATGAAACATTGAAATAAAACAACAATTAAAGGTATTAACAGGAAATTGAGAAGTGTTGATCTTTTTCTTCTTCTATTGCTAATGTAGAGATTATCACGTTGTTGTTCCTTAGGAGTTGATGACTGCAGGTCTGTAGTTTCAACAAATAATTCAATTTCGTTTCATGTTGGACTCCATTGAATATTTGAAAAAAGTTGGAATGATTTTTCCCATCCTCTTATCATTTGTTGTACATCATGAGTCGTTGTAGCTGTTGATGGACAACTAATGCTTCTAGTCTATAGTTTATTTTTGTAATTTTTTTCCTGTCTCCATAACCTAGAACCTCACTTAATTTGTGAATGAGCTCATTGAAACTTCAATATTGTTGAATGAGTATTTTTCTAGGGTATAAACTTTTATACATAAGTCCAAAACCTTGTGGGCAATCCATAATGATTGCATTTTGGAGACGTTCGTCAAAATAAATGATGACTTTGCTAGTGGTGATGGAATGAGGGTGTGATGAAGAGCTTGCATGTGACAGGTTTAGCACAATAATTTGTTCAACGAACTGGGCATAAAGTTCAAAAAATATATTTGATAGAAAAATTACATTTATAGGAAATAATTTGCACTGCATGAACATAAGTTAGTACAAGAATAACTTCATATATAATTAAACCCTCACAATTGATAGTAAGTTTGAGACAGAACAAGTTGCTCAACTTCGTATCTTCATGAATGACCAATGCATGACACATTTGTTGTTTGAGGTCATTGAATATGCATTATCTCAAGATAAACATTGGATCCTAAATAATTTAGGAGATAGACATTGGAAGCTTACTCACTCCTTGTAGTGGATTATCTGCTCATTTGCAAACACAACAACTAGGTATGAATTTGTGAAATCTTCAATGCTTGATGATCTGAAGTTCTCAATGTAAACATTACAATGATGTTGACACATGTTACATTACACACTTATGCTTGAACTATAAATATGTGTTCTACCTTTCAGATTGTTTAACACAACAAGTTCACACAAAAGAATTCAATATGGTTTTCAGAGAATAATTGAATACATGTAATTCATTCTATGTCATCGTGTTTTATGCTAACAGCACGAAGGCATTATGCAGGTTTCTGATGAATGTAACCTTTGACCATTTGAAGGTGTTTATTGTTAGAATAAGTCAAAGTTAGTTAGTTTTTAATATGGTTCATGGTTGGTAGAAGGTTTCCTATTAATAAGATAACTCGTGTATGACAAAGATAAGATTCATTAATCACAAAATTAGAGATCTAATCTCTACCATTCTTTTAGTCTATTCACACACATTTTTGCTCTAACAAACTAGTATCCAGAGTCTTGGTATTACACAACATATAATAGGGCAAATTGGTACAAGCTTCCTTGCCAATCTTCTTGTTCTTGACGATAAGAACTGGAATCGATGGAGCATTCAAATGATAGCAATCATGGGATTTCAAGAAATAAGCAAGATTGTGGAGAATGAGCTCCCAAAACTGGCAGATTCAACGACAAAAGCATAAAAGGTGTTATACAAGGAGAAAAAGAAGAAGGATTCTAAAGCAATTTTCTTGCTACATTAATATGTTGATGATGCACATTTTGAGAAGATCTTAGAGGCGAAATCAGCAAAGGAAGCATGGGGAATTCTTGAGAAATGCAACGAAGGAGCTGAAAAATTGAAGAAAGTTCGATTGCAAACCATGTGATGCCAATACAAGTTGATGCAAATGGAATAAGGTGAAAGAATTGCATAATTCTTCAATTGTATTATTATTCACATAAATGCAATGAAAGCTTGTGGCAAAAAGATTTCAAATCAGACAATGGTAGAGAAGATTCTGAGAACACTTGGCGATTGAAGAATCCAAGAACATAGAGGAATTGAAAGTTGTAGATCTTCAAGGTTCCCTTGAAGCTCATGAACAAAGATTAATTGAGAGGTCCGTAGAGAAGCCTATTAATTGGGCACTGCAAGCTCAAATATCAAGAAGAGGAGGCTATGGCAGTAGGGGTAGACAGTGAGGTCGAGGACGAGGACGAGATCATAAAGGGGGAAATTCCAAAATTTCTCAGTTTTTAGATCAAGAAAGATCTTATTCAGATAAAGAAAGATCTAATTCAGATCAAACAGAAAGCTCCACAAGAAGGGAGGTTATCAGAAATGGTGAGGCAACAAGAAGAGGGTAGGCAAAAAGAAACTAAAATGTTTCAATTGTCATAAGATTGGACATTTTAGTAGTGAATGTCAAGCACCCCTTAGTCAAAATGACAATCATGGTAAACACCATAATGAGGCTCACATGGCCAAGGAGGAAGGCATAGAGAATCCAAATGATAATCCAGTATTATTAATGATGATTACCAACAATGAGTCAAACAGTGATGATAAATGGTATATAGTTTTGGATGTTCAAACCACATGACTAGGAATAGAAGTTGGCTGATAAATTTTTATGAGAAAAGGAAGAGTAATGTAAGGTTTGCAGACAACATACTTATCCAAGTAGAAGGGATAGGTGATGTCTTTATTAACAGAAAAGATGGCAAGAATGCAATGATGTCATGTGTACGTTATGTTTCCAGAGCAACCTCTTCAATATGGGACAATTACTTGAAAAGGGTTTCTCTGTGCAAATGCATCAAGGTGTCTTGGAGATATTTGATGCCACACATAAGAAGATACTGAGGGTTCCTTTAGCACAGAATAAAACTTTCTAAGTAAGCTTGAAAACTATTGAAACTCAGTGTTTATCAACTATATCTTTGTCTGGAGATTCATGGTTATGGCATCTAAGACTGAGTCACTTGAACTTCAAAGACATAAGTATGCTGAGATCTAAAGATATGGTTAGAGAGTTACCACTATTTCATACTCCTAAAATAATAATTAGCAAACAATCTAGATCCTCATTTTGTTCATATACATATTCTAGAGCCAATGAACTTTTGCATGTGATATACTCTAATGTGTGTGGTCCCTTTAATATTCCTTCATTAGGAAGAAACAAGTACTTTGTTACCTTTGTAGATGAATTGAGCAGGAAACTATGGTTGTACTTGGTAAAGGCTAAGAGTGATACATTCTCAGTGTTCAAGATGTTCAAAGTTTTAGTAGAGAAGCAATCAGAAAAATAAATAAAGATATTGAGGAATGATGGTGGAGGAGAATTCACTTTAGTAGAATTTGAAGCTTTTTGCATGGAACAAAGAATAGTGCATGAGGTAATTGCCCTTTATACACCACAACATAATGGAATTGCTGAACAGAGAAATAGAACTATATTGAACATGATTAGAACTATACTATGAAGCAAGGAACATCCACACAATTTCTGTGGAGAAGCAGCATCTACTACAACCTACATATTAAACAGGTGTCCAACTAAGAGGATTGTTGGTCAGATCCCTGAAGAAGCATGGTCAGGAGTCAAACCATGTGTGAAGCATATGAGGATTTTTTTAATTTCTTTTCTATAGACATATCCCACACCAAAAGAGAAAGAAACTTGATGATAAAGGTAAAATATTATTACAAAAATCTAAGAGTGAAATAGGAATGTCAAAAAAGCCTAAAAATTGGTTCGCATAATTAACTTCGCACTAGTACCATTAGATTCCTTACATTCATGCTAAACATAAATCATTTTAAAAGCATAAATCAAACTACACAATGCCTGTACTCCCATTAATGTTGATGCTTAATCTTTTCAAAACCACATTCATAGTCATGCCTACCTATAATGATGAGTGAACATTACTCCACTATATCCAACATCTAAGATTAATGACATGACTATGAGGATGCAAATTTTGAAATGTTGTTATATATAGACATGGCTAGAACTCGTCAAGAATGTTACGTCTTCCCAATTTGAGTGCATTTTATTAACTCCTTCCAATATTTGGCTAAAGAAGATTATTTCTTATAATGCATTTTATTTACTTATTATTAAACGTGTATGGATAATTATTAACTTTCATATTTATTTCTTATACATTTTTTATTATTTCTAAATTCAAATAAAATATGTAAAATTATATTTCTAAATATTATTATTTGATTTTATTTTAAACATAATTACTTTAATATTTTTAATCAAAATATCTATTTTACTTTTAAAAAATTGTATAGTATCATATATAATAAATAAGTTTTAAAATAAATATAACATATAATATAAAATATATAATATATATTTCTAAACATATATTACATATAATATAAAATATAATAAATAAATTTAAATATGTTTATATATATAATACTTATATAATATTAAGAAAAAAAGATTTCTTCTCAAAATTCAATTTCCAGGAGATCAAAGTCCAAGATCACAAAAACGAAGTTTAGAATTGGACTCCTCCATGACTGAATTCTGTCTATTACAGTTAACAATCCTTCTAAAATAAAGGGGAGAGAAGTCCATTTAGATAAAAAAATTTAAATATATATTATTTATGAAAAAATTCACATTTTGAAGTATATTTAGAATCCATATCCTCAAATCGTAATGCATCAATTCTTCGTTTCCAACATCCAAATAATAGAAATTTTAGAAGACATTAAAACAGATCAAACGATGGAATGCACTAATTCGGAAGACAAACGTAATCCTAAACTCCAAGATCTTAATCCTTCGTTTCCAAAATCAATTTGGAAAGTTTGAACCCATAAAAAAAGGCATAATCAGTTCCAGAAGGACAATATAAGACAAAAAAAATGTCTGAAGAGGAAATCACATCAACCACACCAGTAAATTTCAACATGAATATCCACTGCAGTGTCTAGGGATGAAGAGTCTCCCATCTAATGCATATTTAAGATGTGTCAATCATGGAAACAACTTCAATTTATCGGTACGAGTCAGGGCGCTTGGGCTTGCTTTGAACGACAGCTTCAATCTTCTCCATCACAACAGGAGTCAGTAATGGAATGACATCGATTGCTTTCACGTTCTCTAGAATCTGAGCAAAAAACAGTATTACAATGCCAATGTTCATTCTTGCATTTATATCTCAAATTAAGAATGCCAGTAAATTGCTTTCACGCTCTCTTGATCGAGTTGAATAAAAGAAACAGGAAACAGAAAAAGTATGAAAATTTTAGTTGTGCATATTCAGGGATGTGTAAGCAATTATTTCATTGCACAATTATATGTACAATATACTTTTCAATCCTCTTCATTACAAAAAAAAATGTCGAAGTTACGAATCTACAATAATACGGTCAGGATAAATTGGTTCTGTTTATTGCTTCTTTGCTCAATCAATGTAAATTAAACTGTGCATACTTTGACATCGGTTGTCCACGTGTAAACCATTGTTTGCCTTATTGCATGCCTGTTGTGTATGATGTAGTTTTAATTGAGGAAAATACTCAAAAGATTACCCTAAATTGCAAAGGCCTCACTTATAAAGATAAGGAAAATACTCAAAATTGTCAGGTAGTTTGATGCTCATTGGCAAGGTCACCAAGTAATGGACACTCCACTTCAGATATTGTGTTCTTGTTGAAGATAATTTAATATTATGGAAAAATAAGAAACAAAATATTATGACAAGACCAAGTGTAAAAGTAACAAAATACACGACATTAGTCACTTGTAAGCTCAAATGGCTAAAACAACTCCTCAAAGAGCTTGGAACCAAAGAAAGTTCCCAAGTGCACCTTATATGTGACAACCACACAGTATCACACATTACCTTTACGTCTCTTAGAAAGGTAAACTTTAAACCTACTTCAACTTCACAAAACCAACTTGGTAAAATGTGGTATGCACTCACTTATATATTATAATTTGACCATAATTCTAATTGATGTGAGATTTCAAACATAATCCCTCACGTCTAAGACTAGACATATTGTGTGTGAGACTAGGTGGAAACTTGATAGCAAGTGATCCAATAGACCCAATAAACTTGACTAGGATAGACTTTGAATGAATCCAATACCATTTGACTAAGACTCTAAATGACCTTGAATGGACCTAATACCATCCTATAAAGTGGACTTTAACCTTAACTTATCCTCACAAAACCAATTTGGTAAGTTGAGGTCTATCAGGTTACCCGCTGTTGGGTTCTCCCTAGTCCCATGCTCAAAATATCCAGTTTTGGCATGAGAAAGCGTATAAGAAATTTCACATCAACTAGAGATATTACCACAATATAATATATATATATATAGGTAGGTAGGTGCAAACCTCATCTAACAAAGCTAGTTTTGTGAGGCCAAGTTAGGGTTAAAGTCCACTTTCTAAGAGGACCAAGGATTGATCATATTTGAAACAAGTTGAGCACATACGACTCATATGATTCAACTTGAGAGAAACTGTTATAATTTAGAAATAAAGCACATATAAAGAGGATATCCTATACAATCAAGAATATCTACATTATATTTGTATTATTAAGAACATTGTTATTTATTCCTATTTATTATTAGAGGATATCAAATCTTCTCTTTCTTTTTATATTGATTTTTTTGTTTTCTCAATATAAATAAACCAGTTGTATTGTCTCAGAAAAACAACGTTTTAGCTCTGTCTCTCTCTTTTCTATAGTTTACGGGTTATGATAATATTTATTAGTTATCTCTTTCCAAGGAAATGGGTGTAGAGGAGATAGTGTATCTTTAGTCATAGGGCTCACCCCTCAAGACCCTTGCTTCTCTGTCAGCTTCTTGTCTCGGAGTCTATTCTAAGCACTTTTCAAGCGCTTGGCCAGGGGTTCTTCATCTATCAAGAGAGGGTTCCCAGTAATAAAGCTAGAAGTTCATTCCTCCCTTGCTTTGAAAACTTCTTAGGAAGTCTCTACTCATATGGGGATGGGTTTTGTTGATCCAGGTCGTACTCTATTGACTCAAGAAAAGTAGGTTTAGAAGGTGACACCTCCGCTAATTGTCAAATTGCATCTATAGGATAACTACTTTAATCAAAATTATGAGGTTCCTCAATGCTGGCAAAAGAGCTTTGAGACTTCCTGCCCGAGGATAGGATGTGAATCAATAATGAATGCGATGATCCTATTAATTAGATATATCTTTCTAAGCCTTTTCTAATGGCCAGACCTGATTCGCATATCATCATTGAGAAATTATTCCTTAAAAAGTGTTAATCTAGAAGGGGCTACGTCAGCAAAGTGTATGCTTCCTGCTTTTACTATAGGTTGCAAGAATAAGAGTCTTCATGTCTAGGTAGGTCCTTAAATTGATCCCAGGCGAAGTTTCATAATAAAGACCTCACCACACTTAATCAAAAGAAGAACAGGCACTACAAATCTCTCCACATATAATCAAAAGAAGAACAAACACTTGTCCTTTCATCTCAGAACTCATCAAGAACAAAATTCAACAATAGGCAAAATGATGAACAACAAGAAAAAATGACCAATAATCCTAGATCATTGGAATTGACATTTGAACAACATTTCAACTAATTGCAATAGGCATTTCAACAATAGATAAACTAGCAATGTCCTGAAACAGATAAAAACTAACCTGAGACTCCTTTGTAGCACCAAGGATAACAGAAGAAACATTAGGATTAGCAGCACACCATGCAATCGCAAGTTGTGACAGTGGCACACCAAGCTCATCCGCAATTGGCTTCAATCCATCAACCTTCTTAAGAACATCATCAACCAGTGACCGCGATGCCAGATTCTACAAAAAGCACCACAACAGTCAATAAAAATTAAAAAAAAAGAATCCCAGTTCTAGCACTGAGATTGTAAGCACAAACAACTTTAGTCCTAAACTTTACAAATTATTACTTGTCTGAAAAAAAAATTAAAGTAAATGCCAGATCGCATCAGCTAAAATGAGGATTATGTAAAGATTTCATCTAGTGGAAAAGTACTTTGTAATTTTCCAAAGCAAATCTGCTATCTGGCGGTATAACTCCTTTCTTATATTTTCCAGTGAGCACTCCAGAGGCAAGAGGACTCCATGTAGTGAGGCCTATGCCATAGTTGGTGTATAGAGGAAGATACTCAGACTCAACCTGCATCGTTATTTAGTCAAATCAGGCCAATCAAAAGACCAGAACGAAATAAAAAAAAAGAGTAATGAAACAAATAAAAGAAATACTACACTACAATTTCTAGCACACTCCTTGAACTCATTAATACCAATAACAAAGTTAAACATACAACAAAAAATACTTTTACTCCATAAACAACAAAATTTTCCCTCCGAATTCATTCATCATAGTGATGTTAAAACGCCAACAGCATCATGCAGTTGAATATTTGTAAACCATTGGACTTTGTAAATGTTTGAGATTATGCCACTTGCTTTAGTTGGGTTTCTTTCAAAAGAGAATAATTTGATTCTGTATCAATGAGCCATAAACATACTCAACTCAAAACCCCTTAAGACATAAACATACTCGTATAAGAGACTATATACCCCCATTCAACTCAAAACCCCTTGATACAATAGATTTATGATTTCCTTTCCTTACTTGTGGTTGTTCTTCCTCATTTCTATCCAATATAGGAATTTGATATTTTTTAATATTAGTTTTTAATAACTTTCAACCCAGAAGCTCCAACAGCTTTTAATACCGATTCAAAAGATTATCAACCATCAAAAAACAAATCGGCCTCTAACAAATCGAAAAGTAAAAGCATAATTCATGTTGTTCCCCTGAAAGTTTTTATTAGAGTGAAGTTTAGTGATGGCATAAAATAAGCACCAAATAATTAGTGTGTTACAAGGTGGGGTGGAGGAAGTACCTTGTGCCTGGACAAGAGGTTATACTCAGGCTGTTCAACAATAGGCCCGACGAGGTCGAGTCGTTGAGCCACAGCCCAGGCCTCGGTGATCTGCTGGGCGGACCACTCACTGGTGCCCCAGTAGAAAGCCCAGCCCTTGTCAATGACGTGGTTCATGGCCCGCACGGTTTCCTCGATGGGCGTGGAAGTGTCAGGGCGGTGACAGTAGATAACGTCGACGTAGTCCATGTCGAGGCGCTTGAGCGAGGCCTTGGTGCCCTCCACGATGTGCTTGCGCGAGAGGCCCTTGTCGTTGGGGCCCTGACCGCCCCAGAAGATCTTGGTCGAAACGACGACGTCGGACCGCTTCCACCCGAGCTCTCGGATCGCCTGACCCATTATCTCCTCAGCGCGACCGTTGGCGTAGACCTCGGCATTGTCGAAGAAGTTCACGCCGTGGTCGCGGCAGCACTGCAGCAACGCCTTCGCCTCCTTCACGTCCAACTGGTTCCCGAAGCTCACCCACGCGCCGTACGACAACTGGCTCACCTTCAGCCCCGATCGCCCAAGGTTCTTGTACTGCATCGTGCTGGATTCTCTTCTTCCGAGTGAGAGAAAATCTAGAGAGAGAGAAAAAATCTAGAGAGAGAAAGACAAGAGAGAGTGAACGGTGGCGTTTGTGCCAAATACTTGATTTGAGATTGGGATGGGACTTGGGGAGAAGATGAATGCACGTGCTAATCATCATTTTGGGTTATAAATGTTTTTCCCAAATTATCCTTTTGTTTCAAGAAAATTCCTAGATTAACCTATTGATTTTAGCATCATTAAGATTTGGTAACAATAGCGTCAAATAAGCACTGTAGAGAATTTTGAAAATGGGCGGTTAATCGAATCAGGTTTAAGTAAAAAATTTTAATAGTTTAATTTGATTTATATTTTAATATCGACAAAAAAAAATTTGTTAGACTTGATTTTATGTTAAATCAATAAGTTAATATTTTTTTTTTAATTAAAATTTAAAAAATACTAAAATATATTATTAATATAATATTTTTTATCAAAAATAAATAATATATAAATATATAATAAATACATAAAAAATTTATGTAAATTTCTTTATATTTGAATAACTTTAATGTAAATTTAAAACGTTTTTTAAAATAGTCAAACATTTATAATATTTTAAAATCTTTATTTTCTTAATATATGTAGTAAAAAAGATAAAAAAACATAAAAATTTATTTAATATTTTAGAGTGATTTTATTTTATATAATTCATTAAATGTTAATAAAATGAGACAAACTCTAATAATAAAAAAAATAAAAATAAATATAGAGTTTTGATTAAAATTTTAACAAATAAGAATATAAATTAACAAAAATAAAAAACTTAAATTAATATGAAATAGACAAACTCTAACATAGACGTGAAAGAGTAATGATAAATGTAATAAAAGATATAAAATGCAGTAGACGAGATAGAGGAACTTGTAAGAAAAGAGAAAAAAGAAAAAAATGAATAAGAGAATAAAACTCTAAAACATTAAGATTTCTTCTTTTGATATAACAACACAAAAATTAAAACTAAAAATTTAATATAAAAAATAAATAGATCAGTCCATTAATCTATGGTCTAATCTGACCTTGACCCATATAAGTATCGGGTCAAATGGACTAGGTTAGAAAAAACTTATTATTAATTATTTAAGTTACTATTTTTAAGTTTAGTCTAACTTGAATCATAAATTATTTTGACTTTCTATTAAGAAAAAGGTTAAATATGAATTTTCTGTTAAATCTAAATCCGATGAAAAGAGATGGAATCAGAATTATGTTTTTTCTACTAAACGTACTTTCACAGTAAAGATTACATTATTTTAAAAAGTGTCTTATAAGAGAAAATTAAAATAATTTTGAAATTTTAATTTGCGTAACAACAAATTTAATTTTACGTTAAAATTATTAAATTTATTATTATTAAGATTATAAATTTTTGAGGTTTATAATTTTTTTCAACAAAAATCATTTTTATATAATTGTTAGAATTATAATAAAATTTAGAATTGAAGAAATAAATTTAATTAGTGGTTTAAGTTAATTATATAGATTTTTTTTCGAATATCACTATTTTAGAGAAAAAAAAACCCAATGCACCCATTCCCAGATTATTTACCTCAACACTCTTAATTTATTTGAATTTTTAACTTCAAAATAGTCACCCACGTTGGAAACTAATTGAAATTTGTTTCTTGAAAGAATTTTTAAATACATTTATTTATTTATTAAAATATATTGTACCATATATTGTTGGGAGCTGAGAAATATGTTTATACACAAACCGAACTTTTGCCTTGTTTTGTTCAACTTTTCAAAAGTTTAGGATTAGGCTTTCTTTGTTTTAAGCTGCGTTTCTTTTTCAGGGAAAAATTAAAAGAAAAGAAGAATAGCAGCAACAGTTGAAAAACAACAAAAAATAAAATCTGAAATTACAAAAAATAAAAAATAAAAATTTAAATTTTTTTTCAAAAAATTTATAAAATTTACAAAGAAAACTCGTGAATCAAGAATATTTTAAACGTAAATATAATATTATTTTAAATTAATTTTTAAATATTATTATTAATTATAAATTTTATTATAATATATAATTAAATTTATATTAATATTTTATAGTTAATTATAATATAATATAATCAATTATATATATCATCATCAATTATAACATGATCATGTATAACATAATCAATTATATATATTATATAATAAAATAGAAATTTATTTCAAATTAAAATTTATTTATAAAAATAAATTTATATAATAATAAATGTTAAATAAATAATAATATAAATAAATTTATATAATAATATTATTAAATAAAATGTTTAATATAATTTAGTATTTGATTAAAAAATATATTTTTATATATTAAAGATTTATATTAATTTAAATTTTTTAAATTTAATTTATATTTTAAAAAATCATTTTTATAAATTATTTCAAATACATTAACTTTAATTAAAATTATTTTATTACTTCAATCAAATCATTTACAAACTTTTATAAACTTTTTGATCATTTTATTTTTCTTTTAAAATAAACAACTTCATTTTCTATTTTTTTTTTCTTTCAAATTCTTTCTTTTCTTCTTTCTCGTCTTCTGAAAGGAATAAGGCCTTAAGAAGTAAATCTAAGAAAGAGGAAAATGATCGATTTGAAAGAGAACAGAATGAAAAGTAAAGTTGTTTGTATTGAGAGAAAGTGAAAGGAAATGAAGTGAAAGTTTGTGAATAATTTTATAAATATAAATTTTTTTTAAAAGTTTATAAAATAATATATTTATGAAATTATCAAATTACCCTTATAATTATATACTGATTTTAGGTAAGTATTATATTTTAATTTAATTATTAATATTTTATAATTTTTTATTTTAAATTTTAAATTTTACTATTATTATTTTATAAATTTATTATTATTAATATTTTTAATAATGTGAGAAAATACATTAATATTTTATTCTTTTAATTATTTCTATTTATATATTTTCTTCTTTTAATTATTTTCATAAGAATAAATTGATTCTTTATTTTCAATTATTAAGGATAAAACTATATTTTCAAATTTTGTAGTTAGCTTTCATTGTTTTTTCTCTAGAACATCTCCTATAAATGAGTCATCTCATTTCTACACAAATGAGTAAAAACAAATAACATATATTCACATATTTCTTTTTTCTCCAAACTTTCCATCCTTAGATATAATAAAATACAACTGATTTCTTACTTCCTTTTACTTTTAAAATCTATTTTGACATTTTTAAGTCTTTTAAATTTTTTTAAACTTTTAAATTGTTTTAAATTAAACTAAAATTTTATAATACACATATTTTTAAATTTTATATTAATTTAAATATTTAAATCTTATTCCATACATATGAACATTTTAATATTTCTAAGTAATTTAATCATTTAATTGTATTTAATTAATATAGATATTTTAACATTCTTAATTATTTAATTGTTATAAAAATATTATCTCAATAAAAATTTATTTCATTTAATTTTTTAAAATTATTTTAATTTTAATTAATGTTTTAAATATAACTATTTTATATTTTTAATTAATTTATTATTTAATTTTTCTTCATCAAATACAGATATTTTAATATTTGTAATTAATTTAATTTTTATTTAGGATTTTTCATCTGAACAATAGTATTAAAAATAAAAAAATTTAAAAATCAATTAAATGATATTAAAAAATCAATTATGCAATACATTGATGCAGCTAATATGTATTTTTTTAATTATTTAAGAAAAGTAAAATAATGTTATAACTTTGTATATATAATATATATATATAATATTGACATTTAAAAGACATTAAAACGGATTAAACGACGGGAATCCACTAATTGGGAAGGCAAACTTAATCCTAAACTCCAATATCTTAATCCTTCGTTTCCAAAACCAATTTGAAAAAGAGGCACAACCAGTTCCAGAAGGAAATATCAGACAGAACAAAAAAGAAGTCTGAAGAAGAAATCACATCAACCACACCAGTAAATTTCAATATGAATTTCCACTGCAGTGTCTAGGAATGAAGAGTCTCCCATCTAATGCATATTTAAGATGTGTCTATCATGGAAACAACTTCGATTTATGGGTACAAATCAGGGAGTTTTTGGCTTGCTTTGAACAACAGCTTCAATCTTCTCCATCACAACAGGAGTCAGTAATGGAATGACATCGATTGCTTTTACGTTCTCTAGAATCTGAGCAAAAGAAAGCAGAGAAAAATAAGACAATATTACAATGCCAATGTTCGTTCTTGCATTTATATCTCAGATTAGGAATGCCATCAATTGCTTTCATGCTCTCTTGAACGAGTTGAATAAAAGCAACATGAAACAGAAAAAGTATGAAAATTTTAGTTGTGCATGTTCAGAGATGTGTAAGCAATTATTTCATTGCACAATTATATGTACAATATACTTTTCAATCCTCTTCATTACGAAAAAATAATGTGAAAGTTACGAATCTACAATACGCATACGGTAAGGATAAATTGGTTCTCTTTATTGCTTCTTTGCTCAATCAATGTAAATTAAACTGTGCATACTATGAGTTTGGTTGTGTAAGTTTCTCCACATGTAAAGCATTTGCGTGCCTTGAGAAAACCATCACATTTCAGATTCTTTAAAGAAAAGGTTCTTTGTACGAACTATACTATACTTCTGAGTACAGAAGCTCCATATTAGCACACTAAATGCACCATTTAGAAATTTTATCCTCCTTTTCCGATTTAGTTCAATCCATAAATCTTGTAATCTTACCTTATAATTAAAGCTCATATTTACAGTTCAAACTCAAATAAATATCAATGGTACTCATAAGAGAAAATCCAAGTTCGTAATTCCTACATTTATGCTAATACAAGACATGTATGATGGAGTAACTACTAACGCGACAACTCTTGGACAAGAAACTAGGCACTTTACTAGAGAGAGAAAAATATTACAACAATGCATTAGCCTTAAGTCCTTACATGTTAATTTAGTCTTGGATATACTTAGGGACATACAAAAGATTACACCAAATTCATTGAGGAAAATACTCGAAAAATTACCCCAAATTGCAAAAGCCTTACTTATGAAGATAAACAAAATACTCGAAATTGTCAAGTATTCTAATGTTCCTTGGTAAGGTCACAAGTAATCGACACTCCACTTTAAGATAATGTGTTTTTATCGAAGGTAATTTAATATCATGAAAAAAATACAAAACAAATATTATGACAAGATCAAATGCAGAAACAAAATATCCAATAATAACATTAGTTAGCTAAGAGCTCAGATGGATAAAACAACTACTCAAAGAGTTTGAAATTGAAAAAAGTTCTCAAATGTACCTCATATGTGACTACTACAAATCATCACACATTATCTTTATGTCTTTTAGAAAGTGAACTTTAAGCCTAATTCAACCCCACAAAACTAGCTTGCTTGAATGAGATTTGTACTGAGTTATATATTATAATTTAATCATATCTCTAGTTGATGTGGGATCTCAAACATAGTTCCTCATGTAGAGGACAAACATTTTGAGTGTGGGAGTAGGGAGAAACTTGATAGCAAGTGACACAATGAACCCAATAAATTTGACTAGAATAGACTTTGAATGACTTTGATACCATCTGACTAGGGTAGACTCTGAATGATTTTGATACCTTCTTACAAAATAGACTTTAAGTCTAATTTAGCCTCATAAAACCGATTTACTAAGTTAAGGTTTATCGTGTCACTCATTATAAGGTTTCTCCTAGTTTCATGTTCGAGATATCCTGTCTTCAGCATGGAAGAGTGTATTAGAGATCTCACATCAAATAGAGATATAACCAAAATATAATATAAAATAATATATATGCGAAAAACTTACTTTACCAAGCCAGTTCAGTGAGGTCAAGTTAGACTTAAAATCCTTTCTAAGAATGTCCTTCATGAGAAGACCAACCATATTGAAGTAGATTATAATTTCATGGCTGAGAACATATTCACCAAATACCTAAGAGGACGATCATAGTTGAAGCAAGTTGAGCACATAGGACTTATATGCTCCAAATTAAGAGAAAGTATTACAATTTAAAAATAAGGAACATATTATGTACAATAAAAAATATCTAGATTATATATATATATATATATTATTAAGAACATTTTTATTTATTCTTATATCATATTTTTATTATTAGAAGATATCAAATTTTCTCTTTTATATTATATTGATTATGTAGTTTTCTCAATATAAATAAAATATTTGTGTTATCTCGTAACAATAATGTTTGAGCTCTGTCTCTCTCGTAGTTTAAGGGTTATGATAATATTAATTAGTTATCTCAATATTTTTCTTTTATCCATTGTGATATGGTTAATTATGATCGTGTTAATCTGATATATCTTTCTAACTAAGCCTTTTCTAATTCCATTGGAATATCATCATTTATTTCTTAAAAGGTGTTAATTTAGGAGGGGCTATGTCAGCAGAGTGTATGCTTCCTGCTTTTACTATAGGTAGCAAGAATGAGAGTCTTCATGTCCAGGTCAGTGAATTGGTCCCAGGTGAAGTTTCATAATAAAGACCTCCCCACAAAAGAAGAGCAAGCACTAAAATTCTCTCCACATATAATCAAAAGAAGAACAAACACTTATCCTTTCATATAAGAACTCATCAAGAACAAGATTCAATAATAGGCAAAAATGAAGAACAATAACGAAAAATGACCAACAAGGAAAAATGACATCTGAACAACATTTCAACAAATTGCAATCGACATTTCACCAATAGATAAACTAGCAATGTCCTTAAACAGCTAAAAACTAACCTGAGACTCCTTTGTAGCACCAAGGATAACAGAAGAAACATTAGGATTAGCAGCACACCACGCAATCGCAAGTTGTGACAGTGGCACACCAAGCTCATCGGCAATTGGCTTCAATCCATCAACCTTCTTAAGCACATCATCAACCAGTGACCGCGACGCCAGATTCTACAAAAAGCACCACACCCAAAAGGTACTTAAATAAAAGCAACTCAATAGTCAATAAAAAAAAACCCAGTTCTAGCACCGAGATTGTAAGCACAAACAACTTTAGTCCTAAACTTTACAAAATCATTACTTGTCTGAAAAAAATTAAACTGAATGTAAGATCACATCAGCTAAAATGAGGATTATATAAAGATTTCATCTAGTGGAAAAGTACTTTGTAATTTTCCAAAGCAAATCTGCTATCTGGCGGTATAACTCCTTTCTCATATTTCCCAGTGAGCACTCCAGAGGCAAGAGGACTCCATGTAGTGAGGCCTATACCATAGTTGGTGTATAGAGGAAGATACTCAGACTCAACCTGCATCGTTATTTAGTCAAACCAGGCCAATCAAAAGACCAGAACAAAATAAAAAACGAGTAGTGAAACAAATAACAGAAGTACTACACTACAATTTCTAACACACTCCTTGAACACATTAATACAAATAACAAAGTTAAACATACAACAAAAAATACTTTTACTCCATAAAAGACAAATTTTTCCCTCTCAATTTATGCATAATGGGAGAGGATTCAGTGATGTTAAAACGCCAACAGCATCATGCAGTTGAATATTTGTAAACCATTGGATTTTGTAGATGTTTGAGATTATGCCACTTGCTTTGTTGGGTTTCTTTCAAAAGAGAATAATATAATTCAGCATCAATGAGCCATAAACATAATCATATAAGAAATCATATACCCCATTCAACTCAAAATCCCTTAAGGAATAAAAATACTCATATAAAAGAGCATATACCCCATTCAACTAGAAACCCCTTAAAAATATTTTGGATTATGTAGTATTGGAACTTTAAAACAAGAGAGAACAAGTTCACATATTTTTGTATCAAGGGATGAAATTTTAACTTTTAAAAAATTAAATATAACATGGCATTGTAATCAAACTACAGGTAATATTGTTGATTAGGTGGTTTAAAGAATGTGGTGTTTGTGATATTTTTCCTTATATTAAGATTTTAATCATATTTTATAATTATTATATTATTAAATTGGATGGTTAAGTCAATGTTTTTTAATATTAGTTTTTAATAGCTTTCAACCCAGATGCTCCAACAGCTTTTAATACTTTCTAATAATAGTTTATATTTATACTAAAACTTTCACTGTTTTCCTGTTTCAAAAGATTATAAACCATTTAAAAACAAATCGGCCACTAACGTATCGAAAAGTAAAAGCATAATTCACATTGTTGTTCCCTGTAAGTGTTTATTAGAGAGAAGTTTAATGATGGCATAAAATAAGCACAAAACAATGAGTGTGTTAGAAGGTGGAGAGGAACAAGGACCTTGTGCCTGGACAAGAGGTTATACTCAGGCTGTTCAACAATAGGCCCGACGAGGTCGAGTCGTTGGGCCACAGCCCAGGCCTCGGTGATCTGCTGGGCGGACCACTCACTGGTGCCCCAGTAGAAAGCCCAGCCGTTGTCAATGACATGGTTCATGGCCCGCACGGTTTCCTCGATGGGCGTGGAAGTGTCAGGGCGGTGGCAGTAGATAATGTCGACGTAGTCCGTGTCGAGACGCTTGAGCGAGGCCTTGGTGCCCTCCACGATGTGCTTGCGCGAGAGGCCCTTGTCGTTGGGGCCCTGACCGCCCCAGAAGATCTTGGTCGAAACGACGACGTCGGACCGCTTCCAACCGAGCTCTCGGATTGCTTGACCCATAATCTCCTCAGCGCGGCCGTTCGCGTAGACCTCGGCATTGTCGAAGAAGTTCACGCCGTGGTCGCGGCAGCACTGCAGCAACGCCTTCGCCTCCTTCACGTCCAACTGGTTCCCGAAGCTCACCCACGCGCCATACGACAACTGGCTCACCTTCAGCCCCGATCGCCCAAGGTTCTTGTACTGCATCGTGCTGGATTCTCTTCTCCCGAGTGAGAGAAAATCTAGAGAGAGAGAAAGACAAGAGAGAGTGAACGATGGTGTTTGTGCCAACTACTTATTGGGGGAGAAGATAAATGCACGTGGTCAACTATATGTCTAGAATCATCATTTTTAGTTAAAGTGTTTTCCCAAATTATCCTTCTGTTGATTTTGGCCGCATCAAAATTTAGTTACAATAAGTCGAATAAGCATCTTAGTGACGGAAAAATTGGGATCAGAATTCGATTATGGGAGATGAATTTGGAACTATGTTTTTTAATAAAGGCATCTTTTAGAAAAATTACATTATTTAAAAAACGTCTTCGAAGCGAAAATTAAAATAATTTTGAAATTTTAATTTCAATAACAAATTTAATGTTACATTAAAATTAAAATTAAAATTATAAAATTTATTATTTATTATAATTTTTCGTATCTTACATATATTAATAAAATTATGTTATTATAATAAATTTTAAGAATTTGGTTAATTCGATTAGTTTTATAAATTTAGTTATAGATAATTACAAATTAGTTATAACTTATTTTATTATAATTAAATAATAAATTAAATTTTTTATTAGTTATAAGTTTATAAAGGTTTATAAATAAAGATTAGTATTTAATGAAGTATTTATTCTATTTATTTTACTCTTTTAAAATATATGTATACACTTGTTTGATATTCTTATAGATTTGAGTGTTGAAGAGTTTTTTACAGGTATACCACTCGGTTTACAAATAAGAAACACCAAGTCCAACTCGGATTTACATCATAGATGCCGAGTAGAGTCCAGACTTGACAAAAGTTTATCTTTCAATCTTTGAATAACCCTTCAACCTCTTTCCGGTAAGAACATTTGGCGTCTATCACGACGCTTGGGTAAAACTTTTCTCATACTACCAAGTTCATGGTTTACACCTGAAACAAACAATCCAATACTATTTCTTCATCACCTCACTCCGGAATGGATCCCTCTGTCATAGCAGCTATCAAGGCCCATATGGAAAGCCTCCTTCAAAGAAAAGAGGCAGCCCTCCACGCGATTGGTAAGCACTAGACCAAGCATGATCAAGACCTATAGATCATGCACACGCAACATCAGACCAAGCTGAAAACTGTCCAAAATCAGCTCGTGATCCTAACTCGAGACCGTCAGGTTCACAGGTTAGGAAGCAGATCACGTGACACCGAGCACATGGGGAATTCCATCCACTCGAAAACCTTGCGCTGATCACCCCCTAGCTACTTGCACCCTAGAAAAAGATTACAACCGACCCAAACCATTACAACAACATCGCAAGGAGGATCCTTCCTGACATAGGCCAACCCCTAAATGCAAAGCACGATCAGCCTGAAAAGACCACAACACATCTCGCGCTCCATCACGTTACCCCTCCCAGGATGGCTAGTTCCAGCACAAGCACCACCATGCGTCCAATCAGTCGTCCCCTACAACAACAAAGAGGGTGACAAAACCCTTCCAAACCCACCCACGGCGGAGACGAATAGAGGAGGACATGCAGGCTTCCACTCTTTTACCGAGGATATTGCTCGTATCAAGCTTACTCGCAATTGGAAGCCACCATACATCAAGAAGTACAATGGGTCCTCGAATCCAGACAAGCATCTAAGGGCTTATATGGTAGAGGCCAACTTGTTATCAAAGGACCCCGCCATCCACTATCAAATTTTCCCAACCACCCTGAAGGGTCCGACGTGAAAATGGTATTACTTCTTGCCCCGTAATTCCATAGACTCTTTTGAAATGCTAGGTGCTAAGTTGACAACATGATTCGCCGATAGCAAACTGTTGGTTACCAACACGACATTCCTCGATCATATAGTCTAGGTGGAAACCGAATCCCTCTGATAATACATGGGGCGATTCAAACAGGCATCACTCCATATTCCTGATCTACACCCCATTGTGGCCATGCACGCACTACTAGTCGGCCTTAAGATCAGTCCGTTCTTGGAAACCCTATTGTCAATCCTTCGATTAGTATGGATATGCTGCGTACTTGAGTAGCTCGCTACATAAGCATCGAAGAAAATATGAAGATGTTCAAGTAGGCAACACAAGGTGAGGTTTCCTCTTCCATCCCAACCTCCAACAATCAGGCCACTTTCAAAAGAAAAAAGGGGAGGTTCGATACTTATACGCCCCTCAATGCAAGCCGTGAGGTTATTCTACGGAAGGCCTTTAACCCAAAAATCATTCAAAATCCACTAGCCAAGCCTTCTCCCTCCAATGTTGATCCTACCAAAAGATGCAGCTATCACCAAAACACAAGTCACACCACCGAGGATTGCTGGAAGGTTCATGACTTGACCGATGAGCGAGACACCCTCACTCATTTTGTCCAAGACGGGCAGGAGGGTCGAGGTCGTGACCCTGGTGGATGGAGGAGAGGTTGTGGTAGAGGAAATCATGGAGACTACCAAGGTAAAGGACGATGTGGTCAAAATTTACAAACAGACTATGGAAGTCGACCAACAACCAGTCAAACCAGAGGTCAGACAACACCCTCAACAAAACCCAACCAAACTAAGGGGCACAATCAATACCATAGTTGTAGGGTTCACAGGGGGTGGTAGCACCAACTCTTCCCAAAATAGACACCTGCAAAGCATGAACTTTGTGGAAGTCTTTTCACCTAGCTCTCTTGCAGCGATTATCTTCAATGATGAGGATTTCTCGATCCATGACCTAAATCAGGATGACCTCGTGGTCATCATGGCCACTATTGCAAATTGGAGGGTCAGAAAGGTCCTCATCGACCAAGGGAGCTCGGTCGATGTCCTCTATTGGTACACATTCTTAAAGCTAGATATTCCGATCTCATTGATTCATTCTTGGCAGACTGCCTATCGTCATTCCTCGTTGAGCTTTCGTTTCCTTTGTGATATCAGTTTGGCCTGTAGAAGAATAGCTAGCTTATGGCACATGAAGTTTGGGTTGATGCTGAGCATATCTGCTAGGCTCCATGCGAAGAGGTCTTCTAAATCAAAACCCTCCAAATGTTACCTTGTATTTCCTGAACATCAGCAAGTCCCATTCGGGTGACCTGGTCTTGGGTTTGGTCGAGTTGTACCTTGATCTTAAGCTCGTCAAAGCTAGGATTGACTTCTTCACATTCCTCATATTATCCCGGAAGGGCAGACTTGGATGTACAAATTCGCCTGAAGGAAGGGGCATTCCTAAATGCTCGGGTCCCCTTAGTAACAGTTTTTGAATTTGAGGGGTTGCTAGAGCAGGCCTAAGTTGCTTGGAAGCCTTCGGAGGAAGATCAAAAGCCTCACCTACTGATCGAGTTCCCAGGGCAATGCTCTTTCCCATAATAATGAGGTCGTCTGTGTCAGCAGGGCCTCCCTAGGATGTCTTAGAGATCCCAGCCTTAACCTCCTTGGGAGCCGGCTCGAAATCACCCACCGGGGGAGCTTCAACCTTAGCCCGGAGTTTATGATCATTAAAATATTTTCCCATTATCTATGTAAAAGCACACAATTTAGTTAACATAATGCGAAGATTAATAAGATGTTAGATGCGGAAATATATCAAGAAGGGGGGGTTGAATTGATATATGGATTTCTTTTGAAACTATTGAACTTTTGAAATTTACTGATGCAGTTTACAGCAGAATAGTTGACTGATTATTGCGAAATAGTAGGTTAGTTCAACATGCAGAAATTAAAAGATGATGAAGGATAAGAAAAGATAACACCAAGGATTATACTGGTTCGTTCTTTATGCAAGAACTACATCCAGTTGGTGATATGTAACTCCAACAGATCTTAATCACTATCAAATATGAAGTCTTTACAAAAACCTTTTCTAAAGACTTAAAAGAAACTCAAAGATCCTATTCTAAACTCTATAGAACAGATCTTAACACCCTGACTCACACTGAGTCAATGTGATCACCCCAATCACAGATAACAGGGTTCACAAACCCTCTAAGAATTCTCTACCCAGAGATCAAAAGATTACAATGAAAAGTAAAAACAAGATTCTTCTTGAAAAGCTAAAACTGTAAGTGAATTCTGTAGATATCTCTTGCACTGATCTTTTGCAAATTTATATGTATTCTCTCGTATTCTTTCGAACTCAGATTTGTCCTTGAGAGTTGTATTTATAGGCAAAGACAAGAGCTTTGGGTCGTGCTCTGTTGAGAGGCTCAAAACGCGTTCTGTTATTTTCTGCATAAAAGGAAACCTGGAACAAAATAGTCGACTGAACAGCAAAGCAATTAGCTATTTTCATTAAACTCAAATTCCTGATACATTAATGAAAATAGTCGATTAATGCAACAAAATTAGTAGACTGATTGATGATTAATAAAAATAGCAAGTTATTATATCTCAATTAGCTAACTCTTTAACATATAATCTAACATCTCCACTAAGTTGTATAATCATAAACCACTAATCAAAGTCCCAGCAACATCTTTAAAACATCATCAAATCCAAAATCATCAACATAAGACAACACAGTTCAACAATTTATTATCTAAGAAGAAGGATTTAGGGTCCTTGGCCAGGGGTACTTTCAGCAGATCTCGGTTGCTCATCGGATGAGGTAGTCCTTTTATGATTTCAATATCAATTCTTTCCTCGTCCGATAAAAATTGTTCAGTCCAATACTTAAACTTTATTGGCTTTTGCCAATAAAGCGAGAAAGGAGGAGAATGGTTAGGGTTGAAGAAAAAATGCTTATCAGAATCGATTTTTGCACATTTCAATTTAAAAAGTCTAGTCTAAAAATTCTTAAAAGAAGAGGCAAAAACTTTAAACAGAGCCCCATGCTCAGCACCATTCAAGGGAACCCAATCGACCTTAGCACTGTGTTTCAGTTGATAGAAATACATAAACTTATTTACTGTAGTAATAATATGGAGTTGGTCACACAAAACTTGGAAGGCTTTTAGAAAAGCCCAACTATTTGGATGTAATTGGCTTGGAGCCACACACAGGTCATACAAAACCCCATATTCAAAATCGGAAAAGAGGAAGATGACATCAAGATCTTTAAAAAAGAACTCGTATACAAAAACAAAGTCCTCACCATTGGGTAAAGGCTTTATATGAACCCCATCCTAGTCTTTACAATTTTGGGCAACAACAAATTCAGCCATATTGTCTATACAAACATAAAAAGAAGACAAAAACTTTTGTACAGAATCAATTGAGGTGAACTCAGATCTATAAGAAGTAACTGAGTAACCAATAGTACTCGGGATTTTCATCAAGGTCGGGAATGCTTGCTTTAAGCTTCTTTGCCGAACTCGACCTAACTAGCACAGAAGAGGTAGCTTTATGCTTACCTCGAGAATCCCTAATTACAACCGCAGAACCCGACGCCACCACTGTAGTTATAAGAACTACTACAAGAGCGAAAAAAGAGGGGTTAACCTTCTCCACTAAACCCCTCTCCACAAAAAAGGAATAGTTATGGCTAGAAGAGGAAGTATCCTCCCCTATGTCAATGATTTCCCTCTCGATAAGGGGATCTCTTTCCCTAGAAGATGCGAAAAAGGAGGAAGAAGACATACCTAGAGTCAAGAAGAGAATGAGGAACACGAGAAAACGACGTAGACAAACTCTAAGGAATGAAGGCAAGAAGTGAAAGATGAAGAGAAAACAAGGCCAAGCTTTGAAAAACAAGTTAAAAGAGGTAAGTTAAGAGAAAATAAGAGAATGGTGAAACAGGGAAATAGAGAAGAAAAGCCTTAAAAAGAGAAAACTTAAAACGACAAGAATTCAGAACGAAGCCTTGAGCGAAAATGCAAAAGGTTAACCTAGGGCTACGTGTAGAACCATGTGTTAGAAGAAATGGGGCGTTCGTCACCTATCTGACGTGACATAACAAAATGCCATCATTACTTATAAAACCCCTCATAAATGCATTTTGATTTATATGACATATGCGTAAAAGATCGAGCTCGAGCCGGAGGCAACAAACATTGGCCTCCAGAACAGCTTGGATAGAAGGCGAGTCGGAGGCAACAAACATCAGCCTCTAGAACAGCTCGGATAGAAGGCAACAAACATCGGCCTTCAAATAGCTCGGCTATACAAGTTATAACAGTCACACAAAAAAATGACTAATTACAACTTTATCAAAGTATCAAACTCGTTCATCCTCATAAATCAATTTACTTGCAATCTCATATTTAGATTTCGAGCTTGGGGAGTCTTATGTACTCCCCTGTATCTTGCGAGATAAGTATAAAAAGCATGTCCAAAAGACACTTATGCGCTGCCAAACGTAGACTGACTTATGGATAACACATATGAGTTTAAGCTAATAAGCTTCCTCGATGTGTACTCCAGGTATCAAATCCCAATGTACCCTCCAGACGAGAAGAAGATTGCCTTCATGACTGAGGACATCTGCTATTGTTATGCCCTTCGATCTTAAAAATGCAGGGGCTACTTACCCAAGGCTTATGGATAAGCTCTTCAAGGACGTCATATCGAACCATCATGGAGGTATATGTTGATGACATGGTGGTCAAATCAAAGAGGGTAGCCGACCATCCTCGGTATATGCAAAAGATCTTTTAAAAGCTCCAACATTATGGCATGTGTTTAAGCCTATAGAAATGTGTCTTCAGGGTTAGTAGAGGCAAATTATTGGGTTAAACAATAAAAGTGAAAAGTAAATTTTAAAATTTAATTAAATGATATAAAAAATCAGTTTTTGGATACGTTAATAAAGTAGATATGTATTCTTAATTATTTAAAATCAACTAAATTAATATTGTAATTTTTTCTTAATAAAATATATCAATAGTAGATTATTTTTAAAAAATGATTATCAATATCAAGTATTTATTGTTGACATTGAAGATTTGTGAAAGCATGGTTGAGTTGATTTAATGTTCTCAAGCACTTCAATTTGATTATGAATGTGTTGAAGACTTGATTTTGTAGTTAATTTTGTGTTCAGTTGTAATTTTAAGGTTTAGAATGCTTTTGGATGAATATGTGATGCTTGATTTTGATATTTCAGGTGCTGAAACTGTTTTCAAAATATTTGAATTAGTTAAACGAATTTTAACTAGTTGAAATATTTATAGCCTTGCCAAAACACAAGCTTAAACATTTCAATCAATTCATACAAGATTTTAATTGGTTAGCATATTGGAGTTTTTGTTCATAATTAACTTCACTCTTTTCATCAACTCACTTTACACCGTTTCACTTGATTAAAACAAATTTCAACCTCTTGATTTTATCAGTTTAGCAAAATTGGTTTCTATCTTTTAAGGTCTATAAGAGAACTCAAAATATTCAGATACACCTTTTACACATTTGAAACTCTTATTCAAAAAGCAAAAGATATTTCTTGGAGTTATCAAGATTCATGTGTTACATCTCACTCTTATTTTAAATCACCTAGCATAACTTTTTTAGGGAGTTAATCTTTATACTTCATTGTCCAATTGATTTTGTTCTAGTTCTATTTTTTTGAATTTGTAATATGTTGCTTGGCTAGGGTTTTCAAGAAGATTTTCTTATGAGTGGGTTTCACTAAAAGGTTGTAAGAGATTTTGTACGGTTCAAGATCTTGTGTTATGTTATATTTCTTATTTTTTTTATGACTTATTTAAAAAATTTGAAATTAGTGATTGGCTTAATGAGGGTGGTTAAGCACTTTGATGTATCTCTCTTATGAGGGTGAACCAGTATAATTATTGGTGTTATTCTTTTTCTCTTATCTCCTACAATTCATATCTCAATTAAATTCATATTGCATAGCTATGGACGATTAAAGAAAACTGAAAATAACATTTCTTAAAGTTGAATATGGTTTTCTTAAGTATTCATTAATTCATTAATTCATTGTTAATTATTTATTCATTTTCAAAAAAATTCTAAATTCATTAAAGGTTCAATTCACTCCCTCTCTTGAACTCAACCTATTTTTCTAACAATTGTTATCAAGAGTTACTTCTTGAAACTAATTCAAGTTTTCATAGATTTTTTTAATAACTGAGGGAAATACACATGTTACTGAAGGTGCTTCAATAAATAAGGCCACTTATGTTATATGGGGTGAATTACCAATTTTGGAAAACTAGAATAAAGATTTTCATTGAATCAATTGATAGAGGCATTTAGGATGTTATTGTTCATAGACCTTTTATTCGAAAGCATAAAGTTGATGGTATTTCGTTGAAAATTATTGAGTTGGTTTCACTGATAATGAAAATAGTAAGGTAGAATATAATTATATGGCCAAGAACATTATCACATTTGCACTTAGTCTTAATGAATTTTTCTATGTTTCTCACTATGGGAGTGTCAAGAAAATGTGAGATACCTTAGAGGTAACAGATAAAGGTACCATAGATGTAAAGAGGGCAAGAAACAATTTCATAATGCAACAAGGAGAGACAATTTCATATATGAAATTTTTTTACTCACATAATAAGTCATCTTATGGGGCTCGACAGTGTTTTTAAGAAGGAGGAGTTAAATGTAAAAGTGTTGAAGTGCTTAGATGGAGATTGGTAGCCATAAGTAACAACTATTTCAGAATCCAAAGATTTGTTAAACATGAATATAGCTTCCTTGTTTGAAAAACTAAGTGAGAATGAACTTGAAATGAGTAGACTTATCGAATAGTAAGTGAGTGACAAGAAAAGGAAAGATTTAACACTAAAATCAAATGCTCACAAGGAATAATCAAATCAAGAGGATTCTATGGAAGGAAGTGATAGTGAAGAACTACACTTGTTGGTAAAGAAGCTTGGAAAAACATGGAATAAGAGAAACCAAGAAAAGAAGTTTTTTATGACAGGTACACCAATACAAATTTGAGTTTAATTCATCTAATTTTCTTGTTTTGGTTGTGGAAAATAGGGATATAAAAGGAGTGATTGTCCATATTCACAAAGAAGTATAAATATGGTGAAAAGAAGAATGGAAAACAAGAAAAATCCAAGAGAGCACACATAGCTCGAGATGACAATGACTCTTTCTCTTTTGGTAAATCTTCAAAAGATGATAAAGAATCCAGTCCTTGTCTTATGGTTGATGTTGAAAATTCAAGTAATGTAAGTAATCTTGAATTTGAGATTGAATCAAATTATGATCAACTTTTGGATACTTTTAATGAGTTGTTGAGGTGTAACACCCCAGATTTTATAGTCCTAACAACATACTTAGACGATATAACAAATGTACATACATTATACATTATTCTCCTTACACATGTATATAACGCATCCATAGGACCACAGCTCCTCAAAATGTAATACAAATATATTATATAATTCCTAAACTACATCCCTTAGGAAGTCTACTCACCTTCAGCTCCTTTTGCAAAAGAATATGTTCCTGTACAAAGTATGATTGTCGTAGTGACACCCACATAAAACGCAAGGGTGAGCTAATTTACAAAACAACATATTAATTATACATGAAACACCGTCATCTTTACAACATAAACCGACATCAAGCATGTGATCAATAATAACAACATGCAACAATAATCAACACTTACCTTTAGCCACACAATATGTAATAACTAAATATGAGACATCTTTTGGAAGGGTCTATCCATGATAAATATGTCCAACTTGAGGCTAATACTTGACCATTTCAAAACTGGTCCAAGGGTACCTTGCGGTCATGGTGGCCAAACCATTAAGGAAACTAGGTTTACACCTACTTCCAAAGTCTGGTGTAAATCTCCCTTAGCTTCTCACAACTTGTAGTCCAATCTACATCTTCATGACTAGACAACAATGAAGTCGAGATATCTCAAATATTCCCTCGTATCCTCAACCACCCATAAAGGCTCCAATCACCACCTATCAAAGGTTTTAAACCTTACATGCATATAAATCACAACCTTATAAATGCATGTTAACAATTTATAAAAGAATTCACCACCCTTGATAACCTCTGATCACCACCTTTAAAGGGTTATATCATGCATACTATAAGTCATGCATTACAATCTCAAATATAGATCTATCAAGAGCATATATATTTCAACTCACCATATGTACATCATATAATTAATAGCACATGTATGTAAGTATAATATCATTCTCAACATTACCAACATACAAAATCATCATTCATGGCTCAACAACAATTTTATAACCAATACAATGTCGCTTGAACGAGCTCCTCTTTCTCAAGCAAGATGAGCTTGAGCAACCTCAACAACATACAACAATTCATACATGCATCATATCAAGCATCCCATCGATTAATTATACATCAACCAGGACATATATAATTCAATCATTACCTTATATAAATTGTATCATCATTATCTCATGTATACAAGTTTTAAACAATATCTTGTCATAATAAACAAAATATGTATAAACCATTCCACCAATAAAATAGGATAATTTCACCACTAATTATCACTCATTATAATTCCACGACTTGAGTGATGACGCGACTTGAGTGCCCAAGTCATGGCTTGAGTGATGTCATCACTTGAGTGTCCAAAATGGCACTTGAGTGCTCGAAATTCATGTGTTATACTATGAAACACCTTTAGGACACATGTATACTGCCTCCAAACTCACTCAAGTGACCGAAACCTCGCTTAAGCACCGAATCTAGAGCTTGAGCGATATTCTCACAAAGGAGAGAGATTCATCTTCGTGTCTCTCTCGCTCGAGCTATAAGCCATCGTTTGAGCGATGTAAAACTTCGCTTGAGCAACCAGAATGTCGTTTGAGCGACTTAAGGAAATGGGTGTATGATCAGACATTACCTAGTCCTCTCTTGAGTAACCATATGTCATTTGAGCGATATCCAGACTGAGAGAAACTCCAAACTGCTTAACATGACAATCATGCAAGGTTTCCATCCCCAAACACAGTCCCAAACATTACTAGACCCATCTAAAATGTACATACCGTCTTAAGTAAACATACACCGACGTACAATTCCAACAACTAACTTAATATGCATATTATTTCATATTTCATACATCTCCTACTATCAAAACCACTATACAACCAACAATCATTTCAAATAAATTTTTTTAGCTCCCCTTACCTATATTAAAGTACAACAACTCCTAGCCTTTTATCTACTCCGTTCAATCTAAGGTAAGTTCCCGACTACACTTTAAATCAGTAGAGTTTCCTCTTATGAAACCAATTTAGAAGGAGAAGATAGAGGAAACTTAAAACATTAAAAAAAAGAATCAAACCAATTTAGTCTCTATTAAAACCACTAGGTTCTATTCTTCACTAGCTCCTTAATATCCTAGTTTGGTAGATTTCTACACTAAAATCTCTTATATCTAACACCTTTTTGTAGACATCATAACTAGTTTATTTTAAAATCTATTATTAAAATAATATTGGATCTTACACGAGCAATCGAAAAAGCTATCTTGTTCAAACAAGTTAAAGGGATTGTCAACACTCAATTTCATCTAGCTAATTAAAGTAGTGAAAAAAAGTTCATTGAATAAAGTATAGTTAATTTTGTTAGCAATAATGACAGTGCAAAATCCAAGAGGAAGGATGAATTGGATTTTCAAAAAAAAAAATTGATTTAAATATTTTTCCAAAACTTAATCTCAATTCCAATTTCAAGATTCGGATTTTCCTTAATCTTTGATAAAAGCAGTCGAGATAACAATTATTAATATGATCTGAATATAATAAAATAAAGAGAGAGAGAGAGAGAATGAACATAGAGATTTATAGTGATTTGGATTTAGCCAATCCTACATCCAGTGCCCAATCACCACAACATGTGATGATATACCTACTATCTTTAAATGCAATTACAAACACCAATCCAGTGACAACATGTAAAAACAAATAAACATAAATATAAACACCTCCTTAGACACACTAAGGATGAACACACCTCCTTAGACACACTAAGGATGAAAACACTTCCTTAGACACACTAAGGATGTTCCCACCTCTCTTGATAGACAAGAGATGAACAAACACCTCCCTTTAGAACTGATCCAAGGGATGAATTTACAGCAATCAATAACCAAGAAAGAATTCACCTGATATGTGATGGATATGAAAGCTTCAACACAATACTATCACCACTTCCAAGAACTAAGATCTGTTGGAATAAATGGCTGAGTTTAAGAGGGGGTGAATTAAACTCTTAAAATTTTTTCGAAATCCAAGGCCAATTTCTGAAAAACAGATTTGAAATGAAGAGGAAAATCAATTCTTTAAAGATTCTTGAAATGCTTTTACCAATGTATCATATATCCAATTCAATTAGCAATTCAAATTTCAATTACAGAATTTAAAGAAGCAGGGAAAGAAGATCAACACAAGAGATTTATACTGGTTCACCTTTCAACAAAAGCTACATCTAGTTTCCTAAACACCCAAATCAAAGCAATTCACTAAATTTCAGTTTTTACATGAACCCTACATGAAAAACTAAAACCAGAACAATACACTTGATCTTGAACCCTACAAGATCTGTATACCCTTGTAAAACCCTATTACAAGAACACCTTAATCACCCTGATTAAAAGAAACAAACCCAGTACAAGATTACATAAGAATTTGGAACGAATTCACCTGAAAAAAATTTCAGAAACTGAAAATAGAGCACGAAAACAGAGTATGGATTTCTATGAAAGATTCTCAATTCAATTTGATCTTGGACTCCTTGATTGATTTCACAAATTGATTTAGAACACTTGAAAAGCCTTCTTGAACAATGGGTTTCTCTGTAATTGATTCGTCACTCGGTTCTTTAAAATTCAAAGTATTTATAACGAAGCTGTTCCGGAGGTTTAAAGTCGTTTCGATAAAATCGATCGGTTGAAACGCGATTTAGCTAGTTGTTTTCATTAAAATGAATTTTCCGAGAGCACCCCAATTCTGAAAACTGAAAACAGTCAGTTAAAAACGCGATTTAACTAGTTTTTCCAGAGAGCTTGGATTTCTTAACAATAGCTCCAGAAATTCAACTGATTTAAATTTAGAAAAATAGCTAGCTGAAATCAGCCGAAACAAAGCTTTAAAACACCAATTGGTTAAAATGTTTAAGAATGACTTAGCCATCAAACTAAGAACATTTTAACTGATTGAAACCACATTTTTAATGAGTTGAAAAACAGTTAAGACTTTTGAAAACATTTCAAAACCTTTTAAAACATTTCAAACCATTTTATAACTCAAGATTAAGTCCAAGATTAATTGAAATGCATCTTACCCCACATCCTAAGACACTCTAATCCTAAGATAAAATCTTCATTCTTCAAGCACCATCATCTTCAGCATCAAAGGTGGTTGGAGACATCAAATCTACTTGAAACCAAGTCTTCAAGTCCAACAAACTCCCCCTATTTGATGATGACAACCACTTACAACCACTTGAAGCATCCATTGTCTTTGAAGAATGTAGGAGTCCTGAAAATAAACATAAATTCGAAAATACAGCAGCAAAATATTCTCCCCCTTTCACATATATTCTTTCACATATATTCTCCCCCTTTCACATGTGCTTCATGGTGTGCCCTCAATAGTTCTCCCCCTTTGAAATCATCAAATAGCATAAGGAAGATAAGATATCATATGCAGTAAACTTATAAATGTTCAACAGACATGGGCATTAGACCCAAATAAAAACAGCAATAATGAAACACCAACAGCACTCAAACAAACAACAATGAAAAAAATGAATGCAAACAGCAGCAGCAGCAGAATGAGTGCAATAGCAACAGCAGAATCTGCGTAACAGCAACATAAGCATTAGCAGCTCTTCAGCAACATCAAGTGCAACAACAGTAATCCAGTAGCAGCAACAACAGGACTAATGCACCAGCAGCAACATCAATAGCACTTCAAAACCAGCAAACACATCTTTTCTTCCAGAACCAGTAGGCACAACAGCGGAAAAAAAAATATTAAAGAGCAACAGCAGCAATAACAGTAAACACCAGCCAAAAACCAGCAGCAGCAATTTCTCTCTAGCAGTTGCAGATCCAGCTTAATCATCATCCTCTCCATCATCATCATCATCAACCACAATATTATAACCAACATGAATCTGAGCTAGTTGGGCATGCAGGTCCTCAATACTTTGATCAATGTACCCAAAACGTTCCATGCAGTATGAATGATGATACATTTGGTGAGATTGCATAGAATCAAACCGTTGCAGTACAGTTTGCTCAAATAGATATAATGGAGTGTCACGGTCAACAGGAGGAACATAAGGCACAATGTCTCCCATCATTGAAGATTCTCCAGCAGCAGCACCAGCATTAGCAGCATCACTAGCAGCAGCACCAACAACACTTGTTCCAGCATATCCAGGGCCTTGTCCAGCAACCCATTCACCATCCTTTTTATTAAAACCAAACTTGAACAAGAAGCTATTATCCAACTGATGAGATCTTCCAATATTGATTTTCTGTTCACCTCTTATATCCACACGAAAATACTCAAGAAATTTTGAAATTAGCAATGCATAGGGAAGGCGATAATCAGTTAGCCTCTTTGATTTCATCATGTGATCCTTCAGAATATGAATCCAATTAATTTTGACAGATTTCATCAAGCAAAAAATCAGAAGAAGATCACCTTCATTTAAGGTAGCATGGTTACTTCCCCTTGGTGTAAGCATCCAGGTGATTATGAAGGTGAGAATCCTAGTTGTCAAAGTTAGACCTCCAACATGAAATCCCCTAATATAACCTTGAGGATCACGCAAACATTCCCTGTAGGTCTGAATTTTATTGAAATCTTCCAAAGAGCCACACAATCCCCTACTTACAACGATTCCATCATTTTTGAATCCAGCCACCCTTTTCCAAACTGAATTGCTTATTGTAATATCCTTTCCTTTTACTTTGGAGGTGAGAACAGAACCATCATGCTTAAGGTTTGTATAGAAAACCTTCACTAAGTCTGGATAGATGAACCCATTCAGCTTAAGGAATTTCTGCAATTCTTGATATTGCAGCATGGTGATTATATCAGTAATTCCTTCATCCTCCAGCCACTGAAAACTCAGAATCTTTGGTGGATTAACACCCTTTTTACTGATATAAGACTGAAACTTCTCAATTATTTCCTCATCTCCATCAAACCAAGCTTCAATAGAACAATGTCTATATGAAGGAGGTGCTGGAATTTCAGGTTCTTTATGCTTTGAGGACCCAGCTGTTTTCGATTTCTTTCTGGGATTGCTTGAGGAAGCCATGGTAGAGAAGAAATATAAAGAACAGAGCAAAGATAGTATATGCAGAGTTTTCACACACAAGTAGTTCGAATAGCAATGCAATCCAGCATATGTATTTAAAGAACTTTGATTATCAGCTTTAAAAGAAATTCAATGCATTGTGTAGTCAAACAAGCAATCAGAGGCAATATATGTTGCAGAGATATGCAGCAGGTTTTGTTTTAACCAAGGCATTCAGTCAGTTGAGTAAATTTTGAATTTGGAAAGAGAAATAAGTTAAAACCAAGACAAAAGCACTACATGACAAAATAAGAGTCAAGATTCTTTAACCAACTATATTTTAAGTGTAAATGATGCACAACTATCAATCAATCAACTTAAATTCACCAATTGAATGTAAATCAATGCAATTTATCACCTAATTCGTTTTGGTATTTAATTTTGTATTGTTCCAGACAATTTCAGTCGGTTGATTTGTACGAAACAGCTGATTAAAACAGATAGTTTGATACTGATTTAGTACCAATTAATGAAATTAACTGACTAAATCGACAATGAACTGATTAAATCAGAGACAGAAATCACTGCAACTCCACTGCAGCCCCAAATTAAGCAAAATAAACTAATTAAAACACGAAATAACTAACTAAAAAACTGAATGTCATTGCAGATTTCATTTATATCATATAAACTGCAAGTATAATTGCAATCAATTAACAAACATGCAAAGTTAAACTATCAAACACACAAAACAGCATGTACAATAACAAGAATGAATCACACACATGAATTAAATCACATTTGAGATATCAAGAACACCCAATTCATTTCTCAATTGAAAAAATCTATCTTTAGAGAGTGGTTTGGTAAAAATATCAGCAAGTTGGTTATGTGAATCAACAAATTCAATTATGCAGTCACCTTTTTTAACATGATCTCTAATGAAATGGTGTCTTATTTCTATGTGTTTTGTTCTAGAATGCAAAATAGGATTTTTGGTTAAATTGATAGCACTTGTGTTGTCACACCTAATAGGAATGTGATCTAGTTTCAAACCATAATCAAAAAGCTGTTGTTTTAAACACAAAGTTTGAGCACAACAGCTCCCAGCTGCAACATGTTCAGCTTCAGCAGTAGACAAAGCCACACTAGCTTGCTTTTTGCTATGCCATGATACTAGACTACTTCCTAATAGATGACAAGTTCCACTTGTGCTTTTCCTATCCAATTTACAACCAGACAAAATCAGCATCCGAATAGCCTACTAGATTAAATGATGCACCTTTAGGATACCACAAACCAACATTAATAGTACCTTTTAGATATTTTAGGATTCATTTAGCAATTGCAAAGTGTGATTCTTTAGGATTGGACTGAAATCTAGCACACATGCATACACTAAACATTATATCTGGCCTACTAGCAGTTAGGTATAAAAGAGAACTTATTAAACCTCTATATTTAGTGGAATCAAATGGTTTACCACTTTCATCAGCATCAAGGTAGCTGCTGGTAGCCATAGGAGTGCTTGATTCTTTGCAGCTGTCCATGTCATACTTCTTTAACAGCTCTTTGCAATATTTTGATTGATTAAGAAATGTTCCATGATCCATTTGCTTGACTTGTAAGCCTAAGAAGAAGTTTAGATCACCCATCATTGACATTTCAAACTCCCCCTGCATAGATGCCACAAATTCTTCACAAAGCTTCTCATTAGTGGATCCAAAAATTATATCATCTACATAAACCTACACAAGGATTATGCTATCCAAAGACTTCCTAATGAATAAGGTTTTATCAACTTGGCCCCTTTCAAACTTTTGAGATATAAGAAAGTTACTCAACCTTTCATACCATTGTCTTGGAGCTTGCTTGAGTCCATAAAGAGCCTTTTTGAGTTTATATACATGATTAGGAAACTTGTGATCAACAAATCCAGATGGTTGTGAAACATAAATTTCTTCATTTATATAACCATTCAAAAAGGCACTTTTCACATCCATTTGATGAAGTTTGAATCCAATCATGCATGAGAAAGAAAGCAATAGCCTAACAGCTTCTAATCTAGCTACAGGAGCATATGTTTCTTCATAATCTATTCCTTCCTCTTGATTGTATCCTTTAGCTACAAGCCTAGCTTTATTTCTAGTTATTATTCCTTGATCATTCATTTTATTTTTAAACACCCATTTTGTTCCAATTATATTCATTTTAGGTGTGCAAGGGACTAGTTCCCAGACCTCATTCCTTTTAAACCGATTCAGTTCATCTTGCATAGCTAAAATCCAATTTTCATCAAGTAATGCATCATCAACACATTTAGGTTCAACTTGGGAAACAAATGTAACAGTTAAACATGTATCATGCATAGATCTTCTAGTAGAAACACCTTGCTGAACATCACCTAACATTTTCAATGGATAGCTCACGAGGCACCCTCCATTCTTTGGATAAATCATTTTCAGCAGATTTCAGTTCTGGTGCCAGAATTTCAACCTGTTCTTTCTGATTTTCACCAGCTAAAATTTCGTCTGCAGCAGCTTTATCATATTGTAGTTGTTCAGCTGATACACCTTCAATTAAATTCTCTTCTCCTGCACCTGCACCACTTACTGCACCTTCATTTTGCACATTAGTCTCATAAAAAACCACATGAATTGATTCCTCAATGATAGCTAATCTTTTGTTATAAATTCTATATGCTTTGCTATTAGAAGAATAACCTAAAAATAATGCATCATCAGCTTTAGCATCAAATTTGCCAAGTTTTTCTTTGCCATTATTTAACACAAAACACTTGCAGCCAAACACTCTAAGATGTGCTATGTTGGGTTTTCTCTCTTTATACAATTCATAAGGGGTTTTCTTTAAAATAGGTCTTATCAAAATCCTATTTATTACATAACATGCAGTATTTACTGCATCTGCCCAAAAATATTTAGGAATATTTGATTCATTAAGCATAGTCCTTGCTAGTTCTTCAAGTGACCTATTTTTCCTCTCAACCACACCATTTTGTTGAGGAGTTCTAGGTTCTTAAAAGTTATGTTTAATTCCATATTTTTCACAAAAATGATTGAACTTTTCATTTTCAAATTCCCCTCCATGATCACTTCTTAGAGCACTAATGCTGCAACTATTTTCAATTTGTAAAACCTTGGCAAGTTTCTTAAAAGTATGAAATGCATCATTTTTATTTGTAAGAAATAAAGTCCAAGTAAATCTAGAATAGTCATCAACAATAACTAAAGCATAATAGTTTCCTCCAATACTCATAGTTCTAGATGGACCAAACAAATCTAAATGCAGCAATTCCAAAGGTTTTGATGTGAGATGTCATGGCGAATGAAATATGGAGAGATTATCAAAACAATTAGCATTTTGTAATTATTTGTTTTTAATAAAAATTGGCTTCATGTTTATCTTAAATTGTTATATTATTTATTCTTTAATAATATTAGTTGGATGTGAAAGTTACAAGATGAATAGAGGCAAAGGTGTTGCTACAGATTCTACAACAGACATTCAAGAGTTTACTAAATGGACTGACGATATGGATTATTGCCTCTTGACTACTATGGTTGATGAGGCCAGGTTGGATAATAGGGTTGATGGAAGCTGGACAACTCAAGCATATGTAAATATAGTTGAAGCCTTGAGACAATCAAATTTAGTAGGTATAACAAAAAACAATGTAAAAAATAAACAAAAAAGTTTGAAAGACAAGTGGCGGGAGGTACACAATTTGTTTAGTGGACTTAGTGGATTTGCATGGAACGAATCTACTAAAATGTTTCATGCTAAAAGTGAAGTATAGGATGACCTGATAAAGGTAAAATTGATTCAATTAATATTGTTTTAAAATGGTGTTGTCCCTCAATTAATTTTAATGCATTATGCATGTTTTTTTTATATACAGGCGAAAGCTTCAGCCGCAAGATGAAGAGTTACTTCCATCCACCATTATGATTTGATGGAAGAGTTGTGGAGTGGTGACCATGCCACTGGCCATATGGGTAGAAAGCACGACAGGTGTGAAGAAATTTGTCTAGCGCGGGTTTAAGGGTGGACCTGAATGATGAGGTCGAGTACATCCCTGAACCATTCGCTACTACCCCTTAGGCATGGCAACGGGGCGGGGCGGGGGCGGGTTTCACCTCCCCGCCCCCGGTCCCCGATTCACTTAACCATCCCCGTCCCCGCCTCCGATCCCCGTCGGGGATAACAATTTAGTCCTCACACCCATCTCCATCGGGGGTCGGGTTTCCCCGCCCCGCCCCCATTCCCGTTTCATTTTATTTTCTTAAAATATAATTTTAAAATATTTTAAATAAATCTAAAAATTTAAGCATAACTATAATATATATATATATAGCGTATCACATAAATAGACTATTAAAGATAAATTTATAGAAATTAAGTATTTTAATATTAAATATTTTTTCTTTTATATATTATAATGTTACAAATTTTAAATTATTTTCTTGATAAAGTATATTTTAGTTTATTATTTTAGTATAAATTATTTACAAATTATTTGTTCCATTTTGTGATTTTCCACCCAAAAGCTTTTTACAATAATTGCATTGAGTCTTGTCCTCTCCATTATTTACTTTTAAGCCTATTTGATCCTGATTATGCAGTTTCTTCATGCTCATTATCTTTTGTTGCTGGGAGAACTTCATTTGATGTAGTAGTAGGACCACTGATTGAAGGGTCTACATTTTCTTCTAACATTGGTTCTAATATTTTCCATAACAACAAATAAAATTTCTGCAATTACAAAAGTAAAATGATTTATTTATCACATTTCTCAACAATAATTTTTTGAATTTTAATTTTAATAAAAAATCACAGTAATTAATTATACAGTTTACAAAGAATACACTTTTATAATTTAATTTTGAAAAGAATGAAAAATAAGAAGATGAAAATAAAAACAATTAAAATAGAAATAAAATCATGTTAGAAAATAAAAATTAAATAAAAATTAAATAGAAATAAAAATAGGTACACTCAAAACCAGTATACAAACATAAAAAATCTGTGCAAAATTGTACAAAAGTTTATGTATCTAATCATAAATGTAACAGATTACTCACAAAGAGATTACAAATTATAAAAAAACTGATAAAGATAGACTACAAAATTAATAAAAAATCACAACAATTATACAGTTAACAAAGAAAACACTTTTAAAATTTAATTTTGAGGTAAATCAAAGTTAAAAACATAAAAATGAAAACAATTAAAATAGAAATACAAATATGCTAGAAAATGAAAATAAAATAGAAATAAAAACACTAGTATACAAACATAACAAATTTGTGCAAAATTGTACAAAAAATTATGTATCTAATCATAAATGTAATAGATTACTCACAAAGAGATTACAAATTGTAAAAAAGAATGATAAAGATAGACTCCAAAATTAATAAAAAATCACAACAATTATACAATTAACAAAGAAGACACTTTTAAAATTTAATTTTGAGGAAAATCAAAGTTAAGAACATGAAAATAGAAATAAAAATATGCTAGAAAATGAAAATAAAATAGAAATAGAAACACCAGTATACAAACATAACAAATCTGTGCAAAATTGTACAAAAGGTTATGTATCTAATCATAAATGTAATAGATTAATCACAACGAGATTACAAACAAAGATAATAGGGTTACATAGTTTACAATAAATACACTTTTAAAATTTAAATATCAATGGTAAATAAGATGTTAAAGAACAAAATAGAAATAAAATAATACTAGAAAATGAAAAATAAAAATAGAAGTATGAATATTCAAACCAGTATACAAAACAAATGTAGAAAGTATGTGAGAAATTGTGCAAAATGTTATGTATCTACCCATAGATGTAATAGATTAGCCACAATGAGATTACAAAATATTGCTCAGCAAATCCCTCAAATGAAGTCCTCACAAAAACTTTTAGAGAATAAAATAATAATAGATGTTATTATCAATGCACAATATTTAGAAAATTGATAAAGAAACAAAGAACTAACCTTATGTTATGCGTTCAACAATTTGGTTGAAGGGACTAAGAAAAGTAAATGTATAGAGGATGAGAGAAAGAGAACAATATATTGAAACTGGTTGAAGAGATTGAGAAAGTTGAAGGAATGAGTGAAAGGTAGAAGAAAAGAGAAAAGTGTGGAATAGAGAATAGAGTTTCAGAAAAGACACTGTAACCCTTTATGTATGAAAAATAAAAAGAAACACTAAGAAAGAATATGAATAATTTTAGGGGTTATGTTTAAATTTAAAGACGGGGCGGGGATGGGTACGGGGGCGGGGTGGGGATTGCATTACCCATCCCCGACCCCGAACCCGATTGATTTAAACGGGGAAAACCCGAACCCGACCCCGAACCCGGTCAACTCGGTTTTTCCCCGTCAAACTCGGGGCGGGGGCGGTTCGGTCCCCACGGGTGCGGGTCTAATTGCCATCCCTACTACCCCTGATGAAGCTCCTGGGTTGCCACTGCAGATGGACTCATATAGTCTTGGTCTAACTCAATTTGTGTCATCTGCAAGAACTTTATCATCACGTGGCACAAAGAGAAAGGCCCCTATGGTTGATGTGATGGATGCCCAGTTCGACAAATTAACAACCAAACTGGAAAAATTTGCAAATTACCTTGGTGAAGGTAATGCCCTAACAAAACAACTAGCTGAAATTGCCGAAAGACAAGTGTGGTTGGAGAAAGATGAAATGATATTTTGAGGCAAAGTTCGACCTTTTAACATTCTGAATCGGATATTTGGGACATGTTAGTGGCTATGAACATCTAGGATCACCATGTTATGTTGCAGTGTTATAATTTCCTCTGCAACAATCCATCACTTACTAGGCAACTTTTCATATTGTCCCCACAATTTCGCCTAAACCATTTACTACAATTAATTCGTGGAAGTAGTTGAACTACCCCCTCATATGCGTCACAAGCATTTGTTTGAGCTAATGACTGGAACTAGTTCATTTTAGACTTCTTATATGTTGTATTCTATTTTAATTGTTCTCTTTAATTAATATGTAATCTTATCAACATTATGTCAGAACTTGTATTTAATTTTAATGTTATTTGAACTATGTCACAATGTCTTTTTATTAAAATATGTTTCAAGTTAAATGTACATTATGTATACTTCGTTATGCAATGTATGTACATATTGTTAATAAATTTTTTGCAGTTTACCAGGAATGGCTTTATCTTCAACATCGAAAAGATAGAGAAGTGTAAGGGAAAAGAAAGGAAAAGCCCCTGCCACCACTCATGACATTTCTGGTAGGAAGCTACCAAGCATTCAGGACATGTTGAATCATACACGTTTCTTCAGCAAGCATGATCAAATAATTGAGTATGGCCACAATTTCTACACTAGGACAATCCTTACACCAAAGATAATGGATTTTCCATATTTTGCAGAGTTAGGACTGTATTTTCATCATGATTTACAATTCAAGGTTTGGAACAATTTCTAATGCTAAAAGTTTCATACTTCCAAGACCTTATCAAAGTGTTTTATTCAAACTTGAGAGTCACTGAAGCTGGTACCCTTTATAGTGAGGTTAGTATAAAACATATCAAAATGAAACCAGCTGATTGGTTAACTGTCGCTCATCTCAAATATCAAGGTAAAAAACTTTGTTTTTCAAATATCCCTGAGCAGTTGGAGTATGACTGTGACATTGCCTTGAGTTCCATGATCAGGCCACAAATGCAGGGTCAAAATGTTAGAAATGTAGGTAGTCTGAATATTAATGATAGACTTCTGCATTACGTATATGTCTATATGTTGAGTCCCCGGTCCAGTAATTTTGCACAAATACTATAGGAGGACATTTTCATGTTATGGACCATCAAAAATAACATTTTGATTAATTGGCTTCATCACATCATGGAACACATGATCAAATGCAGAGACACAGGCATGCCTCTTCCATACGTCATTCTGATTACGCATTATGGCTCATTATGGCATAGACTTATACGTGGATGCAACACACATGTTAGGCTGGAAACATTTTTTTTAATAAAAGTACTTTGAAAAAAAAATGAATGTTGTTAATATAAACGGTGTTTGGCAACATGGTGGGTCAACCAAGATGTTGAAGAAGACACGGACAATGACAAACCAACAATACCTGAGGACTCACCAATACCTAAAGAGCCAACAATATCTGAGCAACATCAGGTTCCGAATATCCCAACACAACCCCCAGTCCAACATAATGCTCAAATGCTTGATCAAATTTGGTATGGTATTCAGGGGTTGCAAGAAGGATTTAAATATATGAACATCAATATACATAATCATCTTGAGGGGTTTTAGCAAGGAGTAAATAATATGAACACAAACATGGATAAAAGTTTTCAGCCTCTACATAAAAAATATGTGATCTGGAACAAAGATTCCACGACTTCCAATACTCTTTTGAATGAATGACACTGTTGAACTTTATTTTTTTCTAGTTTTTTATTTTATTATTATGATGTTTGTATATTGAATTTTCATGACACTTTTAATTTAATTTTTGTAAATTACATTTTCAGTATCTTTGCACGTAGATAGCGACAAATTATTCAAAATTATTTTTTAATTTGATATCTGGAAAGTGTAACGAAAAATAAATTTAAATAAATTATCAAAATTCATTTCAAAATTAATTTTTTAACCAAGAACAAAATAATGATTATCTCATTTTATCAATTATAACATTAATTTTAAACTATTACATCAATTATTTTTATAAAATTTTTCTTATTTTTAATTATGTTTACTTAACTTTTCACTTTTTTTTTCTCTTAAATTTATCTTTTTTTCTCTTAAATTTATTTTTTTTTCTCAACGAAGCATTATATTACTTTAGAAAAATGATTCATAGAACTTTTACTGACACCTTTCCCACACCTCAATATTATTTTTCTAAAAAATTACACTATTCTTATAAATGAAATGTTGTGGGATAGAGGTAGAAGATTGAAGAAGGGTGTTGATGTATCATGGTCCATTACTCTAACAACCTAAACGATAAGTAATCTTTGTCTTTGACCACCTTTGATTGCTAAAAGAATTGACTAGTCGATATACAACAACTGACTCACCTTCAGCCCCCGATCGCCCCAGGTTCCTGCACGGCATCGTGCTGGATTCTCTTATCCGAGTGAGAAAATCTATAGAGAGAGAAAAAGACGAGATAGTGATGGGTGGTGTCTGTGCCAACTACTTTATTTGAGATCACTTGGGCAGAAGATAAAACAACGTTCTCTTCAATTACACTTCTACAATCATCATTTTGGGCTACCAATGCTTTTCCCAAATTGTCCTTTTCTTTTAAGAAAATTCTTAGATTAACCTATTCATTTTAGCAGGATCAAAATTTCGTTACCATAGCGTCCAATAAGCATCTTCGTGACGGAAAAATTGGGATCTGAATTCGATAATGGGAGATGAATTCGGAATTATGTTTTTTAATAAACCCAATTTTTAGAAAAAAAATTAAACTATCTAAAAACGTCTTCGAAACGAAAATTAAAATAATTTTGAAATTTTAATTTGAGTAACCACAAATTTAGTTTTACGCTAAAATTATTAAATTTATTGTTTATTAATAATATTACAATTTTTTAAGTTTGTGCTTTTTTTCCACGAAAATTCATTTCTGTATAGAAATTGAACAAATAAATTTAATTAATGATTTAAGTTAGTTTTGTAGTTTTTTCTTCTTCCAAATATCACTATTTTAGCAAATTAAAACCCACTACACCCATTCCAAGATTATTTACCCAAACACCCTAATTTATTTCAATTTTCAACTTCAAAATGGCCCCTCACGTTGGAAACTACTTTAAATTGGTTTCTTCAAAAAATTTTGTCAATATATTTTATTTATTTATTTAAATTTTCTTTTATTTATTAAAATACGCCTTATATTGTTGCTGAGAAATATGTTATACACAAACCGATTTTTCGCCTTATTTTGTTCAACTATTCAAAATTTTACGAATAAGAAATCGTTACAACCGATTTCTAACTTTTTTATTTTTAAAATCTATTTTGATTTTTTAAGTCTTTTCAAATTTTATAATACTTTAAATTAAATTAAAATGTAATAATTTTATATTAATTTAAACATTTATTTTTCCTTCGTAAACATAAATATTTTAATATTTCTAAGTAATTTAATTATTTAATTTGTATTTAATATATATATATTAATATTCTTAATTATTTAATTTTTTAAAAGAATATTTTTTTAAATAATGATTATTTATTTTTTTAAATGATTTTATTTTAATTAAAATTTTAAATATAGATATTTTATATTTTTAATTAATTTAAGTATTTAATTTTTCTTCAACAAATACAAATATTTTAATATTTGTGATTTATTTAATTTTTATTTGGGACTTTTAATTTAAAAGTAAAAGTGAAATATATATATATATATATATATATTAAATTTAATTAAATGATAATAAAAAATCAATTATTGAATATATTAACAAAGTTAATATGTGTTTTTAACTATTTAAAATAAACTAAAATAACGTTATGGTTTTATATATCAAATATATTAATAGTAGATTATTTAAAAAATATATCAAATAAATTAATTATTAAATTTATTAATATTATGTATTTGTTGTTGACGTAGAATATTCAAGTAAGTTTGATTGAATTAATTGAGTTAATTTGATAATTCATGTAACACTCTCATAAAAACATATAACTATGTAATATAATCCAACGAAAGATATATACAATTTATTCAGTATTTCATACAACAGAATATATTTATATAATTTTATATAAAAGATATTATTAAATTTATAATTCTGTTCATATTATTAAATTTCTAATTCTGTTCCTGATTAGCTTTAGAACGTGCACATATATTTGCTCATATACATACTATAGTCATTATAAGATATCATATAAATAACAAGTAGAAATATAACTCATTGAAATAAATTTTATCATAATAATTTTATATCATATCCACGACAATGTAATTAATCATTTATAATTAGTACAAACATATCAATTGTTAATCTAAAGAATCTTTAAAAATATTTAGAGTTTGACATTTGGGTAAAAGTTTGCAGACTACCTGTATTACCTCTAACCCGCAGACTACCGGCAACCTGCAATACTAAGTTATATTTAACAAAAAAATCTAATTTCTATTGTTTTTATAAGTTATCACTAAGTTTAATTCAATCTAAAATATAATATTTTTTATTTCTAATAGTTATCACTAAGCTCAATTCAATCCAAAATTTATTTATTTTACTTTTATTGGCAATACTAAGTCATATTCAACAAAAAAATCTAATAGTCATTACTTCTATAGGTTATCACTAAGTTTAATTTAATCTAAAATCTAATATGTTTTGCTTCTAATAGTTATAACCAAACTCAATTCAATCCATAATTTATTGATTTCATTTTTATTATTTTGCATTGTTTAATTGATTGAGTAAATTATTGTTATACAAATAAATGCTAAAAAATATTAATATATCTTTGCGGGTGCGAGCTTACCTGTTTAACCCACAGGTTTTGCAGGGTGGATGCGATTTATAAAAGTTAAAGACCGTTTAAAATACAGCCTAAAAGGATGGGTTTTTTATAGTGCGGGTTTATGCGGGTGTGGGCTTAAACGGGCGGACCTGCCCATATACCCAACTCTAGAAATATCTAAAGGATAAATGTTTTGATGATGATGACTCTAAAAGAAGAAGATGTACCTTCACAATTGAAGTCATGAAGTCTTGTGGAAACTTTAATCTTGTATTTTGTGTATATGTTTGATTGTAATAGTTAGGAATCATGTTGAAGATCATAGCATGCACACAACTCTCCTTTAAACTTTGAAAAAGCCTTTTGTTTTTCATAAAAAGAATTTAATGTCAAAATAATCGATTATCTCGAGCAATAATCGATTATCTCACATTGTTTTGTAAAATCAATTTATTCTCTAAAATAATCGATTGCTCTAAGCAATAATCGATTATTCTGAACGTTTTTAGGAAAACACTTTCATATTCTACAAACCTTGTGCCCCTTTTTGCCTATAAATACATAAGGGGTCTGAGCTTCCAAAAGAACCTAAAGAGATCAAAATGAAAGTTGCTCTATTACTAATGTTCAAACTTGTTTCATCCTTTGTGGTTATTCAAAAGAGGTGTTCATCTTTTGAGGTTTTCAAAAGAGGTGTTATTCTCATCCTTTGTGGTTATTCAAAGTAGGTGTTCATCCTTTGTCGTTATTCAAAGAAAGTGTCTTCATTCCTTGTGGTGTCAAGGAAGGTGCTTGTTCATCTCGTGTTTTCAGGAGAGGTGTTGTTTCATCCTTTGTTCTGTACAAAGGAGGTGTTTTTATAAATCGTCCTACTATCTTACTCATTTCACTACACTGTAAGTTGTAATTTTTAATTTAAGATAGTTAGTTGTTGTTACTCTCATTTGAGGTGATGAATCACTGGATGTTGGATCTACTTTGATCCGAACCAGTATAAATACTCTGTGTATTTTTCTCTATCCCTATTCTCATTACATTCTACTTATTTGTTTTATACTTTGATTTTAGTCAAACAGAACTTAAATTTATATTGGAGTTTTTGCTAAACTCTATTTTAACTTTATTAAAATCGAAAAGAGTTTAATCTTTTCTTAAGAAACCAATTCACCCCCCTCTTGGTTTGTTTTAACTGCCCTATTACTTTAGCATCAATCAACATACACCACAAATAATTCCAGTTATTAGAACTAGAAATAACAATTGAGGCCTTTAGAAGACTCGTATTAAGTTTGTCCCACCATAGGCCAATAATACAAACCAAGTCACAATGTAGATTAACACGCAAATCTACAACCCATGGATCAAAGTAGGTTCTTTACAGAATATGTCATGCATTGAAAGTCATGTCACGGTGCATAAGAACTTTCCCTTCAGCTTCTCACCATTAGATCTCTTAGTCTACGTGACTTAAATTATCAGTAAAGTAAGAGATCTTTATTACAACATATGTATCATTGCCTAATACACAACATCAAACAATGGTTCACAATCATTCTATATTTGCGACCTCAAATTCATAGAATAGTTCATTACATAATATGTCATGCATCAAGCCAAGTCACGATGTTTAAGAAATTCTCCTCATGTTTCACTACAACATAATTCAATAGAACAAAAGTACCAAAACCATTAAATATAACATTCAATCTTCTTTTCATATTTTCATTTGACACTCATATATATAATTTACTATATAGTAATTATTAAAAATGACAATTCATACTTTGAATACTTTTAGTTTATATCGTTTTATTTTATTAGAATAAACAATGTTATTTCATCTCATATCAATATTTTAGTGATTCTTCAATATAGATAAAACTTTAAGTATCATATATTTTGACTACATTATGTAAGAAGAATATATATATATATATAATACTTGATATATTACCATTTATGTATATCGATCTCACTTATACGGTGTTATTTTATCATATCTTTATTTTTAAATCTTTTGATATATATAGTTTTGAATAAGTATTAAATAGACAACAATAGTTATGGGATCTTCAATATCATCATTATGTATATCGATTTCATTTTGTTAAAAAATATAAGTTGAAAACTTACAAAGTTAGTTTTCAATTCATATTCATCAAAGTTCTTATATATTTCATGTGTGAATTTTTATTCACTCAGTAACAGGATCAACTAATCTTACTTCGATTCTTGATTATTCAATACATATATAACCCTCGAAAATAATTCATGTGTTGATTTTATTCTTTCGATGAGATAAATAGTATCTCAACAGCTTATATATGCAAGCTTCAAAGGTTTTTATTTAACTCTTTGTGAGTCTTTCCTTCGACAAATCTTACATAGTTTCTTCATCTGGTTTGATTCTTGATGCTTAATTTGTGAGTGTTTTATTTCAATTGTATTTACTCAATGGAAATGTACAAGGTTTCAATATCTTATCAAATTTATGCTATTTTATAAGCATCGAATGTCCTGCATATATATATTCACAGTTCTTGTATATGAACTCTTTTCTCTTGATAAGATATTTAGGTTTCTTTATCTTGTTCAATCATCCAATATAATTACATTGACTGTCTTGCATTGAGGTTATTCTTTTTAAGAAGAATATGTATAAAATAAAATTATAACAGATTCAAAGACAAATTTTTTATATATGTATAACAATCAATATTTCATTCAATCAAATCAATTTCACCAACAACCAAAAATACTTAAACCAGAATAGTTAGCTTCCTTTGTAAAGTTGTTTAATCCTAAAAATTATTGAGGCAGATTGAAAGAGATGTTAAATTGAGCAAAATTTTTAGAGAGGGAAAAGACACAAGGTGATATAAGGAATGATGAAAATAGAGAGGGTGGGAATGTAAGTTTATAGTTTCTACATTTCTCTCGTTTTCTTGTGGTGTAATTGAGTTTTCTCTACTTCTATTTATATTAATTTCAATTTAAAAGAGAAAAAATTTGAATCAAACCAAATTGTGAGTTGGTTTGGATCGATTTATGCGATTATTATTTTTTAATTTTTTTTTTATTAAATATTTCTTCATTATTTTAATCTTTTAAATTAAAATATAATAATATAAAATATTTTACTCAAAATATAATAAATATATTGAGTAATAACAATACAAAGGTATGCACAAATCTATTCATAATTAAATAAGGAAAAGATATAAATATATCTTACTATAAATATTTTTCCTAAGTATTTCACCCATACAACATTCATCTAAATCTATAAACCAATCAAAACCTATAAAATTTGGTTACTCTTTGCCTAATAGCTAGCTTCTATTTCTACTTTGGCTAGTCATTTCACTTCTTTATATGTCTAACCCTGTTGCAATTAGGCTTTATCTAACTTTTGTTCACTCTCCTTCTAAATATTCTCATTTTACCTTAATTGTAAGCACTCTTACTAGAAGGGTTTCTAATGTACTAAAATCAAAAATAATGCCAGAGTGAAATGAGAGGGACACAATGATGAAGTCAAGTGGGAGAATGGAGTTAATAGCAACACTCTCAATAGGAGTTGACAATATTATTAACAGTAGGAAGGAATCAAAGAACTTAAAAATCAAATATATGAAGCAGACCAAACAACTTTATTAAAAGATTTAAATTAAAATATATAATTTACTATTATTGTTATTATTATTATTATATTAATAATATATATATATATATATATATATATATATATTAAATGTATATTGCGGTTCAATTTGATTGTTTTGAAGATTTGAACTGAAACACACATTCTTAGAAAAAAAATCTAAAACAATTCAAAAAGTTTTGGATTTGGATTGTTTTGAAAATTTGAACTGAAAATCGAACTGCACCGTGCATTTTTTTAAAAAAAAATCTAAAGCAGTTTTTCTAAAGCAGTCCAAAAAAATTTGACTTTTTTTTAGTTCAATTTAATTTAGATTAATTTTTTATTTTTTTATTGATTTGGTTTTCAACACTTTTACTTTAAACTATAATTTTATATTTTATATTCGTAAATTAAATTATGTTACACATTTTACCTTTCTTTTATGTAGTGTAGTATTTCTTTTAGATTATGCATTTTAGAATTTAATTATTATTGTTATAATTGTATATTGCAAGTTGTAATTATATAATCCACTATTACAATGAATAATTCATTCTATAAACTATATATACATTTGATAAAGAATCTATTTTTTTTATATGATTAAGAATGTCAATTTATTTATTATTTTTATTTTTTATAATTTATTTTAAGATATTTAATCTTAAAAATAAATTCAACCCATAAAAATCTAACAAATTATTATTTTAAAAGACTTTTTAATATTTATATATTTTTCTTTAAAAATATACAATTTAGATGTTATATTATAGATTATATATTACAAGTTGTAATTATATAATTCACAGTTACAACGAATAACCCAAAATATTAAAATAGAATGTATTTACAAATTTTTTTGATTATTTGTAATTATATTAAACATTTTATGATCTCTAAGTTTAAATTATAATATAATATTTTATATTTTTTGTTGGATATTATCATTTTTAATGAAATAATTCTTTCTTATTATGAAATTAATAATTTAATTATTATAATTTTAGAAAATGAATGATAGGTACAACAACAAATAAAATTTTTATGATTTTGAATCTATAAAAACTCTAATTCAATACGAGACTACTTCCTAATATAAATTGAGAATTTTGTATATGCATCACCAAACTTTATTGTAACACATATTTTCTTAAAATACAATACATACGTTTCACTATAAATTTCTAATTTTTATTAAATTAATTATTATATAAATACACCATCTATTAATATATAATAATAAATTAAACATAATGCTTTAGTATTATATGAAAACATGGTAAATGATTATGAATTTTCTATATTAACTCACATAGAAATTTGTTCACTTTTAACGTTTCCACTTTCAAATGTTAATTCTGAAATCTATGTGAAATAGCTTTTAGAATCATATTTCTCGGATAAACAACTTTCTCTATAATCAGGGTTACCTTTTTTAAATATACATTGAATAAATAAATTAGTAAACATAAAATTAAAGATCTGTTAATAATTAATTAAAAATTGAAAAAATGTGACGTTGAAAAGTAATACTTAGCCTGTATTATTTCAGAACATTGAAAGTAAAAAATTTTAAATTAAACGAATTTTCGATTTTTAAAATTTTAAATCATAATTTCCAAGGATAAATTTATTGTATACTAGCACTAACAGGTAAAACTACCTCAATTTAATTTTTTAAAAATATATAAAAGATATTTAATTGAGTCTAATTTAAATTATTTTTATCCCAATCGAATTAATTTGATAAAAAATAATTTAGATTAATTTGAGTCATCAATTTAAAAAAAATGAAACGTTATATTAAAATAATAATTAACTTTTATCATCATAAAAAACAATCTATTTGGGTTAATAATAACTTTTTCTACTTATACTTGATTTGTTTTAAGCCTTTTGATTTATTGGCCTTTAGATTAAGATCACATGTACATATCTTATATATTGATTTTTTTTTCTTATAAATTGGAAACCGATATGGTTGAAAAAAAAAAGATTTATTTAAAGTTTCTTAGTTTTGAAATCCAATTACTCTCCTTAAAAAAATATTTTAAATGTTATAACGTTTTATACTGGACTCGACCAAGTTAGACTAAACATTGAAATTATAAATTGACATTGCATCTTCCTTTTAATTTTATATATTTTCAGGTTCCTTTCATTTTTTTTGTTATAGTGAATTATTTCACATTTTCTTAAATTCGTTATCCCAAACAAAGTAATAAGAAAATATGAGAATTTGGCTAAAAATAAGTTTCAGCCATTCTTCATCATGTTTTCCTTAATAATATACTTTATATATTACACATTTAATTTGATATTATCACATATTTTTATCATAAAAATTTTATTTTATTTTAATTTTATATTTATATGCATATATGATTATAAACAATACATATAACTAATGTCACATTGCGAGTTAATCTTTTTACTCGTTTATATCATATAATTTTTTTTACATTAAAGTTGCTATGATATTCTATTTAACATGCACATTTGCTAAAATATTTAGCAGCATATTGATTACAGGGAGGTATACGGATGGGTCAATAAATTCATATCCGTATACATTTGTATAATAAAAAACACTATTTATTTAGTTCATATTTTAAATAGTATTTAATTTTTGTAGATTGTATCTATCTTACAAAACTTATGGATTAAATAAGTAATTTCACATCCAAAAAATATGTTGAGATATTTTATCATTCATTTGTATAATAACAATTTATTTAATCAATTAAAATGTACAACTTATGACATTTTTTAGGTTAAATTGGACTCAGCATAATCAATAGAAACAAAAAATATTATATTTTAGATTAAATTAAACTTAGTGATAATCTATAAAAGTAATAAATATTATATTTTGGGTTGAATTTCATGTACTGTTGCGGGTTATGGGTAATGCGCAGTGACCACAGGTAAAAACTACTTAACCCGTGGGTTGTATGCATCAGGTATAAAAAATCTGCTCTAAAAATTTATCAAAAAATACAAATCCGCACTCGCCCGCCCAAATTAGAGGTAATATGGGTGGTCCGTGGACTTCTGCCCATATACCTAACTCTAAACAAAATAGATATAACATCTTAAAAGTGATATGACATAATATTACCTATACAAAATGAGTTAAGACCCATGTTATAACTACTATAATGGAAATACACTAAGAAATATCAGAAAATATGATAATGTAACATTTTAATCTTGCATTAATGTTAAAATTAACTAAATCAAATCAATTACTATTATAAAATTAAAGTTTTGATATAATGGATTCCAATATATATATATATTATTAGGATATATATTATTAACTAAAACAAAAAATTATAAATTATTTTAAAATTTATCATATATTTATTAAAATAATCTTTTAAAATGTTAATTTTCATAAAATATATTTTAATGTAATTAAGATTAAAAAAATATGACTTATATATTTTTAATTTAAAATTCCTTGATATTACTACAATACTTATATATGAATAAACATTGATTATTTGAATAAAATAGAACAATACATATTAAATATATCTTTTGATTTAAATCAAATTATTTTAAGGAAAATCTAACAGTATATTATTATTTTTATTACATATATAATTATATTGAAGATTTGAATAAAATTAAATTGGTATATATATATAAATATATTAATTTATACTCTTACTTATTTACTTAAAACCAAATTGTATAATAAATAGGATGTTACCACTTAGTGTTAAAATAATCAAAATTACGTTTGAACTATTTAGTGATTTATATATATATATATATATATATATATATATATATATATATATTCAATTATATTTGAGACTATTAAATCCAATTCAACAAAAATATAAATAATAATAATAATACACTTTTTAAAAATGTAATCTATTTAATCATAATCTATTAAAAATAAAATGAAAATTTAAGAGGAATGTAAATATATTTCTAAGGTTGGAAGAAGTAGTTTTTTTATTAAATATATTTCATTTACAATCTTATTAATACATTATATCACTTTATACTATTGCTACAAATAGTTACTTCTTACAAAATAATTAATATCTTCACACACTTAAAATAAAACTGTAACAAAACCACATTATAATAAAAAGAAATATTAATTTACTATTTTGTATAATTAAACAATAAATATATAATAAGAATTTCTTACAAATAAATTAAATTATATATATATATATATGTGTGTGTTCAGGCACTTAAAATAGAATTGCAGTAATAACAAAATCACGTTATATAATCAAAATAAAACCACGCACTTAAATATATATATATATATATTCACACAAATATAAATATATAAACCCTGAAAAAACAGTAATCAATAGTAAAAAGTTACAATAAAAATAAAATCAGGTAGAATATTAACTTAGTACTTTGTATCATTAAAAAATATAAATATATTATTAAAAAAATATAATATTCTAATATATTATTAACTTACAAAATAATATATAAAATCAGGTAAGGAATATTAACTTACTATTTTGTATAATTAAATAATTTATATATATATATATAATAGTTATTTCTTACAAAATAATTAAATTTTCAATAATAATATACATATATATATATTCACACACATATAAATATATAAACCCTAAAAAAACAGTAATAAATAGTAAAATCAAGTTACAATAAAAATAAAATCAGGAAGAATATTAACTTGGTACTTTGTATCATTAAAAGCATATAAATATCATATCATTCTCAAATATATTACACAAAAGTGTGAATATATGTGATTCTATTTTGATTGTGATTCTGAATAAAGAGATACACTACTACTACTATATAATTAACCTCACAGTACAACAGACTCAAAGAAGTATCTTTGTTTAAGAACATTCACAAGAAACATGGGTGGGTTTAATGCTCTGATGATTTTGTTGAAGCTTGTCCTTGCAATGATGTTTATTAGCATTGTTCTGTTATCACATGGTATGCAGATAAGTTTGTTTTGAAAAGACAGTGTCCTTGTATTTGTAGTTTTCCATGTTATGCAGAGTTCATAATATGAAGTGTCTGTGAAATGCAGATGTGAGCAGCAAGCAGTTTTGTCCAGGACCATGCAAGAATTTTCCAAACTGTGATGCCTACTGCAAATCTCAAGGCTATCAGATTGGCCAATGCATTCCACCACAAAACTTTTTCTGTTGCTGTGCCAAAGTTGGACAAATTCTTCACTAGTTTTTTTTTTCATTTCCTTCCATATGTGTAATGTTCTTTTTCTTCAATAAATATTCATTTTGTTATTATAAATAATTACCTAAACATTATTTTAAGTTGAGTATTATCTATTTTCCTTTTTGTCTCACAAAAATATCACATTATTTTTTTAAATTCTGAATAATATTTTAAATATGGTGATTGAATTTAATAATATTCTTTTAATAAATTTGGTGTTAGAACATTGACACTCTCTTTGAGAAATTTTTTTTTCTAAAGTTAAATTTTCATGCTAGTAATTAGTGTATAATATTTAAATCTTCACTGAAAAACTCCTTAGAATATATCAAATAGTCACATTGCTTATGAGTCAAAGCTATATATAATTTATATACACATTTCTTTTCTTAATAATCTTAAGTGTTTTTTAAGAAAAAAAAATCTAAATTTTAAAGTAGATAATATCTAAATATTATGATTAGAATTGAATGTACTTTTAAAATTATTGAGTGTTCATTATTTTAATTTTATATATTATAACTTAAAAAAATTATATCAATGTTAAAGAATGAACATAACATTTGTTTAATACATTTGAGAACTGGAGTAATAATTTTTAATTTCAAAAGATTAAATAATTTCTAGTATTTAAAATTTTAGAAATATATCGTATTAACTATTATTTTTCCTTTCTTTTCTCAAAACTTAAGAAAAAATGAGTTTTTTTAAGTGCTGAATTTTAAGATAATTTGTCAATATGAAAAAATGATCAATCCATGTTCAACGAATAATAATAATATAATAAAAATGAATAATAAAATACTCTCTCTGTTTCTAAATAAGATTCATAAGTTTTCCTTTATAACTTTTAATCTGAAAAATTTCATCACCAGAAATTTTAATTTAAAAATTTGAAGAATATTTTTGTTCCCACAAAAAAATTTCATATCACTCTTAGTTTCACTATATATATATATATTGAATCTAAACTTTAAAAAAATTATCATTCTACAAATATGAGTATTGGAGATAGATTCTGAATGTGTGTTATCAAAGAAGTCTTCAACTCTCTCTATGATATAATTGTCAACTTCTGTCTTCATTTTTCTGTGTAAGTACCAACTTCTCTTTCTATTTCTTTTATAATTTCACTCTAACGTCTTTTTTAAATTAAATACATTTTATTGATTAAAGAGAATGTAGATGAAAAAGTGAAAACAATAAATTACTGTGTTAAGTAATTGGTTGATATAAGGAGCAGGCTACTTAAAGTCTCATAAAAGAAAGAATTTAATTGTTATTGATATTTTCAAAAGTAAGAGTATAATTGGTAAAAAGTAATTAATGCAATCTTAAACTTTACAAACGATAGATAAAAAATAAACAAGATCACTTTTCTAAAACGACTCTTATTTAGAAACAGAGAGAGTAACAAATTATGCATTTAACAAATTCATAGTACAATTGTTCTCAATGAAAATCAAAGTCACGATGGAGATGGATATATAATTCTTTTTAATAATTATAATTAAGGAGTAATAATATATAAACGTGATTTTAGGTTTAAGATATTGGTTATCATACAATTTAAATTATACATATATTATAAATATGATTAGAAATTATAAATATGATTAGGAATATAAGTACAAGAGAACGTGAGTAAGCTTTGCGAGAAAGTTACATTTTATATAAGAAAAGAAAAGAGATACATATTAAATTTTAAAATTTTATATTTAAAATAGTATTAAATTTTTTATATGATTTGTTTTTTTTTTGTCAATGTTAAATTTTTTTAATTTTTTTTTTAAAAATAATATCAAAGTTGGATTATTTTAATAATCTATTCTGATGAGAATAAATATATCCTGTAATAGTTAAAATTACTACTAAAATAGTAGTTGAATATTTTTCTTTAAAGAGAAATATATTAATGTAAACAGATATCGAATAAACCGTTATAATAAATTCGATAATATTTAAAATAATTTTACATTTGAGAAAAAGAAATTGAGTTTTATATAAAAAAAAAAATACATATAAAAATTTAATCTTAAAATTTTATATTGAAAGTAGTTTCTTCTTTTCTTACAAAATTTTCAAGCGTTTTATAATTTTATAAATAGATTTCTATTTAAAATGATGTCTATTCTATTATAATAAATTCCTAACACTAAGATTTTAAACAAGAAGATTACTGAGAAAATGAAAATATATTTAATGAAATTATAAAATTCAGACCTCAACAACAAATGTCAAAGAATGTTAAAGTCTAATATGGAATCACCTAAATGAATGCTTTATTTTTATTGATTTTTTAATTTTTAGTGTTTTAATGTTGTCTATTTTTTTATATACATATTTTTCTATTATACAGTATTCATTTGAAAATATTTAAATTATGCAATATATACTTTGATACGTAGAAGGTGTGGTTGACCGTCATTTGAAAATTATTTTTTAATCGTGTTAATTTTATATTAGGATCTTTTGATGATATTGTAATAATTTATATATAAATTATTTTTTTATAATTTTTTGAGATAAAACATATTTTCTTTTTTATAATCATTCCAAAAACTTGTAAATTACCTACATAAAAAAGTTTATGTGGAATAATTATAGAGAACACACATTATTTTTTTTATCTATTTTAACGTCTTTTTATCAAATCTTTAAGATTAAAATTAATATTTGAGACAAATTAAATCCTAATGCATAAAATAAATAATTTATGAAAATAATTTTTTCTCAATATTAAAGTTATTTATAAATGATATTAAATAAAAAATTAATAAACTAAAAAATTATAAAACAATTAAATATTTATAATTGATTATAGAAAATATACTTATTTAATGTATATTCAATGATTATAAAAAACTTTATGTAATATTACTAATATAAAGAATTGTGTATTCTTTTGGTACATTAATTTTCTGACATAAATTTTTTTTTATATTATATTACTAATATGAAAAATTATATATTTTTCTGATACATAAATTTTCTATTTTTTATATAATTCTAACATACTTATATTAATTTTTCTTAATTACATACTAAATGATATTTCAGTGATCCATGCGAGTTTTTATTACAATTGTAATACAATGTAATAAAAATGTGGCATTCAATATATTAAATAAGTTTGGTCTAAAATTAAAGTTTTTCTTATAAATATATTAAATAAATTAATAAGCATATAAGAAAATTAAGCAACAACATATCATTGATAATTAACTAATGGCAACATGACATTAAAATTTAATAATTAGTATTTTTATTATTACGAGACAATGAAATTAAATATTTTTAAATTTAATTAATTTTTAAATTTTAAATATGAAGTCATAATTTTCATTTTTAAGAATAAATGTATTTTAATTTACACTTATTTATATATATATATATATTAATTATAAATATGTTAATAAAATAGATGTTTACATTTACATATTTTACTCAGAAAGTCTTCCATAGATATGATATCAAGATTATTTAATAAATTTAAATTGTATATCCTCAAATTTGTGTGATTATGCGTATATCATAAAACTTTGTGACCAAGCATATAACTTAAGCCAAAAATGCACATTTTTAATGGCACTTTTTTTTTTTCATTTTAGCCTAAAACTTAAGAAAATAAAATGTCAAATACAAGGGAAAAAATATAGGTCATAACCTTACAACATAAGGTTATATTCTAAAAGTCCTAAAAACTGCAAGTACTCTTGAATATAAGAGGAAATGAAATACAAAAAATCCTATATAATTATTTATATAGTTAAAAAATAAAAAATAAAAAAATTAATGATTTATTCTTCACATACCAATAAAGTCATTTTACAGTGTAGTCTCTCCTTCTTTGATTCACTTAATCATAAACCTTATTTAATGTGGATATTCATCATAGTGATCTATCATATTAGTATTTCTGATATGTGTTAGTATAGGATACTTTAAAAAAATTCTCAACATTCATAAAATAAATTTTATTTATTTATTAGAATATTAGAAACTAAATATAAAAAAAGACTAAAACTAAAATTCACATATTTTTATAAACTAAAATAAATTATTTTAAATATATGGATAAATAATAAAGACAAAATTTAATAAGAATCAAACTCAAAATTCATTAGTTTTATAAATAGTAAAACATATTTAAACCTTTCATATCTTATTGAGCTGTGTTATCAATAATACAAAGCAAAAACTACTTTTTGTTGTACTTGATTTTGAAAATTGGCATGTATTTTTATAAATGACATCATAAATCTAAGGTTAAAATGTTATCTAATAAAACTTTAATTCTTATATATATTTTTTATTTATTTCAAATATTTATATTTAGTTATAGTAAAATGTATAAATTTTTATATTATTCCTTGAAAAATATTTTTTCCTTAATGTTAATCTTTTAAAAATTTGAAAACATTAATTTTAATTTCTTATTATTCATTTGGATAATGATACACACTACTTAAATTCATTAAAATACTCTAATCACACAATTAAAGATTTGGAATTTCAATTTTAAAAAATTACATATAAAATAACTCTAATAAGAAGCTAATACGTGAAATGTTGAAGGTTAAAAAAATTATATGTCCGTTTATTATTTTTCTATTCATTTTGAGATAAATAATTAATATTTTATTTTACTAATTTGAAGAGTATTTTTTAAATGTCACATGTTGAGGTTATATAACACTAACATTTGTCACTTCAAATAGTTATTGTTCAACATATAAATATCTAAAATAGTATCATCAAGGGATAAAAATTTGTAATTTTAATTTTAAAAGACAAAAAAAGTAAAAAAATAAAATCAAAACTTAATTATTTCACATGAGCTAGAATTATAATAAATTTAAATCTAATCACAAAATAAATCGAACATAACATTAAAACCACAAAAGAAGTTGAACATAACAAAAAAAAAGTATAAAACACGTACCCTGTAAGAAAGTACTAGCAATCCAAAGAAGAACAAAAACACCTTCTAATATTCAATGAAAGTCCTATTTTGGACTTTGACTCTTTCATAGGATTCCAGCCCAAAAGATTCTTCCACCTTAGGAATAGTATATGATCAACCCACTTCGAATTTGGGCAATTAGTTTTTGTACTCCCATGGGTCTGTTGGAAAGGTCTAAAATACCCATGTTTTAGATTTCTGGATTCCGATATCTACAAACATGATCAGGATTGCTATATTTTCAAATTTCAAAATGTGTTTTAGATTATATAATCTAAAAATATATTAATATATTACAAATTTCTGAATTATATAATTTGTAATATATTTTTACACTTTTAATATGAAAATATATTTTAAATTATATATACGTAGGTTTGAAAAGGCTAATTTTGTATGTTGAAAAGGTGAACCTGATATGTCGAGGTGGTTCGTCTAGTGTATTGAGAGATTTGTTGGACTTGCTTGTTGAGTACCGAATTCGATAAGTACTGACATGTTTCTACCATGAACAAATTAACGTAATTAATCTCTTAAAAGCATAAGCATACCCTAATCTTTAATAAGATAAAAAACATATCAGCAAAGTCAAATCTAATATAGAAAGATCAAGTTCATAAAAAAATAGTATAAATAAGTGTAGCTTTCAAGGTAGGTATGATTTATTAATTGCTTTGACACATTATTGACTTGAACATCAGAATGCATTCACATATATATCCATCCATCCACTGTGACAGTTATCACAGGAGTGAATCATGGAAAAAAATCTTTTAAAAAAGAACTAAGATAAAAAAATAGTGAATCAACTCAGTTTCTTATAAAAATATTATTAATTATATAATTCGAAAACATATTTTAAATTATAAAATCTATAATGATTTTTTTCTTACATAATTTATAAACATATTTTAAATTCTACAATACATAATTAATATATATATATAATACATAATTAATATATATATTACGTATTCCTGAAATATGTTTTAATTATATAATCTAAAATATGTTTTTCTGTATAATCTAATTTAATTTTTATTTAAAATATATTATGAATTATATAACCCCTAATACATATCTAAATTGTGAAGTCTAAAATTTATTTTTAAATTTTAAATTATACTATCTGAAATAAATTTTTAAATTATGAAATTTAAAATGTTTCTAACTTGTGAATAATTTCAACTTTTCCCATAAAAAATAATGTAATTTAAAATATTTCAAACTCATAAATAATTTAGACATTTGTTTTCTAGTTATGAAAGTACGCAAAAAGATATGAAGGTGGTGAAAAGAAATACTCCTTTTACAAATACTATTTCTAATAATATTTTTTAATATGGTCAATTTTTTAAATTTCTATATTTTTATGCCACTTTTATCTTTTTAAATTATTTATTAATCATTTTATCTTTTTGTTACTTTACATAATATAGTATACCCCCCTACTCTCTTATTCTATCACCATTTGTCTTGCCATACACAATTTACATTATTTATTAAATTATTTTAAAATTATTCCTAAATATATTTTAAGTATTTATGCTAATTGATTTCATTTTAAACTTGATTACAAATATTTTAATATATAAGATAAGAATAATAGAAAAATGAATAGTATGAGAGAAATTGAAATTAAAAATACAATTAAAATAATGATGTAAATATATTTTCAAACCCTGCAAAATTAGCCGATAAAAAAAATCCCTGCAAAATTAACGAGTTTTGATTCTGGTTACTATAATTTTGTCTTGTTTTTCCTTTTTATAAAATTTAAAATAATTATTTTTAGACCATATAAAATGTATGATTTTTACATTTAATTGTTGTAAAATATTTTTCTTTCATTTTCATCCTTCAAAATTTTCGTACATAATATTCATTTTAAGACAAGTGTATAAATAATATTTATTTAATTAATTGTAGAAGGTTCTTTTACGTGTTACGGGCTAATATTACGTCGTCTTGCCAATTAATTACTTAAATATTTTATTCTAACACATAAGTGACCAATTGATGTAATATAATATTAAGAACCAATATGGTGATTTTCATTTTTAAGAAATTAAAAATAAAAAAATCAAAATTTAAACTTACTTATTTTAGATTAACTGAAATCTTATTTAAGTAAAATATTTTTATTGTGTTTCACAATCAACAAAAACTTATTTTTGTGAACAGTTTTTTTTATGAAAAATAAAAAATAACACTTTATTAAAGAATCAACTACAATTCTCATTCTTCAGTCAAAAAGACTTAACAGTGAAGCTTTTTTCCGTTGTTAGTTATTACTAACTACCTTCCTTTATTACCCTTTTGCTTTATTCTCTCTTAAAACAAAGTAACCACTTTACTCATTTTATATTCTTTTACACTTTTATTGAAAAGAATAACTACTTACACAAGAATAAATGTTTGTAGCAGAAAATAATGTTCAATAAAATTTTAAAAATTAACAACCTAATCACTCTTTTCTTTTAATTGATGATAACAATTAAATAGTAAATTTTAATTTATGCATACAGACAATTTATAACCAAAATAGTTTTGTTATTACAATTTTTAAGAAGGTTTAATAAATTTTTAAATTTTGTTCCATTATTTTAAATGTTATTGATTTAATATTTATTTCAAAAACAAGTCAACATATTATGTTAAATTGATGGAATGCTATAAATAATCTATTATTTATCAAAATTGATTTGACAAAAATATACATGAACCAGTAACAAATATGACATGTTACTATAATATATTGTTACCATGAATCTATAAATTTAATTAATTTTTAAAAAATATGCAACTAAATAGAGAATATTTAAAATAATGGAATGAAATTGAAAAAGTTATCTTAATACATAAATAAAGGTTATTAAACATTTAAAAAACTAAGGAACATGATTGAATTTCTTTGAAAGAATTGCATTGTTATACTTTTTAAAAACTAGGATATTTGATTGAATATTTTAATAATATGGAGAACAAGTTGAACTAAATAAATAAATGATTTAAAAAAATATAATAAAGTTTGTTAAGAGAAATTATTGTGGACTTTTGAAGTGCTAATTTTTTGAAGGTCTTAGATTTGGATTTAAGGAAGATATGTTCAAACAATGATCAACTTGAAGGTTTATATTGAAGAATTTTGTGATAAAGGTACATGAAGAATAATAAGGTTGTTGAAGTTAAAAGGTTAAAGGAGGGAACAAAATATGCATTAGAAGTAGTAAAGTTTATGCCAATGTAACTTTGAAAAGGTTAAGAAAAAGTGACTTCTATGTGATGAAATTCACTCATTTCATTTGAACTTTCTTTATTTTGAACTCTTTGGTGGAGACTTTGAACATATCTTAGTGACATAATTGCTATGTTTAACTTCTACAATTTTAATCCCACTACTAAAAGCAATTGCAAGTTACTTCATTGTTAAATTGGTTCACTCATTTTCATGTACCCATAAAAATTAAATTCATGAGAAAACAATGCACTTGCAATATTTCAATTTGCAATGACCATGTCTTGATAAATTTTTATATAATTAATTTTGAGAAAAAAAATAAAATAATTTTTTCTCAAACTAAAATTAGTTTATAAAAATGAAATGTGTTTTTAAAAATAAATATAAAGGGTAGAAGGGCTATACTAAAAATTTGGGCCTGTAGGAAGTAATTTGTGGGGTGCAGAAAGCAAAGACTTATCCTTGCTGGTTCATTATTGAAAACGAAGGTAGTACTATTAACAATCCCCCTTTTTTCTATTGGCCCCTCTCTAAGCATTTCTTTGATTTTTTTTTATGGAAATGTCCTGCACGATATTAGTTTTTTAACATAAATTACGTAGAAATTATTCTTCATTGTGTATTCAAGAAAAAATACAATGGAAATGAGTTTTTTTTTTTTACATAAATACACAACAAAAATTGAATATTTCCATATGAACACATAATTGCAATTATTTTTCTTCGTATTCCAAGTTCTTTTCAATAAATTATTTTATATTAAATATTACTTTAAACTTTGACATTTTAGTTAAGCTGACATTCAAAGATTCAATAATTATGTCACCATCATATAAAAAAACATATATAAAAATATAAAAAATCATTGAAATATGAGGAAATCAAACCAAACTCATAAAAAGAGAAGACATTGAACTTCCCAAATCTCATTGTGAAAATAAATATTTTCATAAGCATTTTTAGAAAAGAAAACTTTTTTATAATATAAATTCAAATTAATTTATAAAAATAGAAAAATTATGTATCGTGCCTTCAATAAAGAAAACTAATTTTAGTTTATGGAAAAGTTAACTTTTATTTTTTTAAATGTTTATTGTAGAAATGTTCATCAAAATGTACCTTAATAAAAGTAGAATTGTCTGTAATATAAAGGGAAGAAGAAAAGCTATAAAAATTACCCAAATGATTGGCTCTTTATCCAATCAGGATCGGTTTTAATAGAAATAAAATAAAAAAATGAAAAATTGAATAGGAAAAAAAATATTTTAATTTTTTTATTTACCATAATTATAAGATTTTAATTTCCCAAGTTCTAATTAATCGAAACTCTTAAATATAATAAGTGGCATTAGAAAAACTCTTACTGTATGAATTAGGTGTCACATTATAATTGTATAATTTTAATTTTTCAAACATATTATTACGTAAGGTAAGGTTTAGTTTTTTGGGTGTAATAGTGAAAAAGTTGACAGATAAGTCACTCTTATTGTAACTCTACAGAATTGTATATGAGATTTTCACTTCATATGACTCCTCATTCAATTTTGAAGTAATTAGGACCAATTCAATCACGTTTTCATGTTTCAATTGAATACTTTCCTTTTTATTCTTCTCAAAGAAGAAGATTTTTTCTTTCTTTTTACCAAATATATGTGAATCCAATCACGATCTTCTAATAAGAACAAGAAATCTTTCGCGATCAATCCTTTTGCCCCATTCTTCAATACTCAAAAAGATCATTTTCAATTAAGTTTAAATTTTTTTCGTTTGGAATCAAAACAATAGGTTATAATTAGAAATTAGGAAACTATAACCACATATTTAACATCTATAAAATCTCCTTTTCACAATATATCTTAAATAACTATGATAGTAAAATTATGGTATAAAAAAGATGAAAGTACAATTAAACTTAGAGAAAATGAAAAATAGTGAATAAAAGAAAAGCAAGAAATAAAGTTTGAATGAAACAAAGATATGAATAAAAATAGTAAAAACAACTAATAATTTGGACAACTTGAATTTCTTAAAGGAATTAGTTGATCCAAGAAATCATATCATTATGCATAGGTTGTTATTTGTTGAAACAAACTCCAAAGTGGATATAAATAGCTTTTGAAGAGGACCATTATGCAGAAAATTTTGGTGATGTTTCAAATGGTTTATCTTCATGTGAGTGAATCTTTGAGGTGTGACATAAAGCATACTCATGCAAGTTTCTCTATCAAAACCTTTTGGTGACCACACAAAGGGTGCCTTTGGGTCTACTTGATGTAACATTTCTTGCTTTTGTTTATATCTCTTACACTCAAATTAAAAGGAAAAGCAAATGGAGAATTGTAAAAGCATATATCATATTTTTATTATTTGTTTAAAAAATAAGAAAAAGGTTTACTTTATACCATTTACAAGATTTTTTTTATCAACCCAGGGTGAAATACGCGGGAGAAGACTTCTCTTTTTCATTTTTTTTTAGTTTAAACTTCTTAGAATGAAATTTTTTAAACGTAAAATTTTAAAAAATATCATGAGAATAAATAACAAAGTAAAACATTTAGTTTTTTTTTAATTTATTTTATTTATTGAGATAGAGATATTTATTTATTTTGGTAGTAGTTTTGACCCCAATTGTAGGTTCATGTTGCATTGCTATCTAACTCTTTTAATCATCTGAATTTTCTTAGTACATTGGCTTATGCAAGCACTATAATAGTAAATTATGCAACCTTTTGTGTCTTTTGTCTCATTTATCTTATACTTGTCTCATCCAATTTGTGTTAGCAACTCAACCATCAAACCCTTCAACATTATTAGTCTCTTCTTTTGGATCACTAAATGTTATACTAACTATACTCTCATCCCTCACAACATCTTGATCTTGATAATTTGATAAATGCACTAAATCCATAAGTAATAAAATATTTTTTTAAATTTGAGTATTATTTAAGTTATAGAATGCTTCTTTGCTGTTTTTTTTTCAAAATTAAATATTTTGTTTTAAATAAATAAAACTAAATAGTAAAAGATAAGAAATAAAGATAAAGAAACAGATAAAAAACAAATAATATGAAATCAAACTATGAATTTATAAACGACAAATTGAAATGATGTGATACATTAAAATATGAAGATGTTAGGGTTGAGTTTCATAAAATCACCCTTCATGTAAATTAATTAAAAATAAATTTTTGTATTTTAATTTAAATCATATTATAAACTCATTAGTTAAATTATTCAAATCTTAATTCTATAAACAAACCGATCTAAATTGATTAATTATAATCTCAAAATCAAAATCATTTACGAATTATAATAAATCAATCAACATTATTAACCAGAGTTTCATGATGCTTAATTCAAATTAATCTATTCCTATTAATCAATTCCAATTAGGTATATCAATTCCAATTAGGTATATTCACAACAATCTAGGCTTAAAAGAATTTTATAATAATAATAAAATCTTAATTAATCAAATAAAAGATTATCAAACTAATACTAATATTAAGCATTCCAAATAACAATATAAATAAAATAAATTGTTGATAAGTTTAAACGAGCTTCAGTCTTATTACATTTAATTCTAACAAAGATGACTTACATGTTTTTATGTTTCTATGTTGATTCTAACATAGGTGAATACCTAACACTTAAAAAATATTGCATGTGCATGCTAAATTTGGTAATATAAGTACAAGAAATAGATTCTTAAAATGAAAGTTATTTCAAAATAATAGTTTGAATGCAACACAAAAGGCTACCAACTTCCAAAAATTTATGACATAAGTAAGAGATGATTAGCACGTCATCTAAAGATGATCATTTATCAAAGGCTTATAAAAAAAGTCTTTCCATGCAAAAAAAAACTAACGAATGACATAAATATTTTCATACATTATTGCTAAATGATTCCAAAAGCGATATCTTTAATTAAGTGTTAGATTGTTTGATGAGTGTATTTTATTTGTAATTCCTTTACTATTGTAAGTTTATCTTACCAAATGAGAACTTAGATTTTATATCCTTTTGTCGAAAGTTATTCCTTTTATATTAAATATCTTTTCTTTGTTGTTACTTGAAGTGACAGTTGTAGAATATCCTTAAAAGATAAAAGTGGTTCAATGTTAAAAAATACTTTATATTCTTTGTCTTAGGGAGAGTAAAAAGGATAGTCGGTAGTAGCTTTGTGTACTCATGTAGGCCAGAAGTAACAATGAGATACTTTTGTAATTCGTTTTATTATAATAGAATCCTTTAAGAGCTTCTTAAAGGAGAACTATATGTATAATGATTTTGTTTTCTAGTTTTATCTTCTCTTTAAATATTATATTACCATATGATTTTTTTACATTTGATAATGACAAAGGGGAGAAATGTTTGGTTTCTTTGTTTTTAGGAATTACCATCTTTATAGAAGATCAACTTAGTGTGTTGAAGTTATTAAGTGGTTGTGATCATCAAATAAGAAGATTTTGTTGACATTGAAGGTTCAAGCAAGATTGATTAATTTCATATGATGCTCCCAACGCTTGAAGTTGATGACGGATGTGTTCAAGAATTGATCTTGTACTTTAGCTTGTGTTAAGTTATATTTTTTAGGTTTAGATTGTGTTTGGGTGAGTATGTGATGTTTGATCTTGATATTTAATGTGTTAAAAATGTTTTCAAAAGATTTCAATGGATTGAAATGGATTCTAACTTGTTGAAATGTCCATCATCTTGTTGGAAATTCAAGCTTAAATTGATTAAAACAAGCTTTGAATTTGTTAAAATCTTGGAGGTTCAAAAATAAATTCCGTGTTTCGACCAATTGAAATATGAATCAATTGATTAAAATCACTAAAGAAGTCATTTTAAGTTATTTCAACAAGTTGAATTGAAAATCAATCAATTGAAGTTTCTTCAGCAACTTATTTTATATTTTTTTAATCGATTAAATCAAATTTCAATCTATTGATTTTATCAATTTAGAAAATTTAGTTTCTATCCTTTGAGATTTATAAGAGAACTCAAAATAGCCTTTTTCATATGTTTTGTTTCACACATTTGAAACTCTTATTTGAAAAGTAAAAAATCTTTCTTGGAGCTCTTTTTTAAGTATTTTCTAAAGTGTTACATCTCGTTCTTGTTATGAATCACCTAACATTGCTTCTAGAGGGGATTAATAGTTGTACTTCATTGTCTTGGTGATTTTGTTTAAGTTTTATTCTCTAAATGTGTAATTGGTCTTTTGACTAGGGTTGTCAAGAAGATTTTTTTATTATAGGATTTCATAAGAGATAGTAGGGTTGTCAAGAAGGTTTTTTCATTATAGGACTTCATAAGAGGTAGTAAGAGATAATGTATAATTCAAGATATTGTTTTGAGTTGTATTTCTTGTTTTTCTCGTAGGATTCTTGTAAAAACTTGAAATTAGTGGATCTTCTTAATTGGGTGATTAAGCAATTGGATGTAGCTCTCTTGTGAGGGTGAACCAATATAACTCTTGGTGTTATTTTCTTTCACTTATCTCTTACAACCAGTGTATAACTTGAAAGCATTGATGACAAAGAAAAAGACAATTGAAGAATTACAAGGCAATTGGTAGCAACCATACCATGATTTACCCAAGTTGTTATATTCCATGAAGACATATCTTAAAGCATTTGTTGTTGAGAAGCAAACAAGGTCACCTCTCCTTATAGTCATGGCACAAGATGGAAATAACAAAATCATTCCATAATGCATGATATTTCATATTGCATTATCTTATAAAACATGTCTTTTCTCAATATGGTCTTTGCTTAATCTCAAACTGTCATGAGTTAATTAAAGCTACCTACTTATGACAAAGTACTGGTTGAACATTTTAAAATTCAGTGCATGTGTTTTGTATTCAACATATCACACAAAATCTCATGAAGCATTTCAAGAATGTAGAAAGGAAAAAAAACTAATTATCAACATAGGTATATAATTATATATTTTTTTAGGAGCAATTGAAATTATTTTACTATATTTAAATAATTTTTAGTTAGTGAATTATTATTGTTCAAAATTGAAGTCCAATTTCAATTACTACTATAATATATTAAGAAGCTAATTGTAATAATGGTCAACAATGTGGACACCTCACAACTAACCTGGTAGAGACAATAAACTCCATTAATCTCCCAATAAGTACAATTATCACGTCGACGTAGAAGAGATGTGATGCATTATTCATCCAAAGAGTAAAGGAAATTGATGTTAAACTAAGAGCTACAAAACTATATACAAAAATAGTAAATAAGGTCACGAGAAATGCAAAACAAAAAGCAAACAGATACCATGTCCTTAAGTTTGATCGACACAATACACATTCTAGTGCAAGAATGTTAATTCAAGGAAAGGACAATCAACTGAAACTTTCATAGTCATACTAGATGAAAAGTGGTGTGATTATCAAATTCAAAAAATTACACATGTTATGCTTGCATGTTGTTGATGCATGTAAGTGTGTTCATTACTATTACACACCTTACATAAATCCAATATGTACATTGAAATACATTTTTAATATGTATAAATAATTATTTGAAGAACTATCCAACAAATATTATTAGTCAAATTGCAGGAAATGATAAATATTACTCAATCCAAAAAAATTAAAAGAAAAAAGATAATCCAAAATCATCTGATAAACAGATCCAAAATGGATATAACAACACCTAGAGAAAAAAAAGACATTTTATGTATAACAATTAAAGTCTTTATAAAAATAAATATTCTTATAATATTGGGAGTTCAAACTAAGTAAATTTTGCTTAGAAATTCAAATAAAAAACCTTAAAATCAATTACTAATACTTTATCTTAAAATATTTTTTCTTTGATGTATTTTCCTTTAATATCCATTAATATTGAATATTATAGTTATTTTATTATATTAACGGAGAGATATGTTATTTCAGCAAATAAAAATAAAAAACAGGATATTTTTTTAAGAGAGTAAAAAGTAGAAGTAATAGATGAAGATAAAATGGAATGGGGAGAATTAATAAATTTGAAAAGAAGATAATGGTAAAAGAAGTAACAATAGAATAAATAAAGGGAGAAGAGCAAGTTGAAGCAAAATATTGAAGCATGTGTAAAGGTGATGAAGAATAAAGAGATGGTTTGAAAGTTGTTGCAATGGAATGAGGAATGAGATGGGTCTCTCTCCTTTGAGTGCTCCTTAATGAGCGGTTGACAATGGTGTGTTGGAAGCCATGTGAGTTCATAAGGTGGGTGTTTGTTTGTTTGTTTATTGTTGGGTGCATATATTGTTCATTATTTCTTGCCTGTGTGGGACCAACACTTTTCCATAACTTTTCCCAAACATTGTATCAAATTCATTAGCTGTATTGCATTGCATTGCATGCTATGCCATGCAACTTTCTCTCTTTTGCCTCCTAACAAAATCAAATCAAATCATTGATTTCACTTCGCTTCTTCCCCAATCGTGTGAATTTCGTGAACTTGGAAACACTTCTTTTAAAAAAGTATTGTTCATAGAAAAAACAAAGAAGAAGAAGAAACAAACTTAAATACATGAAAGCAACAAAATTACATATGGATCCTTGATTTTGTCATGTCAAAATTAAAATTTGAATACACGTGGATCCTTATTTTTTATTTTTAAAAATATCAGCTTTTGTAACGTGATCTTAGATTAGAAAATGAGGTAATCCATGTGTCATTTCTAAACGTACAAAAAAAATCAGATTAGAAAAGTATATTGAAAATTTTAACTAATATTTTTTATTAAGTTATAGAGACATATTAAAAAAAACAAGTTTAATAAATTCATTTTATATATAAGGGTGTATTATTCTTAAGAAATAGATTTGAAGAAGAGTAAAATAATAAATTTGAGTAAAAAGAAAGTGAAAAAAATTACATGATTTGTATTAAGAGAAATATAGTAAAAAGTAAAAAAAAAATTTGTAAAAAATTAATTCTATAATTAATAAAATTATATGACTATTATTTTATCTTTAGCCAAAAAAATGTTTAAAAAACTAATATTAATAATTTATTCAAACTTAATTTTCATCTTAGGTATCAAACTGAAAAATATATTTAAAATTTAACATCGTCGACAAAGATATTGAAAATATATTTTATAAAAATTAAATTTAAAATATAATGAAATATCTATTAATAAATTATTTAAATTTATTTTTCACATTTAATTAAAATATTATTACCGTTACATATTTTTAATAATAAATTGGAAAGTAATTATAAATTATTTGACGTTACTAACACAAAAGATATACAAAATACGTTTTATAGAAAATAAATTAAGTTTTAAATAAAAAACCTAAAACAAAATTTTACAATAAATTAAACTTTCAATAATATAATTTATTATATTAATAATAATAATAAATAAAATAAAATATATTAATTAATATAATTAAATTACATAATTAAAAATAATAATTAAAACAATATAAATTCATTATTATTATTTAATACTTTTTTATATTTTATATTTTATATTTTATATTTTATTAATATTTAATATTATATTATTATATTATATTATATACATAATTGATCGATTATGGATATACGTAATGAATTATATATGTATATAATATAAACCCTCCACAACACTAATCCTGGGCACCATTATTCTCTGCAACCACTGCATAACATTACCATTATGTTTACGATCATATCATAACATTTCACATAATCAGAGCATCTCATAGCAACACGAAGTATAAATGTAATAATTTACACTTACACTGCTAAAAAGTTAACTATAACTTCATTTAGGTGATCACAACAAATTTTCACACCATTACACCATCAATAACAAAAACATAAATTATTGAAAATAAGAATCAATGTACCATATATTGCTAATAAATCATATTCTAATATATTTTAGTATATAAGTTAATTATCAATCTAATTCTATTTAAACCATTTTCATATATTATACATTTTACAGTGAATTTAAATACAAATAATATAAAATAGAAAAAAAATAAAGATACATCTTTTAAGAGATTAATATTAAATATATTTTATTTTTTACTAACTCCTAATTCAATCTAGGTACGTACATGATTTACAAACAAATCTTACAAAATTAAAAATGTCATAAAAAAAATTTCCATGATATTTATGAATGAAACAATAAGATAAGATAGAGTTTGATTTTATAAAACCTCAATTGGGTAGTTTTGATAAAAAAAAAAAGAGAGAGTAGTTTTAATAGAATATTTTACTGGATGTTACAACTATGATATTTAAAAAAAATTATGGATTTATATGTTAAAGTTAAAATTTGAATACATAAGAACTCTTATTTATTATTTTATCACGAGTCAACAAAATATTAAATTCCTTATGAAATAAAATTCTCTATAAATAATTATGATTTAGGAGAAAGAAAAATGAAATAATTTTTTTATAAACTATATCATGTATAAGTTTATTTGTAGAAGTTATTTTATATTAGTTTTCCTTGAATATATATTTTTAATTTATATATGAACTGATTTGTTTTTCTTTTTTTCTTTTTTTAAATGAAAATGTTTGTGGCTTTTTTTTCCAAACAGACTCGTAAATTAAAGCCAAGTATTTTATTTCACTTTAAATTACTTTTCGTATAATCTATCCAGAAATTAAGATACATACTTCTAACTTTAGTTTATGAAAGAAATTTTGGATACTTTAAATCTTATCTTCTTTTGTAATTTGTTTCTTGAAAAGTTTGTATAAGTTGACCATATGTTTACGTTCACATTTATATATGTTACTTGGATGTATAAAAGGACGGATTATATAAATATTCCATATATATATATATGTATTGAAACTTTATTATTTATTATATTAAAAAATATTATTGATTTGAGTAATTGGTTAATCATGTGAATTAGTATAACTTGAAAAGAACAATTTTTTTAAATGATTATTTATAAAAATAAGATAAAGTAAAAGCTTACTAAATTATGGACATATGAAATTAGTGAAAAATATATCACACTGAATCGATTAGAATTTTATTTTGGTAAGTAAGTTTGTCTTTTTTTGAGTTTTTAGTTTTTTTTTTCTTTTTGGTTTAAGTGTTTTAAGATGAGGTTCTATTTATGTAGAGATTAGATTGAAGGCTTATTTAGGTAGATTGAAGCATATTGCAATAAGTTGACTAAGGAGAGTTAATAATCTTTCCTTAAAGTCATTGATAGTTGATTGGTGGTTATTTTGATTGAAGGGAATATATATGAATGATCATATTGGAATATTTAGACTAGTAGATGAATTTGTATGTTGATTTAAGTTGATAAATACATTGTTGAGGAGTACAGGGATGTGTAAAGTTGTTGTATAGGTTGAGATATATTGAAAAAATATGTTGTTGAACTGTTCAGGGTAATTCTCGACCAAGCGTTGGGTAATCATTACTTTCACTACTTCAGTGATGTTGTAAATCAAGCAAGAAAGAGGTTAATACCATTCTCTCTCCATTGGAGGTGTGTCACTCAAGCAATAGTGAGGTTTGAAAGTTGGTTGCTCTTGCCCTCAATATGCTCAAACAACAAGATGGTCACTTGAGTGAGGAGAGACCTGGAACTTGGGTGTTCACGATCTAAATATTGTTCAAACGTTATGGGTGCGATATGTTATATGCTATTAAGCTTGCTCAAGCGACATAGTGTTATAGATAATTATGTTGTTAAGTCATGAATGATGAATTTTATTATGTTGTTATTATAATGTGGTGGTTCTCGATAACAAATGATTTGTGTCACCATGACATTAGGGAACCTTTGACCTGATTCTGGAATGTGTCAGGTATTAGCCTATGGGGGAAACATGTTTATTATGGTTAGAGTCTTCCTAAAAACACCTCACATTTAGTCATGACATGTTGATGGAGAATCCTAAACCATCCATATAAAGGGATCCACCACTAGAGTAAGGGCCAAAAGTATACAAGAAGACCTAGCCTTGACTTACTTCAGCAAACTCAAGCTTTTATTTACATGGACATGCTCTAGTTTGTAAATATTGTTTAGAGTAGAATAGTAATAAGAAGGTTCTTAAATTAAGCCTAGTAGTCTAACCAAGTAAATAAGGTTGTTAGGTAGGGGTGGCAAAGTGGGTTAGGTCCGGTGGGCCGGCTCGCCAACCCAATAGCATATGGGCGGGGCGGGTTAGCATTTTGAACCCGCCAACCCGTCGGGTCACAGGCGGGACTAGGCGAGCCAACCCGCTGGCCCGCAAAAAAAAATATATTACACTTTTAAGATGTCATGTCACTATATACATCTTTAATATATTGTTGTAATTACAAAAATTAATTTAAATTGGACACAAAAAAATAACTGCAAAGAAAAAAAAGTCTAATTTAAAACCAAAGATCCAAAAATAAAATAAAAACCCAAAAAAATTGACTTTTAAAAAAAAATGCAAAACAAAATAAATAAACGGGCCAGCTTGCCGGCCCGCCAGCCCGCCTTATGACGGGGCGGGTTAGAAATTTTAGCCCGCATCACTGTAGCGGGCTGGGCTAGCCCGACCCGTTTTTTGCGGGCTCATGACGAGGCGGACCTAAACGGGCCGGGATGGTCCGTTTTGCCACCCCTATTGTTAAGCTTGTATTTGGGCCTTCAGGTGTAAACAATATAATAGGTTTAAAATAAGCAAGCTAAGATTTAATTTCTGTAAGACCTAAATTAAACCCTAAGACTTGTAAGGTCAAAGGTGGGACATCTAGAAACTCACTTTCAACATGAAGCTCACACTTTGTGCATGAGTGATGTGTAGAAAGGATGAGTGCTTAGGTGGCACTCACTCCCTCCAATTTTTGGCCATTTTAGGGTTTTTAGATAGGAACTCAAATTTGAATTTCCCACTCTTTTACTTTGAAAATCTTGGACCCTACGTTCTATACATTTTAGGGTCTTCGTGAAAGTTGTAGCCTTTGGTTTTACCTTTCCAATTCCTTTAGAATTAATTGAAAAGAAGGTCTAGAACTCAAGTTATGTTTGTTTTAGTGAGCACAAGTTAAGTTATTAGTTTTAGTTGGAGTGTTGCAGTTTTTGAACTTTTAATTTTAGTAAATGATTTTTTTTAACTTGAAGTCTTCATAAGAGCTTTAGATTATTATATTAGATTTCTTATGAGTTATATTTGAACTTGGTTGGATGAGTGGAACTCGGTATGACTTATTATCTTTAACAGTTGTGTGGAATGAGTTATGCTTTATTAGTTTTCTTTGAATTATGATGCAATATAAATGAATTAAGAGATCATGGTATATGATGTGAAGACAAATGTTGTAATTATATATGAATTGAATGATATGTATGTATGTAATGTAAGTTCACAAATATGGGTTGATATGTGGACCCTTAATTATTTTGTGTATTAAACACATGAACCTATGATATAACATAAATGTCTTTGCTTTACTGATAGTCTAAGTCAAGTAGACTAAGGGATCAGGTGATGATAATCTGAGAGAGAGTTCTTGCATATCGTGACATGTGTAGATATGTGGCTGAGTTGTATTGAACTCACTCGATCCTTGTTGAGGGGGAGTTCTTGCACACCATAACATGTGTAGATGTTTAATAAGATTGTATTGAATTCATCCTGATCCTTGACTCTTAGTTTCATTGTTGATCTAAATCTTGAATTGAACCAAGTGTTAGTCTCTTGTAGAACATACTTAATGTGAGTCTTTTGAAAGGTGTTTGTCATTTGTTGAATTTGATATCGTCCTTTGTGAGCATTAATTTATTTTCCATTGATGTATTGATAATTTAAATGACATATGATTTTATTATTATGATAAAATTAAATGAAACTATTTTATTATATCATTATCTTTTAAATTTTAAATAGCTTACCATACTTTTATTATCTGTGTTATGATATGTTATGATTGTATTATGTACACGAGCATGTTGGTACAAGTTAAGGAAGTTTACCTAGAAGATTATAATATAATAATTTATGTTTATTCTAAAGATGAATGTATATAAATATGTGATTTTTGTAAAATATATATAATATTTTGTTAAGGTGTTACATTTTGGTTATTTTGGTTATTTTTGTGTTTTGGGTGTTACATAATTAATTATTGTAATACTTTTAGTATTTGTTGGATTATTTTTCAATTTTTTATGCAATTTAAATTAAAATATGTTAAAATTAAAAAGTGAACTAGAAAACGTGATATTATATGAAAATTATACATGATAAAAATAGTAAGAAAGGAATTCAATATAAGAGTGGTTTAAATTAAGAAATAAATAAATAAATTATAAAAATAAATTAACTAAATTTAATTGATACTCATTACATCAATTTATTTAAATGAAATGAATTGTTCAAATAAAAAAATATACAACTTTTAAAAAATAAATAAAAGTATTAATAATTTAATTATTTTAGAAAATATAAAATTTATAATTACATAATAATATATTTTTGTTTAAAAATACATATTTTATTTATATAATAAAATTTATATAATTATATTTTTTTATGTTATTGTGCATTTATTAACTAGTTTATCAACTACTTTACGAAGTTTCTTCCTCACTTAACGTCTTATTCTATAATGCTTGAGTATTCTCATAAAGTTTGAGCATTATTCTTATAACGCTTCAACAAATATATTTGTAGGGTCTCTTCCACCAACTTCCATAAGATAAAACACATCATTTCAACATTGAGCAAATATAACATTATTTGAGTTCCATAATTAGATGCATGGTTTCTCATACTCTAGAACCCATGCATCTCGTTTGAATGATTACATTGTCGCTTGAGCGTCATCTTTCTTGAGAAGAGTTGCATCAACCTCTCTTTTGCACAAGCTAAATGCTTTATTACTTGAGCATTATATTGTTTAAAGCATTAGTGAACAATGGAGGTCATCATTACACATCGTTGAATTGTTTGAACAATGAGTTTAATCGTTTGAACAATGAGCAACCATTTGAATGGTAAGTTATCACTTGAATAATATTGCACCTGATAGCACTATTTTTCACTAAAATAGAAACAATAAACGTGAATTTAACACCCATAAATTGTTCTAATTCTTTAACATATCAAATATCCAAAAGAGTCATCTATATCATATCCACTTCACATTAGTACAAAATTGACCCTCTACGTCACTCAATTTACATCTAACTACCTCATCTCCGACATCACTAAAAACATAGTGTTAGGGGTTCCGACGTAAACTTCAAGTTTTACGTCTGACCCAAATTGCTCCAATGTAAAACTCATTATAATTATCCTCAAGGCTTTCTTCTCCCCCGCGTGAACAAGGGTTTACGAAGGGTTTAGGGTTGTGGCAATTTTCGACAACTTGCGAGGAGTCCTTTCAACATTTTTCGGTGACGGTGAGTGGCGACAAAGGCATCCTCTTGTCCCATTTGTGGTTGCGTACATTTCTCCCGATTGAATTGGAGCATTTGGACATGCATTGTGATTGATGTTAGTGCTCTATATCCCCATTTTTCACTATGTCATAAAATGTTAATAAGTTCTCTTAAGTCTTTATATTTATAATAATACTACTGTATTAGTTGTCCTAATTTAGATGTTGGTTTTTTTGTTACAACAAACTATGATTTTTATGATATTGAAAAGGGACTTTCTGTGTAGAACAAAGTGGATGTTGTGTTTTATTTTGAAGTGGAGGAAGTTTGAAGTATAATAGAAGATATAAAGATTAACCAAGGAGAGAGAATGAACTCAAATAGTACCAAAATGTTAACAAGGAAGACCATGTCCGAATTCTGGATTGTTTGGGATATATATCTGTATTTTTTTGAAATATCCAAATTTTGATTCCAGGTTTTGGTTATAAATCAAAACCAGTTCCTTCTTTAAAAAAACACCAAACTTTATGTCGAACTTGGTGTGGTCTTACGTAAATTTCAAGTCTGGCGTAAATTTACGTTTGTTACTAGGTCCAACATAAAGTTACGTCTCCTACTATCACGTCAGAGTTGTAACTAGGATAAAAATCTAAAATAACATACGTAAAAGACCTCTACTGTACTAGTGCCATAATATACCAAAGTTATATCAAAATAATACTTATCAACATCCAGATATATATACTAATTCAAATACCACGTTCTTCATGAATCTAAACAAGTATTTCACACATTTAATGCAAATATTAACTCCCCTTATTAAGTGGAAGACTACAAAATAAGATCATTGTAATTCATTTTTCTTAAGGTTAGTTAGCTTTTTTAATACATACAATAATTATTTTATTTATAAAATTTTAAATAATATTGTGATTGTTTTTCAATTTAGTATAATAAGTAAGAGAACCTATTTAAATGTGGTTCTTAAATCATGTTTAGGATCATAGTTATCATGTGTGGGAGTATTACTAATTCATGGATGAAGATAATCTATTTCAATATTTAATTAAGTTTGTATTTATTTTTATGAGTGTTGAAAAATAATGTGAGTCAAATATTTCAAATTCTATTGTCTATGTTGTAGGTAAGACAATAGTGGGTAGGTTATTTAAAATATCTATATTAAGTTAACATACGTTCAAGGATAAAATATATAAATGAGAAAAAAAATTCAACTTATATAAATTAATTTTATATACTGAATTAAAATTAAACTCTAATTTTAAAATGGTCTCACAACTTATTTAAACAAGATGGTTTATTAGATAAGTTATTATTAAACATTTAACATACTACTTGATATTTAGTTTTGTAGACATGCTTTTGAGTTATTCCGTTCTCAACATGAAATAAAGTCTGAAAGATCTCTCCACTAGAGTGAGAATAAAGTTAAGACATACAAATTTAAACGAAACCACAAAAGAAGAAAATTTTGAAAATTAACCTCGAGCATGCTTGTGTTGAAGTTACGTAGCTAACGAAACAATGTTAGTTGGTGAAAACTTCCTACGGATTTAACTTCTTCCACAAGTTCCAGAAAGATGACACACCAATCAAAATCGTGGCTAGTAAGTAATATATTAAAGGATAGTGTGATAACAGAAAGGGGACATAAACCAAACCTAAAGGACACAGTACAAACAGAAAGATAGTTTGGTAACTTTGGAGGTGTTTGGAATTAGTACAACGTTAGGAATGTTAGTTGAAAGGATGGTTCTTGAGACAAACCATGCCATAACTAGGTCAATAAATTGTCTAGATTGAGGTCTTGATCACAATAAATAAGGAAAAATGAAACCCATAAAGATTTAAAGCATCCTAAGTTAATGGAAGACTAGGTGGATATATTCCAAGTAGTTCAAAAAGAGTGTTCATAAATCTACCACCCCCATATTGTCATATGTATAATATAACTACCACAACTATCTCTATTCCTTATTAAGGAAAAGGTTCTTTAGTATAATCCTTTGAATACACTATTTGTTTTCAGTTAAAATTAATACTTTTAAAATGGTAAGATTTAAGAGATCTAACTTTTTTATTTAATGAATTTCACTCCTAATTTTATGAATTTTAATAAGATTTAACTAATATTGAAAGGAATAAACAATTATTAAATAAACCAATACCATTATAGTTTTGACTAATTAATCTCTACTACTTGAGACATATATAGTTGAGTATCGTTAATTCTTTTTTATAAATTAGAATTTTAAATGTGTTACATTGAGATCAATTGCATCTATTTAATTATGTAATAATTTCTCATATTAAAAGTATATTAAAAAAGCATATTGATAATCTCTTCTCTTATTAACTAATCCAATGCATTTGGTTTAACATCGAACTTACTTTGAATAGTGAGAAGTAAGAATTTGTTACTTGTACTCCAACACGTGTTTAGAGAAACATGAACCATACTTTATGGAATAAACTACCAACCCTAAAATTTTATTTTCCATTAGATTTATTATTATTCTTCCTATATAGTTGGAAAGCAAAATTTTGTTCTCTTTTCATCTAACTTTTAACTTGAGACATGAGAGTGTGGCTTTAAAACAAACTGAATATTTCCAATTCTAATAGATGCCACATCCACTTTATATCATCATGAAAGCTGGCCAAAACCCTATCTATTTGCAGGCCTGGAATCTAGATTATATCTTTGTACACATCACAACAAACAAATTTCGTAATAATTAATGTGTGCCCAAGACATTCCTATGCAACTTCAAGTATAGTTTTAAAATCATTTTAAATATATATAGTTATAGCTAGATTTTGCTTTTCTATGGACATGATTAAGTGGGTATCTGAAAAAAATGTTGAGAGTAATTTGATTCAGGTGAGATATATATGTAAAGTTTAGTTAATGATTATTTCATTGAAGATGGAACTCAATAATTGGATCTTGTGTTTAATATATACATTAATAATTTGTGCCTAACTTCTAACTTGTTGGCTTGAGGTATATTCTTTATGATTGGAGGTACAAATATTAATATGGGAGAAAGTGTGAAAGGATTTTGAGCCATGTGAGCCATATAACTAGTGAGAGCTCACATGCTTGGTCGAATATGGTTGCTAAATTGGACCATGTAATCTTTCTATTCAAACACCATATGTAACCCTAATTCACTCTATACCTGTCAAAATGGAACCATAAATACCTACTTTTTTTATTTTTAAATAAGAGTAGTTTAACATTTTTTCATACAGACTAATAAAAGTAGTAATTTCTATAACTTATAATAAATTTTTAAAAATTTTTCAATAATATCCTTAAAGAATTAAATGTGAATTATTGATTGACGAAAAAGTAGATGAAAAGATAGAAAATAATTGATTAATACAAACAACTGGTTCATTAAAGTTTCATTAAAAAAAATCATTTAATTATTTTTATATTTTTTAAAATAAGGGTATAGTTGGTAAAAAATAATTAATGCATCATTAAAATTTGCAAACGATAGATAATATGAAACAAATTTCTTTTTTTAGAACGATAATTATTTAGAAACATATTGAGTAATAGTTTTGCCCAAAAATATTATCCAAAATTTAGGCAAATGAACATGATTGGTGATCCACACCAATTCAAAAAGGTTGTTCCTCTTTGAAGTTCATTGGTTCTTCCCCATGTGCTTCCTTTGGGTGTTGTTGGGAACATTTTGGGTCAACTTTTAATACTATGTGTGTCTTGCTAGCTCACTCCACTTTTTTGTTTTCTGCATCACACATGCTTCTTACGTATAGAAAAACACAAGTCAATTATTGTCGGTTTTATCACTCATTCTTTTATAACTATAGTTTTCTTATTTCTGATTATTATAATTTTACTTTGTTTTAAATTCTTTCTAATTGTTTAAGAGAATCGAGAAAGTTTTCGACTTCCCAAGATTTAAAACTCGGCCAAAACATTCTTGAAAGTTATGCAAGATTTATCAATGTTTGTTTTTTCACGTGATGAATATCCTAACCCGTTTCTTAATTAATACTAATCTTGTTAATATTCTTTAAGAGAATTACGTTGATTACGTCATAATTAAACATGAAGGTTTTCAGTAAATAAATCGACATCGCAAGTACCTAATAATATCTTACTATTACGTCAATTCATTGAATTGATATAATATAAATTATAAAAAAAAGCAACTCTAAAAAAAATTAATATAAATCGTCTAGAGTAAGATCAACTATAAAGAAAAGGATTAAGATATAAAATCAGATTTAAAGTGGTGAAAAAAATTAAAATGGATTTAATAAGAATGGGAAAAAGGTTACAATGAAATTAACCTGTATAATTTATTTAAATTTTTGGTGGCATACGCAACAAAAGTTGAGGAATTTTTGTTGTTCTGTGTAGCTTAAAATTTAAATAACTGAGACATGCCTGAATTATTGTTTAAGCATTGATTATGACTTTTAGAAAGCACTGCTACATAGATTGAGCGAACAAATTATGGATTACTTCCCTGCTATAATATTATACTTACTTTAAGGGTAAGTAATTAATCAACTATATATATAGTAATATCTTGCAGCGTGGGTCTTCTGGATAATTATCATATTTTCTTGTGTTAGCACTTAATTGCTTTCGTAAGAAAGAGGATCAACCACTAATAAATTTTAACATTATATATGTGTAAATATAGATATTAGTGAAAAAAATTAGCAATAATCTCACAAGTTTGTTTCATATTCAAAAATATAATAAATAAAATGGTTATTTTCGTAAGAAATTTAAATATGAAATTTGAGAATCTTAGATTAAATAGAGATAAACAAAATAAACGATATATATATATAAAGAAAAATCTAAAAATTCATTACATAAATTTTAAACCCTAAATCCTAATTGTTAGATTGTGTTTCCTATGTGAATTTTTCTTAAACTATTTTCTAACTAGTTCTCCTAAACATCAACTCATTTTTTTATTTAAAGTTTTTTAAAATATTTTTAAAAAGTTAATATACTATTTTTTATATATATCAATTAAAAAAAACATTCTTAAATACAATTAAAAAATCAAGGTTTGCTTCTAGATAAATATATATGAAAATTGCACTATAGATTAAAAAATTAGTTGGGTAAGTGGTAATTTTGATAAAGAAAATAAAAAATAAATTAAAGTAATGTAGTTAGAATATAAATAAGTTCAAAGACATTTTAATTTTGTTTGATTCCATGAAAAAAAAAAAAAAAAAAAAAGCATTTTAAGAATGTTGAATGATCAAGAAATCACATATCCATATTTGAATTCCATACAATCTTTATCTTTTTTTAAAGATTTGAATTCTTTACGATCTTCTTATAGAGTGTGAATTTCTTCTACACATTACTAACTCTCACATTAAACTTGAAGTATTCTACATACGAGTCTCTTACTCGCTTACACTTTCCACATATGGCGCTAATGAGCAAACATACCAGAGAAATTCAGTATTTCAGGAGATTTCAATAGATCCAAAAAGTCATGGCAAGCACAAAACTTATGTAAGATTGACACCATCTTCAACCCAAAACCTTAACCTTGTGTTTGGATGGGAAATTTCAATAATTCCAAACAATTGAAATACTTAGAAATTGAATTCTTTTCATTTTCTAAATGACTTGTTTGCACAAGATAATTAAAATACCTTACATTTCAATTATTTTGTTTGGATAGTGAAATTTAATTTCTCTTTTAAGATGAAAATTAATTTTACAACTTTTTTAAAATTAAAATTTTTAAATTAAACTTTACAAAAAAATATCAGTCAAATTTAAATATTAAAATAATATTTAATAATTTAATTTTTTAATATATATATACAATTCAGTTCGACGTGGTCCACTAGTGAAATTTCAATTCCCTTTTATTTTTAGGATATTTCAAATTCTATTATTTTAGTTATTTGAAATATTTTCTTAAAATTTCTAAATTTGAATTTCTTTCTAATCTTCTTATCCAAATATGTCATTTTTCTTCAAAACATTTTAAAATTTTTAAATAAATGAATTGTGTTCTTAAATTACCTCATTCAAATACACTATTAAATTTTTTTGGTGTTTTTTTTAAATTAAATTTTATCTAGTTCTCTTTTATATTTGATAAAATGTTTCATTGATTAATAATAATTACAAGTATCATACATATGTATTGTCATTTATGACTAATATCAAATATGTAAAATCATTTATATTTAATTTTTTTTTCTTTTTAAAATAAAATACAAATATTCTTCGATTCTAAATTGTTTATGATTTTTTCTAAGTATCTTATTTCTTCCATTCCTAACTTTATTATGTATTTTATATCTATTATTCATAACTTAAAAAAATGTAAATACAAGAAAAAATTATTGATAAAGAGAATATTATCGACAAATACTCCTTTTAAGAGATGAATATTTTCTAAAATAAAGGCTTTACAGAAAATGTCATTCTCGTATCATTAAGTAGATAGATGAATTATTTTTCCTGCACTAATAAGTTTTACAAGCACTTCTGCATGCAGAATAAGAAATCCAAACATAATCCCTTAGATTCGATTGTCATTTTCACGTGTGGTTGAATTACATACATTAAAGCTCTTTTATTATATCGACAGATAAGTCACCATATGATAAAAAAATATTGCTTGTTCTAACTAATAAAAGTTGTGGAGCTAAAATAATCTAAAAATATTTAATTAATTAATTAAAAAGTAAAGAAAAAATAGTAAGGAACGAAATACAAAAGAAATGTCTTTTCATATACTTAAACCAAAATTTAATAAATTATCTTGTACCCAATTTAAAAAATAATTTATTGGATAATCAAAAATAAAAAACAATCATATACTAAGGACAATAAAATTATTTAAGTTTAGTTTTAAAATTAAAAATACATAAAGAATAATTATAATTTGTAACAACTTAAGTATTTTAATTTTTTTTATGAGATTGTGTTTGATGTAAAATTTTATAATGTTTTAAAAAAACATTATATATTACTTCTCACAACAAATATTTGGATCCGACATAGAGAGTGTTTACTAGTTTTTTTTTCTTACTTATATTAATTTTTTTATTTATTTTTCTTCAACTAAAAACATCTTGCCTTTATTGTTTTCTTTTTAATTTCTAATCACATTTGCTATTTTGGTTTTATATTTTTTGAAGATACAGAATTGTTTATGCTTCATGTATTCAGAAATCTTTTACCTCACTTGTTGAAAACTTGGGCTCAAAGAAAAATAATTCATATCTTTTTCCATAAAGAAAGTGGGTGATGAAAACAAAGGCATGGTGATGAATGCAGAGATCCATGGATTGCAGTGTGCTCACAATTGGTCCCAAACCTCCATTACTCCTCTCTCTCACATTTTCACGCATGGATGCTTGCAAGGAGTAAAGGTGGCTTCAAAGCCTCCACTTCATAACTCATTCCATCATTCTAAAACTATATTAATTAATTTTACTTTATGGATAAACATTTGTTATTTATATTATTTTTTCTACTTTTTGTGTACGAACAAGATATTCAACAACAAAGAAAAATAAAATGATTAAATAAAAGAACTCCTGAACATTTAGCGATCTTAGATGTATCGATATAATAATCTTGTTTGGAAGTTTCACAAACATTCCCAACTTTAGTTTCATGCATTTAAGGATCAATAATCTAACTTCACACCATTTGATTGACACTTTAATGAAGTGTTTGTTGGTAAAATGGAGATGGAGACTTTGGATTTCTATTGCAAAGTGTTCCAATCAAAGTATTGAGGATGAAGGGTTTTATGCCAAGTGCAGATAAAAAGTTGGTAAGAGTATTAAATACAGGGGTGACTCAAGATTCTAGGAAGCCTAAAGCAAACTTAAAAAATAAAGTTTTTTTATTTATTAAAAAAAATTATGTTAAAATATATTATAATTTTATTTAAAATTTATTTTTTGAGTTTTTTGTAATGCAAAATTATTTATTAAATTATCGTAATTAATTTTATTTAATATTTTTTAATAGATAATAAAGTTAATCCATTTAATCTTTGTTGAGACATTCTTGATCTTAAATAAGTTTTTATTATCTTTAGTTTTGAAAAACTTCTTTCAGCTGAAAAATGATACTGGAATTATTAACATTATTTTATAAGTTATATATGCATTTAGAAAATAATTTATTCTTTTTATATAATTAAGAATGTCAATTGGTTTATTATTTTCTAATCCTATAATTTCCTTTAACATATTTAATTCCGAAAATAAATCACAGTTCTTAACACGCTACACACACACACACACACACATATATATATATATATATATATATATATATATATATATATATATTCATCACATCAAATAATATTTTCATAAATCCAATTCAAACATGCAAGCTTTGTGGACTTTGATTTTGAAAAAGTTGATTGAAGATTACAAATTTGAAAGAAAGAAATTAGAGTTTATCTAGAATTAGGGTTGGAAATGAAAAGTCACAGAGGAAAAAAAGAAGAAGATAGAAATCAGTTGGTAAGATAATAAAGATAAAAAAGTTCTGGATTTTTTTAGCTATAGTATTAATTAACAAATCTTTTTTTTCTAAAAAAAATTATGATTTATTGAGAAGAGTGTTTAACTCATTAAATATTATTTTTAGTATCAATAAAAATTAACAAACAATTATAATATTTTAATTAAATTTTATTCTCAAACATAATTTTATAATTAATTTAATAGGATATATTAGTACTAAAAAAATGTTTTTGGAGTCTTTTTTTAGGAGTTTGGAGCCTTTTTTTTAGGGATCTAAAACGAGTGTTTTACTTGCTTAGGCCTTAAGCCGGTCCTGATTGAATATTGAAAACTTAGATTTAATCTTAGTTTTCTTATGATTATGAAACCCAAATGTATTGTTTAATTGTAGTTTTTTTAAAAGTGAAATTATACATACAAAAATTGATAATCTTAAAATAAGCATCATAATTCTCAGTTTTGATTCAAATTTATTTGTTTTTTAAAATGTTTTAAAAAAACTTCAACTATAATATAATCTATTATATAACTTAACATAATTAGTTAAGTAATTGCTTATTTTTAGTATTAATAAATTATTTTTAAATTGGTTTCAAAATAACAATGTATAATTAATTGATTATTCTAAAATAATTAATTAAGTGATTCTTGTTTAATTAACTGAATATATAATTGATTATTTCAAAAATGTTATACACATTTTAATTGATTATATAGTATAAACTCAATTAATTTGTTATAGTTGTGTTTTCATAAATAATAAACAACAATACAATTAATCAAGTTTTTTTTTTAAATTATTTTTATAAAAATAATTGAAATGTTTTCTTGGGATCTAACAATTACAATAAATATTTAAACACTCCTGAAAACTGAAAACATTGGATTTATATTTATATCTTTTTTTTTTAGATATTTTGTGAATATTGATTGTATTACTTTTTAATTTAATCTTTTAGATATTTGTAGTTACAAATTATCTCTTTTTAAGTTGAGTGGATTATAATTGGATGTAGAATCCAATATATTCAAACCATTTTAAAAATCTTTTGTGTTTTTTCTCTTATCTTTATCTTCTATTTATTTATTAATATATGTGTTATTTCTCTAAAAATTCAAATCTTTGATTCAAACCAATAAAATCAAAAATAGTTTTCTAAGTGTTAATAGAGAAAAAAAAGTTTAAAACATCAAATACAACCTATTCTTACTTATAATTGATTTCTAAACTTAATAAAGAAAAATATTCACAAAATGTACCTATTCTTACTTATAATTGGTTTCCAAACTTAATAAAGAAGAATAATTCACAAAACGTTGTATGGTCAGTACTAGAATACCCTCTATAGTATTATATTAAAATTTTTAAAACATTAAAAAAGTAAAAATTATACTAAGATGTTTTTGAGGGATATAGATTAAGTGTTACTATAACATTTTCTCTTAACAAAACTCTTTCGTAGTGATCAATATATTGTTTCATTTTCTTTTCATGTCTCATGCTCCATTGTGTATAATGCTCTCATTGCTCCATCATCCACCCTCCTAACATCTTTAGTTGAAGTTGGAACATGTCTATTTATTGTATATAAGTCCATTTGTCTCATCAACTCCAGATTAAAAGGTAGAGTATCCTGAGATAAAATTTGACATGTTGAATTGGAATACATTTACTTATTATTGTTAGGAATTTAAATCTGAGAGTAAGAGTAAAAGTTTCATATTGAGTAGAAATGATAAAGTTGAGTTGTATATAAAAAAAACAAAGACCCATAAACATTGAACTTTAAGGTTTTATGTTGGAAGTAGTGTTAGATTGAAAGTAACCCTAACTATTATTAGACTTTAACACAACAGCACAGTTACGAATCAATCTTTTTCCTTTATTGACTTAAAACTAAAGAGTCGTGTACCCTCAACTAGTTCAATCACAATATAGGATCACCAAGATATCAATCTCTTGATCTAAGAGACTAAAAATCAAGTATATCCTAGGACCAACCACACCTTCACAAGAACAAGACCCACCTATTATATTGGGATATTTGTGGAAGTGCGATAAAGGAAACTAGAATTATTTCATGCCAAAAAATGATGGGTAGCAAGTGACTTTCTTTTAGAATTCAATATATTGAATGTACCAATTTCACTAACTACACAAGACTTTAAAAGTAAATCCTTGACATTTATAAATAAAGAAAAGATCCCCATAAAAAAAAAATCATTTTTAAATGCTCCAATCCATATCTCCCATTGACTATAACACTTAAAAATAAAACAAAACTCATTTATTTTATAAAAATAATTACATATTTAAACAAGATATCATGCTATTCCACTCTTTAATTATTTCTTTTATCTCAAAACCTATTGCATTTTACTTTGTGTTTAAACAAAAGTGTTGATCATTATAAATCTTGTAAGTATGAGTTAAAAATTTAATATTTTTTTATGAAGATTTACCTTTATTTATATTTAATTTACCCCTATACAAAAATAACTAACTCTTCAACTCTTAGTTGGATGCAATTGCTTGGTATTATCATATTATGCGCTGAAAACATGGAGATGTTTCATGTAGTGGGTTGGAGCCCAATTGCACTGAGTATGAAATCAGAAGTTGAAAACATGCAAGTTGGATTTATTTAGGTTAACTAACGACACCACACCCCACACAAATAATAAGAATCATCATTTTTCACATTACTTCATTTTATCCTTTTTATTTATACTTATTTTTAAGACCATTGATATAATTTTTTTCTTAAAAGTAGTAACGGTTAAACGATACATAACGATATATATTTGAGTGTAAAAAGAAGTATATAACTGAAAAAGTGTGTAAAAAAATATCTATCCAAACAATGAAAGAGTTTAATATTCTGACCAATATCAATTGGAAATTTCATTGTATATTTTGCAATCTTGATGAAGTGCTTTAATTTTATTCTGTTTGTAAAAAAGAGGTTAAAGTGAAGAGAAATAGAGAGGGTTGTTAAAATATTTGATGTTATGCATGAGTGTTGATAAAACAATGATTGTGTCCCTTTACTTGTATGAATAAAATGATTTGTGTTTAACTTCTCAACTGAAAAAGTCAAAAGCTCATAACTAACCCATGCGAGGTATGAGCATTGGTCCACCTAATCAAAGCTCCTCTTTGCTTGCATTCCATCATAATAATGGTTAGTGAAGCTTTTTTTCTTTTGTTTTTTCATTACATGGAGATGATAGCGTGAGGACAAAAAAGTGGAAATGTTAACCATAGTTTCATAGGCATGGAACTTTGCCATCATGAGACTCACCTTGCTTCTTTCTTGCATGGGAACAAAGAGGGAACACCATTGTAATATCGATGGATTTTACTACCAATAATGTCTACTTATTCTCTCTTTATCAAGAGAGAAATCACTTTCTATGAGGGAAAAACAATGTTTTATATGATTTTATTCTTTTAATTATTTATCAAAATTGTGTTTCATTTTTGAGGTAAACTCTAGATTTATTTTATCCTTCTACTTTATAAACTCATGTAAACGATCTTTGATGATGTGTCAAAATTCATTTTTATCTCTTTATTTTCTTTTTACATAATTTTCTATTTCACTAATATCTATCTCTTAAGTTTTTTTCATTCTTTTTTTTTTCATTTTCTCTTATTTTTCTTTTCTTAAATATGTTTTTATTTGTCATCAAAGATTATTTACACTCATTTATAAAATATAAAAACGAAATAGGTTCAAAATTTATTTCAGAAACAAAACACAATTTTCACAAATAATTTAAAGACTAAAAATATATTTAATCATATTTTATTTATAATTTTTGGGTAGTTATTGAAATGAAGTTAGTGATGATAAATAAGAAAATGAGAAGGAGTTAGATATGGTAGTTGCTATTTGTTGTTCTCGTGATCCAAAAAATGGGTATTAATAAATTCAGTAGTTTTGGATGAATTACAATGTGTACGTAATACGTATAAATATTTATATAATTTTCCGAACTTATGTCCGTGAATAATGCACCACGCACACAAAATTAAAATTAAAAGCCAGAGAGGACAAGAACACACGTGAATCTATTAATATTTATATATAAAAAAAAACAGAGCAAACCATGCTTCTATACGATTAATATGATATCATTCTTTTTTAAAAAAAAAATATAAATAAAAGAGCGGAGATTTCGAATATATAAATAATAGTAATAGGGAGAAAAATAGTTTTAATAAAGGATTACATGGAAAACAATGTTTAAATATTCAAGTTTATCCCATCAATATAGGTGATAAACAATTCTTAATTTTAGAAAATAAAATACAGTATTATTTATAAAGTATAAATTGTAAAACGAGTAAAATAATTCATTAATTTTTTAAATAAATTATTTTTATTGTAATTTTCCTAATTGTAAAAATACTAAAAAAATCAATTACTTCATATTTGTACACTCAATTTTGTAATTGAAAAAAAAAATAATATGAGAGTCATCCCTGATTATGAGTTTCTTGGACATTGTTAGGTTTTATTTTGATGTTTTAGTTTATGGATGTTCAAGACATGGTTTGATTCAATTTTGGACTAAAAAGTCATTCAAACTAATAAAAATCATGTGTTATGCAGTTTAGTTAAATTAAAATTGTTTACGCAATCCCAACCAAACCAAACTTTTGTGATTAGGGTTAGTTTAATTTTTGCAATTTTAAAACAATTTTTCTATGTATTATTTGTTGAACAATCATTTAGATTAAAAAGTTATAAATAAATAAATAAATTTAAAATAATATTTCATGTTATTTATTATCAAACATTATATTTTAAAATCAGAAATTTACAATAAAATAGTCAAGCAGAAAAGTTAATTAATTCTATAATATATTAATTAAAAAGTTAACTACAACAAATAACATTATATTTCCAATAAAAGTGGCACGAAGAGTAATTTCAACTGATAAATACAAAGATCTATATGCTATGCAAATTAAATTGTACTGTAATAAAATTTAATCAATAGCTCACTTTCAATAAATGAAATTTTTATTTACATTTTTAAAAAATAAACATAACATGAAATAAATGAATATAAAGCTGACTTGGTTTGAATCTGAGTCAGATTTGAATCCCAAACCACCAACGTAATCAAATCGTGCAGTTCGGAGAAAAAAAAAAGAAACAATCTGACGAGATTCGATTTTTCACGGTTTGCAATATTTGGTTTGGTTTTATATTTTTAAATTCGATCGCTTCACTAGGAAATCTCTAATTCAATTATTTTCTCACAAATTTATATTAACAAAACATATCAAGAGACAAGAGGATAAGTATTTATAAATCTTCTATAATTTTAACTTTAAGTTATCTACAGGAATTTTTTTTTCTATTTTTCATATTGTTATTTTATCTTCAATATTTTAAAACAAAAATATATATAATATATATATATATATATATTATATATTCTTATTTAATATATTTTAAAATAAAAATAAAATATAAAATAAATTGTTCAAAATTTAAAAATATTTATAATACTTTTATATATAATTATCTATTTTTTAATATAATAATAAAATTAAAATAATTTTTTTAAAATTTTAAAAATAATTATAAACATTTCAAAATAAACTATTAGAAAATTCTAAATCATACAAAAAGATGAAGTATTTCTTTTCCATTAATATATATATATATATTAACAACTACAAATACCAAAACTCTACTATATTTCCGTATTAGATACAAAATTACGTATTAGAACTTCGGTCGATTTACATATATGATAATTAGTAAATAAAAATTGTAATTCTCTAATTTTTTAAAGTAGATAGTTTGTGTGTGTTTAATATATTTAATTGTGAGTTTGCTATTGTGTTTCTATTTTCATTTTCTTGTTTTGCTGCTAATAATAAAAATAATGTAAGATAAATATGACTTAATTTAGCTAATTCAAAATTTATAAGAAATTATACAAAAGATAATTTTAAAATATTAAATTAAATGGTTTTAGTGTTAGAGAAAAATAATTTTAGAATATATATAATAAATTAAATGGTTTTAATGTTAGATCGAATACTTAGGTTAAAACTTAAGAGCATATAAATATTATAATTTGATTTACACTATAGAGAATTCATGTCACCTATAATATATTATAGAATATAAATGTAAAAATTATAAAAATCATATTTTAAAAATATAAATTAAAATTTTAGTTATTTAATTATTTATTTATAAGCTTTTTATCTTTTTAAGTTATTTCTTATCTTTTTTCTCGAGTAGATATACTAGTTAACAGGTGATTATATTTTTGTTGTTTTCAATATATTAGAATATTTTTTAAATAAGTTACTCTTTTACTCCGAATAATTTCTAATTCTTTTTACTAGTGAATATTTTAGAGTTTCACATATTTAATTAATTGTAAAAGTTTCTATTTCAGTTGGTTCAACTTATGATTAGTAGTGTAGTTTGTTAGATGGTATATATTTAAGTTTTTGGAAATTGTGTGCAATGTAAGTTTTTTTCTTATTTTCTTATTTTTGGAGTTGTTATTACTAGATAAGGGGGTGTTGCATCAAATTATTTAGTCTCTTTGGGTTTTTTTTTATAAAATCCTTAACCGTATGTCAATAATTAAAAGTTATTTAAAACAAACAAATTGTAGTAATTTGGTTTAAGATTGATAATAGTAAAATTGTGTATACAAATAGGTTTATCTATTTAAGTTCACAACATAAATTCATACGGTAAAAACTTGTTTGTTTAGTTTGAATTTTAAACACTGGGTCAAACGGGTTAGTCCGTAATCACAAAGATACATTTATATTTTTTATCATTAATTTGTATAACAATAATTTACTCAATCCATTAAATAATGTACATTCAACAAAAGCAAAATAAATAGATTTTGGGTTGAATTAGGCTTGATGATAACAATAGAAGAAAAAAATATATTAGATTTTGGATTGAATTACATTTGGAGATAACTTATAGAAGTAATAAATATTGGATTTTGGATTGAATTTGACTTGGTTCTATGGATTGCGAGTACCTCACTAAAACCGTTTAACCCGCGAGCTGTGCGAACCGAGTAAAAAATTTGTGCTAAAAATTTACCAAAATATACAAGTTTGCATTTGTGCATGTTGCGGTTAGTATGGATGGTCCACAAAATTTTGCCTAAATACCCAACTCTAGATAATAACCATGTATATATTAACTAGTTGATAACAAAAATTGTGGATTTGATTGCAATAACATGTTGAACTTGAAGTCTAAAATATGTTATACCAAATAGAAATTTTTACATGTGAGCTGAACGTTCTTTGTACATTTTTTTTGTTAGTTCTACATATGTAATATTCAAATAATTTCATTTGTTAGTTTCAAGTACAAAGAATTATTACTCTAGCATTCATTTGATTCATTTGGTCACTCAAGCAATATAACTTCTTACTTAGGTTGTACCTTGAAGTTTGAGTGAGATGTCAAAACAATGTACTCTTCTTTGAGGCTCTCGTCGCTCAACAATTGGTCATTGCTTAACCGATTAAGAGTTAGTGACTTGAAGTACTTTCTAGATGTTTGCGGCATGGGTAATAAGTCTCATCACTCATGTGCAATTTGAACATTTCAGAGATAGAGAAGGGTCAATGTTGATTCTCTCTTCACTATTGGGAGCATATTGTTCAAGTTCTAGCTTTATTGCTTAAGCGCTATAAGTTGATAATCAAGCGTCACTCTCTTGATTCAAGCTAGGAAGATGCCAAATCAATTCTCTCTCCCACAAATGTATTTCCAAAGTTTTGAGATGATGCTCAAACGATATATCATATCGCTCAAGTGAGAGTTTTGTCATTTAAGATACATGAAGTTTTGCCCAAGTGATATACTCACAACTCAAGAGCTACTCCCTGTTGGTCTTAAAATTTAAGTTTAAAATTTAATTATACATGGTTGGTTGATTTATTTGAGCACTCATTATTTTATTCCTCATGTATTTATGATGTAAGTTGGTTTAACAATATTGATGTACAATCACTGAGTACAATTAATGATGATGTTTTTAGTAATGACCGTAATGGTGTTATTGAATTGATATTATTATGTAGGTAGTAAAAAGGGAGGTATTATGAGATGACAATCAATCCCACCTCCATGAGGATCGACCTCTACTTGGTCAAGTTTGATAGAAAAAAATTGAGTTGACCGAGTTTGAATTTGGGTTTTTTCAATAAAAATTTTCAAGCTTAGGATAGAGGACGTGTAGTGTATTTTTACCTTACTATTTAATCTTATAATCCCTAAAATATTATCCATGTCACCCCTCTATTTAATTCTCACATTAGACACCCTCTTCTCTTTCTCCTTACATGATTCAAGCAAATCACCACACCACCACCTTTTTCCTTCTCCCACCATTCACTCACCCATTTTTCAAACCCTTATGGTAGCTAAGTAATTACTCCTAATATTTTTTTTTCTTTTTTGTTTTATGTTTTCATATCTCTGCAATTGACACAACAAAACCACAAACAATCATCTTGTGTAATTTCTCTTATATTATGTCTGGAGTGGATATCATTAACTTTTTTCTTCTTCATTCCAACTCATATTCTTCTTCACTCATTTCAATTTATTTGTATCCTTATCTTGTGTGTGTGCTTTCAGTTCTTTTTGTTGGGTTTCTATAATTATTGTATGAAATTCTTTTAGGAATTGAATGTTTTATTTTCTTAATGAATCTTTTGAACTCTATCTCTCTTAACTCATCTGAGACGAGTGCAAGGTGAAGATGGGTATGGGGGATCCAATTTCTAGTCTTAACAAGGGGTGGAGACAAGAATGATGAACAAAGTTAGTTAAGGGACAAAACTCATCTCACCTTTTCTTCATGTCACGGGTCGGTATTACCAAGTTCATGATGTATTGTGTGAGTACTCACTACTACAGAATTAGCAATCAACGTCGTCATTCTACGTCGGTTTAAATACAAACGACGTAGAATGTTTGATTTGACCATTCTACGTCGGTTGTAATCTATAACCGACGTAGAATGTTTTTAATTCTACATTTTACGTCGGTTAGTTGCAGAGTCGACGTAGAATGTCAATAGTACTACGTCGGTTGTTTCTTAACCGACATAGAATGTAGAATTCAAAACATTCTACGTCGGTTATAAATTACAACCGACGTAGAAACCCCTTTAAAACCTATTCCCCCTTTTCTTTTTCACTTTTCGTACTGTGGTCGACCCTCGAAGCTCTGCTCTCCGTCCTCTCTGCGCGCTCCGTCTTCCTCGTCGCCCCCTGCCGTGCTGCCCCTGTCGCTGCCGCCCCTGCCGCCCTTCCTCCTTGGGTTTTGTCGTCACTGCTGCCGCCCTCCTTGCATGTCGCCGGTGCGCGTTCCTCCTTGCGCCTTGCCTCATCCTTCGCCGCCACCGTCACTGTTGTCGCTGCTGTTGCCGCCAGGTTAGTGGGTTTTTTATTATTTTTATTGTTTTTTGTTTTGTAGATAGTGTTTGTATGATTAAGTTATTGAAATGGCTGTAGATGATTGTTCTGATGATCTGGCTGTGCCCATGGGACTTTATTTGATGTTGTTTATGTATTTGATTTTGTATAAAAATTTGGATTTAGTCAAATAACAGAGGAATTAGGACAAAAACCGTATGCAAAATGATGCAATTAGGACAAAAGAACCTGCAACTATGAAATTTCTAAGATGTAATGGCCTGATAATTCTCTGTTTGGTACGACACAACTCCACAAATTTTTTCAAAATTTTCTGACAAGTGCAAGTTAGTCACATAAATGGCCAAAATTTAGGAAAATAGGTAAAAAATAGTAAAATAATAAAAAAGTTATAGTAAATGGAGGATTTTTGAAATTTTTTTTCCGAAGCCAACAGCTTCGTTGCGTCTTTTCCAAAAACTTTCATTTTTTACGCATCTCCATCCGAGGTCTGTAGCAAAAGTTACGATCGTTTGAAATTTTTCTACACCTAAATTTTGTATTTTCAAAACTATGATTATTTTGGGGGATGTGAGGCCTCTTTATTCAAGTACACATCAAAAGAACATAACACAACTAAAATTAACAGAAAATTCAATGTCTAACTATTTTTTATGATTTTTTCAAGATCAATTAGATCCATCCAATAATGCTATTTTTACATCAATCTTTCTTTTTTTAAATTGTTCTTCTAAGACAAAGCATATAGAAATTAGACATCATTTCATTAGAGATCATATAGCTAAGGATTGCATTATAGAATACATAGATACAAAACATCAATTAGCTGATATCTTCACCAAACCTTTGCCTAGAGAGTCTATCTTTGAAATTTAGCTATTTGAAATGTATTATATATGAAATTGTGGCTGGTTTATTTGATATGCAGGTACTAAAATTTAGGGAAAATGAACAAATTAGAAACTGAATTGCAGTTTTAGAAGACACTTTCAACGTCGGTTGTACGCACAACCGACGTTGAAAGTTTGGTCCACTTACAACGTCGGTTATGTCTATAACTGACGTTGTAAGCTATGTGATTTTCAGCGTCAGTTCAAATTGAACCGACGTTGAAAATATTACTTTTAACGTTTCCTTATTCAACGTCGGTTTTGGGACCGTCGTGAAATTATCCCCAAAACCGACGTGGATTCCGGTTTCTGTAGCAATGACTAAGTTAACAAATATTACATTGTGTTGATACATTGAGTTATACAAACAAAGGTGAAGTGGTGAGAGCCAATTAAATTTTTTGACATCAAATTGTGAATGAAGAGTCAACCATATTTATGTATGAAGAATTATATATAATGAAAGAAGATATATTATCAAACTAACTAAATATTACTCATAGTATTAGTTTTTTAGTCCAAACTTAATATTTATATGTCAAACATTATTAATATTAATAAGATAAATAACTTTAGTAAACTTAATGTGTAATGATATATACATTAATATTAATTATATGTTTAGGGATAGTTAGCTTTATATTTTACTTATGTTTTATGATGTATTACCATAATAGATTATTCTGTCAAAACACGTGTGGAAAGATATGTAAAGCTTATATTATTTCCTTTATTTGTTCTTTTTGTTGTTTATATATATATATATATAGTTATGTAATTATAATAATTAGGTTTCACATGTACTAAATGACTGAAAACGGTAGCTAATTAAACTTAAAAGTATATAGTTTCTTGATGTGTTACACAACCAAAGTTAACTTAGCTGTTTAACTTCACATTGAATTTTTTAAAATCAGGTTGAAATAATGTTCATTAAATTTTCAAAATTTTTGTTTCAGAATGAGAATTTAAGAGGCAATAATCGATTATAAGTTGAAACCATTTTAGATTATAAAACTTGGTATTCAACTAAATTTCACTACTAACTTAACTTTATAAGATGAATATTCAAACATAAAAACATCATTTCTAAATCAATTTCATCAAAGTCAATTTTGCAAATACTAATAAACATTACTGAAGTATAAAGTGTTAAATAAATAACAATTTTAATGTGAAAACTAAGAACAACACAAAAGCATTGATGTAAGAGTATATAGGGTTTTGGTGTAGTTTGACTGAGATGGAGATTAGCAATTTAATGCATTCCAACACGTTAAAATTGTACGTGAAATCTGCACACTGTGTCACATGCACCAATAGATGCATTCACATGTTGCCCATTATGCCATTATCTTTCTTTCAAATTTCTTTGTTATTATTTGGTTAATGGGTTGGCAAGTCTTAGGGTTTGACTCGGTTTCTCACACACTTTCAAAGAATCCTAATTCGCAACAAGGAAAGGAAAATTAGGGCAAATGAGCAGCAAGATGTGGCATGGATTGAGGAATGATTTGTTTGTCAAAAGTAGTTTGGTGTGGGAACTGGTTGGAGATTGCTGTCTATTTCTTTTTCTTTTCCAAAAATTAGAAAAGTGAAAAGTTTTAGTTATGTGTTTGATTCTAGAGAAACTCTCAAAAGATATGTAGCTGTGAAAAGACATATATTTTAGAATAAAACACATAAAATTTGTTTTTTTATATTGTAATACTTATATAATTAAATACCATGGAAAACAGGGAAATTAAATAAAGAACATGTGTAAATTATGCTGTGTAAGTTTAAGATATCATAATCATTAATCATTCGTCTTACGAAGTTATAGAGAGCTACGTTGCATAACTTGTCGTAAACGTGTTTAGTTAGTAGATTTATAGGTTGATTAGTTTACCCACACAAAAATTTTAAAAAATTATTATTTTAAAAGAGAAAAAAGAAAAATCATTTTCTAAATTTTTATTAATAAATTTTTAATTCCTTTAAGGGAAGTTCCTTATCCGATGCTATAAACAACAGAAATGTGAGAAATATTTGTTATTTACAAAGTTCATTTATTATTTGTCTAAACAGTATATATTATTAAAAAAATTATCTCCTTCTAGAATTATTAATACATTAATAATAAAACTATTTAATTGATTCGGATCACGTTGGAGGAGATGAATGAAAATTGTGATAATTTTTTTTCTACCGATTTTAGAAATTTAAACTCTGATACTCCTAATTAAGTAAATTAGAACAATCCCACCTATTGAATTATACATACTTGATTTGAACATATATTATAGTACATAGAAAAATATTAAATGATTTTTTTTCTAATTAGTGAATATTTTTTCAATAGTATAGTATTGAGATAGTGGAAAATTAAAAAAAATCAACAATAATTTTCTTCATCATTGTGACAATGACTTAGAAAGAAAAGAATTTTATAATAATACTATAGTGTATATATATGTGTGTGAAGTAGTTTTTTTGCCATGTGGCCCATGCTCATGGTTTTGAAAGATAAGTAAAACAAAACATCGAAAACTGAATAATTCTCATATGTGAGACTTGGGTTAAAGTCAAATTTCCTCATTTTGCCTAAAGAAAATAAAAAGTGATCAAAGATCACAAGTCAAACTCAACCCTTTGTGTTTTAAGAGGAACAAATTACAAGGTAGTGACTAGGGAAAAATACAAAGACAACATTTTTTATTATTGTTTATTTTGTAATGAGAAATATGATTTGTATAACAATTCATACCATATTTTTTTTTTATCTATCATTATGACATATAATAATTATGTGAAAGAAAGAGATAAACATAAAAAAAATTGATAAATTTTCTCTTTACAAGTATTTAGTTTACATCTCTATAATTAATTAAGACAAGTGTGTTGTAAACTTCTAATGTCTCCATCTACAAATATCCACTTGAACAAGAGATATTTGTTAATAAAATATAATATAATATTTATATATTATCAATATGAAATATTAATTATTTTGTTGATGACTAATACTTATAGGGAAAATTGGTTCGTTATATTTAATAAAGTTACTATTTGTTTATTTACAAAACTTAAACACGATATTCTATTACCAAAAGTTTAATTAAGATTACTCTATTAATAACTTGATGACCATAGAATTTATAATTACATTTCACAACTAGTAGACATTTAAGTACAATTTATTTTGAAAGTATTTAGACTTGGAAAGACATGAAACATATGCATATGCACTTTTTTATTATATTATTCAAATAGATTAATTAAGGTTATTTTTAGGTAATAACTTACTTTAAACACTCAACCATTTATTTTCATTATTAGTTTTTTTAAGTGAAAAAGTAAACAATTATTTCTGAGAAACAGATCTAACAAGAGAAAGAAAAACATAGAAAAAATTAATAACCGACACCTATAACTTATAAAAAAACATATTTTTTTATATGTTCCTAATTGAGTAGGTTGAATAGTATTTGATTGTAACAACTTCATCTATCTACTCGAATATGTTACAATCATAAGTTTGAACTTGTTATAGACCTACCCCACTCAAAACAAACGGTAATATATGTCAAGTTTCTATCAAGAGAATAAAATATAAAACACCAATTTCTAATTTTTCACATAATTAAATAATGCTATTATATTATTTCTAACTGTAACAAAAAATAAAAATAAAAAAAAGAGTGTAACTTTATTGGTAAGGGAATAATAGTCGTCAAACTCATTAATCTTCAAAACAAAGTCACTGCCCGTGATTAGCGCGCATCTTCAACGTACGTTTCCGCGGAATCAATCTCGCAAATAAAAAATTTCACTAACCAAACAAAAAATTCACCATTATTCTTTTTCTTCCTTTTCCATTTTATTTAACCAATTTTAAGTATTTAGGCTCTTCTCTATCACGTCAAATATTATAACATTTAATTTCATTATGTGACTAAGCTAAATTCCACCATAATTTTAACCAATAATTTTAAAGAAGTAAAATAAAATATTTAAATTAAAGCACTTTTATTCAATAATTTCAGAAAGTTAAAATAATAAATTAAAATTAAAATTAAAATGTCATTTTTCTTAGAAGAAAAATATTGGAAACGATAGATTTAGTGAGATTAGTAGTGGATGTGTTGTTCGTTGGTGAGACTAAGTGGTTTATAATATAAACCAAAATGAAAAGTTTCTTACTAGATAATAAAAAAAAGTGATTAAATAAATAATTGATTTAGGTTGTTGTTTATAGTTGTCTTTATTGTTACGCGTTGTGTGTGCATTTTGGGCGTGAAATCAGCAGTAAACTGTGAGATTTGTGTTTTGTTTTGTTTTGTTTTTATCCAAATATCGTACGGCCCCAACTCCCGGGGATATCTTCCTCTGTGTCTGTCCCCACCCATTCCTGGCGTGGTCCCCACTTTCTCTACCCACCACTCTCTATTTATTACGCATATTCTCTCTTCACTTATTATCTCATCCATTCATTCCTATTATTCCTATTATGCAATCCATATGATAATATTCACCCAATTAATTCTTTTCTTTTCTTTTTTTCACATCTCATGCATCCATCACTGCATCTCAACCATAGTTTTTGGAGCATTTGATGGGGGAATTGTTGTTTTAAACAAAAATAAAATTAGATGGAATAGTTCATACAACAACTACATAACTGTTTTCTTTTCTTATTGTAGTTTCTTCACAAAATATACATCATAAATACATGGATTCTCATTCAATAATAATAATAAATTTTTATACCCATTAACTGTAGTTGGCAATACTTTCTTTAAGTTGATGGTGTGTAATAATATAAAATATAAATAAAATTACCAACATGTTTACTTGTTTATAGGTTAAATTAAAATATAAGATCATAATTACTATGTTATAGTGTCCAATTATAATCATCTTTGACTACTATTTAGTTTTTTTCTGGCTACTTAACTATGCTAACTTCAACCATAATCAATTGAATTGTGATGTAAGAAAATCCAGTTCCTTCTTGGACAGCCAATGATACATGAAAACAACATCAATTGCAACCACATCAAAATCAACCCTCTTATAAGAGAAGCAAAAAAAAAAAAAAAAAACAACAATAAACATGTATTTATACAATTGCGTCTTGTGAGGTACATATTAACTATATATATAGTAGTCAATTAGAGGTGGAATTTTAAGTTGATTATTTGTATATATATAATTTTCATTCTAAATTGAAGAGTTTAGATTCGGATAAAATTATTTGATAATGTATATAGTTTACTATTCTATTATATTCTACTCTACTGCATTTTGAAATGTTGTTATTTGAATTACAAGTGATGGAAAAAATGTAAATAACTAGTTTTGCTAAAAAAAACAACATATATATTACATAAGTTGTAGTATTCATGTAGTATGTGTACTTTCTATATTGATAATAGACATAATCAATATATAAAAAGATTTTAAAATTTTCTTTCTAAAAAAATAACATAATACATTAATTGGTGGTGTAAATTATGTATCATATTTCGATCGGTTGATAATCTGTGTATAAAGTGTCTATTTTCTATATGGTAGTATAAAGACTTGGGTTGTTATGAGTATAAGAGGAAGTTTAACATGTTATTTTAAATGATAAAGTTGTATATATATATGATAGAAAGGAAATTTTTTCTAAATTTTCATCTTCTCTAATCTCTTTAAGTTTTAATATGATTATTTCTCTTTTTTCTCTTCAGAAACTATTAGCTATTAGCTAGAAGACTTAAAACAATTCGTGAATAACATTTTATGAGTAAGTTTTTCTTTTTCCTTATATCTAAATCTAATTCTTTTTATATTCATTGTATGGATAAAGTTATGTTGTCACGTGTAAAAAAAAATATCTATGTTAGTTTAGTATTATAATAATATATTTGGTTTTTGAATAAGACATTATATGAGAAAAATAGAGCATACTTGAGCACCTTGAAATCATTCTATTTTTTATAATTAGTTTTATTTAAGAAAAACTCTTTATAAGTAAGACGAGTTAATTAGAGTTATTTACTTTAATATAGAATAAAATTATAATGAAAAGTTTAGTTAAGCTGTGAGCAAAACCCTAGGTTAGATAACTATTGAGTAGTGTAAAAGAATATTTTTGCATGAGATTATGTAATATGTAGAGTTTCAATGAATTTTAATATAATAAATGAACCTTAGATACATAAGAAAAAGAATAATAATATATGGGTCATGTAGTGTTGAAATGAGTTTAAAATATGAATCAATGAAATGGTTAATGTTATATTTGGTTTTTGACTTGGTTTGGTATTGAGTATTGTAGGCATTAGAAAAATAATAATCTATTTGCATGGTTTATTGGAGTGATTATAATGAAACTACCCTAATTACATTGACATTTACAATAGACTTTGATACGAATTAGGAGAATGTGATTGATGGACTCTATTAAGTTATTGTTGTCATTTTTAATAAGCTTTGATCCCAATTAATTATATAATTGATAATATCTAATTACATTAAGTTCTTGTTAACACTTGAAATAAGCTTTTATATAAGTCATGAATGCACATTTAATGGTAGCTTGATTACGTTAAAATACTATTAACATTTCCACTAAGCTTGATATAGGGTTAAATGTTGATATCTAATTCAATATTAAAGCAAAGCAAAGAATGAATAATTATTTGATATAGTTTCAGGATTATCTAAACAAAGTAATCACTATTTAATTATTTTTATATTAATATCATATTGATCTCTGAAATTCATAAAATGAAAAAATATCTATATAAAATTATATTTGTTAAATTAATTTAGTTTTTAAAATTACAATAAGAAAGTAAATCAGTCCTTAATTATAAAGACTTGATTACATGTAAAAGGCTTACGTTGGGTAAATGATAAATCTTGTATATTTTAAGAACATATTTTTAGTTGAAATGTTTAAAATTAAAATTAAAATTAAAATTAAAATTAAAGAGCAAGAAGAAATGAAAATTGGGAGGAGAAAGAAGATTGAATTATGAAGTGGGAATGATAATGTAGAGAAATTAAAAACCGTTTGAAGTTAGTTGGGCAGTGACTGGTGGATAAAGCGGGGAAAAAAAAGCAGAAAGTGAAAAAGAGAAAGTGGTGTGTGGTGGTGGTGATATGAGAATTTAGATGATAGTATTAGGATTAGTAATCAGTAACAGTACCATACCCTGCGACGGCATGTGACAGGTACTGCAGCCACGTGCGAGAGAGAGAGAGAGAGAGAGAGAGAGAGAGAGAGAGGGTAAAAAAGTGAGTTAGGGTTAAAGAAATAGAAGAAGAAGGAGCAGAGAAAAAGCAAAAGCTAAAAGCAACAACAAACAACAGTAACAGTAGTACTTGGTTAGATAACGGCGTCAGAGGGACGCCCAAGACCCAAACAAGAAAAACGATCAGTTACTTAACGCCGTCAAAGGGTTGGCGTTTGTGGTTTAGTGTCTATAAAAAACCGTTATGTTGGAACCTGTCCTTCTGAGTCCACTTCACCCATTTCTCTCTCTTTCTCTCTCTCTCTTCATCTCTTCAACATTCTCATTCTTTCCAAAGAAACACAAGCACAGAGAGCGAGGGGAATTCAGCTTTTTCTGCAATGGCGGTTTCTTCTTCTGCGATATGGGTCCTCTTGTTCTTTCTGATTCAACTACAAGCCATGGCCACCATCACAACACCACAGATCTCTCACCTCAGGTCTCAGCAAACGCTCTGTTTCTCAGAGACAGAAGCATGTTTCTTTTTTTTTTCTAGTTTTGAGATGGGTTTCTTTGCTTAGCTACATTGTGTGGATTTCGAAACCAAAACAGTGTTCTTCCATTTCTCATCCAATCAGTCATTTTTTTTGCTGTCGGTTGCAACTCCTTTGTTTATACTCTTTGGGTCGTAACTTTTAGCAATGTGGGATATCTGACCTTAAAACCATTGAAGTGGGATTCAGCATTGAAATATAGCTTTTAAAGAGAAAACAGAAAAAAAGGCTAAACACATTGTGACGTGTTTGGTTTTTTTTTTTTCAAAGGGATACCGCAATTCCACGTTTTAAATTGAACACTCATTTTCATTTTTCATTTTCATTTTTCATTTTCATTCATCGGGTTCATTTTTTTTCTAGTGAAACAGAGAGAAAACGAAGATCTTGCTCTGAGCTATTTTTTTTCTTCTTCATTTTGTTTTGGCTATAGGAATGTTGAAGTGGAAAGACACAGGTTGCCGAGCTTGCAGAACTCGTCAATGGCGGAGAGGTTAGTGTTCTTTTTTTCCACCGTTAGAAGAAGCTAAAATTCTATCCTTCTTCCTTGAAACGCCGGTTAATCTGGACCTTGATTTCTGAGTTCTAACTTCTAAATTCGAGTGTCAGCCGTTGGATCGAGCAAACGATCACAGCCGTTGAAAAATCGTTGATGCTTCGATCTGGATCGTTTATTCGGTTATGTTGGTTCTTCTCTGTGTTTGTTTGTTTTGAATGTTCTGCAAAAGCAAAATAACTCCTCACACCACACCCATTAAAGAGTTGGTTAACCGTCAACAAACTTTTTTCCTCTTCAAAACTACCCTCCAAACGGTGCCCAATATTTTTTTTATCGTAAGGGTATTTTGGTCATTATATAGAGGATAAGATGAATAATTTTTTATCTTAACGGTTTTCATCAAGTTGTTGTTTTTTCACTTTAACCTTTTACAGAGCAAATGTAGAACTCACTCAAATCTCTCACCGACAAGTGTCCCTGTTGAATTTTTATTTTCCGTTATTTTAATTTAACATTGTGCTGTCAATTTGTTTTTCCAAAATAGGTGTTTATTTGTTTTGAAGGTATACAATTTGTTTCTCCTTTTGTATTTATTAAATATTTAATTTATTATAGTACAGAAAGGACTATAGTTAAGAGATCACGGTTGCCGACTTGAATAAAGTGAATATATATATATATATATATATATATATATATATATATATATTAATTTTCCTTACAATTTCACCAAAAGGTGTAGTTTATTTATTGGTACCATCTTTACATTTAGTGCATAAGTCAAACTTTGGTTATTAGAAGGAAAATTGTTTCATTATATAAAGTTTAATGTTGTCATAAGACAACTATAACTAAGTCTGCATAGTGAAATAATATAATCATTGAATTAGTAGTTTGTTTGGTTATTTATTGATTAAGATTGTGACTGTGCTTGTAACTGTTTCTTTCAGGGCAATAGAGGCTGAGAAATTAAATGAACAAGCTGCAGTGGCTAACCCAGAGGAAGTGGTTTCAATGGTTGAGATGTGGGTCTCTATTTCTCTCTCTTCATTTTCACTATACAAGACAAACCTTGTTACAATGTCCATTCATAGCTAAGCACATGAATTAAAGCAAAAGATAAAATTACATGAACCTATAATGATCTATCATGTTTTATTATGTTTATGTTAATTTATTCATTCACGTGGAGTAGGGACTATTGAGGGTAATGGGGGTAGGGTAGTGGTGTGCCGTGGCATTTTGGTGGCACTCATAACTCCCTCTTGAGAATTGAGACCTAACTATTTACCCAACTCACCCATTTTTTCTGTCACTTTACTTTCCTGATTTTGCCACAGTTGAATGAATTTGAAACTTTGAAGACTTACCCTTTTCTTCTTTTTGACCCTTTTGTGGCATCATGTCAAGTTGGGAACATTACCTTGTCACTAACCAGCGATGTTTTTGGTCATGGTCTCTCTACTTTTCATGGTTCAGTCACATGCTCTTTCTCATGATATACCCTTCTTCACGCTCACAGTGCTTTCGCATGCCATAATAAAACTAATAATCCCTTTGCCTGTACGCAAATTAATTAATGTTTCCTCCTAAATGTGTTGTACTTCCGGGTACAACTCTTTCTCTCCCATTAAAAACAGTTACTTCTAGCAGTTCTGATCAATTTTTTCGGTGCTTCATATGTGGATTGAGTTTTTTGTATAAAAATTTACCTAGTGTTGGTTGGGTGATTCCTTGCAACGTGGCCACAGTTGCATATTTTGGTCAAGATCCATGTCGTGACATAAAAGCATATTTACCATATCTTCTATCCCAGAAAAAGCCAAGAATTTTTAGCCGTTACAATTAGGAAAATTCCTTTTGTCTTCACTCGTGACATGGATAAATTATTTTGACATCGTTTGTTTCCTCTACAAAGCTCAAGAAGATTTACTAAAAGTTTTATCTTGGGTAGCAGTGGCTTTATTTTATTCCTGTTAGCTGACTCTACCTAGTTAGATTAGGTCTAATTATTGCTATACAAAAAGCCAGAACATTTTGTCAGCATTTGCATACAAGCCACACAGGAATTTAACCCGAGCATATGCAAACAAAAGGGTTTAATTACATGAAGCAAACAAAATTGGAAATTACACGAGCACTGACCGCTTAGAGTAGATTGAAAATGCTTGTACAACACCAGATAAGGATTTGTTATAACAGTAATGGCATTATGAAAGCAATGCTGTTCAATTTGAAATATTCAACTTGTATCACATCTTGACATGTTATTAAACTATTTATTTGTTAAGCAATAAGAATTGTGTATAATGTTTTATTGAGGTTGTATAAGATAATGTCAAATAAAGATGGTTGTTTGACACTGATGGCACTAAGAAAACAATGTGTTGATGATATTACAGGAGCATCCAGAACAGTACAGAGAGAAGGAATCTGGGATTTTTCTCTTGTGGAACTGGTAACCCCATTGATGATTGCTGGCGTTGTGACCCCAACTGGCAACGCAACAGGAAGCGTCTTGCAGATTGTGGTATTGGTTTTGGCCGAAATGCAATTGGTGGTCGTGACGGCAAGTTCTATGTTGTGACTGACCCCAGGGATGATGACCCTGTGAACCCCAAACCTGGGACTCTTCGCCATGCTGTGATCCAGGACAGACCCTTGTGGATTGTTTTCAAGAGGGACATGGTTATTCAGTTGAAGCAAGAACTAATCATGAACAGCTTCAAGACCATTGATGGAAGAGGAGTCAATGTACACATTGCTAATGGGGCATGTATCACAATCCAGTTTGTTACTAATGTCATCATCCATGGTCTGCATATTCATGACTGCAAACCCACTGGAAATGCCATGGTGAGGAGCTCCCCCACCCACTTTGGGTGGAGGACAATGGCCGATGGAGATGCCATCTCCATATTTAGTTCAAGCCACATTTGGGTTGACCACAACTCCTTGTCCCACTGTGCTGATGGCCTTGTGGATGCTGTCTTGGGCTCAACAGCCATAACTATTTCAAACAACCACTTCACCCACCACAATGAGGTACTTGCACTCTAGTTTCCTGTGCCAAAGTGCACTTTTTCCCTCGTTGAATCATGGATCAAGTTTGTTATCTTATTTTTTTGCAAATTCAGGTGATTCTACTGGGCCACAGTGACTCTTACACAAGAGACAAGCTCATGCAAGTGACCATCGCATACAACCATTTCGGAGAGGGACTTATCCAGAGAATGCCACGGTAATATTTAATGTCACTTTTTGCATTGAAACCCCTTTTGCTTGTTTTCCTTTTTTCTCCTCTTTGTGTGCTTTAAATGCAAATAAATGTAACCACAAGATAGGTTGGTCTGGATGGGCAGACTCGCAGCGACCCTCTTTGGTGCATTAATTTTGTTTTTAAGCTTTCTTCTTCAGTTTAAGGAAATCACAAATATTTTAGAAGAATTAGATGTGCGGGACCAGATGGTGTAGCCATTAATCAACAACTGGATAGGGCTATTTTGTCCCCTCCTGCAATGAAGTATTTCAAATCAGAGGTGGAATATTATATTATCTAATCTAACAGAACATTGTCATGAATAATGCAGATGTAGACATGGATATTTTCACGTGGTGAACAATGACTACACTCACTGGGAAATGTATGCTATTGGTGGAAGTGCTAACCCCACCATTAACAGCCAGGGCAACCGATACAATGCTCCTGTTAACCCTTTTGCCAAGGAGGTACGATAGTACAATTACTCAATCCACCCATGTGATGCTGTAAATTAAGGACGTTTTAGTTAAGCCAGTTTCACTAGCTGATTGAGAAAAAAAATCTTGGTGTTAACAGGTGACTAAGAGAGTGGAAACAGCAGAAAGTCAGTGGAAGGGTTGGAATTGGAGGTCAGAGGGAGATTTGTTGCAGAATGGTGCTTTCTTCACCCCATCAGGAGCTGGAGCCTCAGCCAGCTACGCCAGGGCCTCAAGCTTAGGAGCCAAATCTTCTTCCATGGTTGGTTCCATGACTTCCAATGCTGGTGCACTCGGTTGCAAAAGAGGCCGTCAGTGCTAGCATACATCAACCACCAGCCATGTGAATGAAAGAGCAATTATTTTTCTTTTGTGTTTGATTCCAAGTTTTTACCATATTATAGTAGAACATCATCATCATCATATATCCATTGCTTTCCTCACACCTCCGTCATCCTGCATTCTTGACAAGTGTACATTAATTACACATGTCAATATGGTTTATGTTACCCCATTGCCACATTGTGTGTTTTGCTGTTGGTCAACCTTAGCTGCTCGACTTGCTCCAGCTGAAACAAACAATGCAATTGTAGGAGCAGGTGCAGAAGCGCCATCCATTGTTTTCCTTTTCATTTTTTGCCTTTTCCTTTGGTCCTTCCCAGCTCATCTCATCAACCTTACCCACCAATTATATGCATATTTTTCCAAATGTCAAATCATGTCTCCTTACATACTGTTCAGTCTTTTTCAGTTTTTCTTATAGGATTTGAATGAGCCCAAATATATATAAATATATGATTTTTCTTTTTTGTTATTTTTTACTATTTGTTTTGTTGAGTTAATTATACAAACAAAAGCATGATTGTCAAAGTTGAGTTATATGGAAACACTTTATCAATGACGATTATGGAATTGTAATAGCTGTGGTGTTGCTTTTTAACTTTCTCAACTTTTTAGCCTTTTTTTCCTTGTCAATGGAAGTAATCTTTGCTTTTGTTGTGCAATTATGGCTGTAAATCATTAAACATATCTGCCAGTGTTCGTTTCTCTACCAACATGTGCGATTCGTTCATGTGCACCACATGATCCTCTCCTCCCTCATTATCTTTCTAATTAACATGATGACCCCCTTTACCTAAGTTGTCCCCCCTTAATGCTAACTAGCTAACACTTAAGATATTTTCCCTGCCTTTCACATTATCATGGGTGAAACAATGAACAAGACATGCCATGATTTTAAAGTAGCGTTCTACAGTCAGTTTTGTCCTCAAATTTTCCAGTGTACAATTCTCTGGACACCCTGTATACAAAGGAATGCTTGTGTAACAATTAAAGTCTCCAAAGGCCTCCAAGAAAGTAATGTTAATTGGTAATCTAAAAAGAAAAAACATCAACTTCCTTTTTGAATTCTCTACCCCAAGTTCAGCCACTATTCATTATTAGACATTCCAATAATCTCATCTGACTGTTAACAAAGCATATTTAACTGTTAATGTCACAAGTATGTATCAATAATCACTTATACAAGGTATTGAAGGGTGGAGAACTCTAGCCACTCTCCCAAAAAGTCACTGACCAACATAGGATACAGTGTATAACTAGTCAACTAGTACCATTTTACTTAAATTAACATAAATTAACTCCAAGGATTGACATGACACCATGAACTAAACTATTAATTTAATGGCGAATTTAACTAGTCCGATTAACAGATGGAAGGTGATTAGTGTTTGCTCTAATGGGATAGGTGAAATCTGTGACAGGACAAAAAATTAACATTAACTTTTACTAGAATGAAAGAGGTGTTTAATGTCTGAATGGGCAGAGCAAAACATGGTAACTGAAACAGACTATTGTTCAAATGTCTCTGTCTCTGTTCTGCCCTGTCACAACTGGTTGGATGCACATAGTAAATGCCTGCGGAGAGAGCAATTGACAGTGCTAAACAGAGACACTGATGACTGATGAGTGCTGAATGCACATGGTTAGATTTGTAATAAAGACTACCTCCCCTGCATGTGAGATAGGTCCCATAGGGCATGTGGGTAGTTCTTGGCCAAAATTGGGTTACAGATCATATGGGTTTTCAGATAGGAAACTTGTCCATTCACTTTCCAATGCTGCACTTTTTCTTTGTAAATTCTTCACCTATTCTACTTACACATAATGTTGCACTCACAGTTACATAAATATGATTGTCTAGTTACATACACCACAAGGTTTTCAATTAGATCACCCAAATTAAGTTTTCTAGGTGTAATGTTTGGATCTAAATCATGACCCCAGTGAAGAGTTCCCAAAACCATCTATTATGATGCCTTTAGTAAGAATAATGTTAGTCGCTTAAATTTTGTGTATAGAATCTTTATCCTTCATGTATTTTTAATATTGTTTTAATCAAACACTAGTTTAATAAAGATAAAATTGTGATTATACGCTATCAGTAAATGAAGTTTTATCTCATATAATCACCACCATAATTTATATTAAAATATCAATGAATTTTATTTTTCCAATTTTGATATGTAATGGTTATGAAATTTTTATCTTATTTATTTTTATTGGATATGGATATATCGTCGTTATTAATGGATATGATTGTACATGTCTCTTGTTATTATAAATATTAATTAAATAATTTTATATAAAAAATAGAAAAAAAATAAAACAAATATGATATTATAAAGAATTTAATGTGAAAATAATATACATCTTATTTTTTTAATAACAAATATCAATAAAAAATTATAATTTTGTATAAATCTCAAATTAAAATATTATTAAATAATAATTAAATAAATTTTAAAGTAAAAAATATTAAATATATATTTTAAAAATAAATTATAAAACTAAAAACCAAATAAAAATTAATATAAATTTTTTATATTACTTAATAAACTAAATATATTTTAATAATTTAAAAAAAAGATATCTATGGAAATGGAGAGAGAGTTCTGAAAAAAGAATGAGACAAAATCACTATATATATCTTCATCCATATTTTTATATCTAATTTTAAATAATCATTTATTATTACTCATATTTATACTCATATTGATATAAGAACTTTCTCTCAAAGCAAAAACAAATTTAAATAATATATTACAGTAGTATTTAGAAGAAGCCTTGCTTAAAGACATAAAAAAAAAAGATAGTTGCTTCAATTAAAAATTTAAGCCCATCGTTTTATTGACCCTTCCAAGATTGGTACAAACTAATGTGTAGCCCTAAATTGGTGTCATGATATTGGCATTTGTGTTGAAGGATAACAAAGGAATATTGTGTGTTTTTAGTTTTCCATTAAAAGTTTTAGATACAAAAGATGTTCATCATCAAACACCTTGATCAATGAGTGTAAAGTTATTTACCAATAATCTCAATTTCAAATCTTTAAATATTTGAATATTTAATATATAGTTTTGTCATTCGTAAAGATTATGTTTTTTTTATGGAATTATAGTGAGTAGATTCCAAAGGGACTCACTCCAAAATATATAAAAGTTTCATACTATTAAAATCAAAGCTAAGAGTTATTTACAAATATCATTGTACACCATCTGACCATTATTTTTATAATAAAGTCATATCAAAATCGTCAAATACCAAAATAAATAATAATTTAATTTTATATTTAAATTGATAATTTCACAAAAAACACATTCAAATATATTAAATTAAAATTGATCAGCTTTAAATTTTTTTATTTTTTAAATATTTTTTAGATAAAAGGTAATTTTTTTTTCATTTGAATGAAATATATCAATTATCACCTAATATAAAAGAGTATTTGAAAATCAAATAATTTTTAGTAATTCCAAATTACTTTTATTGATGTTTTTATACGTTAATATTATTTTTCAATTGAAATTTGTTAAGAATTTTTCCCTTAATATTAAAAAAATTTATTGACGTCGATTGAAATTATTTTTAATTTACGTTGATGACAAATATAAAAGCTGATATTGAATAAGATTATTCTAATGACATTGTTAGTTAAATATTTCTTTTATCAACTTTCTAATTGATGTCAGTAAATAAAATAAAAACAATAAAAAATAATATTAACTACATTTTTTTCATACAATACTAGAAAAAAAATCATAATAAACTATTGATAGATAATATGATGATAAAATTATAGTCATTGTAGATAATGAAAAAAACAATAATCACAATATATTAGCTATTGAAAAAATTAATTTACATACATTTCTTAAAATTGAGTCTAAAAAAACGGACTAATATTGAATTAAGGAAAGAATACAAATAAAAAAAAGATGAATCTGAGAACATGAAGAAAAATTTAATTTTAAATAAAATATGAAATTGAGAATGTGAAGAAAAAAAATTAATTTTTTAATAGAATTGAACAATTTTTAAGATATCAAATTACGCTTATAAAATTTAATTTATTTTAAAATATTTCATCCAAAATAATGGTAATGTTGGATTTAAATAAGAAAAAAGTCCATTTAATTTAATTTTTTCTCTATGATAACGCGTGTAGTACCTCTTACATGTAACTCGAGGTGGAATTTGATGATCCAAAATTCTTGAAATATGGTGTGAAACATACAAAGGAAAAGTTGTCGGTTGAAAATTGTAATGGTAGTAAGCATTAAGCAGAGAAAGAGTTAGGTCAAACTACTTATTTGGCAAATATTTGAACCATGTTGCAAAGTTCCAATCCATTGCTAATATCGAGGCCAAGAATAGAGAAAAAAAAAAGGAACAATAAGAGGGTTAATCAAACCTAAATTTGTTGCACCGACAATGTTAAAGGGTAGTCCTAGTCCTAGTCCTAGTCCTAGTCTTAGTCCTAGTCCTAGTCCCATTGGTCCCCACACACAAAAAGCTTCAATCAATATACCCAAAACAAAAACCTTCAAAATTCAAAAGGTCAAACAATTTGCTCACACACCCACATTACAAGACACATTCATATAACTCTTTCATATTAAGAATGTATCCCTCTCTATTTTTGTTGCTAAACCTAGTTGTACATTATTAAATGTTTTGAGTGTTGAGTCCATATGATGTGTGAAAATTTAAATTTTGATTTGAAAATTTTGCATTTGAGTTTTATAGATAGAAATATGATTAAAAAGAACTCAAATTTATATTTATTTCACATTTTTATAATATGTGTCTAAGAGTTAATCTATGACAAACAAACTTAGTTGATATTTTTAATATTTTTTTCTAACAATGTTGTAATAATCTAGATTAAAAAATTACTAAATTGAAATTCTATTTTAATGTTTTGTTAGAAGATAACATATATTGCCAAAAGGAAATTTCATTGTGATTGAAGTATAACACTACAAATATATTTAAATCTTATGTATAAATTTTCCTTTTTTTTTCTTTTCATCTCTTCACTATTAATTATATGGTAGACAACTTTGAGTGAGAGTGAGGGGCTCAAGAAAATTTTACACACATTTGAAACTATCATAATTATCCCTTAAGAACAAACAAAGGACCCCACCCTATGAGATTTTATTTTGGATTTCAAGAAATTTTTAATTTTTTTTACAAATGACAACTAATGATTATTGTTATGTTATTATTTCGAGAGGTGGTGAATTTGGATCTCACTATGTAAAACATTCGATTTGTTAGGGTTGGTCTCTTGGTCCCAAAAGAATAATTGCATCTCTATTATGTTGGTTATCAAGCCATGATTCAATTCAAGAAATTTTCAGATCGTGTGAGGTGCAAATGAGCTTTTAAAGTATTGTTTCAATCTCTTTTATGTATAGTTCTTCCCACTTCATAACCATGTCAAAAGCACTTCTTCGTATAGTTTTGGTCCTAAATACTACATTTAAGCGTTTAGTCCTTTTAATTTATTTTCTAGGAAACAAAACTTTTTTTTTCAAATTTTAGAGATTAAAATGATTTTTTTTTTAAATTTGGAATATAAAAATCAAATTTAAGAAACTAAAAATATAATTAAATGTTGAAGAAATTTCTTAGTCCAACAGTAGAAATTTTATGAGAGAAAAATATTAGAAAGATTAAAAAATTACATCATGAATAAACTTTTATAAAAGGATTATAATATTATTTTAATTTAAAATCTTAAAATAATAAAATCGTGAAAGTAATATTGAATCTCATTACAAATATATATAATAAAGAAATAAATGAATTTTTAAATATTTTATAAATAGTCTAATAAGAATATAAAAGTAGTGACACAATGATTCAAATAAATCTTTTTATGATAAACTTTTTAATCTTATTCTAATACTATATTAATTAGTAATTAAGTTTATGTTTAACTTAATTTCATTTATAAACTTTACACTTTATTTATATATTATAATACAATATATCAATTAGTGTCTATTTTTGTACCAATGGAATTCATTTTACTTAAAAATTTAAGACTTAATCGAACTTATCTGATAGTTATTATTAGGCATGGCAACGAGGCGGGGCGGGGGCGGGTTTCACCTCCCCGCCCCCCGTCCCCGATTCACTTAACCATCCCCGTCCCCGCCCCCGAACCCCGCCGGGGCAGGGGCGGGTTTCACCTCCCCGCCCCCCGTTCCCGTCCCCGATTCACTTAACCATTCCCGTCCCGCCCCGATCCCCGCCGGGGATAACAATTTAGTCTCCACACCCATCCCCATCGGGGGTCGGGGTTCCCCGCCCCGTCCCATCCCCGTTCCATTTTATTTTCTTAAAATATAATTTTAAAATATTTTAAATAAATCTAAAAATTTAAGTATAATTATAATATATATATATATATATATGTCGTGTATCATATAAATAGACTATTAAAGATAAATTTATAGAAATTAAGTATTTTAATATTAAATTTTTTTCTTTTATATATTATATAATGTTACAAATTTTAAATTATTTTCTTGATGAAGTATATTTTAGTTTATTATTTTTACATTATAATATGTATTTAAAAAAATGTTTGATAATTTTTTTTGTTTTATACCTATCAAGTTTAATTTATCAATCTTCAAAACACATAATATAAAGTCTAAAATCTTTCAAAATGAATATCAAATATATATTTAAAAACACTAATAAATAAATAATTTCTAAATTATTAATTGTTCAAAACACATTATATAAAAGAAATAGATTCCAAACAAACAAATATCAAATAATCTAATGATCATCTTCCAAATGAGAAGTAAAGTCAATCTCCATCAGTTCACCTACATAATTCAAAATAAAATGTATCATTAAAAAAGAAAATAAATAACAGTACTTTGACAAGAGTAAATAAATAAATAAATAAAATAGTAGTATCTCTTAAAGCAGTACCTTCATCATCAGAGTCCATTTCGTTGAATAAAGTAACATAGTCATCAACTAATTGAGAATTCACATAACCTAAAAATAAAATATATAATAATTAGTTGTTAAAAATAAAAATAAACAAAGACATAAAAATATATTTAAAGAAGTATTTACCATTATTTTCAGAACTCCACAACCAACTTCTAGCACACATCAAAGCCTCTAAAGTAGTCCAATGAAGTCGATTGCGATGAGGACTTAATATTTGACCACTAGTGCTAAATGCAGATTCAGAAGCCACAGTAGAGACAGGAATAGCTAATATGTCTTTAGCAATTGATTGAAGTGCTTGTGATATTCCAATATTTTCCATCACAACAAATAAAATTTCTGCAATTACAAAAGTAAAATGATTTATTTATCACATTTCTCAACAATAATTTTTTAAATTTTAATTTTAATAAAAAATTACAGTAATTAATTATACAGTTTACAAAGAAGACACTTTTAAAATTTAATTTTGAAGAGAATGAAAGTTAAGAAGATGAAAATAAAAACAATTAAAATAGAAATAAAATCATGTTAGAAAATAAAAATTAAATAGAAATAAAAATAGGCACACTCAAAACCATATACAAACATAACAAATATATGAAAAATTGTACAAAAAAGTTATGTATCTAATCATAAATGTAATAGATTAGTCACAAAAAGATTACAAATTATAAAAACTAATAAAGAGAAGAGTATATTGAAAACAATTAAAATAGAAATAGAAATATGCTAGAAAATGAAAATAAAATAGAAATAAAAACACTAGTATACAAACATAACAAATCTGTGCAAAATTGTACAAAAGTTTATGTATCTAATCATAAATGTAACAGATTACTCACAAAGAGATTACAAATTATAAAAAAACTGATAAAGATAGACTACAAAATTAATAGAAAAAATCACAACAATTATACAGTTAACAAATAAGACACTTTTAAAATTTAATTTTGAGGAAAATCAAAGTTAAGAACATGAAAATGAAAACAATTGAAATAAAAATAAAAATATTCTAGAAAATGAAAATAAAATAGAAATAAAAACACCAGTATACAAACATAACAAATTTGTGCAAAATTGTACAAAAAATTATGTATCTAATCATAAATGTAATAGATTACTCACAAAGAGACTACAAATTGTAAAAAAGAATGATAAAGATAGACTCCAAAATTAATAAAAATCACAACAATTATACAGATTAACAAAGAAGACACTTTTAAAATTTAATTTTGATGAAAATCAAAGTTAAGAACATGAAAATAGAAATAAAAATATGCTAGAAAATGAAAATAAAATAGAAATAGAAACACCGAGTATACAAACATAACAAATCGTGTAAAATTGTACAAAAGGTTATGTATCTAATCATAAATGTAATAGATTAATCACAAAGATATTACAAACAAAGGTAATAGGGTTACATAGTTTACGATGAATACACTTTTAAAATTTAAATATCAATGGTAAATAAGATGTTAAAAAACAAAATAGAAATAAAATAATACTACAAAATGAAAAATAAAAATAGAAGTATGAATACTCAAACCAAGTATACAAAACAAATGTAGAAAGTATGTGAGAAATTGTGCAAAATGTTATATATCTAACCATAGATGTAATAGATTAGCCACAATGAGATTACAAAATATTGCTCAACAAATCCCTCAAATGAAGTCCTAACAAAAATTTCAGAGAATAAAATAATAATAGATGTTATTATCAATGCACAATATTTAGAAAATTGATAAAGAAACAAAGAACTAACCTTATGTTATGCGTTCACCAAATTGGTTGAAGGGATTAAGAAAATTAAATGTGTAGAGGATGAGAGAAAGAGAAGAGTATATTGAAACTGGTAGAGATTGAGGAAGTTGAAGAAATGAGTGAAAGGTAGAAGAAAAGAGAAAAGTGTGGAATAGAGAATAGGGTTTCAGAGAAGACATTGTAAGTCTGTAACCCTTTATGTATGAAAAATAAAAAGAAACACTAAGAAAGAATATGAAAAGTTTTAGGGTTTATGTTTAAATTTAAAGACGGGGCGGGGATGGGTACGGAGGCGGGGCGGGGATTGCATTACCCATCCCCGACCCCGAACCCGATTGATTTAAACGGGGAAAACCCGAACCCGACCCCGATCAACTCGGTTTTTTCCCGTCAAACTTGGGGCGGGGACGGTTCGGTCCCCACGGGTGCGGGTCTAATTGCCATCCCTAGTTATTATTGGACTAAATAATTAAACTAATAAAAACTGTAGTTTTTTTTATTATCTAAACACTAAGCACGAAAATCTCTAATTTAGACATTTAAATATAATTTGAAAGTCTGATATTAAATAAAAGTAAGGAAATTGAATAATATATTAAATAAAATTTACAAACTTGTTATTTTAAAAATTTAGATTAAAGAGAGTGTGATAACTTTTTTATATAAATTTGTTTATAATTAATTGGTGTTAATGAGTCTTCCATAATGTCTCACGTGGAAATATGCCAACATGCTTCACATTGTAGGAATCCAGAATATAATAATCTCGGAAATAATCATAAATAATCATAAGAGTTAAAACCGTCATATTTTTTTTAATTATGTGATAAAATTATATTTTTTTTAAAATAAATTTTGAATTTATTTTGTTTTTATATTTTATTAAGAGATATAAATGATTATTAATGACAAATAAAAATATTTAAAAAAAAATAAAATAAAAATTTAAAAGATAAATAATAATAAAATAAAAAATTATAAAAAAATAAAATAAAAAAATAAAAAATATATTACTAAACATAATTTTAATAAATAATTAAAAAATAAAAATATATTTAATCCTAATAAAAATATCTGCAATGTGAAGCCTGTACCAAAAATTGTGGTTTATTTTCCTAGTTTTGTAAGTTTTCTACACAGCCAGCATTGATTTTCAATGAAGACTACCCAAGAATACAATGATGGAGTCATTTTCTACATGATTCTCAAGGCTTTATATGGAAGCAAATTTGCTTTTTAATCATGTTGTTGATATTTCGATTACAAGAGTCTTTCTAAATATTATAAATTTAAAACTTGCTCTTTATAAAAAATTTCTATTAAAATAATTTTACATCGTATAAAATTTGAAACTCTAAATCATAAAAATAAAACAATATATTTTTCTTTCATTAAAATAATTTTTTTTAAAAATATTGTGGCATAATAATATAAAATAAATTAAAATTTCATTTAATGATTCTTACTATATATACGACTAATGAAATTTGTAATTATATTTTGTTCATTCACTAAATTGAATCTGAAATATTATTTAAAGCTACCAAATTTAATATTAAAACTTGTTTCGGAAAAGAAATTTGCTTTTTCACTATAGAAAGAGACACCCTTTTAGAAAAATATCTTATTTATTTTTTGAAATCTAATAATTTAGAATTCATTTGTATGATAGTTGCATTGCTTAACTTGTGAGAGGGAGATAAAATAATATAATAGAATGACAATGAATTACAATCATACAAGTTTTGCTCCATCAATTTATTATAGATAAAATAGTTATCCAAATGTAACGTTGATTGTAACGTCTTTATTATTTTTTAAATAAAACTAAAACAAGTCATCCCTATTCATTTAAAACAATATTACATACACCTCATAAATAACATGATCCCAAATTTTTGGTTAACAAAATTCAAAATAGTGTTTACATTTCAAATTAAATATTCCTTTTAAGTCTCTAAGCACTTCCTATCTTATAAGCTTTGTTGTTAAAAATAATATATACTCTAATTTTATTAATGATTATTAATATTTACCACTACTTACATTTCTTATCCAATTTAATTATTATATATATATATATTTATTTATTTTTATTTTTAAAAATTTATATTTAAATGTTTAATATACTATTTTAAAAACACAATGAATAAGTGATATATATATATATATATATATATATATATATATATATATATATATAAAAGCTTTTGAAAATAAAGATATGATTTAAGTAAGATGTTCTCATTTGAATATATTTCTTTTTTAGCGAAAATCAATGTTAACTTCTCTTGACTCAAGGTATAATCTAACATTTAAGTAATAAAATATATTGTTTGAGTGTTATCCTAACATTTGAGTGATATGTTTTTAGATAAAAGAAAATTTATTTAAATTTTTTTTTAATTTGATCATCATACTTGAGATCTTAAACTCTTAGAAAAATGCAGAATTGATTTAACCACTTCCTTACTTGAACATTCAAATAAGTTTTTTGAGTTTCTAAACTATTAAAGGAGAAAGAATCAATTCAACATCTTCCTCTCTCAACTAGCAACCATAACTTGAGCTACAAACTTTATTATGTGAGTGGCTAAATAAATTCTTGCACATTAGTATTCTATCATAACATAAATTGAAAAGAATGTTAGCTTTATAAAAAAAATTTGAAGAGATCTTTAAATGCTGTCTTGGATTATTTTCACAATTAAGCCTAATAATAGGTTTTTATAGGATCATCTAATGTTTTTAATGATGAAAAAGAAAACAAAGATACGTGTAATAGGAAGAGACACTGAACATATTGTTTTTGTATTGATTCACCCATAACTTGGACTATGTCTAGTTCTCTAATGTCAATTGGAATGGTTTACAAGTATTGTTGTAACGTCTCAAAATTTATAATATAATATTTTTTAAATTTAATGTATTAAATTATATTATTTTTAGATAATTTTAAATATTTTACTAATTCTATGAATATTAAAAAATAATTACAATAATAATAAAAAGAAGAAGAAGAAATTTATATAATATTAAAAATATTAAAAAATAATTAATTAATTAAAAAAAGAGAACACGACTTATCTATTCCTGAATGAAGAGATAAGAAATACATAAAAAAATCTTTTTACATTTAATGTATATGGAATAAAAGAAAATAAAAGAAATTTATATATATATATATATATGTGTGTGTGTGTTTAGGGGAAGATGAGAACAAGTTATGGAAGAAAGAAAGAAGAGATAGAAGAAAGAGAATGAAGAGAGTGAAGAAAGAGAAGAAAGAGAAAGAAAGTGAGAGAGGAAGAGAAAAAAAATATATCTATACTAATCATCTATTAATCATGTAATTTATTTATTTATTATTTTTATATTTATATTTATTTTGTAAAGTTTATATTATTTATTTATTTGATTTATTTATAATTTTTATTTATTTTATTTCCAGTTACGTATTAATCCTTTTTATTATTTATATTATTTATATTATTTAATTTATTTTTAATTTTGTACTGATAATTTTTGTTACTTATATTTATATTATTTAATTTATTTTTAATAATGTATTGATCTTTCTAACAATTCATATTTATATTATTTAATTTATTTCTCTGCACTGGTTCTTCTTACTTTTATTCATGTTATTTAAATTATTTTTAGTCCTGTATTGGTCCCTTTTATATTTTTTCTAGTTTTATATTTATCCTTTTGTTTATTCATATTTATTTTATTTAATTTTACTTTTAGTAATGTATTGAGCCTTTCATTTTTATGTTCTTATTATTTAATTATTTATATTCTATATAAATATATATATTTGTTAGATTTGATGAAATTATACTTTGGAAATTTGACTTTGGGGATTTAAATGGGTAGATTTTATCGTAAGATAAAATAATCTTGTGGTATTCAGTTAATCATGGTAGAGCTCATATGTCTTTACTAGTCACTACAAAACAAATTCAAATATTTTAAATATAAAATAAAATGAAATATATTGATGAAATTGCAATATTAATGAATTAGTAAATGTGATATTTATATATTATACCAAACTTTTCAACTCTATAGTCAACAAATATTTCCGTCACAAGTTAAAATATCAATTCAGTTTATTTTAGGAGAACAAGAAGATCAATCTTATTTTTCTCTTTTGATTATAAGAAGTTGTGTATTTATGTGTAATGGAGAGATAATAATGTTATAGTATATAAACATACATGTAAACGTATTTTCATCTTATATTTTGATCTTATGTGTGATAGGGAAACAACATAGAATATTATTCCTTAAAATATAATTAAAGTAATGATCACGATATATTAAAAAAGAAAAAGAGTGTTACAATTCTCAAAATCTCTGTAAGTTAAGTACATAAAGTCTCCAATCCTTCTAGACTACACAACAAAAAGAATGTCGTTTATAGGTTTCACTCTAAAACAAGTTGACATAAAATATAAGCACTTGTGCTCTAGGATATAACTTCGAACACATGAAGGGTTTACAATGAAAATCATTATCTATCTTAAATCGTCTACTAGACGACTTTGATAAGCACTAAGAAGCTTTAAAAGAATGAAGGGAATGTGAGTGTATGGGCCTTGGTTAATCTTGTTTAACTTTCCAATCCTTCATATGCACGGTATAACTTCTATTTATAGGTATTACAAAAAGATTTATTTTGACTCAATGCTCTGCATTTCTTTTATGTTTGAGCTTTCCACTAGGGATGTTTAACTTTATACTAATACTTCACTCTTATGCTCCTTTTGTTAAGGAAAAAAGATATTCTTTATCTAATCAACTATCTTGTCTATATTAATCACAGTAAAATAATCATACAACACTTAAAGATAAGTTCTGTAATCTACTTTGAAATGTTTGATGCATGTTCTTTAGTAAATGTTATTCCATGCATATGAGCATATAAGCTTTGGAGTGCATTTTTTGCTTTGCATGGTCATCTAGTCTTTCATGTAGTCACTTGGCGCTTTTTACGTATATTATTTACTTATCCATTCTTCATTGTTTAGTTCTTTAAACATATGCATCTCTTCTTGTTTTGAGCTTCTAGTTTAGTGCTTTTTCATATTGTATTTGTTCTTGATTATATAGGCTTTGGAAAAGTTTAGCTGATTCACACTTAGCAAGCTCACTAAGTAAATTGGTATTATTTTTTTATTATCATAACCTCGTGTGACATTTTAACCAAAAATTTAGATGTAAACTAATGACTCATTATTTATCCATGTTTTCTTACCTTTTTGTACTTATCTTAATTATTGTTTTATGTCTAATTATTCATTATTGGCATGTTTTTATTATTTGGACTTTATTAAGCCAGTAATTCAGATTTTTATCAATTCGAATTTATTTGTCTAATTTTCATTTGCTTTATTTTTTAGAATAATCTTGGGATGTTTCTGGGCATGGAAAATATCCTGAACTTGAAGAAATTTCTGCCACGTCAGTCTCCACTTAGGATTTTAATTTCGTTTTTCCTATATTTTCCTATTTTGGGCCAAACAATATGCCCAAACATTTTGGGAGAGAGAGGCTGACCTAGGGCTACAAAACCCTAAGGAGAGGAAGATAAATATTGACGCATAGCTGCTCACGTTTCGGTCTTTCGGCTTCTGTCTTTCATCTTTCGTTTTTCGTCTTTATTTTTCTCTCCATTGATTTTCATTTTGAATCTCCATGGAGGGCTAATTTTTAGAGGTTGATTTCCTGAGTAGATTGTTATGAATTTTGAGGTTTAATTCACGTTTTCCCTTTGTTTTTCTTGATTCTCCATATTCTAATCTTTGTGCTTATATTTTCGTTCATGCTTAATGAATATTATTTTCGCAGTTTGCTTAATTCTGTGATTAATTAAAGATTGGATGATGTATACGTTTGCTTAATCGTGTAAGGAACTCTTGGGTTAATCTTCACTTAGTTGATTAATTTGGGTTGGAATGAGGATTAAGATGAACAAAGTGCATTTTTTTGTGTAACCAGGGATAAGGGAATTTGCAATTGAATCAGGGAATCAATTCGTGTTTTTTATAATTGTTTACATTTTGTGAAATCATTGTGTTCTATTTTGATTCAACAATCCATACAACCCCCTTTTTGACACTTGTTCGGTTTCCTCAAAGGTTTTAATTTTATTTTTTATTTATTTTATTTTATTTTATTTAAGGGTTTGTTTCTTTTCGTTTTCTGTTTGCGTTTGCTTGGGTTTTGATTTTTGTTTTATTTCTTTCAAAATATATTTTTTTATTTGGTATTATTTTTTATTATCATAACCTCGTGTGACATTTTAACCAAAAATTTAAATATAAATCTACGTTTATTCTTACATAAATTGTTTATACCTTAACATAAATGTCACCACTTGAAGCTCACTTAAGTAGTATCCTTGTCATTTAAGCGATATAACTTGAGATGAAACTTGTTTTTATCACCAATTAAACTGGCATAAGTTTTTTTTTTCAAACATTTTTCCTTTATAAAATTTAAAATATCCTTGTCTCAATTAAATTGGATTCAAACACCAAATTCATTCATTAAAACACAAACTAACTATTCATTTGTACAAAACAACTACAACATACAAGGGTTATGTAAACCTTATTTACTCTTCGATGCAACATTGTTATTAATAAATCTTAAATATACAATCACATATATACATCAAACTCGTCAATATAACTCCATCATTCAAATTTGACTTTCTTATCAAACTAATGGGTTTAATTATATAATTTTTATCCAACAAAACCATACATTGTAGAAATATAACCAATTTCACATAAGTTCATCCACATGTATCTAATCTAGGATTTTTGGTTCACCTCAATAAAAATTTAAAATATTTAATTAACTTCCCTTAACTCTTAATACTTGGTTCTTCAAAGTATCAAAATCAACACAGAGAAAATTTAGGAAAATCCTAACTTATGTGGAACATAATTCAAGAACCAAATATATCATTATAGACGAAGTATATTATTACATGCATATACACATCTTATTGAATTGAATGTTTACCACTAGACCAAAAGTTATAGGACAATTGATGTTACCTGCAACAATTCTCCCCCTTATTAATTGTCATGGTGGGAATCAAACTCATGTCTTTGATTTTGATACCAATTGATGGATTGAATGTTTACCATTAGGCCAAAAGCCATAACTTATGGTCAGACTCCAACTCTTTCTACTTAATAACATAATAACCCAAGTGTCACGATTTGATTGTAACTTGTGTAAAATCCCAATTTTTTTATGAGATTAATTAAATATTTTTATAAATTTTCAGGATTTTTAATATAATAAATATGCATTTTTTTATTATTTTAATATTTACTATAAGGTTAATTTTAATATATAGTATTTTCATAATCATAGAAGAACTAATTTTAGAATATGACATCTTATTTAAATAAATATTGAAGATCTAAATTATATTATTTATAAAAAATAATAAAAGGAACATTTGATTATGTATTTGATAAAAAAAAAGAAAATGAAATGTTATTAAATTAATAAATTTATGGTAATTAACTATTTTAATTAATTCTAAAATTTAATTTAGTTATTTAGTTAGAAAAAGTTACCAATGGTTCCTTTTCTTTAAAATATATAAAAACTATTGCTTATTTATATACTCTTTCTACTCTTTACTCTTTATGTACATCTTACTCTGAAGAACAGGAAAGAAGGAAAAGAGAAAAAGAAGGAAGTTATAGGGCATTAAGAGTACTATCTGCACATCAACAAGTTAAGGAGGGAGTGAGAAATCGCTTTGGGGTGTAGGATATCTATTGGGTAGAGGAATTGACCCTAATTCCTTATTTTACATGTGTTCTTGAAAGATGGTTTTCCTCTTTCATCTTTGTTTAGTTCCTAATTATTCTTGTATTTTTCTTTATGATGTGAATTGAAGAATAATATGTGTAATTTCTTAATTTGATAATATTTTGATTATTTTAGATAACCCTAAGTGTTCTTGTGATACCCAAAGAAGGGGATGAGTCAATGGTGATATGATTTTAATGATGAATGAAGGATAATGTGTGTTAATAAGATATTATTATATCATTTTATCCACTAATAATGATAAAAGTCATGTGTTAAGTGATTATGACTGTAAATTTGATCTTATGTGGAGGGGAAAATGTATAACTATATAAGAAGTCTTTGCACTTATGTGAACATGCACCATAACGTGAGATCATTGTGTATTGCTTTGACGATCAAGCGTGATATGTAATTGATGCCACATGCATTCATCATCATAGTGTGTTTATGGATACGATATGCATTGCATATGGTGCAATTGTGGTAAGAATATGTTGAGCTTATGGATAATTCTTGTTGAGGTTAAATTAATTTGTTTCTCATGTTTGGATATGATTAAGTATTGATTAATTGATTGTTGTGTGTGAGACTATCCTACAATGTCTTTACACCATAATTAGAGTGAGATATTTTTCACTCCCTTTGTTTCTTTGTCTTGTTTTTCCTTTTGTACTGCAGGTGACCCCAATTTGATGTTGGTGATTTTAGTGGTAATGCTTAGTTTTCATGAGACTGCTCTAATAGGATATGTGACATCGAGATAAGACTAGGAAATTAGGACATTGCTTTTATTTTATTTATTTTATTTATTTTAATTAATACTTTAATTGGTTTATTTTACACTATGTAATTATGTAATTTTGCTTTTGTACATATCCTATACCCTATGTACACTAATATTATAGATTTGATTAATTATGGATTATTTCAAGCCTTGTGAAATGTGTTACTTTTGTTTTCTTGATATATGATGTGGGGTAGAGGGTGTCTCAACTTGGTCCACCTAGTTTATGCCACAAGATAATTGATGTTACCTGCAACATATCTCTCCTCATGCATGCAAAACAACATAGACATCTTTGATTGGCTAGTCTTTTAAAGAATAAGTTTGCTTTAGAAAGGGGACTTGAAGAGAGATCTAATACTTTTTTGCAAATATTTTTGGGAGATAGATATTGGTAAAATGCATGATGAAAACATCAATTAGTTAAAAATATTTTTTATAAAGCTTGTGCAAGGATGAGAAAATGTAGTGTAAACATAATAATGATAATAAGGACTTGTTTTTTTATACTAATTCACTCAAATAGGACTACAACGAGTTCTCCTTTAAGAAAACATTAAAAGGTTCCACAATAATAAAAAGACTGCACAGGTATTCTCACTAAGACGATTTGATCTTAGATAGTTTGATCAAGGTGCTCTTATCTTAATGGTATAATTAATGAAAGTTTAGTCCTAACTAGAAAAGTCTAGACAAAATGTCCTATTGTTTTGATTATGCAAAAATAATACCAACTTTTTATGAACTGGTGTTTTTTTTTTTTTTAGTGTGTTTATTAGATAAAATAATAAAATCATCAAGTGAAAGCAAACTTGATTTTCACATGATCATCAGATTATCTACTCCACAAATGACTTCTAAACAATGCTCATAAAAAACTTGTCTAAGAGAAGCACAACACTTAAGTCAAAGCTAACCAAACAAATATTCAAGTTTGAATTTAGCAAACCATCTTAGGAGTCATCAACAGTTGACTCACACATCTCAATAAAACTTCTGACACGACAAACCAACTTTCCTACTATTCTACGCTAGATTTGGTATTGTTAGTCATAGAAGGATATGTTTAATATGAAAAATACTTTAAGCATAGAAAGTTGAGAGCAAAAAATATCTATGTAAGCTAAATGACTATCAAATCTACTACAATCTTGACACAAGAACCTAAGATATGCATCTAGATCTCAATGGTCTTATTCAAGAAGTCTATAAATATAAGTCTCACCATGTAGAACCAATAAGTTCAAATATGGTATTTTATTGGTATGAGAGGCAAAAATAAGCTTATTCATTTCTTTCATGATGACTTTTTTCTTTTCTTCACCAAAATTCTTTCTCTTTGGGATCAGGAGTTTTATGCGCAAATCAGTTATCAGTTTTTAGTACAAGAAGTTTAGATCGATGCTTGACATGTCGAATTCCAACCAGACAACACACATGTACATTTTTTTAATTATTTGAAGAAGATTGTTTTTAAATTGATTGTCTATTCTTACCTTTATTGTGAGAGCTTTATTGAAACAATTTTTAAGTATCACATGATCACTTATAGACCTATTGATCTGTATCATCTAATGAAATATTTGTAAAAATCCTTTAATTTTTGTTCAACCTTTTAAAAGTGATCAATTTCTTTTCAAATTATACACTACCAAGATAAAATAAATCAACATTTTAAAACTTTTATATGATTAATAAATTCCAAAAAAAATATACAAGCATAATTAGAACAAAAGATTTAAAAAATTGGAAAAATAAAACTAAAAATAATTATTTTTTTCATCCCAATTTGTCATAAAAATAATTAGTATTTCCGTTTCACTCAATTACAATAATATCTTTATTGAAATACTTATATTATTTTAATAAAATTATTGTAAAATAAGATAATTATTATATTTTTAATATAATAAAAGAATAATAATATTATATATGTACAAGAAAGAAATAATTAGACAAATAAAATCAATACCATTAAATATATTTACATTGATAATCAATTTAATATTGTTATATACTACTTCTTTTCTTTAGTATAAGATATTTCTAATCCGTGAATAAAATAATATATTCAAAATATAAAAATCTGAATTAATACTGAAATAGGTAAGTTATATAAAATATAATCATTAAGATTTTATTATACTCCTATACAAATTTTATACTAAGATATTTAAAAGAAAAGAACATTTAAATAGATTCCAAAAACTTCAGAAGAAAAAAAAATTAAATATTTCCTATAAATAAAAAGTAGTAAAAAATTATTAAAATCATAACGTGAAACTAATATTTTATCTCAAAGTAAGAAAAAAATTACTTTTTTTTAGAAATGGAACAAATAAACAAACAATGAGTATGATTAGAGTTTATATTTTACGATGCTCAAGAGAGAATAATAAACTCAACATAGAGATTATGGGTAAAAATATAAAAATTATATGTATTTATTTTTTTTCTTTTAAATATTTCATTAGTTTTTTTAATTTTTTTTAATATTTATTAAAATTAAATGATGTGGGTGATAAAAATTTAATTTAATTCAAAATCTTTTTATTTTAATTCTCATTTTATATATATATATATATATATATATATATATATATATATATATATATATATGTGTACCGAGTTTTAGAGGACTAAATTATTGTATATTTATATAATTCTAAAAACTTTGGACAGAGGTTCGAAAATGTCTATACTCACACCAACCAATAAAATTAATTAAATTGAATTTTTAGAAACAATGTAATAAATTTACTGTTATTGTTAATGATTTTTAAATTTATGTTCTTATTATTTATTCATAAAAAACACATATATTCAGAATATTTAATAGAGAGAAACAAAGAAAAAACATAATGCTTTTGAAGTTACAATAAAATACCTGAAAAAAAATAACCAACTTCTTCTAAACTGTAAAATTAATGATAGGATGAAGTGGCTCTTACTTTATGATCATTCTAAAATGCTTTTAATTAACACTGTAAAAATAATATACCACCCTTCGCTCCTTCCCAAGTGTCTATTTTGTTTTAATATTTTCTATTTAAACATAATTTTTTAAGGTAATATTTATTACTTTTTGTTATTTAATTAATTTACATATATGTATTTATATGTATAAAAATGGAAATGGTAGAATATAAAATTTCATATTATGTATTAAAAAGAAGAAAAATTATTAAAATTTTCAGTTTTTTCAAAAAAACCTTAAATAATATTTAAAAACAAATGGAGGAGGAATTCTTTAATTAGATTTTGTTTTTAACACCCATTAAAGAGAGAGGAAAAGCTTCAAAAATAAATTTAGGAAATATATGGAAATATATCAAAATTTTTAAAATACCCTTCCTCCACCCTTACGTGTAGCTTTGTTAAAAATTCATGTCATTTTTAATTTTTTAAATTAAAATTTTCTTATTTTTGAGTGCAGTGGAGATGGTTGTATGAAATTGCTAATGATTCATAAATTTATCTTTTAGTCACAGAGAAACTCTTCATAATAAAAATATATATATATATATATATATGATATTATGTTAATTAAAAAAATGAGCATTAAATAGCTATTTCACAAAGAAACAAAAAAGTAAGGTCAAATTGTGATGAAGCATAAAAAATTTAATTGAATGCAATTTATTATTCACATTTAAAAGTCAAAAAATACCATGAAAAACATGTAATACATGTATTTTCCTACCTTTGATAGATGTCGGTGCCACCAAATAATTTTATATTGTATTGTCACAACTTCACCACGTGGAAGAAGAAAAAATGTTTTTCATTTTGAGAATTGGAAAATTTTAGCATCAGTATTTTTTTACACCATTGGACTGGTTTATTTCTGTTAATTTGAAAAAAAAATTTATTGAATAAAATAGATATATTTTTATTTTTATATATTTTTCTAATACTTATTATTTTAATAAATACGTTTTATCTATTTCTTAAATAATTAATTCTTTATTTTTTAAGAAAATACTCATTTTAAGTTTAAATAAATTATAGTATCAAGTATTTACCAATTTCATTCAAAATTAGTACTAAAATTATTTTAGTTCCATGGTTTTTTCCCTAAGATGTTGTCTTTTTTAAACTTAAAATCAAAACTAAATCTTAATGTTAACACAACTGTTGTAACAATTTATTAACGTTAATATAACAGTATATAATAGGTGATTTTTCACATTTACCTATTCACGATTTGTTTTTCAATGTATAATGCATATTTTAATTTAAATTCAAAATTAACTATTTTTTATTTTAATTTTATTAAACGTTGAATCATGTCATGATAATAGTGGTAATGATGGTAAGTAGAAGTAGCAATAATGAAAGTAATTATGATTTTTATAATAAAAATAACATAAGTGATCACCAAATCAATATCTCAAATCTTGTCTGTTAAATCAAAATATATATATATATATATATATATATGTATATATAATTTAATGGGTAAAATACTGAAATTAAAATTCAGGATAAATTATAATTTTGATAGTTTCTAGTTTTTATTCACAATTTTTATTTGATTTATTATTTACATTTTAGAAAATGTGTAATTTTGATTTAATTATTGATTTGTGTAAAATATTTATTTAATTTTTTTTATAATTAAGCAAATATTTTCTTAAGGTACTTAAATAAATTTATCAGACCTAACGTTTCGGACCAAAATAAAATTGAAGATTGACTAAAATTACAAAATTTTCAAAAAATGTAGACTAAAATCCTGAAAAAAAGTTAGAGACCAAAATCATTTGTAAAAGTTAAAGAGACCACAATTACAATTTAGTCTAAAATTTATAAATTCATGAGGAATATCAAACTCTTTTGCTACTAGACTACGCTAATGGTATATTACATTTTCATAAGTATAAAAACTAAACGTTATTAATTTTGTAAAAACCAAAATTAAAATTTTCAGATATTTTGGGAGATTAATATTTAATCTTACCCGAAAATTAATTATGGAAACTTTAACTATTTATTGCGTTCTTTACTCCGCTCTATATTATTGAAAACTAAAAAAGAACAAAGTATAGAAAACAAACCAAATGGAAAATTTTCGAAATATTTAGATTTAATATCTAATTTTACCTTTTAAATAATAATTATTTTTCATGTCACGTAAGCACACATTGCAAGACTAGCTTCTCTTTCTTTTTTGGCATACTTTTCTATTGCTTTTGGTTTTTGTTCTTTAAAAATAATTTGCACTTTGCTACTGTTAGAAACATTGGAACATTGGTTTGAAGTGTAGAAGAATGTAGCACAGCGACAGGTTTCAGACATTGTTGATTTGAAAAGTATATCCAGCTTCAGCAAAATGAGATTTCACCAATGCAAGAGATTTGGAGCGGTGGGAAATTTTATTCTTTTCTTCTTTGGGCATTTCTGCATACCTACAAAGCGTAAATGCCAGGCATTAGCTTTTGTAAGAAACTATGAAACGTTTGATCACAACATGACATGAAAGAAGGGATTGAAATACGTTTGATCATAGCCTTCAGGTTCAAAAATAGGATCCCATCCAAAATCATTAGGCCCTCTTGCAGGAACAATCTTCCCCTAACATTAACATGCACCACAAAAATTAGTTAGTTATATTCATATACATTAACCATTTTCACACACATCAACCACTTTCTATTATGAAGTCAAGTGAATTGATCAACACTGGTCCAAATTCATTAAGTGAGACTACAAAAACCATGAGTAAAACTCATTAAGTGAGACTCATTCAGTCAATAATAAATCATGTATTAAAAAATGGGAAATCTGTGTTTTTATTCGTTGTAGTGTTGATCAGACTTGGTTTTGGTCTATTCTGTACTTTCAAATTGATGGAATTAGTATTCAGACTTAACAAAATATGTGATTTTAGTCAACCAGTGATGGCAAAAAATCACCCCTTAATGTTAAATTTAAGCACCTACAAAGGAACTAATTTCACATATTTTTAGAAGTTTGAAAGACTAATTCATCAATTTAAAAGTAATATGGTCTAGAATCAAGTTTAACAAAAAAAGTATCTGAGTAAAAATATACTTTTTTCCTAAAAGAGTGTTTTGAGAATGTGTTGCTACCATTTTTCAATTTGGAAAAGTAGATTATGCAAGTAATTGAATCATTTAGTAACTAGATGAAATATGGAGATTCATATAATTTGAACCTCAATATTAAACTGGCAAAGAAAATATATGCATTGGTAATTATGTATACAGGAGGATTGAAAGAGATACCAGAGTTTTTCCAGAAAATGTGATAGGTTCACTATCTGGACCTGCAGCAAAGGAAAATATGCATAAAGCAAAGGCTGATTTATCATCATATGCCATCAGCAAATTGTTGAGACCTGGGAAATGAATAAGAGGAATAATGAGTAAATCAAATTTTGTGGGATACCCTTATTCCTGAAAGCATGTATTAAAAAATTGAAAACTGATCCAAAATTATGCAGTTTAGGTACAACCTTCATGGCCAATCTTCTGCAGAAACCATTTGCTGCATGATACATCAATGCAATTAGACAATAATCATTACGAAGTACTGATAATGAATCTAAAAAATCTCACTTGCTAAATGATGATTATTCAGTACAAACTAAAGCTTAAAAGAATGAGAATATGCTGCTGATGATTCAATATTCAATGACTATGACCAACATGGATGAGAATATTACATAACCACTAAACAGGAGATGCAAAAAAATAGGTCAGTCAACAAACAACCATTCAAACTATAGAATAGAATCACTTTAAACAAATCTACATAGATTTTTCACTTATGTAAATGCAGAAATACATACATTTTTATTACTGAAAAGGACAACTACTCATTTATCATAGCAGCAGGAAATATTTGGGGGAGAGAGAAGACAAATAATTGGACTACCAAAAAAAAAAAGAATACACAGTCAAATATTTATATGAATTCAAAATGCAATTAGCATTTTAGCTTGTGTATTGCACAAAATAAATATTTATTTTATATAACTAAAATTTATAATCATAAATTACTTAATATATAAATTATATTATAATTAAAATCTATGATCAATAAATATTTATGAAGATAAATTATATTTATGATAAATAACTTACATTGTCACACAATTAGTGGGCTTTGGGTTAGTCCCCCACTTGCTTGTATGACTCTTCTAATTGTTTTTATGGTACTTGGAGTCTTGCAAATCAGTGGCTTTAGGGTGCCAACATACTTGAGATATCAAATAATATAGTAATGCTTTAGCACTTCCCTCTTTAGATGCCAAAAAGCATTATTTTATTATTGATAACTTTTTTTTAAAATATTGAAATTCAAATTATAGCTAAAGATATGAAAAGCTATAAATTAAAAGACACAATATGTTAAGGAAAATTCCTAGAAACACTCTAGTTGAAGAATGAAAGTTAAAATCACCCTCGTTAAAGATAGTAATTGTAATTTATATATATTGAGGGATAATAATTGTGGAAAATTCAAATATGATATATAAAAAGAATCATATAAAACACAATATTGTAGAAACAATAAATTGTGATAAATCATATATCTGGAATATTATAATAAAAACAGTAAATTCCACTAAATTGCAAAATCACTTCAAAGAAATCCTATCTTCTAAATAAAGTCCCAAAAATATTTAAGAAAATTGAAAGCATGATTATATAACTAAAACCAACTAGTTTAGAAATTAATTTAAAAATCATAAACATCCTTTATCAAAATATATCGGAAGCCATAACAGGTCATAACGGAAGTATTGCGGACAAAAAGAAAATACAATATATACATAGATAATTAAAAAATGCACAAATATAATTGTAATGCAAAAATAATGAGACAACCATGATTAATGATAATATTATGTATAGAAATTTAAATAACAATAAAATCAAATCAAAACACCACACGGTCAAAGTTCAAGACTTAAATTAAAAACAAATCATAAGATTATTGTCCTGAATTTCTAATTATCTAACTCTTCAATCCTAACATAATTATCTTCAATATTATTGAATGGATATCTCTCCTCCTCTTTCCCTTCATAGAAGCTCTTGTCAAAGTTAAGTCATTCTTCAAACTTAGAATCACAACTAACAAATTGAAATTCATTCTCAACCCCAAATTGAATTTTCTCTTTGCCCGTCCTTCTTGTCGGGGTTGAAGTTTCACCTGGACCTTTCTTAGAAGTATGGCAAGATCCAATAACAATACAATCACTTTATGGTTGCTTTCTTTTATTACATTTTTCTCCTTGAATAAAAATTCTTGGATATACTTGACACTTCATAAACAATTGCTCAATGAAGAGTGGGATCATCATCAAAAACCAACTCATTTCCCTCATCTTCATTATCATTATAATAATCCACTTGTCCCACTAACCACTCATTGCATTCATCAATGCCATTCATAAGAACAATTTTTGTAGCTTCTCTCCCCTTAGCTTCCTTAGACAACTTGTTCTTGCTCCATTCATCTAAAGAGAACATCTTTATTAAATTTCCTTTCTCTTGGTGCAACCCTTGTAATGATAAATAAGAGGTAGCAAATTTGGTAACTGCATGTCTTACCAATTCCCTTTTATTAGAGAATTGCCTCAACAAACTAAAGCAACTAGAATGGCTACAGACGAAGCCAACAAAAGACTAACTCCCCCTTGAATTGTATTTTTTATCAAAAGAAGAGTTCCAATGTCTTCAAGCATCAAGTTTGTGAAATAGATGAGGTCTTTTCTCCTCCAACAACTCACCAGCTAACACATAAGTGCTTCCATTATCTATGGGGAACATTTTCTTCTCCAATCTCCACAAGGGTATCAAGCATCTCAAATAGTTTTTCCCATGTCTTCACAAATTTAAAGGAATCAATGAACTTGACAAATTGTCAAGTTAGGGGAGTTAATCAAAATGTTAATCAAATTTTGATCAATCCATGCATCCAAAATAATAGAACAATATAGTTTATGATATTTCAACAACTTTTCACTGTAATTCATCTCCTTGTTCAGGTGTAGAACTCTAATTTCATGATAAGTAGGAGCTGGCAAATTAAGCTCTCTTCAATCATATAAGGTTGAATGACAAGCTTGTTTGGCACAAAAAATGAGCAATATATCTATTCATTCAACTCCCTTGTTAATCAGAACCCTCCACTAGTCAAAACCCTTCGTATGCAGCCCTTTTTGAGACACCAACAACCAGCTCTAATACTTTGATAAGTATCCAAACACTTGGGGAACCCACCGTCAAAAGCTAACATTGAGGGAGAAGAAACAAACACTTAAATACTCCAACAAATATCCCACGCTATTCAATGTGAAACTTGGACACCCCATAATACCCAAGTTCCTGTCACAAGGTTGCAAATGATTACCTAGAAGAGGAACAACTCCTTGCAATAGATAGTGATTGTACAAACCATAAGACTCGTGATTAAGAGCTCTTCAAAGAGCTTAACAACTCTATCATTTCCAAACTAAGAATTGGAAATGGAGCACATATTGCTCTAAAAGCTATATGAGAAACTACAATTAAAAGTCGTTCAGGTTTGATTCTAATTTTTTATGTCTTATGTGTTCATGAGATTATTCAAAATTTGTTGCTCAATTGTCGGAGAAAGGATATAAGGTGTTGTTTGAACCCAAAGTTTGCATGGTTATAGGAGTGAGCATACCAGGCACTAGATACTATAGAGGAAAAATTGCATAAGCTGTCTTTTCAGAATAAAATGATGACATATAGACATGTTCGAAAGATGTGAGAGTACAGCCAATACCAATATCCCTTTAATGAAGAGTAGAAATAAACCCTAAAAGAAAGGTTGGAGACCATTAAAGAGGACATAAAGCAAATCAAGCTCCATATACCTACAAATAAGGATCATGCACAATGGCAAACTAGAATCCCTAAAGCCAACCCCATTTAGTGGGAATGATGGATATGTGATATTTCATTAGAGAATAATGGGAAGCAGTCCCCAAATTACTGAACAGAACACAGATTTTGAGGATCTATGCCTCCAAAAGCCCAAAGGATCCAATTTCCCCTCAAATCACAAGATAATTCTCTCTTGCTCTCGCTTTCTCTCTCTCAACCTACCTGCTCATTTCAAACTGTCTCAGCACAAGAAAGATAGGCCCAAAACAATAATACAATGACCTAATATGTACATATATAAAAAAACAATTCTCTAATCTCTATCATCTGTTTTCTACCATAGTTTCAGCCTATTTTAAGAAACCATACGTTTCTTGTACTTTTCTACATCAGTTTTATGCAAAAAAGCTACAGTATAAATGAATAGCGATAATATGAGGGCTTAAACAATTATGACAACAAAAGGGGAATATAGTTCACCTTATGAGCACAATGGTTAAGGGCGAAAATGAACTTACATGTAAGGCCCTGCAAAAGGTTCAAACAGTCAATCAAAACCAGTCAGGTTGTATAATAATGACAGCTTTCATTGCGAAGAAAAACAAAATAATATCCACCTGGAAGACCCTTCAAGGCATTGAAGCAGAGGCAAGTGTCTTCAACCAACACAGGTCCATTCACCTTGGCATACAGCGTACAAGAAGTATAAAAATGATTAAAAACAGAAAAACAACCTAAAATCACACAAGGCCAAGCATATGTGAGAAAAAATTATAACAAGGTACCTGAAGAGCAGCCATTCGAGCTTTCTCTTTGGAGATATCTTCAGGCTCTCCTTGCAACTCGGGCACTTGACATAAAAATAATGAAAAAATAAACTCTAAGAAGAATTATCAAACAAGAAAAGTAACTGAACAAAAAATAAGTGTCTCTTTGATTCACTTCTCACGTTTCAGTTCTAAAATTGTTTTTCTAAAACAATTTCACGCTACTTAGCAATCAATTTCCTTTCAAAAAATCCATAAAGTTTTGAAAATTGTTTTCAAACAAGTGTTTCAAAATAAAAAAAGTCGAAGCAGTTGAAGATGTTTTCTCATTTTTTTCTCCCACTTTAATCTCGTCCCATGTCTCACTCATTTCCGCACTCTGCTATACACCTTGCACCACCCTCCACTAGTGGTTCGAGCAACTTTGTTTGGTTGCATTTTTCAAACCTTAAACAGGCTTTGAAAATAGAAATCAAACATATCCTAAATTCTCAACAAAACAGAAAGCATAGACGAGTACAGGGAAATAATAAACAACTCAAAATGGAAAAAGTAAAGGGGAAGAGTGATTATTCTTATTACAATCAAGTTTGAGGGACTGAAAAGGAATGGAATTCCCCAAGATGGCACGAACTTCTTCAAGCTTTTTGGCATTGCCAGTCACAAAAGTAACTGGACGTGACAGTACCAACCCTCGTGCAGCAGCCATTTCCCAAACCTCGTTTGATTTTTCTGGGAAGTAAATAAAACCACTAATCAGCGAGAAAATCAGAAAGACCCGTCATAGAAAAAACATTTCTTTTTCAATTTTTCTCCATGGGCATGACAAAAATGGAGTAGAACTCAATTCTATCAATGGATACAAATACAAAACAATCACAAAAAAGAAAAAGAAAAACCAACTTTGGGGCGGGGTTTTCTACTTTTACAAAGCAAACGGGTAATGAGTAGACTTCGGAGGCAAAAATTGAAGTAAAAATTGAAAGACAATGCATACCGTCGAGTCGACGATGGCTTCCCACAACGGCGGCGGCACTGAACGGCTTCCCACCGCTGCTTCTCGCTCGAGGCAGGTTTTATAGGGGTGTACGGGGTTGAGAAGGGTAGGATTTCAGCCAACACAGTACCCAAAAACATAATTGGGTTGAATTCATTATTGACTTTTTATATTTTTTTGAATGTTAAATCCAATTGAATCCAACGTATCATTTAGAATACGTTTGAATTGATGTTTGGGACCTCAAAAGAATATTGTTGTTAAGTTAATGGTTAATGATTTTTTTATTTTTTTAATTTAAAATTATTAATTTCAACCATCATTTTCTATTCTATCATTTAATTTATCAATGTTAAAAGATTCATAAATTTGAGCATAAGATAGTGAAAATCAAGATTTTATTAAACATCGAAAAAGAATATATGAATCGAAAGATCATAACACGGATTATAAAATCCTACACTCCTAACACACAAAATTATTATATTACACTTAAAATTAATAATTTAACTTCAATTTAATATGACAAAAATATATATATAAACTAGTGCAAATGCAGGTGCTCACGCACATGTGTTTCCGTTTTTTTTAGTCTAGAAATATAATATAGAAATCTAGTATAAATAATTTTGTATGAGTATATGTGTAGTTGCATTAATAAATAAAATATATTTTTTACAAAAAATGTCATGTATTAATAATGACCAATTCAAGTTGATAATATTCTTATACGTCCGTTATTAAAATCTATTATAATATCTAGAAACAAATATTAAGAAAATGTAAAGTTGTATATTATTGTATATATATTTCTATATGCATAAATTCTTTCTTAACTGAGAGATCAAACATAAATTGGATGTGTTTGAACTTCCCTGTAATTTATAAGTAATATTTTTTTAATACATGTATATATTTAACTATAAGAAAAATTTAAATAGAAAATTTGATGTACCTTTTAAGGATTCTTTTAAGTTTTGTGTAAAACAACACGTTATCCTTGTTTTCTTCTGTTTTAGAAAATTACATAGAAAATATTTAAAGTCATGTATTTATGATTGATTTAAAACATACAATTTATTATGGAAAAAATATATGAATAATAATAAGAACCTCATAAATACAGACATTTTGTTTTTTTCCATTGTTTGTCTTCGTAACCATTGTTATTTTGATGTTGAATTTTCTTGTATTTTATAATTGAGAAAACAATAAGTAAAAAAATATGATTTCCATCTTCACTTTCAAGGTGTCCTTCTTTAATAAGGATTTTTGCAAAAACTTGAGAAACACCTCTTGACAAAGCAACATATAATTGACCATGACTAAAAACATGTCGTGGAAGGTAAATTCCGACATTAGGTATAGTTTGTGTTAGAATAAATGGTTGAGTTTAAGAGGAGAATGAATTAAACTCTTAAAAGATTTTCGAAATTCTTGGCCAATTTAAAAAAAACAGATTGTAATTATAGGTGAAAATCAATTCTTTAAAGATTCTTGAAATGCTTATACCAATGTATCATATATCCAATTCAATTAGCAATTCAATTATCAATTACAGAATTTAAAGAAGTAGGAAAAGAAGATCAACACAAGAGATTTATATTGGTTCACCTTCCAATGAACATCGAGTTTCCTAAACACCCAAATCAAAGCAATTCACTAAATTTCAGTTTTTACATGAACCCTACATGAAAAACTAAAAAACAAAACAATACGCTTGATCTTGAACCCTACAAGATCTGTATACCCTTGTAAAACCCTATTATAAGAACACCCTAATCACCCTGATTAAGAAGAAACAAACCCAATACAAGATTACACAAGATTAAGGAACGAATTCACTTTATTAACACTTGCAGAAAATGAAACAGGACAACATTCAGGTGATGAATTTCTATGGAAAGATTCTCAATTCAATTTGATCTTGGACTCCTTGATTGATTTCGCAAATTGATTTAGAACACTTGAAAAGTCTTTCTGAACAATGGGTTTCTCTGTAATTGATTCGTTGCCCAGTAAAACTCAAAATATTTAAAATAGAATTGGTTCAGTGATTTAAAGCTGTTACTTATAAAATCAGTTAGTTGAAACACAATTTAGCTAGTTGTTTTCATTAAAATGAGTTTTCTAGAGAGCACCCCAAATCTGAAAAACTGAAAACAGTCAGTTGAAAACGCGATTAAATTGGTGAAAATCATTAAAGGGAAATCCTTAAGTGATTTTAGCCTGTTTAAATGCGAATCAACCAGAATTTCTAGAGAGCTTGGATTTTTTAAGAACAGCTCCAGAATTTTAGTTGATTTAAATTCAAAAAAATAGCTAGCTGAAATTAGCCAGAACAAAACTTTAAAACACAAGTTTAGAAACTTAATTAACTGAAAATCATACTAGTTGGTTAAAATGTTTAAAATTAACTTAGCCTTAATACTAAGAACATTTTAACTAACTGAAAACACGTTTTTAATGAGTTGAAAAACAGTTAAAACTTTTAAAATATTTCAAAACAGTTTAAAACACCAGATTAAGTCCAAGATTAAATGAAATGCATCTTACATCACATCTTAAGACACTTTAATCCTAAGATAAAATCTTCATTCTTCAAGCATGATCAAAGTGCTTGGAGACATCAAATTAACTTGAAACCAAGTCTTCAAGTCCAACAGTTTGTCCCTATGATTTATTTATGGTAATTGCAAAACATAATCTCACAGGGAATTGCTTTCTAAGAAGCACAAAGGGAAGACGACTTACACTTTCTGTTGTTTTACGCTTAATTTTAGGTAAGAAAGATCTTTTTCCAGCATGGTGTCTTGTCAAGATTTCAACATCCAACATGTTCATATAGAATCCATGACATAATAATCTTGTCCCATTACATAAGCCAGATTTAGGATCAATGTTTCGAAACAACATTAATGGCGCTCCTTTTTTAACTTGTAAAATGAGGCAATCCGTATGGTGCAATGGAGTGTAACTACTCTTGTTGGTATAAATTATGTGTGTCCCTTTCAACCTCATCAAATGACAATAAATTATGTTTTTCTTCTGGAAAGTTATCTATAATCATGTCATTAAGCTTTTCGACATTTTCATTTTTGGGGATCAATATGGCTCTTTCAACCATATAAGATGCATCCCACGTATGAAATTGCAATTGAGGAAATGTTTCTTGTATAAGTTTTTGTATTGAACTTTCTCCCTCCCATGATATTGCTAGTTCACGGGGTATTTTCACCATATCATCAAGATTTGTAGGTTCAATACCATCTTCGATACGCATGAGATATTCTGCAAATTTTTGATCTTGTAATGATCGCATGTTTTGTTATAAACGTAATACCTTTGTGTTACTCCACAAAGGAGAGTTGACTATAGATGCAAAAATCATTTGTGCCTTTGTACCTTTGTGAATAACTGATAGTACCTGGCGAAAATATCCTCATAATATCATCGCTTTTCCTCCAAATGGAGCATCACAATCTAGAATGTGTTTTAATGATCTATCTAATGCCTTTAAAGTATATCTATTAGTCATGGGTGCTTCATCCCAAATGATTGTTGTTGTTTCTCTTAGTAGCTTTGCAAGATCATATTGTTTACTTATCAAACAAAAGGAACCAGCCTCTACATTTATAGGTATTTCAAATCGAGAATGAGCAGTTCAACCACCGGGTAATAGTGTTGCTGCTATACCAGATGAGGCTGTCGCTAAAACAATTTTACCCTTACTCTTGTAATATGCAATTAATGTACAGTAAAGAAATGTTTTACTGGTTCCCCCTGGCCCATCGACAAAAAAAACTTGACTTTGCTTACGGTGGATTGCATCTAAAATGGTATTGAAAGCAATCAACTGGTCATTATTCAATCTTTGTACATTATCAACATCTTCATTAGGTATTTGTATTGCTAACTCTTCTTGAATAATTCTTGGTACTGAAGTATTTTCAAATGCATCCAATGTGAATGTTGGTAAATCAAAATCCTTGATTGCTTTGCCATGTTTTGGATAAGAAGGTCATTTAAATTCCTCAATAAGATATATGCAGTTCATTTTGTTCCGTTTGAAAGAATAAAAAAATCCAAACCAAACTAAATCAATTTGCGCGGTTTGATTTGGATTGATTTATGCACTTTTAATTTCTAATTTTTTATTAAATATTTCCTCATTCTTTTCATATTTTAAATTAAAATATAATAATATAATATAAAATATGTTACTCAAAATCTAATAAATATATTGAATAATAACAATTACAAAGGTACATTATTTATAATCGAAAAAGAAAAATATACAAATATATCTTACTATAGATTTTTTTTAACCCATACAACACTCATCTAAATCTATAAACCAATCAACATTTATTTAAATCTATAAACCAATCAAAACCTATGAAACTTAATTGTTGTCAATTTGCCTAACAGTTAGCTTTTATCCCTACTTTGGCTAGTCAATCCACTTTTTTTATATATGTGATCATGTTACAATCACGCTTTATTTAATTTTTGTTGACTCTCTACCAAAATATTCTCCTCTTGCCTTAATTGTAAGCATTCTTACTCTAATACTTTTTTGGTATGCTAAAATCAATTATATTAATGAAATGAAGTAAGAGTGAACACAAAGACGAAGTCAAGCATGAGAGTAGAGTTGATAACATCACCTTCAAGAAGAGTTGACAACATTGTTGACGGTGGAGAGAAATCAAGAAACTCACATATCAAATTTGTGAAGCAAACCAAACAATTCTATAAAGAGATTTAGGTTAAAATGTATAACTATTTGGATTTTTAGGGTTCTTGGAAATGTTTTGTAGATATATGAGATATAAAAGATATATTGTCTTGAAGAGTTTTACTTTATTTTTTTCATGTACTTTATATATAAAGCAAAAATGCAAAAAAATATCAAATATTAACAATATCTCAATCTTAACTCCCTAAATATAAATAATAATTGAATATATTATCATCTTTATGAAAAGATATTCTAAAATAAAAACTAAATTTATTTTAGAAACTAAATTAAATAAAAAGATATTAAACAAATATTTCTAACAATAAATTATTATTATTATTATTATATTAATAATAAAAAATATATGTTAAATGTATATTACAGTTTGGTTTGGATGAGTTTTAAAAACTAAAACTATAAACTGAACTGAACTACGTAGTTTTTAAAAAAAAAATCTAAATCAATAATGAAATATGACTTTTTATGCTTTAATTTGGTTTGAAATGATTTTTTGTTTTGTTTTTGTATTAGTTCAGTTTTAAACACTACTTATTGCTTACATTTAGACACTACTAATTGCTCACATTTAGAGAAGACATGATTAAACTTTCAATACTTAAAACAACATAGATATTTTGAGATAACAATTTTTAACATAACCACGTTGTCCACAATTAAAATACTTAATCTGATTATGATTATTTATTAATCTACTAGAATTTTCTAAAAAAAATGAGTGGATTAAGATTTTCATTATGATGAATATAGGATTTTTCCTTCTTTTGTCTCCTTTGCTTAGACCCAAAATATTTTGGTCTCCTCTTATTTTTGTTTTCAAATTCTACTCTTATCTCCTTTTGCTTCGTGTAACATCCTTTCATCCCTATATATATATATATAGAGAGAGAGAGGGGTAATGCAATAATTATTTTTACTTAGTATGTACAATTACTTTTGTTTAGTTGTTTTTTTTTTCATACTTCATAAGTTGATTCTTAAATATTCCTATGTCTATATTGCAACAATCTTATCAGTAAAAAAAAATACATTTTTGTAGATATCTAAACTGTTAGCATATGCTTTAATTTGGACTAAATTTTTCTTCAATGAATCCAAATTCTAATGTCCAAAATCGAAACAAATGGATCCCACTTCTTAATTTTTTTTCACAGCTATCCAATTTTAAATTAATTTGAATACTTGGCATATCTGCAGGGTTTAAAAATTTTCCAGCGTTTTTTCTTCTTATTATTAGTTTTATTATTTTAGTTGTTTATATATTATTGAGAATTTTAAAAAAAATAGAAATTAAATAATTTATTATATATGTTTTTTTACTTTTGGTAAACATAATTATCATTATAAAATTATGTTGATATCATAATAGTCATCACATCATACAAAACATCTTGATTCTATAAATTTTTCACAAATTAAATATCAATTTTTTTAGTTTTAATTTATATCATATCTCAAACTTTTAAAAAACTCTATAATATTTAAAAACATGAAAAACAAAGGTTTAAGTAAAAGTAGATTCCCGAAAATAAAGCTTTAATTAAAAAACAAAAATGTTGACACTGAATTATACATAATCCAAACAGTAAAAGAACACTTTTCATAGAACAAAATAAATTTATTTATTTATTTATCTATTTATAGTTTTTAAAAGATAAATAAATTAAAAAGTAGGATATCAAATTTTCAATCTACACATGTAAATCAAACTACGATTTATCTCATTTAATTAATAAAAAAATTTAAAACAACAAAGTATTTAAAAAGAAATTAAATAATATAATTTAATATATTATATAAAAATTATTGTATCATAAATTTTAGATGTTATAGAAAAACTAGCTTCCTATTACATATATTGAAATAAAAATATTCTTTCACAATATTAATTAGTCTTCGAATTGACTTTCAAACAAATTAATGAAAGTCATTCATGTTTTTATTTTTTCAATTAATATTTAAAACTCACCCATTAATATTGAACAAATAAATTTATTTTATATAATTTCGTCTTAAACTTAATTAATAATAACACTCTAAAACACATTAATGTGTTTAAGTTTCTCTTGGTCAAGTATTATCTAAATAAAGTCTAAAGTCAACCTTCTTTATATATATATATAAAAACATATATGCAAGCATATAGATGATAGAAAGTGTTAAGCAAAAAGCACAAAAAATAAAAGTATCATTACCAATACATACTTAAGAAATGTCATCTTCTTCACGGATCTCCATGATTTTGCTTAAAATCATCCTTGCAGTTGCAATTGTTCTTGTATTTTCATCTGGTATGTATAAATTACATTTTAAAATGCATATATATTCCAACATTGTTTTTTAATTTTCAGTTTTTCTTAACAATTTTATTAAAACTTATTATATTTATTAAATTTTTTGAATATCTTATATTTATTAACATAATGAAATATGTGTTTATATATTTATTAAATGTAGGTGGTGTGAGCAGTGCACAAATTTGTCAAGGAACATGCACACAGTTTCCTGATTGTGATGCTCACTGCAAGTTCTTAGGGTATGGGTCAGGGACATGCATTCCATTTCCTCTTACACAGAGAGCTAGGTGTTGTTGCTCCTAAGATTATCCAAACATTGTATTCCTTCGACAATCATGTCGGCTGTTCTAAATAAAAGGAATTACCAGCACTTCTCTTTAATATTTTTTTTTCAATAATAACTTATTTCTTGGTCTTTTTAATAATACAGTCTCATCATTTTTTTTTTGTTAAATTGGGTTCTAATTTTAATTAAAAATTAAAAAGTAATTTAATAGATTAATTTTTTTAATATTCTATTAATAGAAAAAAATATATAATAGTATTATAATTTAAATAATTAATACCTACAAATTAAATTATAATAAAATAATTTAATATACAAAAGTAATAATTATTTTAATTTATTTAATTAAATACATTAATTAAAAATTAAAAAATATCTATATTTTAAAAAAGTATATTAAAATAAAAATAAATTTAATAATAATAATAGTAATTGATCAACCTATTTTCTGTTAAGACAAATTAAGATTTCAAACTTATCTGTGTGTGAAGGTCAACCTATTTTTTTCATGTGAAGCATAAATCAAGTTAAAATTAGTTAAATTAGCTTGTTTTAATATCCTGAACTTTATAACTCACTAGTCGTGTTGCAACACGAATTAGTTGATACTCAAAATCATATTATATATTAAAATCAATCCATCTCTAGACAACTTGACTAAGGAACACATATTATGACTACTTATACCCACAAGTGTTGTTCTATTTTCATGTATCCAGTTAAAAAAAAAATTAAATCATGAATTGTCAACTATGTTAGTTTTTTTTTCAACCTTAAAGATTAAAAATTTATGGATTAAATATGTTTTTATTCTTTGAACTATTTGTCAAAATTGTATTTTGTCCTAGAACAAACATTGAACCTAATTCGTCATTATGTTTTATAAACTCATGTAAATTATCTATTTTTTTATGATTTATCATAATTCATTTTTATCTCTTTATTTTTCTTTTTAGTTTCCTACTTCATTCTCCGAAGATTCTTTTACTCTTTTTTTTTCCTTTACTCTCATTTTTTTTAATGATGTTTTTATTTGTCATCAAGAATCATTTACACAAGTTTCTAAAGTATAAAAACGAATAAATCCAAAAGTTTATCCTAAAAACGAAACACAATTTTGACAAATAATTCAGAGATTAAAAACATATTTAATCCAAAATCTATTATTTAGAAACGAGGAAAATCTAAAGAACTAATATTACCCACAAAATATTTATAATTAACTATAAAATCCAAGAACTACAAAATTCTTTTGGTTTCATATTAAATTAAACACAATATTGATAATCTTAGGTATTTTCACTTATTACTTTTCAAACTTTTAATCAAAATGTTAAAAATTTACGAACATATTATAATGTTGAAAAATATGTAGATAATAATTTTTACGATGAGCCTATTTTATTTTTCTATATATTCATTGTAGAACTGAAATTGATCTAAAAGACATAGGAAGTAGCATAATGAGTTTGTTTTTAATATCTTCACAATGAGTGTTATTTAATATCTCGATTCAAATTAAAAGTATGATAATCAATCTATCATCATCATAAAGAGTGAAACATATCAGGTCTAAATCTAATTGGATGTTATATTCTCATAGTTTTACTATTTTGGTTGTTTTATTTATTTAAATATATATATATATATAATTAATGTGCATGAGGAAATGATTTTTGCATTAAATCAAAGTCTAAACTGATAATTTACCTGATAATTCCAATTCATTTCACAATTATTGAAATGAAAATGTTATTTGCCAACATTAATTATTCTTCAATACATTGACTTTTACAAAAACAAAACAATGAAAATAATGCAACTTTTTATTTTTTTCAATTGATAATTAAAACCCACTCTTTAATGTGGCTGCTTTATTTTCTTTCATCTTGTAGGTACAAATTAAAATTTAAAAGATATATTTATTTTCATCATATTTTTAAGTTTTACTTTTTGTTAACAATTTTATTAAGACATATATTATATTTCTTAATTAAATTTAACGTATATATAATATTGGGTTAAATATATTTTTAGTACCTGAACTATTTGTCAAAATTGTGTTTTGTTTTTGGGACAAACTTTGGACCTATTTCGTCCTTATACTTTATAAACAGGTGTAAATGATCATCGATGACAAATAAAAACATATGTAAGAAGAGGAAAATGAGAGGAAATAGAAGGAAAAAAAGTAATAGAAACTTAAGAGACGGATGATAATAAAGTAGGAAATTATAAATAAGGAAAATAAAGAGATAAAAAAGAATTTTGACATATCATCAAGGATCATTTACACGAGTTTATAAAGCATAAGAACGAAATAAATCTAAAGTTTGCCTCAAGGACGAAACACAATTTTGACAAATAATTTAAGGACTAAAAGTATATTTAATCCTATAATATTTAATAATAGGTCTAATTAACTTGTGTTCTCATGCCCATGTCAAAGTATATTAATTATTATTTATTTTATTATCATATTATTAATTATTTATTTAATTTCTTTTTTTAATTATTATTTTATTTTTTCATCTTAATTTTTTTTATAATTTTATAATCTTTATTTTATTTTTTTTATAATTTTTATAAACAATATATTACTTGGAGAAGAGGCACTTCCTACCACTATATGTTTTAGAAATTTTTTTAATAATAATAGTAAGTATTTATATTTTTTTAAGTGTTTATAATTGTTTTTTATAATTTATTTTAATTTTAATTTTAAATAGTTTAACAATGGTGGTTACATATAAATAAATAAATATATATTAAAATATTTGTGATTATATTTAAATTTTAAATAATTTATTTTTATTTTAAAATATATTAAAGATAAAAATAAGAACATGAAAAATATATAAAAGAAAAAAATATTTTAAATATTATTATAGATCTTTATTTTAAAATACATTGATGATCAAATAGAAATATGAAAAATCAACATAAAAAAAGAATTTTTATATATTGAGTGGACAAAAAAAAGAGAGTCTTTTTTATATTTGTTATATATTAATAAAATAATAATTTTAAAATATAATAATATATTACTAATAAAAAAAATTAAAATAAATTATTAATAATTTAAAACTTTAATAAAAATATATAATTAAAAAAATTCATAAATAAGAAGTATATTCAAGTCAATAAAATTGTTGATGCTCCATGATGTTTTCACTCTTTATGAATCCTAGGAGAAAAATCTTCTTTCTTTTTATTTATCATTTGTATATTTTAATATTATATTGATTACTTTTTACTAATTATATTTTTATTTTTAAAGATATAAAAAATAATTAAATTATTGTTTTTATGGATCTCAAGTAACTTGATATATTATATTTAATTCTTTAAAAGGTATTATTAAATTTTAAAAAAAATTATTAAAAAATATGAACATTAATGTTTTTATCAGTTTTATGAAATAAAATCTTAAACAACACTTAGAAATATATACTTATCACTATTTTTTTTATCATTATTTTTTTATAGAAAAAGTAAGGGTGGCAAAACAGGTCAATCTATGTCGTTTTGGCTCGTCCCACATTGTTGCGGATTTGTGAGCCTACAAGCCAGTCCACATAAAATTGAAAAGAAAAAAATTAAAATATATTTTATAATTTTTTAATCCCAAATTCAAGTATAATATAGATTCAAAGATTAAATGCAAGTACATAAATTACAAAAAAGAAATAAAAGTTAATTGTTTACTATCTATTATAAATAATTAATAAAACATAGTATAAAAATATATATTAAATTAGACTGTGAAATAAAATTTAAATTTGTATGTATAAATATATAATATTGATGAAATAATGAATGAAAATATTTAGTCATATTCAATACATACATTATTACACAATAATAAAAAATTAAAGAAATATAATGTGAGTTGTGGATCGAGATGGATCGGTCCGCATTTTAGCTTGTACGAGTTGCAAGTTATACGTGCTTGTAAACTAAAATATCCAATATACTCTACACTTTTTTGCATCAGGTTGTAGTTCGGTATGTGTGGTCCATCCCACATTGTCATCCTCAAGAAAAAGATAATAAATAAAAAAATAAAATACAATATAATAGCATGTTAGTTTAGTTAAGAGAGAAAATAAAAAAAAGAAAAAACATTAATTATTTCATATCATTTTATGTCAATGGATAATTAGTACTCTTTATTTTTTTTGTCTTAAAAGGGAATAGGTTATATTAACCATTTAATAAAACCATAATTAATTAATTAATTACAATTAAAATTGGCAATTAAACATTATTAAATATTGTATTTTCAACCAAACAATGTCTTCCTTGAATAATAATAATAATAAGCTCCAATATTTAAAAGAAAAAAAATTACTAACACTTTCTTTTAATATCCTTTATTTTATTTTATTATAATTTTTAATAATGTTGAGATTTTATGGTGCAGATAATCACGTTGCTCCATCGTTTATTTCACGCTAAAAAAAACACACATTTCTACTGAGTGTTGGTATATTTTTATGTATCATAATTGTTGTGAAATTATAATTAAACTTTTAAATCACGACATTTATTTTAATTTTTTAACTTTAAAGGTTAAAACAGTATTGTATAGGAACGTCGAAAATAAAATAAAAAAAGACTAGTAAGAACCACCGCACAAATATTTTTTTTTACTATTTTCTTGTTGAAGACCGTGACGAGAAATTGTAAATTATAATTGACTATGAATTCTTAAATATATTTAATTGGAAACTTAAATCCTATCATTTATAATTTTCAGAGTGTTGTCATCAATGAAGATTCATGTGCAACTATATAAAATAAGGTGGTTTATGGAGTATTGATTTGTAAATTTTAAATATGAATTCAAAAATATATTAAAGAAATGAATTGAAAAATAAAAAATGTACATAACTTTCATTAATGGTTTATAATAAATATTTGATTTCAATGTTTATACATTTGAAATTTACTCACCAAGAGCTAACTTCATATTTACAAGAAATGAAAATTTTATTTCACATGAATCATTAATGTTCGAAGGATACATTTTGACTTTTATAAAATTAAGGAAAGTTATACATTTTTTTTTATTTGAAACTTAAAATATTTATATTGCAATGGTTATATTTAAGATGATAAGTTTAACATCCTAGATAACATTAAAATAGGCTGATATGACAATAAAAATAAGTGTCAGAACATTTTTATTGTAAATTCATGTCTCACTCTCAAGTGCCTTCTTTTTTCATTAAATTTTTTTTAGAAACTTTAGATATTGCAACTTAACTATCATAATGCATTGAAATATGAGGTATAGACTTATTTAACATTGGTAAATCATATGGAAAATTCTTAAGAAATTCAGCCTCAATAGTAGCAATATCTAAAGTAATAATCTATGTTTCCATGATAGATTGTGAAATAGTTGTCAATGAATAGAGACATTGGAGCTTAATGTCTACCCATTAATTCACATAATTTATTATGGTTATGTAAGAAACTCTTTTATATAAATATATATATATATATATATATATATAGATTCTAATAAAATTATGTTTAATTTTAATATGTTCATCTTTCAAATGTTGAATATTACATTAGTATTGTCACAAAATATGGAAATATTACTCTCAAATAGGATTGTCAAAATAAGTCAGACCTGACAGGTTGGCTCGTGTGACCTTTGATTTAGGTTAGGCCAAACTTAAAAAACGGTAGTCTAAATAGAAATAAACTTTTTTTAACTCAATCGATTTGACCTGAGGTCCATATGAGCCAAGGTCAGGCTGGCCTGCAGGCTAATGGACTAACCCGTAGACTAATGGGTTGACCCGCTTTTCTTTTATGTTAGTTGTTTTTCTTAAATTTTATTTTATTTTAATTACACATGTTATGTTATAAATGTGAGAGACATTAATAGATTTGTTTCAAGTAATATTATATTAAGGAATATGTTATAGACAATACTTATTTGGTGTGTGTAGAGGGTAAGGAATAAAGGTGTTATAGAGATAAATGAAATGTGTTAAAAGGAAATTATTCAATATATTCATTTCCATATATGAGAATTGTACAAGACTGGAGACAAAGCTAATTGACAGACCTATGTTTTCACAATGGTTCTTTAATTTTATACTTTGGTTGATAAAATTATGAAGGGGGAGGGATCAAGTACTTATAAAAGTTAGATTGAATGGTGTGGTGGAGAAAGACAAGTTTGTAAATGACGTTCAATTGCATTATTCTTATTGGTTAGATAAAGTATTTTTTTTTGTTTCCCTTGTTTTGGGTAGGGTATATATCTTGTACCATTTCCTTTGTATGATGTTTTAAGTTTTTTTCTCAATGTAGTTTGTTTTGCTTAGAATAATTTTACACAAACTTTTCATTTTTGTGTATTGTACATATATATATATATATATTGTTAGTGACAAAAAAATAAATTAGACTAAGAAATGTGATGTTGTATAATATATAATTAAAATTTAGACTTTTGAACGATAATATATCATGATTTTTTGTATTGACATAGTTGTAATCCTTTTAATTTTTAATTGGGCAAAAAATGATTTGTTGGCTAGTAGACTTGACATAGGGTTAGGCTAGATAAAAAATTATGAGTCATTTTAAAATATAGACCAGACTGTTATTTTTTTTACCTCAACCTATAGAGGTAGGCCAGGTTGGGTTGATCTGTCTATTTTGGCAACTCTACTATGAAAGCTTGAGTAATCATCTAGATGAAATTTGATCCATGATATTTCATAATAACGTGATGTTGATACATATTCAACTTCTAGAGTTGAAGCAAGAATGAGGAAAGGACTAATAAAGTGACATCATCTATCAGTGCTCTTATTGAGATTGAAGAATCAAACACGCTTGATTGAGTTGGTTTGATGACCCCAATTATTTGGATTTGATGATGGGTATGTTGAAAAGTTGATCTTATAGTTAATTTTATGTTTGAGTTGTGATTTTTATATGTTGTAAGTAAGTTTTCATTATTTGATCTTGACTAGTTTGATTAAAATATCTTTAAGAAGTATTTAAAACTTTATTTTAATTACTAAGTTAATTTTTAATTGATTAAAAGTATTTTAATCAACTAAAATGTTTTTTTATCTAGTCAGGTTTACAAGCTAGAACATTTTAATCAATTAAATATTCATTTTAGTCTATTAAACTTTCTTAAACATTTTAAAGAATGAAGTTTATATTGTTTTAATTTATTAAAAGAATTAATCTGATAAAATCACTAAAAGGATACTTTTAAATGATTTTAATTGACTATAATTTTGTGGAACTTCATATTGAAACTTAGACAATCATCTTTTATTGAGAATGCTCTCTTTTAATGGATAAAGTTTTGACGATAATAAATATGAACAAAATCTATTAGATGTTTTTACTAGCTACTATGTTTTACTATAACCTTAGAATGTTGTTATAAGAAGTTGTAGTATCATTAGACCTTCTAAAGGTCATTTAGTTCAAGTAAAGATAGTCTAACAATGTGATTGAGTTTGATTGTTCTTATTAAATTATTGATCACACTAAAAAACTGTAACTATGAACAAGTTCTTTACATAACAAAATATAAAAAGAATAAATTTATGAAATTGCTTAAAATAAACATGTAGTGTCCAATGTGCTATTTTCATGAATAAGGAAACAAACGATTAGAAAATATATTTGTTAGATTAATAGTGTAGTTAAAACAACAAAGAGGGGGGCTGAATTGGTTTCTTAATAAAATTTTAACCTTTTTAGAATTAAATCTGGTTAAAATAAAGTTTAACAAAAACCCTCCAATATAAATTTAAGTTCTACTTTAAATAAATCAGAGTACTAAATATATAAAAACAGAAAATAGACTGAATGTAAAGAGAATAGGGATAAAGAAAAATCACATAGAATATTTATATTGGTTCAGATAAAAAAGATCCTACATCCAGTGATTAAATCACCTCAAAAGAGAGTGATAATAACTATCTTAAAACAATAAGTGTACAACTTACAGAGCAGCGGAAAGAATAACATAGTAGGAAAAATTAACAAGATATCTCCTTTGTACAGAACAAAGGATGAACAACACCTTCCTTGAACACCACAAGGAATGAAACACCTCCTTTAACAATCACAGGAAAGGATGAAACAAGCTCAACCCTAGCAACAACACAACTTTCTCAAGTAACACTTTTAGAAAAGGTAGACTAGGTTTTTAACAAGTTTAAATAGAGAAAAAACACTTATGTTCTGTATATTTTAATGAGCTCAAACCCTACTTTATTTATAAACACAATAATGCCTAGTTTTCAGAAAAATACCAAAGGTTTTCGCAAAAATAACTAGAATAGTCAATTATTTCAAGGGATAATCGATTATTTCAGAGAAAAATTTGAACTTTGAACAAATAGCACGTGATAATTGATTATTATACGAGATAATCGATTATTACACTTATGATAATCGATTATTGCTTGGGATAATCGATTATTCCAAAAGGAACGTGTTTTTAAAAAAATTTCAAAGCTTTGATAATCGATTATGACTAAGGATAATTGATTATTACAACGTTAATTACTTTTTACAAAAATCAAAGCTTGTTTTCAATGCTTAGGAAGAGTTGTGTGCTTTGTTAGGGTTCTTTACTGTATTTGCTACTATTATAAGAGAATATATACATGAATATAAATCTCCAACTTCATAAAAACTTCAAGATTCCTTATATTCTTTTGTAGATTCATCATCATCAAAACACTTTATACTTTTTTGATTAACAATATTCTTATGGAAAAATTTGATTATAAATAAACATGTATATGGTTACATTTGATTATTATTATATACACGTCCAATGTTTCCTTGTTTATTCGTGCAATATGCAAAGTGAAGTGAAATTTTCCATACACAACTTTTAATGCCAATTCGAGACAAAATGAAGTCAAATCATCTCAAAGAAGATTTGTGATCATGTTATCAAGCACAAACAAATATCATTACTGAAGATTACACCAAACAACAGTCATATTCCACAAGCCTGTATATTAACCAAGGAATCAAAATTTGATCACTAAAAATTTGATCAAGAAAGCATACAAGAGATAATAAATTCTAGGCTTGAGTGTGAATTGTTTTAGTGGCAAGTGTGAAACCTCTATATTTTTCACTTTGTGAAGCTACCAATCTTGTAAGAGTTCTCCTTACATCCTCTCTTTAAGACTTATTCTTGTTACCATTTGTTATATGTTCTTGTAAGCGAACAGTGATATTTGAAAGAATACCCAAGTTCTTAGTCTCAAAGGACGATTGAGAGGGATGATTAAGAGTTTCTTGTGTACTCGCTTTGTAATAAAATCTTTGATTAGTGGAACCCTTTGAGGTGTTTCTCAAAGGAGAATTGGAAGTCGCCCAAGAGTTGAGGGTGAACCACTATAAACTAATGTGTTCTTATTGTTTGCAAGACGATCTATTTGCTTTCAAAAAAGAGTCTCCATCTAGGAATGACAAATGAACCCGTCCCCGTGGGTATTAACCGAACTTGCCCTGAATTTGACGGGAAATTTCCATATTGACTGGGCATGGTTATGGGTATGGATAATACTCGATTTTTTAAATTGGGTATGGGGATGGAGACGGGTATGTACATATCTGCCCTGTCCCTGTCCTCATACCCGTCTCAATCATACCTGTCCCCGTTCAAAATTACTAATATACCTTTATTAAATTAATTGTAAAATTATGTTTGAAAATAAATTTTAATTTAAATATTATGAATGACTATTACTTTTTTATTGGTACTAAAAATGATATTTAACGAGTTAATAACTTTTTTAAATAAATCATAATTTTGTTTAGAAAAAAGAGATTTGTTAGTTAATATTAATAGCTAAAGAAGCTCAAGAGTCTTTCTTATCTCTATTATCTTACTAATCAATTCTGATTTCTATATTCTTTTTTTCTCTCCTTGTGACTTTTCCTTTCTAACCTCCATAGAATCTCTAACTTCTCTTTTTCAAACTCTCAATCTCCAATCATCTATTTCAAAATCAAAGTCCACAATTGTGATCTAGAGAGCAAGAGTAGTATTTCTACCTGATCAACTTCAGTTTCAGGTAAAAAAATTCTCTTTCTATGTTTCATCTTTTTCTATTCTTCTATTCTTAAGGGTTAAACTTGCATGTTTAAATTGGACCTTGTAAGAGAATCATTAGACACTTGGCTTGAGGTGTTATGAGAATATTATTTGATGTGATATACATGTGTGTGTGTTAAGAATTGTGATATGTTTTATTAAATGGTTTATACATGATAGAAATTTTAGTTTATCCTTTTTCTGAATTATTTCTATAAACTGCAATAATCATGTTAATTTTACACAGGAGCAGAAAATATTTTAGGGGCAGAGTTTTAGAGAAAGTGATAAAATTGAAGAGTAGAGAAAAATAGCTATTTTGAGAGATTGTTATCAACATGATACATGAGTAGAGAAAAATTATTGAATTCATATTTAAAACAATAAGAATACAAGTATGGGCATGGGTATCAATATATACCCGTTACCTGATGGGGATAGGTATCAGTATATACCCATTACCCGATGGGGATGGGGATGGTGATTAGACAAAATTTTCATACCCGTCGAGTATGGGAAAGGGGATGAATTTTTATCTTAGAGATGAGGATAGGATAGTGAAACCCGCACTCACCCCATCCCGTTGTCATCCCTATCTCCAACTCTATTCAACCCCTTTCTAAAGCTAGCCTATAACTTTAGTTGGCATCAGAACTTGCCTCTTAAGGTTAGGTGTTACAAGAATGAGAGGAAAGTTCCTACAAAACTCATAGACCTTGAGCTTGGTGATATTCAATGTCATTTTAAAATAAAAACATCTAAGTTTTCTATAATTTTGCAATAAAGAGCACAATCTAAATCGATTTTCTCAAATTACACGTGTATATTATATTCAATCTTTAATATTCTTTTTATAAAAATTAATTTGAAAATTTTTTAAATGCAACAAAATGAAACATAAGAAATAAAGTGCAACAAATTAGAAAATGAAAAAATGGAAACAAAATTCAATTGGAAAATAAAAGGTAAATTTTCAAATTACATATTCATACAATTTCTTTTATTATAATTCTTTAAAGATTTACATCTGGAAGAATTAACCAATTCTATTAATTAATTCAATTGAGCAAATGTCATTGATCTATAAATACAAATCAAATAAATATTAAAAATTATATTTAATTATTAAATTAAGATTCAATCAATTTTTAATTTTGATTTTTAAAATAAAAAATACAAATTAATATCAATTCAGTTTGTGTAATCTTATTATATGAATTAAACTTAAAAACTAGTTCTTGACTGATGAAGAAAAAAAATATAAAAGAGAAAAAAATTATAAAATTAAAAAAAAAAAATTTTGAGATTGAGAAACTAAACAAATGAATGTTGTCTATAAAATTAAAGCAAATTTAGTTATATATATATATATAATATACTCTCTTGTATTTATATATATAATATAATATTTTTAATGTAATGTATTAAATTATATTATTTTTAAATAATTTTAATATTTTTTAAGTTTTAGAATATTATATAATCAAGTATTTAATTAATAAAAAATAACAAGAAGAAAGAAAGAAAAAGTTAAAGAAAATAAAAAATAATAATTAATTTTTTTAAAAAATTAAAAATTAATTATTAAAAAATCATATAAGTAAAACTTATCTTTTGAGACAAGGAAGAGATAAAAATCTCTTTATATAATCATTATAAAAAATTAAATAAATAAAAAATCATTTTTTTGCCATATAAATATGGTAAAGAAGCTACGTAGAAAAACACAAGAAAGAAAAAAGAGAGATAGAGAAAGAGGGAGAAAGAGTAATTGTACTATTAAAAGTTTTAAATATTTATTATAGTAACATTATTTAAATTACACAAATGCATGGGAATATATAATAAAAAGTTTATTTTCACACATATAAAAGAATATAAATATAACATGTATATAGTAATACACAATTATAAATTATTAAATTTCATTTAAAATTTACACTAAAATATGAGTACATGTATAAAAGTCTTATAACCATATATGTATTATGTCTATGGTAATAACCTTTTATATGTCATTAAATATCAAAGTTCTAGATGTGGTAGTAGGTGAAAGTTAGTATAATAGGTATTCTAGATGTCATGCAAAATTTAAAATTTTTAATATTAAAGCTTTTTTTGCTAATGAAAAGAAACAAATTTCAAAATTTTCACCTTTTTTCCTGTAGTACGAATCTATGTTGTTCCTACAATTGACAATAATAACAAAAGATACTAAGAATAATAATAAAATTGTACTGCTTCTGTTTGATATTATAAGACGTACTTTAGAAGTTAAAAATCTTGTTTCATAATATAAGATGTTTTAGAATTTTATTAATTTTTTTTCTTTATATACCTCTATTAATCACATAATCATTTGTATTAGCATTAAATAGTAGAAAGAGAAATTAAATATGAGAAAGTAAGAATTAATTCTCTTTTACTAGTCTGACTCTTCATCTTTTACCATCATATACTAATATATGTTTTAATTTTTGTATTAAAGTTACACTAGCAACTAATTTTAATTCACTATTTCTATTTGCAATTTGGTGAAAATTGAAAATTTTGATTGAAATTTTGAAAATAAAATTTAAGCATAGTCATTTACAATTTAGTAGGAATTAAAAATTTTGATTGAAATTTTAAAATAAAATTTGAGTATAGTCATTTGCAATTTAGTGGAAATTAAAATTTTGATTAAAATTTATTTAAAATAATTAATAGTTCTGATTTTAAATTATTTAGAAATGATTTCAAAATTGTTGAAATTCTAATCTCAATCAATTTACAATTTTATTAAAAAATTAATTAATTTATAAATATTTCTAATTAAATTTCAATTAATTCATTTAATAGTAATTAATAAAAATAAAAATAAAAAATTTATAAAAAATTAAACAAATTAATTATTTTTATTGATATGTAAAAATTTGTCAAATATATCTTATAATATATCTTATAATTTAAAAGAGATGGAGTATTATTTATAACATTGTACTCCTATAAGGCTGCTTGAACAATTTCCGAGGTTAAAAGAATCCGTTACCCATAGTAAATAATGTTGAAAAAGTAAAGATACGAGCTTAGCCCGTGGCAAAATTTCTCGAATAGTCCGAAACTGTAAAAGTTGGTTGGATTGAATGGATTAAATAGATACGATGGATAAAATAAATAAATTAGATTAATGGGATTGACGCAGTTGGGTTAGATTTTTAATTTTATAATCCATAAATTTGTAATTCCATCAATAATATATCCATCATTTTTATAAAATTATATATTAGTCTCTTTATAATGGAGTTGCAAACATAAATCTTTTTTTATGATTTCATTACGTAACATTTACGAGATTCTTTCTTTCACTTTGTTTTTATTTCTTTTATGATGGTTTTCTATTTTTTTTTTTACTTTCATGATAGTCTCTTTTTTTTATCATTATTCGTTTTTTCTCTTTTTTTATATGTCTTTTATTTTATTTTATTTTTCATTTTGTATTAAAAAAATTAAAATTTTATTGACGAGAATAATATAAAATCGATATTAATTTTTACTTGAGTTTAAGATAAATAATTTAAGCTTTTACAAACTTCAAAAGAAACAAAGAAATTTAAGAATTTGATATTTTATTAATTGATTTAAAATTTTTATGCTTTAAAAATCAACTTATGATTTAATACTTTAGTAATTAATAAATACTAGTAAATATGTAAATTTATTCAAGTTCATATAATCTTCATAAATTTAGATTTAATTTTTTTATATAATTATTTATTTTACTAAAAAGTCCAATATATTTATAATCAAAATTAAAATAAATAGAAAAATTTCATAATATTTTATTAAATTTATATTAAATTTTAATTCAATTCGAAACACCCACTTAAATTAACCTGTAATCCCAATAATCCACATCCAATTAATCTGATTAATTAAGTGGTTCAACTAAATGGTTAAATATGGATTTTAAAAAATTAAATTTTTAATCGAATTAATCAAATTGAATCCGAAACCGATCAAGTCCGATGCAATATCACTTTCGGTCTAAAAATTTATAATATTAAAAGTTTGTTGGCCTTTTCTTTTATATATTGTTTAATTATCTCATATTTTTATTTTTTTCATTTTTATTTAATATAAAACTTAAATTTGTAATTAGATTTTCAATAAATAAGTGTTTTTTTATTTATTTTTAACCTACCACAAGACTCCATATAATAGCAATTTCAGGAAAGATAAATTTTTAGCCAAATATTTGGGACCAAATTCAACATTTTAAAGTCATCTTACGTAGATTAATTAATTAGGGATAACAAATTAACCTCGGTAGGTATTATCCGAACTCGTCTCAATTTTGGCGAAAAATTTATGCATTGATTGGGTATGGGTATGGGTATAGACAATACCCGATTTTTTAAATTGGGTATGAGGATGGGGATGTGAATGTACATACCCACCATGTCTTGCTTCCATACCCGTCCCAATGCTCAATATTTATTTTTGTTTTAAATTATTAAAACATATTTAGTTTATTAAGTAATTTTAAAAATTTATATGAATTTTTCTTTAGTTCTTAGTTTTGTAATTTATTTTTATAACATATATTTGATAATTTTTTTATAATTATTTGACCTTTCTTTGGTTATTATTTGATGATACTTTAATTTAAGATTTATGTAATTATAATTTTTAATTCATATTTATTATTGAGAAAAAGAATATACGTATCATTTTGACTTTAATTTGTCTATAATATCAAGTTTTCTTTGTTATGATTTTTATTTTTTTTAAGAATAATTTATGGTAGTGATGAAATGAGACAAAATTTTCATAGCCGCTGAATATGGGACGGGGATGAGAAAGTGAAATCGGTCTCATTGTCATCCCTAAGATTAATAGATTTATTTTGTAATAGAGTAATAGATAAATGTGTAAGTTTCACATAAGAATTTAAAAATACATAACTTTCATTAATTAATTTTGTAAAATTCAACATATCCTTTATTGTTTAGCTTAATACTTTGTGTATATATATATATATATATATATATATATATATAAATCCTAGTTGTATTTGAATATAAAAATAAAAAAGGAAACTGAGAAACAATGAGCAGGAATAAAGCAAGATAATATTTTGATTGCAATAGAAGATGAGAAAGAAGGGGTGATTTATTGAGAATAAGATAGAAAAAAGATAGAGAGTGATGTGGTGTTAACTAAAAAACACAGGTGCCCCAACCAAGCTTTCTCTGCCAATTCTTATTGTCCCAACTGTGATAGATGCCATCTTTTCTCATTGACCAATACACATAATGATGATCACCTTCTGCAGCAGGGTTATACACATCTAAGTTAACACAAAACTCACCCATACCTTTTATCAGTTTCACTGTTTTCAGTTCAAAATTGGTCATCTTTTCAAAGGGCACCCCTGGTTCCAACTCTACTTCAGTTTCTTGAAAGTTACCCACAAATAGTAATCTATCTGCTCCTTTCGGCATGTCCTTCACCATGGAAAGGAACAGTATATTAATGTCGGTATGAGAATTTGATGACTTCACTTCAGAAGGGAGGGACACAACACAGTTAACAAAAGGATTCAGACACAGTATAAGAACCACAAGAACTCCTGCATGCATTGAATGTGACATTTTTCTCTTCTTCTTTCTTAATTTTCCTCATTCTCACCTCTTACCATTCTCTTATATACACATCCAAACTTTAATGCACTAAACAAATTTTAGACCTGTTTCAACTTAATTAAAAGAAAAATTCAAATTTTGCTTTAGTCAACATTTCATGTCAAATTTTTCTAACAAATTATTAAAAATGTCATTAATGATGTATATATTAAAATTATTGATAGTCAAAACTTTATTTTTAAAATAGTTTACCGCTGCAATTCTTACATATATTTAATACTTCCTCCGTTTCAAATTATAAGACGTAATTTGAAAGAAAACCTTGTTTCATAATATAAGGGGTTTTAGAATTTCAATAACTTTATTACTTTTTTTCCTTTATATACCCCTATTAATTATATCATTATTTATATTAACATTAAATAGTAGAAAGAGAAATTAAATATGAGGAACTAAGAATTAATTTCCTTTTATTAGTCTGACTATTCATCTTTTATCATCATCTACTAATATATGTTTTAATTTTTGTATTAAAGTTGCAGTAGTAACTAATTTTAATTCACTATTTCTATTTGCAATTTGGTGGGAATTGAAAATTTTGATTGAAATTTTGAAAATAAAATTTAAGCATAGTTATTTATAATTTTCTAGGAATTAAAAATTTTGATTGAAATTTTAAAATAAAATTTGAGTATAGTCATTTGCAATTTGGTGAAAATTAAAAATTTTGATTGAAATTTATTTAAAATAATTAGTAGTTCTGATTTTAAATTATTTAGAAATGATTCTAAAATGATTTCAAAACTATTGAAATTCTAATCTCAATCAATTTATAATTTTATTAAAAGATTAATTCATTTATAAATACTTCTGGTTAAATTTCAATTAATTTATTTAATAGTAATTAATAAGGATAAAAATGGAAAATTTATAGAAAGTTGAACAAATTAATTGTTTTTATTGGTATGTGAGAATTTGTCAAGTATGTCTTATAATTTGAAATGGAGGGAGTATTTAATTACAAAATCAAATGCTATTTGTGTAATGAATTATGCCATTTGTGTAATGAATTTGAAAAATTAAAACTTACATAACTTTCTGTTGAAAATATCATTATAATTAAAAATAATAATTTAAAATATACTGTTATTGTAGTTGCTTTTATGGATAAATGTGTTTGAACATTAATTTTATAAATAACTGCTATAGCACTTATTTTGTTTTTATTTAAATTTATTACTAAAGATTATTGAAATTGTTTTACTTTAAATGAAATTTATTATTAAAGATTATTGTAATAATTCTGTTTTTATTAACTTTATTGTTAATTATTTATCTTTTTCTCCCATAAATACAATGTATCTAAAACAAGATAAGATATATAAACACAACAACTTTCAGTCTTTTTTTTATATTATTTTTTAAAAATATTAGTGTTTATAAGGTTTGAATATCCTTCATTACACTTAATTGATTTGACGAGTTGTTGCATCTTGGTAAAAGAAGGTGTATAAGAATATGATTAAATATTTAGTGATATAAGTTATAAAAAATGTAAGAATTAAGATTTTATTTATCTAAATATTTTTCATACAAAAATATTTTAAAATATAAGAACATTCAAATTAATTAAGTTGTAAGAACTCTAAAAAGACAACAAAAAATTCCAAACACAAATGCAAAAAAATATTTTATTTCACATGAGAAACATTCAAAGTTGTCATGCATGTGAAATACTATAATATGAAACTATTCTTTTTACTATCAAGGAAATGACACAAAGCAAATGAGTTAAAGAGAAAAATGAACTTAATAGACTAGTTAAGGATAAGGGAAGAAAATACAAAAAATATATTAATTTTATTCTATTACGTGTTTTATTTGCTTTTTTTATTCATTCATATAATTAATTTTATGATTTAATACTCCATCTATTTTTTTTAGAGTTAGACTTTATGAAAATCATTAAATTTTATAATTTATAATAAATTTATTTATTAATTTTTCCTAATAATACCCTTGTCTCTTCACATTTTTTCCACATGAATGATTTATTGTAATTTATCTTAATTTATCTTCTCTCTGCATAATAAATTATAATATTATTTTCTTTCTCTTATATAACATGTAAGTTTCTCTTCTTTCCATTAAAGAGACATTTCTAAAGAATTTGAAATATTTTTTCTCAATGTTTTAACTTTGATTGATTTAAGAAGAAAATTACATGAGTAACGAATAATTAATACAGTTTTTTTAAATTTTGAAATGAAAAATAAATATAAAAAAATATTAAAGCAGGTTGATTATATTAATCATATAAATATTAAAAATCTCTTTTATTTATTTCTCATTATGTATGCATTAAATTATAAAAAAAATTTGGGGGTCAAGGTCTCCTCCTGCCCCTAAGAAGCTCTCTCACTGGTCTTATGCCTTTCTCCTCTAATAAAATATCTAGTAGTTATTCTTTGATTATTACAAATGTTGAAAACATATGGTATGCTAGACTTTGTCACGTAAATTTAAATTCTATTAGAAAAAGGATGACTCTTAATCTTATTCCTAAATTTTCTATTGATTTAAGGAAAAAATGTCAAATATGTGTTTAAGTAAAGCAACCAAAAAAGTCTTTCTATATTTGCATGAAAAAATAAACTGATTCATAGTGATGTATGTGATTATAATAATGTGTTGACACGTGGTGGTAAAAGATATTATTACTTCTATTGTTGACTTATCTAAATATTGTCTTTAGTATTTAATAAATCACAAACTTGAATTATTTGATAAATAAAAAATATACAAATTTGAGGTAGAAAATCAATTAGAAAAAAAAATTAAAATTGTTCGTTCTGATAGAGGTGGAGAATATATGTCTTTAAAAATGAGTGAGTTTTTGTGAAACTCATGGTGTTACCGAGAAGTAACACCTCCATACAGTCCTCAATCTAATGGTATAGTTGAAAGAAAAAATAGAATTATGTTTGGTGTGGTCATGTTATGCTTTCAAGTTTTGGTTTACCTAAAAATATATGGAGTGAAACTTTATATTCTGCTTGTTATATTCTCAATAGAATTTCTTATAAAGATTATGATAAAACTCCTTATGAATTATGGAGGAAAAGAAAACCATATTTGAAATATCTTAAAGTGTGGAGGTGTCTCACAAGGTTAACATACTCTTAATAAGAAAAGAAAAATGAGAATTAAAACAATGTTTTAATGTCTTAGTCTTTGATAGATTTTTGGTTATTAATTATAAGTTATGCAAGTTGGATTGCTAATTCTCATGAAAGAAAATCAACTATTGGTTATGTTTTCTCTTTAGGTGGAGTCTAGGTTAGCGTGTAGTTGGACACCGCAACCTAGCTTTTGGTTCATCCCATATCGTCAATTCTACTTACAAAAAATGGTCTACTTGGAACTCTCGATTCCGTGGCACGGCTCAACAAAGCAGTCACACCGTCTTACTAAAAGAAACATTTGATTATATAAAAGAAAATCTCCATATAGTAAGCTGAAATAATTAATAAGAACCATAAATGTGATGTGGTTTGTAATACTTTTTTTCAACTTACCCCAAAATCAAAATTTGTTCAAAGCTTAAAGAGATTATATTAAAACGAGTACGTGATAAGTTAATTGAAGAAACAGTTGAAAATTCAAAGTGTGAGTTTGAGTTCTACATTTGATAAAAACGAATAGGTTGGGTAACATATGAGAAAGAAGACTCATAAAACCATTGTCTTAAGGTTTTGGGTTCGCGGTGCTGTCATAATCCCTTAGTGGTATTAGAACCAATGTTTAGTCGACTAAAATGAATACAATGTGCAACGAGTGAAGGAGTTCCAATATCAAAAGTCTTCTTGACGAAGATTTCAAAGTGTGTCGTATTGATGAACGATGGTACAAGTAAGGATTACCACTAAGGTACTTGTGGTTAATTAATTCTTCCACTGGAGGGGGAGGGTTCACACTTGAAGAGGAGATTGTTGGGAATCCAAGTGTGTGTTTGAGCCCTACAAAGTATTGGATTTTAGGTTGAATTGTGTTTGTTAATGCGGGTTGTGGGTACCTCACTGTAGGTAAAAATTGCTTAATCCACAAGTTATGTGAGTTAGGTATAAAAAAACCCATATTAAAAATTTACATAAAAAATAAGTTAGCATTTGAGCGGGTTGCAACTTATATGGATGATCCACATACTTTTACTTAAATACCCAATAAATGAGCATGTTAAGTAATATAAGAAAAAAGACTTATAAACCTATTGTCTTAAGATTTTGAGTTGAAAGTAGTCTCATAATCTTTTATATGAATTAATTCATGGCTCATAATATTGTATCTCCTCAAAATATCCAACAAAAATAAATTAAAAAAAATTAAATTGATGTTATAAATTATTGAAATAATACTTAGGGGAACTTTAAAGTTTCTCAATATCTCAACAAACAAAAAAAATATAAAAGTATGTTATGCATTAAGTTTTTTCCCTTTTATTTAAAACTTTTTATTAAAAAGAGACTTTTATTTTCTTTAAAAAAACTGTAAAAATATTTAGAAATACACTTTTACTTTTATATTCTAACATATACTTACTAATAATATAAATAAGACATTTATAGTATAAGAAACCTATATTATTCTCACATTTAATAATTACATTGTTTTTAAAGTATAAGAAATTAAAAAAAATATTATTATATATTAATAAAAGTTATTAAAAGAAATTTGTTAAAGAAAAAGTTAGAATTATATATATTAATGCACGACAAAAATAATTTGATTACTTAACATAAAATAATAAAATATGCTTTTTTACTTTAAAATTATTAATAATATAGTTAAAAAATTATGTAAAGCTATTAGTTTCTTCTTCTTTTTTATCCTAATGCAAAGTGTAAAATAGTTTTTTCATAATATATTAAACTTTATGTACTATTATTTTTTAGTATAAAATAATACGTATATATAATTATAAAATTAAAGTTATATGTAATTATTTTTTAAAATTAATATTTTGTAATAAAAATAATAACCATTTAAGAAAAATAAATATCATAGTTTTTATTGATAACATGTAAATAAATAAAAAATAATTATATTATTTATAAATATAATAAAAACATGAGTTAGTTTACTTAAGTAATAACTTTCTTATTTAACTAATATATTTTTTTAGTACTAATTTAGTTAACCAGACTAAAAACAGAAAAAAAAGGACACTAAACAAATATCAGAATTCAAAAGTAACATAATGTTTTGCAAGAAGTTAAATAAGACAATAAAATATTACTTAGACTGTAAATATATGTTTAGACTGATAATTTATAATAATAATAATAATAATAATAATAATAATAATAATAATAATAATATATATACAATAGTATTTTAAAATTAACTTAAATATACATTTTCTAAAATTATTATATAATTAAAATAATTAATCAATTTTAATTATATAATAATTTATATTTATAATTAGCCAATAGCTTCAAAAAAAAATATTTCCATTATCTGAATATGGTAAAAAGCCATGAATGAATGCGTGGCTACTTCATCCATAATTTGGCTCCCCTTTGCATACGTGGCAACCTTCAAGAACTATCTCTTTCTAGCACCACCCTCAGCTCAACTTGTTTCCTTCAAAGTTTCTGAGTTTTGCAGAACCCACTCAACCCAAAAATGAAACTGTAGAAGCACTATCACAGAAAACATGAGAGGGTTAGGTCCTCATACCCCTTTGGTTTCAAGGGTAAAGCCTCCTCCTTCCTTGGTAGTGGTGGATGCGTTGCCTTGCTCTTCTCATTTCACTAGAACCACCAACCTATACCCATGTAAGTTCTAACCAACATCTATGTTGTTTTCTTGCACCCCATTTTAAAAAAATTTCATTTTTATGATTTATGCTCTCTCAAGTCTTGAATGTGTTTTCTTTTTGTGACAACGAGAAGAATTTGCTTTGATGGGTCAAGTCCAATTTGGTGGGTCAATTCCAAAATTTTCACCCTTTGGGCGTTTGATAAGAAAATGATGTTTTTCCCAGTAATTATGATAACAAATTTAAGATTTTATCCTGTGGTTTTTCCTTTTTATGTTGTAGTTTGAAGTTATGTTTTCTTGTCTTCAATGCTATTATTTTTGGTAGTGAAATTGGTGAGATTAATGCTTAGTTTAATTATTTGTAGTTGTATTCATATGCTTACCTCTAATTCTAATCCTTGACGTCTGAATCAAATCTTATGAGTGGATTTTGTGCTCTCACATTTATTAGACAACAGTTAGCTACTTAGAGCTTTTTATGTGGATTATATTGTTTGTGCTTATATGTTTGTTGGCTTAATAAGTGACATTATGCCTGAATTATATATAGTAAGACGCAGACAGAAATCAGGGTTGAGCCTTGCCCGTGGCACAATTCGAGCCCTAGCATCCAATGTTAGTGGTGTTGAACCTGGAGATTATGGAAGCAATAATGAGAAAGATGGCCACAATGTCTTTGAGAAGAAAGCTATAGACGACAGTTCTTCTAAAGTGTGAGTTCAACAGTTCCACTTGATTGATTTCATTTAGTGTGCAAAAGATGGCCATTTAGACCATCACACCATGAGATGAAAGGTGGCTCTAGGAACTTATCACAATGGACTTTTAGTCTTATCACTTTCACTGGTGTAATGTTCGTTTGCTTTTATGATTGTGTTTTCCCTTGAAATCCCAGCTTTTATATGTGAAATTAGGTTGTAAAATTGTAATATCACATGTATATTTATGAAATTGAGTTTTGGGTAGAATTACATGCTTCAGTTCTTTTTATTTATACACTTGATATTAGAGACTTATAGTTGAGGGTTTTGATGGACAAGGTAACCACCCACAGTCCTAATTCCTAACCTCAAATCTGAAGTTCGTAACATGAGCTTTGGATCAATAAACATGGTTCCTCTGCATCAGATTCTTTCTCCTCCCCAATTATTTGTTATCAGTCCGAACCTACTCAAGCATGGGCATTTTAAGTTATTTTTGTTCAAACAATCTTAGATGATCCTCTGCTTCATGTTGGATCAAATTAAAGCTTGGTGCTACTATTTTTTGGAGGAAATTGCATTCGTCCATGCAGTATAACAGTTATCATATATATCGACTTAGCCTGATGAATCTATTAAAGTGCGAAATATATTCCTCTTGCAGATGAAATATAAAAGATTTGTACCTTATTAGGTAAAAGTTTGAAGAGAAAATTGGCAGTATCCATATCATCATTAATTAAAGATTAGTTATTTTAGTCACATATGTGGAATGCATTCAAAGGAAAAAATTCTCCAATTTGTTTAGCAGATTGACATTAGAGAGTTTACATCCATTATTTAGCTTGTTGAGTGAATTAGCATGTCATTCAAATCTTTTGGGTTGCTTTTTTAAGTACACTATTACTGTGATTGTTCATGGCTCTGTGACAATTCTAATGTACATATATTTTATGGTTTGGCAGTGTGAAACCTCCTAATCAGATCCCTTATCCTCTCTCTATAGCTTTTGTGCTGTTGGGATGTGCTCTTGTATTTTCACTAATTGCCTTTGTCAAAGGGGGACCTTCAGCAGTTTTAGCAGCAATTGCAAAGTCAGGATTCACTGCTGCATTTACATTAATATTTGTTTCTGAGATTGGAGACAAGGTAATTAACTATTATCAATTAGACTTTCTATTGGTCCTTTTTGTTCACATTAACTTCCCAATAGTTCTTGCTTGTGGCAAATTATTATTTCTTAAAGGTCCAATATGGTTTTTCTATTTCCAATATAAACCATACCACTTTTCCAATTATGATCTAAATAATTGGATTTTAAAACCAAAATAATATTTTTTTTCCAAACCACCAATTTGGATATTTTAAAACCAGTTTAAGACTGGTTTCAAACCTAAAATAAATGGTTGGTTCAAAAAGAGTTTCAGAATTAGTCAGTTTCAAACCACAAAGTGGTTTTTAAACCAGTTTTTTTTAAAAAGTTGTTTTTAAACTGGTATCAAATCAAAATTAATTTTAAATTGATTTCAAATCGAAAATATTTTCTTGAAGAAATCTAGTTTTGCTAGTGCATCATTTACTTTTCACAAAATTTAATAAATAATAATCAAAATACTGCAATGGAAAAATGGAACATTTTAACTTCACAAAATGTAAAATTATTCTATAACATTAAATAACAAAACAAGTTCAACTTCAAATTACAGTAACAAATCCCAATTAGGAAGCAAGCAATCAAAATATTAGTAGTTAAGTCATGTATCCTTCCTAATCAGAACAGAGTTTAAACCACAACTCTTAAACAACAATAAATAACAAAACATGAAGTCATCTACTTTCAGCTTGTTCTTCCTTTCCGACTTCATTTGTTCCTGAAAATAGTTAATAAATAAGGTGAGTCTTGATGCCTTACCTCTACTCAATTTACAATCATACTTACTAAATTATGTAACATTAGCCATCCATTTCCAATACTTTAATCAACAACACAACATTATAATCATCGAGTACATTCTATTAGCAGCGGAATACAAATAGTAATTCATCAACATATCATATCATTCATACTTAATTACAACATAAGCATTGTACAATATACACCATCGGTATCAACTTACTTTTTAACACAAATACCTCAATACATACTCACACATCATGTTTATCTTTGCATATCATCATGCATCAATAATACATATAAACAATGTCTATAAAATTGAGACTCAATGCAGGACTTTTTATTTCTCTTTACTTTTTTTTTTATGCTGAGATATGGACTTTCACTATTCTCAACTCATTGAGTCTCGGACTTTAACCATTCTCGATGTAATTTGAATATATGTTGAGACTCGGACTTCAACCATTCTCAACTCATCGAGTCCCGGACTTTAACCATTCTCAATTTAATTTGGGATAGATATTAAGACCCGAACTTTAACCATTCTTGATTTGATTTGGATATCCATTATGTTTAACACGTAGTTTGGCCAGTAGAGCTACTGGGAGTACTTGATGCACACTAATTCATTACCACGTCTACTTTACTAAGGACCTTGGTCAATAGGTCACGTCGGGAATGTAAATGCGGCCAAGTGAAACCCTATCGAGGTGTCACACATTCCTTCTTTCCCATAGGTCTCCCAGACCTTCCCGTATCTTCCAAGTCCCGGTGCACCCCAACCAACAAGTTTCTGTTCTTTTCCTGGGTTAGAGGAAACCGTCCCATACCAGATTCTCCCTCATTCTCATCCTTTCCTTTAAAACTTAACCTTAACCTATGTCTATCAACATGCACATCATATATTATGCAAATCATGCATCTCATACAACTTGCTCATATGTGCTAACCAACATCATCTCACATGTAATATCACTAAGCACTCTCATATAATTAATAATACATAACTCATATTCATCTATACAAAGGTAATAACTACATTATATATACTCAATCAAATCTCTCAAACATTATGACTACCGAAATCTTCATACGCATTACATAAACATTGACAATTTCAAACACCATTAAAATATGAAACATTTCACCCATATTATATACCCAACATGAGGCCCTCAAATGCTAAAACATATTCATTATCCATCAAGAGCCTTGAACTCCTTCAACCATACAAGAAACCAGTTAAGATGAATAAGAAAATAGTCTGCCAACTTCTGATATTTTCTCTCTAAATGCAACCTTAATAGTTCTGATGTATGATCACTAAAATATCCATATCTTAAGTTTAGAACCTCCTTTTTGAATTATTTCAAATGAATTAGAAAGCTATCATCCACGCCTACAACTTTCATGAAGAAACCAACTTCAAAAAAAATCATCTTCATGCCCATAAAATCTTAAAATGTAAGTAGTTATGATTAACGTTGTCCAATACTATGGTCACTAAAACACCCATAACTTGAGTTCAAGACCTTTTTTTTGAATGATTCCAAATGCATTAGAAATATAAACCTAGGAATACAACTTTCATGAAGAAGCAAACTTCAAAATAAATCATTTTCATACCCAAAAAATTGTAAAACGTAAGTAGTTAGGATTAACGTTGTCCAACACTGGCAGCTTGACACATAATCACTAAAACACTCATCACTTGAGTTCAAGATCTCCCTTTTGAATGATTACAAATGCTATAGAAAGCTAACATCTAGAACTACAACTTTCATGAAGAAAACAACTTCAAAATAAATCATTTTCCTACCTAGAAAATTTTAAATGTAAGTAGGTATGATTAACATTGTCCAATACTGGCAACCTGACACATGGTCACTAAAACACCCATAACTTTAGTTCAGGACCTTTTTTAATGATTTCAAATGCGTTAGAAAGATGACATCTAGGACTATAATTTTCATGAAGACCACGAAAACTAATTTTGTCCACACCACTCTCTTATAGGTCCCACAAAGTTACGTTGAAACATACAAATTCTATGACAGCTTTTCACTAAACAAATTTTTTACATTATCCATTAATTTCATTTTTTATCTACTCGTGTCTAATTTCATATAATTAAATCAAGGTGAGATTATAAACAAGAGACAATCGGAATGGGACTCTCTTAGTACGTAAAAACGTACCTGATTTATGATTAATCTCCTCCTAAGATGATCAAAACACTGCTGCTCCTCAAAATACAATTGCATTCTATAGTTTGTTATCTCTTCACTTCGTTCAATTTGATTAAACCTATGAGTTTGGGTGAAATATAAAAGCTAAATCACAAAATTAAGTGACTAACTTTTATGTCCTTGTCTTCAATTTGATTATTAATACCTATCCTTGCCTGGATTTACCAAATTTTATCAACATCTAGCCTTTGCTCTTCCAAAATTTTTTAAGTGACTGTTATACTATGTGGTTGTACCTTTCAATTTAAATTGCACTCTTAACTTTAATTCTCAGTCTCCAACCAATTATGGAATGTTATTATTTAGTGGAGTTATGAGGTACTTATTATTTAGTAGAAGATTTAAATTTAATATTTCAACTTCCAAATCCTGTCTAGATTCCTTGAATTTCTCCATAATCTTATTTCCACAATTTGTTTCAAATTTTAAATTAATTATCTTTAATTTAAATAAGATTTTAATATTATCTCTAATTACTTTAAAATGAATTATCTTTAATTTAAATAAGATTTTAATATTATCTCTAATTACTTAGAAATGAATTATCTTTAATTTAAATAAGATTTTAATCTTATCTTTAATTACTTAAAATGATCTTTAATTTAAATTAGATTTTAGTCTTATCTCTAATTATTTAAAATGAATTGTCTTTAATTTAAATTAAACTTTAATCTTATATCTAATATCTAATTACTTAAAATAAATTATTTTTAATTTAAATAAAATTTTAATTTTATATCTAATTACTTAAAATGAATTATCTTTAATTTAGATTAGATTAGATTAGATTTTAATTTTATCTCTAGTTATTTAAAATGAATTATCTTTAATTTGAATAAGATTTTAATCTTATCTCTAATATCTAATTACTTAAAATAAATTATCTTTAATTTAAATAAGAGATTAATCTTATATCTAATATCTAATTACTTAGATTTGTCAAAACTCAAAATACTTACATTTGTGTCATTTTAATATTCAAAACCATTATCTCCTCTATATTATGTCTTCAGTAAACCATTAGCTCTTTCTTGTGTATCCTCCACTAAATATCTACTTAACTATATTATTCATAATTAATATCCTTAATTAACTATTATTTTTTTTAAAGTTCAAAATATCTTTACTCACTCTTATTTTCCAACCAATTCCTATATCCCTCAAGTGTAATTAGATTCACTTAATATCTTATTCTCTGTATTTTCTCCAATTAAATCAATGATCCACCATATAATCATCCTAATACTTTAAATTTCAATTTTTACTATGATTCCTATAATAATTAATTTATAATTCTTCGACACCATAATATAGGAGAAAAATTTATTAATTTCGTCAAATCAAAATATCCTAAAATTTGGAATCTTACACATTGAGATAGTCATGACTTCAAATCCAACAAAGAAACCTAAAATAAGAAAATGATTATTTATTACATGTGATATCAATATTTAAGAAAATAATTATGGTGCCATTTACTATTATTTCTATAAGAGGTCTAGCCTAGTTGGTTTAACAATGTACGTGGGTTATAATTAAATTCTGATGTATGTGTTAGACTCATCCCTTTTGTTGGAGAGATCCTGTTACGAACAAAAACTATTCTAGGACAGAATAACTCAAAGAACAGTGACCCTTGGGAATAGGCATGGCAACGGGACAGGGTGGAGGCGGGCTTTGCCTCTTTCCTTCCCATCCCCGACTTACTTAATTATTTTCATTTTTGCTCCCGTCCCTAACTTATTTAATTATCTCCACCCTCGATTGCCGTCGAGGATAGAAATTTAGTCCCCACACTTATTCCATCAGGGGTCGGATTTTCCCAACCTGCTCCATCCTCGTCCCATTTTATTTTTTAAAATATAATTTTAAAAAATTATCTTTTAAAGTATAAATTTAAAAAAATATTTTGAATAAATCTAAAATTTTAAGCATGACTATAATATATATATATATATATATATATATATATATATATATATATATATATATATGTGTGTGTCACAAAAATAGACTATTAAGGATCAATTTATAGAAATTAAATAATTTTAAATATCTTTTTCTTCTATATATTATTTTTTATACATCAATTAATATTTTAAATGTTACAAATTTTAAATTTTTTACTAATGAAGTATATTTTAATTTATTATTTGTATGTAAAAACGTGTTTGGTAATGATTTTTTTTATACATATCAAGTTTAATTTATCGATTTTCAAAACTCTATTCTAACCGAGAGGTATGACGACCCTTAAGCTAGAATACTAGAAGATTGTCTCCCTTTGTAGTCTTATTTATAATTTATCGTTCTTGGGTCTTTTCTTAATATGCTCTTTTATTATCGATTATTTCTATTATTAGTCCAGTTTATTTATTATCATAAATTTTATTTTATTTATCTTCTTATTATCAGAAATTCTTTTTATTCATTAATATTTAACTAAATTAGTGGGATTTAGGATTATTTATTTGATTGATATGCTTTATTTCCAAATAAAGTTATGCAATTATCAGACATTTCTATTGTTGCATGAGTTGAATATTTAATTATCAGAACTTTCTCTAATTACGAGATTATATAATTAATATTGTAAATTACTTGCTGAAATCGAGTTAGATGAGTCAGAAAACTACCCTACATTACAAAAACACATAATATAAAGTCTAACCATCCTTCAAAATGAATATCAAATACATATTTAAAGATACTAATAAATAAATAATTTCCACAATTAATCTTTCAAAACACTATATAAAAGAAAAAAAAATCCAAAATCCAAAAAACAAATATCAGATAATTTAATAATCATCTTCCAAATTAGAAATAATATCATTCTCCATTAGTTTACCTACATAATTCAAAATAAAATGTATCATTGAAAAAGAAGTAAAGAACTAATCTTATGCATTTACCAAATTGGTTGAAGGGAGTGAGAAAAGAAAATGTGTGGAGGATGGGATAAAGAAAAGAGAATATTGAACTGGTTGAAAAAATTGAAGAAGTTGCACGAGTGAGGGAAGGGTGGAAAAAAAGAGAAGAGTGTGGAACAAAAACTAAGAATAGAGTTACAGAAAAAACAATGTAGCCCTTTATGTGTGAAAAATGAAAAGAAACACTGACTAAGAATATGGTTAATTTTAGGGCTTAGTTTTAAATTTAAAAACGGGACGGGGATGGGTATGAGGACGGGGTGGAGATTGCATTATCCATCCCCAACCCCAAATCCAATTTCTTAAAACGGAGAATCCGAGTCTGAACCCAAACCCGGTCAACTCGATTTTTTTCTGTCAAACTCGGGACGTGTATGGTTCAGTCCCATGGGTGCGGGTTTGATTGCCATCCATACCTGGGAAATCTTAATATGGAAATGATTCCAAGATTGTATTAATGTGAGAGAATAGTAAAAGAATCATTCAATTTTCAACAACTTACATGTTTTCCACCTTATTCTATTATAGCATACTATAGATAACTGAACTACCTGTCGTAACTGTTTATTTATTTCATAACATATATTGAGTCAGTAATATGGTAAAATTATAATATATAAGTGGGGTGCAAACCTCATTTTATAAGTTTGTTTTATAAGATTGAGTTAGGAATAAACTCACTTATTAAGATAATATTTGAGTCATGTTAAAAGTCTATCCTACTAAAATTTGTTGAGTGAGTTGAAGACCTCACCCCAACTAGTGATATGTAAAATCATAATATATAAGTGAGGTTGAGTTAGACATGAATTTATGAAGAACTTTGAAAGAAATACCATTATTCTTTTATAATACTGAACTTCAAATTGTACGTTGATTACATAAAACGATGGGTCCTGAAGTAGTAGACAATAAACAAACTATTACATAAAGGTCCAATCAACAAGGTTGTTAATACACAATTGGGTTAGACTATTTTAGGAAAGTGAAAACAAATTATTATTCTTATTGTGTGTCATCATCATGAAGAGTATTCCCCCCCCCCCCATCTAATAACAAATGGAGAGTACTCATCCAAGATTGACACCAGAAGATAAAGAAAACCAGAGTGAAAAATACTTGTCATTGGTCATTGTTCAAAGTTTAAGACAAACATGGACTTACATTTCTACTTTGATGTGATTGTGTTATCTTGTGTAATGCAGAAAATTCACATTAATGTTGCGTGCTAATCAAGACACACAAAATTAGATTAAATGATATGTTTCTAACCAAACCAATTTTGAGACCAGTTTTAAAGTTATCTTGTACAATCCCTTTTAGAAAAAATAATTGATAATAAAAACTAATTGTTTTTTGAGATATTATTTATTTTGTATTAGATTTTATTAATTTTAATATTAAAAATTCTTATAACTATTCAAGAATGGTTTTTATTAAGTAGTTGAAAAATATTAAATATATTTTTTTATATTTATGATTTTTCATTTTTAATCTAATTTTTTATTGAATATAAAAATAGAAAAATATTAAGTGAATTCGAAGAGAAAGGAATTGGAAAAGAGAACTGAAGTTAATTCATAGAGATGGTAAAACTTTTCAATTTTTTCTAAGATAAAATACTCATTTATTTTAATAAATTAATATTTTTATTAAACCATTATTATCTTGTTTATAGATATTTTTAGTAACTAAGTATATATTTTTTTAGAGTATAAAGCGAGAAAGAATATTATGTTTTTGATAACAAATAAAAAAAAAAATAGTTTTTAAGTAAGATAAAAAAAATATTATGTTTTAGATAATGGAATGACTCTTACCATTGAGACATTTGTTTGTCAGAAAGAATTTGTTTCAGTCTGTAAGATGATATGAAGTGGACAAGTGTGTAAGATGATATGAATTTGGGTGCCAAAGATCAACCTCTCATTCCTTCCCTTGGACAAGGAGGTTCTTCTTAGAGCTAGACCTAAATTCTAACTCAACCCCGCAAATCAGCTTATAATATAATATAAGGACTGCTCAAGCATTATAACCTCTATTTAAGCCATGTCTCTAGTTAATGTAGAACTAAACCTCATCCTTGAGGTTGCATTTAAAGCCCCTCAAAGAGGAGGCAACTAAGGTGCTCTAGGCATGATCACAATTAAAACCACTTTCTAAAGGGGTTAATACAATATCTAGAATCAACTATCCTAATAGCTTAAGCCATTGAGTGGAGGACTGGAGACTGAGTTACGGGCTTTGCATTTCTAACATTTTATAGTAAATGGATGGAACATATCTTAGTTGTTGGTGATAACAGCCAATGTTCTACCACCTCAACATGTCGAAGACGTGATGTCACTGGTTAGTTGACAATTATCATCAATGTGTTAAGAGAGAGTAATGTTAAGGGATAAGTAAGGAATTGATTTATGCAGAAGATGACATTCTTTCCTTCAGTGGTGAGGGGGTATTTCTCACTATAATATTCCCAAGGATAAAGTGCTGCTAAGGTGCTCCAATGACGCCAATCCTCTACTGTGCGATAAATGGGGGAGACTGCCTTGTGCTCCCTGGAGGTTGCTGTTGGTTAGAGAGGCAAAAATCCTTTACTTTAGGGAACTATACTTTCACTGGACTGATAGGCTTTTAAGCGAGGGATACTCATTTTTTTGTAGTCCCGTTCACCACAAACCTCTCCAAGTCTCAGTTGCACACTTCATTATCGCCATCAAAATTATGCTGTTACCTCCTGCAAGCCTCCATTAAATCTGCTACCTACTGCTTCCTAGCAAGCCCACTTGGCTCTTAGCCCTGATCTACCCAGGGGCGGATGCACATTATGCTTTGAGGGGGGAATCACCCCTCAAGATTTTTTATTTTATTTGTTTAGACTCGTAAGAAAAATATTTGCCCCCATTACAACTTCTATTTTTCCTGATGTTAAAATTGTGGCCAAAGCTCAAACATAATGTGATATTCAAGCTAAAGTATCTTGTCTTCTTTTTCATGAAATATGTACTTTGTAAAACCTTGTGATATCTAATTTTTGTGAAAATATTGTAGACTATTGTTTGTCCCCATTGAGAAAAATTTATGGATTTGCCATTGGTTCTACCCAAATATTCTTCATGGGTGCCACTTCGGCACTTTTTCCTCCAAGAAAAAGGAATTTCTGGTTCTGTGACTGAGAATTTAAAACTTAATGAGCAACTATATGAATAGCTCAAGTTTTTCGCATATGAAGCTTGGACATGCCTCTTCAATGGCGTGTCCCTATGTCCAACACATATCGGACACCGACACCCTTAGATTGTCCAAATTCAATACACTTTTTTTTGTCTTCAACACAACTTTGACATGCCTTCAACTTAGCTTTGACACAACATTAATGAGAGCAAACACAATAACTTTTTTAAGAAATTAGAAATTCATAAACTTATTGTGTAAGTTTCTATTATAATTATAGAAAAAAAAGGATCAAATCCTATACAATCAAGAATATCTAAATTATATATATATTATTAGGGACATATTTATTCATTTATTTTCCTATTATATCTTTATATTTTGTGGACTTATTAGAGGTTGTTAATTTTGTCTTTAGATAAACCTGAGTTAAAGTGTCTTTTTCAATGTTGGTGATCAAGAAGGGGTGAGATGTCTTAAATGAATTAGATTCTTTTTTCACTTTTTTACTTTATTTGGATGGATTAAATTCAATTTTGTATCGGATAACAATACAATATGTGTTTATTGTTATACTTGACTAACTTTTTCATAAATGATTTTGAATATATAAATCTGAATTGTTAATTTAAATAATTCAAAAAGATATTCAACATCTATCATATATGTATATAATATATATATATATATATATATATATATATATATATACATATTATGTCGCAGTGTCCGTATTTGTGTCATGTTCAGTGTTTATGTCTCTACTTCATATGCAAAACACTTGAATCTTAATGTTCTAAGATAATATCAGCTCTGTTGTGAAAATCTCAGTTACCAATATTTGACATCATTTTTTTTTATTCCTACTTTGAATTTTTCTGTGTTTTTAGAAGTAATGCTAGAAATTTAACCAAAATAACTAAAATCGTAGTCAATAGATATATTTTCAGTTTGTCTAAATAGATGTCACTGAGGTTTCCCGTCTCCTGCATCAACTTTGTTTAGATGATTTATTATTATTGTATTGAAATTATTGCCTTGCTATGTACCCCATGGATTTCTATAACCAAGACAAGTACAGTTTTAGTAGTATTCTAGTTTTTCATTCAACATTCATTAACCCTGTATGTATTCAAGAACCTAAAGTTGGCACTTTATCTTTTGACCAGACATTCTTTATTGCTGCACTCTTGGCAATGCAATTTGAGAAGGGATTGGTGAGTCTTCTGATTTCTTTTCTCAACAGTTTCTCCCTCCGCTCCCTCTCCCAGCTTTTACTGCAATCCAGTCCATTATTGATGTAATATTATCTAGTTTTCTTTGTTATTCTTTTAATTTTGTTGGCTTATATACTCCTAATTTTTAGAATTGAAATTATTCTTCTCGCTATGGTTTATTTCCCCTCTGTTCAACATATTAATCTGTTTCTGCTATATTATTACATGTGTCTTTACTATGTTTTATTGTAAAAGGCTAGAGAAGCAATTTTACACAAGTATGGTTTCTTAACTTGTGTAGCAGTCGTCCTTTTCCTTCTTGCACACACTAATTTGTTTGTCAATTTGGTAGTTTTATAATCTAGTAGTATAATCATTTGGGGTTGTCATGCATATCAAAGCTAGTAGTTTTGACTAATTGATTATCATAGCAGTGTAATTTTTATTTTGAAACATCTTATATTTAACTGAGATTTTATGTATTGACCAGGTTCTATTGGGTTCAATGGGTGCTCTTGGACTCATGTCAATCCTATCAGTTGTAATTGGCCGAATCTTTCAATCAGTGCCTGCTCAGTTTCAGACAAGTAAGTTGTTGCATTATAGCGTATGGTATTTCTCATACTGTTCAGATTTACCATATTTTAGTATGTCTTTATAGTGAAGGAATGTGAGTCAGCATGTTAGACAATGCATTCTGTTCTGAAGTACTGATATAGTGTAACCTGTTTGATAAACATAGATTAGAGCTTGCTAATGAATTAATATTGTGTATGAGTGGAGTAGGAAAATTACCATATATTATATCTTGTGCTTTTCTTAAAATTTTCTGAAGTTTTACAGTTTAATGAGAACTAGCGAGTGGTTTTTGTCATCATTTTCTTTTTCACACTATGGCTTGCTTTAACTTCTCCAATTGTTTCCAGGTATTTGTCTCTTGTTTTAAATCTGTTTTGATGTACAGCAGTCAGTACCAACTGTAATTAACTTCCAAGGGTTGTACACCCTACACATTGTTTAGGGCTTCAGAAGCCCTTTCCAAAGGTCTAGTTCAATTGGTCGAGCTGTGAGTGTGAGTTGTTGTAAACCCTCTGGTACCTGTGTCAAGTCCTATGCATAAGTAAAAGACTGACATTATGATATATTTTAAAGAAAAAACAATTGCTGCTGATACGGTACAAAACCACCTTTTTCACTGTTCTCATTTTCAATCAAAATCTGATGCAATTTTCCATTTGCATCTACTTGGGCAATTAAGAAACCCTCATGACTTGCCATTATTAAATTGGAAACATTCCCTTGGTGCATAATTTAAAGTCCACATGCATGCTAACATCTCCCACTCCCTTCACGATTGAGGTTAGATGGGTCATGTTGGAAATGAAATGATGGAAGTAGAAATTATACGTTTGAAAAACTGTTGAGATGCCCCCACATTGTCTTGGAATATGGCCACTGTATTCCCTGTAAGACTTGGGTAAACCTCTGTTCTTGAACTAGCTTTTGAGTTTGACCTCGGCTTAATTAATTTCTTTCAGAAACATTAGGAATGTATGTAGAATTAGCCATTGGGAACATTAGGCTGATGGAAAATAATCAACTTTTTTTCTTCTTACAAATACAAGTTAGAAGTTGTCAAGTATCTCAAATAGGAATGCAAGTTACAATCACCTGCTTCAACATTGATATAAACTGACCTGCCATGTTGACCCTTAGGAAGTTCCACTACAAGAGAGCTTAAATTTTATTGATCTGCAATAAGTAGCATTTGGTTTTTCCAGTGTCAGTATGTTTTCAGTATTCACTGCACGTTTACATCAGATAGAAATATCTGAAGTTTGTATTTCATAATTTTCTTTCATCTTTGTCCTACTTTAATTCGATACTTTTGGTTTCAGGTAATCTCTGTTCTGTGTAGTATTGAATTCTCTTTTCACACTGGCAGAGAGTTGATCTAGATAATTTGTTATGGTAGTAACTGATGTTTCTGCTTTGTGTGGTCTTCCTACAGCCTTGCCAATTGGAGAATATGCAGCAGTAACTCTTCTTTTGTTTTTCGGCCTAAAATCAATAAAAGATGCATGGGATCTTCCATCAGATGTGGTTAAAAAAGGTGATAACAGCAGTCCCGAACTTGATGAACTTGCTGAAGCAGAGGAGCTTGTGAAAGAGAAGGTTAGAAAACCTATGCATGGCCAAGAGTCCTCGATATTTGTGCACATGTAAACGTTTGGAAAGTTTTTGTGAGACACAGCTCAGTGATATATCCAAGGCCAGCTGCATATGTGGTTACATTATTCTACATTCATATTGTTAATTCAACTGTCATTTATACCCTTTAACCATGTCTTTCGAATTATCTTCAGGTATCAAAAAGACTTTCAAATCCACTAGAGATTATATGGAAGTCATTCAGCCTCGTATTTTTTGCTGTAAGGCTCCTCTTTCATACCTGTTGTATCAAGGAACAATTTAGCACAAATTTCTGATTGTAAAATCATTACTATAATAAACCAAGTGTGTTAATGCATTGTGAAAATCTTACTGTATGTTGCATTTGTTCAAAATGTTCCCCCTGTGATCTCCATGAATATAGATAACCTGAAATTACTTACTACTTTTTACGCCTGAATGCTGAGATCTATGTTGTTGGCACTAGGTAGTGATTAATCAACACTTAATTTATAGCAGGAAGCAATTGTGTTATCCAGCATGAATTTTAATTTAGTGACTGGAATTATGTAGGAATGGGGAGATCGCTCTATGCTTGCTACTATTGCACTAGGGGCTGCTCAGGTGCACTTTTAAATTCTGTGATGACTAACACTTTTTACTTATATATATATATATATATAGACACACAGACACACATGTTAACTTCAATGATATCTTATTTGTTTCAGTCTCCTTGGGGTGTGGCAAGTGGAGCCATTGCTGGACACCTACTTGCAACAACTATTGCCATTCTTGGAGGAGCATTTCTTGCTAACTACATTTCTGAAAAACTGGTACAAGTCGTAACCTAATTGAACATTGAATGCTTGGATTTTGTAATTTAATATCTAATGATGTAATTTACTTTGATCAGGTTGGCTATTTGGGTGGAGGGCTGTTTCTAATTTTTGCTGTGGCCACCTTTTTTGGGGTTTTCTGATTCATTGTTGTCTACCCTTACTCCTTTTCTGTGTGTAATCTATCATTTATGGAGGTAAAAGGAATAAAACATACTCAAACACGGAAAGATTGCTGAGAGAACAGAAAAAAACTCATATTTTAACTTTGTTAAATGTTAGGAGCAAATTGCTCACATTGTTAGAGAATAAGAAGCATGAAATGCGGCATTAGAGTGAGGTACCAAGAAAAACCTGTGCAATTCTTTGTGAAGACTAGCTTTAGCTTTTGTGGGGGGTGTGCTGATTTGTTGTATTAATAAAACCATATCAGATATTCAAAGACCTGTCTGTCTACTGAATATATTTGAGTTGTCATTTGTTAGGTTAGGGTCTGTTTTCCCAATGGAGTTCAATAAAAAAAAAGTAAGAAAAACTGGATTATTTTTTTAAAAAGTAAAAATTAATTTATTATTTACTTATAAGTTTAAGGAACTTGTTTTATGTTTTCAAGAGTCATTACCTACTATCAGCAAGAGTTGTTAAAATGGATAGTTTGGCTTAATTCGATTTAATCTTATAGACTAAGTTAAAAAAAATATTAGAATCTAATCTAGTTTATATTTTAAAATGTACTATATTTTGTTGTCTGACCTATTCTTAGGCCAACATGTCAATTGTTTATTTTTAACTTAATTAAAAATTAGAAAAATATTATAACATATCATATTTTTTTATTGACAAGAATATATATATATATAATATTTACTTGAAGTTTAAGCAAAATTATTTACATTTGAGTAATTTATCACTTTTATGATAGTAAAGTATTTCTCATATTTTAACATTTGTTTATTGTAGAAAATAATATCTAATTAGTTGAAATGTTTATAGTATATAAAAAAAAATATCAAATATTTATTATAAACTTTTTTAGATGTATTATCTTCTTAATTAGGTTATTTATTAAACAGTTGTATCTCTTTTATTAGTTATTGGTTAAAAATTAGAATTCAACACTTTATTTACCTTTCAAATCCTTTCATAGTTAAAGGGAAGATCATGCTTAATAATACATTTAGCAAGTGCATCCTAGTAATACGAGTCAAATTTTCATTTCTTTAACAAGTTTGTTTTATTATCTAACATAACTTCAATATCATGATGCTTAGGAAATTGTTAAGTGACAAAATTTTAATAAAAAATTATATTTATCATGCACTTATTAACTAGAAATTCTTAAAAACAAGCAAAGATAACCTCTTTTAGTGGAGAAAATTTTGTATATATTTATACGTAGGAGAAAGTATCAAAATCAGAAGAAAAATTAATAAATGAAGGGAGGAAAATTAATAAAGAGAAAAAATTGAAAAGAATGGGACACATAAAAGTATAAAAGTCAAGGAATAAAATTAGGCCTACAATGGAACTATTTTCATTTAAGTGGGATGTTTTCACTTAAGTGGATTATTTTTACTTAAGTGAGTTATTTTCACTTAAGTTGGTTATTCTCACTCATGTTGGTTATTTTCACTCAAGCTACAGATAACCTAATTCTCTCTTATATAAAGGACTCAAAAGCTTTTGTGTTGGCATCCCATCTTGGTGAATATCAAGAGTGCTTAGAAAAGAGTTAAAAGAAGAAGGAAGAGGTCCTGGATCAACTGGAAAGAAGATTCAAGATTAATTTCTCATCCTTACATCCATCTGGGTATATAAACTGTTCATAATCATAAGTGACTAACTTTTCTTTGTATTGAGATTGAATTTAATTTATCAAACTCGTCTGTTTTACTCTTGATTGATATATATTATGTCTTTTATTCAATGTTAATGATTTAATTATGTTCTTAATGTGAAGGTGAATTGATCACTCATATTTTGATTTATGATTTATGATTATATTGAAAAATTGATCTTAAATCTAATTTGAATTAAATCATCTTATATGTTTGAATAGTAAGAATATATTTAAATATATATGTTAAATTTGTTTTGAACTTAAAGTAAGAGTTTTGTTATGATAATTTGAGGAATCAATTGTTATAATTTAATTCTTAGAAATTTTAAATCAAAGAATTGGTTTAGAACAAAATTTGGTAACTTTAATAACACTAAATAATTGATTACATACGATTAAAGAAGAGGGAGATAAATGAAATTCAATCTCAATACCTTTTTATTATCATCTTAATATTGCTTTATTGTTACTTTTTTAATTTAATTTTATTAATAAAAACAATATAAAGAAATTTTCTTTTACATATTCAAAATTTAGTTAGAAAAGATATTATAATTCTTATTGAATATTATACGAGTTCAGGTGGATATAACACTTGTAGACGCTACACTGATTTAGTACACTTACTGAAAATATAATTTTGAAAATCGTTTAACAGAAATACGCTACATTTAGAAATATGTCTTCTTAAATTATTGGTCCCTAAAATTCCTTTATATGGATATAGTTTGCAACATCCTTTACATTTACATTTCTCCACTCCTTCAATTGAACCATTTTTTTCAAAATAAATCCATACCTTAGAAGTCACGATCTTTGTTTTCTTTGTCTCTTTACACTTTTGTTAAACATTATTTTTCTTGTTATTATCATATGGATCACTAATTGAAAGAGTAACTCTTGATATTGTCATAGGTAGTAAGAATGTTTTAGTCTAGAAGATAAAAAAAATAGAAACATATTTCATACTTTACAACAATTTTATTTTATATAATAACTCACCAAATATTAATAAAAATAAGACAAACTCATGATGGTACGAGGAAAACAAAAGTAGATTTAAAGTTTTGATGTAACAAATGAGAATATAAATTAACAAAAAAAATGAACATAACCTTATGTGAAACAGAGAAGTTGTGGCGAAAACGTAAAGTTGTGGCGAAAATGTGAAGTTGTGGTAGTAAAGGTGTATAAGGCAAGATAGAGGAGATTGAAGAGCTTGTGAGAGAGGAAGGAAAGAGATAAAGAAGAAAAGAGAGACTTTCGTATACTAGGGTTTCTTTTTCTAGTATGACAACATAATTATTAAAAACAAAAGTTTTATATAAAAAATAAACAGACTAACCTATTAGCCTGTAGCCAGCCTAGACTTAACCCATATAATATACCAAGCTAAAAAAGACCTATTATTATTTATGTTACTATTTTGTAAGTCTAGTCTGACCTGAATCATAGGTAACGTAGATCCGACCAATCGAATCAGACCTACTTTGACAGCTCTACTACCAAAACTAAATATCTTTAACTCAACTCAAAATATTAAGGTAAAAAATGAGTTTTTTATTAATATTTTATTTAAATAAGAAGAGATTTGCTTATTCCAAGAGTAAGTGGAATAATTTACTTTAAGAATAAGTGGAATAACTTATTCTTAATTTTTTTTATTTTAAATTCAAGATTCAAATTAATTAAGTAATAGATGCATTTAATTCCTTTTTAGAGATCATTAATTTCATTTTTGAAAATCTTTTTTTTTTCTGTCCTCATTAATGCACATTTAATATTTATTTTCATATAAAAATATCATTGATGATACTCTAAACAAAAGAATCATTTTTATAAAAAATCTTAATTTATTTTACAAAATATATATTTTTTAGTTAAATATAGTTACATTATAACTATTTTAATATAATTAGATATATTTAGATGTACTTATTTATATGTATTATAAATAATAACACAACTATATTTAAATATTTATTTAAAATATATTTTCAATTAAAATATAGATTTATATATTATTTTTACATTTGAAATTTGTATTAAAATATATATTTTGATTAAAAAATATTTTAAATAAATGTTTAAATATAGTTATCTTATTTTAAATAAATATTTAAATATATTTATATTATTTTAAAAAAATTAATTGTACAAACATAAATTTACTATTTATCATATAATTATCTATATAAATTAATTAATATTTTAAGTAATTACAATTTCTATTATTTAAAAATAAATTTTAGATTATTAACAAATTAGTTAAAATATAAATAATATTATAATGTATATAAATTAGTACATTTAAATATATCTAATTATTATAATGAGACTAATGGAGAAGGAAGCATAGGGAAAGCCTAACAACTTTAGAAGCAATTCCACGTTGAAGCAGAACACTTCGTACCTCTATACGTTTTAAGATTTTTTTTAATAATAATAATTACATTAAAAAAATAAGTGGTTATATTTTTTTAAAACATTTATAATTATTTCTAAAATTTAAATAATATATTTTTACTTTTATTTTAAATAATTTTATAATGGTGATTATATAAAAAAGTAGATAATTACATATTGAAATACTTATGATTATCTTTAATTTTTAATAATTATTTTTATTTTCATTTTAAAATATATTAAGAATAAATTAAGAACATACAAAATATAAAATAAAAAGAGAATTTTTTATATTATTATAGATTTTTATTTTAAAATATATTAAAGATAAAATACAAATATGAAAAGCAAACATAAAAAAAATTCTTAACATATTGTTATAAATATTTATTTTAAAATATATTAAAAGTAAAATAAGAATATAAAAAGAGATTACAGACAAATTATACTAGAAATCTTGACTCATAGATCACAAGCCAATAATAAAAGTTTGTTATCACTTTTAGTCAAAAATCATTTTCAAAATTTGTTAATTAGGAGCTTTAAATTTAAAAGCAACCATCAAGAAAATTGATGATTAATATTGACGTAGATTTACTACAAATTTTGACATAAGTTGGAGTGACTAAATTTGTTAAATCATTGTTTTGTGTACATCACTTTTAAGATAATAAACTATAATGAAACAAGTTGTCTTATTTTAGTATTAATTTTAAAAGATAGTATGTCTATTTAGTATATTTTCTAATTTTATGTAAAATTCTATGTAGATTAAGATGTTAGTAAATGGACATAGTAACATAGATATAAAAATAAAGAAGTTATTATTATCAATGTTGTGAAAATTAAATATAAAAACTTTTCATTATATATATTTTTGTATATGAGTTTGAATACTTCTTTATACTTTATTTAATTTATTGTTCATTAATGATAGAAAAAATTTAGTTCAAAATTTTTAAAAAATATATTTATAATTTTTTTATCAATTATATATTATATATTGTTAATATTACTTATTTGTAGTAGTGATGAAAAACTTACACTTCAACACCAATTTCCAATAGTCGTAAATTGATGAAGTCTATGCGAATTCACTAATATGGGAACTAAAAAATGTTGTCACGAAGAAGTGTTCAATGAAAAGGAAGTAGAAATGATCTCGAGGCAATGTATCGAATATATGATTTCAAATTATAAGATATATTTTGAAAGAAAATCATGTTTCATAATATAAGGCGTTTTAGAATTTTAATAACTTTATTTTTTTTTTATATATCCCTATTAATCACATCATTATTTGTATTAACATTAAATAGTAGAAAGAGAAATTAAATATAAAAAACTAAGAATTAATTCTCTTTTATTAGTCAGACTCTTCATCTTTTATCATCATCTACTAATATTATGTTTTAATTTTTGTATTAAAGTTGCAGTAGCAACTCATTTTAATTTACTATTTTTATTTACATTTTGGTGGGAATTGAAAATTTTGATTGAAATTTTGAAAATAAAATTTAAGTATAGTCATTTACAATTTAGTAGGAATTAAAAATTTTGATTGAAATTTTAAAAAATAAAATTTAAGTATAGTCATTTACAATTTGGTGGGAATTAAAAATTTTGATTGAAATATATTTTAAATAATTAGTAATTTTGATTTTAAATTATTTAGAAATTATTCTGAAATGATTTCAAAACTGTTGAAATTATAATTTCAATCAATTTACAATTTTATTAAAAAATTAATTCATTTATAAATACTTATGGTTAAATTTCAATTAATTCATTTAATAGTAATTAATAAAGATAAAAATAGAAAATTTATAAAAAGTTGAACAAATTAATTATTTTTATTAGTATATGAGAATTTGTGTATTATAATTTGAAACGGTGAGAGTATTAACTAAAAATATCTCTGCATTTTATATAGGATTTTTGAATTGTAATTAAATGTGGTCAAAATTTACTTTATTCTAAGAACTATAATATATTAGAAAATCGAAAATGGTATTCTTAATCACTGAATTTTGTAATTTCCTTTGCAAATTTATATTTTCCTTTTAATAATTTTTTTACATTTACATTTCTTTGCATTTATGTTTCCTTACATTTACAATTACTCATTTTTCTTTCTTCATTCTTCATTTTATATATTATTTAATTGTGTGTTCAAATTTTACTACATTTATTTGATTTTTGCATATTTTTCTTTTAATAATCCTTTATTAAAAAAATCATTAGAAACTTACTATGCTTCGTATGTATAAATAATATAGCTTATTCATTCAATTCAGTTTTAGAAATATAAGTGTTTGGTTAATTTAAAAATTTTAACATAGTCAAACTAAAAATATTTATTACATTGCTATTCTTATATTTTTAGTACATTGCAAGTATAAATAAGAAAGAGCCCTACAAAATTCTGTATTTTTTTTAAATATTTAAGAGTTAAATATGTTTTTAGTTCCTGAATTATTTGTCAAAATTATGTTTTGTCCTTAGAACAAATTTTGGATTTTTGTATTTCTTTATTTTCCTTTATTATAGTTTCTTACTTCACTATCATTCATCTCTTAAACTTTTTTCGCTATTTTTTTCTTCCATTTTTTTTTTTTTTTTTTAAGATGTTTTTATTTGTCATCGAGCATCATTTACACCTGTTTTTAAAATATAAGAACGAAATAGGTCCAAAGTTTACTTCAAAAACGAAATACAATTTTTACATATAGTTTAAAAAGTAAAAAGATATTTAACCCAAAATTTAAATCAATCAGATATGATTTATTTTAATCGAAAACACGTAGAAATGCAATGTATGTGCTCAGTCAGCAACCACATTTTCACTCTCAATGTATATATTTATTATTCATTGGTTTGATTCTGATTAAAAAATAATTAAACTGATGCTAATTAATCCATCCTTACTATATTAAATTAACATAAAATAATAAATCAAGTTAATATTCTTTTAATATTCCAAAGTAACCATATTGTTTTTCCTACTAGATAAGAAAGTCAATAATAAGAGGGTTATAATACCAATTTAAAAGTGATAAATTTACTAAACTACAATAATTTTGATTGAGTTTTACTAAATTAGGCGAAAATTAAAAATATTATTAAAATAAATAAATTGTATTTAAAGACATAATTTTGAAGTAAAGAAATTGTGTTTAGAAGCACAACTTTAGTTTTGACCCATTAAAAAATAGTTTTCTGTTTTTCATTTTTATTTATTAAATTCAATTGAAATAGTGTACCAGAAGGAAATTTCACTTTTGTATTTTTTTCCAGATGTTTTCTTTTGTTCTTTTATTTTAGATCGGTTTTTATTTTGTTTTTAAATTTTAATTCTTGATATATTTAAAAATATAATTAATTATCTATAATTAATTTTTTTATTTTAAATTTTTTATTTTTTATTTCAAATTTATTATATAATTAATTTTATTTTCAATTTCAAATTTAAAATAAAAAATAAAAATCTAATTCACATAATAAAAATGTTTTTAAATAAATAATTTATAAATTGATCTAAACAATTTTTAATGATAGTCAAAATTCTTTTTATTTTTTTATTTTTTTTCTTGTTCTTACACCCTTAAATTTTGTTTGATTTTTTTTTCATTCTTTCTATTTTTCTTAAAGATATTTTTATTTGTTATAAAAAAATATAAAAACAAAATAAATTAAAAATTTATTTAAAAAATAAAATATAATTTTAACAAATAATTTAAAAATTAAAAATATTTAATTCAAATGAAATTGTGCATGTTAACACGATTTTACTTTCATACTTTCTTACAAATGTTGACTTTCTTAAGCTTTTTTGGATTTTTCCTTTTTAAAATTCATTTTCCTTTTAATCTTAGTTTTTAATGTATTTAAATATATAATTGATTGTTTCAAATTAAATTATAATTTTATTTTCATTTTTTAATTTTATATTTATGATATTTTAACTTAATGTAATTTTGTAAATAAAAAATAATTTATAATGAAAAAAATAAAAATTTAATGAAATTAAAATAAAAAATTAGCTTATAAATAATATTTCTATTTTTATTTGGAATTTGAAATTAAAAATAAAATAAAATTAATTATATCATGAATTTGAAATTAAAAATATAAACTTTAAAACCATACAAATTAATTAAAGACAATCAATTGTATTTTTAAATATATTAAAAAGTAAAATTTAAAAACAAAAATAAAAACTAAAATCTAAAATCTAAAATAAAAAAAAAATCTAAAAACGAAAAAAAAAAACATCCAAGTAAAAAAATGAAATCGTGTTCATGCGTACGATTACAGTTAAATTAATAAAAAAATAAAAACACAAAGTGTGACTATTATGTAGTGAATCAATACTAAACTTACACTTCTAGACACGGTTTTTTTATTACTAAATTACGTCTTTAAGCACAATTTATCCATTTTGATAGTTTTTTAATTTTTACCCATTTCAGTAAAATCCAATCAAAATTTAATAAATTTCCCTTTATTTGACTAAAACAAATTGTTTGAAATAAAAATAACTACTTCAACCAGTTCTCTAACACTGGTTTTTCTTATACAAAACAGTTAGACAGATTTACCTGTTTCATTTTTTTTTTAAATGTTGCTCATCAGTTTTATATCAAGTTTTGCCTATTATTGAAAGTGAAGCTCATCAAAATTGAAAAGCATGATAACAAGGAAAACATGAATATATGTATTTATTCTCTGTGGACCAACATCTGAATTATCTGTTCAGTTCTGCTAATCGTAATCAAAGACAGAGATTCAAATATTCCCTTCACAAGCATGTTGTATGTTTTAATATAAGGTGCTGGTACTCTCATGAATGTTCTAAAGTTTTTTAAATAACTTATCTAAGATTTAGTAGCATGTTACTTGGAATTTCGTGTATACTATATCCAGCAACCAAATCTGAACACACATGATCTGTTGGCATCCATGTTAAATTATAAAAAGGCCACTCAGAACTGGCAAAATTTTGAATTTTGCTAACATAGTACATACTCGTACAATACATACCTATGTTGTATAAAGAACCACCCAAAAAAATCCATACCTTGACTGTGCTACAAGAGTTGCAGTAGACAAGGCACAGAAACCATTCTTACAGTTGTTGAGAGATGTCAGGCTAGAGTCAGTTCATTCATATATACACTGGCGTGATCGGAAAATGCCATTTGCCAGCAATTCAACAATCGCCTTCTCAAGCCGTTGAGAACCTGTACCAGGTCTCAAGATCTTGGCATCACCCCAAGTTAAACATGTGTTGTTTCCAGGCTCACCTAAGCACCACCCACCAGGAACAACTGATCTAGGACTTCGACCCAGAAGATTTTGGTCAATGAGATCAAGCACAGGATCGTCTTTCTGGAACTTTTCTGCAAAGATAGCTCCACTCCGAATCATGTCATCAAAATCTGTGGAATTAAGTGCTCGAAGATCATTTCTATGGCTGTCATGGACAGCATATAATAAGTTTTGATTTATGACCGTCCTGTTAAACTGCCGAGAATTGCAGAGAACTGTGGGGAAATAGTTGGACAAGGATGAAGGTGTGTTTGCAAAATACATCAGTAGAATCCTTGGGAGGTTGTCTTCTCCCAAGATGCAGAACTCCATGAAACTGCGACTTAAGATAGAAAAGGATGAACCTGCAGAAAAAAGACCAAGATTTAACCAACTCCTTTAACTGACAGCAGAAGAAAAATGATTGATGATAACTGAGAATAGAGGTATAATTATAGCGAAAAACAATATATACAGAAAGTTAAAAGCAGAAAAGCCTAGACTCAATAATGCAGCGAGACAGCCGGTCTATGCATATGTCCCAGATAGAAACTCCATTAAAGCAATCATAAATGAAATACCAAATCTATGCCATTCAATTCAATGTATGATAGGTGCTTTGTGTGACCATAAAATGCTTATAATGTGTTGTAGGGATATTCTAGGCATTCAATTGCTATGGCAATCAAAGAGATGGACACATACACGAGGATGTTGCAATACAGGAGTCTGTATAACAGCTTGGATACAATAGGAATGAGATCTTTCAGGAAGGAGGTTGGAGTGGCTCCAATAGAGTGAAAATCTTAAGATGATTTGTGCAAATAAAACAACCTATACATGCCTGGGAAGGAGATGCCAGACTACAGACAAACTCCACCTAGTTGGAGTCTATTCCATTTAGTTGGATTCCAAACCAGCGTAAAGGCACATTTGGATTCACTGTCAATAATAGTAAAGTTTTACACTAACAACGAACCATATGTGACATGCTTAAGACCCAACAGAAGCTATTGTTGCAGGTGAAACGTATTACAATGATTTGCTACTCTTGTTTTCTGATATAGTGCAAATATTTTGTTGTACGTCTTCTACTGAATCAACAACCGAACATTTATGATAATTTCTGATGCTTATATAACGAACAATTGGAAAACTTTCTTTGCAGTGGAATAAAAAGGAAACCTCTGAAAACACTACAATGCAAGTAGCCCAATTTTCCCAAGCAACTGACCAAACACACTAGTTTACAATACGAAAATAGCTATGTGGAAGTTCCTTTTTTAGCCAATCAGTTCATGTCTTGCAAGGACATGCTATAGTACTCTATCTCGTGGTATCACCTGGCCACGAAACCTTTAGTTTGTTGCCCCTGTTTTAAAAGAATAAATTTAACTAACTTCCTGTCATGAAAGATCCCCACAAACTCCAGTATTATTTTAACCATCAAGCATCATCCTTCTACTGCAGGTAAAAATTTAAAGTACACTGATCTTGTCGGTAACATATTTATTCTGACATTCCACAACCTAGCACAGATTTCACATTTTCACCTTGACCAACAGAGGTTTAATACCGACAAGTAACCTTTAATGCTTATACTTCTAAAAGGGAGGATCAGGGAGGAGCAAATGCTTTTGGCAACATACTTCGTCAACACCTCTACTTTTCACCAAATGATGTTAATTAAAATTCTGCATATCTGATCCAGCAATTAGACAAAAGAATGTTTCATCTCACATAACATTATTTTTTTGTTACTACTTTGTTCCAACTGTATATGTCATCTATAAGCTTAACACATGATTTATCTGGCTAATAAATCGACATCCTGGAATAGTAAGGAACACAAGAATGCAGTCCCATCATTCCAACAAGAAAGATTTGCCTTAGAGCAAAATCAAAATCAAACATATCGGATGAAAAGTCCTTTTTTATGTTAGACTAAGAGAGACAAATATTCATCATTAGAACTTACTATAAATGGTCATAATTGAAACATTAAAGTCATGAAATTTTTTAAGAAAGTTGTGATTTTTTTTAGTGTTCATGATACTTTAAATAAGTTCTACTCTTGATCATCTAGGTACGATTATACAGCGCAGATTTGCTCCTCTCTTTCTCACATAAAATACTGTTTTATTAGATAATCTACCACACACATAGTGCATGCATATGTAGTTCTAAAATTTTTTGAAATTTTATAGTGTACCAACTAATATTTTAAAATATAAATATACAACAAAAAATCTACTAAATAATCTCCTAAGTAGTATAGATTTGACAAAGTACCAAACAATGTACCTGTTCTTGTACCAAGAGCATTGCATTTGCATTACCAGGTAACAATACATCAGGGGACTCACTTTAAGGATTTTCCCAAAGGGCGGCTACTAACATATGACACTTGGACGCCAGAAGATCAACTTAGGGAAGGATGACAACTATTCAGGATTTTAACCATGAGGGGGGGGGGTCATATCCATGTATTTGTGGGTACAAAATCTTAGTGGAAACACTTGAACAAGTTGAGCCAACCTAGTTCCTATCTAAAATTATTTGTATGCCTCCTTTTCCAAAACATACACTCCAGTGCAGGACCCACCATTTCCTATACAGTGCCCTAAAGAATGCTATGCAAGAGTTGTTTGTGTTCTCCATAAGAAACACAAAAATATCAAAATAGTTCTACAAAATCTACTATGAAATAATAGTCCAAAAGATAGTTTAATCCCTTATGTTATTACATCATAAAATCAAACTGTAGGCAAGATGATAGGTATCAACTTTGAATTCAAAAAATTATTACTAATACTCACAATTTCTGCAAAAGAAAACAATAGGTCTACAAGAGTACCCCCTCCCACTGGAATATTCGAGAGTTCCAGGCTCTCCTTTCTCTCCACAGTATATCACATCCCCAATTCTCAACCAAAACCCCAAAGATCTCCTCCTACTACCTTCCTAACTAACTATTTATAGGACATGAGGAAAATACAGTTACAACTGATATAGTTATAACTAACACTTCTGATTTTCTGCAGCTGTCTTAGTTCTCCTCTGGTAGACCTTCACCCTACGCTTATCACAAGATCAATGAGGGACCCTAAATGATCTCCTCCTACTACCTTCCTAACTAACTATTTATAGGACAAGGAAAATACAGTTATAACTGATATAGTTATAACTAACACTTCTGATTTTCTGCAGCTGTCTTAGTTCTCCTTTGGTAGACCTTCACCCTACACTTATCAAAAGATCACTGAGGGACCCTAAATGTGAAAGCTAGGCTTCATTTCTTTTTTATTTGATAGCTATCTTTTCTCTTTGTTGATTTTATGCTCCTACCTATGTACTGAGTTTATGTTAGGAACAACTTAAAGCATAGGAAGGAATGGAAAAAAAAAATTATATGCAAGGTTTGAACCAATGGTGTGCTTTGTTCTCCAAAATTTGATTTCTCCTGTCTTCCTCTGCTTAATTTAATTGGATTATCTTCCATTTGATCAATTTTCTAATTATAGCCTTTGCTGGTGTTTTACTCACATGTCTAACCCACCTTGGACAATTTTCTCATCTTCTCCTGAATACATATACAATCAAATTTTGTCCTAAAATGTAAAAACATTTGATCTTGATCTTATCTTTTTTTCTCAATGAATGTCAATCACTCATCAGTATGTTACCACTACAGCTCTTTTCCACTCTTGCTGTTATTGGCACACTGACCAAATAAAATGAAAGGCAAAAAGTATGCATAGACTCAAATACATAACTCAAAAACACATTAATACCTGTGAACACGCGGTAAGCACTAGGAAGTTCTCTCTTCTGAGTAGCATAAAACATTTCAGTCCCTTCAGAGAGATACAGTCCGGGATCAACAATAATAGGTTTCAATTTCCTCGCTCTACATCACCAAAAGGTATGGAAAACAAATATCATTCTTGCAACCCATATAACATCAACAGCTAATCATTATGATCCCCTATGCAAAACAAACAATAACAACAACAACCAAAAAGTAAAGACACTAGAGCACAAACTTACTCTTTCCATCCAATATAACTTGAATGATTCACAAAGTTCATATCCTTAGGCAGAAACGACAAAATGTGGAGAAGATCTGACACACCACAAAAGATTCAACATCAAAATACAAAACAGAAGGTTTTAGGCAACATATAAGAAGAGCAAAACATCATTTTAGCACCAGAAAGACAAAAATCATCATTTTCATCCCTGAAAAACGAAAATCTCAACCATTATAGTACTTTACTTCAACATCAATTTAAACACTTAAAATTACTAAATTGGTTCACATTTTCATCTTTCGGGGGTTAAAATCATGATTCCATCTTTCAAAGACTACAACAGACTATGAATCTTAATATCACATAAAGAGAGAAAACCCTCATTTTAGAACCTAAAACTAAAATATTTGGAGTTTAATTTTCAAGCCCGTCATTGCACTGTCAACCAATCAGAAACATCGTCAGTGCAATTTCTACTAAATAGCTACTATAAAAGTGAACAAACTTCTCACATACACAATGCGTGATGGAATTAGACTATTAATACACTCACTGTTTACTCAAAGATTTGACGTCAGTCTCATTAGTCCCTCCAAAATCTGAAAAAATACCATTTTCACTGCTCAAATTGTCAATCCATAATTCCGTATAGCTCTACATTCAAACACCAATTTAGTCCTTAAAAACAACTAAACCAATCCAACTCTATATTTCCAGTAGAGAAGCTCCCAAAAGAACTTATATCTTCTACCCAAACGTGTCCTCAGTAACATTATTCCAAAAGACTAATTTTCTCCCCTCAAAAATAGAAAACTCTATCAAGACAATACAATCCTTTAATCTCAACATCTAAGTAGTCTCCGAAGACAACGAAATCCACACACATTTTCGTTTTTGAAAACTACCACCACCACTTCCAAATCTTTGGGACCAAAATGGCATTTCACTCGAATTCATTCACAACCAAATCATGCATCATACCATCTTGCGTAACAAGAGGGTAAGCATCAGCACTGAGGCTAACGAACCAGTCCCAGTCCCGCGAGAGGCGGAGCAAGACGGAGGCGGCGTGGAGGCGCAGCGAGACAGGGGAGGACCCTTTGGAATAGGAGAAATCGGGCTTCCCCACGACGTGAACGTTCTGCGCTGCCTTGAAGATGGGATGGGACTGAACGGTGAGGGCCACAAGCTCGCGCTCCGCTTGAGGGGCGGAGGGGTCGAGGTGGAGGAGGTAGCGGTTGAGAGGGTGGTAGGCGGCGTGCAGGAGACGGAGGATCCGGGAAGCGTCGCCCCGGGAGCCGGAGATGAGGTAGGCGACGGCAGGCGGAGGAGGGGGAGAGGGTTTGTGGGGGTCGAAGACGAGGCGGTGGGTGTGGGTCGGGTGGAGAAACGGGTCAGGCCCAGAGTGGGAGGGGATGGTGGAATGGGAGAAGGAGAGGATGAAGGTGAGGGAGAGGAGAGAGAGGAAGAGGAAGGTGTAGAGGAGGATGAGGGTGGGTTTGGGCTTTGGATCTCTTAGGTTGAAGAAGGCGGAGGAAAATGATGAAGATGGTGGTGGTGGTGGTGGTGGTAGTGGTGGTGAAATTGGGTTTTGCATTTTCTGGTTCTTCTGTGTGTGATCTGTGAAAAAGGTTGGTTTTTTTGTTCTTCTAGTGAGATCTCTCTTCTTGCTTCACCTTTGATGTGATGAAATGAAAATTTGTTGGTTGATTCAGTTGTGGTTTTCTTTTGCAGTGATGAAATGGTTAAGTTGTGTTGTGTGTGTGTGTTTTGTATCTCTGTTTGCTTCAGCAGTGGGTTTTGGCTTTGTTTTCTATCACTTTCTTTGTCTCTTCATTCTTACCTTAATTAACTCAACCAATGACATGGTCTGTTTAGATAAAAAAAAAAACATAATAGAGGTACCTTAATTTGAAAATATTTGTTTGGATCTTATTTATTATTAGATTTAACAAAAATTGATATTCATTTTACTGGCTTAATACATTAGTAATTTCAAATCACAGCAAAAATAATAATTTATTACAATTTTACTAATTTTAGATATCTAATTTTAAAATTGTATGGACAAGATTCAATTATAAATAATTTTGGTTCCAGGATGTGTTTAGAGAACTGAAAATGGTTTTCCCCTGTTATCTCATGTATTTACATTTTTATTTTTATTACATGATTTTCCAATATGTTGATTTTTGCATTTTAATTTTGAAATATATATGAAAAAATTGTGTTTCAATAAAATTTGATTTAATAATTTCGTTTAATAGCGATGAAATTTTAACGGGTATTAAAATTTAACCACTTGCTTAATTAATAGTATAAAAATATAAAATATTAAAAATATAGAAAACCTATTTTTATTATTTTTATAATAAGTTAAAAGTGATGAAAATATAATTAAAATCAATCATAAATAAATAAAATTGATGAAAAGTAATAACATTTCACAAAATTAGTTTTCATTATTTTCATGTTTGAAATTATTTGATATATACTCCAACAATTTTATTTGAAGTTCGTAATAATTTGTTTATATATGTCGTTACTTAAATTATTATTTAAACGACATTCCTTCTCAAACAAACTTGGATTGAGATTGGAGCACTTCAAATATTTATTTCATATCCTTTTTTTCAAAAACATTAAATATGATTTTTGATTAATTATGATCACCCAAAAAAATCAATCTTTTAATATAATTGAATACTTATTCATTTATAATACAAATAATATAAAACCTAGCATATTTGGAAAGTTACCTATATCTTACATTTATTCTATCATCATATATTTTTAATGTGAATTATATTTATAAAAGTCTTAGTTAGTTATTAATTTAATCTAATTGAGACTAGTTAAAAAAGTTAGTATATTAAATAATAACTTGATTATGTTACTGTCTTACTTGAAGGAATAAATATATTTTTAATTTATCAAATTATACTTTATTTTTGGAATAAACTTTTTTAAATTTATTTTATTTTATATTTTATAAACTAGTGTAAATTATAATTGATAATGTGTTAAAAAAAAAATTTATCTTTTTATTTATTCATAGTTTTTCACTCCGTGATCATATGTTTCCTAAACTTATCTTTTTTTTTCTCTCTCTTCCCTTTTATTTCCCTTTTTTTAAAGACGTTTTTTATTTTTCATAGATTATCTTTTACACTAATTTATAAAAGGACAAAATAGATCCAAAGTTTATCTTAGAAACAAAACACAATTTTGATAAATAGTTCAATAACTAAAATCATATTTAACCCTTTTTTAAATAGTTGATATATATATATGCAATAATAAAAATAAAAACATTAGTCTAAATTAATAGTTGCTAATTATCTTATTTAGGATAATATTTATGTAAGAAATTGCAAGATTAATCACCAAATTATAATCTTAATTGCGTTACAAATTAGTAGAAACAAGAAAACAATGAACCAAGCTTAATTTTCTTATTCATTCACAACACTATATCCTTTGGAACTAAAGTGACATTTTTTTTTACCCTTATTATTATTCATGACCAAATAACTTTAATTCTAGATGAATCTATAAAATTTAGTACCACTACCTCACTTTTATCTATGCATTTTTAGCCATGTGTTTTGGTAAGACAGAGTAAAAATCTTTTTTACTTTTTTATTATAGACCAAGAAGTCTATCTTGCAAGTTAAGTTATTTATAAATTTTATTGGTATTAGTGCATGGAATTGTGATTACATGTGTTGTAATTGTGATGGCAACCTCTCAACAGTCATGTTCAATAATTTGATTTGTTGATTTAGAAGTTTTGGATAAAAATAACATCATTTGTTCTCAACTCAGAGTTATTTTTTAAACTACGAGCTTTGAAGTGTATTGTTAGCTCTTTATAATATTTTAGGCTTCTTATGATGTTTTGAAATTAACATGGCCTCCATCTAAGGTATTGATGATAAGATTAGTGTTCTACATGGGTCTACCAACAAAAGTGTATATACGATTATATTTATCAAGTTTGTTACTAGGACACTTTCAAAGTAAATCTTGGAATTTCTCCCAAGCTTCTACTAGAGATTCATCAACATTTTGAGTCAAGGTGTTGATGGAAATTTTGGTTTGCTTTACTTTGTCAGAAGGAAAATATTTTTTCAGGATTTGGTTAATCTGTTGGACTTGAAGACTTTAGCTTGGTGTGGGCTGCATGTGATTCGATGTCTTCAACCACCTTGTGGTGATCATGAATGAAGGTTTTGAAGCTCGAAGAATGTGAAGATTAAAGATCTTAGTTTTAGTGCTAGTCTGTCTTAGGTTTAGTGGGTAAGATTCTTTTCACTTAATTTTGGACTTAATTTGGGTTATGAAATGTTTTACAAATGTTTTAGAAAGTTTTAAAGAAAGTTAAGTATTTTCAGTTGATTGAAAATATTTTTTCAGTCAATTAAAATGTTCATTGCTCAATAATTAAATCAGGTATAAACAATTTAACCTACTGATCAAATGTTGCAATCAGTTAAAATTCGAGAGTTGTTGATTTGTGAAAATTGCTCCCAGCTGATTTCAACCAGTTGTTTTGAAAAATGAATCAGCTAAAATATTGGAGCTGTTATTTGTTGAAAAACCATGCTCTCTAGAAAATTTAGTTGATTCACAAATTTAACAGGTTAAAATCACTTAAAGTTTATCTATAATGATTTACACCAGTTGAAATGCGTTTTCAACTAACTAAATCCAACTTCTAGGATTTTGATGCTCTTTAGAACAACCAATTGAATCGCAAAACAAACTAGTTGAAATCACTTAAAATCTAAGTGAAATAAGTCAGTTAAATCGTGTTTTTAACCAGTTGTTTATATCAACAAATGTTTTAAAAAACACTGAAGCAGTTTGTTTAAATACCAGGTGATTTCCAAAACTGAAAAAAGATTCTTTTACAAGAAAACCTGTGATTGAAAAATAGTTTCTAAGAGTTCTAAACTGGTTTTCGAAATCAATACTCCAAGAACTCCAAGAATTCCAAGATCTAGGTGAATTGAATCTTATCTTGTAGAAAAATCACATTAGATCATACTCTGTTTTTGAACAGCTGATGTTGCGATATTTGTCCAGGTGATTTTTTTCCATTTTACTGTGTAATTGTTTCTAGGTTTGTGTCTTCTTGATCAGGATGATTGAGAGGATCTTGCAATAGGGTTTTGCAAGGTGTTTGAGATCTTGTAGGGTTCAAGATCAATTGCTTTTGTTCTATTTTTTGGTTTTCATGTAGGGTTCATGTAAAAACTGAAAAATTAATGGATTGTTTGATCAGGGTGATTAGGAAACTGGATGTGGTCTTCATGAGAAGGTAAACCAGTATAAATTTCTGGTGTTGATTTTCTTTTCCTTATTCTTTAAATATTTTGCAATTGGTAATTGAATTGTTAAAGAATATGAATATATGATACATTGATCAAAGCATTTCAAGAATCTTCAAACAATTGTTTTCAACTGCAATAGTAAGCAAATCTGATAAGCTTTCAAAATTGACCCAAGTTTGTAGAAAATCTTTTGAGAGTTTAATTCACCCCCTCTTAAACTCAACCTTTTATTTTAACATAATCAAGTCCTCTCATGTCATGAAACTACTAAGTGGGAAGGACTAAAACCAAAAAATTTTCTTCCTTATGAGAAAAAAAGGAAAAAATATAATTTAATAGTGTGATCAAGCTCACCTTGACATTACATAGTGTTGCAAATCATGTTCAAGTTAGCAAGGTGCTCACGAGGATCTTCATTGTTTGCACCAAAGAATTGACTTCCTTTTATCATATTTAGCAAGGTTGGCTTAATCTTAAATTGTATAAGAGTGGCCACAGGTCTCACAATATTTTTGAATTTAAGAGGTCCACAATGTGTTATATGACTAACCATGGTACTTACAGGTGGGGTTTGTTTCTCTACTATCGATTCAAGTGTGGTTGATGTAGTCAGTAGATTTATTTGTCTTTTTTGGAGTGTCGTGATCCTTTTAAAGGTCTTCTTAATCTTAGGATCAAGGTTGGAATTTAATTCTTACAAATCTACTTAACATAAACAAAAAGTTCTCCTAAGAAAGAACAAGTGAGATCTAATAAAAAAATTCAAATTAATTAAAAAATTTACAAATTAAAATAAAATAGTTAAATAACTAAATAAATTAAAAAATTATGCAAAAAATAAAAGTGCTTACCAAATCCTAAAAAAATCTATAAAAAACTTAATAATGATAGGATGCTACTCCCCAACTATGATGTCATTGACTTGGCAATTATTTGGCAAGTCCACCAAAAGAACAAAAGTTCAATGCATAAAAAATCAGTACATAACTATTTAATTACAAAAAATAACCATATATTTATTCTTTGAAAACAAAAATGCAACATTTTGAAGGACAAATAAAAATAAAAATTAAAAAAATAGAAATTTTAGAATAAAAGAGGAGATAATAATAAAAAAAGAATTAAATAAGAATATCCATAAAAATAAAAAGGTACTAAAGAGATTTAATTTACCTTTCCTCAATCCAACAATTTCAATTATGTAGTTAATTCAATGATTCACAAATTTGATTTAAAAGTGATTCCTTAACAAAAAAATACCTAGATTACTTAAGAAAGTTTTCAATTCCTTAATAAAATTTGTTAAGAGATCATCATTGAGGTTGAGGACTTCAAAATTGAATGATAATTCCTACTCCTATTCCTAATGATAAATCATACCAAGTTTTTATCTAGATCTTAATTTATAAAAGGGTTTCCCAACCATAATTAAATTTATAAAATCCTGATTTGGTTAGCTGATCTAAATTAGTATTAAGAACAAAGTAAAAAGAATTAATTGAATAACCAATCTTAAAAAAAGGAGAACATAAATAACATGAGTTAGGTGACTACATCAACCTATAATAAGAGGATGTTTAGCTGCTCATGGCTTCACATTTACATAAAAAATAAAATAAAATTAAAAGACTTTGTATTGTTTTTCTATCTTGTGAGTTGTAAGGTTATATGTATAATGATATTATTTGTGTGTTGTATAGCCTTAAATTTATAACATTTGAAGCTGAGTTTTTTATTCATGACTTGCTCACATATTCCTAGGCAGTTGCGTCGACAACAAAGTATACAAATAGCTCTATTGAATGTTGATTTCAAATATGTGTGTCATATGTCTCTCTACATGTCTTAGTCATCTAGAAAACGATCTACAATTCAAAAACTTAAGGCTTTTAACATTTTCACATGCATGTTTAACAAACTTTTTATATATTTGAACCTTTTTTTATTCGTCCTGCATGGATGTGCTTCCTCAAATAGAGTCTCAAAAAGGACCATTTAAGATTGCATGATTTAGAGTCATCACTTGTCAAATCTTTTTTCAAAGGGTCATGACTTCTTGCTAACATCTTCTTTTTGTAGTATGATGAGGTGGCTGAAACACACTTCCTTAACTCTATGGAAGTCTTTGTATCACATACCAAAAAAAGCTTTCTCGTATTCATACTTGACACTTATTTTAACATCTTCATAAGATACCATTATTAGTCAACTAGAGATAGTAACCAATATGACATTCCAAGGATGTGTCTAATGTGAGACACTTTTTAGGATGTGTCTTTTTTGCTTGACTTTAGTCATCTGAAGATTGACAAGTCATCTATTAGTATACTCTTTAACAAATTTGTATACTCTTGGTTCCTTTCATAGAGTTATATCCTTTCAATTCTTAGTGTCAAGCGTTACATGCATCTTTTTAGGCTAGAATGTCTTCTCTTTGTCTTGGGTCTTCATCTTGCGTTATCTTTATGCTTCTTGATAGAAGATTGCTTCATCAAAACTTTCACAACTTCTATTCTTCTTGTCTTGTAGAACTTATCTCATGTAAAAAAGATAAACTTCTAAAGTCATGAGTGATATAGTTATTTATTGTTGAGGTGTCTATCCGTGAACATTGTCTACTACTAACATGGTTGCCTGATGCTTCTTGCTTCTTATACTTCAATTATGACTTATACCTTAAAGATGAAACACTTCAAAATTGTCTTTGTTTATTATGATTACTTGGGGTATTAAGTAGTGGTATTTAAGACTTCCTTCTTTGCATCTCAACTACAAATGTTACTTAAAACATAACCTTTGCAACCCCCAATTATACACTTACCAAACCCATTAGTATAAACTCCATCACAATCTTTTATTGATGTTAAATAATAAATAAGGTTGTGTTTAAAATCAAATCGATTCAAAAAAACTTATAACTAGTTAAAACCAATTTTTTAGGTGAATTAAGATTTTTTTTCAAAAATAAATGATTTAGATCGATTTATATTTAATACTTGATAACCAACTTAAATCAAACTAAAATTAATTATTTATATATAAAAAAGTTATTAATTTATTAACAAAAGTCTAATCATATCTTCTTTAAAAAAATATGTTTTTTCTGTAAGTTTATAGTAGAAGAATATCTTATCTTGATATAATAATATAAACTTGATAGATGGAAAGTTTAAATATAAATATCCAAAATTAAAGTAACGAGTATGAAATAAATTATTCATATTTTTTATTATACTTGTGAAATACCTATTTTAATCAACTTTTAAAGTCAAGTTTTATACTATAGATTTATCATAAGTCTGTTTAAGTGTACAAGTATTAGTTTTAAACCATCTATAAAATTCTCTTCTATATTTAATTTTTTTTTCTCTAAAGAGAAAAAGAAAAAAAACATCACATATATTTTCTATTCTTTAAGTAATATTTTTAATAAATTAGAAGTGAATTTTATTATAGAATTATAATAATAATTCTTATATTATAACTATAATTATTTTTTTAAATAATCCTAGAAATTAAAAATAACACATATGATCTTATTGTTGAATTTACAATTCACAAACTATGTAATAAAAACTCACTACAAATATCCTATGGAGAGGATTATGAACAGTGAAAAATCAATAATACTTATAAGAATAAGTGTTAAGCCAAATCTCAGTCCTTTATATCCAACAGATTATAACATTTTGTTTACAAAGAAATTTTTTTTGAGTAAATGTGAGTATTAATTATTTTATAGCATTGTGGGTATTATATGATCTTCTTTTTGAGTTTTATGTTATGTCTTATAGATTTTAAGATAGTCTAATATGTAGTCATATATATTTGAATTTTTTTCTATTCATACTTTTATTTTACTTTTAATTATATTTTAAAATAAAAATAATAATATATAATAAATATTTTCATTAAAAATATTCATATTTCATATTTTTATTTTATTTTTAATTATATTTTTAAATAAATTTATAATAATATATAATGAAATTTTTGTATTTACATTTTATATTTTTATTTTACAGTTAATTATTTAAAATAAAAATAAATTTATAATAAACATATAATAAAAAATCTTATATTTAGTATATATATTTTATATTTTTATTTTATTCTTAATTATATTTTAAAATATAAAATAAAAAAAATTTAAATAATGAAGTTAACTGCAAAAATTTTAAAAGTGTAATTTCTAATAATATCTTCATTACAAAATTTATATTTAGAATTATATACTTAAAACACAAATAATATAAAACTCTTTCACTAAACTAGGTTGACATAATAATAAAAATACAATCTAAAATCTTTATATCATAAGATATTATTTATTTATATTTATTGTAATTAAATATAAGAAAATTAATATATTAAAATATAAATAATATAATATAAAATAAAATTTTATATAAATTTTACATTAAAAAAAATAGATATAAAATATTAAAAATGATATAAACTTATATAAAATAAATTAAGACACCCTTACCAGGGAGATGTCATAATGTAATAATCATTCTTTAATAAATTTAGCCTCTTTTTCTCCTAATAAAAATAATACTTTTTTATTTTTTTACTCTTATTTTAATTTTTATAATTTAAAAAATTAATTTAATAATATAATTAAATATATTTACTCATAAAACTTGAACTGACTAAGAATCGTCCAGATGCCCTTTAACCCTTGTTCTGTATGAACACTGCTTTGTCAAACATTTCAGTTTTCTCTTCCCCCAAATCCTCCTCCTCTCGAAACTCCGCAACACTAGCGACACAGTCTCCGGCAACCCGCCAGACAAAGGTTTTTGCCGGAATTTCTCTCTTTCATGTTCTGCTGCGTTCCCTCCGATTCATTGATTTTGGCATTTCCAATTTCCGCCTATTTGTCTAAATTCATTGAAGACCTTTTCTGTTTCATCCATGGCTCTCTCGGACACTCACGCACTCATTTCAGCTAGGTTAATTTTCGCCCTCTTTCACTCTCATTCCTCTTTTCTACTCTCACTCCTGCTAATTTATAATTGTTTTACACTCTCTTCTAGAAAAAAATATCTTTTTCTTTTTGGGCTGCTTGCTCTTGTTTTTGTTACTGCCAAAGAATGTGTGCGGCTATGAAATATGGAGGTGGTTGAATTAGACTAAGATAAGAGAAGCCATGCATGGCTTTTTATTTATGTTATGTTTGGATATATGTCGTGATCCAGAAGTACTTGTTGGAGAAGATAAAAATGGTACGATCGGGACAAACTTCTCGCTCGAAGAAGAATTGTAGGAGGAAAACAAGAAAAAGAATGCATTAGATGTGATATATAGTTTTTTTTTTTAACTTTTGCATGAGCTAATTTAACTTATCCAAGAAAATCATTTCATTTCTTGTTTTTCTCTATTAGTAATACTTCCTTGAAAATTTTCCAAACGAGTCCAAAAGAAGAAAATGGAAAATGATTTTTTATTTTAACCTCTGAAGGAAGTTTAAAGTTCATTTTTTAAAGTTTAAATTCAGTTTCTAGAAAAAACTAACATACCAGACGGGAAGGGGCTACCATACAAATTAAAAGAAGTTAAGAGATCTTCTTAACTGAAAATATAGCTTCTATTTTTCTAACAGAAAATTCTCAAAAACTCTTCTAGCTCTGGATTCAGACTTACTCAAATTAACTTAGTTTGTTTGGTTTCATATGTATGCTTAGGAAGAGAAAAAATGAGCAAGTTTCTCTAATATGTATAAGTTAATTAATTGAAATGTTTTAGTAAAAGATGATTCCTAATTTGTGCATAAACTTGTGAAGTTTATTCAAACAAAACCTCAAAATAAACTAATTTTAGTTTAGGAATGTGTTTTTTCATTTCTTCTTAGGTCCGGAATATTTGTTGTTTTCCTAGTCGATTTCTCAGTTGTTGGCCGTAATTGGGTTGTTCATGTCAAGTTATTTGTGTTCTGTGACGATTCCATGAAGCTCTTACCCGTGTAGTGGACGTAAAGGTTACCATCATGCTTGAAAATTTTGGGGTTTTATATAAGAATGTTGGGTGTTGAAAAATAGTCTTGTTTTAAGGGCCATGCTTATTTGGATTGACTTATTTTAAAGAACACTTTTTTAAGGGGGAAAAAAAGAAACTCTTTGAGAATTTTCTATTTCATTTTTAAAAGGTGGGATAGTCCCTCTGATGATGTTGTTGAGGAAGTTATTGAGGGGAATTTTGATGTAAATAGTACCTACTATTGTTTGGTCTTGAATTGAGTCGATGGTGTCGTGTGTAGATCTATCCAGTGCATGTTTGGGTTTCAATTAAGAGAGCTCAAAAGTACTTTCACTGTCAAATAAACATAGTTTTTCCTTCTTTATATTGTACATTGAAATTCAGAATTAAGCTGATCGATAAACGGCCTTAGTCTACTTCAACTGATCGGATAAAGCTTTTGTTTTTTAAAATTGTGCTTACTTTTTGAACATAATAGATTTTCTGATTACAACATAAATTATAGGAGCATCTTGCTGCACAACATGAGCGAGCAAGACAATCAAAATGTGGTGCCTGAGTAATTATTGAAGGCTTGTGATACTTTTTTTCCAACATAAATCTTTCGCATTTCTACATTTTTTGCCTTATTGGAGTCTGAAAAACTATTTTTTCATTTATGTGGTTTAACTCATGTCACACTAATAATAACGCATGTTAAATCTCGGAGATTATGTTAAGCACTGATTCTTGGCCCATGGGCATGATATTACTATTTATCTCAATTCCTAAGTGGTGAATGAGGTTAGCAACATTTACACCCGTGTATCCAGTATTTTGTGATCATCTTCACTCTAGCTGGCTTACATTTGCACAATGGAATGGGTTCAGTAGTAAAATTAAGTTTTAGGGAATTTCATTTTTTACCTTCAAATTTATTCCACGAGCACACGAGTACATAAACATTTATAACGTATATACAGGAAAACTAAGCAATTGTGTGTTTTATGGCCTCTTCAGCAGTTGAAATTGTCTTTTGTTATTGCAGTTCTCAGGATGAAAAAGAATCCTTGACGAATGACTATGCAATTGGCAGCAATGTTTATAAGGATGTGACCAATGAGAAAACCTTTGATCTTCAACCTGTGTCATCTTACTCATCTGGTGAAGGTTTGCCATATGCACCTGAAGGGTGGCCTAATGCTGGTGATGTATGGAGCTGGCAAGTGGCGGGAAGGAGGTCCAAGGGTGGATATTTTACTGACAGAGCCCTTATCCCTCCAGCATCTCTTCAGAAGGGTACGCGCAAGCTAGAGTTTCGAAGCAAGGCTCATGTTAGGAGATATCTTCAATCAAATTTTCCTGACATGACGCTTGAAGCATTCTTTGCTTTATTTAGCTGGATGATTCCCTCAGCTGAGCAAACCCCCACAAAAGGTTAGCCCAAAACAGTTTCACAATTTTCTTTTCAACACTGTTGTTATTTTCTCGTTCATTTTAGCCTAGTTTTTCTTAATTGTTTTATTTTGGTATTGTTTTGATTGGCTGTAGTTTAGGTCTTTCAGTTTTTTTCCTGCATAAAAGCCCTTCCATTTGTCTTAGTTTACTTAGTCGTTGTTGATACTTTTCCTCCATAATTGTCATAAGCCCCTACATTGTTCAACATTTACTCCCACCAAAATGGTTCACGACTTTTATTATTTGTTGGTGCACTTTCTTCCTTCACGCTTTCCTTGTATGAGGGTGAGTAGGATGCCAGTGATGACTCATTTTGTACATTTCCTCAGTTTTTTCTTATTGTGTGGTGGGTCAGTTGTCTTTTTGATGGATGAGATGAGTTGAGATCTTGTTATTTCTTAGAAAGGAGCAAAAGCAAGAATCTTTTTGGTCTGAAGTTTGTGAAATAAGTCGTTACCCCCTTATTTGCTACAGATTAACTTGACTTCTAATACCTTTGCAACTTTTGTTGTCCCTTCATCTTATGTATTTTTCTTATTGTATGATGTATATGGCCTTCTTCTAACCTTACAATCACCGGAGACAGTAGAAGATAATAATGATGACACTGGCACCCAGAGAAAGTCAAGACGGAAAACAAAAAGTGGCAGTCGCTCAACTGAGATATCCTCTGCCCTAGTTACTGTTGGTCCCCGTTTAACACCTGATCAAGTTGCAAATTTTGATGCTTATCTTGATAACTTGGAAGACATGCTTGATATGCATCAAATTGAGACGACAGCATCGGATATTGCAACTTCTGCTACTGTGTCGAATACTGAATCGATAGAGTCTTGCAAGAAGAAGCTTTGTTCCCTTCTTGCTCTAGATTTCCCTTCATTGGTCTCAAGCAATGATGTTGCAGAAGTTGCAACACTTGCATCGCAAATTCGTGAAGATCCCAGTCTCAGTGTTGATCAACTGTTTAAGTTAAAATTGGTGGAGCAAGTTCCCTTAGCTGGTGAGGCCTTCCTTGAGGCCAAGGCTAACATTGAAGAGGCAGACAAACTCATGGCTGACCTAGAGGCAAAGAAACTCAAAGTTCCGAGTCTCAAAACACAGTACAACGCATTGAAGGACAAACTGTCTCAGAGAGAGGCCGAAATGGACATAAGTGCCTTATCTATTAAAGAAATTGATGATCAAATTCGGCAACTTCAATCAAAACGGAACCGCATATCTAATGCCCTTGAAACCATGCAGAAGGATAAAGATGCACTCACTTCTGATCTATCAAACGTTGCCAACTCAATTTCAGCCCTTGTTCATGAGATTCAGTCTGGATTATCCCAGAAATCAAAATGGGATATGAAGAAAGCCAACAATGTCCGACGTGTAGCTGAGATACAAGAAAAGTTCCTCACTTTAAGAGGGTTAACGTTTTAATCAAACACTTCTGGACTTTCTCATTCTGCTAAGAACTCTTTAGGATTATAACTATCTATGCTAGTGGTATATGTAATGTATCTATCTATGTTTCTAACTAATGGGTCTGCATCTATTGGAGGCTGTGATATGTATTAACGCATGTTGTCAAGTTAAAACTGCAAAATGACCTGTTTTGTTGATACATGTTCTATTTAAAATGCTTTATTCCACGTCTTTGTTGGGTATTTTTAGTGAAAAATATATATTAGTTTATTCATAAAACAAAATAAAATTATATTTAATTTCTGATGTAAAAAAGCTGGTTTTATTGTTTTTTTTTTCTTTTTTGAAACATCATACTTTTAATCTTGGATCTTGATTGTTTCATTGGACATATCTGAGTAAAAGAAAAATCTGGTAGGATAGTCTTTTTCGTCCATTGAAATCAAATTGATGAAATATCATTTTTGTTTTCGATAGTCTTATTTTACTAAGTCTTATTTGCTCTTATGTTGTCACGTCATTATTTTTATTTTTAAGATATTTTTGTTTGTTCTCTCTCATATAATTGACTTATAAGATTTTTTATTTTAATAATTTTTTATTCATGTTTTAACTTTTCAGAATTTAAAAATTAAGGATATTAATTTGTATGGTACTTCGGCATGGGTGCAAAATTATTTTACACTCATCCTAAACAGTTTTAGGAATTTTTTAATCTTTAAAGTTTTTTAATAATTCTTTTCATCATTTTTTAAATTAAATTTTAATATTTTTAAAATAAACTATCACCATTTAAACATAATTTATATGTACAAATTAAAATAATTATCCTGAACATATTTACTGGAATAATGTTAAGTTTCTCCAACTTAATTGTTTTGTGTAGTTTCCATGTAATTTACTCAAATATAGGAATGATAATGGGACGGGGACGGATTTTACTTTCTCATTTCCATCTCCACAATAAAAATTCGTTCCTATATTAAGTGGGTATAAAAATTTTGTCCCATCCCATCGGGTACGGGTTAAAATTATAACAAAGAAAACTTGATATTATAAATGAATCAAAGTCAAAATTACATGTTTATTTTTTTTCCAATAATAAATATTAATAAAAAATTATAACTGCATAAATCTTAAATTAAAGTATCATTAAATAATAACTAAATAAAGGTCAAATAATTATAAAAAATAAAAAAATTATCAAATATATATTATAAAAATAAATTATAAAACTAAGAACTAAAGAAAAATTAATATAAATTTTTTAAATTACTTAATAAAATAAATGTGTTTTAGTAATTTAAAAGGGGAATAAATATTGAGCATTGGAAATGGTATGGAAGCGGGGACAGGGCGGGTATGTACATTCTCATCCCCGTCCTCATACCCAATTTAAAATAATCGGATATTATCCATACCCATATTCAACCAATGCGGGAATTTTCCGTCAAAATCGGAATGAGTTCATTTGTTATCCCTACTCGAATATTACATTTAGTGGTCAATAATTAATATGAACAATGTTAAAAATATAACTAAAAGATAGGTAAAAAAATATGAATTTTATTGATCAAATAAAACCATGATATATGGAAGATATTGTATTTAGTTTAACACTTGTATAGTGATTTGAAATTGATACCAAGAATTGTTGGGATAAGTTTTAGTGTGACTAGGTGTGTGACAATATAAAGAAATTTTTGTATAAATTTGATTTTGCTTTATTTTGGGCTACTCTTGAAAGTTCTTCACATTTTAAAATTTGAACTAATATTGATTTTATGTATAGTGTTCAATAGTCATCGTACTTCAATTCTTTAAACAATCTATAATAATTTATAATAAACATTGAATAGTTATTCTAATGTGTAAATCAAATTGAGTTACATGTTCAAATCTTGGTATGCATGTTTATATGCAGAAGTACATGTGAGTTTGCTAAGTGATGTTTTCGAAACTTTCTAAAGATACACGACAATTTGTCCAATCTAACTGCGAATTTTCTCATTGGTCACACCTTTATCGAATTTATGGTCTTTTCCACTAGAAATATTGTACTAGACTAATCAAAGTCAAGTTCTCAATAATGTTTGCTTTTAATTATGCATCCTCCAATGCTATGTGGTTGCTACTATGGTAGTCAAAATCGAGATTTTACTCGTAAAATCGTAGGATCGTAAGATCTTTATTTCAATTTCGTGTTAAAGTATACTTATAATCGTAATATAGTGTAATCGGTAAGATCGTAGAAGAAAATCGGAAAAAATCGTAGAATCGAAGATTTTAAAGTTTTCATAAATGCAGGTAGGTGGATGTGTTTTAATTTTATTTTAATGGGTTTTAATTTTTTTTAATAGGTTTTAATTTCTTTAATATTGAGCACTGTTCCTACTAATTGGTTAACGTTGAGCACTGTTTCCACTAATTTAGGAGGTGAACAATTTTTAATCTTTTTAATGATTTTTAATATTTTTTTAATGTTTAGTAATATTTATTTCCACTAATTTAGGAGCTTAACAGTTTTTGTTTGAAAGATTATTTTAACATTTAATTAAGAAGATTTCACATTTTTAAACGTTAAACAATTTTTAAATTTTTTAAGCTTAATAAAAATAATTAAAAATTGAACATTAGTTTTTATTTTAATTTGAATGATTTATATTAGATGAACTTAAGTTTGATGAAGTATTGACAAAGTAGTTGATTTTATGAATTTAAGTTTGATGAACTATTGACAATGAAATTTATTTTGTTTTAATTATTTATGTTATTTTCATTGATAAGTTGGATATTATTTTAACAAAATTTATAGAAAGTAAAATCTACGATCCGAATTACGATTTTACGATTTACGATTTTGTGAACCCTTCACGATTTTAAGTAAAATCTCGATTTTAACTACCTTGGTTGCTACTATAGAGTATAAATGGTCAATTATAATTATTATTGCAATCACTTTGCCTCTATTGGTGAAAATTTTATTAGATTATGTATAGTTTTCATCAAGGAAGAAATTGAAAGGTTTTTTGTCTTTTCAGCACATAATTTATTGACTCTCTTAGATTGATTATCATATGTTTTCAATGTTGCCCTTCATTCTATGTAAGTGTAAACTTATTCCTTTGAATAAAGGTAGTTAAAATCAAGATTATATTTAAAATCGTGAAGGGTCTACAAAATCGTAAATCGTAAAATCGTAACACAGATCGTAGATTTTACTTTCTACAAATTTTGTCAAAATGACATCCAACTTATCATTGAATTAGAGGTGTAAAGCAAAGTTACGAAAAAAAAAGAAAGAGTTTTAATTTTATTTTTAGAAGAGGAAAAATTTTAATCTTTAATTATTTTTATTAGGCTTAAAAAGTTTAAAACTTGTTTAACGTTTAAAAAAGTGAAAACAATCTTCTGAATTAAATGTTAAAATAATCTTTCAAAAAAAAATTATTCAGCTCCTAAATTAGTGGGACAATATTACTAAACATTACAAAGATATTAAAAACCATTAAAAAATTAAAAATTGTTTACCTTCTATATTAGTGGGAACAATATTCAACGTTAACCAATTAAAAATCATTGAAAGGAGTAAGAACAGTGCTTAGTGTTAAAGAAATTAAACAAAAATTAAAACACATTAAAATAAAATTAAAACTCTTTCTTTAAAACTTTAAAACATCCACTATCTACATTTGTGAAAACTTTAAAATATTTGATTTTACATTTTTTCCGATTTTCCTCTACGATCTTATCGATTACACTGTATTACGATTATAACTATACTTTAACACGAAATTGAAATAAAAATCATACGATCATACGATTTTACGAGTAAAATCTCGATTTTGACTACATTGTTTTGAATCTCATATAGCCATAAATGTTAAATCTCGTAAAGATGATATACAATGAAGCTTCCTTACAAAGTGAAGAATATAACATTTTTTCCACTCCCACTTATACAAACACTAAGATGCAAAAAAAATATAAAGTAGCAAAGCCTAAACATAAATAACAATTGTAGTAGTTGTGTGTCTTTCTGTCTACGTCTTCATCTTGTATTTATAGTTGTTCAAAATCTTACCATTGTAGAATAATCTTCTCATTCATGTCTTCATTGTAATTCTAATGATGTAATACTTGATGCTTGACATACAACGTCTTAACACATGCTTGATTTTTTTATAAAAGGATATATGTCCTTTTTGCACATGTGCTTAATATAAATAGAAACAATGTGCAATACATTTTTGTGCATCTAGTGCTGAATTGAGCCCAATAATAAATTAGAACTAATGCAATATTGATTGTGAATTGTATTCAAAGGAGACAATTAATAGAAAACTCACAAAGTATAAGAATAGATAAGGAACAACATCTCATATATTCATAGTTAAACACATACAAGTTTCTTTACTATACTTTGGTATATCCCAATAAAACTATGAAAATCCTTGATATAGAGCTAGAAGACATTACAAGTTAGTTAGAAGTACTCGGGGACATTCTAACTATACTTTAGTATATCCCAATAACAAATATTGACATCCTTTTCCATTGTTGACAAAGTCATTTTATTAGGTGCCTCACTATATCTCGTCACAATTTCAAAGTTCATGAAAGTTGCATCATAATCCACTATGAATGATATACAATATTTGGTTGTATTAAGTTCAAACGACTTGCTGCCAAAATTGTTTACAACAATCTTATAATTTCCATAATGAAACCAATAATTCCTCTAAAATTTGTTCCAAAATTTAGGTGTCTACAAACAAATATTTATGCAAAATCTAAAAGATATATTTGATATTAATGTAAAAAAAAATTGGCTGAACAACAATCACTAATATAATAAACATTGTCATTGTGATACTAGACATTATTATGAAGACTAAATCATTATTAATATAAGGGTTAAATATATTTTTGGTTCTTGAACTATTTGTCAAAATTGTGTTTTGTTCCTGAAGTAAACTTTGGACCTATGTCGTCCTTATACTTTATAAACAAGTGTAAATGATCATCGATGACAAATAAAAACATCTTTAAAGAAAGGAAAATGAGAGAAAATAGAAAGAAAAATAGTAAAATAAGCTCAAGAGATGGATGATAGTGAAGTAGGAAATTACGAAGAAAGAAAATAAAAAGATAAAAATGAATTTATCATCAAGAATCTTTTACACGAGTTTATAAAGTATGAGAAAAAAATAAATACAAAGTTTGTCTTAAGGACAAAATACAATTTTGACAAATAATTCAAAGACTAAAAATATATTTAACCTTTAATATAATAAAAAATTTATGTATTAAAATATTTTATTATAGTTAATAAAGATATAATAGGAATTTTGTATTGCAAATTAAGTTTTCAGACACTTGATATATTTGTAGTAATTAATTTACATTTACATTATTTAATTAAGTGATAGTAAGTAAATATCATTCTGAAAGTCTTCTGCAAATTAGAAAAAAAAAAACATAATTGCGTGGTTCCCATGACATTTTCTCTTTTTCTAAAAGTGTTTTTTCCAAAGAAAAAAAGTAGTCCAAATATGATTTTCTAGAGAGGCAATTTATAACAAGTTTCGAGGCAAATTCTCCCCAACCAAGATTAGACTCCTTTCTAGCCTAATGAAGGGGTATGTATACTTCAATAAATATTTATTATTTCCTCTTAATTACCTTTTCATTTCTGAATTTCTTTTAATCTTAAAAAAACCCTTGGTCTTCTAGTCAGTTCACCTTATAAACACACCTATTCACGATTTTCTCTTAAATACATCTTCCACACACATTTCTCTGTCTTTCTCTATGGACTCCAAGGAAACCCAGTGGGATTCCAAGGCATGGCACCTTCTATCTCTCGTTCGCGCCCAATCCCCTCTCATCCAATGCATCACCAACTTCGTCTCCATGGACATCGTCGCCAACACTCTTCTCTCCGCCGGCGCCTCCCCAGCCATGCTCCACGCCGTCCAGGAGCTCCCTGACTTCACCCCCCGCGCCGCTGCCCTCTGCGTCAACGTCGGCACCCTCTCCCCCTCCTGGCTCCCCGCCATGAAGGCCGCCGCCCAAATCTGCAACGCTCTCCGCACGCCCTGGGTCCTGGACCCCGTCGCCGTCTCCGCCTCCGCCTTCCGCTTCGAAGCCTGCCAGGAACTGCTCCGCCTCAAGCCCACCGTCGTCAGGGGAAACGCCTCTGAGATCATCGCGCTCTCATTCGCTTCCGCTGAACCGCCCACCAATGCTTCCAAGGTAACCAATCAATCCAACAATATATTAAAATGTTATAATAATTTATGAATAATTTAAAACTGTTGATTGTAGGAAAAAAATAAAAAATAATATCTGTAATAAATTATTATTATTTTTATTTTAAAAATAATTTTCTTTTTCTTTACATTAGAGTTTGTTTATGGTTTGTGAATGGCAAAAAATGTTTGTTTTTCTTTTGCATGTAAAAAATTGTTTTTAATTTTTTTAACTGTATTTTTCAATCTTTCGAATTTCCGTTTATTTATATTTTAGTTATTCATGTTTAAAATTAGTTTTCTAGTCTTTCAAATTTAAATTTAGTTTTTAGTAACAAAATATTTTTTAATTTCATAAATAAACATTACGTTTTAGAATAAATAAATAAAAAAATTATTAATAATTCCAGATTTATTTGAAAATAAATAAATTTAAATTGAATAAATAAAGGAAATGATTTCACATTATTAATTTGGAAGGGTACAAGTTGAACTTGGATTAATTATTTAGAATTAATATCTCTAACTTAAATATTAGATCTGACTTATAGTGGATCAGGAGTGTAAGGTGTTCTTGTGGCAGAACGAGATAATTTACTGTGCACATATTATTTCTGATAGGATGTATTCTCAAGATTATCTAATACCCTTTTTGTGAGTAAAACATCAATTTGTTTTAAAAAAACATTGGCACCATTGATCAATTTTATTTTTTAATGGTATAAAAAGGAAATACAGAACTTAACATTTTATAGCTCAGTTATGCCTAAATTTGTATAAAAAGGAAATATGGAACTTAACTTTTTACATAATTGTTTTGTTAGATGTAAATACTCTCACTTGTTGACTGAATAAAAAATTACATTAATTATTTTTCACTAATTATAACTTTATTTTTAAAAAAATATAAAAATTAATTAATTATTTTTTATGATATTTAAGTGATCTAATGCACTATTTCTTATCAATTATTTGTTACACAAAGTAATAAAAAATTTAATATTTATAATTTGTAATATTATTATTAAAAAAGTATTTTTAACAATTAAGTACAATATTAATCATAATTTATCTTTTTTATATTTAATAAAAAAGTATTAAATTTATTCTCCTTCTCCACTTAAAAGATCTTAGAATTTTCTATGAAAATAAGTTTTCCTTTATAATTTTTTAGTTTTAAAATTTTATAAAAATTTTAATTTGAAAAATTTTAATAAGACTTTTACTTTTTAATAAAAAATTTGATATCATTTTTAGTTTCAATAAATATATATATATATATATATTAAATTTAAACTTTAAAGAAATCACCATTTCAAAAATATGAATATAGGAGATATACTTTCATTATTTGATATAGATTTAAATGTTCAAATGACAAATTTAAAACGAATATCCTTAATTTATTCCAGTAAAAGAATTGCACACTTTTTTGTTAGACTTCAATATTGGTGTAAAATATCATTTTGCTTATCATCCCGACATTATCTATTTTATTTTTATTTTTTGCAATTTTAATGTTTAAGGTGTAGAAATGAACATGAAAACAAATTTAAAGTAATAGAATCTAATTTTCATTTTAGTAAGTTATTTATGTTTTATTGGCTAAAATTTATTTATATCTTAGTATCAAGAGCATTGTTTCTAATGCTAGAAAATATTAATATAAGCCAAGAAAATATTGAACAAGTAGGATTCCAAAACCAAAAAAAGAAGTTACAATTGGCATACTATATTACAAAACAATATTGATGGAAATTTACAAAAATGAACAACAAATATGGTGGATGATGGCTTTATTATTTTCAATTTGTCTAAGAATTGTTTAACTTAGGAAATGAACAAAAGAAGATGAGATGCATGACATGTCTACAATGAAGGTATGAAATTGTGGATATAATAGAATTCAAGTTCAAGTTTTTGAAATTCCTTTGGGTTGATAAAAAAAGTTTTGGTCTTTAATTTGTGTTTTGAATAAAGTCTAAGCATTATGTCTAGGCTTCTAAGATCAGAGAATATATGTTATTATTCAAAAGAAGAAAATAAAATATTTCAATTTGAATTTTGCTTTTCAATATTTGAAGGTATATCACATGATCTAACTTTCAAAAGTATGCATAACATCATTCATATTGATGATGAATGGTTTTATATGACAAAAAAAATCTAAGGATTATTATTTATTACCTGATGAGGATGATCCACATTATACTTGTAAAAGCAAAAATTTCATTGCAAAAGTTATATTTTTGGTTGCCCTAACTCAACAAAGGTTTGATTCACAAGAAAATGAGGTTTGTTTTTTTGGAAAAATTGGTGTTTTCCTATTTGTTGCTCATGAATAAGCTAAAAGGTCTAGTGTTAATAAAGTTGTAAATACAATGGAAACAAAAACAATAACCTCAATAAAGAGAGAAGTTATAAGATCAATTTCTTGTTGAAAAAGATCTTTCATCTATATGAATGATATTATGCATATTTTTAAAAGTTGGATCATGTGATTTAGGGTTTAGGATTCTAAGTTACTGTTTTTGTTTCCATTATTATACTACAACTTTGTTAACACTAGTTCTTTTGATATTTTCATGAGTAACAAATAGAAAAACACCAATTGTTTAAAAAAAAAGCCCTTGTGAATCAAATCTTGGTCGAGTTAGAGCAACTAAAAATGGAACTTTTGCAATAAAATTTTTGCTTTTTTAATTACGATGTGGGTCATCCTCATCAAGTAATAAATAATAATCTTTAGATTTTTTTGTCATGTAAAACCATTTTTCATCAATGTAAATGATGTTATGTATACTTTTAAAAGTTGGATTATGTGATATACCTTTGCATTGATATGCAAAATTCAAGTCAAGATCTTTTATTTTCTTTTTTCTACAATGGCTTTTGAATGACACATATTTCCTGATCTTAGAAGTCTAGACATAACTTAGATCTGTATTCAAGATCCAAACTAAAGATCAAAATTCTTTTTTGTCAACCCAAAAGAATTTCAATAACTTTGGATTCTATTATGTCCTAATTTCTTACCTTCATTGTAGACTTGTAGACATATCATGCATCTCATCTTCTTTTACTCATTTCCAAATGCGTTGAACAATTCTCAAAGAAACTGAAAATAATGAAGTCACAATGTTGCTCCTTTTTGTAATTCTCCTCCAATATTTCCTTCCTTGGCTTTTAAATCCTACTTATTCAATATTTTCTTGACTTTTATTAATATTTTCTGGCATTAGAAACAAAAGAAAAATAGTGTTGATACTCAACTATGAATAAGTTTTAATTTATCAAGATGAAAATTAGATTCTATTACTTCAGGGTCTATTTTTATGTTAAAATTACAATAAAATAATGTTAAGTTCGAAAACAAAATGATCTTCTGTATCAATATTCAAATCTAATAAAAAAGTGTGAAATATTTTTATTAAAATAAATTGAACATCTCTTCATTTTTAATTTTTAGATTTGTTATTTAAATATATATCAAATAATGAAAATATTTTTTTTTTTGTTTGTGAAATGATGATTTTTTTAAAGTTTAAATTTAATATATATATGAAGTGATATTAAATTTTTTTGGTGTAAAGCAAAAGGGATAGCTCATGAAAATTCAACTAAGCATTAATTACTTTTTTTCTCTCCATTAAATCTGGGAAAATTTATCATTACACTATGTAATATAGCTCCATTGTCAAGGGTGTGGACAGTGTTCACGTGTCAACGGATGCAGTTGAAGCTGCAAAGCTCTTAGCTCGAACAAGTGGTGCCGTAGTTGCAGTGTCTGGAGCAACTGACATTGTCACGGATGGAAATCGAGTTGTCGGTGCTCACAATGGGGTGGCCATGATGCAAAAAATAACAGCAACTGGGTGTTCAGTCACTGCACTTATTGCTGCTTTTGTTGCTGTTGACAAAAGCCATGCTTTGGATGCGGCAGTGTCAGCATTAGCTGTATTTGGTGTTGCTGGTGAGCTAGGAATGAAGATGGCCAATGGTCCTGCATCGTTGCGAATGCACTTGATCGATGCACTCTATGGACTTGATGAAGCTGCCTTGCATTCTCATGTTAATATCACTAGTTTGTGTTGAAAATGTGAAGATCCGGTATCCGAATTGATAGTGTTATCATGACAATGATGTCCATTGATTTAACAAGAAGGTGGCTTGTTAATTGAATGACATGGTGCAGTAGGGATTCCTCTACAATTTATGACAAACGATCGCTGGTAGCTACTTCTAGTAACAACAGGACCTCCTTTAATTGAAAATAACTCACGGTTTCAGCCCCTTATTAGTGGTGTGGTCATCATTTTGTATGTATTTGTTTTTCTGTTCAGATTTAATTCGTATTTTGTATAGTAGGACTTGATTTGGTGGAAGTTATTTATGAACTCGTGCTGCGTTGTTAATCATATTGCCAACTGGTAAACTAGTGTATGTATATGAGCTAATAGGTGACATTTTCTTCCATTTCATGATTCATGTGCAGTAAACTCTTTTTTATCATACTTTTTTTTTTCTTTACAGCTTATGTTGACACCACACAATGGGTGACTATTTTAGAACTTAATTATAGTTTATTACATAGTTTTACATTTAAGCTGGACATTGTTTAAAGTTTAAGATTTAAGATTTAAGATTTGAGATTTAATCATCATATATATCATTTTCGTAAAGAAGAAAAAAAAGGCAAATCAGCATATGGTTTCTCGGAAATACAACTAAGATTTCAAGTACATTCTGCAGACAAAGTATCAAACTGACAATATACAAGATCAATCTCAGTCACCAGTGATCAAACAGCACCCAGGTTTAATATTTTAAATAGATAGTGATCCTCAGCAGTGTCTCTGCACCATCAGTGGAAATCTGTCCTGGTGGTATAAGAGCTCTCAGTTCTGCAAAACCCCTTGCATTCTTGAACTTCCCTGTGCCCCCTAGCACAGATATTCGTGACATGGTGCTTCCTATCTTATACAGTCCATAAAAGTTCAAGCTATCACCATATTCCCCTCCTTCAAACAGGGCTGTAAAAGCCATCATCTGTCTAGTCCCATCAGCTGAACTTGCTACATACACTCCTTGAGCCTTCCCAACTAGTTGGGACCCCAGTTCAGGTTGAGAGGTCAGCATATCATCAATGACAGTAATTGTACCAAAGCCTAATTGCAGTCCATCAGGTCCTAACTGCTGCTGGGCATTGTTTTGGTTGTTGTTGTTACCTGAGTTTGGTGCAAATGAAGTACCAGCCAATCCAGTTCCTAGTGGAATACCAAAAACCCCATTCACAGTGGGGTTAGCACCATTGGCATTGGGGATGGGAATCCCACCTTGTGGGGTGTTGAATCCCACTGGCGTTGCAAAGGGTACTTGACCACTGTATATGCTTCCCAGCAAGCCGGTCACTGGTCGAGCTGTGGGGTTACTGCCCCCCAGAATGTCGTGCATGTATAGCTCAATAACAGGTTCTTTCCCAGTGGCTGAAATGGGGTCAACTGTTGCTACAGTTATGGCCAAATTTGCACAAGCAAACAAAATTGCAAGGGAAGCTGCAGTTAATGATCCCATAGCCCTCTTGTTTCCAAGGGTTTCATAGTTAGATGCCATTTCTTGTATATGATGTGGAATGAAATGCATGTCTTAGTGTTATATAGGGAGGGAACACAGAGTGTGTTGGAGTGGTTGATACATTGGTGATGATGAAGTTGTTGAAATTAACATGAAAGTAGATTAGTTGTGCCTTGTACTCAACCAAATGATTCAACATTTGTGTTCAATGGCATTGTTTAAGATATAGTGAAAGAAAGTGTCTGTGATATTGTATTGGGACATTAATTAATATTAATAATACAAGTTGGAATCGGTAGCCACAGGAAGAGGTTTTGCAGCATTCCATAGATGATTGAGAAAAATAGGTGGAGCCCAATCCGAACACCTCCCAACAACTTGCTTTTTCAGTTAATAAATTACTATACAAAATTATTTGAAAAATCTTGATAATTTAGATAACATTAAGTAGTTTAACCGGGTTTCATATATGACAGAAACGTATAAAGTAGGTGTGCATGTATTGTATCTTATTATTGTGTCAACTCCTCATATTAAAGTTTAATTTTATATATATTTAAGAAGTGGGAGAAGAAAATCACACAATAATCATGCAAAATTTTAACATTAAAAGATCCATTTTTCTTTGCTTTATTGTGAAGGTTTCAGAAATAGAAATATTTTATTTTTCAAGAACCAGTGCTTTAGAAAACTTTTGCTGTTCTTCGGTTTTAATATTTAAATTTCGAGGGGATACTTGGAATTTATTAAAATTGATAACATTCGGTTTAAGTTTATCAAAAATGATAAATTCTGTTTTAAATTTATTAAAAAATACCATTTATAAAAAGAAATGTTTCAAAACCTTGTTTTAACATTCTATTTTTTTTTGGCAGAAATTTACTAGAGTTTACAATTTTTTTTTGTTAATTCCCTTTTAAACCAAAAAAAACTTATTGAACGATATTTTACAATATATTTTATAGAAAGAAAGTATTAAAGAAAATGTCACTAACCTTAGAGGATCTACAAAAATTTTGATGTACCTCCACAACCCAATCAACCAAGTTGTTCTAATAATTTTTAAACTTATTTTATCTTTGTAAAATAATAAGACTTAAAAAAATTATTACATATTTAATCAAAATTTTACTAGAATTTCAAGTTTATGGTCTTGTTTACTTATCCTCGTATTATAGAGTCAAAAAATAGAACTCAAATTTATCATATAATTTTATAAACAACTCAATTGGTAATCATATAAAAAATAAAGCATAAAGTTACTATATGATTTGTAAAAATTCAAGCTCAATAAGGACTTTATTTACTAAATGATAAAATTAGTTTATCCTTAAAAAGAAAGATTCAACTAAATCATCCATTTCTTAATAAAAGGTATTTTAGATTCTGACTTTGAAGAACTCCTATACATACTTATTCCTAGATATCTAAAAAAATATTCACATATCAATTATTTACCAAAATCAGTTGATAATTTTACTAATAATCTTTAAATAAATAGATTTCGACTATTATTTTATATCAATAATAACTTAATCATTTTATATTCTACTTCTAATATAATATTAATTGTAACAAATCTTTGAAAATATCATTATTATATAAGTCCATATAATATTATATCTATCAAAGGAAATATTATTGACACTCCTACTCATTCTTTTATAATATTTTTATTTTCTTTCATTTCTTATTTACATAAATGTTCTGAAACTTTTTATAAATACTGAGATAACCTCTTTCATAACTTATATTCTCATGGCTCACAACTAAATACAAAGTTTCATTATTCCAACATCTTTCAGAATTTTCCTACAAAAAACAACAATTGCTACAACTATTATGCTGATTTTAAATTAAGGACATAATAATTTTAATAGTGTCATATGCCATCATAAATATAAATTAAATCAACTTTTAGTTTAGTTAATACATTCTACATTTTTAACTAAATTGTTTTTTTCCTTAAAACTGAACTAATTTTGTTATTTGAATTGCGCTTTTATTAAACATCATTCTATTTCTTTTTACTCAAATTCATGCATGAATTCACTTATTAATTATGTATATATAGCCTCCAATTTAGACAAGTTGTATATAATAATTTAATATAGTCTTAATATATGGATGGAAACTAACTACAGCCATTTTTATGGTACAACAATATAATTGCTATTACTAATAAAAAAAAACACAATTAAAAACTCACAAAAATATCAATGATTTCAAATAACAGGTAGTAGATATTATGCAAACACTTTTATAATTCTTATAATAGTCTACATTATGTACTGAATTATTATTTTTTAAGTTTAATTTAAATTAAGTTGATATTTAAAAATTACAATTTTTTTAAAAATATTTTTTTTTCAAAATTCTATCCTAATTAATTCAAGTCAAATTAATTTACTAAAGAACGGATTAATTATAATTAACATAAAAAATATAGAAATGATGAATTAATCAAAATCATATACAATTCAACCTGAAAATATCTTTAGAAACCTTTTCTTCTAATAAAAAAATCTCTTTAGAAAACAACAAAACAAGAATTATTAGTGATGATTAAGTTGTCCCATATCGTATTATGATCCATCCTTAACCAACCTGGTCCAAGTTACAAATTCTCATGCAACAACTCACCAAAAGGTTTTTTCCATCACAGCTCAAAATACATTGAAAGAAACACAAGACCAAATAATCTCATAAAAACAGAACTAATCACAAATGCATCCAAGTCACCACCACAGTTTAGTAGTTCAATTCAAATGAACAGTGATTCTGAGGAGTGTCTCAGCACCATCAGTGGAAACTTGCCCTGGTGGGATAAGAGGTCTCAGCTCTGCAAACCCTCTTGCACTCTTGAACTTCCCTGTACCCCCCATCACAGACAATCTTGACATTGTGCTTCCTATCTTGTACAAGCCATAAAAGTTCAAGCTATCACCATACTCCCCTCCTTCAAAAAGTGCTGTGAATGCCATCATCTGCCTGGTCCCATCTGCTGAACTAGCCACATACACCCCTTGAGCCTTCCCAAGCAGTTGTGACCCCAACTCAGGTTGAGAGGTCAGCACATCATCAATCACAGTTATTGTGCCAAAGCCAAGCCCTAACCCATCAGGTCCTAGCTCCAATTGTGCATTGTTTTGGTTGTTGTTGTTGTTTGGTGCAAAGATGGTGCCAGCCAAGCCAGTGCCTAGTGGAATGCCAGTGACTCCATTCACTGTGGGAATGGCACCATTTGCATTGGGAATGGGAATTCCACCCTGTGGGGTGTTGAACCCTGCTGGGGTGGCAAAGGGCACTTGACCACTGTATATGCTGCCTAGCAACCCTGTCACCGGGCGTGCTGTAGGGTTACTGCCTCCAAGAATGTCATGCATGTACAACTCAATCACAGGTTCTGTGGCTGCCACGCAAATTGGCACTGCCATAAGTGCAAAGGCAAGCAACATTGCAACACAAAAAACTGTGGTGGATGATCCCAAAGACATGTTTTGTGCTTAATATGTTTGTTTTAGGAGAATAGAATGGCTATTTTGGATTGAGTGAAATGGAATTCAACTCTTGGTCTTATATAGTACTAGGGAATTAATATAGTGTGTGTGTTTGTGTTGGAGTAGTTATGAGAAATGGTGGTAATGAAGTTGTTAATACTATAACAGATTAGTTGTGCCGTGACTAAATAGGATGAGCGAATTTTAGTTTGGTTGCACTTTTGATATATATGGATGGACTGATAAAGTAACTATGCGACTTTTTCTTTTTCTAAGTGTTTTCTCATATGTTCCTAATTTTATCACATGTGCCTTAGACAAGTTTTGAGATTTTTTTGCCAAGTGCTACATTGCTATAACTAGTAAATATTTCTGTGTCATGACATGTGTATGATGAAAAACCACTATGATACGTATATTAGAAATAATGCATGTTTTCGGCGAAAATGGTTCAATATCCTTCATGCAATTAAAATTTTAAACCATGTGGAAAAGGGAAATGAAGATTATGAAATAATTATCCGAGCAGTTCCTTTTCCCGAATTCTTTTTAAGGGTTTAAAGTTTGCTCCCCAGAAACTTCAATGTGTTAGGCTTTAAATTGTGTAATGTTTGGAAAGCTGATGGTTATATTGCACGTTGTAATATGCCACTCATAATATCACCATACCATTTTAAGTCTCTTTTTTTTTTGTCTATCTATTAAGGAATATTTTATAATACACTTTTTCTTTCAAATTTTACGAATAAAGTTCCATACATTTGTAACCAAGTAAATAAATAGGTTTTATAATCTATATAAAAGCATAGCGAATTTATATCAGAAGAAGTTGGGAACCATTTTTTAACATAATCCTGATGTAAATTTAAATAATGAGTTGCTGCCAACTAAACCATTAGTTTGTGGTCCACAACAGCTAAACCAATCACAACTCATGTTACATCAGATCATAACCTTATATTTGAATTTAAATACTGTGGTTATAAGCACAAAATGAGATATGAGAACCATTTAAATTTGAAAATATATTTCACTCGGGTCCACCACCTAAAGCAAAATATTTTATCATTTTGCTGCATTCTTCACTTTTTTTGCCTTTCAACCATTAAAGAATAACTGAGTTGAAAAGTAAAATACTATTAAGGAATAGAAAATTTTGAAAGGGAAGAAATTTTTTTGTAAGAATGTTGATGATTTTGTCTTTGTTGATCATGCCATAACCGAGTCAACTGTCTCCTGCACAGTTCCACCATTATCCATGACTTTGTTCTGTCTCACAATTGGGGAAATCAGCATCCATACTGTTCCAATCAAATAAAATGAAACCAATTAAGATATGAATTGGAAAGGTAGGTGAATTATGAAATATCTATATTAGATAAGCTTATTTAGAAACACTTTAAGAGAAGAAACATGAAAAAGTATTTTTTTTTAAATAAACTAAAGTTGGTTTATTTATAGCTTAATTTGTAAAAAAAAATTCTTATATAAATACATGTATAAAAGTTTAGCCAAAGCTTTGTGTTGATGTTTATATGTACATCTAAAGCATGATGTTTGTCTTGTTAAATATGAGCAATTGTGGTTGAATCTATAGAAAATTTGGAAAACACATCTTGCTATGTAAATAATAGTCATTCACTTACTGTAAATTGTTGCTGCAAACCACTCATTGATGACTCTCACCCATGCACTTATCCAGCCAACATCAATGCTCCACCTGGTGGTTTGATGTGTGCATGATTCACAACAGTGAAGAAGATATAAGATGTCATAAATCATCATGATCATACACAAAGCATAGAATGACTATATGATGAATTAAGTTCCTCACTTCCTGGCTGAGTTATTCAGATCCCAACTGATGAATAACATTGCAAAGTACATTGCCCCTAAGGAGAATACCAAATGAAAAAATCCATAACTGTAAGGAATATCATCTTCATGTTCAGCTTTGTCTTCCGAAAACTGTAAAGGACCAAAAATATCACTTCAATATGTGGGAAAAAACATCATTTTTACGATTTTATCATCACAATCACACTGATCTTTTCTATCTGTAACAACAAGGAAGCGGCTTTGCTTTGATTAAATAATGCTGTTTTGGATATTGACAAAGCCATGAAAAAGACTATGATCTAACTTTTTCTCTTGACTTTTGGAAGAAAAATTTATTCAACTTGCAGCATGCTTGAGTTGTCTTGGTAGATCATAGAGTGGAGATTAATCTTCAGAACTCCTTAAAATACAGGAAAGTGTTGGAAACGGGATTTTTGAAGAAACAATAATTTTTCTGAATTTAATGTGGAAGACTCAGAAGAATGGTTCACCTGAAAGGATTTGGAATCAATGCCTGTGGAAAAGGCTGCTATTACAATTGCAAATATGGCAATAAGGAAGCCCTGTTGAGAAAATAATATATGATGCAAAATAACAAGATAAGTAAAACATTCATGTAAAGAAACATTCATAGTATGAGATGTGCATTTTAATTCTAATCCACAAACACACAAAAAGAAAAACAGAACAAATGTTCTAGAAAATGTAACATTTTGAGTCAAAACTAATTAACTTTAAGCCAAATTGTCCAATAAATATAAACTACAATTCAAAAATTGAGACAAAAGACTTCTCAAAATCCATATTTCATCAGTCAGATCCTATCAAAGTGATTGTCCTCTATCATTAATTATCAAATCATTCACTCAAAATGTTAATTTTGTAGAGCTGCAGTTCAAATGGTGGAAATAAGCATCCTAAGCCACATGCAAGAAAAAAAGACACAATTATATTGTTTGTTAACCTCAATAATTACCTATAAAAGACTGAAGAAAAATGAATCCTCACGAATTTTGGACTCTAGGGAAGTGAAGAGGAAGTAAACAAAGGTTTTTTGAAATCTAACATGTAGATAGACTTACAATTATAGTTATCCAGCCACTGTTTTCTTTCTCTTGATTCTTTGTCTCACATCTTGCGGTTGCAGGCTCACTGAAACTCCATGATGGAGATCTATAAGTAGACCATCTCTAGAAGGAATTTCCAAAAACAATATATAATTTGAAGTTGACACTGAATCAAGTTAGCACATATATAATTCAAATCGTACCCTCTTTAGCAAAATCAAAAGTAAAGATTATGGAATGAGCCATAGCCGAGTATATTACATTCCCTGTAAGAAGGAAATTTTGATCTATCTTCATCCATACAACATATTCTAACGTGACTCATCACTTGATACATAAAGAGAAGTTTTGTATGTTTCACTAAACCTCAATTTTGAAAAAAATAAAAGAAAACTGATGGGTCAAGTGGTGGAAAGATTTGATGGGATACATAAAAAACAAAAAGTTATACATAGTTAAAGAACTAAAATAAAATAACAAGGATCAACAAAAAAATTACAGGAATCAAAGGTGAAGAAAAAAATTAGAGACAAAAAAGGTGTGGCTATATTTTATAGCTTAAAAATATATTTAAGTTAAAAAAGATATATAGTTTGTTTGGTTTGACATATGAAATCTCAAATCCACATTTTGGATGTGAAAAGTTGAAAGCTATTCAAAATAGACATGCATATAATGTCCAAAATTAGACAAAAAACCGTTACAGAGCATGGTTCGGAATCCTGACCTTCTCATTGCACACCAACAAAGGAAAACAATGTAAGAAGCCATAATCCCTGAAGATAAAAGACCTCTATTAACCTGTAATAATTAAACATATAAATGGTAAACCATATATTTTAATTATTTTAATCGAAATTAAAATACTAGTATAACTTTTTGTCACAGAAGAAATTCTAGTTTTACATATGAAGATTAAACACATGTTTAAGCCCAACTTATATCATCTCAGGAATAAAGAAAGAAATTAGAAACATGAAAAGTCAGAGATTTTTCCTGCTAGTGCAAACTATTAGAAATATCAATTGCAGTGTACCTTTGAATGTAAGGAAATAACCATCATTGCAGCAAGTAGAATTGCTGTCCATGTGATGAAAAAAAGATTGAGAGAACAGGAAGCTCTTGGAGCATATGATGTGTACAAATAGACAATTCCACATATAGAGGCAACATAAAACAACGTTGACATTAAAAGTCCAAAGGAGCACCTGTGACAAACACACTATTATAGGTTATATCTGATTTACAGTTATATTCCTCCCTTGAAAAAATAATAATATCAAACTGGCCTAGATTTTATCATTCATAAGCTTTAAATTATTTATTCTTATTTGGGAGCATATCTTTAAAGTATTATGGCCAAGAACACTATTTTAAGAGATATGTGATATTGTGATCTTACCAAGTTAAGTAGTAGGACAATAAAACAGCTTATAACTAACAGTCCCCATAAAATGTTAAAACTTTGGTATCTTTTAAGCCTGAAAACAATTCAAACTTACCTATTTGTACTGATAGGAAATAACACAATCAGACCTAAGCCTGTTGGGAGGATGGGGCAAGGAAATTGATTTACCAACATGTTAGACAGGTAAGTAGTAAACAATGCCATGGACATGTTTAGATAAATTCTTCATAAACACTTAACAAAAAGATAAGATAAATTTCTTTATAAACTAAAACTAGCTAAGTTAAAAGTTTGATTTTAGAAAAGTTAATATAAGAGCTTTTATGTGAACACTTTTTGGCTCACTACTTCCACTAATATCCTTGAATATCTTACAACTAGTAAGACGGCTTTTGTGGGATTCGTTTAAATCCTTGGTGAGCTTATGATATCGAATATCTATACCGTACAACATCATACCATTTTCAAAAAATAAACAAAGTTGATGTCCACATGTAAAAAACATCAGGAAAACAATGTCTACATTCCATTGCAAATAATGTAGATAATGATGGATATTTTCATATGACATTTAAGTCTTGAACCATCTACTTTTGTTACTAATTTACTTACTACCAATTGGTAATGGATATTCACGAATATGAACACTCATTGATGTTATATGTAGGTATCTATTAAAGACACCTGTTTTGTAAATTGTATTTATTGTGAATTTTTCTTGTGGATATCCACCTATACTAATGTTTTTGCTATCTCTAACTAGATTGTGTTGAAAACATGTAAAATTGACTGTTGAGAGTTTAGCTATGAATTTTTGCAACAGTAATAATGTGTACCTACCTCTGCTTCCTTTCTTCATCTGGAGTCCAGTACTTATTCCACCAAGTGATAAATTGGATGACACTCACAAGTTGTAGAAGGAGAAAAATTCTGTGTGAGCATGAACAACCACATGCATGTAAATAGCAACCTTGTATTGATTGAGACTCACAGGGGATAGTGGGATACTGGTAAAAGAAAAAGTGAAAGATTTGAAGCGTACCCTGCACCAATACGAGCAACCTCACCTGCAAGATTGTAGGTATGTTAATATTCTTATCCAATGATATTCAAGGAAAAGGCAAAGAAAGAAAGGAGTTCTGTTTTCAATGAATGAAAAGTAATATTCTACTCAAAGCTATTTGAATGATAACACCAATTTAGAACCATTATTATTAGTAATATGTGATGGTCAAAATTATCAAAAAGCAAGAAACTTACCATATATTTGAACAAGTTCTGAAGGGAAAAAGAATGGGAGTGCCATTGATACAAGCAATATAATAGACTTCACTTCCCACTGGCCAGAATGCCATAAATTCCTACGTTCATGCAATTTTCTTGTTTTCACTGTTGTGAGAAGCATAACTGAGAAAAATATCTATTTCATCGTTAAGAAAGATAGTTATTGTTATGAATCATCATTCTGGAGATCATGCTTGTTCTTTTATCTGATTACCCACATTAGGAGGATTCCAAACCTTACTTTTATTATTTGCATTAATTTTTTTAGAGCATATTCTGTTGAGAATCCAAATCAGAAAGTTATAAATTCTGTTCTCATTTCATGGATGTTGGCAGAAGATACAAGATTATTATATAGGAAGTTAAAAATTGCTTTGTTTACAGGGTTATATCCAGAGATACAGTAGCAGTATGTAATGATGCGTCATGGAGCACAAACTCTGATAACTGAAAGATACGTAGCATCCTAAACTCACGCGAAGAACTCCCAGTGCTTGAAAACAGTCTTCTCCTTCTTTTCCACAAACTTTGATATCTGTAGATATTAAAACAGTATCAACAACAAGAATGAAAAACTTACCTATCACAAATTCTCTCCAATTTTCATTTTACGATGAAAAGGAACCAAGCTAGATTATATAGTGATGAGATTGATATTCTAGTGTGAAATTTTGGAAAAGGGCAGTGTGCCATAAAAAAATTTCTGATGTCCTGAGACTACAAAATGGAAATGGATAGATAGAAAATTGACTTACGATGAATAAATGGTAGAACACCTTGTCCATAGTCACGGAAAAACCAGGCAATAAAATTCATTATCAAGAATATAATGCCAAAATAATAGCGAGCTCTCAGTGATTTCTTTCTTCCCACTGCATAATCAACCCTGTTTAACTCCAAATAAGCAGTCACTTCTACCTGAAGCACACTCTGTGTGTCCCTTAGATTATTAACATGTGCTGCTGTTGCTTCAGTTGTTACTTCAGAGGCACTCATTCTACAATCAAACCAAACAACTTGATTAACCACCATCAACAGCACTTATCAAACAATGGCAGTGTCACATACCAACAGTGTTTCAAATATTACCAACTATCAAAAGGTGTAGTAATACATTAGCCTAATGTTACACTAGAAACTAGGTTTAAGTTAAAAGATAGTAAAGTGTGCTCAAAAGATGGAAAAACCCAACAAAGATGCTCATCTTACAAACTACAGAAAGGAGAACAAAGCCAACTTAATGATGTTCACACAAGAAACATTCAATGATTGACTCAAGGGAAAAAATATGATTACAAGTTGATCATGGGGTAAAAGTTATGAACTCAATGCAGGAAATGCCTGTTAATGCATGGACCAACTATAAAGTTCTCACCTGATTTTGGTTAGGAGTGCACTCTAAGAAGCAAGACACAGCTGAAATAGAGAAATAGAATAAGATGCTGTTGATCCTACTTGTTAAAACAAAATGCCAATGCCAAGTCTCTGCTTTAGAAGTAGCAGGTTGAGGAGTGTATTTGAAGACAGAAGGAGGCTGTGTGTGTGATGAATAAGTAGTACCTTGGAACTGGTGTTCACACCCGTTGGAATGGATTCATAGGAACACTTTTGTTGGTGTCCACATTTGACATGTTGTGATACTTTTACACATCAAATATTTGTTTTGTCTTTTCTTTTTGACTTTTGCATCATTGTAGTAAATCTTGCACATTTTGGTGCATCTCACTTATGTAGAAGTTTCATTTTCTTTCCATGATATTATTCAATTATTTTACAGAAAAAAACCAGCCAAGAAATATAATGTTAACAAATCTAATTACCTTCTACATGTAGAAAAAGCCAGCTGTTTGATGAAATTGTCACAAGATGTAATATTATTTTTAGTCCTCTTGTCTATGCTAGTTCAAACTCCTATTGTAAAACTCACTCAATTGTAGTGTTTAAACTTGATAGCAGCTAAAATAAGAAATTATTGGGTGGTTTAGAATTATGACCCTTCTATGGTAGCAACCAATACATCTATTTCATTTTTTAATTTATGATAAAAGTTAATAACATTCAATTATATGTCATGTAGTGATAGCCAGCAATATGTGACATATATTTAAATTTTTAATTTATGATTAAAGTTAATAACATTCAATTGTATGTCATGTACAGATTAATAGAGATCATGATAATATATGATCATCTAATATTTTTGCACTAAATAGATTTCAAGAATCTATATTTAATATCCAAATAATTTGGATTTGTATAGCTGTTGAATTGCATCCAAGCTTTATATGACTTATATATATTAAGATGATTAATATCTGAACAAAACTATATTTTTTTTTAGAATTTTCGATTTAAAGAGTTTGGATGTTTAATCAACCTTCAACATATGAATACTCTTCTAGCTACTTTATTTTATTAAAAATTTATCATTAAATTTTTTTATTGTTTTATTTTATATGTATAATATTATTAAAAATTATTTTAAAGATAAATTCTTTTTTTGTCCTTGAATGAGTAAGAAATGTGATAATTATGTTATTTTAAAAAGTAAATTTTAAATTTTGATTTAATCTCACTAAAGCTAGCTTGTTAAAATGAGATCTGTATCAATTTGTATAGTAGAATCTTATTATATTGTTAGTTAATGTGAATTTTTTGACACACTAATTTATAAATTTTTTATATAAATTAAATCAAGTATTTATTATTTCAATAATTAAATTGCGACTAGTTCACATATTTAAGAAAAAAATTGTTTATTATTTATTAAAAAATTGAAGTTATCATCTAGATGGCACACATGCATGATTGATTGAGTATAGAATTGTTAAAAATGTTAGGAGAAAAAATGAGATGGAAAAAGATTTAGAAGAAAGATTGTTTGAAATAAAAGAATTAAAAATAGAAGTTGGAATATGGACAAAGAAGGCGAAGACAAGAATGGGTAGCCACATGAAGAGCTTTTGCAGCATTCCCTAGATGATTGAAAAAAATAGGTGGAGCCCCATCCAAACACGCCCCTACGCGTCTTCAACAGGGATTAGTAACCGTTGAATGCAACTTCAAAAATTAATTAAATTATTACAGTATTAGATTACTCTCTCTTTTTCAACAAGTGTCCTTTCATATTTTACAGAGAAGAATAAAATTATTAATTTTTATAATTTATAATAAATTTTTAATTTTTTAATAATATTTTTAAAAAATTAAATATAATTATTGATTAACGATAAAATAAATAAAATAAATAAAAAGATAAAAAATAATTAATTAATATAAATAACAAATTATTTAAAATCCGTATGATATGACTTTGAATATAATATAAATATAAATAATTGGTTGAAAAAAAGAATATTTCATCACTTTAACATTAAATTATTTATATAATATTATATTTTTTTGTTATGATTTTACTTTTAAAAAAATATTTAATTATGAAAAAATATAATTATACCTGTTATCTCGTATCTTATAGAAAAAAAAATTATATCTATTAAATATGAAGATATGAATGAATTTTTACTGTAAAAATAAAAATAAAAAAATTAAATTTATCTTTATTCTGTCATCTTGTCACTTTTACATAAATTTTTTATAAATCAAATTTTAAGATGTCTTAAAATTAATAATTTTTTTTATAATTTAGGATTTAGATTAGAATGTAAATTAGTATGTAAAATTATTTTAAAAATTTAGAGAATATTAAATAGATTAATCAGGTTTTATATATGACACAAATAGTGAGAAATCTCCTTTTTGAGATGGAGTAACCTGTACCCTAATTTGTCCTTGAATTTACTGATATTTTTTCTTTCAATAATAGTGATATTTTAATTAATTTATTATTTTAATTCTCTTAAAATTATAGAATATGTAATATTTTATTGCTATTATATTATTTTATTTTTTTAAACTATTGATCATGATTTATCACTAAAAATTATATATATAATATGTGATATCTAATTATTGTGTCAATTCATCAAATTAAAGTTTATATATATATATATATATATATATAAAAGAAGTGGGAGAAAAAACAATTCACTGCAACTATTTCAATTACAATTTGTAAAAATGTTTTAAAACAGAGTTTTAACATTCTCTTTATTTTTGTCTGAAATTTATTTAAAATACAATTTTTTTTGTTGGTTTCACTTTTAAATCAGGAAAAAAGATACTTAATGAATGATATTTTACAATAAAAAAATGTCACTAACATTCTTTATTTTTTCAAGTCTTCAAAATAAACATATATTACGGGATAAACCGATTGACTGTATTTTTTGTTTTGTTATTAATTATTTTGTTCATTTTTTCTTTTAAAAAGAAATTGTTTATTGAATTTTAAAATTAGTATCTTAATATAAGTTCTAAAAATATTAAAGATAGATAATATGCATGGACAAAATATAAATAAAAATTTTATATAAATTTCAAAAATAATAATAAGTGTGCTTGAAAGAACTAGCTTATAAGTTAATTTAGTTTTTAACTAAAAAACTACTTTGATAAGTTTTTACTTTATAACTTTCAAATTAAACTAACTTATTACATTATAGATATTTTATAAAATTGGTTAATAAATGTAAAATGATGGTAGTATATAAATATATTTTTTATTTTCTAGATCAAAATATATTATTATATAATTATAACTTTAAGATTTTTTAAAAATAATCCAATTCTTATTAAATTTTTTAGTATTTCTATTTCTTTTTAAAAAAATGTATATCTTTTATATTTGGAAAATCATTTTATTTAAACTGGTTTATCTAATATCTATTAATTATATTTATTTTTTATTTTGAGAAATTAATTGTTTTTGCTTTTATAAACTGAAAATAGGTAATAATAGATAAATAAATTAAGAATAATTAAAAAATATTAAAATATAAAAGATAAATAAAAAAAATAACTTACAAGTTAGTCAAACTTACAAAATAAAATCTCTTAAAATAAATTACTTTAAAATATTTCACTATATTAATGAAACTAACTTATTAGTTAGTCAAATAAACTAATAAAACACATTTTTTTCTTTAGTGTTACAATCTCTAAGATATACCTGTAACACATTGTTAAGTAAAACAAAATAAAAATTATAAGTAAAATTCTTCAAATTACTAAAAATGTGAGATTTATTAAATTTTATAATCTTTTTTATAAATAATGAAAAAAGTATATGAAAAAATAAAAGATTTTTCTTTGTAAAGATTTGAATAAATTAAAATAAATTTCTCTATAAATTCAGTTAATTAAATTTATAAGCTAGAAATCTGATTTAGAATAATTTAAATAAAAAATTGTATAAATTAGTTTATGTTTTAATTTATGAATAAATTACTTTATATTTTCTTCGGGATGTGTGAATTTAGTTTGAAAGAAACCCTGAATTGTTCTGGTCATTAAATTGCTCTATTTAATTTGTGTACAAAAGTAGAAACAAAACTTGTATTTGTTTAAGACAAAAGAAAATAAAGGAAAAGAAAAAAAAATTATTATAGAAACATCAATAAGAAAGGAAAAATTAAGTTTGTTGCATTTATTTATTTCCATAAAAATATACAAGTTTTCTTGCTGCATACTTTGCCCCTATTCTTAAACACAACTAACTTATTTGTAAAGAATTTGAAGATATGTTGAAGTTAGGTATATGTCCTAGATTGAGTCATAAAACTTGCAACTAAGAACTTTATTTGTGAAATGAAAGAGATTATGTTTGGTGAAAGTTGATAAGAATTAGTAACAAGTGATTTGATTAATGAAGAAGATAAATGTTTAACAATTGTTAAACCTTTATTTATTAATAAAGTTGAAGTTGCTTATTAATTATTTGTTAGTTGTTGTGTATACAATATATAAGATGTAAATATATCATCTTTTCCTCAAAATTAAGTTAATTAATTTGTGAATTTTCTTCTTATTTATTTTTATTTAATCTTAAATTTTAATTTTAGTGCACACAATCTTTCAATGAACCTTTTTTAAATATTTTAATAAACCAGGAATAATTATCCCATATATGTATATAACATTTTCAAGAAATTTGGAGGAAAATTATCTGTGGATTACAATTTATAGGTAAATTTAGGTTATATACAGATATTCGAATATAATAAGCAGAATGAATTTATCTACCACATTTTGGTGGTCTATTGATACTTTTTAGTTATATACAAATTTATATTTAAATAAATATACTGTTTTGGGTAATTTATATTTTTTTTATTTAAAAGTTTTAATGAGATCGATGTTGTTATTTAAAAAATGTTCATAATATTTTAATATATAGTTGATTAATTATATATATAATTTAATATATGTATTTTGTGAATATTAATTATATTTAAATATCAATAAATATTATACTTATATATTATTATAAATTATTTATAACATACTATTTAATAATATATTATTTTTAGTTTTCCGTTTTCAATTTTATTATATTTAAAAGATATAAGGTGATTTTTCTCATTTTTTATTATTGGCATTCTACCTACACTTCTCATATTGGATTTATCCAAATATTTTTAAAAAATAAATAGATCAATTCAATCTCTAAAAGGTTTAGTACTTTTTTTCATTTACTTTTTCATATTAGGATTAAGTTGTTTTAAGGTGGTGTTATTAGTTTATATTTACTTTTTTTTAGATTGAAGTTATGTATGTACTAGGATTGACTTATTTCCTTAAGATCATAATATGTCATTAAATCTCGCTTGTTATTTTTTAACACTAGAATGAATTCTTCTTTTTTGTTGGACAAATTATTGTTAATTATAACTTATTTTTCATTTTCTCTGTCAAGGAAGACCTATTTAATATAGGAGGAGAGAATTTTCATCTCTAATTTTTTATTCTCAACAACATTTTCTATTGTGAGATCTTCAATGATTTCGTGATAGTTCAGGATTTCTTTGAAATTATCAAGATTTTGGATGTGTTTAGAAATTTCCTCTTTCTCTAACTAGAATGTGGTATCAAAATCCTATACTAAGGTCATCCCAAGTGAAGAATAATTATTAACATTATTATGAACAAAAGAAATTGTCTCATCAAGCACATATACTTTGAAGCACATTCCCTTTTCTTTTGGATGTTCCATGGCCTCAAATACATAAGAAGTAATTACTTTATCATGCACTCTCAATTTGAATTTTCCATTTGCAAGATCAATAAGCGCTTGTATTGTTAACCTTTACCGACATATTTTGTACCACCTTGTGAAGAAATTTGATCGATCTATTCGCAAGTTGAAGGTTCATGAGTGTGAGTTTTGTTAGAATAATAGGCAAACAAAATAACCAAGAGGGAATAAATTAGTTTCTTGACAAAGATTAAACCTCTTTCGATTTTAAAACTAAATTTAACAAGAACCCCAAATTAATTTTAAGTTCTACTTAAAAAAATCAGAGTTTAAAATATCTAAGAACATAATATAAGTTAAATGTAAAGAATGTAGGGATAGAGAGAATATAATACAAATATTTATATTGGTTCAGGTCAAGACAGATTCTACGTCCAATGATTTATCACCTCAAGGAGAATGATTTCTACTATCTATCTTTAAAATGAAGTTTACAACTTACAGAGCAGCGGAATGAATAAGATAGTAGGAAGAATGGAAAAGACACCTCGTTTGTACACAACAAAGGATGAACAACACCTTCCTTGAAGAACACAAAGAATGAAAAAACATCTCCTTTAATAGTCACAGTAAAGGATGAACACCTCCTCTAAATCACACAAAGGATGAAACAAGTTTAAACCCTAGCAGTAACACAACTTTCTTAAGTTAACCACTTGAAGAAAATAGACTAGGTTTTTCACAAGCTTAAACAGAGCAAAAACACTTATGTTCTGTGTATTTTTGAAAGCACAAACCCCTTTTGTATTTATAGACACAAGAGTGCCCAAAGTTCTAAAGAATACAAAAGGTTTCTACAAAACGACTAAAATAATCAATTATTACTAAACATAATCGATTATTCCAAAGAGAAAATAGAAGTATGAAATAACAACGCATAATAATCGATTATCATACGAGATAATCAATTATTGCACTTATGATAATCGATTATTGCTCAAGATAATCGATTATTTCAGAGAGAAAATATTTTCTAAAACTTTGATAGTCGATTATAGCTAGAGATAATCGATTATTGTGATGTTAAGTGTTTTTTACGAAAAACAAAGATCATTTTCAATGTTTAGGAAAGAGTAGAGTGCATGCTAGAATCTTCACTTGATTTTCTAACTATTACAAATGAGCATATAGTAAAAGACAACTCTAAAGTTTCATTAAGACTTCAAGATTCCAAGATTTAAGGTATGAGAGTCCATCTTCTTCTTTTAGATTCATCATCATCAAAACACATATTCTTTTGGAATAACAAGTTTAACTCCACCTCCCCAATCTTTTACAGTATGGACAAGGATATTAAATCAATGTTGGTACCTAGTTCGAGTAATGTTTTTCTTACTAACAAATTCTTTATGGTGATGTGAATTGTGAAGCTCTAAAGATCCTTCAACTTGGGAGGTAAAATTTTTTAGATAATTATTGTTGCAACCAAATTCTAATTCCCATGAAGATCCTCCTCAACCAATTTTATTTTTTGGTCAATAGCTTCTTCATAAATTTAGCATATGAAGACATTTTCTCCAACATCTAAAAAAAATGTATATTGATTTGGATCCTTTTAAAAATATTCATATGAAGCAAGCATATTGCCTTTACCCTTCTTTGAAACAGCTAAAGGATAAGGAAAATCCTTACACACAACATGTACATAATTTTTCTTGTTTCTTTTACCTATTGGTGCTGAAATTGACTTTGTTGGGATTGGTGTAAAATATTTTGTTGTTAGTTATTGTTCCACTTCAAATTTGGATGATTTCTACAATTACGATTGTACTTATCAGTGAACAAATCAACAATTTGGTTTCAGTGAGATGGAGAAAATTGATTTTGTTGTTGTGCAAGAAAAACCTATGGATTTTTCAAAATTTTGGTTATTCATGCCTATGAAATGATTATATCTATGAATAGTATAATTAAGTGAAGGACACAATTCACACAAAGTCATGGTAGCCAATTGATAATGATTTTGTTGCATATTTTGTTGGCTAATTTAAACCATTTATTTATCTAATGAAGTATGGTTATCTATTTTGTTTTCTAGTTGTTGATGCTCCAATGCATAGTTAGTTTGGACTTTTAAAAATATTCCTCAAAATTGTGTTCTCTCTCATGGTAAATTGTTATGAATTGGGGGCTATGGTTTCAATCAAATTTCTTTTCACTGTTGGGATTTTGTTTAGAAGTGCCCTCCACTTATTACATCAATCGTACTCATATTCATGATGATAAGACTTTTATAGAATATTTGATAAGAAGTTTCGCACTAATTTGATGATGAGGACAACTTACCCGTAGTTTTTTGTATCTTTCTCAATATTCATATAAGCTCCCTATCTAGTTGTCTAATCATAGAAATCTCCTTTCTTATAGAGGTAGCTCATAAGGTTGGAAAATATTTTTCCAAAAACAATATTTTCAAGTTCTTCCAACTAGTGATTAATAAAAGTGACAAATAGTACAACCAATCTTTAACTTCCTCATGTAATGAAAATGGAAATGTTTTATGCTTAATGTGTCAAATCTTCATGGACATTCATTCTTTTACTCCAATTTGGATAAAAGCTATCTCACATAGGTGTGATAAGTTATGTCAACCATAAAAAATATTACTTGAAGAAGAGGAATGCAATTAATGTTTCATGAAGAACATTTAATATATCTTTAATATAAACATGGAAAGATGTTGCATGAAGAAGAAGAAGAAGAAGAAAAAGAATTTCTATAATGCTCACAACAACTAGAAAGGATTCACAGTGACTACTTTCTTTCAATCCTCAATATATAAAAGATATCTTGAAGAAGATTGTTTGATGATACTTGCAAACTTCATACAGTAAGAACTCTTGTGACAATCCTTATGCCCTTGCTTGAAAATGTTGTTAGAATATTGTGTTTTTTAGCAAACTAAAAGAGTGAACCTCATATTGTATTTGTCTTAAGATGTTACCTCTAATTAAGTGAACAAATTTGTAATCTTTTAAATCACACTTTCTGTAAACAAGTGTTTTTAGTTAGGAGTGACTGTTTAACCAGAAGTGGTTAAAGTCGAAACAATACTTATGTGTTTAGTTAGAAGTGATCAATTTTCAAATATATTATATTATATTTTACGGTAATAGTCTGTATAATGAAACTTAAACAAGTTGATCAAAATTAACATAATCTTTTATATAGACGAACCGAAATAAAATATCAAAAATAATTTTTTTCTTTCTTATCTCTTTTTAATGGTAACGTATTAAACTACGTCTAACTAAAAAATAATGTGTTATTAATTAGATTTACGAAAATAGTTTGATAATAAATATGTGAAACTAAAATTATCTAATTATAATTCATTATATTATAAAAATCTTTAAAAAAAATTGATTATAAAGTTCAACACTTTATTTTTTAATATTCTATCGATAGATCTTTTCATTTAAACAATATATATGATAATCACCATCTAAATATGAATGTCAATTAAACTAATTCAAATTTTTCTAAATTCTAAACATTTTCTTTCTCGATAAAAATAAAAAATTTCTAAACATCAAGATTGACATATAATATTAAAATAAATAATTATAATTACAACTAATAATATCAAAATCGTAATTTTTAGTTACTTAAGAAATATTTAGGATGATTTTCAATTAATTGAATGTATAAAACATCTTACACTTTATCGTTCATTAAAATTAAAGTAATCAAGATTTTCAAATATATATAAATTCTTAAAAAGTTATTACAGATTAATACTTTAGTTCTAGATTAACCTTATGACTTCAGTTTTTTTTAGAGATCGTGATTCAGAAGAGGCAAAATTCAATTCCTCTCGTACGTTCTCGGTGTTTGATAACGACAAATTGTTACAGAAAAGATTGTGTTTTTTCATCTTAATCTGAAATTAAGTTCTCCGATTCAACGTTCTCCCCACAAACCCTAATGTCTTTCCTTGAGGAATTTCAAGCCAGTAATCTTTCCCTTCCTCTACCTCTCTCTCGATTTCTCTTTCACTTTTTGCAGATTAAGATTTTTAGGGTTCAATTTTGTGTTTGTGCTTTCAATTTTGCATTAACAAACGACTTTGCGTTCTCCTGCAGATTTGGATTCGCTGCCCGTTATTCTTCAGAAGAAGTATGCGTTGTTACGTGACTTGGACAAGAGCTTACAGGGTAGTTGTAATTTCATAATTATATTTATTTATTGTATAAATGGAAACATGCTTATTAAGAACCTCTATCTTTTTCTTTAGTTTAATTTTCATGTGCTGTCAGTGGAAAAATCATTACACAGTTACACAATAAGAAATCAAACCATGCTAGTTACAACTGGTGAAGTAGCTATTGTAAAAATCAATAGACATGTCATACGTGACAATTGTGAATGAATGAGAGAGTATGACAGTGGATAGACTATTACTTTTTCTTTATCCATCATCACAAGTAAAAAATCTATTTTTAAGCAATGCTATGTGGGTTAGTGGCTTTTATATCATTCTATGTAGCGGTGGTTAACTGAGTGCACTTTTCTATTAGGATGTGTTTATATAGTGATAATGATATAGAATTTAGCAGGGAAAGAGAAAGAAACTGAAAGACATAGCAAGAAGGGGGAAAAAGGGAAGAACAGAATAGAGAGGATACTGGGAGAGGAGAGAAACAAAGAGATAAAGAATATGTCTAGGAAACAACAGCCTACCTTATTTATAAGCAGTTACCAAACATAATTAACTGATATAATTTTCTTAGTTATATTCACATATCAATATCCCTCCTCTAATTGAAGATCCTTGCCCTCAAAGGTCGTGCATTTCGAACATTGGGAATTGCTTCTGAAACTTGAATATAGGAACACATGTAGCCTCCTCACCAAGTAAACCACACTGGAGCACCAAATATTGTGATGATAAGACTCTTCTTCCTTCCCACATGTTTGATGGGAATCTTTTCAAGAAGCATATACAATGCATGGCTGTAACTTGTAGGCAACTGGACCTACCTTTTCTAGACGGGTCTTGGCATCACTTGCATAAAGAGAGATGAAATGCTGAGTGTATTTGAGAGATTCTGGTAAGGTGTAACTTGTAGGAAACTTGACCTACTTTTTCCAGAATCCTATAGGGCCCATACTACCTAGGAGCAAGTTTTTGAGTTTTGGGAGTTTTTGGAAGACATGGCAAGAAGAGGGGAAAAGGAAGAAGAGTAAAACATAATCGAGAAGAGACAGGGAAAGAGGAGAGAACTGAGAGATCGTATAATTTATGCTGTGCACTTCTGTCATTGACATTCAATTTACATTCAATCTGTCTAGAATACAATAGCCTACCTTATTTACAGGCAGCTGCCAAGCAGCTATGAACTAATAGTAGCTAACTAATTAACTAACATATTTTTCTTAATTATATTTACATATCAGATGATGGTTGAATTTCCCATGGAATTTGTATTGTCCTCTATGCATAGTTGATTTCTGCCATGGTTTCCAGGTTTCAGAAAACCGTGGTTAGTAGCCACCAGGATTCATCAACTTGTTTTTGAGATCAATTTTGCACATTTTATCTTGCAAAAGTAAGCAGGATACTAGGCTGATATCAGTCATTTGGTATAATATGTGAACCCTTGCATAGACAAACTTGGAAGCATAGTTATTATTCGTGGATAGTAGCACATAGTGGTTATGGCGCGATAGTGGGATAATCACTATTCTGAGGAATGTAGATACATGCTAAATAATTATATTAAACATATATAAATGCTAAAATAACAAAAAATTATGCATGATGTAAAATATATTTATAATTAATCAGAAGTTACATTCTTAAGCTAAATACACAAGTCAATAAGAATTAAAATAAAGAAATTGAATAAGTATAAGCCTCCAAGTGGATGATGCTACAGCTGCTTAAAAGGGTGACTGACAAAGTTAAAGAAAGACAATCAAAATAGAACCCAAACATAGAATAAAAGGGGTGAGTGGTAGAACAGAACAATAGACACAAATAAAAAAGAAGGGTGTACAACCGAACAGGGGCAGCGGGAGGATACCTACCTTTCTTAGAACTTTTCTGAGAACTAAAAGAAGTAGAGGATGAGCAGACAATTGACAGAACCAAGTACATGCAAAATAAAGTACCTTTCAAGCAAGGTTCTGTACCCATCACAGTGATATGGTGCCACTATGATGCTGAGTTCTTAAGCGTTGGTTAGACTAGAATTTTTAACTTTCAATGGTAATTTAAGTACACTATGATAAGTTTGTGTTCGGAATTTTGAAGACCTTATTTTTGGTTTATTTGATTGACCATGTCTAATCAATGTTATTGTTGGAGATTTCACATCGATTAGAGATATGACCAAATTACATTGTACAAGTAGTACAAATATCACCTTACAAATTAGTTTTTGTGAGGCTGGCTTAGGCTTAAAGTCTAATCTCTAGGATAGTATCAAAGCATATGTTAATAAAGTTTGTTGGACCTATTGTACTACCAGCTATCGGATCATCCACAAATATCTAATCCCATGTTTGGGATGTTCAGTTTTTGGCTTGAGACCTTATATCGACTAAAGACATGGTTAAATTATAGTATACAAATGGGTGAAAACCTCAACTTGCAAGCTAGTTTGTGAGGTTACATTAAGCTTAAAGTCCACTTTCTACATTTACAATATGTTATATGTCCACTTTCTACATTTACAATATGTTATATGTCCACTATGTTGCTCATGATTACCCATAAATATGATTGGGTATTAGATATTAAATTAAAGACAGTGTACTATTTTTCATATTCGTGATCAATATCTGCAATGCCCATTCTTGTATTGATAAAGGAAAAAGAAGAAAAATGTAGTTTTGAATGTCTGTTTATATTGTTATCATATCGCCTCTTAGGTCTTGTTTAAGGTTTCCTCTCAACATAAGCATTGTGGTGTGTGTAAACAGATATTCAAAGGCAAAATGAACAGCGTTGTGAACATGAAATTGAAGATATTAGGCGAGGAGTTAGGTCTGGAAACATTACACCTGATACTTCAGTTATTAGATTCTCTGATGAAGCGCTTGATGAGCAAAAGCATAGTATCAGGGTTGCTGATGAAAAAGTAGCCTTGGCTGTCCAGGCATATGATTTGGTAGTCCACATTTATCTTGTTACATTCATTTTTAAGACCTTTGTTAATGCTTGGCTTTGAATTGTCTGCCTGGACTTTGATATTGTGGTTTTTTTGGTACTACCTACCGTGATATAGCTGGATCAAAAGATTGTATTTCCACAACCCTGCTATCTGTATCTTGCTTCTTTACTATTTTCTTTTTTCTTTTTTGGGTTGTCAATGATTTTCGTTATACTCAGGTGTTTGATGCGTATGAAATAGTTATACCAACATGGTTCATGTATATTATTTTCATTCGATTACACACTTCATTTGGCTTAACATATTGGAAGTTGGGTAAGGAGTTATATATGCAAGTATTATTGTTTGGTAAGACAAATTCAGTTGAGGAATAGATATTGGAATAAATTTACAGTGAAGTTAATGAAAACTGGTTTCTTGTTTTATTTTCATGAATTTAGTAATTACATATTCATGATTTTGTTGTAGGTAGATACACACATACAACAACTTGATCAGTATCTTAAAAAGTTTGATGAGGAGCTTCGGCGTGGTACTGCACTTCCTACCTTTTTTGTGCAACTCATAATCTGTAGTGTAGATGTTGTTAATAGTCTTCTATATGTGATATAGTTGAAGTGTATTGTATTTGATAACGAGCTACTATTTGTGAATAAAACCCAATTTTATATGATTAATGACAGAAAGAGAAAATGCTGCAATAACTGGAGTGCCTGCTTCAGGTCCTGAGGGTAATACAAAACCTGGAAGGGGTAATGAAAGTGGGACTGGTAGAGGAGGGCGAAAAAAGTATGTAACTCTTCTAGAAATCATTTTAGTCGATTTTCTAATAGCTTATAACTTATCCTTTTATGCTTTTTGAGTGTCACATACATGCATTTCCTAAATGAGGAATTCTGCCTTTATGTTGTTAAACCTCAATTGATCCTAAATCCTTTAAGTATATGAAAGTTCTAGATCATCTAGTACTACTTATTCTGATAAAAAACCCTAGAAGTGAAACATTTGGAAGCCATATATATTTCCAAAAGTATTTACTATAATGAAAAATCCTTATGATGTAGTAAAATATCAGCATATTTCATTTTACTCTTAAAACAGCATTATCCTTTAAACATTTAATATATAAGTTTATGAAATGAGGAAGTGGTATTTATGTATAATTTTAGCTTTTCTTTTTTTTCTTCTCCTGTTTTTTTTCTGTTACGAAAGATGTTACAATCTGATGCATATTTTGAATTAACCCTCCAGAACACGCCAAACCACATTGGTCACAGCGGCTGCAACGGAAGCACAAACCACAACAAAACCAACTGGCATGGATTTAGATTTACCTGTTGATCCAAATGAACCCACATACTGCTTTTGTAATCAAGTTAGCTATGGAGCAATGGTTGCATGTGATAACCCCAACGTAGGTGTTTTTCCCCCATTTATATTTGTCCATTTTACCTGCCTACATTGCTTACATATTCCCTTGATCTATTCAAATTGACAGTGCAAAATAGAGTGGTTCCATTTCGGTTGTGTTGGTCTGAAAGAACAACCAAAAGGAAGATGGTACTGTTCAAATTGCGCAGCAACCAAAAATCGGCGTAGAGGCAAATGAGGCTGAAAGAAGAATGAGAATAATTTTTAAAATGATTGTTAATATCTCTAGAAGAGAGTATATTAACGTTCCAGTGCCTAGGAACTTTCCTTTTGTAGCTGTATTATTATTCGTGAAATTTTTGAAGTGCTAATTTCCTACGACGTATGGTAGCTATGTTTGTATTAAAAATCGGTTATGCTCCTTCATTGTTCTTCTCCAAGCTAGTAGTGGAATACTGACTGGTCTAACAGTGAAATCCAAACTAAGCGCGAATAAACTTAATTCTACTTTTGGTTTAGATGACCATGGAATATTTTTTAAATATAAAATATTCGTAAATGAACATTATTTTTACTTAAACATTAGATGGTGAAACTAAAACTAAATCGGTTAAATGTTAAATTATGACCATTGTTTTAGGCTTCGGGAAGTGTATTGATACAAAATGTACGGACCGGAGGTAAAAATCGTTCCAAATGTCTTGTAATTTGAATTATTTCAGCCAAACTTTCTTACCTACATCTCGTTCTCTCACTATGATTACAGTGATGCCTTCACACAAATAATTCAACAAAAAAAGGGTTGTAAGTGTGGGATCAGCACCAATCTTTGTCTTCAGGTGCTATCAAACCAATAGAAGCCGGTTAATAATCCATGCCACCCATTCCACCAGCCATAGGAGGAGTATCTTTATCATCCTTTGGAAGTTCAACCACGACAGCTTCAGTTGTTGTCATCAAAGATGATACACTGCAGAAAAAGGGTCATAAGCATTAAACAATCTCCATAATAACATAAAGGTACCTTACCACTCGATTAAAGACCCAGTATAGAAATGCATCTATATCTAGAAGGCTCAGATATAACCCAGTACATAACAAACAAACAGTTAAAATGCTCAATATCTTAATAAAATTTCAGAACATCCTACCTTGCTGCATCAACCAAGGCTGTCCTAATCACCTTCAATGGGTCAATGATTCCAGATTTAACCATATCCACATACTCACCTAAGTACGGAAAAAACAAAACAGCAAAATCAGTGTCTTCTGACGAGGAATGAAAACACAACCAGGGAAAATCAAATAAAAGAACACTAACCTTTCGCAGCATCATATCCTAGATCATGATCTTCCTGTTCCAATAGTTTGCCAACAACAACTGCACCCTCAACTCCCGCATTTGATGCAATTGTGAGCACAGGTGTCTGCATTATATTTGTGGACAAGTAATAATAGAATGACAACCCAAATTAGCAAATTCAGTTAAAAGTCTTAAACAATGCCATAGATCTTAGGAATATCAATCCATATAGTAGAATGAACACTAGGATGAGAAAAAAAATCTTGGAGCAAGTTTTGCTTGCACAAGTGTCAGAATCAAACTGCAATACGGAGGAGAGAAAGAGCAAATCTTAACAAGGACCTTTAAAGCGTTTTGGATAATCTGGACACCAATCTTCTGATCAAAGTTAGCAGTTTGAAGTTTATCCAACTCTTTCGATGCATATAGAAGAGCAACACCACCACCTGAAATACCAGAACAAATTAAGGTCAGATCTGATTCAAGATTGTAAAATTAATAAACCGTTAGCATTGATATTTTACCAGGTACTATGCCCTCTTCAACAGCAGCCTTAGTTGCATTCAAGGCATCTGTCACTCTATCCTTCTTCTCACCAACTTCAGCTTCACTGGCTCCTCCAATCTGTAGAATGATATTTTTCAAATGTTACTTTTGTCAATGTATAACCTCTGGAATTTTCACCAGGGACAAACCATTACAAACCAAGACGACCATAAGTAGGCATACCTTAAGCACTGCAACACCACCAGAAAGTTTGGCTAATCTTTCCTGTAACTTTTCCTTGTCATAATCTGAGGTGCTATTTTCAATTGCTGACCTGATCTGTTTATCAAAAGTCATCACAAACAAGTCAGATGTGGCATTAAACCAGACATGTTGGCCGGAAATAAAATACACATGATGGGAAAACCAAATCTATAGTATGTATCAACTCAGTCACCTGTTCGCATCTTTCCTCAAGTGCTTTCTTGTCACCAGCTCCATCAAGAATGACAGTGTCATCCTTAGAAATTGTTATCTGCAACAATAAGAACCAAAGTGAGTTGTCCACGCTAACCTTATGCACTTTCACGATAAGAACAGAGAACACAATGAAAATATATTCCAATATCAAACAAGAAAGTTGCTCCAGGAAATTCAACATCCTCTCTACCACAACCAGTAAACAACATTAACCGGAAAAAGGTACAAATGTTCTATAGTGGATTCAAATGTTTTACAAATAAAGCGAAACTCTTACTTTTTTGCAAGTGCCAAGCATATCCAAATCCACTTTTTCAAGCTTCAATCCAAGTTCTTCAGTGATAAGCTATAGGGATACAGAAAAGGTATCATCAATAAGTTCACAAAATAAGATTTAATGCAGCAGTAACCTCAAAACAGTAAACTTACTGCTCCTCCAGTTAGAACTGCAAGATCTTGAAGACCAGACTTCCTATTTTCACCAAAACCAGGGGCTTTAATAGCACACACCTACAGCAAAGCTTCATATATAACTTCAACTCCACAAAACCAATAATCCAAATCTTTAGGAACCTACAGCCAAGCAGGCAATACAAACCTTAATTCCAGCCCGAAGCTTATTTAGAATAAGTGTTGCAAGTGCATCACTTTCAACATCCTCGGCAACAATCAATAATGGTCTTTGTCTCTGGAAATTAGAATAGGTGTCAGTCAGCCAATTAATATATTAAAAGTCAGATGCAAAAGAAAGTGAACGACACTTCTCACCTTCAAAGCTAACTCTAAGACTTTAACTACAGCATTTATACTTGAGATTTTCTTCTCGTGGATTAGAATGAGGGGATCCTCAAGTTCCTATAGGCACAAAACATGCATGGTAAGTATATAAAAAACAAAGATTCCTGAGCAAGGGATTTCATAGGCTGCTTCTATAAAGAGTCTAATGCCGTGAAGTACATAGATAAGAAAGAACATACACATTTCTGGTTCTTATCATTTGTTATGAAATAAGGAGATATGTAGCCCCTGTCAAGCTTCATTCCTTCAACAACTTCCAACTCATTATATAAAGTTTTGCCATCCTGAAATAGTTCAATGATCAAGGCTCATGAGCTACAAATATAAAAACGGCAAAAATTCAAACTACTAAACAACCCTCACACCAATAAATAGCATGATCAGATAAAAAACTTACTGAAATTGTGATAACTCCCTCTTTGCCAACTTTCTCCATAGCTTTGGCAATCAGCTCACCAATTTCTCGCTCTCCATTAGCAGATATTGTCCCAACCTATCAATTAAAATTCAAAAACAGAAATCAAATTCAAAACTCAAGAGTCCATATCAGCATCTCCTGCAATATGCAAGGAAAGGCTCTAACAAAGTTGTTCCACAAACCTGCGCTATTTCTTCAGATGTGCTAATCATCCGAGCTCTGCTTTTCAAGTTTGTTACAACAGCATCAACAGCCATACTTATACCACGCCTCAGGTCCATTGCATTCATTCCAGCTGCAACTGATTTGCAGCCTTCAGTAAATATGGCTCGTGTAAGGACTGTGGCACATGTGGTTCCTGCAAAACAATAGAAATACTCCCTCATTATTCAGTCATGGTAAAATCTAAATTCCTACATAATAAAAGCATGCTATATGTCAGTGAATAGCTTTTTAGCATCTATACCATGTCCTAATATGATGATAGGATGTTAGATATATCAGCTTACCATCACCAGCCACATCATTAGTAGCATTAGCAACCTGCTTTACGAGACTGGCGCCAACATTCTTCACTTTGTCCTTGAATTCAATGCTCTTTGCAACAGTTACTCCATCTTTGGTTACTTTAGGGCCACCAAAACTTTGCTCAATTACCACATTACGCCCCTTAAAGAGAACAAACTCAATATCAATCAACTATTGAACAATGACAATACCTCAAAACAGACTAGCATTAATATCGTTCATTCTTTTGTCAAATAGTGGTTTTGTCCTTCTAAAGCAAAAAATTGACTTCATAGACAACTGAGATTGCAGCCACAATCATACAGAGGTGACATTCCTTCCACACTTGCCCCTTACTTACTCTACCTCCTTCACAAACAATAACTCCCCATCTAACATCAACAACGAATGTAAGAAAACAACAAACACAAAAAGCAAACAAACAATCCACTTAGTTACCTTGGGACCCATGGTTACTTTGACAGCATCCGCAAGCTCTTCAACACCCTTAAGCATCAGAGCCCGAGCCTCCACACCAAATCTAATGTCTTTAGCCGCATAATTTCGGCTCCAGCTCAACCTGCTTCCAACCTAAATCATACAGCAAAAAAGAAAACAGAGACTAAGGATTTACCCTCGCATATCTCGAAAATAAAAACTCATTTTCAAATGCCAACATTACAATACTAAAAAAGAGTGTCATTCAAGCATTGGAGTTTCACCTGTTTGCTGCCACTCCTAGCAATCCTGCAACCAAAGAAACCGCAATTCAAAGTCAAAACAAAAACTCCATTAATCCCAAACAGGTTTTAGCCTCCAAAACCACAACTCAGCACCCAACATGTAAGAATCAAACACACGATACCCAATGAGGTAATGATTAAAAAATCAAATTTCGATCCATTTTGAAAGATTTTCTGTGACCCAAATGAACAATTTGACTTCCACACAACACAGGAATAAAAGATAACAAGCAAAAGCAAGAGTGGATAGGAGGGTGACCTTGCTTTGGAGGCGAGGCTAGAAGCAAAGCGATACATGATGCGAACAAGAAATGAAGAGAGAAAGTAAAGAAAATGCAGCAATGGAGCACCCAATGCAAAGGCAAAGTGAGGGAATGGAGAGAGTGTGCGTGGGGTTTATGAAAGGAAAGAGAAGGGTCTGGAAGAAGCGGCTTCTCCTACTCTAGGGTTTAAGCCAACAACCCCTTCACCACGTTCATAGTTCACGACATTTTTATTTTTTTTTATGATTAAATTGAAATTCAATCAATATTTTAAAAAAAATAAAACAAGTGTTTGTATGTTTTCATCCCACATAACACATGTTAATTTTTTATATTAATTTTAAATTATATAATAAATTTCAAAATGTTGATTTTGAAAATGTTTAATATCATAAATGATTTTTTACTGTTCTCATTAAATAAACAATTGTGGTTAAGTGATCTTAGATTTCAATACCAACTTGAGAATAAATATAAAAAATGAAATTGTTGTAAAACTCATTTCCATAAAAAAAATTGAATAAATTGAAACACATTGATTGCCTCTTTTCCTTTATAAAATATTTTGATTTCTATTTTTTGAAAATACGCAACATATTAAAGTGAGAAATAAAGTAAATTACAAGTAAAATATGAAATACAATTTTAATTTCTTAACTTACCTCACTGTGATTCGATATGGCTAGAAAGCTTTTTGTAGAAGGTTTTGGATATAATAGATAGCACATAAAAAATATACGAACATTAAATTAAGTTTGAAGTTATAATAATCTTGTAATCTATAATAAAAAATAAAAATTGATGTAATTATATTGTTTTTTTAGTTAAAGTTATGTTAACTGTACAATTTATGAGGATGAATTTCATATTACATCTAACAACATGAAATTTATTAAGAAGATCTAGAGCAACATTTTTTATCAACAAGTTATGTAATAGGATTAATTTTTCTAAGAAGTTATTCATTAAGTTTTATTGGAACTGAATTTGAAGATGTTTCATGCATATGAACTTCATGATACCAAATAACATTACGAAGACTAGGAAAATGAGATGGGAAAAAATATGTGTTTATTCGACTGTCCAACACTAGCTAAAATCTTTTTACTACACTACTTAAAATCTTTTTACTAGTCACGAGAAGATGTTATAAATATGTTTAAAGCTCCATCAAACAAAACATTGACATGTAAAACTAATATTTCAGACAATCATATTTTCTAATGGAATACGACAAAGCGCATATCATTTTTACTTTTTCATTTTCATCTTTAGAGTAAAAACTCATTTTTATTTTTGCTTTCATGCTCAACAAGTATGAATGTCTTGTTTTACCTTCATCCTCATCGAATACAAACATATCTCATCAAATAATAGGTACACCTTGTTATTCTAAGTATTAATTAATTATTCTTTTACGAAAAAATTACAACAAATGAAACACGATATTAATTATAAATGATTCAAACATAAATTTCAAATTAAAGTAACATCAAATAATAATAGAATAAAGGTGTTATCGAGAAATTACAAATTAATTGAGAGAAAGCATTGAGATTATTTTTCAATTCCTAATGCAGAAAAACAACTAGGAAGGGAAGAGGAAACATAGAAACAAATTTATGGATAAGATAGCATGTTAATAAATGAATGATGTTAAAGAAATAAGTTATAAGGAGAAAAAGAAGCAACGAAAAGAGGGGAACAAATTGTCAAAGTTATTCGATAAATCGATAAGCATAGTTAGGTTTGGAGTTGATAAAGAAGGAAAGGATTTAAAAGAAGTTATTGATACATATAGTTTCAATAGTAGAGATATGAAAAAATGATATCGAAAGGTGAATTAAATGAAATATAAGTTTAGAGAAGAAATAGTGACATAATTGTATTAAAGAGAAGATTGCAGGAATTTATTTTCATCAAAGGGGATATTCAAACTCTATCGAAGAAAAAACTTGTAGAAATTTTCATCAAAAAGAGGTTATAAAGGAACATGTCAGAAAATAAGATTTGAACAATTATAACCGCTTACCAACATCTTGAACATTGAAGAGTGGACAACATGGAGACATTGCCTGAAATAGTTATAGGAAGTTATATTTCCTACACATCTATATTCTTGTAAAATTTATGTTTTCAACATTTAAATTTTTTCGCAACAATTTACTTTGAAGCAATCTTTATTTTTCTGAAAATTTACTTTTAACTAATTTAGTTTCCTAACCATTTACATTTCATGCATAGTAAATCTTTCTTTTTGAAACAAATCTTCTTGTTTCCGTTGAACTCATCATCATTTAATAAAAAACCTTATAAAAAGAGTTACTTCATTATTTTTATGTAAAAAATTATTTCATTGGATATTTAGTACAAAATATGAAAAAATTAGAAATACATTTCCATGTTTATTATGCTTTTAATATCTTTTATATTTTTGTTTTTCTCAATTATTATAATAATGATGTTAATGTTGATTTGTGTTAGTAATAAAGTCTTGAATTTATTATTTTATTTTAAATTAATAATTGTTGTAAAAACATAAATACTATAAATTGAATATGATAAGGTTGTTAGTCTAAACAAAAAGAATATACAATCAGAAAGTGAAAATTGTTATTTAAATTGATTAGGTCAAACAAATTTCACTATAAATAAAAGGTCAAATAATTATACAAAAAAGTTAAGAAAAATTATTAAATGTATCTTCTAGAAATAAATTACAAAATCAAGAACTAAATAAAAATTAATATAAATTTTTTAGATTACTTAATAGACTGAATGTGTTTTATTAATTTAAAATGAGAATGAAGACACGATATTAAGACAGGTATGGAAGTGAGAACATGGCAGGTATGTACATCTCCATCCTTGTTCTCATACCCAATTTTAAAATAGGATATTACCCATTACTCATACTCAATCAATACGGAGAATACTGGTCGAAATTGAAACGAGTTTAGATAATATCTAGAGGGACATGTTCATTTGTCATCCTAATCTTTTTATCTTTAAATTTTGGAACAAGTTATACACATGTTTCTCAAGAATAAATTTAAACATTGATACACATTTTAATTAATTGTCTAAGGCTAAATAAAGTGCTAAGCACCATTATCTCAGTCAATTATAATATTAGATGAAGCCAAATTTTCAATTCATTTTTGTACCATGTGTTTTAAACATCAACTTCATATTATGATAATGGAGATTGGGGTCAAGGCATGTAAAGCACAACATATAAAATAACAAATCATGAATACAGAAAATAAAAAACAAAATTATATTTGGAGTTCATCAAGTAAGAACTTATCACTTTTAAGATTATATGGACCCGATCTCTCTATTTACCATACTAATAGAAATTACATGTTTCACATTTCTGTTTTCTCCTCTATCCCATCACTAAATTTTTGACACATAATTAAAAGAGACAAGTCAACACTCAACTCACATATATTTTTTCTCATTTTATCCACTTTCATTTAATGTTATCTGTTTAACCTTTAATCTTCTCTATCTTACTATATTTTAAATATAACAATATTCTTCCAGATATTTTCTTTCATTGATCTCTTGTTCAATTGGGAGCTTGTGCACGTAGTCTTCTAGATGTTCTAAACGTTAGAGACTTGGTCTCCAAACCAACCTTGCACGTTCTCTACTTCCACAACCACCTTGTGATTTTCCACAACATTTTTTTTTCGTAACGAAGAGCCTTCCATTCACTGTAAATAGACTTCTCCTCTATTCTCCAAAGCACATGTTTCTTCCTAAATCAAAAATTTCAAATTAAAAATAAATGTCATATTCATTCCTTCCTAGCAGGGCCGGCTTAAGGGCCAAACAAGTAAAGCACTCGCTTTAGGCCTTCCAAAAAAAAGGCCCCAAAAATTTTTTTTTTAGTACTAATATACCCTATTAAATTAATTATAAAATTATGTTTAAGAATAAAATTTAATTAAAATATTGTGATTTTTTGTTAATTTTTATTGGTACTAAAAATAATATTTAATGAGTTAAACACTCTTATCAATAAATCATAATTTTCTTTAGAAAAAAGAGATTTGTTACTTAATACTAATAACTATAAAAGATTCAGAACTTTTTTATCTCTATTATCTTATCAACTGGTTTCTATCTTCTTCTTTTCTCTTCCTGTGACTTTTCATTTTCAACCCTAATTTTAGAGAAGCTCTAACTTCTCTTTTCCAACTTTGCAATCTTCAATCATCTTTTTCAAAATCAAAGTCCACAACTGTGATCTAGAGAGGGAGAAGAGTATTTCTACCCAATAAACTTCAGTTTCAGGTAAGTTTTGTCTCTTTTCATGTCCTTTCTTTTTCTATTCTTCTGTTATTAAGGATTAAGCTTACATATTTGAATTGAATTTATAAAAATATTATTTGATGTGATGATAATATATATATATATATATATATATATATTGTATGTGTGTGTAATGTGTTAAGAACTGTGGTTTATTTTATATTAAATGGTAGAAATTTTATATTATCATGTTACAATGATTGATCTTTTCAATTGTGTTATTGGATCTTGATGGATTGGATTTATTTTCAGAATTAAATATCTTAAAGGAAATTATAGGATTGGAAAATGATAAACCAATTGACATTCTTAATTATATAAAAAGAATAAATTCTTTTCCAAATGCATATATAGCTTATAGAATAATGTTAACAATTCCAGTATCAGTTGCCTCAGCTGAAAAGAGTTTTTCAAAACTAAAGATAATAAAAACTTATTTAAGATAAAAAATGTCTCAACAAAGATTAAACGGATTAGTTTTATTATCTATTGAAAAAGAAATGTTAAATGAAATTAATTATGATAATTTAATAAATAGCATTGCAAAAAGTTCAAAAAATAAATTTTAAATAAAATTATAATACATTTTAGCATAAAAAAAAATTAGTAAATAAAAAGACCTCATTTTTTAAGTTTTTTTTAGGCCTCCTAAGGTCTTAAGTCGCCCCTGCTTCCTAGTCTAATCATTTCTCATGATTTATATCTTCAATGTGATAAATTTCTCAAACACTAAAATAAAAACATATATTTGACTTTAAAATAAAATTAATACAAAAATTTTACTACAAAATAATTTTATTAAATTTTTATATTAATTTGCATTAAAGTCGGACTTATGCTTTTAGTGTTTTAGAAATTTAAGACAATGAAAATATAAATAATGATGAGAAATTATAAAACCAGATAGGAGTGAATTTGTCATGTTTAAAATAGTGCAAGATAAAGAAGATTAAATGTTACACATATACCTTTAAATACAAGTGGGTAAAATGATGAGAATATATATATATATATAAGTGGAATGCTGACTTGTATATAATTGTGTATCAAAAATTTATTGGTGAGACAAAGAGGAGACATGAATATGAGACTGATGATTACCATCCCTGCCATACTTTCACTCCTCATTTTTCACTCATTCACAATCATTTTCAAAATTTTCCATAAAAACATTATTTATATCCATTTTTTTTAATCCAGATTAATAATTAAAAAATAAATATTGGTTACTACCAAACAATAATTAGTATAGACATCTTATGATTTAATAGGCTTTTTCATTTTAAATTTTTGAAAATTTTTGTAAAGTATTTTCACTATTTTTTTTCCAATGTACTCATAATTTTGGTTAAAATCACTTAATGTAGTATATGTAGATGACATTAAAAAAGTGATGACATGATACATGACATAACATACATACAGTGGTGGATCTTGACTAAATTTGTAGGGGGAGCCACTGTATATTAAATAAATTTAATATTTTAATAATAATTAAATAATATAAAAAATTATAAATAAAATAATGTAATATGTAAAAAAAATTAACTTAATAAACAAAATTAACATTAAATATAACATTCAATTTACTTACAAACATCAATTCAATATACTTGTTCACAATGTAGTCAAAATCAAGATTTTACTCGTAAAATCGTAAGATTATACGATTTTTATTTCAATTCCGTTTTGGAGTATACTTATAATCGTAATACAGTGAAATAGTAGAGGAAAATCAGGAAAAAAAAAATAGAATAAAAAATTTTAACGTTTTAATAAACGCAGTGAATGAGTTTTAATTTCATTTAATGGGTTTTGATTTCTTTTATTGGTTTTAATTTCTTTAATATTGAGCATTGTTCTTTGTTCCAATTATCTAGGATACTTTTTAACTCTTTCAATAATTTTGAATTGTTTAACATTGAGTACTGATCCCACTAATTTAGAAGTTGAAGCTTTTAATTTTTTAATAGTTTTTAATATTTTTTAATGTTTAGTAATATTGTTCCTATTAATTTAAGAGTTGAACAGTTTTTTTAGAGGTTATTTTAATATGTAAGTCTAAAGATTGTTTTTACTTTTTTAAACCTTAAACAATTTTTAAATTTTTTAAACCTAATAAAAAAAATTAAAAAATTAAAATCTTTCCACTTCTGAAAATTAGAATTAAAATGGTTTTTGCTCAATGTAACTATTTGCTCATCTGAAGTTGAAGAAATATCATTTTTATTTTTATCAATAATCTTCCTCTTGAAAAAAAGTATCAATTGTGTTGTTCTTAACCATGAGTATTATACCTATTAAAAAATAATTATTTAATTTCAAAATATATAAAATTATAATAAATGATAATTTACAATCTAATCTACAGAGTAACAGACCTCCTAAAAATATAATCTACAATCTAATGTAATCTACTTATAATAGTCACATAAAAACATAGAAAATAAATGATATTAAATAAAAAAAAGTTATACTAGATACCTGGAATAGAATGGAAGAAATTTTATAGAAGTAGAATAGAAGATAAGTGACATAGAGGAGAAACCATAAGAACTCACTATATCTTTATCATAAAGAGCACAAGAAGAATACTAAGAGTCTATATTTAAAGCAAAAAAGCAAATGTAAATAGTTGTTATCTATAAATTTTTACGAAAATTCTAAAAAGTATATCTCTTAAAAGAATCTATTAATTGTAAAAAATTATTTTATTAAATTGTGTGGACCCATATAATAAATTTATATATATAATAAAAATGTTTGGGGGTCGTGGCCCCTACCGGCTCCTTTTTAAGCTCCATCCCTGCATTCAATTAACTATTGTTCTTCAGCTACTATAATACACACTAATTGCAAATGTGCTGAGTATTATGCAGATATTTGGACTCATCTAATGGTATTATTAGATTCCCTGACATGTTTACTGTTGGGAAAAATAATAGCAAAAATTTAAGAATGGCACATGGGTGTTAGAAATGCCTCATAAATGGCTTAGATGATCAACTTTGTACTAAATCTAAAATAAAATAATTGAGTTTTGACTAATTATAAAAAGGTTATCTGTACACATTTGAACTCATTGAATGGTACTATTGGATTCCTTGACATGCACATCTTTGGAGAAAAATAATAACAAAAATTTAAGAGTAACACATGAGTTTTAGTATTGTCTCATAAGTAACTCATACATAACCAAGTTTGTACTGGGTCCACAATAAAATTATTTCAATTTTTAAAATTGTACCGAGTGTTCTCTGCACACATTTGGACTCATTGAGTGTTAACTATTGGATTTTGTGATGTGTCCATTGTTGGGGAAAAGTAATATAAAAAATTTAAAAGTGACACAAGGGTGTTGGAATTGCCTGAGAAGTGGCTCACATAATCAAGTTTGCACTAAGTCTAAAACAAAATAATTTTATTATGTAAAAATGTATATGAGAATTTTGCACACATTTGGGACTCATTGAATGATACATTTGGATTCTCTAACGTACCTACTTCTAGAGAAAAATAATAGCAAAAATTTAAAAGTGACACAAAGGTATTAGACTTGCCTTATAAATGACATGACCAACTTTGTACTAAGTACAAAATAAAATAATTTAAATTTTTTAAAATGTACACATATTTAGACTCATTGAAAAGTATCCATTCTTACTCCATAGTCCACATAATTATATGTAATGTTGTATAAACTATGTTAGAAAATGTTTGAATCTAATGTGTTCTATTATTGTTATATTTTGTATAATTTAATTTAACATTATGTTCTTTTTATAGTCCTGATTCATTTAATGTGAAAGAAATACAGTGACTGAGAAACTGTGTAACCTTTGTGAAAAACAATTGTTAGCTAGCAATACCTCAACAACATGAAGTTCCGGATATCACAGCACAACCTCCCAGTCCAACATGATTCTCAAATGATTTCTCAAAATTGACATGGTATTGAGGGGTTGGAAGAAGACTTTAAGTATATGAACATCAATATCAATAATCATCTTGTGAAGTTGCAACAAGGATTAAATAACATGAATATGAACATGAACAAGAGTTTTCAGTCACTACATCACAAATATGATGATTTGGAACAAAGATTTGGTGACTTTGAAGACTTTTTTAAATGAATAACCTCACTGAAGTTTCACTTTTTTTATTTTCTGTTTTTATTTATCTTATAAATATGTATATTAACACATACTAATTTGTGAAAATATCTTATGTTTATTTTTGCTTCTGGTGATTGAAGAGAATGTGTACACAAAGAAAAATAAGTAATCTCTCCTTTTCTCCCTCAATTATTATAACATAATAAAATATTATTTTTTAAATTATAATTGTAATTTTTATTATAATTATAATTTTAACAAAATATTAAAAATATAATAAAAGAAATAATTTACAAAATAATTCAAATAATATAAATATTATAAATATTAAAAAATTATAAAAAATATTTATAAACAATAATAATATGATAATATTAATAATAAAAAAATATTAATAATAATAATAATATAATATTAATAACAAAATTTAATAATATTATGAAATGAATTAAGACCACAACAACAATATAATGATTTGAAATAAAAATTACATTAATTCCAGGATTTTTTCTTCGAAGTGAATTTATTCATTTTGTATTTTTTATTTCCTGTTTTTTTATTTTTATTGTTGTAATATACATGTGTTTAATTTTAATTATGTACTCAATTATGCATTAAAAATAATTTAGATTATATTACACCTTGAAATAAATTATCAATATTAATTTTAGATTTATTTTTTTATCCAAAAATAAAATTATAATCTTATTAAATTATTTATTATAAAATTATTTTTAAATCATCACATCAATCAAATTCTTTACAAATTTTCATCCATTGTTCATTTATTTCTCAATATCTTTAACTTAATCCAAATAACTTTAGTTACAACTCTCTTTTTCTTTACATCCATCATTTTCCTTTTTCATCACATCAATCAAATTCTTTTGCTTCCTCACCCACATAATCAATAACGGAACCTATACCAATAGTAAAAAGTCCAAAATATCCTACCTTCACTGCACCTTATGCCCTCCTCTCCAACATTTAGTCATTCCATAACACATTTCAAAGCATTATTTATTCTAAAACATATTTTTGAAATATCAATTCCAGACATATGTTTTAAATTAGATAATTTAGAAAACGTATTTTATCTTATATAAATCTTATTTAAGAAAGTTTTTTGAAAAGCTTATTTTAAAAAAATGTTGTAGAAAATTTCTAGAAAACTTATAAATCACCATTGAAATAAACCATGACGGTAAATGCGCATTTAAAAAATATGTTGGTGCAATTAGAAATTAAGGGGTGCAGGAAGCGAGAACCTACAAATGGCGTAAATAGAGAACCTATAACCACTGTGAGGCCCAATAAAACGGGTTCCATGAACATGAGAATCCGACCCGAATCTAAAACCCGAAGGCCTTTGGATTTTTCCTTTACACACTCACACACAGAGGGAAGAGAAAGAAAGGAAGAGAAAGAAAGGAAGAGAAAGAAAGGAAGAGCGAGGGTGAAACCATTGTTGGTTGTTATTACTGTCTCTTGTATTACACACAAGGAGTAGCGGAAGAGAAGGGATCGGAAAAAAGATGACGGAGGCGACGATAAGGAACAAGCCAGGGATGGTCAGCGTGAAGGACATGCCGGTTCTCCAGGACGGTCCACCACCGGGCGGGTTCGCTCCGGTCCGGTTCGCTCGCCGCATCCCCAACAAGGGCCCCAGCGCCGTTGCCATCTTCCTCGCTACCTTCGGAACATTCTCTTGGGGCATGTACCAGGTCGGCCAGGGCAACAAGATCCGAAGGTTCTTCTCTTCTCTTTTCCGTTATTCTTTTCTTTTTTATTTATTTCAGGATCGTTCTAGCAATTGATGTTAGTTTGTACATTCTGTACGAGGAGTGAATTCCATTCTGTATTCAACTCTTTACTAATGTAATCGAGGAATCATCTTAGGTTTCCTCATTCTGATTTCGTTATATTATTTCTTAATTTTATTTTTGGTGGTTCGTTCTTCTGATAGATAAGGAGAAATAAATGAAATAAAATCCTATATAAGAATTAATCGGAGAAAAAAAAAATAAGAAAGGAAAAAGAAACCGGATTCTTCATTAGCTAAAATTAGCTATGTATAAATTAAAAAGTATCTTGAAGAGAAACCTACTTCGTTACTTTTTCCCATTTCTTCTCCTATTGGTGTTTATAGAGAAGTTTATTTGAGCAGACGCCAAAATCATTTGGCTTGTTTAGATTGTTTAGATTATCATGGTTAGCTTATGAGGGAAACTTTTTTGGTTTCTCCTTCTATTGGTGTTTATCGATACACTAATCCAAACAAAACCTTTTTAGTGTTTTTGTGTCACTTTATAATTGTGCATCATATTGCCAATTACATATTCTCAATTCTAGTATTCAATTATTGTTGGTTGTTGTTCTATCTTTTCTTTGTCCGTGATTCTTTAACAGCATCTATTATTACAGAAATTTATATTTTTAAATCTTATATTTGAAGTGTTGTCGACAAATTGTGAGATTTAATTGAGCGTTTTGAGCTCCTGATTTGTTATTCGAGACTATTATTATTAATCATTTGTCTTGTAGATTTAATTGTGGCGATGAATTATTACTGTAGGAATCTGCTTATTTCCTTGATTTCAAAATGACTATCTTGGAATCTATATTTCTTTATTATAGTTGAATCTAAATGAAATTATGTTAACTGATTTCCCCGTGGTTGAGGACCATGATAGCAATTGAATTTTATTCATTTTGTATTAGGGGTGATTCCATTTTGTATTAAACAGTTAGTCTTGTGGCTGTTATCCCTGATTTCATATGTTATTTATTTTATTTTAATTACTTGTGGTTGTTATCCCATTTTTACAACAAGAAGGCTTGGGCTACTACTTGCCTGAATTGTTTAAATTGATGGGTGTTTAAAGTTTTAGTGCTTTTTGTAAAGCAATTTAGAACACTTAGAATAACTTCTATGAAAGTGTTTAAGTGTATCACCATAAGTTGTGTTTTTCCTTGATTCTTTGGCAAAGTCATCTCCAAATAGTCCACTTCCACTCTTATAAAAGGAAAACCTTAGTTAAATGTTGCACATCTTTACATGACACCAACCTCTTTACGCAAGCCTACAGCCCATTGGTAACCTCCAAATCATATTCCAATTCTGGGTTGGAATAAAAGAACTCTAGATATAGGCCACTGGTAACATCCCTGTATTTACTTTCATTGTTATTGAAAGACTTCATAATTGTTTCCTTGGTCTTCTCCATTGTTCAATAGATATAGCTAATAGTTGTTTTTCTTTCCCCATCTACAAGAATAAGAGAAACTGTGACTTAGTAAAAACGTCATGATTCCAATAACGGAGGCAGCAAGGGTAGGCCATAGGCGGTGGTGGCACCGGTAGACCACAGGACTTTTGGAGCAATTGTTAATTTATGAATCATAAGGGAGAGATTTTTGTTACAATGACTTGTATGTTTAATTATGGTGACGAGTTGTTAATCGTTACAGATGGAGTCTGCATCTTTCCTTGATTTCAAACTGGCTACCTTGGAATGTGCATTTCTTTAATATATTCGAATGAATATTCTGTTAGATAATGACCCTAATCAAACATATTTAGTTTGTTTGCGTCCTCTGTGATTTGGCTGTTTCTTTGATTTACAATTTGTATTTGCTTAACAACCTGGTTTGATTATGCAAGCCATATATTGGAAAAATGTTTCACTCAATCCAGTTAGTAGGAAATGCCATTTCCGGTAAGAACAGGAAATAATCGAGGATCCATTTTTACTGAAAATAATTTGACTGTGGAAAATGTTTTCAGTAGAAATGAGCTTCTTGAATTAAATTATTACATGAAATACTTTCCCAAGAAATATTTTCAGGTGAGAACATAGAATACAGGAAAATTGAAAAGGCTTTTCACATCTTCTGTCGGGTTGTACCGGTTGACCAGAAAAAAATATTATATATTCCTATTAATTTTTTTTAAGAAACTAGGTTGGATTGATTCTAAATTTGTCTAGAAAGTAGAAACAAAGCAGCCTGTATTTTCCTGTGTAAGTTAATTTGTTATCGGAAAATTGTGTGTCTCGTGTCTTTGTTGGAAAAGGATATAGACAGAAGACAAAAACTCTTTTAGTGTTCTTGGTGTTGTTATTTTTCTTATAAAATTGGAGTTTCTTTTTGGTAACAATGAGAGGCGACCTCCAATATTGATTTGAGAAAGTATCAAAAGCACTATGTACTGCATCTAGATTTTGTCCGCAAAAAGAAATGGATATTAGTGCATATTCTTGGATATTTACTTCTCACCATGAGTCTCTGATTTCACTGTTTTTTATTCTTCTTTTATGATTGGTTTTGGGGATTGGTGGAATGTGATACTTACAAATAGAAATAGCCGTTCGAGGAAGAACAAGACCACGTAGGTCTGTTTTCAGTTCCCACTCAAAAACTAAAACTGATGTCTCATGTTTCATTTCCTATAGGGCACTGAAGGAAGAAAAATATGCTGCCCGCCGATCCATACTGCCTGTGCTACAGGCTGAAGAGGATGAGAGGTATTTGAGATGCTTTCACCAATTTTGTATCGTCACATAGACAAGTACTATTGTGCAAACCATTTAACTTCTCCATTATTTTGTTTGTTTCCTTCTCTAGATTTGTTAGAGAGTGGCATAAATATCTCGAGTATGAGGCAGAAGTGATGAAGGATGTGCCTGGTTGGAAAGTCGGTGAAAGTGTGTATAATTCTGGGAGATGGATGCCCCCAGCAAGTGGTGAGTTGCGTCCTGATATCTGGTGATGTTATTTCAGTCATCTCCATCAGAAATTGTGCTGCTTCTTGCATGTTCATTACATTCTGGTACTTTTGTCCATCTCTAAAATAAATTTGTATCTGGAACATTTGTGACTGCTCTGTGAAATTTTTAAAACAAGAATGCATTTTGAATTTGTCCGTCATGTTGGCAACCACCACTTATCTCCTATGTATGTCACTATATGAATCCACATCCTTGGCATTGCAAGCTGTGCACTTTTATTGTAAGTTGAGGAAAGAACTAGTCTCGAACCCAAAAAGAGAGTAGTGGTGAAATTTTTAACAGTTTTTAAACAGCTTTGCCGGTGTTGTAGGGGACTATAGAGTACTCCATCTTAGCTCTGATTTGTAGAAGACTAAGGCGCAAACTTAATTGGGGTATATTTGGAAAATCTTTCATGTTCCTTGTTTCATATTTCCTTAGTTACTAGTTTTAAGTGATGAAGTGAGCACGAAATAGAAACACTACTATAAAGAACTGGTGCCTGACTTTGGACACTCAAATACGTGTGATTAAAAGTTTGAGGCTGATTATTTTGAGGAATCAGAAACCAAGTGAGAGCCTTGAATCCTATCATATGTGTAGGTCTCTGATGCTAACAAGTTTAAAAAAGAAAAGGGGAAAAGGGTAGAATAGAAACACATTGGATTCTGTTGGATTTACTTGCATCCCTGGAGATAAGAATTTTTAAAACAGATCAATTAGATCTATATGGAGAAGCTTTATAGATTTTCAGTCTTTTGTGATTTTAAAAGAACATTTTTTTTAATCTAAAATATTATAGTCAAGCAAGTGCAAAAGTACGATGATTTAGAATCATGTTGCCCTTGAAATTGGATGGCCTTTGAATGATGAATATTACCCCCGCGAAACTTATTTTGATACGTGTCAGTTGCATTTATCTTTCCCAGTTTAAAAAATTGTCTTGTAATTTTAAAATATTATTAGAGTTAAAATAGAAAAATAATTTATATAAATTTTTATTATACATTGTTGAGATAACATATTCATAGTTGATGCCTATTGAAAGTTTTTCTTTAGTTTCAGTTTTCATCACCATTTCAGTTGAACAGCGATTGACGTAAAGTAGGAACAAGAGTGGAAATAAGATCGTGAATAATAGTAACAACCATAGTAATAATTACAATGTAAAATAAGATATATAAAATACATGCACAAAAATATCATATATTATTGAGAAAAATATACGTTGGAAACTATTTGTAACTATTTTATTACTTTTGAACTACTTGTTATAGTTGAAAGTATGTCTGTACTTAAAGCAGTGCTTGGTTAAAATTTTAACTTAATATTACTTTAAAGTGAAAATTAAAATAAGAAATTTGACGTTAAATTTTTTTCTTAATTTTATAGTATATCAAACATAATCTTATATTTAAGTGAAAAACAATGATGCAAGGTGTTATTTGGTTTCGGTGTTAAAATTTAATGAAAATGAGAAGTAACGTCGACTTGTATCATATTTTTTCATTAAAAATGTTTACTATTGTTAAAAGGAAGAAAAACTTAAACCGAATAAATATTACTTTACTTATTATCATGTAATTAGTATGAGTGAAATTAGAATTAAATATTTTAAATACTATTTTGAATTCAAATACGATAGATAAAAGGAATATGATTAAAAGAATCGAGAAATAATAAGAGTTAATTTTGATATTAATAATATGGTTATAAATATCACTTTAATTTTATTTGTTTAAATTTTTTTAAAAGATTGATTTGTTTAAATTTTTTTATCAGTTCAATTATTCAATAGGTGTTAAAGATGTAAAAACCCATGAAAATATAATAGAAGTCAGTGAAAAGCATGACAAAGGAAATCCACGAAAGCATGACAGTGGTGAAGACATCCACGGTTTAAAAAGTAAAATCAAGAACAATTTGCAAAAGAAAAAAAATAAAATAGATTAAGAAAAGGAATGACTAAAAATATATTACCTTTAAGAGGATTTCAAAAGGATAAGTGTAAAAAGAATTACTTAATTGAAAAAGCTCTAAAAGATAAAAATTAAAACACTTAAACCTCTTAAAATTGTATAAACAAATTCAATTCTATTCAAGCATTGGAGTAAGTTTATATGGTAATGTGAACACAAAAAAGAGAATTTTATGTGAAAACACAAAAGTAACAATAATATCTAACTTATACAAAATTCTAATTAACTTAATGATTACACTTAAATCTGACTAATTATATAATTAAAATAAAATTAATTCATTAATCTTAATTATTATATGATTATCATTGAAATGTGGATAGAAACATGAGAGAACTACATATTTATTTCTAAATTAAAAGAAGAGACTTGTGAAGTGATTACAATATTCATATACATTAAAAAAAGAAGAGACTTGTGAAGAGGTTATAATATTCATATACATTTAAGAGTAACATAATAGTTTTATAAACACATAGTTTTGATTATACTAAATTTTGTTTCATGCTACATTACATTTGAATCTACATTAGTAAAATAGTTTTTGAAGACATGATCTCCATGCTTCTTTTACAAAGTTCTCAATAAAGGTATTACTATATCACATAAACCCTTTCTATGTTTTCTTCAAAAATAGTTACGCACAATTTGTTGTCACAAATTCCCTCAACAACTTATTATTCACTATTAACTATAAACTGTCTTTATAAGGTATGTACTTTCTGATATATTGTTAAGTGTATTCATTATTGTAAGTTGAATTTGAAGAATTTTAAACTTTTAATAAAAGATACAACAACATCATAATATTGTCATTCTTGTTAATATATTCATCATCCTTGCTATTCATATTTCATGTAATATTGTACTTTATGCAAGTAGAGAAAAAAATGTTCCAAAGACTCTTTATGCTTAAAAAAACCTTACGTAATATTTAAATAGAAAACTTTGTTTTTTATATTGATAAGAAAACTTATAAAAGATTAAAAATGTAGAACTCTAATAACTACCATGAACATTTTTTTAATAAATATCGTATTGATAGTAAAAAGTCATCATGTAAAATAAGATTTCGAATTAAAGATAAAAGATAACCCATTACAAACTGACTATTTAATTTTAGAGAAAATATAAATAAATTAATTAGTTGGGAATAAAAGTCAAATATGTGGTTATATGGGTATAAATTAAAAATATCTCCATGTATAACATCTTTAATTTATTTTTATAGTAATTATTTTTTTTAATTATTATTTTTATAAATATAGAAGAATTTTAAAGTAAATATCCAAATTTTGATCCACATTATTATACTCAAAGTTTTGATCTCTAGTCATCATATTTATTTGCATTTTCTGCATTTATGTTTCATCTCTTTTTTTTTAAAATTAAGTATTTAATGAATTGTTTAATTTAAAATTTTATATTTTTATCACATTTTTAATCTTAAAAGATGTCTCTATTTTAAAAGATGAAAATAATATATATAAATTATTTCATCTCGACTTCTAAATTGTATAAGATTTTTTAATATACTATAATATAGAGTAACCCTAACTTTCATATTAGCTTTGTAAAAATTGTTGTACTTTGTGCAACATTATAGTTACATGTCTTCGTATTAAGAGAGCATTTTCCCATCCAAATTTTAGTATGCTTCATAAAATTCAAACATTTTTATTTGCATATTTCTATATGCGCATATGACTATTATTGGACTTTTATTTTATCTATCTCGTACTTAGAAAATAAAAAAATATTACATACACTTTCACAACTAATAAATAAATAAAAGTAAATATTAAGGTGTTACAATATGAATTAAATTATGACGAAAAATTAATTCAATCATTATATCTAATCTAATAATTAATAGACAGAAAATATATCAAATTGCATGAATGATTATGTACTCGTATTAATATTACCATGTACAATTAAATATTAATTATTATTAATTTCATACATGAAAATTGAAATGATGGCGGGAACATATTTTATATTATTTATTTTATACACATGTTAATCAAATAGCCGACACAAGTACTTACCATGTTAGTTTTTAATTTATTTAATATGTTGATTAATGTTATAATTAATATAGAAAGTGATTTTTTTAACATTTTATTGATTTTAGTGATTTTTTTTTCATGTACAACAATATAAATGTCCCAATATGATGAGTGGTGGAATGGACTAGAAAGATCATTATTAATAAATAAAATACTAGTTTGCAATTTAATGTGATTTTAATTTTTGGAGTAGTATTTACTTCCAATATATTTTCTTTCATTTGTAATTTTTTTTAAATTCTAGGATTGATTTTCATTGTAGAGTGGTGATAAACATATATATATATATATATAAACCATTCTTTTTCAAACTACATATTTACACTTTTTATTTTCTCTTAAAAAAATATAAAAAAATTAAGAATAAAATAAAATTTGGATATAAGTATCATTGTATTATAAATATAGTGTGTGTATATATTTTTTGTTGCATTGTAATTTTAGGAGCAAATTTGGTTCTCTTTTTCGATGGTCTTGCCACATTCAGCCAATCATACACCACCTCATTGCTTCTCTTGTTCTTTCTGTGACCAGTACTCAGACAAAAGCAGCTACCCACCACTCTGAAAAAACTCACTCTTGTCGCATTGATGGCAAAAGACAACATTTTGCATTTAGTGTAGAAGGACAAACACATACTCTGTGACTTTTTCTCTACGAAAATGATCTCAAATTTATCTTTAGGTGCTACACTCCACATGAAGAATATATAAAAACAAAGGAACTTTGAAAGAAAGGTTCCAAATCTTCATGAGAGAAGAGAAGAAAATATTGAGATCGATACAAAATTGTGTTTTTCCAACAACTAACAACTGCTGTTAAAAGCAAGTTCCTATATAACTCCTAACAACAACCCTTAACAACAGTTTCTTTACTTACTGATACAATTATTTCATAACATTTTACCAGTAGCTGACAATTGTTTAATAAGCGATAAAGTGCAGAAATAAAATTTGGATTGGAATTTGAAAACCATAAAGGGTTGGTACAAAAGGCCATTGGAGATGTGAAGTCGCTAGTGTAGTGGAGAAGCCCTGCTTCAGCCATTGTCTGAATGGGGGGTGGGGAATGTGAACAACATGGTGGAGGCGTCTAGAAGGGTCAAACGATGGACGACCCTATCATCATCATTGGAAATAATAAATTGGAATTTATTATGAAAATTAACTTATTTTTTCTTTGAGGATTTTAGGTTTTTACTATGTCAATGTCGTGGACGTCATTGGAAAAAGTAACTGTGGTATATTTCAGGATTGTTGTGTTGTGTTGTCTTTTGTCGGAGGGTTTACTATGTAGGGATTATGCAACCCTCTTTTTAAAGATGCATATCAGAAACCTAGTAGTTTGTATATTCCATTTTCAGGACATGATTTTTGTTTGATGGGTGAATTGTGTTACTAGTGCAGAAATTGGAATCAATGACGACTTATTATAATGAGTGTAGTTCACCTATCATAATAAGTGGGACGTTGACAATTTTGTAATATATTTCAAATTTATCATGTCAGTTCTAATATAAACAGACATAGTAAATATTTACTATGTCAGTCCAGTCTAGAACCGTCATAGTAAGTGACTTACTATGTCAATTTTAATTTCACCTGACATAGTAAATCTTTTTACTTTAAATTCTATTTTCCAACTCGAGAGTCAGTTTTAATTTCACCTGACATAGTAAATCTTTTTACTTTAAATTCTATTTTCCAACTCCAGAGTCTATTCATGTTTCTTTTCTCTCCAACACAGAACTCTACTGTCAAACCCTAATCTTCGTGTTTCAAACCCTACTGTTGTTGAGTCGTTTGATTTCGTGGCCGTGATTCATTTTTTCTGGTGGATTCTTCGTGGTCGTGATTTGTGCTTGGAACCCTAATCTGGTGATTTGTTCTTCGTGGTGCAGAATTTCACGGTGAGTTCAAACAATTTTTTGTTCTTTCAATTTTTGAAGTCATATGAAGATAAAACCCTTTACTTTATCTCATTTTAATTTTGATTGATTGATATGTGCGCAAATATTGTGATTGCATAATCTGAGCATGAGTGACTTGTTGGATTGTATAAAAGATTGATAGAGATTACATCTTGATGTAAGAGGCTTATGTGAAAATAGCAAAATATTTGGAGAAGTATATGGTGGAAAATTTTCCCCGTATTCCTTTTCCCATTTCTAGAGATTCTTGAGAAAAGTATATATAGTGTTAGATTTTAATTTGTAGGCCAATGTGTTATGAGGTACAGGAATTTGGAGATTGGGGAGACGGGGAAGGAGTAGTTGAATTGGGAACAGGACAAGCGTGCTGTTGAGAAGGGAATTGGGAACAGGACAAACGTGTATGTATTGCTTTAAGTTATATTACATTGATATTTTTTACCTATAGGAACCCATTTGATTGCTTTTACATTGCATAAATTTTAGTATTTTTGTATTTGTAAATTTATAAGATGGATTCCAACAATCATAATAGAGGGAGATATCAATTTTAAATGGACAAATGATGTTAGGTTGCAGTTGTAGGAAGGTTGGGAGGAAGGAATATGCAGTTTGTTTGTTTGCAAAAGACCACTGTGACTCCTGTGAGTCTATACAATTGACAGTTTCTTCTTCCATAATAGACCAAACATAACAAAAATACATAAACAAAAAAAATCAAAAGTTGTTGATGTCTTGTTACAGAGTGAAAACAAAAAATTAAAGAAAACTGAGAGGGTAAAATTATATTGTCTTATTTTAAGTAATAGTAAAATGACATATTTTAAAAATGAGGATGATATAATATAAAATTACTTTTGTTTCAAATCTGCATGATATATTATATTTTAAATTTAATTCTATGAAACTCTCTGTTTAGTAATATTCTATTATATGCTTATTATTATAGGTTCCTGTTATGTCACAAAATTGTTGAAATTTTAAGGTTCAGATATGTTTTTACCCTTTTTAATGGAAAAGTTTAGTTTAAGAGAATAAAATATTTTAGTAATTTAGTTTAATTCTTTTAATATTATTTTTATTATATTAGAGAATTAAATTGATAAAATAGATGTTTTGAATTTAAAAAAAAATTCTTAAAAACTATATAAGAAAACTTTCACATTTAAATTTTTTATTTGTCACCTTAAGTTCATTTTTGTTCATTTGGTATAAAATTTATATTTCATATCCATCTTTCTATATCCTTACTAACATAAATATTAATTAAATATTTTTTATAAAAAATTAAATTATTATAAAAAACATAATATTATTAAGATTGTAAAAGAATATATATTATTTTTAGTGTTAAATTTTAAGAAACAAATTATAATGATATAAATATAAAATTAAAATTTGTATTCTTAAAATGCAATATATCATTTCAACTAAACCATAAAAAAATATGTAGATATGGATTTGAATAAACTTAAAAGATATCAAATGAATGGAACAAAAGACTAGAAAAACTAAGAACAAATTTTTTAAATTATTTAATAAATTTTTATTTAATCTCATTTAAATACAAGTCGCTACATAACTTATAATAATTATATTATGTTATTGAAATTTTGATAACTAATTCACCTTAACACACCACCTTCCACAAAATACAACCTATCCAATCATGGTATGATTGATTTTTTACTTAATTCAATCCAATTTGTAAGCACCGAAGTACCCATAAAGTTAAAATAGAATGATTTTGGTTCCATATTTTTATGAGTAGATTTATAAATTTATACTTGTATGTTCTGTTATCCCACAGAACATAATAATGGATCGGAGTTGGATAAATTATAGACGCACAACTAATGAATATAAAAGCGGAGTTGAACAATTTATTGAGTTTGCCAAGAAGAATGTTCCAGATAATAATGGAAGATTCTACTGCCCATGTGTCGAAGACTACCAACTGAAGTAATTCGAGAACATGTTTTGTGTGATGGATTCCTAAAGAGTTACACAAAGTGGACATGGCATGGTGAATTAATAGACATTCCAAGAGTACATATGTCTCAAACAGAAGTAGAAGAAGGGGATTTAGAGATGGAAGATCAACTAGAGGAAATGATTCGTGATGTTGGAGATGATGTCTTGCAACATGCACATGTGTACGAAAATTTATGCAGTGATGCAGAAATGCCTTTGTATCTAGGATGCACTAAGTTTACTCGATTGTCGGGGATATTAAAATTGTTCAATGTGAAGGCAAGAAAACTAACACTTTGGCCATCAAACATATACTAAACGCGTAAGCTTTTTTCTCTATTGTATTTCCTATGTTAATGATTAATATGATTTAATGAATGTCTACATTTTATAGGGCTATGGAAGCTCATTTGAGGTTGCAAGGGCTTCCACCTGTAGCTAGAAAGAAGATACAATTACTTGCACCTAACATAACTTATTTATCTCACTATTATTTGATTATAATATAAAATATATTTTAATTATTTGTGTGTGATTTGTAGTGTCCACATCAATTGGGGAACTATGAGTGTGGATAATATGTGATGAAGCACATGCACACAATCATATCTGCAAATATCACTGACTCATGGAGAGAGGTAATACAAAATAAAGTCAAACACCCTTAACTATTTAAGTGTAAAGTTAACTTTTTCATTGATTAAGTAAATTTCTTTTGTAGCTATTCAACGATTCATCTCCATTGCAGGACAAAGATATGGAAGACATTAGAATGCAATGGGCTTCATTTTTTTTAAGTGTTTTTAATAAGTTGTAGAAATTTTAGTTTATTTAAATATACAACCAAATATTACATTTTAGTCTTTTTTTGTACAATGTTTAGAGGATAATATCATCTAATTATCAATGAACTAGTTTGTTTGGAAATTGTAGATTGTTATATGCAGGTTGATGAAACAATTTTGAATTGAGAACAACCAGTAAAACCAACTGAATTTAAAAAAAAAAACACTAACTTACTATAACGGTTATTGCGTCAACTGTCATAGTAAATCAAAGAAAGATACTATGACAGTTATTAGAAAAACTGACATAGTAAGTTTCACTTTCTATGACGATTCTCATCGCAACTGTCATAGTAAGTGAAACTTTCTATGACGGTTTTCATCAGAATCGTCATAGTAAGTGTGAAACTTTCTATGACGGTTCTCATTAGACCTGTCATAAGAAGTATTGCAGAAAATCATTTTTTATATTGATTCTGCACATTCTATGACGGTTTGATCGCAACCGACATAATAAGTTCACTTATTATGACGGGTAGTTAACCGACATAGAAAGTTAAACTTTCTATGTCTCCTGTATCTATGTCGCTGTTTGAACTGTCATAAAAAGTCCTGTAGAACTGACATAAAAAGTCCCAACTGCAGTAGTGTGTGTCACAGGTGATATCAATTTCTTGGACCCACCTGATTTAATGAAAAAGAAAATAATGTGGTTTTTTTATAGGTTAACAATCCATTATGCTATTAAAAGAATATATATCCTTTTAAAATCAATTTTGAGAAGAACATAAAAAGACACAAAATTGTGTGAAAAATGTCTCTTATAAGAGAAGAAGAAAAATTATTAAAAGAGAAAGAGAAGTTAACAGTATATATTGCACAAGTTTGTGCAAAGGAACTAGCATAAAAAGACACAAAATTGTATGAAAAATGTCTCTTATAAGAGAAGAAGAAAAATTATTAAGAGAGAAAGAGAGGTTAATAATATATATTGTGCAAGTTTGTGCATAGGAACTAGCTTAAGGAACTGGTTTTATACTAATTAGTTTTTTCTACTGTATTGTTAAATACTCGTGGGCATTTTCTTGTATTGTTATTTACATTGTGAGTGAAGAAAACAATTTTGTTGATCCTTAGAGACAACTATGAGAGAACTTTTTGTGTACCCATTAATCTTTATTAATGGAAATTTTACAAGTTCCATGGATATTTCCTTCATATTAAGGGTTTTCCACATTAAAAATTTTTGTGCTTGCTAGTTTCTTTCTATCATTCTTCTATTTGATGCATTCTATTGTTTTGTCTTCTATTATTTGTACAGGAAAGATTTGATATGGGTTTTGCTCCCACGTTGTTGATCTTCCCAACAAGTAGTGTATCTAAGCCAAGTTAGGAGCTTTGGTTTGTGCTCTAAAGATGAAAGACAGAGATGATGTTGGAACCATGATAAAATTGAATTCTACTAATTATTGAATCTGAAAATCCCTAATGAAAGATTTGCTATTTTGTAAAGACCTATATGATCCTATTGAGGAAAACTGTATTAAGCCAACAGATAAATTTGAGGAAGATTGGAAATTGGCATGATCAGAAAATGGATAGATCAAATTGTTTATCATCATTTACAACTTATGAAAGAGATTAAGCGAGTTGTTTGAATCTAAACATTCTTTAAACGAGGCTTTCCGAATTAGGAAGTCGGTAAGCTTGAAATATAAGGATGGTTCCTCTATGGTAAAACACTTGAGTAGTTTTCAGAATATGGTGAATTAGTTTATCAATATGGAGATTATGTTAGTTGATGAGCTACTTGTATTGTTGTTGCTTAGCTCATTACTAGACAACTGAAAGACATTAGTGGTATCTGTGAGCAACTCTGCTCCTAATGGAAAACTGACCTTTGACATGGTTAATGATAGTCTTTTAAATGAAGAAACTAGGAGGAAGAGAAGTTCTAAGGTTAGCTCCTCAACTCAAAATGAAGCTTTAGTTATATAGTCAAGATGAAGAAATATGTATAGAAATTATCAGAGATTTGATAATGGTAGCAAGTCAAGAGAAAAAGTCAATGCTAAAGAAAGACAACATATTCACATGTTTCCATTGCAATAAATCGAGATACATGATAAAAGACTTCAGGATCCTTAAGCAAGAAAGATCAAGGGAAGAGGTAATAATAATAATAATAAAAAGGGATAAGGATAAAGTCACTACTGCAATTGTATTTGATGGTGAAATTGTCATTGTTTATAAATATGAATGTGTTAATATCACCTCTCAAGAGTATGAATGAGTTATTGATTCTACTACCTCATTTCATGTTACACTACATTGTGATTATTTCACATCCCATACAACTGGAATCTTGGGCATCTAGAAATGGGATATCAAGGTGTAAGTAAGATGGTTGGCATTGGAGAAATCTGGTTTGAGACAAATACCTGTTGCAAGTTGCATCTGAAGGACGTTAGAGATATGACTGATATATGCCTCAACCTAAGCATAATACAAATACTTGACGAAGATGACTATCATAGTGATGGCATACGGAAGTTGTGATATCCCATAATTTTTTTTTACATGAATTTGCTATAGAGAATATTAGTCATAACATAACTTCATAAATACATATATATATATATATAATGTCCCCTAATGATATTACAACTAAATAGTCCAAAATTAAAATTTTCCTAAACAACTTTTACTAAGCAAGTTACGTACAACAAAAAAACATTAAAAGGAGCGAGGTCTTTGTAAGCCTCAAATATCAATCTTAATATACTTAACATACAATAACAAACAAAATGACAATCTAAAGTTTGACCTACAATTGTAAGATTCAAACATACTTGACCAAACATATGAAACTCAAACATATCACCAAACATATGAGACTCAAACTCACTTTACCAATATATAAAAATTTACCAACATATGGATTCATATTCCACTTCTGATGATCCACTTTGAATATCAAAAGTCACTTAGGAAGTGATTAGGTAGCTGAGTATTTCTCATTGGTACAATATATTTATTTTTCTAAAAAATATAGACTATTTTTCAGCCTACAAAAAATATATATACTTAATATCTGGGAATGCTGAGCAGGTAGAGAAAAGTCTCAAATTTGGCCTCCAGGGCATTACCCTAACTATCCAAATATTCACACATACTTTGTAAGCACTTCCTTAGACCCCACCATGGTCTCTGTCTTTCACCCTGCACTGTACCGAACTTTGACTTTCCAATTATAGATACTTATGTGTCAACGTAGTCCTAACTTATCACAAGAGAACCTAAGACTCTTTCAACTCAACTCACATACTCTTTGACTTTTTCAAGTATTACAAAACTTGATGACTTTTAAGATATATCATATTTTGTATGAACCAATATTCTATACACACAATCCAAACAAATACTAAAAGAATACTTAAAAAAAATATAAAATGATAATAGACCACAAAAGTAACTTCTTTTTATCTAAGTTTGTTGAATTTATTATTATTATTATTATTATTACAAACATATATATTGAATTATAAAATGATAATTTCAAAACAATACAAAATAAGAAGAAATAAAATAAGAATTAAAACAAAAATCTTAAATAATTAATTAGATAACTAGAATACAAAAATAAAAATTTCAATATAATAGTAAATTAAATAAAAAAATATAAATAATTAAAAAGACCAATATGTAACTGAGAAGTAAATAATATAAATAGAAATAAAGAAGACCAGTATACAACTGAAAATATTTTAAAAAATATAAATTGATAAAAAAGACTAATGCCAAACTCAAAATAAATTAAATAATATAAATAAAAATTGACAAAAATATCCATACATAACTGAAAATAAATTAAATAATATAAATAAAAATTGATAGAATGAAATAATACAATATTAAAAATAAATTAAATAATATAAATATAAACTAATAAAATTGACAAATACACAACTACAAATAAATTAAATAACATAAATAATTTGGTAAAAGTGACTAATATAAAATTGAATATAAAATAAATAAATAAATATAAATTAATAGAAATAACTAATATAAAATTAGAGATAAACTAAATAAATAAATAAAAATTAATAAAAAGAACTAATACAAACCTGAACATAAACTAAATAAATAAACATAAATAAATGGAAAGTGGAAAGGACTCTTGCATTATTAAATATAAATTAAATAATAAAAAATATAAAAATAAATAAAATAAAATGTGATTCAAAATAAATAAAAAATTAATAAAATACACTAAAATTTTTTAGATTAATATAAAATAATTTAACCTCATTCATTTCTTTCTTTATTAATTATTAATTAGAGTATAAAGTAAAATTAAAGTTGAAAATATTTTTAAAATGTTAAAATTTTTCTCTCTTCCTTTCTCTCTTCCCTTCTTCCTTTGTCACTCTCTCTCTCTTTTCTCTTTTATCTTTCTCAATAACTTTCTTTTCCACACATCTCTTCTCCACCTTATCTAATATATATATATATATATATATATATATATATATATATATATATATATATACTAAAATATTATTTTATTTTTTATTTATTTTAATTAATTTGTAATGATAGTTTTGAAATTTTTTTCTTCTTTGTTCAATGTAAACTTATCTTTTCATGAAGAGATAAGGCTCGTTATTATTATTATTTAATTAATTAATTAATTTTTAAAAATAATTATTTTAAGTATGTTTTAATTATTTATTTATATTTTTTATTATTGTTATTATTATTGATTAAATAATTTATAATATTAAAAAAATAGTAAAATATTTAAAATTATCCAAAAATAATATAATTTCACAATTAAATTTAAAAAATATTAGATTATAAATTTTGGGATATTACACTACTCCTCTTCTTTTGGGAATTTTGTCCCTGAGATTCATTTTGTTGTAAAGATGAGAATACATTCAGGTTACTTTATAAATTCACAAGTTGCATAATTTTCTTCTTGTTTACTCGACAATATTTTTACTTGAGCTATGTTCTTTCCCCGAAGTTGTTTGATCATTTAATCTCCAATTCTATCAAGAAATACATTATACATACGGTTTGCTCGTACTTGTGGTTGAGTGAAAATTGTTGTTATAGGTAAACTTTATCAATGATATGATTTGATTCCATTTTCCAGTCTATCATAGGCTTTTAATAAGCCCTCTAAAGATTGGATATTCCTTTCAAAATTTCCATAAGTTTGACGGTGATAATCTGAACTAAGCTTAACTTTTGTTCCCAAGGCTCTTTGTAAGCTATTTCAAAATCTAGAGGTAAAACGAGGATCTCTATATGAAATTATACTAGAAAGTACACCATGTAGCCTAATAATTTCTTTTATGTACAAATTAGCTGATTTTTCTGAGCAAAATTTGATGTTAATAGGTAGAATGTGAGTAGATTTTGTTAATCTATCCACAATTACTTATATTGCATCATGATGAGACACAGTCCTTGGTAAACCTGTCACAATCCATGGATGTGCTTTCCCATTTCCATTTCGTGACATTTAAAGACTGTAGTTCAACATATTGCTTTCTATATTCCACTTTTCTTTTCTAACACACTAAACAACATGCAACAATCACTACTACTACTTTCTTCATCCTAGATCACCAAAACATTTTCTTCAAGTTTTGATACATCTTTGTGGAACTTGAATGAATACTCAAGCTACTGTTATGAGCTTCTTCCAATATTAGTTTATGGAAAATGATGGAAAACCATCTATCCCATATTCCATGGCTAAGAAGATCCAAAAGGAGGAACATGGTGTTGTTATGCAGAAACAAGATCTAAAGGAAGGGATGAATAGATCTTTCAAAAAATTAGTTTGTTAAAAACGCAAATTAGCTCATTAAAACTTTGCTTTTAGCCTTGATAGATTGAATCAAGATGCAAATTGCTAAATTGGATTTCGACACAGTAAAGAACAGGAAATAAGAATGGTGCACAAATTATTTTTATACTAGTTCACTCTTTACAAGAGTTATATCCAGTTATCCAATCACATATTAGGCTTCCACTAATCACAATGTATTCTTACAAGTAATTACAACCCTGATAATGCTTAAGAACCAGCAAGAACTAGAGTCTTGAACTGTACAAGACTTGATTCCAACCACTGTAGAACCCTACTATAGATCCTTTGGATAACCCTAATGTAGAAACACACTCAAATAAGAAAACAAGCAATGATATCACCTTGGACAGATTGCAACCTCTGCACAATTTCAGATTCTAAAGTGATCTCTTGTGCAACCCTCAAATCACAATTGAATGATTAAAGAACACTATTCTTGGATTGCCTAAACAGTTCTTCTTGCTAAAAAATATTCTCTCTTAATGCGTCTTTCAAAAAGTGTGTAAAAGGATTCTTTAAATTTTCGTAATTGAAACTATTTAAATGAGAGAGGTTTTAATAAAATTGATAGTTTTAACAAATTAAAAATTCAACTTAATCTGTTAATATTACTTAATAGTAAAATTAATGAACCAAATCAAATTTTTAATTAACTAAAACTTATCCAAAATATTTCACAAACTGAACCAAAGATAATTATTCTATTAAAATATAATCTCAACAGATTAATAAACTTGTCTTAAGAATATTTAAGATTTTGAGCATTTTTAACACATTAAACTGATGTGTTAATCAATTAAAATAAAAGCTGAAGCTAATCTTGATATTTCAAAAGCATTTTAACATATTAACACGATATTTTAATCTATTAAAAGATGGAGATAATCAAGATAATTTCAAAGATAGTTTGTATCAAGAATTCCAAGTTAATAATATAATGACCATTTAATTGTCTAAATGAGAGAAACTTACATAGCAACCTAGGAAAAAAAATTACAGACTCTCAAAGTTTTCATAAGCTTCATGCTTCATCACCAAGGAGGTTGACTTCATCAAATCTTCAAAACTTGACCAAGCAGCTTCAACCTCATATTAGCTTCTTTATTAGTCTCGTGAGCCTTGTAAAAATTGTAAATATTTGTTTATATTTTATTTTTACCCTTGTATTTTGGGGTATTATAGTTTGTAGCAGTTATAGGACATTTTGTAGGATAAGTCCTTAATTAGTAGGACATTGTCCAAGTTTTGACCTTGTATTTGGGGAATTTTTCTTCTTTTTCTTTAAGAAGCTTTGGGAGAGGTTTATGACCATGGATTAACCATTATATGAAGGGCCTAGATTAAGTGTAAGATGGAGCCTCAGGTGAAAGCATATGGTGTGCCATGTTACACTCAATTCTAGACTCCATTGTCACATTTTACATGCCTTAGTCATGCTTCTTGTGTGACTTCATTTTAAACTCATTTGATTTGCATGTAAGATAAATTTGACTATTCTAATTCCTAATTCTATGAACTAATGACAGTCATATAGATTAACCTTGGTTAGTTTTCCTTAGTTAGTCTAAACCACCTCTCTTATGTAAGTCTTCTTCCAACATTTTATCATAACTTTGATCATTTTAATGAGAACAAAATTTCCAGAATGAAATCTCTTCTCCTCTCCAAGTTCTTGGGCTCTCTTCCATTTCTATCTTTTCTCTTTGTGGTCGTGAGGATCAAAGGTTGCTTAAGGAGCTCCAATTTTCATTAAAGTCTTCTTCTTTGAAGAGAATTTCGCACTCAAGGAAGCTTCTTTAGTCGGAGTTCTCACTACATCTCCATAGGAGACTTGGAATCCTTTAATTTTCTCTGGAGATCCAAAAATTCTAGCTACTTATAGGGTTAGAAGTTTCTTATTTCCATCATTAGTTTTCTCAAATCTTCTTTTGCATGCACACATATTCTATCTCTAAATTTGATTATTCCATTAGAATCCTAGTCAAATTCAGATTCCTTCCCTTCTATTCTTGTTGTTAACTTTTCTTGCAACATATGATCCTTTATTTGTTCCAAGAATCCACTTGAGATCTTTAACATTCCTAAGTATAGACTATTGAGTTTCTGCTTCACAACTAAATTCAAGTCTTTAAATGATTCTATTAAATCCAAATCCTTTACCATTGTCATAGATGCATGTAAAGATTTTTTACTTAGAGCATTTGCCACAATGTTTGCTTTCCAGGGTGATATTGTAACTTAAAGTCGTAATCCATAAGAAATTTCATCCATTTGCGTTGTCTCATATTTAGTTCTTTCTGATCAAAAAGTTGTTTCGAGCTTTTATGGTCACTAAAAACCTCAAGTCTTGTCCCACACAAGAAATGTCTCCATATTTCTAATGCAAACACTACCACATCTAATTCTAAATCATGTGTTGGGTAATTAACTTCATGTTGTCTGAGTAGTCATGAAGCATAGGCTACCACTTTCCCTTCTTGCATGAACACACTTCCTAATTCTTGTCAGAGGCATCACAATACACCTCAATGTTTTGTAAGGTTAGGAAGAACTAAAAAATATGCAGACGTTAATCTTTTCTTCAACTCTTGAAAACTATAATCACATGTTTCATTCCATTCAAATAGTTGACTCTTATATGTTAACTTAGTCAAAGGGAGTACTAATTTAAAAAATCCTTCAATGAACTTTCTATAATAGCCTGCTAATCTTAAGAAACTGTGGATTTCTATGATAGTTTTTTTATTGTTCTCAATGCAACTCAACTTGGAATTTTAAAGGATCAACTCCATTTCCCTTTGCGATATCACATGTCCTAAAAATTGAACTTGTTTCAACCACAACTCACATGTTGAGCATTTCTTATACAATTGTCTTTCTCTAAGGATTTGTAGCACAATTCTCAAATGTTTCTCATGCTCCTTGGGATTTTTGGAATAGATTTAAATGTCATCTATGAAAACCACCACAAATTTATCCAAAAATTCATGAAAAATACGATTCATGAAATCCATGAAAAAGGCAAGAGCATTGGTCACACCGAAAGGCATCACCAAGTACTCATAATGACTATATCTTGTCCTAAACGCTGTCTTTTGAATATCTTCCACCTTGACTTAAATATGATAACTAGATTTTAAGTCAATTTTGGAATATACCACAATACCTCTCAATTGATCCATCAAATCACCAATCCTTGGAAGATGGTATTAGTTCTTAATGACAATTTTATTAAGTTGATGGTAATCCACACACAATCTCACAGTCTAATCCTTTTTCTTAACTAGCAACACTGAAACATCCCAAGGAGAAACACTAGGTCTAATAAATTGTTTGTCCAATAGTTCCTCTATTTGTTTTTTCAGCTCCGCTAACTCTACAAGTAACATCCTATAGGGGGCTACAAACACAGGTTTTGATCCTAGTACCGAGTCTATGATAAATTTTATTTCTTTTTCCGGAGGTAATCTAAGAGCATCTTCAGGAAAAACATCAGGATACTCACAAACTACAGTAAAGTTACTAGTGCCTGGAATTTCCTTGACTTTCAAGGAAGTTAAGATCATATATACTTGAGATCCTTTTGGAACTTCATTGTGGTTGGTTGAGTTTCTTTCAATTATTTTGAATTAGAAACTTCACCAAGGTTTGATTCAAAAATCAAGGTCTTATTGTGACAGTTTAAGAGAACATGGTTGGAATAACTTTCAAGATATGAATTCACAGAGAGAATTTCATTTAATGCTCAAAAGTGATTTTTACAATGAGGAAAACTCTTCCTTTATAGGACAAGTGGACATCTAAGAGGGAGCATGAAAAGACAAAAAGGTTAATTCATAATTCTAGAGCTAACTCTCCTTAATCATGATTAGTATAATTAATTCCACAAAATTAGGAGAAGTCACATGGATGTTCCTTGAATCTAGAAAAATTAATGATTACATTTGACCTTTCGATTTGGGAAAGGTTAAGAGATATCCAAGAGTCATGTGGTATGTGCCCCCATGTGCCAAGAGTCTAAAGAGAAGTGACTCTTCAAGGCTTGAAAGGTCACTCTCGAAAAAGCACTCTTCAAGTCTTCCAAAAGGTACTTCTTCTACTTCAAAAATTGAGGAATCTTGGACTTCATTTTTCTATAATGAATCCTAAAATGAAATGTTGTGAGGAAAATATAAAATAATCATACATTTAAAGTGTTAATTAAAGAATAAATACAATACATAATCTATTCCAAAACATAAAAATAAGTAATAATTAGAATCAAATTAAATTATGGATCAAGTATGGTAAAATTCTCACAAAAATTTATATCATTCATTCGCTCAAGAAGTTAGGGTTGTGTTTACACTCAAAAACACATCATGAAAGTAAGCATTACCATAGACTTGACAAGTCTCTCATTTAATCTACTTGAAACACATGCAACTAAAAAATGACTTTTATTTATCTTGTAATGTGGTCAAGGTAACAATGATAAAAGAAAAGATTTAAAGATAAAACCAAAGATAAAATAGGATCAATGAGGAATAACTTAAAATTAAGTAGAAAATTACCTATGATTAAACTAGAATTCATAATTAACTCTTTATTTTTCCACTTTTTCTCTTCTTTTTCTTTGATTTTTCATCAAATAACATTTTTGTTTTTCTTATTTTGTCATGGTTTTATTTCAAACTACTTTTAATCAATTTACGATGTATCAAAACTTAAATATACATAAAATCAAAAAGAAGTTCAAGGTAACACCGCCATACTTATTATTGTTTTTAACCAACTTTTTCAATAAATAATAACACTTTCTGCCCATAAGGAGCTCTTTTCTCAAGATCTTGATCTCATTAAATTTTTGCATTTTCTCATATACATCTTGGAGTTCTCACAGACCTCCAGGCTAATCTCATCAAGCTCTTGTAATTCAATTTTCCTTTCTCTAACAATCTAGTCAAGTGTCCAATTACAAATTTTCACCACCCAATATACATGTTGTTCAATCTCCTTTGAAAGTTGGCATGCTTTACCAAACACAACTCAACATGGAGACATGGCTAATGGTGTTAAGTAAGCAGTCATCTAATATCTTGCTCTAATATTTTCTTTGTGATATAATCCTGGATGAAGAAGTATTTGTTGAAGATAGAGAAAAGAAACTTTACGAATAAATACATGAAGCATGATAAGGAAAATAATAAAAGAAAATAAAAAAGAAAGAATCTCCAAAAGATTCACAAGAAATAAGAGAAAAAAAGAAATAAGGAAGAAATTTTAAGAAAGATTGACTATAGGAAGACTTTGAGCTTTAAAATAGGAGATTAAAAGAAAAATAGGAGTTAAACTTTCATTTGTCCATATCTCGAGAAAAAGTATCTCTTTTTTTTCATTCCCATTGACATAAGAATGAATATTATGATTTACATTTTGAACAGACATGAATCTAGCATCTATATCATAACTTCCATCTTGAAATTTTTTAAGTGCTTTTATATGATACCCACGATTCCTCTCAATTTTTAATTCAATACACAAATTAACAGGTTCTGTTATGTTGGCTATATGTTGTTTATTATCACCTATTTCCACTGAGGGTGGTAAAATGATGTCTTGAGCGATTATATATCTTGGACCTTTGAAAGAAATAAATATGTCTTGTGTTCCAAACATATTACTTTTCAATACAATTTCTTTCAAATTCATGAAAATTTCATGTAGTGATTCTTCAATACCTATTATGGTAGAATATTCATGTGGTATTTTCTCTGATTTTACACGTGTGATACATGTTCCCTCTATTTCTCCGAGTAAAATTCTTCGGATTGCAATGCCTATTGTATCGGCTTGACCTTTCATAAGTGGGGACAGAATAAAGCGTCCATAATAAAGACGCTTACTGTCTATTCTTGATTCAACACATTTCCATTGTAGTGTCCGAGTAGAGACTCTTAATTTCTCTTGAACCATAGTAATCTATTCTTTTGATCAAACTCTTAACTTGTTTTGTTTATTTCTCTTGAAATCTTTTTAATGTTTATTTTTAGTTTTATACACGTCTTTTTTTAGGAGACCTACATCCATTATGTGGCATAGGAGTGACATCTCTTATAAAATTTAATAGTATACCACTTTATTAAAAAATTGTAGGAAAATAAAAAAGAAATATAACTTTATTAAAAACTAATTAAATTAAATAATGAAATTTGAATCTATAGATTTTGTAATTATTATTTATAAAAAAAATAAAAAATAACTTGGTTGCTTGTATTTTCAGGAGTTTGAAATATATCACTAAGACTTAACAAAGGTTACAAAAACCTCCATTACTTGTATCTATTCCTTGGGTTCTATCAACCCCCGTTAAATAACCTTTATTTAGCAACACATTTCTTGTAATAAGTTATATATTTTTTTAAGTTATTTTTCATGGCAATGAGTTCAAAAAAAATGAAAGAAAGTTCTTACATTGAACATTTTAAGTAATACTTTAAAATTAAAATATAAGAAATTGTTCTTTTCTATTTGACTTGTATCAACAATTTTTATATATGATTCCTCTTTGGAATCATGATCCAAACAATGTTGTTTATTAGATTTATTATTATAAAAAATGGTCCCCTTTACAACCTTACCCATCCTATTTATATGTTTGAAATGATGGATACACCAATCATTGTTATGCTTCATGATTGTTAGATATTTCTGATCTAACAATGATAAAAAAAAGTGAAAAAAGGGAGTTTCTATAGAACTTACAAATACTAACCTTTTTGCAAATATGCTTATTGGATAGGGGGATTGTTTGGTAGTTTTAGAAAAGGTTTGCAATGTTTTTGCAAACGTCTTAACAAAAAACTTAACTTATAGAAAACAACATTGAGCACTTTATTTATATTAGTTCACCGAAATTGGGCTATGTTTAATTCTTCTTTGCCAACTGCAAAGAGTTCGAATAAACAAAACTTGATTACAGGTATTATCATTGTCATTTCTAACTTACAACGAGTACACGATATCACTCCTTTGTAAGTGTGCAAAACTAGTTCAAAACACTAAGTTGTCAATTTACTAGAAAAAATTCTATACAAAAGGGTATACAAATAAATGTTCATTGATCTACTGTCTATATTCACAAATCCAAGCATTTACAAATAACATTTCTTTTGGTCATCTATCAAATGCACTAATGTTCTAAAAACATGAAGCTTTGATTCTCTTTTGCTTGAAACTTTCACATAATGAGTATCACTTTGTTATTCATTTATTAGCCTTTTATGTAAAAAGAAGTTTCATTTTATAGACGTTTTAAATTGACCATTATAGCTTGCATGTTGTAGTTTTGCCTTCTATTAATGCCTTTTCAAAACCATGTTTGACTTTATCGTGACACCATTTGTTATTGCACTCAAAGTATTGTAGAGAGGATACTTTTTATTCTTATTACTTCTCTACTCTTCCCACGAGACCGTATGAGCATACAAACTTTGATGATTGACATGTTATGTTAAAATCATCATTGGGATGTCTTCTTGGTCAACTTCATAAGTCTTGAACATTTTTACATCATAACAATGTGTCTAATGCTAAGCATTGGTAGTTGTTGTTTGAGGTACTCATCTTTCATCTTCCTCTAAGACATCAAAGGACCATCCCATTTACTCTTTCACATGCATCTTGTTATGTTACTTCATCTTGCCCTTTATATGCATCTAGCATTTTATCCAATCTTTAAGGAATTCATTTAAGCTTTTATACCTAGTGTCTTGTTGTTAAAATAGACCAAATACACAAGAAGGAGTGATTGAATTGTGTATTAAATTTTTTTACTTATTTTCACAAATCAACATTTGATGATGAGCAGTCAGACGCAAGTTTAAGTTGACAGACGTTCTCTCAACTAAAAAACTTTTCTCAAAACTTAGTTTTAAAACCTCTCCTTCTTTAATAAGATTAGATGTAATAACATGTAATTTAAGTGTGATAAAGATATAGAAAGATTTACACTAAGTTTTAATATTCGTTCATTTGTAAACATAAATTATGTACAGTTCTTGACCAATAAGTCAAATTCCGCTAATCAGACTAATGTCGCGAGTCACTTCTGACTAAAAATAACTCAAGTATTATTTGAACATTTGACCATTCCTAGTTAAACACCTGAGTATTGTTTGGAGTTTAACCAGTCTTGGTTACCTAGAATATTCTTTGGAACAACAACCACTCCTACCTAAAATCGATTATTCTTTGGAACACAATCACTCTTGGCTAAAACACATGAAGGTTTATAAAAGATGTGATCTAAAAGATCATGATTTTGGCTTACTAAAGAGAGGTCTTGTGACGTTTAGAAAGTTATGATCATTACTAGATAGCAAATAAACACAATAGTGTTCTTATAAAGCTTTTAAGTCACAAAAATCAAGAAGGAAATTTTGTTGCATGTTAACTCTTGAAACTTCATTCTATTTGTTTATTCTTCTCGAGGAAAGGTTTTTTATATTGCAAAGAAAAAGAGCTGTTGCAAATCCTTTTCTAATTGTAGAGCAATTTCAACTCAGAAAACTATTTTCCATTGTCTAAACAAAAGAGGACATAATGTGCTTCATGCATCATTAAATGCTTATCTCCTTTTCAAGCAACATCCTGATTGCTGACAACACTTATCAAGCTTAGGTTAGAGAGCTTTATACTTAAACAAGACTAAAGCAGGAGATCGTACATGCCATTTTTTCATATGCGCAAGTTAGGAAGTTGTTGATGCATATAACTTTAATTTGTTCTCTAAGAAATCCTTGATGTTGGTAAGACTTTTTGAAGATAATCTTGGTAGATGTAAGATGGAAACATTCTCTACAACATAAAATTAGCATATGGAATAACTATGTGAAGTAAAAGGTTAGCTCAAGATTGTGTGCTTATTGTCTGAGCAAGAATTCTTTTATCAGATGTTGGAAAGAACATAAAGTGTTATATCGTTTCACAAACAAAATACTTGTGTCTTGCATTGTTAGAATAATAGGACAGGTAAAATCAACCAAGAAGGGGGGGTGAATTGGTTTCTTAATAAAACTTAAACCTTTTTCGAATTTAATCTTGTTAAAACATAGTTTAACAAAAACCCCAATATAAATTTAAGTTCGGCTTTATAAAAATTAGAGTATAACACAAATATGCTGAATGTAAAGAGAGTAGGGATACAAAAAAATACAAAAAGTATTTATATTGGTTCGGATCAAAGAAGATCCTACATCAAGTGACTTATCACCTCAACAGAGAGTGATTTCTACTAACTATCTTAATAATGAAGTTTACAAACTTACAGTGCAGTGGAATGAGAAAGATAGTAGGAAGATTAACAAGACACCTCCTTTGTACAAAACAAAGGATGAAACAGCACCTCTATTGAAAACACAAGAGATGAACAACACCTTCCTTGAACACCACAAGGAATGAAAACACTTCCTTTGAATAACCACAAAGGATGAACGATCAACCACTTCCTTGATCTCACAAAGAATGAAAGCACCTCATTTGAATAACCACAAAGGATGAAAACACCTTTTTTGAAAACCTCAAAAGATGAACACCTCCTTTGAATAACCACAAAGGATGAAACAAGATTGAACACTCGCAGTCGAGAAACTTTCACTTTTGATCTCTCTAGGTTAAATTTGAAAGTTCTGACCCCTTTTGTATTTATAGGAAAAGAGGAACGCAAGGTTTTGTAGAATATGAATTTTTTTTTGCAAAAACGTTCAGAATAATCGATTATTCCAGAGAGTAATTCAAAAATAAAAGTTTGCTAATGATAATTGATTATTCCTTAAGATAATCAATTATTTTAAATATGATAATCGATTATTGCTGAAGATAATCGATTATTTCAACCTTAAATGCTTTTTATGAAAAACAAAAGGAGGTTTTTTTAAAGTTTAAGGAGAGTTGTGTGCATGTTATGATCTTTAACATGAGTTCTAACTATTATAATCAAACATATACACAAAATACAATGTTAAAGCTTCCACAAGACTTCAAGATCCAAGACTTCAATCATGAAGGTCCTTCTTCTTCTTTTAGAGTCATCATCATCAAAAAAATCCTTTAGATATTTCTAAAGATTGGAAAGAACATAAAGTGTTATATCGTTTCACAAACAAAATACTTGTGTCTTGCATGACCTGTTGTGTATAAAACCTTTCATCTTACAGAAAAAATATTCATGTTTTATACTTTGATTTTTAAACAACAATTAATCCAAACAAACAAGGTCTTATAGATTTTACTCTAACATTTGTATTGTGTTAGAATTCATTTAATAGCTACTCCACATGTAAATTTGTTTAACATATAAAAATATGTTGTGATTTGTTATTATCAAAATATAAGTTTCGTAGGCATGACTTTCAGATTAAAAAACTTATGACTTAATCTTATAAAGTCTCATTTATGCCTTAACACAAAGAAATTTTCATTTTTCTATACATTCCATTTTCGCGACATCGTTATTAGTCAAGTTGTTGAAGTCCGCATTCCATTTTCTTTCATTAAATTTTTGTCACACGACTTTTCTCAACAACTTTTCTCAACCCTAGGGACTAACTTACAAATGATACCCCAAGATTACCTCTGTTAAAGAAATGATTTTTTTTCTTTCATTGAATCTTCATCATGTAACCTTTCTCGAGCCTATAAACTAGTATAGAAATGATATCTTAAGATGATCCCAACCAAATAAATGAAATTTTCTTTCATTAAGTCACACAACCTTCCACAAGCTTGCGAGATTAGTGTAGGAGTGATACTCATAATTATCTCAACCTCGCAAACATGGTGTATTAATACATCTTGTGCTTAGATATATGTTAATTATGTTTTAAAACAATCTTGAATACGTGTCAAGGCCCACACACAGAGAGTAAAAATTCAATAAAAATGTTATAAATAGATTTAGATACAAATGTATGTCACTCACTAAAAAGAATAATGACCAAAATATCAATGATTAAATGGGTACAATAAGTTACTAATTAGTTAAATGACCAATTTATTAACTAATTTATGTCATTCACTATAACCTAGGCCTGAGCGTCCATTGGGTTAGGTCAATTTTGAGTTTAATTTGACTTATCCAGCCTAAATAGAATTTAGTATCTTTAAATCTATATCCGACCATTTAAGTCATTAGATTAATTGGATATGGGTTATTTGAGTTTCAGATTAAGTTTGGTGGATTATTTGGGTTGAAATAAAATTGAATATAAATATATTGAACCTTCAATAAAATAAATATCTATATAAAAAATAAAACTTAAACTTAATATATATATATATATATTTATATAGATCGAACATTGCAAGAATTTGAACAAACTTGTCCATTACTAGAAACTATTATTTACAAGTTTAAACATTAGTATTTCATAACCAACAATAAAAAAACACTAGAATCAAGTCTTGTTATCTAATTAACTAGGAATGATAAACTTCATGGATTCATGCCAACATTTCTTACAAAATTTTATAAAAATTAATTATTATGTTATATGAATATTTATAACTATGAATTGAGTAAAAGTTTATCAGTAGCCTAAGAAACAGATACAAAGCTTTTTAGGGATGGGAGGAGACTTGAGCCCCTCAAAATTTTTAAAATTTAATGCATATACATAATGGAAATAAAATGAGAATGATTTTTATATTCTTTTATAACTCAGGTCATTTAATGTTATTAAATATTCCATCTCTTTCTTTTTAATAGTACTTTAAGATTAGGTTACACAAATAAAGGAAATCATTAAATTTTATAAATTATAATAAATTTATTAAATTTTTTAAATAATATTGTTGTCTTTTTATAAATTTCTCTTCTTTTTATGAGAGATAAATTTTTTAAGAATCTAACATATTTTTTTCTTAAAACAATTTTCTTTTAATAGTTTTTAGTTTTACTTTTATCACAACAAATTTTGATTTTAAAATTATTAAAAAAATTTAACTTCCTAAAAGAATTTAACATCCATCTAATTTAACTTTATATATTTGTAATCTTAAGTTTAAAAAAATCACAACTTCACTAACATAATTAAAATAAATAAATTTTTATTTTCTTAAATAAATTTAAATATTGAAATTTTAAATTCAGAAATTAAAGATGAAGGTGTTCAAGTTATTTGTATAAAAGAATTTCAATATCTTTTAGCAAACTTGAATATAGTTATAGAAGAAAAATTTGTTTTCAATTTCAACCTTAATCTACACTTTTCAAAAAATTTTACTGTTTATTATGTATTTTTTTTTCATCTGAAAAAAAATATTTTGAATATCTTTTTGTCTTTTTCTAATTCTTATCATGTGACTAATTTAAGTGTTTTTGTATTTTAAAATATTTTGTTATGAAAATGCTTTTTAGATATATAGTAAAATATTAACTATTATGTTTTTTTATAGTCTATATATCTCATTATTTAATCATATTTTTATAGTTATTTTTTAGTATTTAACTTTCATTATATATATATATAATATTTATTGATGAAAAATAAAAAAATATATTCATTTTATGCAATAAAGATTATAAAAGAAATTACGAAATAGAATGGAAGATAAATTTTTTGTCAACAATATGGTTACTTACATTAAAAAAAACTACTTAAAAATTTTAGTTCAAATTGAATTGTTGATGAGTTCAAAAATTTCAAAAATAAAGAGTAATCCTTTGATCAAATATGATTTTTTATAGTTATAATTATATTAAATTATTATATATTTTTTATTTGTAACCGTAATTATATATGTAAGTTTTAAATTTATTATTTTACTTTTTTCAAAATTATTGATTAAGATCCGTCACTCATAAAAGATGAAAGATTTACCAAAAAATCACACTTAAAGAAAGACTTAATATTCTTCAAATGATTTCTAAAAGAAAAAAAGACCATAACTAGAAGAAATTAATTAAAATTTATTAAAATTATTATCTAATAATTAATATAATAATGATAATGAAGAAAAAACAAATACAAATATAAGAAATAATCATAATATTTGTTATGTATAAGATGATGGACCAACTCCACTATCATATTTAATTATTTTTGATAAAGCTTCTTTATCTCCTTCCATTTGAACAATCATGAAATTTTAAAATTAATAAAATATAATATTATTAATATATAAAAAACTGATATATATATATATATTTTTTTTTTTATTAAATAGATATAGCATTGGTTGAGTGAGATATTTTAAAATTCTAAAATTAAAAATTCAGCTCAATCATATTAACTTTTATTAATCGAAATTATTTTTATCCGTAGTATGGGTTTAACTCATTTAATTCAACTAGTAATAATTTTTTTTTCCAATTATACTATTTCCATCTGTTTGGAAAATCATTAATGTATAATAAGTGATTCATATACTAATTTTAGTGTCTGATTCCGTGACTAATTCTATAATTAGTTTCATTAACCTTTAATTCTATAATTAGTTTCATTAACCTTTAGTTACTAATTACTAACGAGTTTAGTAACTGAAATTACTATAAAGAATTACCAGACAAAGTTTAGAACTATCGATGATTAATTTTAGGGGTTGATTTCAATGATTGATTTTAATATATTTTTAAAAATGATATATCTTTAATTAAAATATAATAAATTATTTTATTAAAACATTTAATATGACATTGACTACTAAGTGTTTTAGAAATATGTAATACGCTATTAATAATATAATAAATTATTTTAATTTATTGAAAATTATTATATTTAATGTTATTGGAATATTTAAAAAAAAATACTTATATGTCTTTTAAAAAATACTAAATATAGAAATAAATATTTAATTTAAACAAATAATAGAGTAATTGAGTTAGGGATATTAAATTTTCTTACAAGTTAAATTATGAAGCTTAAATCATATCTTAAAACAATATTATACCATGTAGGAGAGTTTTATGAATTGTAGTAGATACTTCTAATGACTTGTTCATAGCAAAAAAAATAAAAATTCTAGTAGTCTAGCATATTCATTTAATATCTAACATAATCACTATTAATGTTCAACTTAATTTTATTTTTGTTCTAATTCACAACAAATGCTTGTCCAAAAACATCCATATGTTATGGACTTTGACAAATTTTTGTCTTCTGCATGGCTACTTTCTACAGTAAGAATGACTAACTCCATGGTTTATAGGCTAACAAAAATTAAAAAGTTGCATTAATTGATAATTAAAATTATATATACAGATAAAAGGAGAAAGTTAGAAAATTAGTCATCCTAACTCTTCATTTTATCTTACTTTAACACAAATATTAATTATATATATATATAATTATTTATTTATTACTTTAACTATAGTGTTAGTTTCACCTAACTTGATTTTTGATTTTCTTAATGTATATATTAGTTTATAGGCATAACTTTAATTTAAAAAAAGATAGTTTTTATTAAAGATAAATAAGAGTATTATAAATGAAGGAATGGATTTCATTCTATTCATTGTTTTTATATTTTTATAATAATTGGATTGAATACATTTACTTGTGAATCAACATTGTAGATAATAGATAGATAGATAGATAGATTATTTTCTCAAATTAATTTAGAGTATCAGGAATTAAAAATAGAAATTAAACTAAATATATTTTTGAATGGGTTGAGTTTCCCTAAAATGATTGATTTATTAAAAATTAAAAATATAAAGCTAAGTTAAGACATAAATTGGATTTTCCTATCAAAATAATCATGAAATATTTTCTTTATCATGAAAATGGTTTGAAGTGTGGCAGTGACACATGTCCTCTTTGGTCATTTCCAGCGAGGCACCCAAATTAGTTCAAACCCTCCATCACCTGCATCCATCTTCTCAAATAATAAAAACGTTGCAAACCAGAGCCAAAAAAATATAAACAAAATAAAAAGCCAAAAATACAAAGAAAACCCCAAATCCGAAACCAAGAGAGACCCAAATCTCTCTCTCTCCTCTCTCCTCTCTCCGATCAGATCGGACACCTCTGTGAAACCCATACACCGCACGCAATTTCGATTCCTTTGTTCCTCTCAAAGTTTCATTTCTCAAATTTTCAAATTATTTCCCCATTTCTATGAGTTCCTTTTTTTGCACTGTCATCGTTTCTGATTTCCGCGATCTGGGAAATTCCTTCCGATGCTAGGGTTTGGGGCTGCTTGATTCGATCCAATGCGACGGTGATGGCGATTTGCGCGTTGAGGTTTTGAATTTGTGCGTATTTTATCGTTCTAGATCGTTTGTTCGTGGTTCTCTAATGGCGTCGGCTCAGGTGCTGCCTAACTCCTCCGCGTCGTCGCGGAAGCAAGAGCATCTTGAAGCTGGCAAGCGCCGGGTATGGATTTGCTTGTTTGATTGATTTGGTTTTGCTGGTTCGTTTTTGGACTTTTTGGAGATTGAGATTGGGGAATGCGTTGTTGATTTGCTTAATGCTGTGTTTTATGTTGTTATACTGTTGCGCATTTGTGCACGTTGGAGTAATGTGGGTAGTTCGGTATAAGGTTTAATTTTTGTGGTTGGACTTGGATGGAATTTATTTATTTTTACTCGTCATGAACATTTTGTAGCTCTTGGATTGTTTTACTGATAGTGATTGGGATGGTAAAAGGAAGGGGATAGTGTAATAATGATTGGAGAGGGGAGCTGAAAGGAAGTGGAATTTGTGATCTTCAATGACGCATTGCATGTCAGTCTTTTAAAGCAGTTGAAGGGCAGGGAATAACGAGGTGGTCCTGTTTCTGAGTATATGCAAAAGGGGGAAGGGTCTGTTGGATGAAGCTTGCTGAATATTAATATTTTATTATTGTTATACTGATCATTCTTCCCGGTTCCCTTTTTCAAGAGTCTTGTTTTAAAATAAGGTTCAGTAAATATAAATAATTCAAGCATATAATACTTTACTATGCCCATTGGGGGAGTCATAAATTTATGAAATTATACTATGGAAAACAATAAACTAGTTAGTTTATCGTTCAACAAGGAAGCCTTTTACTGAATACTAATGTTGTATATTGATAATTTTTCCCGTGAAAGATTCCTTTTACTTCCAGAGTAGTCAATGGCAGACTATAGCAGAATTGTGGTGTCGTGGCTATGGCCATGGCGACCGCCATGTTGGCTGAGAGACAAAAACTTCTTTCTATTTGCCCCTTGAATGACAACATTTGGTGCCGTGTAAGGCGTGAATTCCTGGGATGTTGCTCGTTTTAATTATGAATATGCCTTTATTTATGGATATTTTTTTCTTGAGCATCTATCTATCCATCTCTCTCTCTCTCTCTCTCTATATATATATATATATATGTAATATAAAATATTTGCCTTATATATGGAATTTCATAATAGTGGTCTTCCCGCCATACAGTTCAGGGAGTTGGCCACTCTGTGCCGCTATCTGGGATCAATAACTGTTTTTAATCTGTTTAGAGAAGATTTTCCTTTGGGTGCTAAATGCCTCAAGTTATGTTTTTATGTTTTGTTTTAAATTTTGAACTTTACATGCTTTGTAATATGTAGTATACCTCAGTAAATCTCACCTTGGTTAAGTTAATCTAATTCTGTTCCTTTATGTAGTTATTCTGGAGTGATTCAGTCGTTCATTAGATTTAGAATATTATTTCCTTTTGGAATGTTATTGAAATCAGCTGTCATATTGTCATTAATTAGACCCAAAGTTTCTGAATATTTTTATTCTCTTGGTTAAAGAAGTGTTCGTTAGTTCTCTTAATCTCAGAATTCTCAGTTAATTACATTGGGCACTTTGAATAAAAAGAGGTGTTTTTTTGTTTCTAATTTTTACTTGTAGAGGTTCTATCTTGGTGGGTCAGTGTCACTGTGATAGTTCTGCATGATCCAGCCTTTCTGTCAAGAACCAACGATCTCTACTTAAATTGTTGGGTGAAGAGTCATGAATATGCTTTTTTATATTTGACACCTCGCCTCACGCATAACCCTTTGGGCTTGAAGTGTGGACAATTCATAGGTCTACCTTAACCTGTGTTGAAATTTAACTTTTAATTAAACGAATTGGGCCTGGTAACAAGGATCAAACAGTACATTGCATGATCATTAAAGGCTTTGATACCTTGTCAAGAACTGCATCAAGCCTAAGCTCAACATGAAGGCACAGATGAATGGTTTTAATATCTAATAGATTCCTTAAATTTCTATGCAATTTGAGTACTCATTTCATTATTAATTCTAAATTATTGTGTTGTGCTACTTTGTAGTTTGTACTACTTCTAAATGCTATTTGGATTTTTGGGTCTTGCAGCTGGAGGAGTTTCGTAAAAAGAAAGCTGCAGAGCGGTCCAAGAAGACTTCAAACTCTAGCCAAGTTCCCAATTCTGATGATAACATTAATAAAAAACAATCTTCTGAAGTTGAAAATGTACGCATTAATGAGTCCGATGGAGTTACCACATCTGATGGTGTGGGAGGAGCTGTTACTGACAGTTCAACTTTGGGGATTGGTAATGACAAGACTCAGAATTTGTTTAGCCAAAGTAGTAATCAAGGGTCTTTGGCTGGTAAAACTTCTCTTGCAAGGAATGATCTTAGTACACCATCTACAAGTTTGGTGGAGGCACATTTCAATACTGATGAATATAAGAGATATAATGCTTCTTTAGTTACTGCAACTGCAGATTTTAGTCAAAACAATGAGACAAATAATGTGAGTGATATATATGAAATTCCATCAGGGGCAACAAACCACCAAAGTGTTCCTCTACGCCTGCAAGAAAGTCAAGAATTTGGTAATAATGCTAGTCAATTTAGTTTTCATGTGATGAATGACAACCAGTCAAACAAGAGTAACAGCTCTCTGAAGGATTATGCGGGTAGTGATAATCTCTCTTCATATTTTCCTTCAAAAATCACACCTCAGAACTCTGTTGAAACTCTACAGCAGTCCAAGCTGACAAATTCTAGTGCTTTAAATAGTGGTTACTCACATAGTTCATTTTCTGGAGGTAACATTTTATTTTTCATTTCTTGGCTTCTATAGTTTCAAATTTTTTTAATTTGTTTCTTGTTTTACCTTTTCATACATACAACCTGACAATCACATAGTGCTCTTTGCTGATGTAGTGTGCATAATGTATGTTGTGTATTTCAGGTTTCAGTGAGTCTTTCAGCTCCAAGTTCAGAGAAACTGTTACTAGCTCTGATAATAATCTGCCTAGTCTTTATGGTGCAATGCCAAAATTTGATTCCACAGGTTCTGAAGCAAGAAGTTCCTCTTATAATGCACCAATACATTCATTGCCAGCGGAATCTAGTTCTAGGAGGTCACGACCATCTTTTCTTGATTCTTTAAATGTCACCAGAACTTCTTTGGGCTCTCCATTTCATCAATCAGAGCAAAGTTCCTCTACGTTCAATCATTTAGAATCAAGCAGCAATGATATACCAGGCTCTACTTATTTCTCTAAGCCATCTGAAGAGACTAAAAGTGTGCCACTTTTCCCAAATTTTAGAACTGAGAATGTTCATAGTCCACTTGAGCATTTAGCCCCTTCTGTTGTTGATAATGATAGTCGTGGTGCTAAGGAAAATGGGATGGAAAAGAATGCATATTACTCATCTTCAAAAAATGAAGACTTTGCTGCTTTAGAACAGGTGATTTCTGCTAGTTATGGTCATGATATTACTCTTGGAGCCTGTTATATGATGCAACAGTGCTTTACTTTGTGGATGCCTTTTTGATGAATTTGTATAAAAAATGATTTGGTTCTGTTTATTGAGTTTTGTGCTTAATTTATTAGCTACAGAAATGTTTGTGGCTGTACAAGCATTTGGTTGATGGGAATATGTATGATATGCTAAACACGAGCTAAAATGTATCTACGTTTTATTAGAGTTGGGGAAATTTTGATGATTTTGTGCTTAAATTGCAAAAGGAAATGTCAATAGGTTAGAACTAAGACATTTCCATACGGGATTGTAATGTTTATGTTCGTCTAGTTTAAACCAATGGAATGTGGATATAAATTGTCCATCATATTGGTTCATCCATTCTAGCAGCGGAATATTAGTAATAGTATGTCATTTATGGTAACTATATTCAAGTTAGTTCCGTTAATGGATGGGAGGTAGTTAATTATTAGGAGTATATGTGAGAAACTAAAGTGTCATGTAGTAGCAAGTTTATTACAGAACAGTTCTGTATTAGAAACTTCAGGATGGCTGTTAGGCGTTGCAAATAACTGCTTTAGAAAACAGTTATGTACTAGAAACTTCGGGATGGCAGTTATATGTTGAAAAGAACCGTTATGTACAAGGTCTCTCCATCTGATAGTAGGTGTGTTATTACCCAGTGTGAAATTATTTGCAGTTCGTGGACAGAGAATACTCTGTAGGACACTTTGTCTCTGGGACAGCAAACTCTATTGCTGTCTTGTGTCTGATTTTGGTGCTCAATATTATATCTCATTACTTGGTGTTCTATCAGTCATATGCGTGGGATGTAACCTCACTATTTACTTACGCGGGGTTCTACTTTTGATATGTCAACTATGATGAGTTGATTCTTTCTTTGGGTTGTGGGTGTGAAAAATATTTTGTTTGAATGGTGAACTTGCAACAATGAAAATGATACATATTGGTTGTATAAACAGCTAAAGAAGTTATACATTTGTATCTTTTCTTTTGAACTTTCAGTCATCCTTTCTTTTGAGGGTAGTCATACATTATGCTTTGCATATTTGTTTTGCTCGGCAGGTCTTTTGTATGTCTCTCAACATGTAAAAGTTTGTAATTGTTATGTCTTAAATGAGTTTGTAATTTTTTTAGTTGGTATTGAAATTATTCTTGTGAAAATGCACTCATGTAATACACATCTTCGTTTTCCACACTTTTGTTATTATATGGGAAAAATTAATGTTATACTTGTGTATACTTTTGTCCTCTTTTTGTTTTTGCAGTATATTGAAGATCTAACAAAAGAAAAGTTTTCTTTGCAACGTGCTCTTGAGGCTTCTCAAGTGTTAGCAGAGTCGCTAGCTACTGAAAATTCAACTCTAACAGATAATTATAATCAACAGGTTTGCCTATATATTGCAGTATATAATTTTGAAGAATATTCAACTTTGACACTGTTGCAGTTTTAAATTTTTATCAGGTTGTTTTCTTATCTATTTTTCTTTTGAAACCTATACTACTGGTAAGTGACAACTTTATTAGTTATTACAATCAAGGTTATCAAACTCGAGAGTCTACGTAGACTCATAGGAGATGAGTAAACTCGACTTGTAGACTCGTAAGAGTTTATTTTATATGAAAAATTCAATAAGAAAATAAACATTCATGATACCAATTTCATAATATTCAAATAAACAAGTTCATAAAATTCACCAACAAAATATTATTTCTTAAAGTGACTAGATATGATAATTAAATAACTAAAAAACATAAATGTTATGAAGTTTATGTGTCTCCTTCATTCATCCTCTTATGAAATCATGTCCAAGATCTTAATCACCATCGTCATCACCATGAAGTTCTTCTCCAGATGAAAATTGTTTATCAACATTGGCATAAAAATAATATTATCAAGATCAAGAGCATCTAAAGTTGTATCATTTAAACTTTCTCCAGCTAAATCAACATTTCCACCATCACCTTCAACTTGAGTTTGCTCAACCTCAACATTATCTCCTTCTTCAGTTATGCATTCATCATCAGACTCAATGTTTTGAAATGAGAAAGCAACAAATTTTCTATTTTATTTATTTTGCAGCTTCAAATTATACATTATATAAACCAAATCATTCATTTTTCTTCTGGTGCAAACAATTTCTTCTTTTTGTACAAACCTATAATTAAATAGGAATTTTTGTAACTATCAACCAAAGAAAATTAGAAACCTTAAATAAGTTCATTAACTTAAATTACCATTTCAAATGAGCTCTAGTTACGTTCACACCCAGAAGAACTGCAAGTCAAACTTAGAACTCGAATATCAAACCTCTTTAACTCTAGAGTTTTGTCTCCAAACATGTGCCACCATTCACCATGAAGCATAACTCTACTGTAATTTGCATCATCCATACCAAATAGTCCTCTAGCATAGTGAAATTCAATAAGTTGCAAATTAATTTTTTTGCTTTCAGCAACATCGTCAACCAATCTTCTCATACATATATGCAACCCCTCTTGCACCTCAGGATCATCATCACTTCTAAAAGTTGGTTCATAGTGGAATTGGGGTTAAGATAATAGGCAGCTGCATGCAAAGGCCTATGAAGTTGATTATCCCACCTTTAGTCAATGATTTTCAAAATAGGTTCATAACTACAAAGTACCAATAATGCTATATCAGAAATAATAACACAAATAATTAATTAAAATTAAAATGAAATAAAGTTTAGGAATCTTACTCTTTCTTAATATTGTTGATGTTGAATTTAATCTTCTCCTTTGCACTATCCATCTCCTCATATATGAATCCCATTGCAGGGTTTTTATCCGAATCCACCAAGCGAAGGACCATCATAAGAGGGGCAGCAACTTTTAAACATGTAGTTACATTATTCCAAAACCGACTATCTAACATTGCATTTTGAACTTTTCTCCCTTCTTGTGAAGTTCCAAATTTGCTTGTTCTTTAGAGCTAAACATGCTCATCAATAATGTTTTCATTTCATAAAGACAACCAAGAGTCAAGTAAGTTGTGGCAAATCTGGTCATTCTAGGCGTGATCAAGTCTCTTCCCTTTGTAAACTTCTTCAACATGCTGATTAACATTGATCTACCGTAAATGTAGGTGGTGATCCTTATCCCCTTCTTGATAGATACTTCATGAACCTTCAAATGCATCTCAAAATCTTCAAAGATTAAGTCAATACAATGAGCAACACATGAAGTCCAGTATAAATGCTCTCATTTTTGCATCAATAGTTGTCCAACTACCTTGAAATTTGCAGCATTATCAGTAACCACCTACACTACATTTTCCTCTCCAACAAATTCTACAACCTCATCCAACATTTTAAATACTTTATCAATAGTTTTTGAAATACATGAGGTATCCGGTTAATAAAGAAACGTAGTTCCTTTAGGACTTCACTAAAAAATTACAAATTGATTGTCTTTTTTTTTTTTTTATCTATCCATCGATCAGATATAATTATGCTAGCTGTTCTCTCTCACTCATCCCTATACTCTTGAAGGAATATATCAATTTTGTTCACTTATTGTTTCAAAAGCTTCTCTATAATATCATGATATGACGAAGGTTTATAACCAACAACATATCTCCCAATCATCTCACACATTTTTGCAAAAGCTGGATTTTTTATAACGTTAAATGGAATTGCACTTGTGTAGAGAAATTTTTCAACTTGAGCATCAACTTTTTCTTTATCACCTTTTTTGTATAATTGATTTAGAGTAGCTTGAACACTATCACTAGCTTTTCCCTTTCCTTTATTTTTAAATATCTGCTAGTACTTTGGCTTTGTTAAGTCTCTAGATCACCATCAATCTCTTCAAGAAAATTCAACCTTCTTTTCTTCAATGAAGTATCCTTGGCTTCTAAGACAACTTTCCTCATTAAAGCTTTAATCTCTTCTAGTACTGAAACACAAGGTTATGAATCAAATCTAGTACCAGCAAGATGATGTTTAAATCTGAAAATTCCTCCATTGAATTTGTTTGAACAATAATTACACTTCACTTTTTTTTTTCTAGTACCTAAAACATCAACTGCATATTTCCACCCAATATCTGTCGTTTCCTACAACATTTTTACTTCTAAGTGAGAGTGAGGATGTAGTAACATCAACATCAGCAGAATTTGAACCACTTCCAGACATTTTAAAAATTGGATTTCAACCTAACCAGATAATAAAATTAAAGTCACATCAAAACAAAAAAAACAGTCACTCACTCATGCGCTAAGCCCCCTAAATAAATTCCCACCCACCCAAAAAATTAAATCCACCCACATGACTCAAAGGAACCAAACCCTTACCTCTCGGACAACACTGGCGATGGTGGTGCGAGGCATTGCCGCAGGCACGGTGGGGACAACGACGCGGTGGCGCAAGGGTTCTGTGATGGTGGCGCAAGGGTTCTGTGATGGTGGTGCGCACGAGTTGTGCGAGGGTCACACCATGAGGGCTCTGCAACGGTGGCGCGTAGGTTGCGAGGGTGCTGCCGCGAGGGCTGTGTGCTGGTGGTGTTGCGAGGGCTGTGCGATAGTGCCGTGAGTGTTGTGCGAGGGCCGTGAAAGGGCTGCGGCGACAGCTCGAGGGCGACGACAGTGATAGCGAAGAACAACGAATTGGAGATGCTTTGTGAAATGGGATGGAAGTTTGATGGTTTACATGTTTTGGGTTTTGGATTTGAAAACACTGTAGTTTTTTGTTGAGGAACAAACTTGGTTTCGAACTCGCGAGTCTACACCGAGTTCACTGAGTCTGTGCGAGTTAACCTCGAGTTTGTAAAAAAACGAGTTTGCTCACGAGTCAACCTGTGAACAATGACTCAACCGTAAACTCGTACGAGTTAGTGAGTTAACTTGCGAGTTTGATAGCCATGATTATAGTTATAAAACATGCTTCAGTGTTTCAAAACCTAAGGTGGTTATCCATTGAGCATAGTATGATATTTCATGTTGAGCTATTTAACTTTAATAATCTAATATGAAGAACAATAGGTTTCAAAACCTAAGGTGGTTATCCAATGAGCATAGTATGATATTTCATGTTTAGCTATTTAACTTTAATAATCTAATATGAAGAACAATAGGTTTCCAGTGATAGGAGGCAATCATTGTTATGATTTTATTGAAGTGAGTGACTTTTGGGTTACTTGTACTGTACCCCTGTACCTCCTTTGAAATTTGATCAAGTTGGCCAGTGATTGTGGGTGTGTGAAGGAACTTAATCAGTTGTGGGTTACAGTAATAGCATAAATATCTCTTCCTTTTTGGTCTTTCAATTGTGGGTGTATAGAGGAACCTAATTAGGCTGCTGTAGTTCTTTTAGTCATTGGGTTAATTCCTTACTATTTTTTTTAGTACTTTGATCTTAGTTATCTTGAGATCATCTTGACATCTCTTCAAACCTTATTTTGAATTTAATTTTGTGCATCTTGTTTACTTTTGTGGTTAAATACTTGTTTGTAATATGAAGTAGTCACAATTTTTTGTTTCCTTGTTTTTGTAGAGAAGTGTTGTCAACCAATTAAAATCAGATATGGAGAAGTTACAAGAAGATATCAAAGCCCAACTGGTTTGTATCAACACTACCTAATCCCTATCTAGTTGCAAAAAATTTTTGGCTGTGCTGGTAGCTTGTATTTTTTGTACAAAAATGCGTTGTCTAGCTTTGCAAGTTCATTTTGCGCACTTGCTTCTATTTATATTACTAGATCATATATTTGAAATATTTATATGAATTTAATTATTATTACAATTTTGTAGTTATTATAAGTTAAAAATTAAAAAATGTTTTATATGTCAATCAAGTTGGCTCATAGTCTTTTGAACTGAAATATTAGGGGGTTTAAGCTTGATTGAAATAGTATACTTAGCCTCATATAAAACTTGATGCAGAGATAATCAAGCATCGAATTAAGCGATGCCTACAGAGCTTGTTGAATTGAGCTTCTTATTGAGCTCATTGTGATTCCTTCCCATGTCTTCAGTAAGTGGAAAGTTTATGGTTGGATTAATTGGATGGCTCTTTGTATCATTTTGTCTGGAATATTAATAATATATTTTGGTATACACAATAGCTGTTTTCACTTTCTTAACACCAATCCATTTCAATTTGATATCCTTGGTTTCCTGAAATGGTGTACCACTGAGGATTATTTGGGTCACCACAATTTCTAGTAAAGGCGCTAAAGCAAAAAGTTGTTCATAATCATCAATTACCTTTTATATATAGAATCTTTTTCAGTTGCTTTCCATTGTAAATGTGATTATAAGTGTTGTTAATGGTGGACAGCATAACGGCTTATGGTGGAAGCCATGGCAGACCAAATAAAATTAGTATGTATGTTTGTGTGTGTGTATTACATGTTAAGAACGCTACATGGAATAAACTGAATAAAGATGATTTAGAGAATAAGTAAACAAAAACAGAATTGAAAAGGTTGACAGTATAAATATTAAAAGAGAATAATTATAAAGCAGTATAAATATAAGAAAAAAAGAATAATCAATAGGAGTAATGAAAAATAATAAATATTTTTAGAAAGAAATAAAAAAACTGAAGAGGCTGTGGAAGTTGTTCCCGAAATATTTCTAAGAAAGGAGGAGAGAAGTTGCGTGTCAGGGTTGGACATTGATAGAGATTTTAAGAGTATGTGACTAAATGATTGGATGCTTATAGGTGATGAAGGTAGTACTGACTCATGAGGGAGAAAGAGTATGTGATTGTTCCCTTGTGTTTTAGCGTTTTAAATCCTATTTTAGACTGAGTATAGTTAAGGCAAATGCCCCCCTTAATGGTCTTTTTAAAGTCTTTTCCACACTTTTTTTTTCCATGGGCATCGGTCATATGGTTGCCACCATTTAAAACCTACTATGATATGACGATCGGTTGAAAAACCACCACCGGTGTTAATCATGGTTTCTACTTAACAACACTTTGTCTTTAATCTTGTGTAGGTTATATGTAAAACAGTGCTATTGGCTTCCCTTTTGCATTTTGCAAATCTACCCAAACGGTCATTGTTAGAATAGTTTATATTATCTTTTGATCAAAAGTTACTGTGTTGTGAATATCTTTGTTAAAGTATCCTAGGGGTTTCTTCTTTTTTTCTCTTTCCTTAAGCTTTTGTAAGCCATTGATGCTTGTCAATATATAGATCTGAAGCAGTAGAGAGATCTAAGTTATGATTTCTCATGCTCATCTTCTCATATATTTTCTTTTAAGTTGGTATCAAAGTGAGTCAATCTCGCGCAGCCTGTCTTGTTTAGCGAGAAAGTGATTTTCCCTTGTCTTTGACCGCTGATTTTTTCCAGTGACCACTGGATCTAAATTGCTTCTTTGAGCAACGCCCAGCGTGACTGGTCGTAAGGCTGGTTTTCCTCATGATCCGTCACACACTACTTCTCTACAAGGCACGTGTAGCCCACACACAAACTTCTCGCCATTGTGTTGCCTCCATCAGTTTTGTCACCTTCTGTCATTGCTCCAGCCCTCACCTTAGCTTTCTGAAATTGTTCATGAATAGGTTCTCTTGAACCCTAGGCAAGTTCTCCTTTGTTTTCTAAGTCTTCTTTTTTGGGTTTTTGCTACAACTATGGAACGTGTATTTACTGGACCTGCCATTCTTTTTTTGGGTCTCCAACAACTACTTTAGAAAAACTAAATGGTAATTTTTTTTTATCTTGGTTTGCTTATGATGAACTTTGGTTTCTTGGCTAAGGTTTTCATGATCACTTCGAAAAAGATAGAGTGCAATATCGTCAAGTGATCGAATATAGTGGGAACCTTAAAAACATTCAAAACATGTAAATCCTTTTGGAAGAAGGTTTAGTTTGCAAATGACATTTAAAAACATTATGATGCTGTCCATAAATTGGCATCTTTCATTTCTGAAGGTCAATCATAGTTGTTGAGGAACCAAAAATGTTCTTAGAAGCTAACTCATGGGAAGAAATCAATTAGAAGTTGGATAAATTATATTTGGTCGTGATTCTCTATGTAATGAATCCAAATTTTGATCATATTCGGGATCAAATCCTTATTGGTCAAGAAGTCTCATCAATGGAGAGCTAAACAACTAGTCTCCTTTGTGGTCCAATCATAAAATGTAGAAAACCTAATGATAAAATTCCTTATTCCATTCTGTTTCCAAATCAACCCCTATTTCATGTTACTCCTTGTGTCTTTAGTTGTGTGTTTTGTACATGACTTGTCTCCAAATCTGGACAAACTACAGGCAAGAGCCATCAAATGTGTCTTCCCAAAATATTCTCTTCTTTGAAAATGGTATCAATGTTATTCTCCTGGAAAAAAAGGTACTATATGCCTACAAGTGTCACTTTTTTTTGAAGAGACGTCTGTCTTCCTTTCTTCTCTTTGCAAAGTTGAATATATCCAATAGGTGGTATCCATTCCAGCGGTTGAACCCTTGTTTTTCCCTATTCGTGAAAACTCTCTAGGTCCTTCTCCTAGTTCAAACCCTCTAGAGTCATTGTTGTTGCCTATCGTCACTTACCAACATAGGAATTGACTGTCATTTTGTTGGAGAAAAGTTGCTAATTTGCATTGAGTTTGTTGGCTTCAATGATAAACTTGTAGGCATTTTGACAAAATCTGCAAGAGTAGCTCGAGGGGAGTGTTAGAATAGTTTATATTATCTTCTGAGCAAGATCTGTTTCGTCATATCTATTTGTAACCTAGTATCCCAGGGGTTTCATTTTCTTTTTCTCTTTCCTTAAGCTTCTGTTGTAAGCTACTGATCCTTATAAATATATAAATCTGAGTCAGTAGAAAGATCTAAGTTAAGATCCCTTAAGCTCTTTTTCTCATATATTCTCTTTTAAGTGTCTTCAATGATTTTTGCAGTGTGGTGTTTTTACCAAAATATAAGATTGTTGTCTTGTTTTGAAGTTAAAATTTTTAGTGCATTAAGCTTGGTGTAACATCTGCCACATTGTGATTGTTGATAATCTTTGGTTGAAAATAGACTGGTTTCATGTGAACAGGTTGAGCTTCAGGCTTTCAAGAGTGAATATACAAATGCACAACTAGAATGTAATGCAGCAGATGAGCGTGCAAAATTATTAGCATCTGAAGTTATTGGTTTAGAGGAGAAGGTACTGATTTCTCTTGGTATGTTTTGCCATTTGTACTTTCGAGGATAAAACATAGTTTTCCCATTTATCTGAGATTTCACTTATTTTGAATTTTTTTAATCTTCATCATGTCGGCATTTTCTTCTACTATCATCTGAAATTAATTGATGTCTAAAATATTATGCGAAACAGACAAAAATGAAAAATTAAGAAATAGGTTGTTATTAATATACCTTCTACCGATTTATTCACCCAACATTCAGAATCATAACAAACGTGGGTAGAATATTACTGATCAAAACCTTTTTCTTGTTGGGATGCATCCCACCTTGAAAAAAATCCACCGAATCTTGAGTTCCAAAATATTCTAGGAACCAGTTGAAATAGCATGGGAAGTTGTGCAATTCCAATAAGAGCCAAACTGACCTGAAACTTACATTTGAATTACTTGCAACACACCATTACCACTCTTTATTAGTTTAGTTAGTTTAGTGAGGGTGTTTGTTGTGAAAGTGGTTGGGTGCACCGGCTTGGTTTTGCACCTTCTTGGTTGTGCATGCTGGCGGATTCTGTTCTAGCAATTGGGTGTTTGGGCCATTGCCTTGCATTGTTCCATACTTATCAATGCCTTGCCACAGTGATATATCTGTGGAGAATGGCATTGTAGCCTCTGGCCCCTGTTTTCCATTTGCTTTGGTTGTGGCCTCAGGTCTAGAAATGATGTCCGTTTGTGGAAGTTTCAATCTCAATTTAAAACAGTGGGTTAAAAACTCTTTTTGCCTGTTTTCCATGTTATCAAATGTCTGTTTTGTTGGCAATCAGTTAATCACATGACTTTGTGTTTAGAGCGGGAAAAATGCATCTTTTCTCTTTGCTTGGATAAAACTATTTGATCCACGGCTATCCATCATAATCTCCAGCCAACCCAGATGTCTTCCAGCCCCATCCGTGTTCAATGTTCTGCTGTTTTTATGTTGTCTGTGTAGTCTGCTCTGCTATCTGCTCTTCCTCTTTGTTCCTTACCCTTTCTATTTGTTGTTTGTGTTGTTATTTTTAAGATTATTTTATTGTTAATGATGAATATGTTGTTAATTTTAAGCAAATGTTTAAGTTTTATATACATGTCTAATATATTATGATACTTAAAATATTACACGATCCACACATATGTAATTGAACTTTAAAAGTTATGTCATACAAGTTTTGAAGATTATTTTTGCGTTTTGCTATCTAATATGTTTTTCCTATATTTACTCTTTGAAAAATTTACACGTAACAATCTACCGATATGTGAATCTTAGAGAACAGAGATGTAAAACCATTCATGAACTTCATCTGAAAAATTGAAAGCTTTTAGGTGAACTGGTATTTGATTTGTCAATAAAGCCTTTGTAATGGAAGGGTAATTCCAATTTTTAGAATTTATAGTTTAATTAACTTTCAATAGAAAGTAAAGTGGACCAGTGCAATGTCAGGGCTTCAAGTCCTAAAAGGTTGACTTGTTCAAAAAAAGAAATTTCCGCATCCATATTTTAACGTGTGCAGAGTGGTTATGTGATGTCTATCCCCCTAATCATGGGGTGCAAACGTCAGTATTCCAATCTGAACTCATGTAGGTAGATTTTTGCATCTATTTGGCAAATATATTAGGTTATAGCTTTAATTTGTTGTGTTCAACAAACATGTCAGGCACTCAGATTAAGGTCCAGTGAGCTAAAGCTCGAGAAGCAGTTGGAAAATGCACAAGCTGAAATTTCTTCATACAGGTACTTTTGAGGTTTTAAATATCATTCAAATGAACTATAGATGGGAAGATTGTGATTTGTGGGATATTCAATCATTGTTTCTGGCAAAAAAGATAGCATTAATGTGAAGGGTATCTGTGTTCGATAGGTGGGACTTGCAATTGAAACTTCTTGTGTTAATGTAATTTTACTCTTGATGATATTGTGGTTGTTAATATCCAAATTTGATGCTATTTTGCCTTAGCTCTGAATATTTGGAATCATTGGAGAAGCTCAAAGCATAGAGTTAGTTAAAAAAAATATTTGAGGTCACTGGTGAAGAGATGAAGTGATGCTAGAGCCAAAAAATGGAAGAAAAGCAAGCGATGCCATCCCTTATCCTTCATTGTCTGTCAAAGCCTTTAAGAAACCTGTTCATACACCACTTTTCATGCATGTTTGGGTAATTGGTCCAGAGTTGATGGAGTGGAATTTATTTCTGAAGAAATAATTTTGAAAATCGTTGCTCATACTTGATTTTTACTCTGACGCTTATGTTTCTTGTATGGAGATTTCTTTTCCTAGCAAAATATTAAAATAAAATTTCCTGCAGTATTGAGAGAATTTATTAAAGTATTTGAGAGAACCCACATTTAATTTTTGGTGGTTGAGAAAGTAACACTTGAAATTACTTTTTACTTCATTTTATTTTGTTTTTGGCCCTAATCCATCATTCGGTTCACAGCCAGACATTGAAGCTTTTATTGTATAGATACTTTTTTCCGAACCTTTTCAAATTACTTTTGATTGATATGTAATCTAGTTAAAATTCTGCAGTTTAGTTTAAATATAATTTTACCTCATTCTGATGGAATATGATTTGATGTCAGCTCCTCATTTTTTTTTGTTGATTCTTGGGCATTTTATAATATTTTGCCTATTTCATTCTGGGGCAATAACTGTTCATAATAAATATTGCAGAAAAAAAATGTCTAGCCTAGATAAAGACCGCCATGATTTGCAGTCCACTATCGATGCTCTACAAGAAGGTAATCAGACTTTAACTGTATTTTATTCTGCATTTTGATTCACACAGATTTTGATGTTTCATTTTAAGTTGTAATTTTTGTTTATTTTTGCCTTCTGTGTTTTGTTTAAGGTTGGTGCCAATAATTATTTGAAGTTTATAAACTAGCAAGGGGAATAGAAAATAGAAACAATTGTTTTTGGATTGTAGATATGACACTTCTCTTTCCCTGTCTCTCTCTCTAGCTTGCACACACACAGATAATGTTCATTCCCCGAATTCCAATAATCTGAGTACTTTGCCTCTAGTCCTTAAGTTTTATATTATTGAAAATAATGCTGATCTTTAGAGTCTGTAGAGACAAATGTTACACAATTACTATTGTCCCTAGTTAGGTTCACTTGGTGGTTAACACTCTATTCTATAAAAGAACTGTTTATCCTTTGTTTTAACTGTGTCACTTTCAAGTCTGATATCCGTAGCTCTATGTGTACTCTTTTGTTTTCTCTAACAGTTGCTTTTGAAACACATTATCTTTTGCATGGGAATTTTAGCGCATGTCTACTTTGATATTTTCAGGACTTAAATTGTTGATGGTTTTTACATTTATTGTTAGTTGAGGAAAAAGAAAAAACCTTACATTGAAAAAAAAGAATATGACTTGAGTAAAACTTGTATACTAGTAGACAACTTAACCTACTGCCAATTATTTTTAGGTTGAAATCTAACATGGTATATCAGAGCTACTCACTTACACCACCTATCTAAAGAGTGAAGGGGTGTATTATGGGCACCCACACCCCTCCTTGTGTGTATCTGTTGTGAATCCAAGCTTTCGAGATAAATATTCTTCGGCGTGAGGGAGAGTGTTGAGGAAAAAGAAAGACCTCACACTGAAAAAGAATATGACTTGAGTAAAACTTATATACTAGTAGACAACTTTACCTTATGCCAATTGGTTTTAAGTTGGAATCTAATATATTTTTTTTCCTGTTATATTTGAAATCTATCATAGTGCATATTGCAGAATTATTTTGATGTTTGTGACTTTTGACTGTTATCTTTTTTTGGATATATGGAGTTAAGTAGATGTATTTGTTGGTCCTTTTCTTTTCATTGGGGGATATCATGTAATTAATTCATTTTGTTCTCTTTGAATCACTTTTTTCTTTTCCTTATGAAGAGAAACTATTGGAGATGTTGTAAAAGATCGTAGTTAACAATTCATTGCTTGAGAAACTATTGGAGATGTGTTAGCAAATTTTGTTTGAGTTAAAATATTATGAACTCAGAAACCCATGTTCTTGCTTTGTCATTGCGCTGATACAGAAAAGAAGGTGCTGCTTTCTAAGATGCGAAAGGGTTCAGCGACTGGAAAGTCTATCGAGAGTCAAACAAGTAAAAGGGATGTTTCCACATCAACAGAGGATTTAGGTTTGTTTGCCTCAGTTAGCACTATTACTTTGTCTGTTCTTGGTATTCCTCATGGTTTTTCAATTTACATATGATGTGTATTTAGCATCAATTGAGCAATTTTGCATACTAATCTTCAACTCAAGCCTGTTTTCTTTCCATTATTCTTAAGTAGGAATAAGAGAATGAAATGCTTAGTATCCACAAATAAAGCATGCTTAAAACAGAAAAAAATATGGTGCTTAGTATCCTTTTTTCTCCCTTTGTGTGATTTGGGTCTCCAAGAATCAAATGTGGTTCTTCACTTACATGGCTCTAAAAGAGGCATGTTGTCAACAACATTAAAATTTGTTTGTTTCTCAGTTATTGACTTATATATCTCTTCTGATTCTTCAGCAAGATCAACTAACGAGTTTGCTTCTTGTTGTGCATGCATTCTTTTTAAAATCCTTGTTGTAGTGGATGGACAAGCAAAGTTATCTTGAATATAGCCTGTTTAAGACCTTTACTAGCATCCTTAGTCCTAGAAGTGTTCATTGGGTTGGATAACATGACGATCCAATCCGAACTAATTCAACCCAAAGAAATGGTGTTGGATTTTCTTTGTGATTTGGTCAAACCAGACCCAATCCAATCTGACTTTATATCCTACAAATTGGTTGACAAGTTTTGTATATTGAACTTGAAACTCAACCTAATTCAACCAAAATTATTAAATAATAATAATGTAGTTATTATTCATTTTACTTCATTATTCTATTAATTAAATGTGCATTTTTGAAGTATTAAATTATTTATTCAAATATTAAAATAATATAGTCTATTTAAAAAAACCATTCTAAAAATCTAACAAAATGTTTTGAAATTTCAAATTTTAGCAAAAAAATATTCAAAACCTAAGGGATCTAGCCTAATCAAAAGAGGGTTGAATTGGGTCTAATAAGGAATTTGAGAAACCCAACCCTATAAGATTTTTTGTGTGGACTGAATGATGAGTTTATTATGACCCAACTCGACCCATTTACACCCCTCTTTAGTCCATTGTAAAAAAAAATTATTAGCAATTTCAACAATCATTTTTGCTTGAAAAATCATCACATATGTGTTTGCACAATATCTCCCCTACAAACTCACAAAGTTGTTAGTCTCATTTAGCCATCTTTAAGTCCAAATCTATATCAACAATGAATATATCTTGAGGATCATAACTAGACACTTTGTAGACAGAAGTAGGGGTGTTCATGTATGTACAAAGAATGAAAGAAACATTAATACTTGAATAAAAATGTACTCCTATTGTAAAAAGGTACCTATGATTCTTGAATCCTTTGTAGCCCTCGAAGTCATTCACTTCCAAATTAATTATGTGATTCCATTCTTCAAATATTTGAATGCTAGGTTAGTCTCAAATTCTTCTTATAAGGTCATGCTTGAAATCTAATCTTCAAAAAGGTACTTATAAGGATATGTGAGCTAACATCTCAGGAAACTTCTTAATATGCCACAAGCAAAGGTGTTGATGTGTTTATAGAAATACTTCTGCTGCAGTAGCTCCAATTGTTAAATCTACTCATTGCCAATGACCAAGTATGAAACAACCATGTAAAAAGAGTTATCTGACTCATCTTGTAATAAGGAACAACCAAACAAAATTGTCTGATTGTTATAGGAACTTGGCTATTATGGGGTGCCCAAGTGTCACATCAAGTAGTATGAGATGTTGGTTGAGCGTTTTAAGTATTTGGTTCCCCCCCTTCAATAGTTGGCTTTATAGGGTGGGTTTTCCAAATGCTTGGGTACTTATCAATTGGTATCAGAACAAATTGTCGATGTACTGGAAAGTATGAAGGGTTTTGGCCAATGAGGGAGTTGAGTGAAAGCCATCAAGATGTTGACTCTTAAGTGGGGTGCTAGGATGGGAACTTGGGTATTATGGGGTGCACATGATCCACATTCAGTAGTATTGGATGCTAAGTGAAGTATTTAAAGTATTTGGTTCTTCCTCCATAATGGCTAACTTTTGAGGGTGAGATCTTCAAGTGCTTGGGTACTTATCAGATAGTGATTATTCAATTCAAAATGGGACAAATGGAATACTAATTTTACTGGTTTTATATGGTGTATAAAAAGTTATAGCCTCTCTAGATTCTTGGTAAGCTACCATTTGAGACTCATCATCACATTGGATTGCATAAAAAAGTAGGATTTTCAACTTGTTTTTGCTTACGATAATTGAAAACAAGTTCAACATCTGCAATATATAATTTTTTCTTTCATAGATTTCCTTATCAGAGAAAGATGAGCCACCATTGTTCAAAATAGTAGCAACTTTCTGTATGGTAATCCTTCCTCAATTTTTTCCACCAGATATTTTGCAGCAACAATCATCTTAGGAAACCTCATATAGCATACTTTTGGGGCTAATCATGGCATGATTATGATCCTTGTCGAATGATTTAATCAGTCAATTGCTTTCTATCTGGCCTGTTGAATGTAAGCCAAGTTTGACAACCTTTTCAAAAAGCTGAGCACTTTTTTTTTATCTGACATATTATCCTGATTTCTCCATCCACACAACTTTTTACTTTATATTGAGCTCTACTACAAGTCTACAAAATACCTAGACCACGGTTGTTGCTTTACTTGATCAAACACATATACCAAACCATTTTTCTTGGTAATTGATTTGTAAAATTTTCTCACCTTTTCAATGGACTCAAACTCCATCTTTTCAAAATTTGAAGAATCTGGCTGTATAACTTCTTCGGAAGTTCCTGTATCTGTAGGCATAACATCAATGGCTTCAATTTCTTGTCTTGTACAATTATCAAATATTCTGTTATCATAATAAGAACTTGTGAAAATATATTTCTCGAGTTATTAGTTATTTAAAAATATAAAAAATAAAGAGTGTTTCAGAATCATATATCATATCAGGCATGAACATCGTAAATTGGAGTATTTTATAAAGCATCAGTAAGTAATTGAGACATGGTGCCAACATTTAGTTAAAATTATAAAATGCTAAATTGTGTATAAGTGCTACTATGAAATATGATATTAGCCGTGACAGCAGTGTGGTGAGCTGTAACCACATTAGTGGTAAACAAGTATGACCTGTCACATTGCTCAGCTTGAAGGGAAAGAAAAAGGTAGGAAGCGGAAAACTAAGTTCGCGTGCTTCATCACAAGTAACATTTTAAGTACTACAAGGTCCAAGTTGAAAGGAACTCATTATATTTGTTCTTGCACTAAGTGTAACCCTCCTTTTATATATATTAGCAAAAGGAGAACACGAGAAGGATGATAGGACCAGTTGAGACTAGGAGAACCTGCATCTAGGTATAGACTTTTCAGACCACATAAAAAAATAGCTTTATAAAGCTTTACACGACTATTTTTCTGGCAACTGATACAACTCGTCTTTTCTCAACAGTATCTCACTGACAGTAGACACAACTAGTCTTTTCTTAACAATCTAAAATCATATTCTTTTATATAACTTATTGCAAGAATGTCTTGCACGTGTAATGTAACCAACATCTGGTATCATATCTTTCCAGCATATATAAACATGTATTCTTATATTTTTACGGCCAATGTAACATTTGTTGAGTATTTGCTCTTATTTGGTTAAAGTCTCGAAAGATAAATAAGTTTTTTTCTTTTGGATCGTATGCTCCTCATCATTCAAGGATTTTTATTTGACTCTTGAGTTATGACTGGCTGGCAACTGATACTTGATTAAAGTACTCGCTATTACTTTTAGTATTTTACTGGTTTAGTATCTTGTTATGCTTATATATCAATATCTAATGCAGCAAGTGAAGATCCGGCTTCTAACTCTTCTAACCCAGAAATCAATGATAATGCTGCCGAGGCCTCTAGTTCTTCCTTAGTTCCTGACACTAGACGCTCATCTATTGGCGTTTCTCCTGTTAATATTCCCCATGATCAGATGAGAATGATTGAGAACATTAATGCACTTATTTCTGAGGTAGGTTCGGTCTGTAGAGAATTCGGTGGGTGGTATATACCCCACCTCTTGTTTCTTTTTACTATTTTGGAGAATTTCTTTTGTCACCCATCTTGATTTCCATATTTTATGAGAAGTGTGAAATTGTTATCAAACAAGCCCACATATTCACCTGTCTACCTTTTGCTATGTAGCTGGCGTTAGAGAAAGAAGAATTGATAAAAGCCTTGACATCAGAATCATCGGAGTGTTCCAGGATGAAGGTAATTCAATTAGAATGCATTATATTAAATGTGGAAAAAATATTTTTAAAGGCATATGAGATGTAATATGTGGAAGAATTTATTTCACTTATTTAAAATACTTGTAGCCTTATAATCAAACTGCTAGCATCCTAAATCTAAATGATAAACGACATCCTTAGAATTTGAAGCATAACAATTCCTGAAAACTAAATTATTTGAATTCAAATTACAGATTTAGGCATATGTTTGCAACACTAATAAAAATGTGGGAGCTGCCTCTCAAAAGTCTGTTAAATTTTAGAAAATTCTCTTGCTTTAGTATGTCGCATTCTGATCTGTTTTGCCATTTTGGTTGTCTTAGTCTAACCTTGTAATATATGCTGTTTATTTTCCTGATTGAAGGAAATAAACAAGGAGTTATCCCGAAAACTAGAGGTTCAGACACAAAGATTAGAGCTTTTGACTGCTCAAAGCATGGTCAATGAAAATATTTCTACTAAGCAACCAGATTCCCGCGCTATGTATGAGAACACCCAATATGCAGATGAGGGTGACGAGGTAACCTATGTTCATTTTTCTTTAGCTTGCTTATGTGAACTTATTATCATCTGCATGTCTAGTACACGTCATTTATACATCCTCGTGCTTCTTTTGAAGTCTTGATGACGAATCCCAGCATACTATTATGTAATTGAAAGCTTCACTACGTGTGAGTAGTGCAAGTATCTAGATGAACATTAGAGACCTGGGTTATGTTGTTAGGTTGAAGTAGTGGGTGTGTGCTAAAACCATATCAAGTAGTTAAGACTATAGAGATTAGAAAACTTGATAATAGAAAAATGGGAATTGATATCTCTTTTTTCTGGTACTAGGTTGTGGAAAGGGTGTTGGGATGGATTATGAAGCTGTTTCCTGGTGGACCTTCAAGGCGGAGAACCAGCAAACTTCTTTGATTGGATTTACGTTGGTCTTGTATTTGTTGTCACCAAAGTCTTACTCAACTGTTAGGATGGATCATGAAGCTGTTTCCCAGTTGCCACCAAGGTAAAGAATCAGCACATTTCAACCCAGATCCATGAGTAACATGTCGACAAAAGTCTACCGAGTTGCTTTTTGTTCTTGTAACCTCCTCAACAGAGTGGAGATCGTGATCTGTAAATTTTGAGTGAATTATACAACAAATTCTTGAAAAGAATTGACTTTTTCTTCTGAGCTGCTGCCTTATTGATCGGTGGTGAATCCGGCTGCAATTATTTTGGAAGATAGCAATAAAATCTGTTGTGCCGTTTTATCTCTTTGATTAAATTCCAATTTTTGTGGGTATAATAGTTGGGTATGAAAGAGACTGTGCCAAGAAGCTTAGTGAGAGAGACAGATCAGTTGTTAGAGAAAAGTATGAGATGTGAGAACATTTGTTGAATGTATATGCTAGATAGAAGTGCAAACAGAAGATTATTATATTGACATATAATTGGACTCTGTATTTTTCAGTGCTTCGCATCACTTATGATCATAATATAGTGAACTACATTACTAGTAGTTATTTGAATGGGAAGAGTTTCACAAGTTTGTGTTGTGCGATATTAGGCGTGTTATTGCTTCAATAGTTTCAGTTGAAATGTCTAAATTACCACCAAACATCGAGTATTCAACCCTTCAAAACTGTCATGTATCTATGTAGTATTATTGTATTATAGAGCTGGATATATTGATAAATCCAGTAAACTGTTCTGTAAAATCTCTGGGTTATACGGGCTTATTTGTACACGTAATAATATAATTAATTAAATAATTTTGATATATTTTAAAAAATTTCCTATTTCAAATAAAATGTACATTAAACGTCAAATTACACAAGAATATAAGAGTTCTAATAACCTCCTAACATCGAGGATTCAACCCTTAAAACTTTGTCATGTATCTATGTACTATACATCTGAGTATAGTGATAAATTCAGAAAACTGTCATGGGTTATACGGACTCATCGGTACATGCAATAATATAATTAAAAATAATTTGATATATTTTTAAAAAATTCCTATTTCAAATAAATGTACATTAAACGTTAAATTACACAAGAATATAAGATAGTTCTAAAATTATCATTTAAAAAAATGTTAATAAAACAACTAAATTTTGTAGATAAGGATATTCCGTTAAATTTTACAATAGATAAAAACTTGAAAATTGTACAAAATCGAACAAGTAAGGCCAACAATTTGAGTATCTGAATAAAAAGACGAGAGATTAATAAAATAACTAAATCTTAGAAAGAACACTACCGATATTAAATTTTTAAGATTAGAAATTATGGTGCAAAAGATAGATTTATAAGACTAATCATCCAATAAATAAAAATTTACAAATTAAGATACTATCAAAAGTGATGGTTGAAAAATAGTACTAACCAAATTTGACTTTAAAATTCACGATTTAAATCGAAAAGACTGGAAGTTAATAATATTGCATATATAAAAAATAGTAAACTAACTATGCTTGAATGAGTTGAATTTTTCAATGGAAAGCGAATTTAGAAAGCCTCTTTCAAAATGTTGGAGGTGATTTCAGAAATCTAATATAAAAATTGGATGTAAATTAAAGTAATATAAGGAAAAGAAGCGTGACCACCATTATTATTGAACTGAACATGATGAGTTGTAATATTAACCTTTTTTTTCTGAATATTTAATGTCTTAATATTAACCTTTTTTTTCTGAATATTTAATGTCTTAATACTAACCTTTTTTTTCTGGAAATCTAATGTTTTAAGTTGTAATATTCACTCTTTTTATACTGGATGCTGCAAATTGGCTTATTCTTTCTCTACCTCCATCATCTCCACATACACTCCTATAGATATAAAAGAATACTAAAATACTCATAAGTGCAACCAGACCACATTTGTCTTTTCACATATTATGGGGTGCATGTAGAAGCCATGGACGTGGAGAAAGAATGACCCATCAAACTTACTATAAGTCCAAGTTTTAGGTAGTGTTTCTATTTTATAGGGTTATTTTTCCTGCACTTCTCTCATTTCTTCCTACACCTCCAACAAAGAATCAAAATTACCAAACTATCCTTGCATCCCATTTTTTCAAGTTAGTTTTCTTTTCGAATTATGTAATTCGGAAAAGATTTCCTATTATACAATCCGGAAGTTATATTGATGACTGCACAATTTGAAAGTCATTTTTAGATTAAAAAATAATTTCTAAATTATGTAATTTGGAAGTCATTTTCGGATTCAAAAATAACTTCCAGATTGTGTAATCCAGAAGAAAAAATTTGTTGTTTAGACATGATTTTCGGATTGTACAATCCGAAAGCTTGATTAAAAAAATTTGTCTTTTGGATTGTACAATCCAAAAGTCAAAAAAATGATTTCAGAATTCTACAATCTAGAATACACTTTTACCTCCCGGATTCTATAATCCGAAAGTCAATCCGGAAATAAAATCCACTATCACGAGGATATTTTTGGTATTTTCAAAATGTTGGGAGTGTATGAAGAAAATAGAGGGGTGCAGGAAGAATTCCCTTATTATGAAGTATAATTTTAATATATTATTAGCTTAAATTATTTTTTAAATAAATAAATAATTAATAAAAGTTTTGTAGCACCTTGATATGTTTTAACAACCCATTCATTTTCATGATTTTTTTATGTATTAATTTTTTCCTTATTAACTGAATTTTTTAAATAAACATTAAAAAGAATTTTCTAGCACCTTAATATGTTTTAACAACCTACTAATTTTTAAAAAATTTATCTAAATTAATTTTTTCCTATTTTCTTAATTTGTTGTTTTCCATAAAAATTCTAATATTTAAATTTTCAATTCATTAACCATAAATTAGTCTAGATAATGTTATCTAGAGTCGTTTAAAGGCCTAAGCAGGTAAAGTCTTTTGTTTAGGTCCATTAAAAAAGGTTTCCAACAAATATTTTTAGTATTAATATACTTCTATTAAATTAATTATAAAATTATGTTAAAAAATAAAATTTAATTAAAATATTATGAGTGACTATTAATTTTTATTGGTATTAAAATTATATTTAATGAATTAATAACTTTTTTTTAATAAATCATACTTTTGTTTAGGAAAAAATTTATTAGTTAATATTAATATCTAAAGAAACTCAAGAGGTTTTTTATCTATATTTTCTTACTAATCAATTATTATTTTTATTTTATTATTTTCTTTCTCCATGACTTTTCTTTTCCAATTTAATTCCAAAGAAGTTTTGACTTTTTTTTAACAAATTTGTAATCTCCAATTATTTTTTTCAAAATCAGAGTTCACAACTATGATTTGGAGAGCAAGATGAGTATTTCTATCCGATCAACTTCAGTTTTAGGTAAGTTTTGTCTCTCTTTATGTTCCCTCTTCTTTTGTTCCTTTGTTTTCGAGGATGAAACTTGTATGTTCCAATTGGACCTTCTAAGAGAATCATTAGACACTCGCTTGATGTGTTATGAGAATATCATTTGATGTGATGATATATACATATATGTGTGCCTTATGAATTGTGAAGTATTCTATTAAATGGTTTATAAATGATAAAAATTTTAGCTCACCCTTTGTTTAAATTATTTCTATAAACTGGTATTAATTTTACATGGGAACAGAAAATATTCTAGGAACAGAGTCTTAGAGAAAGTAATCAAATTGAGAAATAGAGAAAGATAAATATTTTAATTGATTGTGATCAACATGATACATGTTAAAGTTTGTATATATAATTTTCCTAAGTAAAAGAATTTATTTTGAAAAACATGTATTGACATCCATGTGTACACACAAGTATTTGTACGCCAATGTAGTTTAGATTTTTTTAGCATGTTATCATGTTACATCAACCTCAAATCCTAATCAATTGCATGATTGATCTTCAAAATAACTTTTTTAATTATTTTATTAATGATTAATCTAAAAAATAAACTGTGCAGGTTTACGAAAAAGTTAAAATTTGAAAATTAAATTAAAACACTTACAATAGAAGAGAAAGAAACTTGAGAATTCAAGATACTACGAGTCTATGAAGGAATTTATTTTCTTGAGAATTAGAATCAAAAGTTTTATTATCTTAACTCATTCTTCTTTATATACTTATCTTTATTAATGTTTTATATATTATAATTTTTTATTTCATTAAAAATATATAGATATGACAACTAGAAAATATGAATTAGACTACTTAAAATTTGAGTTAGAAAAATTCAAGTTTTATCTGCATCACAAAAAGAAAATATATTATCTATTAAAAAAATATTAAATAAATTTAATTACAATAATTTAATAAATAATTTTATATTATAAAAAAATCAAAAGATAAATTTTATTATAATACATTTTCCATAAATTGTCTTAACACTAAATAAAAGATGTCACATTTTTAAATTTGTTTTATTTCTTCCAAACTCATAAGCTGACCTTAATATTATCTAAATTTGATGATGACAGTTTTATGATTAAATAAAAAAGTTCTAAAACAATCTAAAAAGCCGAATAACTGCATCATGTATAAAAGCCAAATGAAAAAAAAAACCCTACTTTATTAATTGAACAATCATATATTATGTTGTAGAGCAATAACAAAAACAGATTACCAGTAAAAATTGTGAAATTAAATAAGAACTCTACTATAGTCACTATTAAGATTGAGAAAATATATTTATCTACAAATAAAAAAGTTACACAAATTTATAAAAACCCATTCAATAAAATAATTTATTGAAATTTTATAATTTTGAATACGAGCCTTTTTTTTAATCTCTTAAAATTTTAATTATCACCGAATTTTGTTATACTTTCTTACAAATAAAAAAACTCTGAATAGTTTTAATGGAATATCATATTTTGTTAATATTTTAAAATCTTTATTGAATTTATAAAACTTTTGATTTATAAAAAAAGTCTTTAAAAATATTTAAAATTCCAATTAAATATACTCTTATGATGTATCATATATCTATTGTGTATGTATACATATTTAAAAAACTACCTACTATTCCGAATAATAATACTATTTAATGTAACTTGTATTCAAACAAGGTTCTTATATGAATCACCACCATTGCCATTGTATCCTGGTCATCACAGAAATAACTTCTCTAATTCCACTATAAAAAAATACTTTAATATTTAATAACTAAATTATAATAATATAAAAAGATTATTTATGAGTTAAATAAAATTTCGAAATAATTATATTATTGGTTGTTTGGTAGAGACCTAAGTAATTTTCTTATATTTATTTTTAGTTAATTAAATTATTTTTTCGCGGCATCTTAGACGAGGGAGTTTTATTTCTGCATTTCTACAATTTTATATGAGGAATAAGATAAAATTATCTCATCATTATTATATATTGTTAACTTTTTTATTTTGTTGTCGTTATCATTTATTATCATTACTATTAAGAATAAAAAAATTCAAAAAAAAAATATAAAAAAATAATAAAAAATATATTCAATCCAGATGGTACAATTTAAAATTTTTCTTTCTAAATTATATAAACTAGATAATTTTTTTTAATTGTATAATTTATAGGTAACTTTTAGATTATATAATTAAAAAATTATATTCAATATAAAAATTAATTTGATTTTTAATTATATAATCTAAATTTTAATTTACTGAATAAAATTTAGAAACTAATTTTGACCTTTTAGATTATCTTATTGGAATCAGCGAAAGAAACTTCCGTTAAGTGAAGGTATTAGGTAAAATAATCAATTGAACCAAAATTAAAAAATTAGGCAAAATGTAAACATACTTAAAAGAGTGTAGGGTACTAAAAAATGAAAAAGAAAATCTATTTTCTAAGTATTATAGATCTCTCCGTACACGTAAATGTGTGCCATCTCCCATCATTATCACCACGCTTATAGCACTGATTGAAAAATTAAATTGAAAATCTTTCAAATTTTTATACTATTGACTTCCCCATTTTAAAATAACTGAAATTTAAAGTTTTGAAAAGAACTTTAAATTTACTGTTTTGTTAGTTTTTAATAAAATTTTAATTTATTTTAGATAAATTATATCAATATTTATATTTGTAATAGCTAAGAATAATACATTTATTGAAAAAATAAAATTGCTTTAGTAAAATTATTTCAACAAATAACATTTATTATTTTTTGTAAAAAAACTCAAACTACAATCATCTTAAAATAGAAAAGGTCACTTTAATAAAATGAAGAGAAATTGTTAGATATTTGTTTGTACGTGGCATGTTGGGGCCACATCATTATGAACTAGTGGAGCAGAAGCTACAACAATGCACATTCTAAGTTAGCTTTGTCACTCATCAAATCTCAGTTCTTCCACTTCAACTCAACTATGTCTACCTTATCTCTCCATGCCAACTTCTCTTCTCTACCAATTTCCCTCACCGTTCGTTCTTCTTCATCCAAAGGTACCACCCTCCATAACAACCCTTCAATTCCTCTTCCTCTGCATGCACATATACTTTGTTTCTCTTCTCACCCATCTTTTGTTTCCTTTACTTCCATTCTGGGAAGCAGATGCAGATAGTTCTTTGAGAAAGGACTGGAGGAAAAAGTCCAAACCTATCCCACCAGGTGGCATCTACCCAGCAAAAGATCATTGCAGGTATATATAATTACATACTTTGTGTTTGTGTGTATGTGTTAGTTACCCCATTTTGTTCAGGGTATGTATTTGAAAGAGTAAAGAATTTTACACAGAATTTAAGCACAAATCATTATGTATAATGATAAATGAGTGACTTTTACAATAATTATCTTAAAAGTCAGATTAACGGATGATTTCTGATTAACAGACTATTATATATAACTCTTTTATTTTTTGTACATATTCTAGTTGCTACTTAATTTTCTATTTTATTAGTTCTCATGGTTTGGTTTTTGTTATTTTTTTTTCTTTTGGGACAGTCGTTGTGGGTTGTGTGATACATATTACATTGCCCATGTCAAGAATGCATGTGCTTTCTTGGGAGATGGAATGTCTAGGATTGAGGTAAGTCTCTTTCTTTCCTCTATTGCTTATATATTATTATACACCTGCAATGCATAAGCTAGGTGGCACCCTTTGTTTTATTTTTGCTTTGGTGATTGAACTTCAAATTATGTAGGCCTGATTTGAATGTTAGCTAAGTACTTTTATGCTCTGCTTCTTATTGGAAAATTTAGGGCTGATATAATTAAATCCAGAATTTTAGTCTTGGAAAAATATTTTTCCTAAATAAAGTTGCTTCTGTGCTCCCAATTGTTTTCCCTTCCAGAGACTGGAACCTGTTGTTCATGGTAGAGGAAGGAAAACTGATAACTTGGATGAGACCTACTTAGGAGTCTATGAGGAACTTTTATATGCTCGGAAACTTCTCCCTGTAAAAGGTATTTCTTCTGAGTTGAAAACAGAATATTCTTTCTCTTGTTTGTATGCGTTTGGTACTTGCGCATTCATCTGAGTTTGTTGCCTTATCAGTTTTCAGGGTCTTCGAGACAGTGTATTTCTCGTGCAAAATTATCTCATTCTCAGAGTTGAAACAGTATCATTATATTGTGCCGATAAACAATTTTTGGAAATTACTCTATCCATTTTTGAGAGGGGGCTCTGATTCATTTTTCATATTTTAAGATGCGTTATTTCTAATTGACTTTCTGATATGTGGTTTTGGTGGCTAATCCTAAATTGCTACCGATTTACAGTAATCAAGGTTCTGTTTGTGGCTAATTACTTTGAAGTTGTTTTTAGTATTGCTATTTAAGATTTTTTATCGCTTGTAGTTTGCATGGATTTCAGTTTGGGTTCCTCAACTTGATGGTTACCTTTTTAATATGAAGCTTTTACAGGTTAAGATCTAATGATTTCCATTCATTTCTGCGTTTGATGTGGTAATTTTGAGGTCTAAGGAATATGATGAGAATTGGACTAGATAAACAAGGAATTTTCTCTGATATTTTTTGTCAGTTGAGGTTTCAGACACAGGACAACAATTGGACATAAAAGTTTTCTTTACTTGTAAAATGATATTTTGGTCCTTGGAGATGGGTCTCTCTCGCAATTTTGTCCCTGATTAAATTATGCATACGTTTAGTCCTTTAGTTATTCAAATTCATTATGTCGTTGACCTTAAAAGAAATAGTAAATAAGGTCGTGTGAAACAAATTTGTGTAATTGAAGAACTGAATCGTAATGTAAATTAAATAAAGGGTCTAAATTATTGCATAATTTGGTGACCAATTTGATGAATGCTGATTTTATATTTTATGCTGCTCTGGAAAACCAAGAAGTCATGACTCATGAGGATGTTTATCTTTACATTTTATAGAAGGACAGTTACCTTATTTTTGCTGTGTTCCTTATTGATAGTAAACCACCTAATTTGCACAATTTTGGAAGCCAATATTAGATAATTGTACATACAAGGGTTTTCAGTCATTAATATTAAAGTTGATCAATTTGACTAGGTTTCTAGACAGGGATAATGGTGAGTTTAACTAGGTTTCTGGACTAAGTTTTACATATACAATTTTTTCTGTTTATAGGAGCTCAATGGACTGGTATAGTAACAACCATTGCAATAGAGATGCTTAAATCAGGCATGGTGGAGGCTGTCATTTGTGTACAAAGGTAATAGAACATAACTGCAATTGTGGATGGTAAATAAGATGGTAATTTTTTTTATGGCTGAAACTGACATTTTCTTTGTTAATGCTTTGACGAAACTTTGTTTATTACAGTGATCCTGATGACAGATTCGCTCCAAGACCTGTTTTAGCAAGGTCTGCATTTTCTTAATGTCAAGTGGACCTAAGTTCATTTCCATCATGATATTATTTTTTTTCTTTTTAAAACACACTTTGTTTATTTCCTCAAATTTCTTGTAGGACACCTGAAGAAGTGTTGGCTGCTAAAGGTGTCAAACCAACATTATCACCTAACCTCAATACCCTCGCCCTTGTTGAGGTGTGCAAAATATCTTTTCATTGGAGAATTTGTCATGATCTAGGACAAATCTTTTCCATTTCATATTGTACCGAATTATTTATGTAAATCAACTTATCTATAAATATGAAAAAGCTTCTGAAAAAGTCATTATTCAAATGGATCTAGGCTAGAAAATGAATTGGAATGCAGTTCTACGGAATGAAATATGTTGATATAATAATGCTAAACACTATATGGGAATGAGAACCGTGGGCATTTTGACCTTTATTCTTCAAAATATGAGATATTGAGAGATACAAATAAGAAAAGTATTAAGGATCTTCTCTGTGAGATTCAGTTGTTTTGGCATTCTGTATGAGCTGTGGAAACAAAATGATTACATCCAGTATATTTTCCTCATTCTGTGCACCTTGGTCATGGAGAGAATTGAATCCATTCTATTGTTTTGAGACCATTACATTTAATTTCAAGACTGGTCTTTTAGAATTCAATTTCTCCTTTTCCATTTTACTGTTCTTCCTGTATTTGTTCATTTGGCATATTGCCCTAGAGCATCTGGTTTCATAAAAACTTATTCTTTGCTTTGAACTGGATATATTTGATGACTTATATTTCTGTCTCTTAGATGTTGAGAGAGATCTGTAAACTAGTTGTTGATTCAAGACTGTCTTAGATGTATAAAAGGAAATTTTAACCTCTTGAAAGTTCAATGAAACTTATATCTTAGTTTTTCTCATGATACAAATAAAAGACAACCTGTCAACTGCCCATGATATTTTTTGCATATAGCTTATTTGCTTCCTTAATTTCAGCTGTCATAAGATTTATCGGATTTATTCTTCAGAGGAAACCTTTTATATTCATAGTTATTCTTTCTGAATTTTCATTATGGATAGGCTGCTGGTGTCAAGCGTCTTCTTTTCTGTGGTGTAGGTTGCCAGGTGCAAGGTATCACTTTTATAAAGATGTATTTTTTGCAAATTTTCATCATTTTCTCCATCGTGACTTGTAATGTTGTAATGCAGAATAATTTCTTCGATTGCAGCCTTAAGATCTGTGGAGCATCACTTAAATTTGGATAAGCTGTATGTTTTAGGCACAAATTGTGGTATGGAAAAGGTCTAGTGTTTTGCTACAAGCCTTTTGAATAATTTGTTGAATATTTATAAAATCAGTAATATCAGTAATTTCTTAATGGATCAGTTTAATTTTGTGAAGTCTTGCTTGAAAAAAATGGACTTGTACTAAAGTTTTCTTTCCTGCAGTGGACAATGGTACTAGGGAAGGGCTGGATAAGTTTCTAAAAGCTGCGAGTGAATCACCAGAAACAGTTCTACATTATGAGTTTATGCAAGATTACAAGGTTTTTAGCTGAAAAATCCTTTCTGGTTTGGAGCAGTTATGGACAAATAAACGTTTTGGTTCTGCAGTGAAAAATAAATTGATAATTTATGATAGTAGAATCACCAATTGATTTATTTAGAATGGTGCTTTATCATGACATCTTTCTGTATTACCAAGTTTATTTTATGTTCCTAAGCTGCTTTTTCAAACATTCTGGCAGGTTCACTTGAAGCATTTGGATGGTCATATAGAAGAGGTATACAATATCCCTTTTTTTTACTTTGTTCATGGGTTTCTCAAGCATGAAACTTTGTTCAGTTTCAAAATTTGCCCTGTACAGGTTCCTTATTTCTGTCTGCCAGCAAATGATTTAGTTGATGTTATTGCCCCATCTTGTTACAGGTAATTGTTATTTTACTTTGTCTAATGTGATGGCTTGAAATTTATAATTGAAATCATGAGTTTGTATAAACTTCATAATTTCTTATTTGTTCTTTCATTATATGTCGCACTAAGTTGTCAAAATTGATTTTTTTCCCTGCAGCTGTTTTGACTATACAAATGCTTTAGCTGTAAGTCCTTATTTGCTTGATATCTTGTCTTTTTGACATGCATATTTTACTTGAACTTAGGAGGATTGTGTTAATTGCTTCTAAGTGTTTGTAAAGTTGTCTGCAAAGTTCAAACTATTCACTTACCAAATTCTTTCACCATATATTGTTTAATCACTTCCCATGATGCTAAAATGTTTTAACTTTTTTCTTGATTGCAAAATATTATGTCAAACTTGGTTTTGGTTAATTATTCCTTACATATTAAGACATAATAACTTGTCATCTATATTAAGACATAATAAACTTGATTAATTATTCAGTTGGTATTAGGCATTATATATGTAACTACTTTTATAGTTTCACTTGCTTACATGCTCCCCTTTAATACCTAAATATGATCTGAAATTGCATTTTAAGATGGCAATATATTATATTTTATCTCTGCATTTATTTTGTTATATTGTAGGATAGACTTGAAAAGAATATTTTGTATGATCTCACTTCTCTTCTTTCTTTAAAATCCAAATGCATTTTTTATCCTCTTGTAAGAATCAAGTTTTCATGCTTGATACACCCTCATTTTGATCTTGTTAATATATGTAACAAAAAACTCCAAGAAAACAGCTTCCACTTACTTTCTAGTTTTTGTGAGTGTATGTGTATGTACTTGAGTGTGAAATATGAAGAACTGTTGTTTATTGCCAATTTTGCCAAGTGATATGTCCTTATTAGAGTTGTTTGTTTTGCTTGATGTTCACACTGTTTGCCCATCTTTTTACATGTTAGACACTTTTATTAGACAGTATAAACATAAATTTCAGGACATGGTAGTTGGATATATGGGTGTGCCAAAATATTCTGGAATCAGCATGCCACAACATCCACAATATGTTACTGTCAGGTAACACGATGGACTAAAAAATGCTAGTGTCTCTTTTTATGCACAATATCATTTAGTCTATATACGCTGTTTATATATCATAAATGTTTATTGGCCAAATCATGCATTACTGTTTCTTGAAGGGTTGCTTTTCAGAAGGTTGAGCCTTGTATATTTCTCTTGATCTGACAGGAATGAACGTGGAAGAGAGATGTTGAGTCTAGTGGAGAACTTACTAGAGATTACTCCAACAATTAGTGCCGTAAATACTTTTCCATTTAAGCATATTATTTTTATATTAAAATAAAGAAGAATATGATTTTTCCATTTGATTCAGGGTGATAGGCGACCATTTGTCATGGAGACTGTTAAGGCTGATGATGAAGCTAAGTTAGGTATATAACATGTGCTTTGTGACAAAATTGGATTTTATGGATTCATCTATTCATAATAGAATATGACAGTTATTATATTATCTTAGGCTTAGAGTTTCCCTTCTCTGTTTTGATCAGTACTACTGTATATAGTTTCGGAGTTGATTACTTTCTTTGAAATTCTTGATCAGGAAGAGGTCCATCTCAACCTGCCCCAAAATTTGTTGGAAATCTGCTGGCTTTTATACTCAACCTGGTAAAAGATTCATAGCAGTTTATCCATTTATACATGCATATTGTGCACGACATAATATTTTTGGCTCTGGCTTTTATGTTCAGATTGGTCCTAAGGGACTCGAATTTGCACGTTATTCACTTGATTATCATACCATTCGCAACTATCTTCACGTGAATCGTTTTTGGGGCAAGGAAAGGTATGTAGGCTATTGTGAGACCTAATTAATATAACTAGTGTAATTTGATCACAATGTGCAGATTCTTTCTGAATACTATATAATTAGAACAGATTTGATAACCTTTACAGATTGTATTAGATTTTAGTTTCTTTATTAGCTTAGGATAGATAATAGCTATAGCCTATGTATAACATATTCTTTTTGTACTGCAAAATTATCAAATAATATCCAGAATTGTACTAAAATTCATTATAAATGTTGGTACCAGAGTTCCTTGTCTAGAAGACTCTGCTTCTGCTAGCCCCCTCACTTTTATCATGGCATAGTAATCATCAACTAATACAAGTGCATAGTAATTTCCACCCAAACTCTTTCTTCTAGATGGTCCAAAAAGATCCATATGAACAAGTTTTAAAGATTTTTCAGTAGAAAGAAATTTCTTTGATCTAAGAGAGATTTTGGTTTGTTTTCCCTTATGATAAACATAGCAAACTTTATCTTTTTCAAATATAAGTTTAGATGGTCCAATTACTAGCTCCTTAGAGACAAGTTTACTTAGATGTGGCATGTCAATATGTGCAACTCTTCAATGCCAAAGCCATGGACCCTCTTCCTTGGATATCAAACATGAAACATGACAAGAAGATGGTTGATCAAAATCTATTATGTATATGGTTTGTCTTCTCTTACCAATAAACCTAATTTTATTTGTATGTTAATTGCAAATCAAGCAATGATTTACCTCAAATGTAGCTTTCAAAACTTGATTGTACAACTAGCAAATATTTTGGAGATTATGCTTCAGTCCTTGAACCAACAATACATTTTCTATCAAAATTGAAAAAGTGCTTCTAACAGTTAAGAATGGAAAATATGGAAAAAATGTTTTGGAGAACTTAGTTATCTCTTAGCTGGTTCATTCATTTATATGAGTTCTTACATCCAGTAAAATACAACAAAATATGATCTACACATGGGTGTCAGATAGGTAATACAAAAGATGATTTAACCTATATATAAATTGAATTTGAGGTCCTCTCAAGGACTTAGTCAAATGAAAATATATGCAAGTTAATCATTGGAGTAGACAAATTTCGTGCAAATTTCCTTGGACAACTTCTGCTAAACAAAATGACAACCATTTCTATATGTTTGGTTCTCTCCTGAAATATAGGATTGGAAATGATGTGAGTAAGTTGCCTGGTTGTCACAGAACATGCTCATTTGTTATTTCTCACAAAATTTCAGCACTTGAAGGATTTGTTTTATCCACACAAGTTCACAAGTGAGGGATGTCATCGCTGTATATTTTGCTTCAATACTAAATCGAGCAATCAAATTATGTATCTTGCTTTTCCAAGGAATAATATTGCCTCCAATGAAAAATACAATATTCTATAAGAGATTCTGCCCAATCAGTATTACAATACACAATATTTGAGTATTTCCCTTGTCTTTGTAGAGCGATCCTTGTCTTGGAGCCTTTTCGAGGTATCTGAGGATGTGATTGACAACACTTTAGTGATCACTCTACATAAATTGACTAACCATTCCAACTGCAGAAGATAAGCCGGGTCTAATAGTAGTAAGATAAATAAGTTTTCCAACAAATCTTGTATATCCTTCTAGTCTGAGAATGATTCATTTCGTTCTGCCATTAACTTTTGATTTGGATCCATTGGTCTAGAGTCTACATTTTAGCAATCATGACTTGTCATCATCTAAGTGCTTAGAGTATATTTTTAGGAATAGTAGAGGACACAAATGGGACAAAGGGAAAAAAGGAGACAACCGATGAAAAAAATGGCTATTTTTGTGAAGAAGAGCATCTTCTATTGTCTTGCTCCTAGTTATTATTGTTGGAATTGGGTTCTTGCTCTTTTTCTTTATCTCCATGCACTTGTCACAAGGACACGAGAGAGATATGAAATAAAGGTTCATTTGGAAAATGGCCAATATGTGGAATTTGATTTTCAAGAGAGGAAGAAGACATTTTATTTACAAGGAAACAAGTAGTAAGAATAGCATCACCCTAGTGATGCACTGATACATTAGCAACAAACAATAAGATACGAACAATTTCAGCCAAGGGTCTCTTTTTTCTTTTTGTTATACCATTTTGATGAAGTATATGAGGGCAAGTGGATTGGTGTACAGTGTCATGTGAACTTAAAAGAGTAGATAAGTTAGCATAGCAGTATTCTGTAAGATTATCACTCCTCAAAACTTTAATAATTTTGCCAAACTGATTTTGACTTCATTAAGAAAAGGCAGAAAGATAGACAACAATTCAGATCACTCTTTCATTAAATAAACTCGAGTATAACAAGAATATTCATTGATAAATGTAACAAAATATCAAAACTCAAAGGATGTGACTTGACTAGCACCCTAAATGTCATAAGGAATTATAGAAAAGATGTGGATGGCCTAAGCGATCATGCAAAAGTTTTGGAAATGGAGAACCAAAACAAGGCATAGAATATCTGGATCCGAGGTAGCAAAGCCCCCTAGTTTCATGCAAAAGTTCTCTCATAGTTTTTCCAAATTTTATTTGTAATTGGTGCATAAGTTAATTTCAGCTTAGGGTGAAGTCAATTTCATTTGTTTTGTTTATATTTTCCTCTCCTAGAAGTTTTTTTGGTGAAGCTCGCCAAAACAAGACCTTAGATTAACTTGTTTTCACTTGGGGACTACTCCGAATGTGGTTTCAAAGTCTCATTGACAAGATGGGAATGAAAAATATTCATTGATTAACTTGATGGAGAGTGTTATGAAATCTAGTTTACAAAATTTGCATGATTTGATTGTATTCTTCAGTTTTTCCCCCTAATTTTGATTCAATGGAATTAATTTGTACAGATTCTATTAGAATCCATTTCCTTAATTAACATAGAATAGACATATATGTCCTATTATCACAAGCCTCTGATATTATTCAGAAATTGTTTTTTCCTTCTTTCTTTAAAGATAGGATAATCTGTGGCAGACCCTTTGGAAGTTAAGGATATAAAGTTTGTTCATATTGTTGAAATGTAAATGTTTGCAGGGCTGATAGGCACATGCCTACATATGCTAAGAAAATTGTGGATCTGTACAACCAAAATGGTCAAATTGATAAGATGCTTTCTGACAAGTGATTCTGACAGACTATAAGCTTCCAATCAGTGGCATAGATGACTTCAAAGCATTCATAGTGATGGAGTCTCCATTTTCATTTTACACTGAAGTCATGATAATGATCATGAGGTCATAACTTAGCCTATATTTGGCTAAAGAAGTGATTAGCAGCTTGGACAGCATTGGGTTCATACGAAGGTTTAGGATACATCATGCTGATTTTTGAGCTTTTCAAAATTGCGTTGTAAGTTGTAACAAGTAAAGTGTGAGAACAATTTATTTTGTTACTTTTGTGGCATCATATCTTTTATTCAAAGATGTCTTCTACCTAAATGAATTAATTCTAAGAAAATTTCTTAATACCATTTTGGTTTGCCATCGTAACAGCGAATGGTGCTATAAGTTCATAATCTTTGTTAGAATAGATTTTACGTCATTAAGTTCATAATTTTAAATTTAATTCAATTTTATAAAATTAGTTTGGAAAGTGAAAATTACATTTTACTTATATATATTATAATTTAATTATAGTATAATTTAGTTATATTTTGTAATCAATGAGTGATCACCAACATTATTGCTATCCAAGCAAAATGAAAATTCATTTGTCACCATTTTTTGAGTGGAGAATGTTTATCATTGAGGGTGCCTTTAGGTGTTGTAATTCATTCAGTCTTCCATCAATTTGCCCATTTTGATTTTTTTTAGTTTAAAACAGATATTTATCAATGGAAACAATAGTAAGAAGGATGATTCTGAATGGGTTGGTTTCTTTCTGTTAAATTTGGAGCCTGTGTGTGTAATGATTAAATTTTTAAGAAGTTAATACTCCTACGTTGTTACTCCTTTGTTTTATGTAAAGTTTTTGTGTAGAAATTAAGTATGATAAATTTTTAAAATTTTAATGATGAGGTTTTCATTTTCGTTTCTACATTAGTATATATGATGAAGATATAATTAATAACAAAATAATTAATATTATCTTAAACTTTAAAAATGTTATCTAATTAGAAACATAAATTATTTAAAATCTTAAAATTAAAAAGGAACTAATATGTTGTTTGTATTTCAACTTTTATGAAATATAAAAAGAAAGTGATTATTTTCTAAAATAAAAAAAAACCTCAATTGGACATTTTTTTAAACTTGTTTTAGCCAATAGCCAACAGAATATGCTTAAAGATATTTTAGTTCATATTTATTGAAATTATTTTGATATTTTTATTGGTCTTTTTTCGATTTATATGATTGTAAAATAACTTAAGGGAAATTAATGAAAAAGATAGTTTATACCATAATTAAAAAGACATATTCTATTGTAATATACTATAAAAAATTATTTTTACTAATCATATTATTAATCTATAAAATAATAAAATTGGTTACTAATTTAATTAAAAACTAATTTAAAATTTAACTTAACTAAAAATTTGGTATTTAATATTACAAATTAATTTAGATTTTGATTTAAAAACTAATTTAATCACTATTATATAAAAAATAATTCATAATTTTTTAAGATAAATAACTAAAAAAATATAATTTGTATTTATTTTATTAATAATAATATAGATATTAATAATTTTTAGTTTATAAAATAATTTTTAGTTTAATTATTATAATAATTAATTATTTTTTATCTTTAAATAAATTTATCTTTAATGAATTTATTGGCATGATGATATTTTATGTTACTTGTAATTAGACAATTATATCTTTCATTAAATTAAAATAATTTTATTATTTAATAAAATACGTAATTGTACCATCTTTTTAATAAAAAGGACTATATAATCTCTAAACTTAAAAATAAGTGCAAGAATTATCAATTTATCTTTATAAAATTATTTATATTTTATATTTTAAATTATAAATTTTTAAATATAGAAATTTTCAGACACGTTGAAATTATTTTAAGTCAAGAAAAAATAAGTTACTTAATAAATTTGTTTAAAAGACTTGTTAAAAGAGTATGAAATTTTCCTATTGTGAACTAATGTTAGATTCATTGTTTGATAAATATCAGTAGAAGTAGTTCTCTAGAATCATTTTCAAGTTGTTTATTCACACTAAAAAAATTCATTGAATCTAAATTAATTTAGACACAAAAAATAATATTGTATTAATTAAATTAAAACTATTTTATAAACTAAAAATTATTGATATTTAAAATAACTTTTATCATAATATAAATTATATTTTTTTATAATTATTGATCTTAAAAAATTATGAAATTATTTTTTATATAATGATGACTAAATTGATTTTTAAATTAAAATATAAATTTATTTCTAATATTAATTATTAAGATTTTAGTTAATTATTAAATTAGATTGTACATCAGTTTCTAATTCAATTAATGAATAATTTTATCATTTTATAACTTACTAATATGATAGGTAAAAATATATTTTTTTTATAGTGTGAATAACCATTTTGTGAGAAAATCCAATAATATGATAACAACATTTCTTGAATATAAGAAGAAAATGCTATGAAGGAATTAAACATTTACAACAACAACATATGAATAAAGTTTCTCTACCAAACGATTCCTTAGAAGAACGTAAAAGTGTTTGGTTTGGAGTTACACATAAGACACATGATGTCTAATGCATGGACATGGAAGGCATAACACGTGCAAGTGGATAATTGTGCTTGCATCATGATACCAAAAATGGTAACAATGTACGTGCACTCAACCCTAAAAGATCCATTCCTTTTATGAATTTTAACATTTTATTAATTAACATGTAAATTCAAATAAATACAATTACCATTCATATATTCAAAATTATTATGTTTAACAAGGATTAAGTGTTTTACTACTAGTATTCTTCTCAAGTTTTACACCTATGAAATATTCAAAAACTAATAAGTTGATAAAAACATAATTAAGAAAACCATAATACTTACATTGGTTTTCCGTTGGTAATATTTTTTAAATTAGATTTTCTATTTTTCATTTCTTGTTTGTTGTTAGGAAATATACAAATTATTTCATTTTTTTTCTTGTATACTTTTTGAGGAACTAAAAGCACATTATGTTAAATGTAGGAATAAATAGTGCATGGATTAATAATGTTAAGATTATTATATTCGGTAAAAAAAATTATGACATTCGATCACAAACTATTATGTATGAAGTTTATTTTCTTTTACAAAAATTATCTTTAAAATCAGACCATGAATGATTTTTCAAATGATTGATAGTAGTATATTTTTTGCATTAGTTATGCATCGAAATTATACTTGAAATGTGAAGAGTAAAATAAAATAAAATTAAAGAGATATTATTCTAAAGACATTTCTTATTTTGGAATAAAAAAACAAACATTCATGAAATAATTGTTTAGTGAATATTTATACATAAGTGGTAATTATAGTTTATTATAAGAAGTTGTTTTTACAATGTTGCAAGAAAATGTTTTAGATAAATTAAAAAAGTCTCATAGCATCATAGATGTACTTGATGTATCAATGATAAAGCATCGTATGGCTAAGCTTTTAGGGCATCTTAACAATATCTTTCTGTTCTTCACTTGTTTTGTTTTTAATCAAATTATAGTTATTGTCGGCCATTGATTTAAATTTACAGTTATGATTTAAAATTTTAGAAAAAAAATCAAGATTTAAATTATGAATACCTACCACTGAACACTTGGATTAATTAGTATAAGTTATTCAAACTTAATTAAGTTCAAATTCTGAATATACAATTCATTTGGTACACACAAAAATTTTATATATTTAAAAGTATAAGATAAAAAATTATTTATATACATCTTTGTCTTGAAGCATTTAGAGTTAGGATTTAGTCAATATTATTTTTAAAAAGAATTGTTTCATACATGCATAGAATATGATCTTATTATTGTATATCTTATTTATCTTGATTCAATGTATATTTTAATATAATGAAATAAGTTAAGGAACATGATATAACCTCTTCATATTATAATATTCACATAAGTTTAATATATATATATATATATATATATATATATATATAAGATTGAAAGTGATAATGAAAGTTTGATGAAATGAGAATGGTGATGAAGAGTGAAGATGGTGAAGGAAAAGGTAAAAGAAATGAGAAGAAGAGAGAGGAAAAACATGGAGGAATGGGCAAATGATAGAAGAAAGGGGTGAGGGTGGTGCCACCATGTGCTTTTCTCCATTGATCACTGTCATGTTTAGGTGAGTGGCTGCAAAGCTTTTATGAGAAACCTTGGAAGTTCTAACGTGACTCAGACAAAAAGTACAGTAGTGCAGTGCATATTGTATGGTGTAATCAATGTTCATGGATTCAAATTCTAATAGTAAATCTTTGTTCTATGACATGGAACAGTGAAGAGAACGGTGTTTTCTGCTCCCACTTGCAATTCTCTGCCAGAAGCATCCAAATGGGGCCATTCTCAGTTAATGGAATTTCTGCAAAATGAAAATGGATATGTGTGTGCTTAGCAACAACTCTCTATCATGGGTTGTCTTCCTTTTCAGGACTTGCTATTTATTTCCTTTGAAATCTGTGGACCAACACATTCCACACTAATTATTTACTCTCTCACTCTCCATCCTATCATTTCTGTTTCCAACTCAGTCTTAATAATCATTTCTCACTGTCATTTTTTAATCAGTCCCTTTTCTACACTTAAATTACTCTTTAATTTACATTTCAAACAGAGAAGATTCAAAACTGCTCAATCTTCCTATAACAATGGGAGATTTCTGGACCGAAGAATGCGTTACAAACACAATCACATAAGTATCTATAACACTACTTCCAATCCAAAATCTTAAAACAATGGATTTATAGGTTTTCTCACTTATATGATGTTTAACTTACTCATTTTCACCTAATGTGGGACTCCAACGTCATATTTATATCTTAATCAATCCCCTTTTCTACACTTAAATTACTCTTTAATTTACATTTCAAATAGAGAAAAATCAAAACGGCTGAATCTTCCTATAACAAGTTGTTAGGAAATTCTGGAGAGGAAAATAAACTACAAGCACAACCACATAAGTATTTATGACACCATCTCTAACTCAAAATCATAAGACAATAGATTTTTTAGTCTTTTCACTTATATGGTGTTCAACTTACTCATTCATACCTAATGTGAGACTCCAATATCACACTTGTATCCTAACACAAGTTGTTATTACAACTACTTTTCCTATTTATTTCTTTTAAGTTTTGTCTAAACATTGAGTTTTAAATGTTTACAAGTGTTTAGTTTAAAGTTTAATTTAAAGTTTAAGAATTAGGATATTTAGGTTTTGTTTAAAGGTAAATTTAAATGTTTACGAGTGTTTGATTTAAGACACAATAGAAAGTAATTCAAAATTTTTTGACATTTACTTCTAATTCAAAAATAAAATAATAAATTTATTAATCTTTCTCTTTATGTAACGTTAACATAGTACATCTTCACTTAATTTCAAACTTTCAAATTTTATACTTAAATTTATACTAGTAAGGAAACTACATTTTTGGAGTTTTAAAAAAATCAACTCACTAAATAATTAGGTTTTTCCTTCTTTTATAAACAGCATAAATTTAGGTTTTGAGGTAATTTGGAAATGATGCATGGGATTGTAGATTTTATGATCTTTGACATTTTCCATGATTAAATATTTTTTGAGTTTGAGAGCTGAAGTCACTTCATCAATTAGCAACTTCTTCATATCCTTGTGGTCCAAAATGTGGAGTCTTTTGTGTGATTTGTGTGGCCCACTTACATGCCATAACACAACTATAGGAGATTTACAAGGATCTCGTTCCAAAAGAGGTATTCTTCTATTTTGGTTACACTACTATAATAACACTATTTATATCATTTCTAAATGGGATTTTAGATCACTTAGAATCTATGTACAAAAAATCATCATTCAATTATGGAAAATATTAAATATGATCCATAAATTCTAATAATTGATGTGAAAAATTGTATATTTTATATCGCCTATAGTTATAACCCACCTAGAAATCTATTTTTTAATTTGTTGTCTATTTTAAGAGTATTTTTAATTTGTAAAATAAAAAAATCTAATGCCAAGAAAAATATAATTTAAATTTTAAAACAATTATAAACAAACATCAAGACATAAATAAATACTAAAGTTATATAGTTAAAACCTTGAAATAATTTAAATTGTTTAACGTCATTTTATGTAAAAAAATCTAAAAGTACTATATCTATTTATCCACTTCTAACTTTTAAAAATTTGGTTTTTCATCCATTTTTTATATCATCAATTGCCTTCAAAGGCAATAATTATTAATCTCTAAATATCCAAGACATAAAATAATTATGAATATAATGTAAGAGAATGCGTAAATCGTTAAAAGTAATAAAATTTATTTTACCTCATTCCAAAAATTTATAATTTTTTTCCTCATTATGAGCTTATATTCATGGCTACCACACTTTCTAATATACTATCATGTTTATTATTTGGTTAAAATAATTCAAGTAAATTTATAATTATGTGGAGAATTGAAATTTATCCAATTTCGATCTATTTTATAATTTATCTTATAAAGAACAACTTATATTATGTATGTAAATCACACCCTTTTTTTATGTAAGGTTTTCATTAGAAAATCATTCTTCTCTAAACTCATCTATAATTTGGTATTACATGCAATACCATAAAAAAAAGTACAAAACATTTAGGGATTAAACCAAATACATGTCAAACATAAAGCAAATATCTTCAAGGTAACAACCTATGCAAATCTAAAATTTAGGAAAATTTGGGAGATTATATCTATTGATTATTTCCAAGTTAATAAGTGTCATTTCTCAATTTTACAAAAATTCCAACACTAATGCAAATTGATCTCCACCTACAAGACACTCAAATTAAATTTATGATAATCAAGTATACCAAAGACAACAAAATGAAAATGTATGTAAACCCAAATCTCATCAAAATTTAAAATGAGTGTTCCTCTATACATACTAATCAAGTAAAGAATTTTTTTAAAATTCTCTAATTAAACAATTCAACATTCAATAAAATGATTAATAATATACTAATAATTATAATAAATTTTAAACAAGAACTTAAGATTTACTCGATAATTATAACTTCAATATGAACATAACTCTAATACTATATTAAGAAGTGAACTTTAAGTCTAATTCAACTTCACAAAATCGGTTTATAAGGTGAAATTTACACCCACTTATATACACTAAATTAATCTCATCTCTAGTAGATGTGGGATCTCCAACCGTCTATGATTGAAATTAAATCATCTTCTAAATTACTTTGCAAGTTAATAAATCATATACAATTTTTTAATCATATATATAAATTAAATAATAATTTAAAAAATATAAATTTCCCGCAAAAATTCTTAAGAGTCTCATATATTTTTATATACAAACAAAATACCACAATAGAGAGGATATAACCAATCTCATACCCAATCCAAGTTCCAATCTGAATATGAAACACTTCAACTACTTACTATCTTTACCTTCTCAATTCATTGTTTCCTATAGACACCTTCTATAATTGACTCAATTACATAAAATAAAAGTTGTATAGAGTGCTATGAGATTTTTAATTTAATTGACCAATCTCACTACTTAATTAGAGCATATCAAACAATTAAGCTAGGTTAATTAAATCAGTTCAAAAAATTAAACTAACCATGAAATAGGTATTATATTACAATTAAGCTAATAAAAGTTTATATAATAAAACCACAAAATCAATTTAAACATAACGAATTCTTTTATATTAAACTCGAATTATACAAAATCATATATTATTTTTATGTTTGATTTAAATACAAATTAAATCAAATCACACTGCTCACACATTAACAGATTACCTAATCTTATAAAAACTGTCACTGTCCTAATTCATGTTTGATATAAATTCACATAGTCAGAACAAGTTTAAGTACAAGTTTAAAAATAGTTAATTTGGACCTCTATAATATTTTATATTTTAGTTTAGTTCTAAAAAAATTTGTGTTTCGATCTTTACTGATTAAGGTAGCTAAATACAAATTTAAAATTGAAATTTTGTTATATATTTATAGAATTAAAAATGTATAAATACATCTGCAAAATTTTAAAATATAGAAATTTATGTACATGAAAAAAAATTATGCACTAGCAAGAACTATGTGGAAAGACATGAAAAGAAAGAGGAAAAAACCCAGAACATTTTTCTTTCAAAAAATTCAGTATGTCCATATTAGGGAGAAATGAATGTGTTGAGCATCATATAAGAAAAAAAACTAATAAGTTCATAAGGTTTTTGGTTGAAGGTGGTGTCAATTTCTTTATGTGGGTTGTTTATTGGCTCATTTGGTGTTATTTCCCTAACGTATTCTTCCCCAAAAGACCCAACAATAATATCATAGCCAATGATTAACTAGCTAAGACAAGTGGAAGAAAATGATTCCTGTGTCGAAAGTCTTCCTGACGGCAATTTCAGACAAGTGTGTCCCGTTAATGAATGTCAGTACAAGTAAGAGTCACCCATAAAGTACTCGTGGTAAAGAAATGTTTCCGCTAAAGAGGGAAGACTCACACTTGAGGAGAAGATTGTTGGAAATCAAAGTGTAAGTTTGAGTCCCATATTGGGGAGAAATGAGTTTGTTGAGCAGGATATAAAGAAGAAAACTTATAAATTCATTGTCTTAAGATTTTGGGTTGAAGATAGTATCAATTCCCTTATATGAGTTAGCTCTTGGCTAATTTGGTGTCGTTTCCCTCTATGTATCCTCCCTCGAAAGACCCAACACAAATAAAATATGTTTCTATAGTCAGTTAGGATCCGAGTATATGTTGGTGTACCAGCAAAAAGTAATTCAACTCTCAAGTTAGATTTTGGTATTTAGAATTTATATATTTTTTTTAGAAGGAAAAAGATCCTTTTTATTTATGGATTGTCATCGTATTTATAGTTTTTCTAAATTCACTATTTAGATAGACCTAGGTTAATAGGTTCAAGTGTTAATTAAGATTCGTATATCCTTAATGATCAATTAAGTTATGATGCATCTTATTAGTATTAATCATTAATTAATGTTAGTGTTAACCAAACTTATATTTCACAGTACAAAATAGTAATAAAACAACAAAGATTAAATCATGTAGGAAAGAAAATATAGGAAAGACGTATCTATTGCGAGTGACATCAATTGTCCCGTGACGAAAGGTGGTTGGACTAGAGGTCATGTGGGTCAAGTCACAATCGAATTATGTCGTTTATACTGTTATAAGCTATAACTTTTGGTCTAGTGATAAACGCTCGATCCAACAATTGGTACCAGAACCAAGATCACGAGTTCAATTTCCTGCGGGACAATTGCTGACAGGAAGATTGTTACGAGTGACATCAATTGTCTTGTGGTGAAGACTGGTAGAGGCCATGTAGGCCAAGTCACAATCGAATTGTGGCTCTTAAACTGTTATAGATTATAACTTTTGGTATGATGATAAGTATTCAATCTAATAATATCGTGGATTCGAGAAAAGGTATCTAACTTAGAAAATTTCATCCATTTCTAGAAATTAAAACTATTTGAAATTAAGAAATTAATTTTTTTATAATTTGAGAAAAAAAAGGATTTTTCTAATATTAGGGAAATAAAAATATAATTTAAGTTTAATTTTTTAACTATCAAATAAGAAGAATGAATAAAAACATACCGGACAGAAAATCACTTTCAAGAATCAAGAACTAATCAAGAACCAAATAAGGTTTCTATCCCTCATCAATTGGATAGAGGAAATTTAATACCCAACATTTTTAAGGTTAATTTAGTTTCCTAGTTGAACCTTTAGGAATATTATATCTTAACGAATAAAAAAGTTATATTTATATTCTTTTGTTACAACATATATGAAAGAAAGAACTAGGATATTCACTAATGGAATCAACATGGTCTCAACAATCATTGCAAGAATAAAGATACTTTTAAAATTCTTCTCACACATGATAGAGTTGTTGCCAAAAATATATACATGTGTAGCAGTGACATTTGCATGTTTTGTTTGAAATAAGAATTTATTTATTTTCTAGACAATGTCATTGTCATTGAGAAGAATAGGTTTATCTCAACCATAACCTAAGTCACTGTAAGAATAACAACTAATTGCCAGCAATATTGCATAGTTTCAATTGAAAATTTTAAATTATTACATGTTATATTTTTTGTCAAATCTAACCGAAAATTAAAGACACAAAAAATTTAAAAAATCTTGTATAAGAATTAAAGAAAAATTAAACCAAATTTATAAAATGAAATATTATACAAATGCACATTAAATTTGTTTCAAAGATTCCTATTTCTAAACCAAGTGTGATAAAGTTGATAGAAAATAAAATAGAAAAGATAAGAAGATATTTTTATGAAGATTAGTTTAGCATCTTGCAAAACAAATCTAGGGTTGGTTTAGTTAACACTATTAAAAGGTTAATCTGAATCACGGGAATACCTATAATTTTTGCATAACACAAAGTTATAAATTTTAAATAAGGATGTGATGTGATAAAGGTCTTAAAATATAATCTAAAGTTAGTGAGAAAATAATATTTTAGATGCATTTCTTTTTGTATTTCTCTCATTTTCCACTTGAATTAGTTCGTTATTGTCTTTTTGTTTGGAAGAATGAGAGGATTGACATATATTTGAGTGAGTAAAATTATTCATGCCCAAAATAAATGACGTGAAAACTTATGTTTTTATTAGCTTAATAACCAATTAGTATTCTAAAATCCTAAACTTCTATTTGGATATAAAATTTTATAACCTTTTAAAAATTAAATATAATAATTTTGAATTAATTTTATTTTAAATTTATTTTTTCAAATATTTTGTTTGTATACGATAATTTAAATTTATTAAAATTTTATTTTTTATTTGGATTGAGGATTTAAGTACAATAAAATACAAAAATTATTGTTTCAACCCTATAGATATTTACAACAACAAAATTACTACAAACTTTAACCACAACATATATGTTATAATATTCACGGAGAAATAATACCATCATTATTGGTTGAGAAAACTCTCACAAACATTAAATGAAAAATACATCAAATGTTTTTGTGTATTTTTTTTATACAACTCAACTTTATCATTTCTACTCAATAAGACTTTCATTACAAGAAAACAATGAAATAGCTTCTAAATAATAACATCGACCAAACTGTAACACTATTAGCTGACTCTAATGAAACGCAAAAAGTTAATTTTTTTTAAAAATAAATTAAAAATATAAAATTATTTTTAAATAATTTAGCGCCAGCTTAACTAACTCTAGACTTACACTAATTATATTTTATAAATAAATATTTGGGTTAGTGTCAGTATAGATTTTTAATATTTATTTAAGTTGGTATCTCCTAAGCCGCCACTAACTAAAATAAATATTAAAAAAATATTAAAGTTAGCGTTGACCTACTAAATGTTAATCTTATTTATTTCCATTAGCGTCAGTTAAGCTAATACTAATATAATATATTTTTAATATATATTTATGTTAGCATATGTTAAGTAGATGTTAACTTGAAATAAATATTAAAAAATAAATAAAGTTAGTGTCGGCCTAATGAATGTTAATTTTATTTATTTTTAATATTTATTTAAGCTAGTGTGTGTTAAGTCAATGCTAACTTTATTTATATATTACAAATCCGTGCGTTTTTGTGAAATCAAATATGAATTGTAGATTATTTTTAACCCAAAGGCTCAAATTTTATCAATCAAAACAAAAACTTATTATAACATAGGATCGACTTGGTCGACGCTAACTTTATTTATATCAATTCGTATGTCTTTGTGAGATTAAACATCAACCGTAGATTATTTTTAATATAAAGATCCAGATTTAACTATCAAATGACAATTTTTCTCTCTCACTTTTTTATATAAAGCTTCGGCACGTTCCCGATGGCATGGTCCAGCTGCCGGATCCCGTAGTCCAGCTCCTGGAAAGCCGCCGCCGAAGCCTTGAATCCAGGCAGGAACCACCGCGAGGGATCAGCCACGTGTTCGTGCAAACTAATTGATAAGCCACGTGCAAACTAAAGTCTACGGGGCGTCCACGTCACGACACGTGTCAATGTAAACACCTCACACGTCACCACTCCATTTGCCATGTCAACTTCCGTCACGTTCCGTTAAAAAATTAGACTAAAATAACAAGTTTAAATTTTATAGATACCAAACAAACCCAAAAAATTTTACAGGGACTATTTTAACATATTATGTATTTTATAGGGACGAAAATCATATTTAACCCAAAATATTAATCCTAACCCAAATCGACTAAAAAAAATATGATTAATTTTTGAGTGCTACAATATTTTGGGTTAGTCGGGTATGGGTTGGATGAGTCTCGGATTAAACGGGGTGGTTTAATCGGATTGTTCCATGCCCATTTTGTCCTCTACCAATTTTCAATTTCCAAACTCCAAATTAGTGTTAGGGCTTTCAATGACCCTTTCTTCGTCCTTCCATTCACAACCCCTAATCCACCACTGCTACCACTCTATCTGTCTTCCTACTCCTCTTTGTTGTTATTCATAGGGATTATTAGTCACAAAATTAACTTATCTTATTCTTTCACTATCTTCTTCTTCAATGGATCTCTCACACTCTCAATCCAACTTGTTCTTCGGATTCTCCTCTTCTCCATGCAACATTAAATAAATTGAGAATTAGAAACTTCATGTTTAAAGGGAAGCATAATGGATAATAATTGAGAACATAATTGATTATGCCTCAACACATAATCAATTGTCTTGCCACCCATAATCGATTATGTGTTCAGACATAATTAATTATGCCATCAACTATAATCAATTATGCCTCCTTTAAAACATACAATGTTTAACTAATTTTAATTTTTGTAAAAATTGATTTTTATTTTGATTTAAAACTTATTTGATTTCATCTCGTTGTCATAATAAAACAAAGTTGAGAAACAAGTTAAAATTTTAATAAGTCATAAGATATTTTACATAATATTTTAAAAGTATTTTACTTAACATATTAAGCTTTTATTTAAGACATGTTTAAATTTTATTTAGAATCAAATTTTAATTATTGCAAATTTTTTTTATACAATTTAATCTAAAAAAAATTTAAACATCATTTTAAAAATATTATTTATATTTATTTAATTTAATAAAATATAATTTTTCAAAATTATTAAACTTTCTATTCAAAATTATTTAAATTTATGCAATTTCTCTTGATCCAATCAATCTCAACTTAAAGTGAAAATATCAATTGATCCAATCAATCTCAACTTAAAGTGAAAATGTAGAGGAAATGGGAGGATGAAAGAAATGAAACGGTGACAGATAGATGAATTGATTGGTTGATTTGTTTTGAGATAATTTTATTGAGAGAAGTAAGAGAAGGAAAGTAGGGTAGAAGAAGTTGAATGATGATTGATTATGGTGTCTCTTAGTACGGATTAGATCACCCTCTCACTCACTTAGGAAATATAGAGATTTAAAAAAAGAAAGAGAAAGCCAAAGAAAACAATTTCATTCTTTCTGAAAATATCAATTGGTATTCCAAACATATGTATAAGATATCTGACATTGGTGTTCATCCTAAAGATTGCATGCATAGGTAGATTGATGATACCAAGGAGTGTCTTTATGTGTAACTTTCCTCCATTTGTGAATCTTATGATTCTAGATACTCTCTCATCAGAGGATTTTCATGTTGTCGGTAGATATCTTGTTGGGTCTACTCAGGTTATATAACTAATTTTTTACATATTTCAAAATACAATTAATTATCTTTATTTCATTTTTATGGATTTTAATTTTAAATTTATGATATAAGTAATTTTATTTTTTTAATTTCAAATTCAAAATAAAAAATAAAAATATAATTCATAAACTAAATAAATGTTTTTAAATTATGTATTCAAATAAGCTTTTAAATTTTTAATATTTTTTATTTACTTCAAGTGAAATTGTGAATCTCAATACGATTTTATTTGGGTATTTTTCTCTAAATGTTGACTTTTTTTAAGGTTTTCGTTTTTCTTAACTTTAGTTTTTAATATATTTAAAAGTATAATTAATTATTTTTAATTAAATTTTATGATTTATAATTTTGAAATTCGTGATATTAACGTAATTTAATTTAGTACATAACAAATAATTTATAATAAAAATAAAAAATTAATGAATTTAAAATATAATAAGATTAATTAAAATAAAAGCATTTTTTAACTTATAAATAATATTTCTATTTTTTATTTTGAATCTGAAATTAAAAATAAAATAAAATTAATTATACGATGAATTTGGAATTAAAATATAAAATTAAAAACCATAAAAATTAATTAAATATAATCAATTATATTTTTAAATATATTAAAAACTAAAATTTAAAAACATAATGAAAACTAAATTTAAAATAAAAAACCAAAAATATAAAAACAAAAAAAAATCTAAATAAATAGAAAAATTTAGGTATATAATTTCAATTGAATTAAAGAAAATAAAAAATAAAATGTAATTATTTTTTAGTAGGTTAAAACTAAATTTTTGGTTTTAAACACGATTTTTTTATTACGGAATTGTATTTTTAAGTATAATTTAATCAATATTATACTATTTTATTAATTTTCCCCACATTTGTTTTGAACTTTTTTAAGAAATAATATTTAAAAAAAAATCCAAATATATCCTACAGCATTTTGTTTATCCAAATGGATCTATTTATTGTTCATAGTCAGAATTCACTTTTAGAGGAATCGAATTCTGATCTGCATTTTTATAAGTTAACAAATTTTGCCAGTCGAAATTAGATTTTCAAAAATCGGATTCTGAACAAATTTTTTTTTTTTAAATGTGAAATGCTATATATATATATATTAAGTATTTTATATTATATATTATATTATATATTTTATAATTTTTTAACTTTGTTTATATGAATATTTTATATATTTTAAATTTGAAAAAATAAATTATATTATAATAAATTATATGAAATTGAATTAAATTTATTTAAAAAATTAATATTTTTAATATTATTAATTTTAATATTTTTTAATATTTTGTAAATTTGAATTAGTAATATTAGTATTTAATAATAAGGATGTTTTACTTTCATTGTAATGAAATAAGTAATAATATTAAAATTTATATTATTTAAGAAATGTTAAATAATAATTGATTAAAAAATATTAAGAAACATACATTAATGACTGTGAACCTTTTGAAGTTCTTTTAAGTTTTAGGTTTGTACACAAAGTTGGGTCTGTGTATGATGGTCAGAGTCTTCATGTCTTAGTTCTCCAAATTGTCCTTCATATCTTTTAGAAACTTTTTCTAAGGTATAGACTCAAGCAACGTACATGTTGAAGCCGTGGTGTGCGTGTTTGCATGTTGCTAGTACATGTGATCAAGACATGTGGACCTTTTGAAACTTGCCACAGTCAAACCACAACTCATCCAACCTTACTGTGAATGATCCTGTTGCTCTTACTTCTCCTGGATGATTAGTCTCCTGCACTACAAATCTTGTGTTTTGCCTGTCAAAGCTGATTACTTTATGCGTGTTTGCCTTTGACTGTGCATCTTGCAATGTTGTGGAGGTGATTTCAGAGTAGATATGTCCAACTGTGATCATTGCATCTACCTCCCTATCTCTTTTCGTGATAAATTTGTTGCAACGTATGTATGTTGCCATGATGATGGAGGAAATTGGCAGGTTTCTTATTTGCTTCAACACATAATTAATTGACTCTGTGAGGTTTGTGGTTATGTGGCCCTACCATCGTCCATTGTCACATGCAAGTGTCCATTTCTTTCTTGGAATGTCGTCGAACCATTGTGCTGCTTCTAGATTATTTTCTCTTACTATGTTATAATAATAGAAGAATCTAGGTGCAATCATGTCATATGCTGCATAAGAGTTTAATACTTTAATTAATAAAAGTATGTAAAAAAATTGCAGAAACTAGTAATAAGTAAATAAAGTACGCAATAATTTATTATAACAAAATAAAGTAAACATGAATTTAGACAACTAAGAAATAATAATTATCCATATTGATGACATCCTTCTTCATTGCTGTGTTTTTGAAGCACCTCATGAAATTTTGTGCGATGTGTCTTATGCAGTACACATGCATGGAATTGTTTTCGGATTAACCACTTCCATTTCTTAAGTAAGCGCTTTTGATGGCCTCATGATGGTCTGAAATGAGGCGCAATCCCTCCTGAGGTGTTACGTACCTCCTTAGGTTATTTAAGAAAAAGAACCATACGTCACTTGTTTCACCTTCAACGAGAGTAAAGGCAATTGGGATAATGTTGTTCTGTAAGTAATGACCACCAATAACGTCCCTCTATACTTTCCGTACAAGAATGTTCCATCAACTTGGACAAGAGGCTTGCATTGATGAAAACAATCAATGCATGGTTTGAACGTCCAAAAGACCCTCTTGAAAAAAGTTGTAATTATCGTGCACCTGTTCACCTTGATACGCCGGTTGTGTATTGATTTTCCAAATGAATCCCGACACATATACTTGCATTGTCTGCAACAACTTCGGGAACTTGGAATATGACTCTTCCCAATTTCCGTAGATGCTTTCAATTGCAAGTTGATTAGCCAGCCAACCCTTTTGGTATGTGATGGTATAACCCATCGTTGTCTAGATGTGTTCTATGATGGTGGAGATGGGAGTTGAAAGATCAGCTTCAACATGTCTCAGATGGTATGAGATATCATTCTTGATCCCAACTTGTTGTGATCTTGTGAAATTAGAGGGGAAACACAGGTGTGATGCCCTTCTAATTTCATTATTTCCCAATATTGCTCTCTAGTGCGTAATATTGCTCGACAACGCATTGTATAACAAACTTGACTGGATTAGATAGCTTGACCTTTTAAGTGCAATGGTTTACTATATGGAATTGGTTGATTGCGTCTTGCACTTGTTCTTTGTTGGTGAAGCACTGGCCGACAAAAAGGATTTCGAGTGGATAAAACAACGTTTCTCATTCTAGATATGACCAAACTTTATATCTACTGGTTGTATGTCATTTTGGAAGTTAAGGAAATGTGGTGGGTTGTATGGTATGTTAGGGTGTGATGGGGGAGTATCTGCTAGTGGGTTTAGTGATTCTTCTTTATCATCATCATCATCATCTTCATGTTGACTTACGATTTCGTCTTGATCCTCACTAAAAGGATCAAAACCTTCTCTTGAAACTTTTGTTGAAAGACCAACAAAAACATGTTCTTCTATTTGTGGTTGTTGGATTGGGGGAGTATGTAGTTCATTCAAGTTTATGAAAGGATCATTTGGATAAATAAAGTGTTGTAGGGTATATTTGGGTAATTTTTTTAAAAAAAATATTATTTTTGAAAAAATTCCATTTGTTGTTGCATCGCTATTATATATGTTCACTTCGTCACCGTCGTTGCACACTAGTCTCATTCCATTATTTTCACTGCAACATCCTTCTCATTCCGTCTTATTCTATTTCCCTCGCCACCATCTATTCTTATCGCTACCACCTATTTCTTAGGTTAAATTTTTTTAATTTATTTTCTATATATTAAAATTTAGAAATATATATTAGAAATACATGTTACATATATATTAAATAGAACTATATATTATAAATATATCTTAAAAGTTTTGTTAGGAATAATATGCTTTAGAATATATGTTAGAACATGTTAGAAACATTTTTAGGAATAACATATGTTAAATAAAAGTTAGGAAAACAAATTTTAAGATATGGTAGAAATTAAACAAACTTTTAGGAATATTAAATTTATTTAAATTAAAATTTAGTTAGTGTAGGTTATTGTTTTTTTAGAATAGACAAATTTTCGTTATATTATTTTGGTTATGTTAGATATTTGACTCTTTGATTAATATGAGTTGTTATTTATTAAATAGTTATTTAGTTACTATGCAATGTTTTAGAAGATAAATCCATTTTATTGTCACATAATCTAGGTTGGTTTATCCTAAGATATTTAATTTTTTATCGAAATTATAACAATTACGTTCATTTGTTTTTAATGGATTAAGTTATTGAAATTTTATATATTAATGTAATAAGCAGTAAGAAAACTTTAAGTAAGATTACTAAATCATACATTAAATATGGACCATAACTTTTGCGAATATTTAATATTTTTAAGAATAAATGATATGATAATTTAATGTAAAAAAAAACTAATATCTATTATATATACTACAAACAACTTTTTTCTGATGAATAGTTATTGAAGAAATTTGTCAAGTGTAGAAGATAGTTTTTACTTATTAGAAATTAGTACTTAGTTTCGTCTTAGGATTATGTGTTTGTTTAGGATTTGCTATTTTTAATGAATATTACAACTTATTTAAGTGCCATATATATATATATAAAATAGAGAGTATAATTAGTTCATATTATTTTCAATTACAAATGTAGAAAATTCAAAACAAAAATTGCATTGAAAAAATTACATACTACCACTTAACGCCAAAATCAATTTAATATGGAAGAATCTTTTTACATCAATTGTAACTTGAACCAAATTAGTGTAGAAAAAGAGATATAATATTGATTCTAGTAAGGAATCAATGTTATATGACTTACTACATAAGTTCAAACCACATGGAGTTTTTAACCAATGTAGAACATCGAAAATAAATTATATGCTTCTTTTGATTATATATAATTGAATTACTGAAAATGATAAATTTAAAATCCAATTAATAAGGATAATTTATTTAAAAATAATATATAATAATAATTATTATGTATATAAGTTTATATATTTTTATATGAATATATAAATTTGTCACTGATGTATTATATATAAGTGATAAATATTTGAATCTATTATATAAGTCAATTTTTAGATAGATATATCATATACATATTATATATAAGTTTATATGAAATATAAAAATATTTAGTTATAATTTTAAAAAATATTAGAATATTTGTCAAGTATAGTCGGGTGCTTTCCTAGTTACAATTATATTTGTCAAAATAAATTTGACATATTAGGTCAAACTACTTTTAAAAAATAATGGTCTAAATAATAATAAGTCTTTTTAAGTCTAACATATTTGACCCGATGCTTGTATGGACTAAGGTCATGTTGACCTGCAAGATGGATTAATCCGTTTATTTTTTATATTAAGTTTTAATTCTTAATTTTTATGTTGTCACAAGAAATTCTAGTGTCTCAAAGTTTTTTTTCTCTTCTCTTTCTCTTTCACAAGTTCTTACTTTGCGTCTATCGCATCTCATGCCTTGTTTACCTTCACCACCCCTCTGTCACAACTTTTCTGTTTTGCATTAGGTTAGATTTTTTTTTACTTTTTGTTAATTTATATTCTTATTTGTTACATTTCTAATCAAAACTTTAGATTTGTGTATGTTTTGCTTATATCATCATAAGAATTTGTCTTATTTTGTTAATATTTGGTGAGTTATACAAAGTAAAGTTGTTGTAAAGTATTAAATAGATTTTTATACTTTTTTATCTACTGCCTTGAAAAGTTCTTACTTTGTATAACATCACAATACCAGGAGTTACATTAGTAATCCATCTAGTAATAACAAGAAAATAATGTTAAACAAAAATGTGTAAAGACTAAGAAAACAAAGGTGATGAAATACTAGAAATGTTTGATTCCCTTATAAGTGCTTAATAAGTATTCTAAGTTTCTATTGTTCATATATAAACAGTTTTGTACAAATTTTCTTGTAATTTTGTTATATATGCATATATTATTTATTGTCGATTAAAAATATTATATTATACATATATTGTAATATTTTTTAATTTTTAATTAAATAAAAAATAGTCCATTGGTCTAACATAGAATCGGACTAAACAAAAAATTATGATTCGTTTCAAAATATAAATAAGTCAACTGTTAGATATATTTATTTTGACTCGTAGGATCCGATCTAATTGGATTAGACCGTCCGACCTTCTAGTTACAACCATTACATGTACATATTTTTTTTTTAAAAATAATACTTTATACCTCTTCGTATTCATTTCATAGTTACTTATATTTATTATTTAAATTTGATTTTAATAAGATTTTTTTTTCTGAAAAAATATATCCTTGATAAAAGAATAATGTCCAAGTATGTTTCTTTAAACATTTAATTATGGCACATTGTAAATATCCATAGTCAATAGGTGTTTGTCTCTCTTTCTCCATTGACCACATGAATCTCCCTTAAATATAGAAGCATTAACAATTCAAAATATTACTATATGATATAGAAGAGTCAATTTGTTTGTGTTTTTTCTTTCCAATTTCATTCTTATCTCAAAGCATCTGAAATTAATTTTCTTTTGACATTAAAATATCTGTCCATGTGCTTTGCAAGATGGGGAATATACATGATAGTCTCAAACATGTTTCTCTTTCTCAATGTCAACATTTATTGGGCCTATGTTGGAGGACAAAAGCCCATGACCATGTGGTGATTGAGTTTGACCTAAAAAAGAAACGAGATTATAAGGGAGAGAAAGAGAGCTTTGACATTATTAATTAAACATAAATCTTGTAATTCAATATTAATAAATATGAATTAATATTCCTTACAACTAAAATACAATAAACAATTACATTAAACAAAAAAGAAGCAAACAAGCCTCATCTTCCTTTGTACAAAAATAGCCAAATTATTTTCAAATAGTGGGTTTCCTTAAGGAGAGGGCTAAATTTTTTTACTATATTTTTTTTCTTCTAAAGAGGGAACCTTAAGAAGAGAAAAGAGACAAAGCTTAGTGTGGGAGATCACACACTTACAATTAAAATCCCACAACTTACTAAGCAACATTGCTATATATTTTTTAGTTTCATTATGAATTGAGTTTCTAAAATTTAAAATAAATTCGGTTTTGGTATCTCAAATTATTTTATCTACTAATTTTAAAAAAAATTGTACTCCCTATACATTAAATTTAAGAAATTAAAATGATTTTTAAGAATTTAAAAAACCAAAACCGAATTCACACTAAATTTTAGTAGCCAAAAACATAATTAAAGTGGTATTGGGACTCTAGTATTTTTGTAAGTTATCACCATGATCTCTTTATGTTTTGGATTGATGAGAAAGAGAGAAAACAATCCCAAAATGTTTGTGATCAAAGTGAGAGTGTTGATTAGAAGTGTGATATGCATCTTCTGTGGCGTGCAGCCACAGTTTTCCTCTTCTGTTTGGTTTCCTCTTTCCAGCTCTTGGCAATGTCATGAGCCACATTAATGGCATCCAAAGAAGCACCAGAAAGGCCTCTCCTTGTGAATCCAACAGCATAAAGACCACCTTTGCCTTTCCACCCATTTGGAAAAGGGTTTCTTGGAGTCCCATCATTGGAAAAGAACTCATTTTCCTGATCAACCATCACATATAACATTGCATTTTAGTTATCTTGTACAAAGTCAAAATCTCATGCAAGTCATTGCATTATTTTATCATCTACATTTAAGTTGTTTGTCCCTAGAAGAGAAACATGATAATGTTTACAAATGTACTGAGCAACCAAGTACCTACATAGATGCCTACAAATTTGGAGCATTTTCAGAATACATTGAAATTTATTTTCCCAACACACAGACACACACCTTCCCTGGTCTTTCAATAGGGCCAGAAATGCTTTGTGGGGGGCTCAATTACAAGGGTACAAAACAACTGAGATAAAGAACAAACAAAAAGTTGGCACAAAATAGTTTCACACTTATCTAATTACAGATTCTTATACTGTTATTTTTTATAGTAATTACTTTGAAAATCATCATATTATTAATTTATAACCAAATGATAATATAAAACTGTTTTACATTCTAATACAAGATAACTGAACTAAAGAAGAAAGCTTGCTGAATAGTAGAAGAAACATGTGTTATACTTGAATAAAGAAAAGAAAAACAAAAACCAGCTGCCAAAACTAACAATCTAACATGGTTTTGGTTTTAATGAGAAAGAGAGAGAAAGTAAAGGGTTAAGTCCAATCCATTTCCATAACTGTCAGCAAGAATCCAATGCAAGAGAAAGTATATAAAAAAATGTGTCAGTAAATATGAGTTATATAAAGAAGGACTAACCTTCAACCATGATGGTACATTGCTGTGATAACCAGTTGCAAGAACCACAGAATCAATCTGAAGAACTTTGCCATCAACAAGTTCTACTTTCCCTGGCAAGAACCTTCTGATTCCAGGAACCACTTTGATTTTGCCAGATCTAATTTTCTCTAGGGCCCCAATGTCCAACACAGGGGTCTTCCCTGCAGTGTGCTTGAATTCCAAAGGACCCACCGAAGGCCTTTTGAGGCCATACTTTTCAACATTCCCCAAAATCAAACGTGCCAGAATCAGCAATATCTTATCAACCATCCAAAGAGGTAGCCTCTTCATCAACATCACAGCAACTTCAAAAGTAGATTTCCCAAAAACCTCTCTTGGCAAAACATGAACCTGCTCATGGAAAAAAACATAAAAATGTCAGAAAAGTAAAAAAAGATATTACGTATAAAAAGAACAAAACTTAAATACATTCCACTTTTGACATTGTTTTCTAACTAAAATTAGAGTTTCATTTCAAGAACATGTAACAAAATTTTCTATTAAAGGTTAACATAAATTATTAAAGTGAGACTTTAATTCTGAATGAAAAACAGTTACTTAAAACACATACTGAACTACTGTATCTAAGTTTTGTTCATACAAAAAATGGTAAGAGTTTTTAGCACTCACTGAGCTTCTAACCACCATTGATGGTTTTGCATTGTGGTTACATAGATCAAGTGAGACTTCCATGCCTGAATTCCCACACCCAACAACAAGCACTTTCTGTCCACCAAAACCCTCCCCAGATTTATACTCACAAGCATGCATGACATGGCCACCAAAGTCTCCCAACCCTTCAAACTCAGGCACCACTTTCTCAGAATTTTCACCAGTGGCAACCACAAGCCACCTGCAAATGTACTCAACCTCACAGTCAGCACCTGAGGAGGGCCCTTTCCTCCTGATGGTCTTGACCCTCCACAGGCCAAAGGTCTCATCATACTTTGCAGACTGCACTGTTTCATTGAACTGTGGAGCTATGCCGAAGTGCTTGGCATAGGACTCAAGGTAGCTTATGAACTGAAACTTTGTGGGGTACTCAGGGAAGTCCTCAGGGAAAGGGAAGTTTGGAAGCTGGCAGAACTGTTTGGGGAGGTGAAGCTTGAGGCGATCATAGGTGCGGTTCTGCCAAAGAGAGGCAATGCAGTTTGCTCTCTCAAGGATTATGAATGGAACACCTTGATCTTTGAGGCCTGCAGCCACTGCAAGACCTGAAGGACCAGCACCTACTATCACAGGTCCATTCACCCAAATGCAACGCCTTGTGAAGAGGTCCTCAGGGTCAAAGTTCTGAACCATTGGTGGCATATTGAGACAAATGTCATGCATTTTTGGTTTTTTTGAGACAAACTTTGATGTGTGTATGTGTGTGAAAAGAGTGTGTTTTTATGGGGTTGTGTTGTGAGCAATAGACACCAAGACTTTTGTTCAGTAGACCGATGGTGATAGAGGGTGATGAAATTGACCTTTTGATGAAGGATAATGGAGAGAGATAGAGAGAAAAGAGAGAGATTTAGTTGAATTGAGGAGTGGAGAGGGTGAGGGGAAGTATGAAGGGTATAAATAGTGAAGGGGTGGAAAGTTCAGAGGAGCATGTGATGTCATTTGAAAATAACACTTAGCAGATGTGTATGGAGATATCTAATCATTGAGGAATGAGATTAGACTCTATATACTTGTATAATAATGTATGATTGCATCAATATTTTATTTCTAATATAAAGATAGTTTTTGTTTTGAGTTGAATTACTTTATTTATTCTTCTGTAACATGTTTTGGTTGGAGTTAAATATGAGATGAATTTTAGGTTAATTAGAAATAAATGGATAAGATGAATAAGAAAAATAATATATATAAGAAAAAAATCTACATACTTATTTTCTTACCATTTAAGTTGATCATTTTTATACAGTAATACATGATGATTAAATAATAATAATAATAATAATAATAATAATAATAATAATATAATCTATTTAAACAGTGATACCTTGACACTACTAAATTTTCTCACTTTTTTTGCATCCTACAATTTTATATATTAATATTTTATTTAATACATTATTTTATATTTTATTACAAATGTAAAATTTAATATTTCATTATTATTTATGGTTCTTAAACGGATGTTAAAATTGTACAGTCTCAATAATATTTTCCAATACAGTCCATTTTATTTATACTAGATTAAATATTTTATGCATATCAAAGTATATCTAATGTCTAAATCCAAAGTCCAACATCATCATCATAAGTTGAAGTAGTTCTGTTCCATTTTAAACAAATCTGTAAATTATAAATTAATTTCATTACATGAAGGGAAAATATAAGTTTTTTTTAGTTAAATTTATTTAAGAAAATGTATTTTTTTATTGAAAAGACACTATACAAGTTCATAAAACAACATTAAAATTTTGTCTTTTAAGAAAACTAAAATGAATTTGATTAATTATTTTAAATCATTTGAACAATAATAGTTAACACTACTTTATGTCATTTCATTCTATCTGTTATGATCAATACAAAGGTACACTTAGATAGGGATTCTAAATGATATGCTTGTGGGCCTTATTCTTCATTACAACTAATATTTTACTTTTAAAAGTTAATCCTATTCATAATTTTTCGATAATATGATTTGATTTTTTAAAAGGGTAAACAAATGTACATGCAAAATATTAATTTTACTTTTGAAAGAAGAAACCCATGTACGAACTCATAGGTTTAAAAGGGTCATTGGTTTTGGTCAGAAAATTTTTGGAGTTTAGATGAGTGTGAATGTTAGCATGTCCATTTTACTTTGAATTATTCGAAATTTTACGCATGAGGTTAAAAAAATTAAATTTAGAGTAATTTTTTTTCTTATAATAAAATTGTATTAGGTAACATATTTATTTTTCCTTTTGTCTTTCAAATAGAACTTTACTATTCACTTCAGATAACACAAAATAAGAAAATTATTTAAAAAAAAATTGTCTTACATACATTATTAAGATAACTTTAAAATAATTGTGGTACAAATTACAACTTAATACTGAAATTCTAACATTTTTATATATAACCTAACAAAAACCATATATTTGATGTTTTATAATAATAAAATATAATTATACAATCTTATAAGATAGACATTTTACTAACTTTCTAATTTTATTTTTATTCACTTCATAATTTATACTTATATATATATATTTATGTACATAGTCATCACACAAATAAGTAAAAAAATAAACTATTATAAATTTTTTTTTATCATATAACATATCGTATCAAAATAATAAAAATAGTCATTCATGAATAATTTAAAAGTGTCATATTAATATAAAGATGTCAACTAACATAAATTACAAATAATTTAATTTATCATAGTTATAATATCAATTTATGCCTTTTGAAATACATGTATTAAATATGTCTCATTAAAGATCACCTATCTCATTCCAATCACAAAGTATATTAACTAACAAATCTATGACCCATGGATGAGAGTAAGTTCTTTACACAATATGTCATGCTTCTACATATGTCATGATGCGTAAGAACCCCCATTCAACTTCTAACCACTTGATCTCGTAGTCTATGTGACTTAGACGATTAATGAAGTAGGTGATCTTTGTAATAACATAGGTGTATTACTTAATACACAACATCAAACAATGGATCACAATCATCTAGATTTGTGATCCCAAATTCATAAGGAGTTCATTACACAATATGTCATGCATTAAGCCATGTCACAATGTGTAATAAATTTTCCTCATGTTTCACAACAACATAAATTAGTAAAACAAAACAAAAGTACCAAAACAATGAAATATATCATTCGGTCTTCATATTTTCATACATCAATCATACATATAATTCATCATATAACTATTAAAAATATCAATTCATACTTTGAGTATTTTTCATTTTGTATCGATTTTATTTCATCAAAAAAATATACAGTGTTATCTAATCTCATCTCAATGTTTTGGTTTTTCTTTGATATAGATAAATTTTGAGTAACATATATTTAGATTTCATTCTCTATAAGAAGAATAAATTGAATAATATAAACAGATATAAATTACTTCAATTACCATCTTTGTGTATATCGATCTCATTTCTTTTATATGGTGTTACTTTATCATATCCTAATTTTTAAATATTTCGATATACATATATGTACTAATTAGACAACAACAAATTATATGGTCTTCAATATCATTCTTACGCATATCGATTTCATTTTGTAAGAAAATGTAAGTTGAAAAATTACAAAGTCAGTTTTTGATTCATATTCATCAAAGATTCTAATATATCTAATGAGTGAATTTTTATTCTCTCAATAATAAGGTCTACTATTATTACGTCTTAATTGTTAACATATATATATATGAAGACTTTGAATAGTAACTCACTTTATTTATTTTATTCTCTCGATGTGATGAACAATATCAGAACCATTTATATGTGCAAGCTTCGAATATTTTCATTTAACTCTTTGTGTATAATTCATTCGATGTGATATAAACTATTTTTCTTTATGGGCGTTGATAGCATTTCTCGATAAATCATATATGATTTTCTCATCTAGCTCGATTCCCACATGTTAAACCTTGGAATGTCTTTCTCAATGAATTGTTCAAATACCAAATTCTTTCTCTCGATAAAATATTTGGATTTCTTTGTGATGTTCGATTTTTCAGAGCATTTGGTTTATACAAATATTTACTTTGGTTATCTAATACATATCTCCTTATGTATCAATATTGTTACAAAAATATTGATTGAATATTTTAACTCAAATAATAAATCCATGTAAGAACATAAAAGTTCATTCGATGCATCCAAAACTACTTAAAGAAAAGTATGTAGCTTCCCTTACCTGTAGAATTGTTCGATCTTAAAAGATTGCCAAGAGGAATTAAAAAAAATAACAAACAAAGCAAAATTTTCAGAGAGGAAAAGGGCACAAGGTGATGTAAGGAAGAATGAAAATACAGAGAGAATGGGAAGATGGGTTTACACTTTCAACATTTCTCTTTTTTTTCTCGTGGTGCAAATATGTTTTCTCTCTACCCTTATTTATACTAATTTGTGTAATGATAACTTGGTTAGGTTAAGATTTCTTTTCAGTTAGTTTATAACCAGTAGTTGATTTCAGATAGGAAGTAGTACAAATTTACTATATACTATTAATGTATGGTTTATCTTATAAGTTTGTGATGTCATGATGATCAAAACATCTTTAGTAAAAAAATTTGATACACACACCAAATTTTTGACACACTCAAAGTTTTGTCTTCTCTCAAAGTACACCTGTCATGTACGGAAGCGTTTCTTCCATCAAAAGAGGCAAAACCCACTGTCCAACGAAGGATAAGTGCTACAAGTTATTAGGATTTGTGTGAAGTTTGGAGGCACGCATTTATTGCATGAAGAACAACATTTAATGCATCAACATAAAGTCCTCATCAGACGCAACAAGAAGTTTTCTCAAGACCAACCTAAAGTTGAAGATGTCAGAACGAATCTCTAACGACTAGTTGCTTATGTACTATAAAAGGGAACGTTTGCATCTTGAAGAGCACATATACAGACACACGAAAACAGGATATAGAACATAAACTGAGAAAACATGTTGTTGTAAGAAAATTCTCCAAGTTCTTTCTTTCTCTTCAAAACCAGCTTTAGAAGAACACTGCTAGTGTTTTCCTTTGCTACCTCTAGAAGTTGTGTCAAATATCTTGTTCACCTGTAAGACGTAACTCTTCTAGTGTAGCTCAGAACCCTGTGATTTAATCACAAACCTCCTTTTATATACTTGTTAAAGCCAAGAGTAGCTTTATGTAAAAGAATACTTGTTGAAACCAGGAGTGACTTCGTGTGAAAGAATACTTGAACGGGTTAGCCAGAAGTGGCTACGAGCTAAAAGAATACTTGTAAGTTGCAACAGTAATCTGCTAGTGGAATTTAATCCTATGGATTGAAGAACTGAACGTAGTTTGTGATTTCAGACGAACCAGTATAAAAGTTTGAGTAATTCTCTTCTCTCCTAAAACTTTTCATATTGCATCTTATTGTCTGCATCTAACATCAAAGAGGGAAGAATTTCTTTTACTTGTGAAAATTGTTTTTACAATCTTATATACTTTATTGTCTGTAAGATTCAAAAGATCGTCTGAGCAAACTTGAGTGTTCAAACAAAATACGAAAAACTGCAAAAAGTTTTTAAAACACAATTCAACCCTCCTTTCTTGCACTTTTCTTGTTTTTCACATTAATTGAGTACTCTAGTTGAGAGTTCATCTAAATCCTAATTGAGAATTCCATAAAAAATCCAACTAAAATTTGATTGTGTATTTCCACCAAGAATCTAGTACTTTCCTTAAACTCCATCCTTTAATCTCGAGAATTGAAGGTTTCCAGTTGTGTTTGAAAAAGATTTGATCGTTACTCAAACATAGTTATCAAGAGTGAAGATTAATGTTTGAGAACTCATCTTAATCCTCGATCAAACATGATTATCAAGAATAAAATTTGGATTCAAGAAACTTATATTAATTTATTACTGTAAAGAGATTAACTCATAACTTCAACAATTGAGAGGTATGGAATTCTCGATTTTCTTTAAAATTAAGAAGATCAAGTCCCAACCCTTAATTTTTCACCAATTGATAAATTGGTCCTTGCTTTTTTATTTTTAAAAATAATTTTGTATCAAGGTTTGTAGAAAATAAGAAAATCATCTTTCTATCTTTGATGTTAAAAAAAAAACTCTCCATGATGGAAAGTTTTAAATCCATTTTTATTTATTTAATTAATTAATTAAATAATTGATATATAATATTAAAAAGTTCAACAAAATATTTTTAGAAGAATACATCAAATAAAAAAATATATTATATAATTTGAGATATTACAACAATTTTTAAAAATGACTTAAATATTAATTTTCTTTTAATCCAAATCTGTAAAAAACCGAATTATTCACTCCAAGACAGCTTTTTCTGGCTATGCACATGGAAAAAAAAAAGAAACACACTTTGATGGGTTGGTGTTTCAAGCCTCCAACAAGCTCAAGATCACTTCCTAAACTTCAAATAAATAATTAAATAAAACGATACAAAGTGTAATTCATGGAATTAGTAACTCAAAATATGTCACTTTCCCAAGAAAAATATTTTTTGTAAAATCATTACTATTAACATAAGAAAAAAATTATATGATTCATTTAAAAAATATAAAAAACAATAAAATAAAATTAAAAAGTATCATGATGAAAAAAAAAAGCTATTTAACTGTATAAAACTCTGGCTGCCTCTTTATCATTAAAAAAATAGTTTTATATATTTTTTTTAATTTTAAACTCTATTTTATACTTTTAAAATAAGAATTAACTAAAATAAATGCATTCAAATATAGAAATAAAATTGTTAAAAGTTATAAATTTATAAGAACTAAAAAGAGTGTAATAAAATAATGTGTTTGAGAATCAAAATTTTACTAACTACATTGTTAAGGGTTTTCTTAATAAAAATTAGTCATAAATAAAGTTGGTGGATACATGTCTATTATCTCATAACATATAAAGTGATTAATTATTTTTAAAAAATTTCTTTTGAATAGATAGAAGTTTAATAAAACCTTATACGGATCCATTAACAAAAGTCACAACAAGATCAAAAGGAACATTCTAGTTATCCTTGCCAAATGCTAGTCAACTCAAAATTTCAACCTAATCCATCTCCAAGGTCACAACTTGTCAATTTTGAAGATTTCAACAAGTTGAGCATCATTTAAGCAATTCCACATGTTTATACTTAGTGAAAAGTTGGGCCAATTAATAGTTTATTTAGGGGCTACCCTTCAAAACTTTTCATGTTGAAAGGGATTGTTCATGGTGGCTTTTTCTTATTTTTTGGAAAAATTATATGTATATGTTACTATATGATTATATACATACATATATATATATACATACATATATATATATATATGTACATGATGGTGAACTCACATAATAATCATATTGTTGATGCCACACAAAAGGTACCAATATGTTTGATTTTTTTCACTTGAATGGATGGTGCTCTTATTGTTAAAGAACCAACAAATTTTATAGTGCTATTATCTAATCCTTTTCCATTATTAGCCCATCACACGTTGCAAATAGATTAAACTTTTTAGTAACATGAGAATATATATATATATATATATATATATATATATATATATATATGTATGTATATATATATATATATGTATATATATATATTATCCATTGAGCAAAAACTCTTCACCATCTTTAATGAATTCCAATTTTTGTTTTGCCCATTTTTCTAGAGACTTCAAAATGATTATCAAATAACTTTCCAAGTTCCAACATGGAATGTATAGTGAGACTCGTTAAACGACAAGGTTTGTAATCAAAATCGAATGAAGAAACCCTCAGCTCTCACACTGTTCCCAAAGAACTTCATGTAGTTTTTCTACTATAGTTCTTTTCTACTTTATTTATTTCAAAACTGAAGAATTCTAATTATTTATAATTCACGTGATAGAATCATTCTTGTATCTTTTATGAAAAAAAGGATCAAATTTATTTTCTTTTCTTTATTTAGTAGTGTTCTGCTGAGAAAAGAGGATAAAATAATATATAAGACACACATGTCTTACAATCTTTCTAAATCAGAGAAAAAGGAAGAAGAATATACTCTGTGGATAAAAAGATAAAAATAACATTCTTATAGTATCTTTTTATTCAGAGTTTTAATTTCATTTTACATATGTATTTTTCTTTTTCTTTTTATATAAATAAATAGGAGAAACTAATTATTATTACTTTCTTATTTATAAAGTTTTACATATTGTGATAAAAGAAAAATCAATTGAAATTTCATCATGAAAGTATATTTTCTTGAAATTCATAACACAATAATAATATAGTATTTATCAAATAATAAATAAAAATATTTAGTCATATTCAATACACATAATACTATATAATAATAAAAATAAAAAATAAAAAATATTATGTGGATCAGAGACGAGACGAACCAATCCACACTTTAGTCTACGCTGAGGGTTATAGAAAGTGGACCTATGCGAGTTGGCGGACTAAAATTTTTAGCCTATCCCACACATTTTGGCAGCGGGCCGCGAACTAGACCGCGCAGCCCGTCCTGCATTACCACCCCTAGGTATGAGTATTAAAAGACAAAGAAGCAATGAGCATGTTGAAGCCTATATCAAGTCCAATCAAGTCGTCATAATTGTTTACTTGCAAAGTTAAGATCAAAGAAAGTGAAGAAGACATGAAAATCATGTAACCAAGGAAACAAGAGAAGCATGAAGCAAGCATGTCAAACATGATTAATTTTTTGCAAAACCTCCTTGATTTTCACCATTACCATTTTGAATTTCAAAATTCAAATTTTCCTCTTTAGTTTACTTTGAATTTCAAGGTAAATATGTCTACATGGTTCATGAGACTTCTCCATCATGTACTTAGATTATTCATTGGTTTCAAATGATTACTCATAAATAAGTGTATACTTGATCATCATTCGAGAAGCTCAAATAATAAATACGAATATCAAACACTTTGATGTCATATATATTTTACCAATTATTAAAAACTTGAGCTATGAGTGGAGTATGTGTGTAAAAAATCTCAAACTTAATTAAAAATCTCAAACTTCGTGTTATATCTCAAATAACCTCTAATGAATTTACTCCTTAAATAGAACTTATGTATACATATTATTTGTTTTAACATTTTCCACTTTAAGCACCTTTATAACATTTTTCCTCCAATCCAACATCCCTTTCAATTCTTAAATGGATTCCATAAAAGTTTACTTTATTTTATTAACATTACAAAAGTATTATTTTATTAATTTTATTTTAAAAAAGATTACAAAAATTGTAGTATTTGTATAAGATGTAAGTGCTTAATGGTTCCTAACAACAAATTTTTATAACAAGGATCTTTATAAGATTTTTTAAATTTTAGAACTCACAACTTTTTTAATAATGAGTTTTAAAATTCAAAAAATCTTATAAAAATCTCTTCTTTAAAAAAATTGTCATCATGAAAAAAAAAAAATTAAACATCTAAAGATATTTTTTATGTTTTTTAAGTAAAAAGTTAATAAAATAATAAATTTGTAATGTTATAATTTGTAATTCGCAAGTAAAATAAAATAATAACTTTGTAACAATGTAAAATTGATTTACCATCATAATGGTATAGTAGTACATGTTATAAAATTAATTTTATTAATACTGTATAATTTTATATTGTATCAATAGTATTATAAATATGATTATGTGTACTCATACACGTATGAGAAGAAAGAATGTTATAAATGTGATTAAATTAGTAAAAGGGTTATTTATTTGGTTATGATCATATCTTTAATCCTAAAAAACAATAGGCTCTAGAAGCTTACATAATAATAAATCTATGAGAGTAACACCTTCAACACTTTATATTATGTTTATTACCTTCACATATTTCAACTGCTTTGATCACAGTGTAGGTAAACTTTCATTCAATTCATGCTAATATTTTATTAACACAGAACTCTTCCTCATTATACTATCCACATATTCAGAATCCTTAACTTTTACTTCATTATCTACTCTACTTCCTCACTGTACTATCCACAATTGGTCAAATCTTTAAAAAAAACAGTATATAAACTCACACATTCATCATTATTAAGAAGTGGAGTGACAGTGGACAACAATTGTGCTAGGATGGATTTATATGACTCTGATACCATATTAAAAAATGGACTTTAAGTCTAACTCAACTCTACAAAATCGACTTGTAAGATAAGGTTTGGACCCACTTATATACGTTAGATTGATTTCATCTCTGGGATTTTCAACAATCATCACCGTTCTCAAAAACCATATTCTGAGAAAAAAGTTCTGGTTGAGTAATTAGAAAACACGAGAAAATATGCAGTTGTTGTGATGAATAATAACGAAGGGAAGAAGGAATAACATAACATTTATCTTTGTTGCACAAACTCCTAATGGAGGCAAGGATGAACATGGACTCCTAGATTCACACGCCACCATTGAAATTGAAACTCTCTCGTAGACCAATACAAAGAAGTTCTGGGAATTTGGATTCATACCACCACCATTGTACCTTGCTCTTCTTACACATTGGAACCAGTACAAATTCCAAATGCTGCTGTGTACACTCTCAAACACATCGAGTTTTTCATGTTCAGAGATTCTGAGATTAGTGGTTTGTATTGAGAATAGGGTTAGATAGGATCATCCATAACAAGGAACCGCCCTCACCTCACGTGCATGGAACCTTGATCTTCTAAACTTCACTTTTAATTATCATACACTATCACTAGATCTTTGTTCTCATCTACACTTTTTCTTTTCCCAATATGTTTTACTCTACTAGTCAAATAAATGTTAACCTAATCCTACTTCTATCTAGACTCAATTATAAGAAAAATTATTTGCTTTTATATTAATTAAAATTATTATTCTACACTTAATTACTCCTTTTATTTCTTAGCAAGAGCAATTTAAAGTTTAGTTACATAAACTAATAAAAGTATAAATTTTTAAAATTTGTAGTAAATTTCTAAATTTTTTTCAATAATACTTTTAAAAAAGTAGTTTCTGAGTGTGTCATAATTTGTTTTCTCTATATATAATACAAGAGTGTTTAATATCTATTCTCTTTCCACTTTAAAAAACAACCTTTCAATTATTTTCAATAGGATATTTGAAACTTTTTTTCTCATTTCCATAAAAACAAGTTTTCCATTATTACTTATAACCTTAACTTTTTTACCAAGATAGATTTTCATTGTGTAATATGAATTTAAATGTTAAAATAAAAAATTCAGAAATTGATAATGAAAGATACTCAAATTATTTCAGCAAACTAAAATATTGGTACAAAGGATATTTTTTTTATATTTCCATTTCCATTATAATTTCACTTCAAGGTTTTTTAAATTAAATACTACATTTTATTGATTAAGAAGAGATAGATGAAAAGATAAAAATAATAAATTATTTATCAAAAAGTAATTGGTTAATATAAGCAACATGTCAAATCTAATAAAAGAAATTATATAATTGATAAAAAATAATTAATATTATCTTAAATTCTAAAAAAATAAATAAAAAGAAACAAAATCATTCTCTTTTATTTAGAAACAAAGAAAAACCTAGATAATTTTAAATAAAGTAAACTATCGTTAAGTTTATTTAATATACTATTTTCATTCATCAAATAAGTACTAACTTTTTTAAATCACTTTCAACTATATTTGTTGAGAATGATAGTTAGATTTAAAGATAAATGCATTTTTAAAGTAATAGCATTAAATGGAATTTAGAAAATCTAAATTTGCTTATATTTAATTCCACCAAACTTAACCTATTTTTTTTATATATTTGAGTCTAAAGAAAGTATCATCTATAGGACATCTTATGAAGAATATTGAGAGGAATGAGTAAAATATTAATAAGGGCAATTTAGAAAGAATATTAAGGAAAATATTCAATGCAATTAACTTATCTCTTTAACCTATGTGAATTTACTTTTTTTTCTTATAAATGAGAACGGATTGCAACGAATTTAAACTCACATAGATAAATTGAAAAATCAATGAACAGATGAAGTGATTGATTTAACTAAGCTACAAAATCAGTTTAAAGAATAACCTACAAAAGAACTTCAAATCTACCCTAAACCAGTTGAAATATTTCGTAAAAAAACTACTTAATAAATATCATTTTTTACTTTTATTTTAAAGTTAAATTTTTTATTTTTATTTTTTATTTTAAATAGAAAATTTATATTGTCAATAAATATGGATGGATATAATTGAAATTTCTATTTAAATATTATAATATATTTTATTTAAACTTTATATTCATTTTAAATGTTAAAAATTTATAAAATTAAGTTTGTTGTTATTTTTTGAATATATATATATATATATATGTGTGTGTGTGTGTATGTGTAATAAAATTTACATTTATTTAATATTGTTTCATGTACTATCAAATTATTATAATTATTTTATGAATATCGGTAACCATTAAGTTGAATCATAAATTCAATTTTAAAAATATTGATGCTAATAAATTTGTTAATTAAGAATTACTAAAAGATGAAATATTTTTAATGGGATGCGTATAAATAGATTTTCCCATGATATTTTAGTGCGTTATTGCGCTTTTATAGTATTTCTATTTTTTTGCTTAAACAGTACCTTAGACACTCGTCATATATTGTTTTCATTTTTAAATAAGACACTTGTAATATTTTATATTTATTAAAAAATTTGGTTGATTTAGCTAGTAACATTAATTTATCTGTTGTAATTTTTTCAAAATTGTCCTTAAATAGATAATGCATGAAATAAAAATAGTAATAGAGTTTTAATTTTTGAAAATTAGACTCTTCATGTTTCGATTTTCACATGAAGGAGAAAAAGACAATTTCATAATATTTATCATTTACAAAATAAAATAATTAAGAATATTTAATAAAAATAGTCATGCTATAGATCAATTAAAAGAATAAAAGTGATAAAAAAATTAGTAAAACAATACTTTATATTTAGTACGGAGAGGGAGTATTTTTTTTTTTAATTTTGTGTGAAATATGCTTACTATAAAGTTATATTTGAGAGGTATTTCTCCATTTTTTATTTATTGTTGAATATCTTCTATCATGACAAATTATAAAATTGATTTGAAAGTATCAAACAATCAATTGATTGAAACAAATCATTGTTTCAATGAGTGAATAACTACAAATTATGCTAAAGTCAATTCTAATAATTGTGAAAGAAATAGTGCAATTAATTTATAAAATTCATTGGAAAATATTCTTCTCCGTATAGATAAGTTGCACGTTATAATATACGTACATATATATATATATATACATACATATATATATATATACATACATATATATATATATATATATATGACTTTCTTTTAATTTTGTAGATGCTATCCGTAATGATTGAATCATATTAATTGTCACCATGATTGGTTGAGTTATGAAATTCATGAAAGCTGTTTTTTAGCTTAAAGAATAAGTGCTTTACTTCGATTTTGAAAAGATTGGCCAAATTTAAAAAAAGAAGTGTTTTATGTGAAATAAAATGGAAACCTAAATCTTTTGTTGAAGAAGAAAAGTAAGATATATATTCTTCTTTCGAAGGCATAAAGTAAAAAAAGAAAAGAAAAAGTTTGCACAAGTAAACGTTAATTAATATCTTTATAATTATTATTTACCTAAGTGATTTTTCAATAAGCAATAATTGAATGAAATTAAAGGAAATCAGTTTAATAGTTTGGTTCGTCTAACATCCTAAATTTAATTAGGAGCTTGTGATTTTAGTTTATTATTTTTATAACCAATAGCAAACAAAAAGTGCTTCCAAAACCAATACCAATGGGAAACTCACAACAACATGCCCTATTAGAAGTATACCTTACGTGAGAAAGATATGAAAGAAAATTCATAACTTCAAAATTAAGTTTAAAATAAAATTATGAAAAAAAACTATAATTTTTTTTATATAAATTAAGTTATACATAAATTAATTTTAACTTGAAAAGAAGTTAATTTTATTTTTTATGGATAATTTTTTTAGAAGTTCTTATTGGAAAATTTTATCAAACGAATATTGTGTGATGAGAAAAAGATGTTTAACATTTCACAACCAAATGTAAAATAAATAATACAATAAAAAAATTATAATACAACTAATAACTTATAGTAAATTTCAAAAGAAATGTTAGAAATTTTACGTTAATTAATAATATAATTTATAATTGGGATGGAATAAAAACTTGTTGTAAGAGGTTGAATTAAAGACAAACTTATTTATTAAAAATTATATCAACGTTACATAAATTTATTTTATGTTAAAGATTATTATGTCATCTATTGAAGAGTTTTTATTAAATCATTCACAAATATTCAAATATTATATTTAAAATGAAATAATAAATATAGTTAAGATTCTAAATATTTTAATTGGGAAAATTTTGACACATATTATGTTCACAATATGAGTGAATGGAAAGGTAGATGTAAAAAAGATTTTTTGTGTAGCACAGTTAAAAGTATGGGCTTGGTTACAAAGGAACTATTCTAAGGTAAGACCTCCTTACTCAGATTGGTATCTTCGCTTCTTAGAGTGCTTAAGAGTAGTATTAAGTCACTACAAACACATTAATTTGATGATAAATGAGGGATTTATTGTAGGTCATGAGTGCTCTTAATGGATAGTCGAAGGCCTCTTAAGTAACACCAGCATTAAAGACGTAGGGCTGCACTACGTGACCTCTATTCATGTAGCATGCTAGTCAGGGGAGTTCGTGTGGTGGCAGGACTATGGAGTGTTAGGTTCATAATTCTAGTGAATGTAGTTTTTAAATTGCATGGATAATAACCCGTTTCAGGTTCTATGTCCTAGAATAATATTGGTTTACAAGTAGGTAAATGCATAGCCCAACGTGCTAGAATGATGATTCCTTTATATGGAATCCAACAAATGGAAACTTTAACAGAGATTTCAACGACAAACCTTATCATATTTGAGCAATCTTAGGAAAGGAACAAAATTGTGTGAACTTAGTTGGAACAATACTACATTACTTGTTCCTTTTTTTGTGCATGTATTTGTTGTTGTAATGGCAGTTGTATATCATTCTTGATAAGTGTTGGAACTTGCTTGGATTTGGATTCAACTTCATTGCTAGTACAAGTCGAACAAACTACGCCATGACCTCTTAAACATACAATATAGATTTACATTGTGTCTCTTTTATACTGCGTAAGGTAATGTGTAATGGGAATGTAATGAAAGAGATTTTACATAATTGTAAACACAAATACTTAACATTATATGTAAAAGGGTTGAGATACCTTAAGTATCTTGTGTATATATATATATATCTAAAAAAAGTGAAGGCTGACATAGAAGTGTTGAAAAAGATGAAATGAAGCATGTTAAAGTTGTCCCATATAGAAAAAAAAAGAAAAAGATGAGGATGAGAAATTCTATAAAAGCATCACAATAAGAGAGGAACTAGGAAAATGCTTCCACGTTGCAACAAATCATTGGTGGTGATGAATGATTTGTGTTAAAGGTAGAGGAATGTGTTGATATGAGAATGAAGAGTCTCGTAGATGTGTTGATAAATAACTAGAAGCTGTTAGCACGTAAAGAGAACGTGGGTATCTAGAAACCCACGTTCTGAGAAGTTATCTCACTAATGTGTAAGTGGTTCATTATTCAAGCCACTATCAAACAGTTACCATAAATCTGGGTACCACGTTTTTGGGTTTCTGTGATGGACAGAGCCCTATAAATACCTCATATGCTTTGTGCTTCAAGGTCACCAAATTTGATCTCTTTTATAGCATTACACCATCTACGTTTTAGAGAAAAAAGGTTTTAGAACCGTAGACACTCTGAGAGAGTTTCAATAGCTGGAGGTTAGTATAATTTTTGCTTCCGTTTTTCTTAAATTTTACAGAAGCTTAGGAGCATCTTAGGCAAAAAAAAAAATTAAGACACTTCAACAAACCATAAGGACATAGATTGCTAGTAATTAGATGTCGAACAATGATGTTGTGGATTATTTTTTAACGATCATAATGCATTGTTCGAAATATTTTTATTTCTGATAGTCTTTTTTAACCACTACAAATTTTTATAATTTTAAATTTATTTATATTAAATTAATTATTTATTTTTTTAGCTTAGTTTTCTTCTTACAAAAAGATGACATTCATACTGTAATAGGTAATCGAATGCATATTCTTCTAATTTGGAGTCTGACACGTTACCACTGTCCCACAAATGCATTTGTAATTTTTATTAGTAATACATTATGAAAGGAAATAGTACAAGTCCCGAGATTTTTACTAAACCTTTAAAATATTCAAAAGTTAATTAATTTATTGGTTGAAGAGAATGCTATTCGTTTTAAATTTTTACATTAGGTTGATGAAGCACTCCTACCAGTAACTATCACTCACTGCTCTCTCACTTTGAAGTTGTATTAAGGTTCTTCGTTGTCCAGATCCAAGAATCAAAAGAAGGATATCACTCTATAGTCTTGTTAGTTCTTCTTAAGCAGGTATGTGAGCGGACAATGCAACCTTAATCCTTAAGCCCTTGGTTGTTTGTTCCTTTAAACTAATGCATATTCATAATCTATTTGCTTTGTTTTGTTTTTATTCTATTTTGTATCCTCTTTTCACAAATATTTTTAACATTTCAAAAGTTTCATTTTCATGGAGATACAAAAATATTTATGAAAACTTTAATCTTGTATTTTGTGCATATATTTACTTGTAATAATAGTTAAGAATCATTTTAAAGATCATAACATGCACACAACTCTCCCTTAAACTTTAGAAGTTTTTTATTTTTCGTAAAAAGCATTTAGTATCAAAATAACCGATTATCTCAAGCAATAATCGATTACCATAAGTGAAATAATCGATTATCTCGCATTGTTTTGTGAAATTAATTTGCTCTCTAGAATAATCAATTATCCTAAGAAATAATTTATTATTATGAATGTTTTTAGAAAAACCTTTTCATATTCTACTAAACCTTATGTCTCTCTTTGTCTATAAATAACCTAAAGAGATCAAAGTGAAAGTTGCTCTGCTGCTAGTGTTCAACCTTGCTTCATCCTTTGTGGTTATTCAAAGGAGGTGTTCATCTTTTGAAGTTTTCAAAAGAAGTGTTGTTCTCATCCTTTGTGGTTATTCAAAGAAGGTATTCATCCTTCGTGGTTATTCAAAGGAGGTGTCTTCATTCCTTGTGGTGTTCAAGGAAAGTGCTTGTTTATCTCTTGTGTTTTGAAGAGAGGTGTTGTTTCATTCTTTGTTCTGTACAAAGGAGATGTCTTTATAAATCTTCTTACTATCTTACTCATTCTGACGCACTATAAGTTGTAAACTTTTTATTAAGATAGTTAATAGAAATCACTCTCTTTTAAGGAGATAAGTTATTGGATGCAAAATCTGTTTTAATCTGAACCAATATAAATATTTGTATTATTTTCTCTCTATCCCTACTCTCATTTAAATTCAGCCTACATTTAAATTAAACTATAGTTGTTATAACATTTAAATTAAATCTACCAGGGTTTGAACTTCGGATCATGTCATTCACCAAACTAGAAGGAATTTTGAGTTAACTAATACGCTAGACAACAATTTAAGCAAACAACTAAGAAATCAAATGTGTATAGCAATTATTATTACGAGCACAAACGTATTATCATAGCAAGTTTGTGACCACGTACAATAATTTTGTTAATATTTTAGATAAACAATATATATATATATTTCTATTTTATCACAAATGATTAGGAATGTCAAATTTATTAACTTCTATAATTCAAATCTAAAAATTATATTGTTAGAGTTAGTGACTCAAATACTAGGACACAATTTGTTATGTTGTAGTAATTATTTATTGTATCTTTTTAAATTGGTATATAAGTTATTTTATTTAATTTCTCAATTATAATGACATGACTTTTCATTGTTGGGTCATGGTAATAAACTTTCATTATGTCAAGTTAAGACATGAGTTTCTTCTTACACACATGATAATAAATTATAGTATTTATTATCATTCAATTTTTTAATGAAACATATTCATATTTTATACTAGTTTATTGAGTAGTTTTTATTTACAGGAAAAAATGACCCAAGAAATGAGTCAAAGTTCTAATTTTATTAAAATATCAAATAATGATTGTGTTAGTAAAGTGTTGGGAAAGGATCATCCTAGACGTGTACGTTGCCTAGGACTAGGAGGTATTCAGAGTGTTGCATTTCAATCGACCACAAGATTTAGTAATGAAGAAGGACATAGTTTCTCAAATTCTTATTCGATTGGAAGTTCTCAATCGAAAGAGGAAGTTATTAGTTTGAGAGAAAAGTTAGCAACTTCTGAAAAAAATGTAAAGACATTGAAAAGTGTCCTGCTTTCTTACATCTAAATGAAGGAAGAATATATTCCTCCTAAGTTAGGTGTTATGTTTAGTAGTGTGAGTAATGTACTTGTAAGTATTTTATATTTTGTGTGTTAAATAAAATTATATTTTTAAACACATGAATATAATTTAGTATCTTGTGTATTATTTTTAATTATACTAACATGATATGATTTTAATTTTCCAGGATGAAAAGAGTGGACAAGATGTGCTAACATCACAAAGAGAATCTTCACTTAATAGTAATTTTTGTGGAGTTTGACATATATGTTGTGATATTTCAAAACTTAGATAAATTGATTTGACATATATCTTGTGATATTTTAAGACTTAGTTAAATTGATTTGATATATATATTATAGCATTTCCAGATTTACTAAACTAATTTGATATTGTTTTATGATACGTCCAAACTTCAGTAAACTGATTTAACATATATCTTATGATATTTTTGGACCTGATAAACTATTGATATTATTTTATTATAGTCATTCTATTGATAAAGAATACATGGTTATTTATAACACATTTAGATAAATACTTTGATTTAATCACGTTTAAAATAAAATTAAACTAATAATTTATAAATGGTCAAATTAAAAGTTATTTTAAAATAACTACTTGTTATCTTATACCATTAGACTATCCATTTTTTAATATAAAAATTGTAAAATTGTTTTAAAAATATTTCAAATAATTTTTGACAATTTTAAACCTTCTATATGTGTTAAATTATAATAAAATATAATATATTTTGTGACATTTTTTATTTGTAAAAAATATAAAGAGTCATAAAATAAGATAAATTTTATGGTGATTTTTAATTGTCAAAAATGATAAAAAAAATTATGAAATAAGATAAATTTTATTTTTAACCATTAGTAAAAATATTTCTTTTTTAGCAAAAGTATCAGCATTTAAAATATTTTGTCATAAACTATTTTTAACATACGTAAGTCTTATGTAACGATTTTTAACAACTAAAATTTAAAATTTTAACTTTATAAATATTTTTTTTTTTTTTAGTAAATTGGCTAAGTCAATGTTTTATTAAATAAATTTTAAAATAAAAATACATTAATCTTGATTTGACATACTGTAAACTGTTTTAATTGTAAATTAATTTAAAATTTTGTATTGATTAAAATAATGTTATTCGGCCTGTATTAATTATAAATCAGTTTAAAAATTAATATTAATTAAACTGATGTTATTTAGAATTTAAAAGTTATCAGTAATAAATTAGTCACTACAAGAAAATCAAGAGTTAGCGTCGGCCAAACACCGACGCAAAAGCTCAAAAGTCGATGCTACATTGTTTTTAGCGTCGGTGTTGCGTCGAATCCAGGACCGCCACTAAAAGCATGAAAGCTACACACGTAACGTCGAACAGAATAGTCGACGCTAATAGCGTCGCTCAAATGGAAACAAAAGCCGACACAATGATTTTCAAAATATAAATATTAAAGTTGATGGCGGCGACTTAACAGATGCAAGCCCAACACTAAAAAATTATATAGCGTCGGCCAAGCCCACGCTATGATTTTTTAAAAAAAAATACGAAGGTAGCGTCGGCTTGACCGACGCTAAAATAATAATAATAAAAAAAGTCTTAACCGACGCTACCTATAAAAAAAATGTAGCGTCGGACCGACACTACCTATAAAAAAATGTAATTAAAATTCATTTTTCGAATTTCAGAAATAAAATTTCATTTGTAATAAAATGAAATAAATAAAAATATAAAATTATACTAAAACAAAATTAAATTGAAGTAGTTATAATTAATTAAAACAAAATTTAAATTGTGCACATAGTTATTACATTAATTAATTAAAACAAAATTTAAATTGTGCATATAATTATTACATTAATTAATTAAAAGAAAATTTAAATTGTGCATATAGTTATTACATTAAATTACATATTAAGAAAACTAAATTTAGTCTATGGGTTGGTCATCAAATCCTGGAGCATAATGGGGGTGGACCTGACTCGTACTGGTTAAGGAATAATAAATTTGTGGGTCAATTACCATGACCAATTGTTCTTGCATCAATGTCAGCCTCTCCTCCAATTGTGCACATTTATCATGTGTTGTCGTGGCTCTTTGTTCAGCTGTTGTGGCTCTTTGTTCAGCTACTGTAGCCCTTACATTAGCTACATTAGCACTTGCATGAGCTTGTGTAATTTCTTCACGCATCGCTTGAGTATCTAGAAGATCGTCAGTGCTAGCAGCTAATCCTGAAGGTTGAGTGAGGGATGAAGCTCCATGTCGAATGTTGGCAGCCAAGTCTACAGTGTCATAACATCTACCTCTACTCTTCCCTCCGGCAACATCTTTCCAGCATTGAACCTTGGTTGGTGGATCTATTTGTTGGAGGTTCGAGGTTGATCTTCAGAACTTTGAGATTGCATGACCTTCAACCGCTCATGATAGGTTTCCTAATCAATTATAAAGAGTTGTAAATGTCATGAATTAGAATTACAAATTTCAATTATATTAAAAACTTGAAATCAATAACTTACACAGGTCTCTCGGGCACGACCATCTACCCAAGTACCATCCTTTTTTGTATGAGTCGCGATGAATAGCTCATCCGGTTGAACAGGTCGACCATATTTACGTTCCTGATTACAAATATTGTATCTTCCATTACTAAATTTCATTAATATGTAACAAAATATACAAAAGTTATAAATAATACTTACCAAGCCCAATGCAATCTCCAAGTGTGATTTGCAGCCATTAAAGTGCACTGCCCCTCCTCAAGTCAAAGATCGATTGGCTTTGTTTCGGGATGATAGTTATTTGAACTGTTCACTATCCCAATACTTGTGAAGATCAGTCCATGCTTGTTCACCAATTTAACTAGGTCTACCCACCCTAGCCCTAGCTTTTTTCAGCATATCACTTAGGCGTTTCCTGAACTTCGACTCATAAATTCTTCTAATTTCCCACTCATGATGTGGTGCCCAAGTGACTCTAGCATGTAAAAAGAAATGACAATTCATAGTTAAACACATTTTTAATTCAGTCCACCATTCATATTAATAGGGAAACGCATCTTAAATTCATTCCACCATTTCAGTTGGTCTTCCTCGGTCATAGCCTCATAGTGGTGGTAGGCACCCCCTGAACTGGGACCTAATTGCATGTCCAATCGCCTCCGTAGCATGACGGACAGGTGCCCAACTGTAAAGTATTTAAAAGAAATGTTAAGCATGAAATTTTTAACATAAAAACATATTTGAATAAGTATGTGAAACTTACCCTTTACCCACTGGTCATATGATGACCCGCCCATTACCATCACGACAGACCTTCTTTTCAGGGACATCATGGGCTGATGTAGAAGGGATGACCTCTTCTTCCACTGGTGAGGTGGTATGAATTTCATCATCTAGGGGAGCTGTGAACTCTGTAGGGGGACTTTGCACTGTAGGATCATGGCATGGTTCTGGTGGTGGCATCGGAGGTGAGGAAGATGGAACTGGCATAAATCGAAAATCATTATGACTAGATGGGGTGGAGGTAGATGAGGGCCTAGAGGAAGCGGGTGTACTAGAAGAAGGGGTGCAGGTATCAGAATGGTGGGATTGTGTGCCTATGTGATAAGGGATATTACCCAACTCTATGGCAAGACGACCATGCTGTCTTGTGGAAACTCCACGCCTACCATGGTTACTTCTGATGATAGAACCATCACTACCTCTAGTCCTAACCATTTTTCCTGCAAAAAAAGTAGTTATGTATAATTAATTTTGAATGTTATCATGTTAAATGCAACATCATATACAAAATTATTATACATGATTCAAGATTGTTAGCAAAGTCCCAATCGTCTCCGTCAATGTCATGACTTCCTTCGTCATCTTCATTTGATTCGTGGGCTTCGCCATCGTGAACAACAATTTCTTGTATAGTAGAATCGTCAATTAATTGAACAACTGAGGCGTCAGCTAAGCCTGCTACTTGTTCAATTTTTGTCACTGGTAAGACATTGTGTGTTTCATCAGCTTGATATGCATATTCATGTTCGATATTGTCAACTTCAACGTGACCTCTGGGTTTTGTTATGATCGGCACACACCAACCACGTAAGTTCTTACATATATTTGGATATGAGACATAATAAACTTGTCTTGCCTTCTGTGGAAGGATGAATGGATCATAGGGTATGTATCTTCCAGTGATCTTGATTTCTATGATGTTATATTCTGCATGAACTCTTGTACCAGTATTAATTGTTGGATCGAACCATGAACAATAGAAAAGGGGAATCTTCTTAGTCATTCCGAGATATTCCAATTCACAAATATGTTCGATGATGCCAAAAAAGTCATCTTTTCCTCCTTCGGCCACACCTTTGACATGCACCCTAGAATTTGTGGTTTTCTTACCATCACTCCATCTCTTTGTATGAAACTTATACCCATTGACAAAGTACATGTTCCATGAGGTGACATGCGAATTAGGTCCTCAGGCTAATGCCTTCATGTTTGGGTCGATTACCCCATTCCTCTCATCAAGAACCTATGTATTATGAATATGCATACATTAGTTGTAAATTGATTATATTAATGAAATTGAACTACGTAGAATGATGTAACACTTACATAGTTCTTAAACCATTCTGGAAAAGTGTCGTGTATACTACTTGAAGCTTCTTCATTGTTGATGGACTGAAGTTGTAGAAACAAACTTCAAATAGGAAGATAAAGTCAGTGACAGAAGTATCCTATATGAAATGATGGATACAAATTAGGAGGTACTTAACTTACTCAAGTATTGGTTTAACCTCATTGCTATTTATGAGAATATGGACATAAGCAGAACAAAATTCATCATCACTTAGCCAATAATCTTTGCACGATCCACCAGGGCGTCCAGATTTGTTTAAAATTGACAATGTTAAGTGGGCTCCCTCATTTGAAGCAGTACGAGGATCATTTCTCAAATTTGTATTGGACAACAAACTTACAGATTTAAAATAGTGAGAACAAAAATATGTTATCTCACGATGTAAGTAAAATGCACATATTGATCCTTCTACTCTTGCCAAATTACCCACCGTACGCTTTGCATCCCCCATCATCCTACAACACATAATAACTTTTAGGTATTGTAGAATGGTTATGAACATTGAAATTAATAAGAGGGTCATTACCTTTCGAATGGATACATCCATCGGTATTGAACAGGACCACCCAGTATTGCCTCTGTAGGAAGATGAACCACAAGGTGTTCCATTGAATCAAAGAAACCTGGTGGGAAGGTTCTTTCCAATTTGCATATTATGATTGGTATATTTTCTTGCATTCTAACTAAATCATCTACCCTCAATGTATTAGAACATAGATCTCTAAAAAATAAACTTAATTCAGCAATGGCATTCCAAACAAAATCTGGCAAAGAACGGAATGCAATTGGTAGTAAACACTCCATGAAAACATGACAATCGTGACTTTTCATGCCATGCATACTACTTTTACCAACATTTGCACACCTTGTAATGTTAGAGGCATAAACATATGGCACTTTTAACTCAGTTATCCATTTATAAATTGATTTTGCTTCCTTTGCAGTCAAAGTGTACTTAGCCTTTGGCTTTGCTAACTTCCCATTTTGTAATCGAACTAGTTCCAAGTCTCCACGTACACAATATTCAGGGACATCCATTCTTGCTTTTTCATTGTCCTTTGTTTTACCCTTAACATCCATCACAGTATTGAAGACATTGTCAAAAAAAAAAATTTCAATGTGCATTACATCAAGGTTGTGTCTTAATAGGTTGTCTTTCCAATATGGAAGATCCCAGAATATTGATCTTTTTGTCTAATTATGATACAGACCATACCCAGGTAGGACATCAAATGTTTTCATAATGCCATGTCATTTGACTTGCAGACTCCCTTGATGCATACAATCGTTGTAATCTTGGAATGATTGGCAAATAAAACATTTTTTTACTGCAACATTTTTGTATCTTCCTGCATGACCCTTAGGAGGTAAATACCTTGGACGATGACAAAATTTGCATTATGTTAAATGTAGGTCGTCCTTATAATACAACATGCAACCAGCTTCACAACAATCAATCTTTTGAGCCTTCAACCCAAGGCTCAATACTACTTTTTTGGCTTCGTAGTAGTTCTTCGGGATGCGACTATTTTTGGGAGCTACATCAACTAACAATTGTGCAAAATATTCTAAGCATTTTTCAGTAGCATGACAATTTGTTCTAGCTGCTAGAAGTCTAATGGCTACTGATAATGTTGACTCAATTGCTCCTTCATAAATTGGTTCATTCGCAGATTTTAACATATCATAAAACCTTTAGGCTTCTGCATTAGGAAAATCTCCTTCAGACATAGTCTGGTTCTCTATGTTTTCATGATGAGTTGTTATATCAGCTACTTGCATGTACGCATCAAATACCATTTCAGTCATTGAGCCAAACTGATCAAAAAAATTCATATTTGTCGACCTACTACATGCATAATTCAAGCTACCCTCATTTGATCCCTCTTCTCCATGTTCAACCCATACAGTGTAGTTAGGTTTAAAGTTATATTGTAGCAAGTGAGCCCTAACATTTGATGGTCTAAGAATTTTCTCAGAGTTACACTTCACGCAAGGACACCTTATCCCCCCATCTAAAGTAGAACAAGGTTGGTCCATTGCCTTTGAAACAAATTCGTTCACTCCATTAATAAACTCCTGTCTAAGTCTCCTTGAAGGATCAAGCATATTATACATCCAACTACACTCCATAACTCTGCATGTTCATTATTACATTATCAAACTAAACTGGTTTTGAACATATTTTCATAGTTCAATGCCATTTGTACACTCTAATATATAAAAAAAGTTAATAATTTAGAAAATTTAATTTAAACATACAACTCAGCTATAACTTTATAAAAAGTCACGATTGAAAGCCATTTCTACCCTATAATATTTATTAAACATAATACATAAATATATCATACAATAAATATATATATATATATATATATATATATTGAATTGAAATTTTTAAACAGTATACATATATTTATATTTAATTTAAATATAACAAATAAGAATTATATATGTGTGTATATATATATATATATATTTAATACAAATATTAAAAACAATATACATAAATTTAAATATAAATATTCAATTTAATTAAAAATACAGTAATAATATATTTTAATATATATTTATATTTTATTTAAAAAAAACTAAAATATGTTTAAATATATATGTATATTTAATATAACTATAAAAAAAAGTATATCAATATTTATATATATATATATATATATATTTAATTTAAATATATTATATAATATAAATCTAAAAATTAAAAATTAAAAAAACAACATTTTCTTATGACTTAAAGTATATCAAATATATTAAAGGTTCTAACAACAACATTTAAATATATTAAAAAAATTTAATATATTAACACTTAAAGTATTAAATATTAACAACATTTATTTTTAAAATTTTAAAGATATTAAAAGCAAAGAATTATGAATAAATATTTTACCAAAAATTATAATAAAATATTATTTATATTAAATATTATATTTTTTTATTATGATTTTGACGTTTTGATTAACAATATATTTCAAAAATTAAATATTGACTGAGTTTCTTATTGTTATTTTAAAAGTAAGTATATACTTTAATAATTTAATATATTTAAATTGTTAATATATTTTTAATATACAAAATTTTAAGGATTCCAACAACTCTTAAACCTTAAAAACCTAAAGCTGAAACCTATTAGCAGAATTTGTGTTTGGTGCATCATCCTCAACTTATGACGTTTTTCTTTTATTCTTAGACTTGTTTATTCTTCCTTACATGTATGACCACCTTTTATATGAAAGGTGTCTTATGTTCCAAGGTTCTGTATTTTTTCTGGAGCAAACAAGGTTAATTGTTTGTCTCCCTGAGCTAAATTTATTTTCTCAACCAATTTAAACAAACTCTATTTTCACAACCAATTCAAACAAACATCAAATAACAATTCAAACAAAATATTGTAACAAATTAAACATTCAAACACAGACCTCCATAAAAAATCCCTAGTCATTATATCTTAATTTGATCATGTTTAATTATTATATAAATTTTGTTTTCTTTTGGACAAAAATTAATTAAGTGCATAAAATGACAATCAAATAATCATTGAAGTAGGAAATATTTTTTTTAAATCACTATAAATGTAAATATTTATATAGGTAATCAGTGAGTGAAGATAAAAGCTTGAAAAAAATATAATAATTATTTTTACATAAACTAATAACCTAAACTAAACCAACACTGCGTTAATTAGATTTGTCAAACTTATTTTTTAATCTCAAACAAAAACTATTCTAATAAAAAAATCAGTTCAGATGATTTTAATTTAATTCTAAATCTGAAATATACGAAACTCTAAACCCTAAACATCCTAATACATTTGCCTACCAGAAGCTGCACTTATGTCTAATTTTTTGGATTTTTTTGAAATCAACATTAATATTACAACAAAATCAAGAGCTAGCCTCGGAGAATCACCCAGTTCAACACCAAATCAACAACAAATGGAGCTAATCGAACCCTAAATCAAAACCAAGCACAGAAATTTCTTACCTTCCGATGAGTTACGCAGACGGAGTAGATGGAGGCACACACGAAAGCAACACAGTACAGCACAGCACCGCACCACCGCACCGCAACACAGATGAACAGAAGATGGAGGCAGAGAGCAAGAAAGAGGAGGCAGAGCGCAGGAGAGAAATGGAGGCGAACAGAGAAATGGAGGCAGAGAGGAAGAGAGGCAGAGAGGCAGAGAGGAAGAGAGGCAGAGAGAACAGAGAAATGGAGCAATGAAGGGTGCGAGAGAGAAGAATGAGCGACATTGGGTCTGGATTTCCTTTTAAGGTTCTGAATTAAAAATAGTGTCGGCCAGACCGACGCTATTAATTTCATCTAGCGTCGGCCATGCGTCGGTTAGACCGACGCAAACTATCTCATTTAGTGTCAGCTAGACCGACGCAAACAATTAAATATAGTGTTGGCCATGCGTCGGTTAGGCCGACGCAAATGATCCCACTTAGCGTCGGCTGGGCCGACGCTACCACCTGCGTCAAATTTTGCGTCGGCCTGGCCGACGGTACTCTCATTATTAAATTTTTAATTACTTTAGCATCCCCTGCGCCGACACAACGTTAATAACTTTAAATTTTTAATTTAATTTGTGCGTCGGCTTGGCCGACGCTAACTTATATTTTTATTTTTATTTATTTATTTTACAACTTAGCGTCAACCTGACCGACTCTAACTTTTTTTTCTTTCCTTAACGTCGGTGTAGAGTCTAATTGGTCGACGCTAGTAGCGTCGGTTGCTGACCGATGCTAAGTTTTGACAACTATATCTACGATTTCTTGTAGTGAGTATATATAATTTTAAAGTTCACCACACATTCAACACAAATATTATTATTAAGTAATTAATGTTCATTTTTACTAATTAGCCTCATTTTTTACTTACACTAAATAACTATTTTTTGGTGGTATCGGAATCAATTATTTGTTGGTATGTTAGAATGATATGATTCTTTCTTATGTAATGTTTGGATAAAAAATTTCCAATTTTTAAAACATTCAAATAAAGATTTCATTTCAAGTTATTTTATTTTTTAAATGTTTTTTAAATAAATTAATTTAAATTTATCAAATTTTAATTTTTTTTCATTCGAATAAATTATTTCAATAACCATCAAATATAAAAAAATATTTAAATATAAAATGATTATTGATAATTCAGAAATATTATATCAATGATTATTTTATTTGTTTTCGATTAATTGATATTATTTTTTGGTAAAAGATTGTCAAGATTTATTCAAGTGACATTAATAAAGTCTTTTCTTTATTTATGTCACTTGAGATTGTTTTCAGTTTATGTTCATTGTAGTTAATGAAATTAATTTAACAACATTCTTACTTGATTTTTTTATGATTGTCTTTTTTTGTTCATGTTAGGTAAAAAACTTTCTAATTGATATTGACAAAAAAAACCCTAGATAATGTTGATTGAAATTTTTCCGATGAACATTTGAAAAAATTAACATTTGTGTCGATGGTAAAATAATCACAGTAAACATTGACAAAAGAATAATCATGATAGATATCAATAAAAAAATATAATTTACATTTATAAAAAACAGAGAAAATTATAATTATAATATCAAGCAATAAATAATAAGTAGTCTTCAACACTAAAAGTAATCTTAACAATGAAAAAAATAACTCCTATCAACATTAATTAAAAAAATTCTAGTCCAACAAAAATCAAATCTATCAGGAAATATAAAAAAGGACATACAAATATAAAAATATAAAAAATTACAAATTTATATTTTTTTACGTAAAATTTGAAATTTTCTACTTTTAAATAATTAAATTACTCATAAAATTCTAAAATGTTAATTTCTTGAAATTACATACTCAAACAAAATTTTTTATTGTAAAGTATTTCAAATTATAAATAAATTACCTTTTTATTTTTTTTTATCCAAACCCATTCTCAAAGTTTTTCATATAAATAGTGTAATTTGCATGAAAAGTAAAAATGAATAAATTTGAAAATATTTAAATATATAAAGAAGTGATGTTTAGAAATATAACTCCTTGGTGATTTCTCATACACAAATTTAGAGAAATAATTAAAAATGTTTGAAATCATGAATTCTTGATTACATAACTTGTTTTTGTTATTAAAGTCGTGCTTGAAAACCCATCCTTAACCTTTCCTTTACATGGTTGGTGCCTTTGCATGACCTAACTATAATTGCAGAATACATATATGCATGAGCATTGCTTTAGCCAATGCACTCTAGAGAGAATAATCTTATTAGGGATGAGCAAAATCTTCTTAATTTTATCATAAAATATTCTAAAATGGTGCATTCTAGAGAGTAATCTAATGGGAATGTGCGAAGCAATGTTATCTATGCCCTAGATTTGTGTGTTATATATGCTTCAATAAGTATCATAAAAAAAAGCAATTAACTACAAAAATTCTAAAATCATGTTAATTCATTCATTGAAGTAGGGCATGCAACAAGAATAGACTACAAGGATTCTAAATCCACACTGCACTGTACTCAAATTTCTCACTTCATTTCTACGTGGGTCTCACTTTATTTCTATTTTTTTTTCTAAAACACATGCCTTAGTGGCTGGTCATTTCATGAAAATATTGACACAAAATAAAAATCTATTTTTGTAATATATATATATCGATTCGTTAATTATGAGAATAAGAGATTTTATAAGTGCAATCTATAGAGCAAATGTTAAATCATTGGAAAATGGAAAAAAAATTATGTTTCATGACCACACTCATGTGGTTGTTGAGTACGCGTTTGATGCCTTAATGGTAGGGAGCATGGCTCAAACAAAGTTACATATTTCGAATAGTGCATGTTAATAAAAAACCAAATGATTTTTTTCCCCTTAAATGATTCTAGTTTTTAAAATTTTCATAAATCTGGAATAGTGCACATAAATTTAAGCTTTATTCTCTACAATCTTTAAGAAATAATTTGAATCCTTCTACTAAAAATTTACAGAAATTTCATTTAAATGATCAACAAATTATAAATTATCTATATAACAATCAATTTTCAGTTTACATTTTTATTACAAAAACTTTACACATGTGTCTTTTTTTAAGATTCATTTTGACGTCATTTGGGTTAAGAGATTAAAACTAACTACTTTAAGCTACACAAACTAAAATGATTAATTTTAAATTTAGTTAATAAAAAATAATCTATATGAGATTCATAAAAAAATCTGTTAGAATTGTTCCAATATATGCCGAGAATTATTCTAATATAGAAAGGTGACAAGTTTGAAAATGAAATGAAATGAAGTTTATTCCTTATACATAGGAATGACAAATCAACCTCTTTTCTTGAATATTGTCTGAGCTTGTTTTTATTTTGACAAAGAATTTTTGTATTTATTGAGTACGATTATGATTATAGGTAATATCTAATTTTAAAATTAGATATGTCCTCATTTTAAATTACTAAAATACCTTTAGTTTATTAAGTAATTTAAAAAGTTTATATTAACTTTTCTATCATCCTTATTTCAATAACTTAAGGCTGATCATTTTTATTCTTTTTTATAATTATTTGACATTTATTCAATTGATATTTGACATTTTGATTTGAGATTTATGTAATTATAATTTCTTTATTAATATTTGACATTGGAGAAAAGAAAATACATATCATTTTGACATTGAATCTTTAATAATATTATGTTTTCTTCATTGTGGTTTTTTAATAATTAAAATAGTACAGAGGTAGATACGGGGTGAGTATGGTATACCAGTTATACGATGGGGATGAGGATGGAAAAATAAAACTCATCTCAATCCCATCCAACCCTATTCCATTATCACCCATACTTATGCATTACTATTTAGGAGCTTGAGGTATGCACAAACATGTACTCGATCAAATATTAACTTTGTCACAGAAATGTTGGGTTAATATCAAATCTATCCTAAAATAGAAAATTGGAAAGCTGTAAAGAAAGTACTTAAGTATTTACAAGGCATAAAGGATTACATGCACAAGTAGAGAAGATTAAATCATCTTAAAGAGGTTGTCTATTTGGATTTAGATTATGTTGGATGTATAGATTCAAGGAAATCCACATTTGGATACATCTTTCTTTTGGCTGGAGGAGTATATCATGGCAAATTGCAAAATAATATGTGATTGTCACTTCTACCATGGAGGCTAAGTTTGTGGCATGCTTCAAGGCCACAATTCAAGCATTATGGTTGGAGAAACTCACTTCAAGAATTGGTATATAGCCAGACCACTGAGAATTTATTGTAATAATCAAGCAACTATTTTCTTCTCTAAGAACGATAAATATTCAAAAAGAACAAAACATATAGATTTGAATGATTTGTTAGTGAATTCGTTAATTAAAGGTTTACCACCTAAAACATTTATTGGTCATGTTGAAAGGATGAGTATTATGGATAAGTCATTGTCAATTATGTAGGTTGGTATATATATATATACATACATATATATACATATATATATATATATATATATATATAAAGTGTTAAGCAATAGGAGCATTAATACTATAATGTGTGTGTAGTATTAATGTTCCTATTTCTTAACACTTATATCATCCTCATTAAATGGTATACATTAGTGTTGAGTTGAATGGCTTGATGTGTAATATTAAAGATACATATTACACTATTAATTAAAGCTTAATTGATTTGGATAATTTATGATAGATTGAAGAAACCATTTGTTTGATAACGATCCAATCCTATAAATTAATTTAATGAAGAAAAATGACTTGATAACTTTAATGTGTGTTATTGGATTTTTAAGTGATCACATGAGCCAAGAGAGAGAATATTAAATTCTTTTTAGTTTAATAATGACTCTTGTAACTTATAAAATGATTTTAATGTAGAAATATTTAATGTGATATTTATTAGATTATAAATGCATTAAATTGATGAGGATTATTTTAGAAATATTAAAATTAATTCCTTCTCTTTTCATTTCAATAAGAATGTAATAATGTTTTAATAAATAATTAAATTTTGAATTATTTTAGATAAAATATTTAAATGCAAGCACTTAGAGTACATTTCATTTGATAAAAAAATCATGAAAGAAAGTAAGAAAAAAGAAACATAAATTATTTATTAAAGAAACATTTTTTAATCACTTCATAATTGATCTGATTAAGTTCTTGAATCTTCTTAAAAAAAAGTGTTAGAATAATCAAACACATCAAATAAACCAAGAGGGGCTGAATCTGTTTCTTAATAAAAATTAAACTTTTTTCGAATTTAAATAAATTAAAACTTAGTTTAAAAAAATCCCCAAAATAAGTTGCACTGCTGATTGATTAAGTATAAATTAAAAAAGCAGAAAGTGAGATGAATATAAAAGATAGTAAGGATAGAGAAAAATAAACACAAATATTTATATTGGTTTGAATCAAAATAAATCCTACATCCAGTCTTTAATCACCTCAAATGAGTGTGATAGCTACTAACTACCTTAAGTTAAAGTTCACAATTTATAGTGTAGCGAAATAAGTAAGATAGTAGAAAGATTTACAAAGACACCTCCTTTGTACAAAACAAAGGATGAGAACAACACCTCTCTTAAACACATAAAGATGAACAAGCACCTTTCTTGAACACCATAATGAATAAAAACACCTCCTTTGAATTATCACAAAGGGTGAAAACAACACCTGTTTTGAAAACTTCAAAAGATAAACACCTCTTTTAAATAACAATAAAGGATGAAACAAGTTTCAACACTAGCAGCAGAGCAACTTTCACTTTGATCTCTCTATACTATTTTAAAAGTTCAAACCCATTTTCAATTTATAGGCAATGAAGGGCGCAATATTTTGTAGAATATGAAAAGTTTTTCATATAAACATTTAGAATAATCGATTATTTCAGAGAATAATTGAAAAATAAAAATTTGCTGATAATAATAGACTATTTTGTCAAATAATCGATTATTCCATATGATAATCGATTATTTGATGAGAAAATGAATTTTACAAAAATCTTAAACTTCTCGAAGGTTGATTGAGGTTTAAGTGCTCACACGAGTCTTCAACTTTTCATTCAAACATTACATACCAGAAATAAACTTAGAAAACTCTTTTAATATGTTTTTCCAAGACTTCAAGATTATCTTTTGGTGTTAAGGCTACTAAGTCCAAGTGTTTCAACACCTTCATTTATAAGAGTCATCATCATCAAAACATTTATCTTTTTGCTTTAGCTAAAAATCCATCTTTTTCAAATCAACATAGAGATATCTAAAAAGCCAAGAGGGAGAATATTAAATTTTTTTAATTTAATAATAACTAATTTATAAAATGACTTTGATGTAATGATTTTTAATGTGATATTTATTAAACTATAAATATGTTAAAATGATGAGAATTATTTTGGAGATATTTAAAATTAATTTTCTCTCTTTTCACTTCAATAAAAATGTAATAATCTTTTAATAAATAATTAAATTTTGAATTATTTAGATAAAATATTTAAATATAAGCACTTAAGAGAAAATTTCATTTAATCAAGAACGTACGAAAGGAAATAAGAAAAGTAAAAACATTAATTATTTATTAAAAATATTTTTCACAATTGATCTCAGTAAGTTATTGAATTTTTTTTAAAAAATAAAAATATTTGAGTAAGCCCTTAGAAACAATTTCATATAATCACAAAAATTATTGATAAAAATAAAAAAACATCAATTATTTGTAAAAATAACATGGTTAACGCAATTCATAATTAATTCAAATAAATTATTGATCAGAATAAAAATAAGAAAATAAAATAGGGTAAAAAAATATATGATCTAAGATCTTACAATTTAGTTTTTTTAAAATTTATATGTATATATATATATATATATATATATAATTTAATTATGTAACACTTTTCCGATTAAGATGACGTGTTTATAAATAAGAACTTTTTTTCAATGACAAGTAAGCCGCCGATAAAGAGGGTGACCATCCTTGTTGAGAAAAGAGATCATGCGAAGGAATGATTTATCAAGTTTCACGTGAAAACAAATTAGGATCCAAATCCTAACAAAAACCAAATTACTTCTTACCTCGAAATGCATAGAAATAACAACCTCAATTTTAATTGTTACCAATTAAATTTTAGGATTTTTCTCCTATTAAGATTAAGATGCTAAGACATTTTTTTTGCAAAAAAATTAAATAAAAGATAATACTTGAAATATTTCAATCATTTTACAAATAAATTTTAAAAAATTTAGTAAGTGACTCGTACATTTATCACTATAAAATTTCACTCAAAGTAGACTACAAAGTTTGCTTAATTGTCATAGCATATTTTCTATAGATATCTTTTAAAATTGGATAAACATATTATTTTTTAATCTTAGATACTGCATTTTTCATGAAAGAATTAAAAAAGTAATTTATCATTCATACATGATCTAAAAAAGTAGTCATAATGAAAATACGAACACAATTTTTGACAAGTTGGATATAATAATTCCGCTACAATCTTTTTTTGAAGAGAGATTTCAGATTTTCCAAGTGTACACTCAAATCTCCATCATGATCATACTATCAATAATATGTGGGATCTTTATGCATATTGTGCTCTTAAAAAATGTATATTCATAAAAGTTGTAAACCAGAATTATATAAAAATCATACACAAAATTTTTTGAAATAAAATTAAAAAACTACATAACTATTTTCTCCTCAAGCATAACTTCTAGTAACTAGAGTGGTGATAAACATACACGACTCTTTTTCAAATCACATATCTACGCTCTTCTTTTTTCTCTTAAAAAAATATAAAAAGATTAAAAATAAAATAAAATAAAATTTGAATAGAAATGTTATTATAATGTAAATATGGTGTATGTTTATATTTTTTTTTATAGTAACTACCTACCATTCTAAGTGAGAAAAAAAGTAGTCATGTGAAGAAACCATTTGGATCCCAGACCCAAACAAAGAAAATTACAAAATCAATTAAAATTACTCTTGCTTCATTTATAATACGAATATCCCCCTTCTAAATTCATTTAGTGAAATCAAAATATCATATAGTTATTTTACTTAATGTCATTTTTCTATTTAGTTTTATGCCTACCTAGGCTTTTAATAAGTGTCAATCTCCAATTATTTTTAAGTAAGAATATTAAGAAAACATTATAAATAGTTATAACTAAAAAAGACTAGTGCTTCTCAAAATCAAGTACAAACAACTTAGTTTTATATTGATTAAAATTGTTAATTAAGTTTCTCAATTTTTCATTCATAAAAAATAAATTACCTTCAATCGTATTTGTTAAAGATGGCGTAGAGATTAAAACAAAAAAAGTACATTTAAAATAATAATATTTAAAGTATTTGAAATTTATTTTTATATTTAAGTTCCTCAAAAATTATTTTATATTTATAACAATATATAATAAAATTCTCTATTTGTTGTTGTACTTAAGTTGTTACAATTTTACCCTTAATAATAATTAAAAAAATCATAATGGTAAATATCAATGTAAAAATAAAATAAAATAAAACATGATAGAAATAAAGGAAAAAAAAAATTACAGTAGAAAGAAATTCTTGCATAGATAAAAAACTTAAAATCTTTGGTATAATTATATTGTGAGTATTTAAAATGTTTGATTTTATATTATAATATAACTTCAATATAATATATAATAAATAATATATTTAATTATTTTATTTTATACAATGAATAAAGTAACATAAAATAAAAAATAATATGTATATATATTTAGAAATTGAAATTAAAATTAGTAAAATATTAATTTTTAATTGATTAAGCTACAAGAAAAAGGTGATAGAACACATGTAAAAACTCTAGTTTAAACTAGGAAATCCATGTATAGTCTTCATCATGCTGAAAAGAAAAAGAAAAAGAAGCTTTGACTCAACCAACACCACGTTGCAACATAAGTTTTCATCCCCATTTGCACATTCTCTTTGTGGTTTGGCATATGCAATGCATCAATGGTGCTTTTAATGAATGTGGTCAGAAATAAAGTATTTGGCAAAGAACCAAGTTTCCCTTTTAAATATAGGGCAAAGACCTGCATCAGAACCTGCATGTGATGACTCACTCCAACACTTGATGGATATCACCACATTTTGGTGGTTGCATAACAAAGCAAACAAAGCTATATATGAATCATTTCACCTTAATCTTCTAATTAATGAAATTATTTACTTGTAATTATTTTGTTCACACAAGGCCATTCTTCCAATGATTATTCCCTTTTCATTTATTATATATATACATGCTTTAAGATGATCTATTTTCACCAATATTTATTGAAGAAAAAAATGAAGCTAATCATTATTATATGTGGGGGAAAAAAGATCATGATATATCATACCATGAAGGGAACATTTGTAGGTAGGTTTCACATTAATTCTTCCTTCTGCTTCATTATTTGGATGCAATGATAACACAGTTCTCTATGATTTGATACACTTTTTTAGGTCGGTTAAGATAATTAATTAATTAATTAATTTAGAATAAATGGGGCTGCCAAGTTCTTTTATAATTTGGGTCATCTTAATACTTAATTAATTAATAGTATAAACCATGGTAAATATCACATTATTGGGCTAAATCAACATCTGTAATGAGGAAATAGCATTTAGAAAATTTAAAACTTAGGGTTCCGAATCTTTGTATATGTTTTTGGTGCCTTTGACTACCATATATTGGATACTGAAAAACATATCTAAATATGGTCATGTGATGATTGATCTCGAGATACACTCTATATGCTACTATATTATTTTATTAGCTTTGGTTGTTATTTAGATTTTGACCTAAAATTGTTTTCTAGTAGAGGTTGATGCCTACACAAGCAACCATGTATATTTAATAGTATTATTATTTTTTTCAATATTTAAGTGGATTTTTAAGTTCAATTTTGATTTCACAAGTTGAACTAATTTTATCAGTTATGCTTTTAACTATATAATAATATATATAGTTAAATATATTTTTGTCCTTTTAGATATATTTTGTTTTTATATTTTATAAACTTATCTAAATGATCTTTGATGATGTGTTAGAATTTTTTTTTTATTTTTTATTTTTTTTTTACTTTATTATTATTTATCTCTTAAACTTTTTTTATTTTTTATTTTTTTTTTATTTTTTCTCTTTTTAAAAATATTTTTATTTATCACCATGAATTATTTATATAAGTTTATATAGTATAAAGACGAAATAAAACCAAAGTTTATTCTAAGAATAAAATATAATTTTAACAAATAATTCAGAAACTAATAATTTATATATATATATATAAAAGTGAGGAGTTGAGAAGACTTCAAAAATAAAAAAAAATTTATCCATCATATTATAATTGTCCTCTCTTGCAAGAGATACATGATAAAAGTAAAATTTCAAACAGATAAATAAATAAATATATATTTTTAATTTTCACCTATTTACAATTTTTTTTGGCGAACCTCAAATTCATGCAGCCTTATCATTTTAACATTTTAACTTCTTTAAGTTACGTGAATGCTTTAGTGTGATGTAGAAATGAAGTAATATAAAATACAAATTTGATATATATATATTTTATGGAGAATATTTTAAAATGGGCATTCATTTTATACATATAATTTATAGATAAAAAATTTCAAATTTCATCTAAAAGGTACAAATTTGAAATTTTTTGCATTTTCAAATTCATTTAGTTTATTTTCTTGTTCTCTTTCGATCATCAATCTAATTAAGATTAAAATCTTATTGAGATAAATATTTTTTGATTAATAGTGATTACAATTTTTTTATTGATATTGATTAGATTTGTTTTTCTATTTAAATGGTTAGAGTTTTTTTATTGTTGTAAATTATTATTATTATTTCTTGCTCGCTATTAATTAGAAATTGCTAAACCAATGATAGAGAAACTATGTGTTATAATCGATGTAAACATGATTTTTTTAATCTCTATAATTTTTTTTTCTATTATGGACAAGAACAAATATTTAATGAGAGAATTTTCAGTTAAAAAGCTAATGTAAATTGAGAAACCTTTTAGTTAAGATTCATGGAAAAGTTAAAAAAAAACACTAACAAAAAAGTTGTCAAAAAATTAATCTAAATTTTTTTATCAAGAGTTATTTTATTCGAAGACTACTATTTATTCATGATAAAAAAACAAAGGTATTCAAGCAATAATTTCCTTGATCAACAATATATATATATATATATATATATATATATTCAATTTGAGTATTATGTTAATTTTATAAGACTCTTATTAAATAAAAATAAACTATAATTATTTAATGAAACTCCCATGGATTAACTGATAGTCTATTGATAAAAATATTATCGTTTCTCTCATCACGGCAAATTACACGTTTCTAGTTTTAAATGAGAGATCAAAATTTTAAAATAAATCTAATATTATATTAACACGAGTTAAGAACATATTAAGTATATGCCTTTATCGTTGTACTGTTTTATTTTTGAGAGAGGTGAAAAAATTTGGTTACACTGAAAGAGTTGAAAATGAAAAGGAAAAAGAGAGATAGAGATGAGAAAGATAAAAAAAAAAAAATATTTACTTTTCTCATGGTATCTTCTTTTTCTTTTCTTGGCAAGAATTTTCCCTAACGTAGTAGAAAACAAGAATAAGGGAATGTCTTAATTTAAATTCACTTGAGAGAAAATACGATAAGAAATTTATATTGCAGGGATATTAGGATAAGTCATGAATTAAATTCGAAGTAAATGTATATATCATCACCCTATTAAAATGCTAGAAAATTGATGCAAAGAGAATATGAAAAAACTACGATTGAAGGAGTTTTTCAATAAATTTTTTTAAAAAAATTAAAATTATTTTTTATAAGTTAAAATTGATTTATATATAAGTTAATTTTAAAAAACATTTTTTAATAAGTTCTTAAATTTATATAATTATTTTATCTTGTGGAATAATTAATTTCGATTTTTTATTTTACTCCTGTCAAAGTTGTTATAAGAAAACTCATCTAAACACAGTTAAAATCTAATAATTAATTACAAGAACAAAGACTAATGAACATTGTTCTTGATAAGTTCTAACAATTTGTGTTTTTCTTTCTTGTATTAAGCTTAACTCTTATCAAAGTAGATAAATATATTTATCTTGAAAAAGAGTACATATAAGCTTGTTAAAAATCGAAATTCTTGCATTTGAGAGAAGATACTTGGATTGATTGACTTCTATGTTTATACGCCGAAATTGGAGTCCAAGATGTAAGTAATTCATTGAGTACTAAAGGCTGGTGCTCATTGTATTCATGGCAAAGAGTAACGCAAAAATCCCATTTGTAAGGGTGAGTGCCAGAAATTGAGACTGAGCACCAAGGACCAAACAAGAGAGTTGCGCTCAACATCGAAAGTTGATGTTTAGCAGATCTCAACTAGAGAGTTATGCAAAAAGAATCAAGCTTGATGCTGAGCACCAAGAGTTAGGGTTGAGCGCATTAGCTTCACTAAGGAATGTAAAGTTGAAACTCTCATCCACTATGCACATGGACTGAAGGCTCAACACCTTGAATGTCTTCAGTGTGAAGAATCTTTATCTACTAAGCACCTAAACGTGAGATTGAAGAAGAAGCAAAAAGACACTTAAATGCTAAGACTATAAATAGGAAGAAAGAGAGAAAAGGTAGGAGGTTGGTTAGGTGGGAGAGCAAGGAAGAGAGTTAAGACTGAAATTTCCTACATTCTTTTATCATCCTTGTATTCAAGGATCTTTGATCATCACGTGTAGCTAATCTCTCTCTTGTTGGAATTGGGTAACTGATAATTTCTCTATAACTCTTGATCTACATATATATATATATATATATATATATGATTATATTTAGTCTTTCCATCTTTGGTTTAGTTTTATGCATAGTACTTGAAAAGTAGAGGAGTCTATTTTCATGATTTTAGATTTAGATTGTAATTGGAAAGTGCTTTCTTTTTCTAGATTAAGCTAAATCATCCAAAAGCAGTAGTTGTTGGGGGCAAAGTTGAAGTTGATATTTTTGGTCATTAATGTTATGTTGTTAATGCAATAATCTAATACAGTAGATCAAAGAATTGATTGATTATGTTAGGTTCCTAGGAACCAAGAGTGAGGGATCATCTTGGTTTGATTGTGTAGAACATTGGAAGTTGAATATAATTATATGTATGAACAAAAATTTGCATATTAATGACCAAGTGAATCCAATCTCAACTCTTAATCACATCTGAATTTTCAACCCAATTAATTGTGTTTTAATCATTTCAATCTCTACCTTTTCTGTTCACAAAGTGTACATGAATCCTCTTTGTATAAATCTGTTTTTGGTTTTCATCAAAGAAATTATTTAACTATATAAATATTTGCTAATCCCTCAACAACCTCCTTTCAGTTGTACAGTTGACTTGGTCTACTTGCCAAGAAATCCCATGAGACATCAATTGTATTGTTTTATGGTAAAGAATAGGTGAATCATAATTGAATAGTAGCTTTCAAACTCTTACGATCTTAAGTACAAAAAGCTACGCCTTACTATTAACTATAACTTTTGACTTACTTAAAAATGCTTGATTCAATTTTTTATTTTTTTTCTTATAAAAGTTGTTATAGAAAAACTCATCTAGACATAGTTAAAATTTAACAATTAATTACAGGAACAAAGACTAGTAAACATTGTTCTTGTTATTGCATGCGACATCAATTTTTCCATTCACAGACTAGGTGAATCATAATTGAATCTTGGTATGTGGGTTGTTATCTTCTTAATTAGAAAAAGTTATATAGTGTCATCAACTATACCTTTTGAATGAGTGAAAAAAGTTTAATTCAACAACTTTTATTAGAGTCAATGCTATAAGTTTGATTAAACTGGGTCATTATTGAAGAAGATATTGATGCAAGTGGCATCAATTATCCTTGACATAAGTCAAGTGCATTAAATCACAATCAAATGGTGGTGCTTAGATGTTAAACTCTTGAATACATTATTTAATCTTCTATTCCTTCTTTTTTTTTTTTTTACTTTAGGTTTTTTCTTTTTCTATAATTTCTTAAGCTTATTTCCAGTCATTTTACTTATATGAAAGTTTATTATAAAATTGAAAATGATAAAATTTGTTTATTATCAATATTTTTAATTAAAGTCCAAACTATTCATGTTAATATAAATATAATAATTACATGTTTAAATATAGATATTTATATAATTTTAGAAATATTTATCTAGAGAATAATTTAAAATGAAATGATAAATTGAAAGTAATAAAATTGTTAGTTAATGTTTACGATTATTTTTTTACATCAAACATGATCATGTTTTAATCATTTCACTTGTAACTAATGAAAATAGTTATTTAGTGAATAATACCACAAATACGTAATTAATTTTATATAAATTACCAATATTGGCCGCAGAAGTGGTAGTGCATTGCATTTTATTCAAGTAGTTTAGAATCATTCTTCTTGTTACAAATTATTTTGAAACTCCTTTTTAAGGAATATATATAAAATCATACACGTATTATTGATTGAGCACACTATGACACTTTTATTTTTAGTGATGTAAACAATTGGATAAAAATATTTTAAATAATACCAGTAAATATAATTATATGTCCTTAATTGAACACGAGATTAATATTTAGAGTAAATTTATAAAACGTTAATTGAATTATCATCATATCATTTTTTTCACACTAATAATAATTATTATAGTATTTTTTATGGGACAATTTAAGAGAATAATTTATTTATTTAATAAATTTAAAATTATTTAGAGTAAAATAAGTTCTTTAGATAAAAAAGTAAAATTTGCGAATTTTGACCATATATTTTAAATAACTAAAATAATAAAATTTGAAATTTATTCTAAGAAAGAAGAAATTGAAATTCTATTACCATATATGACCCAACTCTAATTAAGTCCATCCTAGATTCGTACCAGTAGGATTAGGTTGGGTCCTAATAAAGTTAGGTCAAGTCGGGCTAGAACAAGGTTGTGTTGGGGCTTAGGTGGTGTTGGGCCTAAGTCGAATTAGGCGTAGGTTGGACTAGGTCCAGGTTAAGCCAAAGTTTATCAGGTCCGCTCTGTTATGAGTTGAGTCATCTCGCATTGAGTTGAATCATATCGACATCAACTCAATCCCATGTCAAACTGAGTCGAGTCAGACCTACCGCGGGCTAAGTCAAGTTGAGCCCACATAAGGCTGAGTCGAGCCGAGTTGAGTTGAGTCCATATTAAGTAAATTCGTGTCAGGCCCACATTTGGTCAAGTCAAGTTGAGCTCACTTTGGGCCGAATCGAGTCGGACTTACCTCAAGCTGAGTCTAGTCAGACTCACTTTGGTTCGAGTTGAGTTGCGTCCACCTCGGATTGAATCGAGTCAAACCCACCTTCAGCTGAGTCAAGTCAGACTCACCTTAAGCCAAGTTGAGTCACGCTCAAATCAGGCCAGGTCAAGTTACACTCATGTTGGGACGAGTCGAGTCGAGCTGACGTTGTGCAAAGTTGAGAATGTCAAGATGAGCCCACATTGAAGCCACCTATGGTAAGCCGAGTTGAATCAGATCTACTTTAAACAGAGTCGAGTTTAGCTCACTGAATCAAGTTAGACCCACCTCGATTAAGATTGTTGATAGAATTATAAGTAATTTGAATTTTGTAGAAGTTGATTGAAATTTGTCATCCTAGTTATAGATAATTTGGTTGAAGAATAGTTGTAAAGTTGTAGGTAGGTGAGTTTGATTTGTTGTTATAAATAAAAATAGAAGGGAAAGAAAAGTTGAAAGAAGTTATTGTTGTTGGGTTATGATGTTGGGAATCTAAAGATGGATTTTACCGGGAATCAGATAGTTCAATGAATGTAGATATGATACGTTTGATCTTGGACGCAATCAGAAGTTAGAATGTGGAACATGCAGTTAGTTATTGAGACCAATCCTTGTCTGCTTCTTAGCACTGTCTATAAAATAACACCACCTAGCTCAACTCAACTCCACATTATAAAAACCTCTTTCAAACCATACACGCCTTTCCTTCAACATATGCCACATCAATGCCAAATAAAAATTCCTTACCTTTTTTTATTAATATGTTTTTAACTTTTGAATTTATTAAAATTATTTTTTATTTTTAAAATTAATTTTAAATATATTTTATTTTTATATTTTATAAATTGATGTAAATAATGTGTCAGAATTTCTTTTTATTTTTTTTTATCATTTTTTTTCTTTTTTTTAAATATTTTTATTTATTATTAAAAATTATTTATATCAAATATAAAGATAAAATAAATCTAAAATTAAAATAATATTAATAAATAGTTTAAAAATAAAAAATATTTAACTTTAATTTTTTTAAAATTTAATCGATTAAAAAATCTTATTAAAATAAAAACACAGTTATAAGTTATTTTTATTTTAGCTATCAATTATAACTATTTTCAGTTTGAATATGTTATATGTTAATATACAGGTTAAATTACTTTGATATAAAAGCAAGATATATCAAAATATTTGATTCAATTTTTTATATAAATTTCATTAGTTATTTAAAAGTTATAACTATTTTCAATTTGAATATGTTATATGTTAATATACAGGTTAAAATTACTTCGATATAAAAGCAAGATATATCAAAATATTTAATTCAATTTTTTATATAAATTTCATTAGTTATTTAAAAGTTTAAGATATAGGATTTAGAATTTAAGGTTAAAATTACTTGATTAAAATGATATTGATGTTTTGATTGTAATAAAGTAAAGCTTTAGATATATTTATTTAAAGAGATCTTATAATAAATTGAACAAATATAATAGAGAATTGTAAGATTTAGAAGAGAATTATAACCAAATGGATATAAAAAGCATATAATCAAATGAGAGTAAACGCAAGATAAAAGACAAATATTGATTAAAGTTTAAGAGTGCATAAAAATTGTAAAATTTAAATTGCATTCAATGTGCAAGAACTTAAATGAAAATAAATTATTGAAGAAAAGGAAAAAATTGCATAGAGAAGCCTAAATTTTGGTGACTGAGTACCATATTTCTGATTTCTTGTGTGTCATTGGGCATTATATTGTTTCTCATACTTAAAAATTAAAAGTTGTAGGTGTTATATCACTTCTCAGGCTCCAAAAGTTGTTAACAGTTATTATTTTTATTTGAAAATCTACACTACACACTATTATCTCCCACTTGTCACTTTTATTGAGATGATAGGGTATAACTTTGGTTCAACTCTTTTACATAACAACTTAATTAATAGTGAAAAGTTTGTAAGAAAAAAATATAATCTGTATATTGAACCTTGAAATCTGCCCTAACCCTAAGGAGTTTGGGAGATCTAACTCATTTAAAGTTTGAGGAAACATAGAAAATAAAGCCCTGACACATGAATTATTATATGAATATGATATAAAATAGGTTGGGTGAAGATGCATACAAATGCAACTAACTCCATAACTGTAATAACTGAAATAGTAGTATATGCAGAGTATAATATTGAGTCAAAATGTTCCCTTGTGGGAGAGAGAAAGAGATATGTGAAACATGGGGACACATGTGATCACATGAATGTTTGGAGAAAAGGAATACGACAACACAGGTTGAGACCTTAGCTCAGGAAATGGTCAATGGCCTTTAAATCACCAAATAACTTATCATGGAGAATGCCATGTGCTTGACAAAATGCCAAGAAAACACACACCAATCCAAATAATTTAATAGGCTGAACCTAGCTACCTCCAAAAATAATATCATGTTTCAATCAATATATTTAAGGTGGGGGTGATGAATAATGATCCATGTTGTTTCACAAAAATGGTTTTTTATTCCTTGCGTGCTAATAATATCTTGTGTATAATATACATCATTTTAAAGGAGCAATAAAAAATTAGTACCAAAAATAATAGTTTAAGATCCACCATTTCTTCTATGCATAGTTAAAGGTTGAATATGAGTATATATATGTGTGCACAGTGGTATAAGAAAAAAAATGTGTATAAAATAACTTAAATACCATAAACAAGGAATAAAATAGGTAAATAACAACAAATATTATTGTTTGTTCTTACACAAAATTGAGTTGACCTATAACCTCTTTTACTTCTATTCCTGTTTTTCCTTTCTCAGCTAAAAACTCTTTTTTCGACAATCTGTTTTTGTGAAGGCATTCTGACGCTTAAGTAAGCTATTTGTTAGAGTAAGAATCAGACAATTAATTAATAGTACCTATCTTAAGAATTGCATCTATTTGTACTATTTTTAGGTGGATTTTTTTACTAATGTCAATCTTCCTATATTGGAATTGACTTTATTGATGTGACTCTCCTCTTAATTAGAGATTAGAATTAATTATGCTAACCTAATCACGCTAGGACGTATATATCTCGATCATCCCAGTCGTCATGCCGACTAGACCTTTCAACATGTTAGTTAGCCTATTTGAAATATGGTTAACTTATTTGATGCCTACATTACACTATCTTATGTGTATAAAATAACTTTATTTCAATTTCTTTTCAAAATGAAAAAAAAAACATCTTCTAGGAAAGTTCACATTTATGTTTTTCCTCCCTTTAATGAATCATTCCAAAAAATTTGAAAGATCCATTTTTTTTCAAGTTTCATTAGTAAGGTGAATGTGTTATGTTAGCATTTATGATACCTTATTGAAAAAAAACTCTAATTGTGGAGTTTTTTATATACATATCGATATCTTAATTAGCATACACAACAAAAATTACGTATAAAAATATATATATATATATATATATATATATATATAGTTTTTAGTTAAACACTTTTTAGAAAAGTAAATTATTGATAAATAATAAAGTGTCCTGTAATTATTATTTGAGAACACTATGTGTATATAGATTTTTTTTTTTTATAACATGTATTATTTTTTATAAATATTTTTCAACTAGTTTAGAAATTAGTTCTATATTTATAGATGAAAAAGGAAAAATGATGAATTTTAGAAGAATGGTAAAAATATGTCAGTTTAAGCTAATCAATTTAATAAAAATTCAATTTAAACTGGTTCATCGCGGTGAGTTTAATATTAATCCGAACTAATTTAAAATATGGTAGTGGGTTAAGTGGATTCACCAAACTTAATTTTAAAATAAATAAATATTTTTAAGAAATTAGTTTTATTTCTTTTGCAAAATTAAGTATTAATTTCTCAATAATTCTTATATTTTTAAATAATATAAAATAAAATTCTTAAACAAAATATAAGTCCTAAGGCCTTTGCCTATCAATATTGTAAAATACTAGAAAATAACAGAAAAATAACTTCACTATGTTAAAGCTTTTTATCCATCAATATTAAATAACATTAAAATCTTGATAAGGTAAACTTATAATAGTTTTATTATTTTTAAGAATCTGTTTTATCTTTGTTTGTTATAAAAAATAAAAGAAAACACTTCTATTTATAATAAAAAATTGTTTAATGATACAAAAAATAGTAACAATTAATGTAATAATGATAACTACTTTTCTTGTTAATATGAGTAGTAACATTGTTAGGAAGAATCAATGAACTTCTTTATTCTATTTGTGTATTTATTCTTATCTAAATTTGAATTATATTTTATTGAATTTAGTGAATTATACCTATGAATATGACTCACTAAGATTCAATCAAAATGAGTCAAGTTATAAATAAACTAAGTTTTGTTTTATTATAATGAGGTTGTAGCCTTTCTTAACCTTTATTTTGTTCTTAATGTAATAAACTTTTTGGGCCTATAAGGTAAGGCTTTGCTCTCACCTCTCCCATAATTACTTCTTACACCCTCCTATTATATAAAAGGAAGGCAAGTTCTCTTTGCATCCTAAAAATTTTCACCTACACTCCAACAACATAGTGCAATTACGAAATTATCCTTAAACCTAAATGAAATGCACCCCCTCTTACACAAAGTCAAGTTGACCTATAACCTCTTTTACTTCTGATCCTGTTCTTCCTTTCTCAGCTAAAAACTCTTCTTTCGACAATCTGTTCTTGCAAAGGTATTCCGACGCTTAAATAAGTTATTTGTAAGAGTAAGAATCAGACAATTAATTAACTGTACCTATCTTAAGAATTGCATCTATTTGTACTATTTTTAGGTGGACTTTCTTACTAGTGTCGGTCTTCCTACATTGGAATTGACCTTATTGATGTAACTCTCCTCTTAATTAGAGATTAGGATTAATTATGCTAACCTAATCACGCTAGGACGTACATATCTCAATCATCTCAGTCGTCATGCCGACTAGACCTTTCAACATGTTAGTTAGCCTATTTGAGATTTGGTTAATATATTCCATGCTTACATTACACTATCTTATGTGTATAAAATAACTTTATCTCAATTTCTTTTCAAAATGAAAAAAAAAACATCTTCTAGAAAAGTTCTCATTTATATTTTTCCTCCCTTTAATGAATCATTCTAAAAAAAATTTAAGATCCATTTTTTTTCAAGTTTCATTAATAAGGTGAATGTGTTATGTTAACATTTATGATATCCTATTGGAAAAAAACTCTAATAGTGGAGTTTTTTATATACATATCGATATCTTAATTAGCATACACAAAAAAAATTACGTAAATTATGTTATTAAAAATGCATATATAATTTTTAGTTCAACATTTTTTAGAAAAGTAAATTATTGACAAGGTAAACTTATAATAATTTTATTATTTTTAAGAATCTGTTTTATCTTTATTTATTATAAAAAATAAAAAAATACTTCTATTTATAAATAAAAATTGTTTAATGATAAAAAAATAGTAACAATTAATGTAATAATGATAACTACTTTTGTTAATATGCGTAGTAACATTGTTAGGAAGAATGAATGAACTTCTTTATTCTATTGTGTATTTATTCTTATCTAAATTTGAATTATATTTTATTGAATTTAGTGAATTATACCTATGAAAATGACTCACTAACATTCAATCAAAATGAGTCAAGTTATAAATAAACTAAGTTTTGTTTTACTATAATCAGGTTGTAGCCTTTCTTAACTTTTATTTTGTTCTTAATGTAATAAACTTTTTGGGCCTATAAGGCTCTCACCTCTCCCATAATTACTTCTTACACCCTCCTACTATATAAAAGGAATGGAACATTGGTCTAAATCCTAGAGGTGCACATAGCACTTTCCGTAATAAAATGATGAAAATATCTTCTTTAAATTTTTGAAGGTTTTTTTTTCAAATTTTATTCCAAATATATTGAAAAATTTTCGGATTACACCTTCCAAAATCCCTTCTAATAAATAATATATTCTGAAATTAATATTCTGAAAAGCATTTTAAAAAGTGTAATTCAAAAATTAATTTTTATTTATTTTGGGTTGTTCATTACCAAAAAAATCCAATCGTCATGGAATGGTTTTTTTTTCAACAATTTAAAATCGAATACTAAATACACCTCCAAAAGTATAAAAGTCAAAACTTTCTGGAAAGGTTTATGTCAGTTTAGAAAACTTTTCTATAAAACATAATTTTTGTACAATGGTTGAAGAAAAGAGTGAGTATAATTACCATTATGACCCTCAATTGGACTCGTAAAGATGAGTTCATTGTTGCATGATCTAGAATTTTGTGATTCAGGTGGAGGGGTAGTTTGGTAGCATGTTCTTTCTTTCTCCACCCATTATTTTTATCTTGCACCCCATAATATTAAAAAATGTCCAAATTACTCCTAATTGAAGCTATTATACAAAACTTTGATAGACTTTTTAAATTGTGTAATTTAGAAAATAATATAAAATATATAATAATTTTTTAATTATATAATTTAAAAATTAATTTTAATTATTAAATTATATAATTATATAATTTAAAAAGTAAAAATGATTTTTAAATTATATAATTCAACACATATGTGATTGTTCGTTAATAATTTTCAAATTAAACAATCCAAATATCATTTGTAATATATTGTATAATTGGAAAAAAAATTTAACTAAAAAAAATGTAAACAAACATAAGATGAAGGGTATTTTTGACTTTATGCCAATCCCACTGGATGCACAATTAAAATATGGGAATAGAGGAAGAAACAGGCTTGGTAGTAATACATGTTATCTGAATGTGGACTGAAATTTGGGCGATTCTTCCTGCATCTCCAAAAATATTAAAATTCTAACATTATCTTTATTTTTTACTTCCGGTTTGTAGAATCTGGAAGTCACCTTTTGACTTCTGGTTTGTAGAATCCGGAAGTCACTTTTTGACTTCTAGTTCGTAGAATCCGGAAATTACTTTTTGACTTCTGGTTTCTACAATCTGGAAGTCATTTTTTGACTTTCGGTTTCTACAATCCGAAAGTCATTTTTTGACTTTCGGTTTCTACAATCCGGAAGTCAACTAATTTTTTGGCTTTCGGGTTGTACAGACCGGAAGTCATTCCCGCATTCAGAAATGACTTCCAGTCTGTATAACCCGAAAGTCATTCTCACATCCAAAAATGACTTCCGGTCTGTATAAACCGGAAGCCAAAAAAAATTGCTTCTGGCTTGTACAGACCGGAAGCCAATTTCTACTCCACATCCGGAAATGACTTCCGGTCTGTACAAGCCGAAAGTCATTCTCTTAAACCAAAAAAATGCAAAAACCACGAAATGAACCAACTCACCTGTGTCGGCGCCGGTGTGCACTCCGAAGGGCTTGTTTCTCACCACCAAATACAACAAGGCCAACGAGAGGGACTCAATGCAAGAAGAAGGAGATGGAGAGGGAGCACCGGAAGAGAATGCGGTGCTGAAAGACAATGCGGTGCCGGAAGGAAAAATGAAAGCAAAAGGAAAAAAAAAAGGAAAAGGGGTGCATGTGATTTAGGGTTGGAGGGTATTTTCGTCATTCCACTATGCGCTTGGGGTGCAGGGAGAAATATATGGAAGTGCAAAAAGAAGCAGTCCTGAAATTTTCTATAGGCCATTTTCTTGGGGTGCTGATAGTTCAGCCCAATTAGTTCTCCCCTGTTGTCCAGCTATCAAACTAAATGATTTCCAAGAGGATATTTCTTTTTGGAAACTCCCTTTTCTCTAAGCACAGTCCCCACTTTTTTGGATAGTACACCTACACATACATTGTTGGAGTCAACATTTCAGAAACTAGATTTTGAAAGAAATACTTTTTTCACATTTCTCAAATTTTGGAGTTTAATTTAAAAAAAAATGTTGATTTAATAAATGACACCTCCTTGGTTATTTTAAATTCTCCTTCTACTTATTCATGGAATCCCCACCTCAAAATAATGCTCGAGCTAAGTTTAATGGTTTGTTAATGAATAATACTCTTCTGGAATTCAAATATTTTTCTTTCCATATATCTTTAATTTTAGTTTCTTTTATTTTTGTTTGCATTCTAGAAATTAGTTTATAAAATGTAAAATATATTCTTAAAACTAATTTCTAAATGATAAAAAAGAGCATAGGGTGTGAAAAGAGAAAAAAAAATGAACTTTTTTTTTTCTTTCCGAAATTTAGTGGCTTGTTTAAGGTGAATGTAGTTTACAAATTACATAAGTCAGAAAATTATTTTAAATTAATATTTTTTTCGAGTAAACATGTTGGAGAGAGTTAATATTATAAAAAATTCTGATAAATTTAATAAGCCTCAAACAAGTTCATACAAAATATTTTAACACCACTTCTAATTCATAACATAAAGATAATAAATTTATGAGTAATTCATATTTAATATGAAATTTTTAAATTCTATATTTAAATTTTTCACAAGCTATTCTCAACCTAATAAATTTAAAAGACATAATGAAAATTAAAAATCTATAATACCTAGTAATGTTAAGTGTGCATGCAAATATTAATTAAATATTTATATATTTAATATTTAAGTGATATTAATTGAATAATTAATAATTAATAATTTAATAATAAATATTTATATTTATTAATTAAATAATTATTAGATTGATATTATTATTTACAAAATTAATAAGCTATAACATTTAGTCCGTAAATAATTCACAGATTAATATATTATTAACTAAATAATTTATATATCAATATTTATTAATTAACTAGTTAATAGATTAATAGTTTTTAATTAAATAATTAAGATATTATTATTTATTCATCATATAATTAATGGATTAGTATTGATTAAATAATTAATATAATAATATTTATTAATTAAATAAGTAATAGATTAATATGTATTAATATCAATATAATTTATTTTTACTTAATTTACCAACATAATCATTCTCAAAGACATTGCCAATTATATAATCTTTCCTTTGGTCTACTAAGTTTATGGAATACTCTAAACTTAACAATAACTTTACTATCAAAATCATAAAAGAGAATGAAAAAAAAAAATGAAGAAATAATAAAAATGCAACAATACACGTTTTATTTCTTTTAATAAAGACAAAAACATTACAAAACGCAAAATTTGGTAAGAGAAAGAAGTAAAAAAGTGTCTTAATAACTTAATCGATAATAATAAAAATTAAATGGATCTTTTTCTAAAAAGTAAAAAAAAATGTTATAAAAAGAAAAAAAATAATCGTAATTTACAAAAAGAAAGAAGAAAAGGCGTTCATAAATAAAACAAAAGAAAAAAAAAAGAAAAAAAATGACAATTGCTTTTATATTAACTATTGGAAGTTCGCAATAAAAAATAAAATTAAAAAAAAACTAAATATTATAACAGTTATTAAACAAATACATTATTATTAAAATTTATATTGAAGTTATAAAAAATTATGTCTTTTAGTGTGCTTTTGGACACATTTTAACAATGATATGTTTTCAATGCTATGTAGATGAAACACCTGTATCTACATATTACTATTCATGTTCATGGTGTCCTGCAAAAGATGGATGATATTCTTCTTTCTGTCCAGTTATTTCTTTATTTTAATTTTTCCTTAATTAGTGAAGAATAAATTTGCATAACGTTTTTTTCATTAAAAATTTCATGTTATTGTATTATAATAACAAAAATACAATTTTCCCAACAACATGTAATATATGAATTTTGTGTGAACAAAATTTGTTTTTATAAAATATTTTATCATTTATCACCCAAGCAAGTGGATGAGAGAAATATTAAATATTTTATTGCAGATTATTTTGTATATATGTTATGTAAATAATGTTAATAAAATATTTAAACATTAATAAATGAACCAACTACATTAATCAAATTAAAAAAATAATATTGATATATTTCAATATTAATGTTTTTTCTGAATTTATTAGGATAGCAAAAAATTAATTAATCTAATTTTTATTAAGAAATAATTATGTACTTATACTTTTCTTAATAGATCTGTTAAAAAAATAATCTTAATTAGATTCATAAAGGGAGAAAAAGTAGAACTGAGAAATAGAGATTAGAAATAGAAAATAATAATATAAAAAATAGAATTAATAATTTTTAATTAAGCTTACTTTCCCACCTAATAAATATATAGAAACTTACTTCCTCACCTAATAAGTATATAAAAAATTAATCAAAAACAATTTTTAGTAATTATTAAAATATCTCCAAAGAGATACACTAGAAAAAGCTTAATTATTATTTATGGTGGCTAGTTTTTCTTGCAAATAATAAAATCAATATTCATAAAAGTAAAATAACAAAATGTATACCCTACAAAACCATTTACAGAAAAGTTTATTAATAATTATAAATAAACTTCCTCATTTACTTGAATCAATAGGTCTAATTATATGTTTGTAGCCTCTATTATGAAACATACCTTAGAAAGAAAGATTTGTATACCAAATAAACAACCTAGACTAAAACAAAAGAACAAAATCTACAGCCGGCAAAGACATAAATGAGACTCCAGCAACATAATTTAGGCTAAAACCTATGACTAAATAAGAATTTGGTTCTAATTATGGCAGCAGATAAAGAAAATTGTATGAAGTGTTAACCATGAATTTTGGAAGTTGAAAATTCACTTGTTTGTTCTGATTACCATTAAATTGTCATTTTCCCTTGACTGACTTGCTTCTCATAGCCGCCATACCCGACCCGACCGGATCCAACGGATACAAATCTTTGGTTTTTCCATCGCCTCATGTCATGCCTGCAGTTCAAACCTCTCTTTCTGTCGTGTTTTCTAAGTTTGATTAAAAAACAAAGCTTTTTCTTTTGCTCTTCCAAGTCTTCACCTTGCTCATATTTTCTGCACCCTATTTCCAGGCTTCTTCTTTCCCTTTTCACTTTTGATCCATACTCAAAAGGGTCTTGCTTATTTTGCCATCACAACCTTGGTTTCTGTGTCTGGTTCTACTTCCACGTGTTTAGGGGAAGTGCAAAGTTTTGTTCTTTAGCTCCAAGTAGAAGTGGATTTTCGCTGTGGCTGCTTCAATCTCTACATCAATACCATCATCATAGGTTTTTGGTACTCAAATTCTTTCTCTCTTCTGATGTATCTATTTTTTATTGGTAGTTCGCGTCTTGTTGTCAATTTCCTTGTACAGTTCGTGTTTGATGTAATTTGTGAATGAATTTAGAGTCCCTATGATGCTTTGCGTCTTGCCGCTGTATGGTTAGTTATACTATTATGGCTCCTTCCAAGAAACCCCGCCTTAGACTTAGAGATGTGGCTTTGTGCCGTCTGTTATCTGTGGTGTTTGTTACTTTATGTGGGGTTTTGCTTCTGATATTTCTCCTTGCATCAAATTCAACATCAACATCACTTGGGACTCGTGATATTGACGAAGTTGATGCATACCGTCATGACTTGAAGTTTGAAAAGTGGCATGATCTCCCCCAACAGAGTGATTTGTCACTTAGATTGGAAAAGATAAATGGGTTGCCTCCAAGAAACTTGGATTTGTATCCGACTCTCGCGAAGGATCATATCATTGTTGTCCTGTATGTTCACAACCGGCCCCAGTATCTGAAAGTGGTTGTTGAGAGCCTTTCGCGCGTGGTGGGGATCGGCGAGACCTTACTAATTGTTAGTCATGATGGGTACTTTAAGGAGATGAACAAGATCATTGATGGTATCAGGTTTTGCCAAGTTAAACAGATATATGCACCCTATTCACCCCATTTGTTTTCTGATAGTTTTCCTGGGGTTTCGGCTGATGACTGCAAGGATAAGGATGATGCCAGAGAAAAACATTGCAAGGGGAATCCTGATCAGTATGGAAACCACCGTTCACCAAAGATTGTATCACTGAAGCATCATTGGTGGTGGATGATGAACACAGTATGGGATGGATTGAGTGAAACGAGGGATCATTCTGGTCATGTTCTTTTCATTGAAGAAGACCATTTCATATTTCCCAATGCCTATCGCAACCTACAGGTCCTAACTTCGCTGAAGCCTAAGAAATGTCCTGATTGTTATGCTGCTAATTTAGCACCTTCTGATGTGAACTCAAGAGGAGAAGGGTGGGCAGTTTTGATTGCTGAGAGAATGGGAAATGTGGGTTACTCTTTCAACCGAACTGTCTGGAAGAAAATACACAATAAGGCTAGGGAGTTTTGTTTCTTTGATGACTATAATTGGGATATCACAATGTGGGCAACTGTTTATCCTTCATTTGGTAGTCCTGTTTACTCATTACGAGGTCCTAGGACCAGCGCCATTCATTTTGGGAAATGTGGGTTGCATCAGGGTCAGGGAGAGAATAAGGCTTGCATGGACAATGGCATGGTGAAGATTAATGTAGAACAGCCTGACACAGTTTCTAACATTGAATTAGATTGGAATGTCCACACCTATGAGAATCAGCCTGGTTATAAAGCAGGCTTTAAAGGTTGGGGGGGTTGGGGGGATCATAGAGATCGTCACTTATGTTTGAGTTTTGCCAACATGTACCAATCTACAGGCATTGCGTCTCCGTTGTAAGAGTTAGTTTTTCTGGCCGCTGTATCTCTTTCTTCTTGTCTCTCTTTTTGTTTTTTGTTAAGTCTGCTTATCATGTGAGAAGATTAGGTTTTTCAACACACGAATTGATATTAGACATTCATAGAGGTGGTAGGGTTCTTGATCACTTAGACAGCCATCATTGAATCTTATGTACTAGTTGTAACCTTGAATGGATGTTCATCAATATTGGCTCTTCCTCATTCATGTGAAGGAAGCCTTTGTATTATGTGAACTACTCTCTCTCTCTGTCCATGTGTTAATTTATACTACTTAGGTGTGGACTGCATGTTTGTGGCCTTCGAGACTTATTTTTCTCTATTTTGTTCCCTACCATGTTTCAGTAACATGAGAAGGCTGTATTTGTTATGCTTCTGGATAGTAACATTTCATATATGATTCATTGTATTTTGTTTGTCACTTTGCTGTGAGCTCAAGGATTCAGCCAAACCTGGATTCTACTTTTAGTTTTAACCTAAACATATGGGGTTATGTTACTATTTAAATTTGAACACATAACACATATGGCTTCAGTCATTAATGCCATTGATGCTCAGCATGATAAGCATGTCAAATGTATACCACATAAATGCTTCTAGTTTTGCAGTTAACTAAACACTGGAGCAGTTCAACATGTGTACTAAATTAGATGGACAGGAAGCACAAAAGGTAACTTAATAAAGAACATCTATTTTGTTTATCGTTGCCTCAACTGTGTTAATTCAGAAATCGAAAGTGACCAGGTTTTATAGAAAAGTACACTTTTTAACACTGAAATTTTATGCTGTTTGTGGTAGAGCATTCTTTTGCTGTTACACAATGTTTTTTTACAAAACTTGTTACCGAGGCTATATTTTGATCAGTACAACCGGTTTTCTTTAACTTGTGCAAGTTATACTATCCATACAAGTCATTCATTTTCATTGTGTCATTGTGTTCTTGTTTCACATCCTCCACATTGTTAGGGTCATTTTGGTGTTCCACTTGAAGCAAGGGAAAGCAGAACTGTATGTGACACTATTACATTTCCATTTCATTTATTTTCCTAAAAGTATAGTAATGGAAGAAATGGAGAGAGCCTTCCTTAACAGAAAGACCTTGTGTTTCATCTTTCTCAATTCAAGATGTGTCTTAATTATCTGCTCCATCATCACCTCCATACTTGTTGCTTTTAAGGAGGGACTAAAAATCCGTTTAAACAATGGAACCATGATAAATAGTGTATGGAGAAGCAAATTTGGTACTTAGGAAGCCTTTTAAATGTTTATTATAAAATCATCTGTCAAGAAATAATTCATAAGGGTGGTAAGTAACCATAACAATCCACTGTAATTGGGTTTGCCAAGTGATGCTTGTGCTGTCATATTTTTTTCTCAAACCAGCTTCCTGCAAATGCGCAAAACTTGGATTATCGATGAAAGGGCTAAACTAGAATGGTACATTGAAGATTGAAAGTGGCATGAAAATTGAAATCTGTAGCTAGAGATGATATTGGCATGAATATTGAAATCTTACAAATGTTTGATTTTACAAGAGAAGCTACTTCTTCTAAGCATGCAAAAAAACTTGAAATCTTCCAAGGGCATAAAACAAATGTAAAAGGCATAAAGAGACTGTCACTCAGAAACCCCATACATATATTGAAATGCAAGTGTTAAATTATGTGTACGCGTTGTCTCCTCATTGCTTTGAAAGTAAGCATGTCTCTAACTCTACTTCATCAATAAGCTTCCTATCACATCCCAAAATCCAGTGGCGAAGCACTTGGCTATGGCTATGCAGAAAGCAGTGCAATTTCTTTGGAAATAGTTTCACTCAAATTGTCATTTGACAAGTCGATGTTCACCACTGGTTATAGATTTTTGTTATGGTAAAGTTCTAGTCCTTTTATCACCTTGTTAATACCATTCAAATTATCTTCCTTAATTATTAATTATTAATTATTTATACATCATTAATTTTGCTTCATTAATTGGATTTTCTTAGTAACATTAACATGAGTTATTTTTCAGTTGAAATTATTTGTTTTTTACTTAGGCTAATGTTATTTGTTGGTCAATATTACTGGTGATTTTCTTAAATAATCTTGGTAATATTATTTTCTGAAACAAGTTAATTAGATTTTTTTTTTTGACATCTTTAATTTAATGGTTATTTTTTTGTCCAAATTTGTCCAAAGTTCCAACCAACTTTGGCTTAGAATTATTTTACACACTGTTATTTAGGGGATTTTTTAGTCATTATTGGTAGAAAAGTTGACAAAAAAAACTATGACCAATATTAAAAAAAGATAATCATGATCAATGTCAACTGAAATAGTTGTGTTCAACATAAAAAAGAAAATAACTTTGACAGATTCAATAAAAAGAAACTATTATCAACGTGAACTGAAAAAATCTCACAAAATTAGGCCGAAACATAACCTCAATGAGTAATGATTAAAAGACAACATCAAATTATATTTTTTGAATTTTTAAACGCATTTATTTTTAAATAAAATCTTATTTCTAAGAATAATAAAAGGTTCTATCCAAATAATAAAATTAAAATTAAAATTATTTTTTCCAAACAAAATAGATAAAAAATAAAAAATTTAAAATAAAAATAATTCAAATTTAATGTTTGTTAAAAATTCTGAAATTCTTTATCTGACCCCATTGTTAATCTTCTTTATTCTTTTTATACAAACTATTAATTAGGACTTTATACAATGTTCCTATTTCATAATAGATTTGTAAAGATAGAAAATAAGGAGAAAAAACGAAAGAAAGTATGAAAAATGAAAAATAAAATAATTATAAAAAATGAAAAATGAAACAAAAATTTGACAGTGCTCTTTCTTCGTAAAATTACAAAAAATTAAAAAAAATCCAAAAACAATAATCAATTAGATGAAATTATTAATTGATTAAATATATAAATATAATAAAAGTAATACGTTAAAATCAATTATTTATTATATAATAACTTTCACGTAATTGATTTTATAATAAATAATAGATTATAAAGTATATTGTTTATTATATTTATATATTATATTATATTATTTGTTTATTACTTTTATAATTAATTATTATTTTTAGTTTATAAATATTTATATTTTTATTATAATATAATTGAAATAAATATATAATTATAATTAATAATAATAAAATATCTATGACAAAATTATATTATTTTATAATTTTTAAATGAATTATTTTATAATAAATAATAATAATAATATCAAATAAATTTTTTATTTAATATTAAATTAAAACTTAAATTTTATATATTAAAAATTTATAATAACTTTTTATTTTAACATTTATTTATCTTTTAAGAAAATTACTTTTTATATTAATATATTTTTAAACAAATTATTTTTACAAATTTTTTTCATAAATATATTAATATATAATTAAATTTAATCTATATATCAATCAACTCATTTACCAACTTTCCCTAATTCATTTCTTTTCACTTTTCATTATTTTTCATTTGATCTACTCTCTTTTTTCTTAAATTTATTTTTTTTCTTTTTCTTCATCCTTTGAACAAAGTCTTAATAAGTAAAGAAAATAAGATACAATTACATACTCAATTTTAAAGTTTGATGTTAAAGATTCAGTAACTCATTTCCAGAAGATCTAATCAGCAAGTGTAATTACAAATTCTGAACTTAAGCAATTCAGAATACTGTTTTCAGGTTTGAAAATGACCAATCAAGAAATTTCAATTCAAAAGCATGACAAAATTGTCTGTTGTGGGAGGTATCCCATCATCATATCCTGATTCTTTACATGTTTTTGTTGTGAGTTTGTGTATAATCATTGGTTCTTTCTTGGTTGCCATATTTATGAATTTTGTTTCCTGTTAGTGATATTGCAGATTTGGAAATCATTAGTAAGGTTTTAAAGCTGATGGATAATCTTCAGTAGGAACATTTGAGGGTAAGATGAAACTTTTATCAAGAGTTAGTTATATTTAAAATAAATCACCCAGATCAGAACAAACAATGATAACTTCATATATGCAATAGACATATTCAGTGATTTAAATTTAAAATTTAAAAATAATAACTTTGTTTCGGTTGACTTTATTAGAGATGTAAAAATTAATTAATGAGCCTTCAATAATGGATCAACTTTAAGTACAGTTTTTTTTAATTTTATTTAAAGGTTATATATCAAACTAGAAACTATAAAATTTTAAAGCTCAACAATTACTTACCATATTTATAAAGTATTATTCCCACTGTTTCTAAATAAGAGTCGTTTAAGGTTTTTTTTCACACAGACCAATAAAAGTAGTAACTCCTATAACGTGTCTACAAAAAATACCCATGTATACTCTTGAACCATGTGTTCCTCTTGCTACACCATTCAAATTACATTAATCACACCCACATATGATATTCTCAAAATAACAATTGGTACCATAAGTGTTTTTTTTAGTAGTAGGGTTAGTCTTTGACATTAATAATGTAATGTGTAGGTATGTAAAAAATTTCTCTTGGTTAGTATACTATTTAAATATTTTACTACATTTTGATAATTTTCTCTACTATATATCTTCTAATTCAAGGTGTGCAGAAAATCAAGGAAAGTGAAAAAAATTCTGAAAGGAACAAAATCAGGGGACAAACTAATTGAAGATAATTCTTTCATTCAAAATGAAACTAGCATATTAACTGTCAATCAATTAGCATAAAATGTCTACCAAATCCAAATCAAAATCTTACTAAGGGAAGATGTTATCCTTGGTGATAATGAACGTGAAAATCATGTTGAGAAAATTTATGTGATCTCTATGAAGAACCTCAATTTATGCAAGGAGAAGTCACTACAAGAAAACAAGAAAAGGAAAATAAGAAAAAAGAGCTTACAAATAATTTTGAAGAAAAAGAAGGAATACAAGGGAATGTACAAGAAGTTTAAAAAAGAGATTAAAAATATTGATAACTCTTGTAATTTTATTGTAAATAAAAATAGAGAATGTTTAATTTCTATCTTTAAGATAGAAATAAGAAGCATGTAGTTTGGACACTAGGATAGTAGTAAAAACAAGGACCTTGTTTGAGAAGCTTTGGAGCATCACCAAACATGACATAACCTTTTGATATTTCACTCATGTGACTCTTATGTGCTGCACCCTTGCCTATATAAAGGCAAGTGATCTCATTTATATGATAACTTTGAAGCTTGAATGAATTGCTAACTCATTTCTAGAATCTTATCTTGAGTTTTCCTTAATTCAAGTGGTGATTGTCCTTGTATACTTATCTTTCTCTTGAAAGCGGCATGTTGTACATCTTTTAATCTTCTTCATGTTTTCTCTTTTCTCATGTTCATACTTGTTCTTCATGACAACACCTTTAAGTTTCATTTCCATTCAATTTCCACCAGTTAAACTCATTGTTTTCCATTTCTATGGCTTCATATGGTTTCATATGACTTCTATCTTGAATTTAATCGGATGAAACTTCATAAATCATGTTTCAATTGAAATGTACTAATTAAAAACCTTGTATTTGGGGCTGGTTGCGTTTTGTTCATCATTCTAACTCGTTTGTACGGTTTGAATTATCATCATATGCCTAAAATCATATTTGATAGATCCTTGTTTCCTTCTAATACAATTTGAACATTCATCATTATATGGGAACTTTAAAGTTGGGTTGGAACTAATGGAGGCCTCAAACTTCTTAAGACATCAATTTGTTCAATAAAAAATAAATATGAGATTTATACTTGTTATTTGACATTAAATGTTTCCATATATCCTCAACTTCTAACGCATGTTTGATTCGTATTAAAATGTAATAAGAAAATGCACGAATTTTATTAAAGATATATATAACGTGATTTAATATGAGCTTATTTTTGAACCTTCTCTCCTGTGTAGTCGAATCATGACTTATCATGGATTTTCCTTGATGTTATGATTAGAAGGTCAAGTAATTTATTTTGGTGGTAAAAAATATGACCTTCCTAGACATCTCATTCTTGACAAGTACATCGTTTCCTATACGAGAATGGTCTACTAAATATAGAATCTTCTCTAGGTTTTGAACCTTTGAAAACAAAGTTTGATTTTCTTATTTCTTGTTTTCAAAATATGCACTCAATATTGAAGTTTTTGTTCTAGACTTTTTTATTTTTTGTTTAGTTTTTTTTTTGCTTATTCCAAGTTATTATTTTTAGTTTTCAAAGCATCATCAGTTGTGCTCAAACATGTAGATTATGTTTTTGTGAAAGATATTTTAAATAATTAAGTTTTCTAGTAAGAGATTTTAAATTCATTTTAAAAACTTTATAAGCTTTTGAAAGAAGGGAAAATTTGAAGTGACTATATATTTGGATAACAATGTTTAAGTTATTGAAAATCTATCTTTTTTGTCTGAATGATATGAAGATGATTCAAATGTTGTATCTAACATGAAGTAGAGGTGAAACTTGGTGTGTTGTCATTGTTATGTTTTAGGTAAGTAAAAGCTTTATACATCATCACAAAAATATTCCATATTTCTTTTATTCTTTTGAATGTATGAAATTTAGTGCACTTCTCTTATAATCAAGTGAACGTGAGTGTTTTGGCTTTAGAGTTGAGAAGGTATCATTGTTTATGCTCATTTATCCATTGGTTTATGGGATAGACATTTTCATCACAATAGACTTTATGTGAATATGATATGACTCAAAGAATGTTATTATTCTTTATTTTTTACATTTAAATTTTTATTTCTTGAATAGTGGAGGACGGTTAACAATTTATTCTTTACTTTCCATAACTTTTTGGATCATTTCTCTAGTTATACCTAAAAGTAATTTATGATAGTTAATATGATACACAATTAAAATAATGAGTTAACTTTAGAAAGAAAGTTTTGGATCATTTCTTTAGTTATACATAAAAATAATTTATGATGATTAAATCTGATACACAACTAAAATAATGAGTTAACTTTAGAATGAAAGTTGAATAAAGTTTAAAATTTTTTGCAAACAGCTTGAAAACAAATACTAGTAAACAATCTAACATAAATGCATTTATTGTTTTAAGAAAAACGTAAAAAATGTTTTAGCAAAAACTGGATGGTAAGGATTAAAAAGAATAAAAAAATTACATCTATAATAGAAGAGAAGAGAGAAAATCGTTTTTATACTAGGTTACTCAACTTAAATTACATCAAATACTCTTTCAAGTAACTCTTGACGGGATCATGTATTCTTTATCTATATCTTTTGGCTGCAAACAAAGATATGTTTAGAATGAAAATTACAAGAAAAACTATGTCGAAGTTACTTATTTATTCAATGCTAATTATAAACCATTGTCAAGAAATTCATGATAATTATTGTAATGAAACTTGAGAACTTGAGACAAATATGACCTGAATAGAATAATACAACCGTAAACTAATGGCGAAAAATGGAAATTCTACAGGTCAAATGATTAATTTTTGACAAACGGGGAAGCAAAATAAACTTGAAATGTTCCGAAGGCATAAAAACAGACACAAAAGACATGAAGACTGTGAGAACAAAACAAGGTTTTTCCAATGCATCTTTTTCTTAAACCTTTTTTCATTCTTCTCGCCATCTCATCAATGCATTAGCAGTATGCATGTCTCCAACCTCTGCTCACGAATAAGCTTCCAAAGACGGCCCAAAATCCAATAACATAGCCAATTTCTACCACAAAGTAAAACCAAATTTTCTCCAGTTTATCCTCATTACCATCTTCATCTTGGTCTTCAACTTCTTCGCCATGTTGGGAATCATCAACAAAACACTCATTTAGCAGTGGAGGTCCACAGAGAAATGGGTTGCCCGTATAAATAAAACGATCATCAGGGGTTGACAATTGAGTTCCTTTGGGAATCGGTCCTGAAAGGTTGTTGTAGGACAAATTCAAGCTGTTCAACGAAGTTAAACTAGATATGCTGTCTGGAATTGTTCCTGAAAGTTGATCATGGGAAAGGTCAAGGGATTCTAGTGATTTCATGTCTCCTATTCTTGTAGGGATTTGTCCTGACAGATGATTGCGTGATAGATTTAGGCTACGTAATGCAGAAAGCAACGTTATTCCTTCAGGAATAGATCCACTCAAATTGTTATTTGACAAGTCCGTGGTGACCAACTGTTCTACAATTCTGGTATACTCAAGTTCTCTTCCTTTCACTACCTGTTTGACTTGTTGTTCATACCATTCAAAATATATTGCCTTATTACTAGGTTGGGTGACAGAATTCTTTCCTGAAATCATTCCTGTGAGATTTCCAATACAGTGAGGGAGTGAGCCTGTCAAGTTGTTGATTGAGAGGTCCAAGACTTTCAGTGCAGAAAGTTGGCATAGTTCTGAAGGAATTGTTCCATTCAACTTGTTTTTTCTTAGTCTAAGAATCTGCAAGGAGGAGAAAGTGTTTCCAACCCATGAAGGTATGATCCCAGATATAAGATTCTCTCCTATGTCTAAAATTAAAAGATTCTTCAAATTTCTTAAAGATGAGGGAAAACTCCCATGAAGGGTGTTATTGTTCAAGTGAAACCATTTCAACCCTAGTGGGTTACCAAGAGAGCTTGGAATAACACCTGATAATTTGTTGGATGACAAATTTATCCCAGTGAGTTGCTTTTGACTAGCACTCCAACAATTAGGAATTTCACCTGATAACATGTTGCCTGAAAGGTCAAGATTGTACAAATTTAATTTGCACAGTGAGTTAGGAATGGAACCACTTAACAAGTTGTTTCCAAGAAGCAAGAAAGTAACATTTGGCAACCTATCATCAATATCTTGGGGAAGTGATCCAGTGATATGGTTATTGGTGAGGTTCAAGTAAACAAGTTTCTTAGGCCATCTTATGTCAGTAATCAAACCCTCTAGATGATTTTTGTTGATGTCTAAGTTTTGTAGGTTTTGAAGTTGACCAAGACTATCTGGAATGTTTCCACTTAACTTGTTACTGTGAATATAAAGGGTTACCAACTTTTTAAGTTGACCAATAGTACGAGGAATCGAACCATTTATGTTGTTTCTAGAAAGAACAAGATGTTGTAGGTTCACAAACTGACTTAACCATTCTGGGAAACGATCAAGTTCATTGTCACCCATATACAATTGCTCCAAGTCATACCTATTGCATCCGGATGGTATACTGCCTCCAAGTGCATCTCCTCGAATCTTGTTGCCTCCGATGTACAATGCCTTAAGGTGACAGCAGTTTCCCAGAATAGATGCTAGAGATCCCTCAATATGACTTATATTATTTTCTTCAAGACCCAGGAAAGTAAGACCCTTCAACCTGCCTAACCACGATGGAACAGAATCAAAATTGTTTTTTGAAAGTTCAAGCACGGTCAAGGAGCTCATATTTTGTAAGGGGGGAAATGAGCCATGCAAAGCATTATTTTTAAGCAATAGTGTGCTAAGTTTGCTACAGCTACTCAAGCAGAATGGAATGGAAGTTAAGTTGTTGTCTGAAAGGTCAATGTAGGTAATGGAAGTCAGGTTCTGAAAACCATCCAGAAATTGATCTTCAAGGTCATTTTGAGCAAGATTAAAGACGTGTTCTCTGGAAACATTTGTGGGTCTAACGAGTTTACGAGGGAACAACTCATTCAGTCTGCAATTTATCAGCTGTATTTCAGACAAAGAAGGAAGCATGCTGAGCACCTGCAACAAATTTTCTGCCTTACCAAGATACACATGACTCAGATTAAGATATTGGAGTGACGAAAGTTTCGAGATCCAGTCAGAGTCATCGACATACAGAAGAGAATTGAGGCTAAGATCAAGAAAGTTCAATTTTGTGAGGTTCCCAAGAACATGTGGGATCCTACCAGAAAACTGAGAGCCAGAGAGAGAAAGGGTTTGCAGATGCTCCAAAGATTGAATGAACATTGGTATGGAGCTATTGTGAATTCTGTTTCCACTCAAGTCTAAGTAAGTGAGATATTTAAGCTGAAATATTGAATGATGAACATGTTGAGCTTCAAGCACATTTTTGTCTAAGGAACAATTTCTTTTCTGCGATGGGGGAGAGCAAGGGTTCCTAAGATCAAGCTTGACAACAAATCCTGAAATATTGCTGCAACCTACACCTTTCCATTGGCAACAATCACTTCCTTCCCAAGAAGAAAGCCTTGATGATGGATCTTTGAAGCTTTCTTTGATATTGAGAAGTGCTTGCCTCTCTTCCTCACTGCAGCCAAGTGATGAACGGCCACTGAAAGATAACAATGCAAATGCAGTTACAAGGAAGGCAACTGCAAAATCAAAGCTTAAGTAGCTTGAGCTTTGCATGTCTGAAGGACTATGTGAATAGAAAAGGTTGTTTGGTGGTGTGACTATGAGCTAAGAGGGACTGATGAAGGGAGAATATATAGAATTCACTGCCTTTTCAATCATTTTTGTTGATGGAGAAATGTTCATCTCACTTATTATACATTATTTTTCAACTTGGTCTTTCTTTCTGTATCCTACAACAAAAAATTTTAGTGCACAACAACAATGTTTCTTTGTTCACATTGTGTGTTTTTTTTTCCTTATTCACTGTATCTTTCAAAGATATTCCACTCACTGATTGTCAAAGAAAAAATATGAATGTTCGAAATGTTTCTTATCACAGTACAAAATTCGGTACGAATAATTCTACATCTTTTACTAGAAACAAACCACCAACCAATTCTATGTAATAATAGAAGACTTGATTTTTAATTTAATTGTCAGAAATATATTGTATGAATAAAAATAAATAAAGTTTTTATCTCGTTACAAATAATTCGAATTAATAATTTAATACTTAACAGTCCATTTAGTGAAACTGGCTAAAACTGAGATAAAATAATTTTATTATATAAAAACCAGTCAATTTTTTGTTATGATACTTAAAAAGGAAAATCATCAAAATAATTATATATCTATTGTCATGTGTAGAAACAATAATAATTATATAAATAATTATCATTCAAAGTCACATTAGTAATATATAAAAAATGCTAATTACTAGTAGTATATAAAAAAGTTGATAGACTGGGGATATATTTCGCAAAACAAACTAATAAACTATTTTATAGTTGAAAAACTAACTTACAGCAATAATCTCTTAACTTATAAGTTACTAGTTAATAAGCTAATTTATTGGATTATAAGGATTTGGTAAACTAGTAGAAAAATATAAATGACACAAAAAATATAATTATATAAATAAAATTTGTTTCTAAGCAAAATTATATTATCATGTAATTATAACTTTACATTTTTTAAAATAAATAATTTTATATTAAACTTTTTAGTACTTCTATTTATTTTTTAAAATTTGTATATATTTTTTATTTAGAGAAGCATTTTATTTAAATGTGCTGATATAATGAGTAATAATTAAATTTATTTTTTATTCAAATTTTTGGATTTCTCAATTCAAATGATTGTTACATTGAATTTTTCTCTTACAATTTTTATTATGTGTAATTTTCATGTAGCATTATGTAATGAAATATTTATTATTTTAATTTGTCATATTTTTTTTATTTGAACTTCATAGAAATTAAAAAAACCCAACAAAAATTAAAAATAATATAATAATTAGTTATCTATAGAATTAAAATAGATAATAATAGATAAAAAAATTAAGAATAATAAAAACTTGTATCAAAATATAAAAACAAATAATAGAAGAAAGTTAAATAAGATACCAACTACAAGTTAGCTCAAATAACTTATACATTATATGCTAGAAACTTCTAAAAAATTATTTGGAGATATCTACAAGACATTATTATCTTAATCAAACCAACATATAAGTTAGTGAATAAATTAGAATTTAATTTATTTCTTTTATAAAACAACTATATACGCATATAAAATAAATTTAGCATTGAAAGTTATAAATATAAATTATATTTCAGGATTTTATGCATTTATAATAAAAAGATATGAAATAATAATAAATTTTAAGGAAAATAAGTCTTATCAGTTATTTTAGAAAATGTACCAAATCCAAATAAATTGTTATACTCAAAACAGTTGCACTAAAAAAACCATTGGAAAAGAATAAGGAACATGAAATAGAAAAAATAAATTATACTCAAGTATTTTGTCCAAATTATAATTATATCCACGAAAAAGATAAAATGTTTATCTAAAAAGAAAAGAATATGTTGTGTTCATAATAAAGATGGCAAAAGGAAAATAAAATATTTTGTCCAAAAATAAAAATTAAATATTACTGTATCTAATATTGCTCTGAATAACAATATTCATCTTAATATTAAAATAATAGGCATAACGTAAATTAAAATATTAAAAAAATCGAAGACAACGTTGTAAAAATGTTGACCCCTTAGACAGATACATTAAAATTATAAAGTAATTAAAATTATAATAATTAAATATAAGGCTCGATTTTAATTTTAATTTTACTATTGTAGTTGCGTATTAATTATTAAATATTAATTAAATTAAAATATAATTAAGAGTTAAATATGTAAATTTTTTGTCAAAATTAAGAAATTATAAAAAAAATGAAAAGATAAATTATTTTATATAATCAGAATTACGTTTATTTATACTAATTTAAAAATATAAAAATAAAATAAATATAAAATTTAGAAAAATTATAATTTTACTAAATAATTTAAAAATTAGAAACATGTTTAAACTTATAATTAATATATACACAATTTTTAAAGTTTTATTATACTAGTGAAATCTTCCACCAAGAATAAAATGAGATATTCTTAGGTCAAAAATTGACAACGCATGTCCACGTTAAGGGAACTGTCTGTGAAAACAGTGACAATAAATAACACGTCTTTTCAATACTCCCGCGTATCCGTAATAAGGGAACTGTCTCTAAAAACAGTGACCACAATAACACCTTTTTTCAATGCTCCCGCGTGTCCACCAGGACTGAAATGTTATTCACGAAAATAATACTTCTCTATTTCAAATTATTTTAAATTATAAGATCTATTTTTTAAAAAATAAATATTTTAAAATTTTAATAATTTTTTATAAATGTTGCAAATTATATATATATATATACACATATATAGTATACATTAATTATTAAAAATAAAATTTCTAATAATCTCCCGCTAGGCTTCATATTCATTTAAGCTTTTATATCAAAAAAATTCTTTAAGTGTGTAATCATATGTTATTTACTTTTAGACTCTCCTTAAACAATTAGGTTCATCTCAACAAGAGGAAACCATTACAACTTTCATCATAACCTAATGTGACAAAATTGATCATCACAATTGTATGTATTCAATGACATAGATCATATATGGATAAATGACATGAAAATTACATGTAATGTGATCTTAGTCATGTCTATTTTCAAGTGGTCCTAAAAAATACTTTATAGAGATCAAATCAAAACGCAACATATATATACACATCGCGCAAAGCAAGCTTAGAATATAATTATGAACATCAACTTTTTTTTTGCAGAAACTCCAAATAATACACAAAACATAAGTCAGACTCCCATTAAAATAAGATACTATAAGAAATTACACCCATTTGAACAATGTGTTAATGAAAGACTTTGGATACCAATCCTTAGTAAGTGAATCAACTAGCATAGAATTAGTCCCTATATGTTTTATAAAAATTTGCTTATTCTGAACTTTTTCCTTAAGAACCAAAATTTTGACTTAATTGTACTCCTATTATTATTGGAATAAAGAATTGCAGAGTTACTATCATAATATATTTTCAATGGCCTTTCAATGCCATCAACCACACATAAATTAGTGATAAAATTTTGCAGCCATATCCCATAGTTCAATGCTTCAAAACAAGCAATGAATTTCGCAACCATAGTTGAAGAAGCTATGATAGTTTGTTTAAGAGATAGTTCCTTCAGCTAACATAAAAATATAATATATCCAGATGTGGAGTGTTTGCCATCTTGACATCTAACAAAATTAGAGTCTAAGTACCCAATGATCTCTAAACTATTAGACTTCTGATAAATGAGTATATATCCTTTTTTTCTCTTCAAATAGTGCATTACACACTTTACTGCCTTCTAATGCTACATCCCAGGATTACTTAAATATCTTTCCAAAACTCCCACCATAAATGCTAAATTAGGACGAGTACAAACTTGAGTTGAGCATACATTAAACTGCCCACAACTGATGCATAAGGAATCTTTTGCATCTCATATCTTTCAATGTCATTATCGGGACATTGTTTGAGACTAAATTTGTCTCCCTTAGCTATAAGGGTATCTCCTGGTTTACTATCTTTCATGTCAAATTTGTCCAAAACTTTATCGATATCGTTTTCTTGTGATAACCTTAGGATACCATGAGAACGATCTCTTAGTATCTTAATATCCAATACAAGAAAAGTTTCACCAAAATCTCTCATTTCAAAATTCTTTGTCGAAAATCTATTGGTTCAGTGCAATAAGCCTATATTGCTTCTACCAAGTAGTATATCATCAACATATACACCAGGAATATATATTTACTCGCACTGAACTTATGATAAATACAATCATCAACTATATTCACCTGGAAACCATGAATAACTTGATGGAACTTCTGATACCATTGACGAGAAGCTTGTTTGAGACCATAGATGAATTTTTTTAATACCTTCCTTTTGAGTGAAGTCTTTAGCAACTAAACGAGTCTTATATTTCTCGATGTTACCTTTTGAATTTTTCTCTTGGTTTTAAATATCCATTTACAACTAATAGTGTGAAAAATAGGAAAAAACACAAGAAGAGAGGTTTGAATTGTGTTTTAAAACCTTTCACAATTTTTCACACATCATCTGAAGACACAAGATGAATTAGACAATAGTTTGAGTCTTACATACGATATAGTCTATGAGACTATAAAAAAGTTTCATAATTAAAGATTTTCTAATAGTGACAATAGTAAACATAATGGAGTAAAATAAAAAATATCATAAATAATAAAAAAAATTGGCTTAAAAACATTTTTTTCCTATTTATATTCTTTTAACTTCTTATAACAATTCAAATTTTGATTAAATTTCTAATACTTAAATATGTATTTCATATAATTAACTTATCTTATAATAACTTAATTAATTATAATAATTTATTTAATTTCTTTGTCGAAAATTTAATTTATAAATTGTAAATTTTTATTTTAATATTTATTAATAATCGATTTATAAGTTTTTACAAAGTAAAATATAAAGTATTAAATTAAATATAAATTTATAAATAATTAATATAAAAATTAATAAATTTTAAGTTCATGATATTATAATTAGTTGAGTAAAAATATAATATATATATATATATGATGTTGAATGAATATAATTTATTGTTATTTGCTTTCTATAAATTATAATATAATTATACTATAATATCTAAAGCTACAAATACAAATTTAATTAAATAGTGAAATAAAAAATTAATCATAGGAATAAAATATTATTTCAGATGTTTAAAAACAACTCTTTATTTAAATTGTAGCAAAAATAAGAATAAAACTTAAAAGCTTTAACGTTTTCCGTTACACCAAGGTTGGGACCTTTTAGACATAACATCTTTAGAATGGAAACATTGTTTTCTCCTGGCAAAAATATAGTTGTAGTTGCAATTTTGGTTAATTTTTTTTTTATCCTTTTCTTAATTTTATTAAGGGCAACCTTTCTAATTATGGATAAAAACAAAATAGTAAAATAAATATATACATTATAAAATTGTAGTTATTTTACTATGAATTAGCTATAATTTTGATTCTTTGTTACCTTACAAATTTGTGAAAGATTAGCTAGTAATATTCTTTTTCTCTAATTTCTCTGTGGAAACTTTCTTGTAATGTGTTTAATAAGTTATTAAATTGTCGTTTTTTTTATATAAGTTCTAGGTAATGTTTATCAAAAGGTCATCTAAGACATAATATTTAAGATGAAGCTTATTATAAGATGCAAACTCAGTTTGTCTTTGTTAAGCCATCTTAAAAAGTCATCAAGATGTTAATGCAGACATTCCAATAAATCTCCAACTCAATATACCAACTTTGTATAGTTGTATAATAAGTTTTATAATGTTAATGCAACAAATAAATGTTTAGTATGAAAGATACTTTGAAGCATAGCAAGTTGATTGCAATAAAGATTTAGGTAAGGCAAAAGGCTACTAACCTATGTTACAACTCTGACACAAAACACAAGATTTATATGCAAGTTTAAACAATCTTATTTAAGACAATTATAAATAAAAGTTCTACTTGACAAAACAAACTAACAATCTTACCTAAACCATTAATATACTTTTCATATGCTAATGCTTCAAGTTACTAAAATATATACCATATTTATAAAACCTTCACTATTTATAACTTTTATAGAAGAGAACATTTATTTGTAGATCCTGATAGCTCTTGTTATATCTAAAAAAACTCATTTATTATAGTTATGAGTGACAATTATAGAATATATGGTAAAATTAGAAATGGCTTAACAGAAAAAAATACTTGTATTGTTTATTTCAAGGTAGGATGATGAAGATAACTAGGAGTAACCTAGTGTACCCATTATAAGCTAAAAGTGACAAAGTAAATACTTGTAATTATTATTTATTTAGTAGAACCATTTACGATTTGTAAAGAAGAATTGGATTTAGAGGGTGAACCAACATAAAAGTCAAGTGTCTCATCGTTTTCTCTATATACTTGTATAAGCTTTAGTTGTCTTTCACAAACTATTTATGAAAACTTTTTTAGAAATTATTTTCAACTCTTAGATGATTAATATCATATTTCTATTTAGCGTTATCTTATAAAACTCTTCAAAAGTATTTTTAAACTCTATTTGATTATTTTTCTATTTGTAGAAATTAGTTTATTCTTTTCATGTTCTATTATAGATTAATATATTGTTTATTTAATATTAGTGAGACAAAGGTATTTCGTACCTCTAAATTTATTAAAGAATTTTTAAAAAAAATGATGGTTACATAAAAATTGGTGGTTATACTTTTGAAAGGTTTGCAGTTATTTTTCATATTTGTATAAATTTTTATTTTAAAATATAACTAAAAATAAAATAAAAATATAAAATGTATATACTAATAATGAGAATTTCTATTATTTATTGTTGTAGATTTATTTTTATTTTAAGATATAATTAAAATAAAATAAAAATATAAAATATAAAAATTAAAAGTGAGAATCTCTATTATATATTGTTATATATTTTTAAATATAACTAAATTAAAATAAAAATATGAAATATGTGAAAATTTCTATTATATATTATTACAGATTTATTTTTATTTTAAAATACAATTAAGAATAACATAATGTTGGGCTTTAAAAAAACGGCCCAAACCAACTTCTTCTTTTCTCTCTCTCTTCAACCACAAAGCCTCCTCTTTCTTCTCCCTTCAATCTTCCACCGCTCCACGCAGATCACAACCACAAGCTACGTTTCTTTTACACATAAACAACCACTTCCTTTTCTTCCTTTTATCTTCCTTCTAACAACTCTTTTTTCTTTTTGCAAGACATCTCCTGCTTCAACTTTGGATGGAGTCAAGTTGAAGTCAAGTAAAGAATGCATCCAACCAAGCTTCTATATTGAGTTACATCAAACATCACCATCATTCTTGAACAACTTTTCATTTACAGCAAAATGAGTTGAAATAGGATTACAATCCAATTTGAATTTTTTTTCAGCAAGTCATTTTTATATTGTTCCGTGAGAGAAAGATTCCATCATTAAGTTGATGCACTTCCATTTCCAAAAAATACTCCACACTCCAAGATCAAACATTTAAAAAACTTGCAACATGCTATTTTTTAACTTGTCAATTTCATCAATATCATTACCTGTAACAAGAAAATCATCAACATAGTGACATAATAAATTTCTTTTCATTTTCACAATCTTTCACATAAAGAGTGAACTCATTTTGACTCCTCCTAAAATATATTTGAAAAGAATGTGAGTCAATCCTACTATACCAAGCTTTTGGAGCTTGTTTAAGCCCTTATAAGGCTTTGTGAAGCTTATAAACGTTTTCTTCATGACTTGCAACAATAAAACCAGCAGGCTGCTCTACATAAATTTCCTCTTCTAAAACACCATTTAAGAATAATAAAAATACAAATGTTAGTTTACACTTTAGTTTGGGTTTATAATTTAGTGTATTTTTTGTTTTTACTCTTACTTGAAATCAAACATAGATTTTTAATTGAACATAAATTTAATGAGCTACATTAAATAAGGTTTGGGCTTTACTTAAATAAATTTACTTATTGATAATACTTTATTATATGTATGTATTTGATAAGTAAAAAATAAGAAAAGGAGTAAACATGTTTATGGAGAAGGTTATATATATATATATATATATATATATATATTTACTCGTTTTATAGTAAAAATATTTAAATATAATATAATTAATAAATATATAAGTTGATAAATAAAAATTAATTAAGCGTGTCTCTTCAAATCATCTCATCTTATTAATTTGTTATTTTTTATTTTACAAAAAATTCATGTTATTAATAATATTTTAATTATATTCTCTAATGAACCTTTTCTTTACTCTAAAGATAAGCAAATGAGTTAATTGGATGTGTCATTCCTTTAGTACAAGAACTTAAAGATGCATATTATAACCATTTGTTATCGTATAATTTTTTTTAACAAATTAAATTTTTAAATAGATTGACTTGAGTATACACTCTTATCAGTTTTCTTCTCAAAATTTATGAACTGTGACACAGTTCAAGAATATTGAGATATAATAAAAATAACAAAAATTTAAAAATTAATTCATAATTTTTTACCTCTAAGAACACGTAACTCTGATTTTCCATTATACCTGGAGATAGGTAGGAGCAGAGATTATTTCTGTCGAGTTAAAAAAATAAGATAAATATTAAAGTTTCTTTTATAATAAACATATGCTAAGAAACTTCTTTCATAATAATAATATTCCATAAAAACTAACTTAATAATTGTTATTAAGTTAACCTTCTTTTAATTATTTTTAGAGTGATAAATATTTTAAAATATAAATAATATGTTTAATTAATTATAGGTAACCGTTTTAGGATGGATGTTGTAGGGTGCTAACACCTTCCTTACACATAATCGACTCTCGAACACGAAATTTTTTTTCGTAGACCAACTTTTTAAATGGTTTTTTCAATGTTTTCCTAATAAATATTGGTGGCAACTTCCTTTTTTTGTTTCAAATTTTTTTTTCAGTGTCCCGTCGCGATCCACGTTGCTACAATTGGAAAGCTATTATCACACATTTCAACCTTAATAACTTCAGAATCATTAAAATAAAAAATGGTGCAACCATTATTTTTAAAAGAGAGTGATATTTAGCTTGGGATTGCTCATTGGTGAAGTTAACTTGATGTGTATGTTGTGGTTGAGTTTGGTTCTGCTTAAATCTACAATACCTTTCTCCGTGTTCCCACCTTTTGCAATTGTTACACTGAATTTGAGGCTTTCCTTTGTACCAACAATCTTTTGATAATTAATTTGTACTTTTGCATGCAGTACAAGGAGGAAAATTAACCCTTGCAGCTGCTCCATTATAACTTACATCCATCTTACTTTTCCCCTTTTGATCACCACTTATTTTGTAGTTCAGCTTCTTTTGATTTTTTTAAAATGATTGTTTCCCCTTGTGCTTAGCTTGAAATGCACCTTCTGTTACATCATCCATCCTCATAGAGAATCTTTGCTCTTGAGTTTGCAATTTCTAACCATTTTAGAAATAGTTAATTTTTTAAGATCACACAACTCTTCAATAGCAGCAACTTTGGCTTCAAATTTTTCAAGTAAGCTAATCAACATTTTTCTACTTGTTTTCCTCTACAACCTCACCATATAACCTCATTTGATTCACCAAATGGGATAACTATGAGGTGTAATCCTTGACAAACTCATTCTCCTTCATTTTCAGCATTTCAAACTCTCTTTTAAGAGTCAAAAGTTTGATCGACCTTACCCTTTCATCTCTTGCATATCTTTCGTTCAATTCATCCTATATTTTCTTGGCGGTTTCCAAATGCACAATGTTGGTAAACACCTCATCTGTCAAAGCTAAATGCAGACATGAGATAATTTTCTCCTTCTTCATAGTCTCCTTCTCGTGTTTCTTTATTTGAGCTATGGTAGGATTAACTCTCAATTGTGGAACTTGCTTATCTTGATCTGCATACTCCCATAAGTCAAAAGACTTTAAACATTATCTCATTTTGATAGCCCATATGTGATAATTTTCCCCAGAAAATTGAGGAACAGCAAAAGCAACATTGTTCCCATAAGACATTGATCTCTCACTAGTGTTTAAGCTTTTCTCTCAATTTTTAAAGATTCACAACCTATAAGAACATTGCTCTAGATACCACTATTAAAATGTGAAGACAACTTTCACCATATAACCATAAAATAGAACCATAACATGAATACAGAAGAGTGGTGAAGAAAAAAAGAGCAATTTTCGTACTTGTTGTTGAACCATATTGTAATTCGTAATTTGAATCATATGTCAAATACATGAGAAATGACATTCCATCATCATACCCATACATGCTATTAGCAAAATATCATATACCCATTATATTTAGAATACAAATTTGTCCAAAATCAAAGTAAATAAAGGCTGAACAATACAACTAGTACAAACAAACTAACTAATACAAGTAAACATAATAACAACGGTAATTAAGGATAAATTAGGAGGTTATACTGATTCTAATATAATTGAATCTCTTATTATGAATTATTACTATAATTTTTTTGTTATTCAAATATAAATTTTGCTATGAGTATCGCATTTGCTTTTGTTCAAGATGTTATACCTTGGATGGCCACCTATAAAGAGAATTATAAGCTTACTACTATTCCTGATAATGATGAAATTAAAGCGATTTTTTTTAGTCTTAATATGTATGAGGTGATCCTGATGGTTTTGGAGTTTGGTATTTCAAAAATATTGATATATTGTTCATAATGATGTTATTGATTTTTTTCATTAATTTTTCTTACAAAATTGGATTCTTCCTTAAATGAATTTCAATTTCTCTTATTCCTAAGATTAATAATGCTACTTACACTTTTTATTATTGGTCGATTGCTTTTAAATTTTTCTTTCTAAAGTATCACTAACATCATTGTTGAGCCTTTGTGGCTAAGATTGTTAATAGAATTATTTTGAGTATACAAAATGGTTTTATTAAAAGCGGAACCATTATTGTTGCTTCGAAAGCATAAATTTGTTGGATAAGATAACATGGCTATTAAGATTGACATTCATAAGACTTTTTATACTTTAAACTAGGGTAATCTTATTATTGTGCTACAACCTTTGGTTTTAATAGGTTTTATAATAGGATATATATTATCTTGCATTTTGGTAAGTTGTCTATCAAGGTGAATAATAGTATGGTAGGTTATTTCTCTCTTAGCAAGGGTGTTAGACAAGGAGAATCTCTTTAACCTTTGCTCTTTTTTCTGGCAAAAGAAAGGTTTGGTAGAAGGTTGTTAAAATTGGTGAAGAATGGTAGTATTGACCTTATTATGCTTTTTAAAGGTATCCCTTTTTCCTCACATGTTTTGTATGCAAATGATGTCATAATTTTATGTAAAGATAGTTAGAAATCTTTAAAATATGCTAGATTTTTATGGAACTACCTTTGGAATGGGGAATTGATAAAATATGGGGAATGTTTCTTCAAAATGTTGAATTAAGAATATTCTTTAGAGTCTTGTTTTATACAATGGATGAATATTAATAAAAAGAATCCCTAACTAAGCAAGAATGCCACAGCATAACGAATTTTAGAGTCTTTGTAGGGTCAAAAACACATTTCTTAAAGAGAGGAGGTGCCAATATAATTTGCAATCATCTTTGAAAATGTTTAATTGAAATATTTTTTTGTATTTTTAAAAACAATATTTATATTTCTACATTTGACTTCAATTTAAATAGCACGCGGAGTTATTAATTGATAAAAAAAGATAGAGAAGTTAGAAGCAGATTCAAAATTAGAAAACAATATATGATTATTCAAAGTCAATTAGAGTTGCAGCATTTTCCTTGGTAATTCAGTCCACAATATCATGTGGCATCACACACTGAGCATTTTCATCGAAGTTAAATTCCAATGCTAATTAACACAGCATGCAAAAAAAGTTGATAAGGCTTTTAATAGAAAGAAATTATGCTTGAATGCTATTTGCTTATTCTCAAGACCTCTTGAATCTGTGACAAATGAGCTGAAAAGTTGAGACCCCAAGTATGTTGTGTGACAAGAAAATTGTCCAAAATTAAATGACCAATCATGAAGATGGAACCAATGGATACCCAGTTTAGAACCACATCAATCAAATGCTCAAGGACCCTCTTCCAAATCCAATCTTGGATCAACAAAATTCTATATATATTCAACCTTTTTAACATAGGAAACAAACATTGACTCAACTCTATACAGGTAAGAATGGTGAACTGAATGATTGTTTTTGTATGGTCAAGAGGATGAAACTTCAACAATGACTAGCAAAGGAACTCTTAGCCAGATTTTGGAAGCATGAAAATGAATCCAAATTAACAATTGACTGTTCTATCTTCGTCCATGACCCCATTGCCTCTTGTGATTTCCAGGTTTCATATGTGGATTTCGGTGGCCAATACCTTGCTTTGGGAGGTCATGCAACTCCATAACCTGTACAGTCCGCTGCCTCTTAGCTGAAAATGAGAATCAAGAAGCAGTGTCAAATCAAGCTCTAAATTTTGAAAGGTTGATCTACCAAACCCAACATTTAAAGCTACTATTAGGAATATTAACAGATAGTTTGTTATTCTGTTTTGTCTGTTAGTTAGTCACACTTTTGATTGTTACAGCTGTATATATAAGTTTTTATTATTTCTTCTCAATCAATGAAAACCTTACTACCATTCTCAATATGGTAACAGTATAGATTTCCTTCCACTTTCTGAGATCTTTTCCTTCTTTCGCAATATATCTCTTGGTTCTCCACGGTTACCATGGATGATTCCAAATCCAATCTTCACCATTCTTCCCTCTGACAATCCAGTTCTATTCTTGTTTATTATCCTTTTTGTGGAGATAAGTACATTTCTTGGAGAGAGAAAAGCCATCAAGATGGCTCTTCTTGGCAAGAACAAGTTTAGTTTTGTCAACGGTTCCATCTATGACTGATGTGATCATTGACATGGAGGAAATACTTCTTCATGTTATGGATGATAGAAAAAGATAAGAAGGCAAAGGAAGAGATCTATAAAGTCAGGAAACTTTCAGAGAAAAATAATAATAGTTTTCATGTAACAAATCCTTTGTTTTCATGTACAGGGTTAGCTAGGAAGAATAGGAAAAAAAAATTAGAATTTGGTTACATGTATAAGAGGGGGAGTATTTGGTCTTCTCTTCCTACATGCCTCCTATATAAGAAGTGCATCTTGTAGTGCATCTTGTAGATACTTTTACTTTGAAAAATAGAAGTCATTTGAGAACATCTGTGCTTAAGCTTGAGAGCTTGTGAGAAATAGAACATTTCTCTTTTAGATTCTTATCTCGAGAATTAGGTCTCAAGTAGCGAGTCACTATACTTCCTTATTTCATTTAGAGAGGTACTAGCTTCTTTCTAATTCCTAGCCATTTCTTGAGTCATAATCTTAAGTTAGCTTCCAGGAAGCTAACTTCATCAAAGGTAATATTTCTTTCTTAATCTTTCCTTTGAGAAACATCTTTTCCTTACTTTCTTTCTTCTCCTATGGGCTGCACATCTCTATCATAGGTTGGCCTTCCATGCTCCAACCAAACACCACCCAAACCACCTCGAAACACCATCCAAATTCACCCAAAAACATCTCCACCCTACTTGGAATTCATTTAGACTGTAAACCCACAAAGAATACTTATAACAATCAGGATTCAAGCACCCCACAAAGAACACCTACAACAATCAGGACTCAAGCACGATCTTTAACCCTCTCTTCCTTACAGCTTCCAAAAACCCCTACACCATAAACTTTCAAATATTCAACCAAGAACCCTCCTACAAGCTGAACCACAGCTTAGAATCGCAACAACAGCATCATTGCTTCATAGCTCTTGGAATTCTCTAACAGAGGAAATGCAAATAAGTGTTCTTCACTATTCCACTGCATGCCTATTTGAAATAATTTTGAAAGAATGTTCTAACCAAAGAATTGGTCCTTTAATTTTCAATTTGATCTGAATTATCTATCATTGAAAGCTTTTGGTCTAGCCTTTGCTACCAACTACTCTTCCTTCTAGTAGAAACAAGTTTAATTCTTGAGCCACAACAACTATTCTTACTGGATATCCAATGGGATACAAAGGATGTTGGCTTTGTGACCTTGACGCAAGAGGTTCTTTATTTCTTGCGGCATGATATTCCATGAGAGTATATTCCCTTTCCAAACGTTATCTGTTTCACTTGAGGTACTCGATCCTCTAATTGGTTTGGCTATTCCTTTCCCTTGCCAATCACTGATCCCATTCTTACTCCTCCACTTCATCCTCCTATCACCGTAACTAAACCAACAATCCATCTACCTCACCCAGAAAACTCTAATCCAAATAATTCTTCACTCCTGTACCCGATCAATCTGCTAGAATTACTAGAACCCCTGCTTATGTAAAAAGTAACTATATTCTAACACAATGTTCACAAAATTATCCAATTCATACTTTTCGTTCTTATATAAAACTTCAACCCCATTACAAAAAGTTCATTAACCAAATTTCATTCACTTATGAACCTCAATTTTTCACCAAGTTGTGTCTTTTCTAGAATGGAGATAGGCTATGAATAAAGAAATCATGCCTTGGAGGCAAATGAGACATGGTCTCTAGTTCCTTTACCACTACGCAAGTATTGTATCTGTTGTAGATGGGTCTACCAAACTAAATACAACATTGATGGCATTATAAACAGATATAAAGCCTGTTCGAAGGAAAAAAGTTGGGATTGAATTTTCAGATATATTTCCTCCTATTGTTGCAAAACTTACTTCAGTCCGTGTTCTACTAACAGTTGCTGCTGCACGAATTGGAGTGTTAACTACATCTGGATGTCAACATGGCTTTTCTCAATGGTGGGATTTTTGAAGAAGTATACATGGAATTACCATCTATTTATCATACAGTTAATAAGAATCTTGCGAGCTGAATAAATTTCTTTATGGGCTTGGGCATGCCTCACAACAATGGTTTTGCAAATTTTCTTCCACTTCGTTGAATCATGGTTTTCTTCAATCAAAGAACGACTATTCTTTATTCCCATATGGCACTGATGCTTCCTTGGTTGTTCTTCTAGTTTACATTGATGACATCATATTAGCTGGTCTAAATTCTAAATGTGTTGTTGAGGTACAAATTCACGGCTACTTGAAGTATTTTTCGGGTTTAGAAATTTCCAAATCAAACAAAGGGATATCCCTCCCAACGCAAATATACATAATCTCTTCAGAAAGACACTGGCTGTCTAGGCAGCAAGTCTGCCTCCCTACCCATGGTTTTTTGTCACAATCAATATGCTATCCATCTAGCCTCCAATCCTACTCATCATGAACATTCGAAGCATATTGATATAGACTATATCATTTATACAAGGGTTGGCCCAGTCTCATGTTATTAAGTTGATACATGTTAAAACCAGCACAAAGTATTAAGAGATGGTTTGTTATTCTGTTTTTTCTGTTTGTTAGTTACATTGTTGTTTGTTGACAGCTGTATTTGTACTCGTTCTTTTCAATCAATATACCACTCTCAATAGCCATCAACTTTAGTACAAGTAGCAGAGTGAGCCACAACACATCAGTAACATTGCTTCCTTGACTCTGAGGTTATAAGTTCAAATCTTTTAAACAGTCTCGCAAGGCCAGTACCATCCACCCTTGAATAGACCCCATTAGGTGGGGGCCTAGTGTGCATTAGCTTGCTCGATTTAACCTTATTATGAGTACAATCTCAGGAAATCTATGATCTAAATATTATAATTAGAAAGGAAAATAGAGATAGATTTCAGAAAAGGAAAGACAAACCATTTTCAGCTTGCTGATACCGCTCCTGAAGTTTCCTCTTACTGGCTTCTAACTTCACTTGGACAGAAGCATCATCCGAACACCTGGGTTTCTGATAGACAATAAATGAAATTCAAAAAAAAAATTCAAATCTACAAACTTGATGCCCCAAGAAAACTTTTCCTTACATCTAGCTGACGAACATGAGGATTTTTTGGGATAGTGCTCTTCACTGTATTTTGTTGCACCTGCGGCTCAATATAGCCTTTCTTCTGCATGGTTGATTTCGGTGGTCTGCCAGGACCAGAATCAGCGATAACTGGTTTATTTGGCCTCACAGCAGCCTCATTTTTCTTTGCTTGCTGACCCTTACTGTCTTTGGCAATAATGTTTGCCTGATTTGATGCCTGAGGTCTCCTCTTTGCTGTATTTTGACTGTTTATAGATGGACCTCTTCCATGTTCACGGTTTTTTATGAATTCCCCACTATGTCGAGGATCTGAAAAAGCAACCCCCAAGCATAATCATCAATCTAAGAAGTGGGGAATTCAAATAAAGAACCGTAGAGAAAAAACTAGCTAGACTAGCATTAAGAAATTGCGAAGTCAACTCACTTCCATCATCATCCATGCCATCAAAGAACTTTTGCATCATCAAGTTATGTGACATCCAACCAAGAGAACTTGAAGTTAATTTCTCACTATCAAATACTGCAAAACATTAATACAAGAAAGGTGGAGGAAGGACATTGAAGTACCTGGGAGAGTTCCATAGAACCAGTTGGAGCGGCAAATAAAGCCCCTTCATCCATTGGAGGTGATGGAAGCCCTTCTTCATCATCAACAACAGATGGATTTACTGAATCTGGAGTACCTTCTGAACCTATAAGCATGAATTAATTTCAAAATTAGAAAGAAGAGAAAATTTTAAGGATCACTTCCACAAGAAGGCAGATAAAATGTTTATACCTGCAATATCTGTGGTAGCCTTGACCCACTCATCCACCATTTCCTTCCAGCCTCTACAATTCAATAACAATGTTTAGAATGTAAAGTTTGTATCTCATGCAAAACTACTACACTAACATGAATAAAAAAAATGTAATAGAAGACTTTTAAGAATGTGAGATGTTTGAGCATGAAAATTGATAAATTGAACTGAAGTTAGTCATGAGTCATGCACCTACATTCAGATCCGCATATCAAACATAACTATAACAGTCTCCAAGCTAAAGCACGGAAAAGAAACCCTATAGTTCCCATTTACCAACCATTTTGTCCGTAAAAGAGCAGAATGCAGAGAGAGAAAAAGAAGTACAGCTAAATTGCATAGAATGCTAACATGTGGAAGTATAAAATGGTGGTTGCACACTTTTTATATTTGATAAGCATTACATTTGAGCAAATATGAGACATGATTGACCAGGTAACCTGCACAAGTAAAATTTCAGGACCTGTAAAAGTATTAAGTATTCACCAATGACCATGATCACAGACTCAATGCATTAGTCTAATTACCAAAGACCATCATCAATCTGGAATAGTGGCACGTAGCAGCAAAATCTAAAAACGCTATAGCAAGATATCATGAAAAAAAAATGACATGATAAAAAATACAATGTCAGTTTATACACACAATCACCACTTATCTATGAGCAATGAGAACATAGTAATGAAATAAAAAAAAACACCATCTATCAGCCATAAGAACATATAGTAATGACTTCAAAAATTGAAGGATGATGATAAAATTAATAGAAACAGAACATAACAAAATAGATAAAATTTACCAAATTTGAATTAGGAAGCTTAAAGAAACTAGAAAGAACGAAACACTAGAAAATATTAATCCTATAAAATGTTAAGGAACAAAAGTATAAATAGAGGCCAGCTTGTGTGGAATGGTCAAGGAAGAAGGGTTTCAAATCCTATTATGATTTCTGATGCAATAGAAAATCCCTCCACTATTTGAATCCCATAGCATCCAAAGGCCACTCTACTATAATGCGCTATTGACTGCTATTCATGACAGTGAGATAACTGGATTAGGAAAACAATAGTGAATAAAGCAATTGACCTTCACTAAAGTTCATAAATAATATCATGAAGAGTAACAAACCACTAATTGGCCAAGAAGGAAACTAGTTTACAAACATCTTTAATCAATGCAGGAGAAGATAAAAACTATCATTTTTAGGATGCTGAGGATATATGCATGAAACACAACTATCAAAGGAAAACCAATTCATACTCTATAAGAGTCCTGGCAAGTTGACAAATGTCACTTGATCCATGCTTTCGAAGAGGATTGACAGCCTTTCCAATCTCAGTTGCCTGGTAAAAATAATTTTTCAGACAACTAAAAGATGTACCGAAGCCAAAAATGGCAGGAGAAAAACATATCTGCAAGCCAAACAGCAGGAAAGAAAAATGGCAGGCTTAATGAATGAGCCAGGGATGACTCAATTCAAACCTTCAAAAGATCCACAGTGAGTTCCATCAGCTGAAGCCTCCTCAATGAATCAAACAAAACTGAATCAGACTGTTGCAAATATAAAACCATGAATCAGGGAACTTATTCTTCATTAAAACTCAAAGAAAAGACCAAACAAATAGCAACACAAAGAAGCAATTATTGACGCAGAAGTAAATAAAGAAGGTCTGGGTGGAGTTGGTAGAGAGCTAATCTGGACACACAAAAACCAAACAATGCGCTAAAATAAATACCATACCTCTTCTTCACAGTTAAGCAAAACATCCTTGATCCTGAAAACCTCTTCAACATACTGTGACTCTTCTTCAATCTCATCAGTCAACGCCTCAGCTTCCCCATAGCTGTATTTGCTAACTCGGTTCGTGTTCATCTCTCCAGGATCATCATCTCTGGCACTATTGACCTTGCTCTCTTTACTTGCACCTGCTTCAGACTCAAACTCAGCACCAGCCCCATCAAAGCCACTCTTGCAACCACCACCACCATCATTATCCACTGGCACAGCCAATTCCACCCTCTCACACCCCAAACATCGACTCAGTCTGCAAGAAAACAACCTCTCTGCAATCCCATCCCTCCTCATCCTGAACTCCTCGGGGCAATCAGAAGCAGCCACCATGATCGCATGGTCAATGATGCCAAATATGTCAGAGTTCGCAGCTCCAAAGTAATTCCTCCAGTAATCAAGTGACCCTTTATTCATTCTCAACATCAGAACCCAAAAGACACAACCCCGGATCAATAGATCGAGGGAAAACCTAATCCACCAACCACCCACAAATCAAAATCGATTTTTTTAATGCCAATTGTCACTGATCAATGAAAAACAACAAGGGCCTCGATGCAACCTAGAGAAGTACTAGATTGTTGTCCTTCCCCTTGAGAGGAAATGGATTAGACGGGTTCAATTTGGGTGGTCGATGGTCGATAGATACCCAAAGCTAAAAGCTACGTTTTTTTTTTCTTCTATTTTTTTGTTCAAGAAAATAATATTTTTGGTGTTGCGTTTGGGCAAAGGTTGGGTTTTGATTCAGGTATAGGCAATGGATAAACGTTGGATTAGGAGGGGATGGAGTTTACGGTAACACCACAAAATCAGAAACAGACACACAAGTCTTATTATTATTATTATTATTATTTCAACAAACGTCGTATGTTGTTGTTGTTTCAGATTCTGGCGTTAAAGTAAAAACCTCCTCCAAGAGAGAAACACCACCTTGGCCTGGTTTTTCTTGAAGGTAAAACAGAAAAAAAAATTATAAAATCTAATGAAAAACGGATGGTGTTAACTGACCAAAAATTTGGATCACAAAAACAATACAGAAGTTTCAGTAGATTCTCTGTCTACTTAACTAGCTAATCTTCTGTGTCTATGTAATGTATAGTTCTTCTGTTTTCTGCTTATACAAGCCAACAACTGAGTGATGCAAGAATGGTAGAGGAAAAATAGTTCCAAAAAAAATACAAATGGGGTTCTCGGGTTCTCCCAAACAGACCCCTTGAAAAGACAAAAGATGGTTTGTTGTTGGTGTTTGTTTGTGCCAGGGTTCTGAACTTTGGTGATATTAACCTTTTTGAGTTCATAAAAAATACGAGAAACAAAATAAGTGTGTCAGCGGAAATGTTTTTCTACGTATTAAAAAAATTACACATAATTTTTTAAATAACTTATTTACCCCTATAAAGGTTAGGCTGAGATATCAGAAAACGGGTCAAAATTTTATTCTTCAATAGACTTTTTATTATTTAGGTTGAGAAATTGGTATTTTAAAACAACTTTCTTAGCTTCATATCCATTGTTGATAAGGGAAAAATAGGTTGAAATTCAACTCTTCCAAAATCGAAATCTACTTTAATTTTTTTTCACTTTTTCATTTAATTTATATTTTTTATTAATCTTAATTTTTTTAAAAATAGATAAATTTATCTATTAATTAATTTATTTAATGTAACTTAAAAAAACGTATATAAAGTAATTAATTAACATAAGAAAATACTTTTAATAAGAATTAAGAGTTTATAATTAGTAATTAATGATTATTTATATTTAACTTGAACTTTTGAGTATTATTAAAAAATTATAAAATATAACTACGAGTAATAATAATAATTAATAATTATTTAAAAATTATACTGACATAAAACTAATAAAAATATTTAAAATGTAAAAAGTTCATTTTTAAAATGTTAATTAAATTATTATACAGTGAATTATAAAGTTGAGAATGATTACTAATTTAAATAACAGTTTATGATAATCTTGGTATAAAATTTAAAATGTTAGCTAAAATTATTATATAGTAAATTATAAAGTTGAAATTTTTTCTTTAAATATTTGTTGAATATTATTAATTGGTATTAATTAGTAATTTAAATATATTAAATAATACTTTATAATAGTCTTAGTGTGAAATTTAAAATGTTAGCTAAAATTGTTATATAGTAAGTTATAAAGTTGAAATTGTTTATTTAAATGTTTGTTGAATATTATTAATTGGTATTAGTAATTTAAATATATGTTAATAAAAAAATTAAATTAAATGTTAATTTTATTATTAGATTAATTAATAACATTTTTAATTATATTTATAAATATTAAAGTATACATTTTTAATTATTAATATAAAAAATGTGATAATTTATTTATAATAATAAATTAAAATTTTTAGTAAAATATGTGAAGAAGGAAAACTATCATATTTTTTTTAACTTAAAATTTTTTAATACTTTCATTTCAGAGTAAACATTTTATTTTAATAATATTAAAAATATTGTATAAAAGTTAAAAAATATTAAATTATGTTACATAAAATATTGTTCAACACTTGTTTAATAATTTAAAATTGATGTATAATAAGGAATTTTAGAACAATTGTTTATAGGGTGACTAAACGTGTGACATTATAATTATTTTTTTTGTTTTGAATCACTTTGTTATCTAATGTTGATATTTGTTTTTATTCTATTTCATCATAGGTGATTCTTAAACCTTCTTTAAATTTTAGGATTTTTACATAATATATTATTTATATCTTAGTCAATAGTCTTTCTATTTCAATTCTCCAAATAATATGTTATAAATCTTAAATATTTATTCTAATATGTAGACAAGATTAATGTATATGTTTGAATTGGATTGTGTCTATTTGCATCTAGTAGTATATATCTGAAACTTCCCACAGGCATTGCATAATTCATTTTTCTTGACTATGAATCTTTTAATTGGTTGTCTCTTTGTCGAATTTATGGTCTGTTCCACTAAAAATCATGTATTCAAACATTTGATAAGCATTTACCTATGATTGAGTATCTTCCAACAATCTGGCTAGTACTTCGAAGTAAACATGTTCAGTTGCAACCTCCCTTCCTTTATTGGTGAAAATTTTATTACATTGTATGTATGTAGCCTTCACCAAGGAAAAAATTAGAAGATTCCTAGTCTTTTTTCAGTATATAATTTATTGATTCAACTAGGTTAGTTGTCATGCGTACCCAACATCGTTTGTTATCTCATACAAGTATCACTTGTTTAATAGAATGTCATTGAACCATTATGCTATATCCTCAATTTTAGCCCTTACTATGTTGTAATAGTAATTAAAGTTGGGCTCAATCACTCCATGTGTTATGAAAAAAATAAAAAATTAATATCATAAATAGTGAAATTTATTGTACATAATTTAATGTAAAAATGTGAAACTTGCTCATATTAGAAACATGTTCTTAGATATGCAAGCTTAAATCTTCTCATAAAATTTTGTACAATATGTCAAATGTAGTACACATGCATCAAATTTAGTTCAGTCAAACCATTGCCTTCTAGTCAGTATGAACTTTGTATAGAGTTGTAGTGATCTAAAATGAGGCACGAGTTATCATTCTTAAGCCATACATGATTCATTCACATTTATACACTAGTCTATATCTAAATATTTTTCCTAAGAAGTCACCCACGATTTTGATGAATAAATAATATCAAGTTCTTTTTATCTAACAAGTTTTCTAGTGTATTATAAGGATATTACTCTCAAACTTATATGATTAGACGTGTGTCACAAATCACTGAAAGAGACGTAGTCTGATAAGTTGTAAGACACATATAGAATTTCAAAGCAACAATAAAGACATATACTTAAAGTGTTAGACAATAGTCATAAAGAAAAAATGAGTCTTAAGGAAGCACTAGATGCAAACTTACAAAAAACAAAGAAGTTTCAAAGAAGCATTAGATGATAGTGTTAAGACTAGATAATTATGTGCTTAAAAGTTGTATCCTCAAACACATGGAAGATTGTCTCATCTAAAAAGTGGAATATCATGGATTTCAAATAACATCATGGGATTTGCACAACCTACTCCTCTCCATTTCAGTGCAGTTAGTAAAGTAGGGATAATTATTTTGATAAAGTTTGTCCTTCACCTAAACAAAAGGTACTCTATAACAGAAGTGTCAATATAAACTCAAACAATCTCTAATGAGGCGATGAGGACATGAAGAGGACATTAAGAACAGTGAAATGTTTAAAGAAAATAAGAACAAGAGTTGAGAAAAAATTATAAAGAAGAAACGTAAGGAGAAAGCTTAAAAGGCTTGAAGAAATTAGAAAGAAAAATAATTTGTAAAATTTTAAGATTCTATAATATTCTAGAAATTTTTAGAATTGTAGACAAGTGTCATTCTCCTAGTGAATTTAACTAACTAACTCATGATTGAGAGGTTGAACAAGTTCATACACCTAACTACCTCATCATATGAAGGTTGTAACTTTCCTCACATGTCACTTTCTTCACATGTGAAGGTTCCAACTTCCATCATATGTCATAATCACATGTGGCACCTAATTTTCATTGTCTTGCAAGGTGTCTTTTGCTTTCTTTTGCCCATTTGTAAGCAAAGTAGCCAAACTCCACCTATGGCAAAAGTGTGCCAACAATAATCCAAGTTTCTTAGTTTTCCTATAAAGACATATTATTTTATGCATTACATAAAAGATAAACTTATTAGTTTCATTTTCTTTGTTTAGTGAATATCTCTTTTACTATTATGGTCTTTGAGGTGAGATTACCTAATTTGTAGCATGAGAAATAGGTGTAAAAAATGTATATACATAAAACAAAAATATCAAAAGTTGACAGTTGACTATTATCCCAGGTGAGACTATATTTATTTTTTTCTAGCATACATAATTAGAACAATTTTCGACCATATCACTCATTTATAGATGTTCTTGGCCTAATGGAATCCATATTATACTACATTGAGCCAATGTGAGGAAGTTTTCATTATCCTTACCATGGATTGAAAAATTTCTTTGGTATTATCTAATGTAGTATAGTTTAGAAAAACACCTTATGAAACATAAATCTCTATTTTTAAGTTGGAGTCTATGAGAAAAATTGTAGCATGTTTGCATGAAATCAAGCTTATTTGTCATATAAGTGCTTTAAGTACATATAATAATTAAGGTCTTATGTAGTTGACTGACATTCGAAGATGTCATAAATAGACAATTTAAAGCTAATGAATATAGATTAGAACTTTAAAGCTCAAGCTTATTAAGCTTGAACACATTAAAGTAAATAGACAAACAACGGAGTATTGAGTTTCACCCAAATTCGTGGTTTTACATTCATCAATACTTTTCTATTTTATTGGTAGATTCAAATTTTTACTATAATAATCAAATAATATTGGGAGATGTGGAATACTTTTTAAAAAAAATATAGAGAACTAGAGACTAACATTTGTCATCCAATTAGGGTAATTTATGCACCTACTCTAAGCATGCATAAACCTTCTTCAGATTTTCACTACCTAATGTTTCACCCTATATAATCAAATAACCAATGAAGTTAAGATGTTTCCTTACATTAATGACTAACATGCTTAGTTCAACCACTCAATGTTTGATACCATCTCATATATCCTGCACACAACATCACATATAAAGGGTGATACACATCCACAATGAGTCACCCATTAAGTCACATATCATAAAGACATTGCATTGTATATAACTCACATCACATAGACATGTCGCATATCCATAAAGGATCCAACACCCACTAGAGGCCACTGACACAGGGCACATATCATATTTATATTTTTATCATATACATATCACCATATGCATATCATACATTAATCATATAATTTAAAGAATATACCATTAATTATATAATGTGTACATCATTATGATCATCAATATATACTTGAACTCATGTATAGAAATATACAACATATACACATCATTCTTTCATCTACATGTTTCTTGAGTGAGTTCCTCTTGTTTAAGTAACTTCACCTCCCATAACTGAAAAAAAAAATCATTCTCGCTTAAGTGATAATATGCCACATGAGAGAGATACCTCTAAATATAAGAACTTGTCTATGTCTCTTTCTCATTTAAGCACCAAATTCACACTTTAAGTGCCCCTCGTTTGAGTGTTCACACAATGCTTGAACAACATACACTTGTTAACATTATTCCACAAGTTCTAGAACTTCAACCACCACTCCTTGGCTTTTGAATAACCAACCCTCGCTTGAGTATCCGAACGTGTATGCATGAATCTCCAAGTTTTCATAACTCATGCACACCGTCACCAACCTCACTTGAGTAGTTAACACATCACTTGAGCAATAACCTTCTAGAAGATAGAGAATTGTCTCAACCCCTCTCTCTTAATCTATAAGCTCTTCTATGAGTTACAAACATCATTGCTTGTTGTTTAAGTGTTTATTGTTGGTCAAAAGGTTTGTTGTGTAGTGTTTATTGTTGGTCATGATAAGGTTGTTATGGTACTCATCATGGGTCACGAAAGAGGTTGTTCTGCTTATTATAGAGAAAGTTGTCACATTGTTCATTGCTTCTATAGTGATAAATATTCCAAGTGTATTATAATTTTAGCATTTTGATATAAATATGGGTGATCAATTAAAGAACATGACTCCCGAGGTTAGATAATAATGTTTTCCACACACACATGTTATATGATGCCTTAAAGACGATTAAGAGAATCCTTTGTATTTAGGTTCTAAGTTTCACACGATTGTCAACAATATTAAGATTGGTCAATATCAAGGCAAGAATTGATGAATTGGCAAAAGTTTCAAAGAGTTTTTTGAGTTGTTGAACACTTTTAAACGTCATACATTATCCATTGTAACTATGAAGTGAAGATGATATTGTGTTTGATGGCTATGGAGTACAAGATAAAACATGATTGTCTTAATTATTTTGTCTTGTACAAAAAGAAATTTTGAATCATTTCATAAGTTTCTATAATGTGGGATATCATGCTACAAAGTAAATAACGATCAATATAATAAATAGGTCTTACAATCATTTTTTGGTTTAAGCATTTTTTTGCTAATGTGAATAACACTAAATCTTATGTGGTATTCACATGGAAGAAAACATTATGGACTGTTGAAATGTGTTTAGTATATTGACTATACAATTGACATCCAATACATGATGTAGTAATCGTACTGACTATGATATAAAACCATAATGTATTATATATGTTTTAATTATTTATGGACAAATAATCATTACGCAATTGACAATTGAATATATTTATAAGGAGTGGGTGAAATATTTTTTGCAAAATAAGAATTATTAGTTGTTATGTTTTTTGTTTTAGTCGTGAAATAGGAGAATTTTAGAATTGATGATATGAATGTATATTTGATATAATTGTCTAGTTGTGTAAAAAAAAATTATCATTTACAAGAGTCAATATCTAAAACAAAATTAATAGTAAAAAAACACCCAAATGTATATTAGTTGCACCTACAATATGTAGAATGTGGCATTCCACATTACTTGTTCTTCATCATTTACGTCCTATAAATAATATTTGTCAATTGGTATTGAAATCTCTCACTTTTTACTTAATTGGTATTTATGTTAGTTTGTCAACCAATATACGTCTCAAAACAACTTATATAAAAAAATTGTTATAAGAATTTTTCCTCCCACCAAGAAGTAGATAGAGATTTTTATTCAATCTCATCATTGAAATCTAAGAATGTTTATATGCTTAAAAGGTGAACATATCATGGTTATGCATAATGACAATTTGCAAAGTGTTGTATAGTGACTTATCTAAAAAAACAATATGACCATTTATGTTTTTTAGTTAGCATCCTAAAGAAAAACCTGGTAAAAGATTATTTTTATAGAAGACAATATGCTGATACATTACAATAAGACCAATAATCCTAACCTTGGCACAACTAATCCTACTAATCATATTTTTTACATAGATCTCAATATAACTATGAATATAAATCAAATAAAGACTACAATTGTTACTTATTAATAACACAAGAAAAGTAAATGTCTATTTTAAAATTAGAGTTTGATGTTTTTCTTGTATAGTATATATGTAGTTTTCTTTCCATCTAAAAATTAGAGACTAATCTTATTAGTGATAGTGTGATTATTAGTAGCTCAACCAATTTTCACACACAATAAGAATCAAACATCACTTCTTACTACATGGATTGCTCTCAATGTGATCTTAAGAAATAAAAGGAATTTTTTCTACAATTAAATTCTTCATTTTTATTTATAGAAAATATCTTAAATTTTTTATATTTTAAAATTTTAATTTTCATAATTTCTTATTTAAATTTTAGTAAATGTTATTTATAAATAAAATAATGAATGTCACTTTATTAAAAATATGAGATAGATGAGTATCATTTATTAAAATTAAAAGCGAAAATAATATTTATTTAAAAATTAGAATATATATATATATATATTAAAACAGAAAGTGTATATCTATTTTCAAATTATAAAAAATATGAATGTCCTTTAACATAATCTTTAAAAAATATTAGGATAAGTGCAATTTTCTTTAAAGTTAAATTATTTATTTTTAATTTTCACATCACTTATGGAACAATGAAATTAACTTCTTCCTTCATTCTACAACAAATTTATAAACAATAAAATACCTATGTGGAACAAAAATAAATATACTACTCCATTCTATTCCTTCATGGAACAATCGTTTTAGTAAATAAAGTCGGAGTTTCCCAAGTCATGTGGTCCAAAAACAGAACAAGACTTTCCTAAGTTACAATATTTTAGTATATAAAATCATTGATCAATTACTTTGTTCATAAGATTCTCCACTATTTCCAAATAAAGTGCCAAAACGAAAGGGAAGGGCATCTCCACCATCCAAGGGGACAAAACCTGAATATTCATGCCTTGGTTGGATCATCCCATCATTAAGTCCGCATCAACCCATGTCTGCACTTTGATTAGAAAGCATGCTTGAATGGCCATTAATCCAATTGCCATTGCTATGAACAGGCTCATCATTTACACCACCATGCAAAGTTGTTTGGAGAGACACCCCATCATTGTTAAACACATGATTTGAACTTGAATAAAGAGGATGTTGCATATTTGTCGACATCAAACCTACTTGGTTTTGCTCACCAGTGTAGTAGGGTACTGTGGATAGATATGTCAAATTACAAAACAAACATGGTTAGAAACAAATATTGAATAGTGAGAATACAAAACAAAGAGCAAAGTAGCTTTACTCCTTTCATCTATTTACTGTTCAATCAAGAAAAATGGCAACATTCTGCTTGTTATACTGTTTAATTATGTATGAAGTTATTACGAAAACTTATGACATTTATGGTGTGTATCAATAAATTTCAACTTCTAATACGGGAAACAATGCATTAAAAAGTTTGAGAAAATAATTTATGCAGTAACATGGATGTTAAGTTGGTTACCTACTTTGATTTATGATTAGTTGATAGTGTAAAATGCATAGCAATGTCATTCCACAGAAGATATTCTCAAAGTTTTTAACTAACATTTAACCAAATTGAAGATAAGAAGAATCTATAGCCCATAAGGGAACATACTTGAAGGAACATTCGCAGCATTGGAGCTTAGTTGTGATACAACTACAGGGTTATGTGACACAGGCGATGCAATTTCAGCTAAGCCCACATTATAGTTAGGTTGTGACAAAACTCCATGGTTATGTTTCTCATCAATGTTGAAGTTAGGTTGTGATAAAACTTGAAGGTTATGTGAGTCATCAAAGTTGAAGTTAGGTTGTGATAAAACTTGAAGGTTATGTGAATCATCAAAGTTGAAGTTAGGTTGTGATAAAACTTGAAGGTTATGTGACTCATTGAATGTGATGTTAGGTTGTGATAAAACTACAAGGTTACATGGCTCATCAAAATTGATGTTATTAGGCTGTAATAAAGCGTAATGTGAGTCATCAAGTTTGATGTTAGGTTGTGATAAAACTTGAAGGTTATGTGAGTCATCAAATTTGAAGTTAGGTTGTGATAAAACTCGAGGGTTATGTGACCCTTCAGAGTTAAAGCTATGTTGTGGGAAAACTGCAGGGTTATGTAACTCATCAAAAGTTGGGTGTGATTGTGACAAAACTGCAGGATTATAGAACTCATCAGAGGTAGGGAGTGATGAAGTTGAAGCTAAATCAATGGTAGAGTTGGGTTGTGATAAGACTGAAGGGTTATGGGAACTATCAAAGTATGGGAGTGATGCAGTTGAAGTTGAGGTTGTTAATAGCATCTGTTTCCATGCCAAGCTTGCATAATAACTTTGAAAGAATTCTCTGTTTTCTTGCACAAGCATTTCCCAAACTGAAAACATGAGAAAAAAAAAAGAAACTTAGAAATATAGCAGAAACTAATATATCTTATACATTTAAAAGATTAAATGAAACTATTGCTACAGAAACAAAAAAGGAGGCGAAATACATAAGATTTGTCATGTATTATACTGTAACCATGCCTTATAATTCAAACCTGAAAAAAACTTGTGTTCTGCTATGTAAAACTTGCAGCATTAAATGAAAAAGAATACAGAAGTAAAAGAATTACCTAAATTTGTGAAGCGAGGCTCTATTTCTATTTGATTTAATAATTCTTGAACAACTTCTTCCTTGTTCATATATAGTTGAAGACATTTCTCTATAGCAAATTGCACCTGTGATGAAGCAAGCAAAACATAAAGATATGGTTAGCAATGTCTCTCTGAGAAGGCTAATTAGCATAATTAATTCACTAAGATGATAAATTATGTAATACCAATTTTATTATATAATACTAATTTTTAATTTAAACACGATTAAGAATGAACTAAGTCATTCTATACAAATATTAGTGAATTCAAAATGAGAAAGAGTGTTTGCATTGCACTTTTGTACTTTCTACTTACCCTCTTGACATCTTTACAAGTAACCTTCCTCTGTTTCACAGATCCAAGTGGCATATTGGAAGTTCCCAAAATATGTGTTGCTAACACCTATCTCAAAACAAAGAAATACATTAAAAATTATCAGTGCTAACAATCTATGATGGGTTGACAACATAAATTTTCTTGATAGTGCATGCAAAAGTTCTAATTTTGATGTTATCTATTAAACAGAGAAATTTTAGTTCCACTAAATATTGACTTTAATATCAAAATTATAACTAAAGAAGTCAGTACTAAGAGAACCCAAATTATGTCTCAATTGTAGTTTAGTAAGACTTTAAAAAATACTAATATAACAACTGCACCAGAGTTTGTTATTATTATTGTAAACCACTTTTTAATGAACATTATAAAATTGGCAACAACTTTAAGATTGAAATACCAAAAAACCCTAAAAACTAAACTAAAAACTGGTTTTTGTTCAAGGACCCTCTAAAACCAACCATCATACAATTGAACATTTAACTCTCTCAGCAATCATAAAATTGGACATTTAATACTTGTTTAACTTAATCCTCCATAGAGATCTTATATCTACCATTTAATCTAAACATACACAGTCAATAAGCAACAAATAGGAAGACATGTTCATGCATCCATACTCAATCCTGTTTTATCTAAACATAAAATTTAATTTACAATCCTCCAATCACTAATAATTCTTACTAATCACTTAAAAATCTAATCTTAACAAAGCTACCAAGCAAGGAAAGAGAGAAAAAGCAACATAATTCATGAAGGTTAATGCTTGGAAAGGGAAGAGAATATTGATGAAATTGAAGATTAATCACAAGAGTAGTGAACAGAGACCTAGAATGATACCTTCAATGCTCAAAGCAATGAATGAATAAGAGAATATAAGAAAATTAAGTATAAAATTGAGAATGAGTTTTTCTATTGTTATAATGATATTATATAGACTTCTCTTATCTTATCTTTTTAGTATAGGATATCTCTTTAGTCATTTATGATATATTTTATCATACTAGGTTGTATTAGATATAAAAGTAAGTTGCTAAACTCTATCTTTTAATAATTATTATTATTATTAGCTAATGAGTTGATAAAATATTATTTATGATATGTACATTTTAGATGTAGGTAGATAAGTATAAATTATTTATAATATAATATTTATAAATAATATGTTTTATAGGAGTTTTAATTGAATGAGAGTGTATATCATAATGTAAATTGTGTATTAGAAATGCAAAATAATTTATATGTTAATTTTTTTAATTTCTGATCAACTTTAATTGTAATATAATTGTTATTTAAAAATATTTATTTGAAATGAATTAAATATAAAAGTAAATGTTTAATGTACAAGATAAGGAGAACTTCCACACATATTCCATGCATCTTATCTAAAATAAAATTGAAAAGTTTGAAAGGATAAAAAGGTAAAAGCATAACAATATGGTTTATGGTCCTTTATCTCTATCATTTAATCGCCAACAAAACATTGACTGTTAGTTAAAAAAGATAAAAAAATATAAATATAATAAAATTTTCGACAAGAATATTTTTAAAAAATTTGAATTTAAATTTTAAAATAAAATTAAAAGTTTGAAAAGGCAAACTGTAATAGAAATTGAGAGTTATGTTATTTGAATTTGATTTTTTGAATATGAAAAGGTAAAAGAAGAAAAAAACACTAATCTACCCTCTCATACAATAGATACGAGAGAGAAATATAAAGAATTAAATAAGTGTATCTTATAAATTAATTTTTTATTTATTTTTAAAATAAAATTAGAAGTTTGAAAAGATAAAAAAATAAATAAAAGCAGAATAGCATGGTTTAGTCCTCTAAAATTAAGATACGTATATTTGATAAATTATTTAAATTTGATTTATAACAAATTTAAAAATTCACAAAGATAAAACTAAACATAAAATCCACAAGTCGTTACTCCAAGTAATTCTCAATTTAATAGTTTAACTAGTGAGGGACTTAGAAAATTGTCTTAGTGAGAAAAAAAATAACATAATATTTATAAAAAGAAAAACTATGTTAAGCTTTCACATAAATATAAATCTCAGGAACAAAAAAATTTACAATATTTAAGTTTTCAAAAACTATAATGATCTTTTACGCATTTTCATGTCTCAGAAAATATTGTATAAATCTTTCATTGTGAATTCTATAAAAAAAAACTACCCCTCTCTTTATATATTTACATTAATCTAACAATTATTTAACGATTAATTTATTGTAATTATTATACATAAAATTAAAATAAAATAAAATAAAATATAACATATTATAATTAATATATTATAGTATAATGTAATATGTTGGTTAATTTTTATCATTTTAGAAAAAATAAAAAATTTATTTAATTTAAAAAAATATCACTAAAATAAACATTTATAAAAAGAATAAACTAATAAAATTAGCATTAATTATTCTCTATTTGTTATTTATAATTTTGTAATTTCCTTAAAAACATTGTTTTAGTTGTGCGATCATTGCCTATTATTTTAAATAGTAGAAACATTGGTAGCTACAAGTACAAGTATGTGTCTCTTCTTCTTTTTATGATAAAAAATAAAAATATAATTAAAAATTACTAATTCTTATTATTATGAGAATTATTAAAAAATATTACTTAAAATTTATTTTGAAGTTATGAAAACATATATTTATAAAAAAGTCTTAAATTTTCGAATTTTTTTTGTTAATTTTTATAATATTATAATTACATAAAAAAAGTTGAAATTTTCAGATCATATAATGATTAATAAGTTGGTCTCATAAAAAAAGTAATAAAATGTGTATAAAAGAACTGTTAAAAAGAATCCACACAACTAATTGTTATAAATAAGAAAAAAAAAGTTAGATGTAAACATATATCTATCACTTCAACCTTAGATATAAGCTCCTTAATTAAAGGTAACAAAATTATTAGACTTAACCTATTTAAGCTCTATCAATATCTCATTAAAACAACTTGAGTTCGCTTATCAATTAAAAACATGCTATAAAAAAGAAAGAAAAAAATTACCTTTATGGAACTAATTTATACAGATAAATTTAGTTAAAAACTGAAAAAAAATATATATTAATAATTTTAGTTTAAAATTTATTTAAGTATATTTTTAATTAGAAACTAAATTTATAAATAAAACTAATAATATGAACAAATATACTAAGGATAGTTGTATGGAATGGTGAATTGTACAATTAAACCTAGTCATTTTTTTGTTATTTCTATCCTTTGATGGGTATTAAATTTTTTGAGATTATCTTAAGTGAGATTATATCTATTGTTTGTTAGTGACTTAACGTTTCTATCCTTTTCATGTTGTTTTGAATTTGATTTTTAGATTAAAATTAAAATTTTCGAAAAAATAATTAAAAAAGTGTTAAGTATGATATTTATTTTCGAACTATTTAAGAAAATACGTATTTATTTCGTTTCTTTATTTTATGAAGGTATATAAAATATTTTTGTCATTAAAAAACGTTAAAATATTTCTCATATACATATTATTTATAAATATCCACTAAAAATTCAATTTAATATTCATTATAAATTTTATAACAAATAGATGCGAGTTTACTTTGACGTCCATAACTTTATCATCCATTTAACATTGTTTATTTTATTATGATTTAACTAATCTGCTTCTATTTTTTTTTCGAAGCCGCTTTGATTTTACCACACTTTCACCAACACATTATGAAGTACCAAATTCTCATTAGGACTTCTTCTTCATGTTCAAATAATAATCCTTTCTAGTTAAGAATGACTATTTTTTTATTATAGTTTTTTCTTACACTTTCATGGAGTATTGAAAAAAATATCAAATGTTCATGTTTTAGATCTTCAATTTGTAGAATTCAAAAATATATTTTAGATTGTACAGTTTGAAATTATATTTTATATTACATATCCAAAATATATTCTGAATTATAATTTGAAACATATTTTTTAATTTCAAATTATATTTCAAATTTTTAGATTATGTAATCTATAAGAAATGCATTTTGAATTCTTAAATTATACAAGTTGATAAATATTCTTTTAGATTATTAAATTTAGAATACACTTTTAAATTTGGAAATGTATTATGGATTAGACAATCCAAAATATTTTCAAATTATACAATTCAAAATGTTTCCGACCTGTGGACAATTTAAACTTTTTTCACACTTGTAGAGGTGAAAAAGTCCAAAATGTTTATGACTTGTAGACAATATATTTATTAAATTTTGAATAATATTTTTTATATTATTATATTTTAATTTAAAAGAAAAAAAGAATGAAAATATATTTAATAAAAGAAACAAAATAAAAATTAAAAATCATATAAACCAATATAAATCAAACTACACAGATTTTATTTGATATTTTTTTTAAACAGAACCAAACCATAGCACATATATACTTTATATTTGATTGACATGTATTTGTATCGAAAAGCTCATCTGAACCAAATCGCACTCCAAACACCCATATATTACTTCATGAGCTTCAACCAATCCTTTTACTTATGTGATTTTTCTCCCTACATCTCCTACCAATAGCAAAAGGTCTATAATACCCTACCACTATTGCAACTTTGTTGTCCTCCACTCACTATGCAGCACTCACCCGCACCTTTCTTGCTCTCCATTGCAACATTAAAAAAAAAAGTAGTTTATCTAGTGTTTCGAGTTAGGTATTTCGCAAGACCTTTTTAAATTGCCCAACCAGAACATATTTCCAGATTACAAATTTCAGAAATATGTTCTAGATTATCCGTTGAAATATGTTTTAAAAAGCTTGTTCCGAAAAGCTGTTCCAAAATATTTCAAGAAATCTTATTCCGAAAAACTTTTCTAAGAAAACTTGTTCCAAAAAATCTCTAGAAAGTTTGTTCTAAAAAAATTCCAAAAAGCTTCTTCCAAAAGTCCCCATTGAAATAGACCACAAAAATAAAATGGTCATTTTGAAAAATAAATGGGGGTGCAGTTAGTAATTATGGGGTTGCAGGAAGGAAAAGCCTTAATTATGTCTCAAGTACAAAATGTAAGCCCAAATGAACAAATTTCGCTCCAAGTTGAAAAATATTCATATGTGGAATATATTGAAATCGAGAAGAAATATGAGGATGGCATGCTTTTGAAGTGAAAAAAAGGGATCTAATCTTCAAATTCTTCAATGTCCTATTCTTGTGAAATATCCTTGAATTGGTCCTTTCCACTTTCCACAGGGATCAATTGTCATCGAGGACTCTAATAAGAGATTAAAATATATTATTCAAATGTAATTAACGCAAATTATTCCAATAGTTTATCTTACTTTAGTGGTTAGGAAAGCATATAGTGAAAGTCAGATATTATAAATTGCGGAAGTCTCTTTGTAAAGTTAATCATAGAGGAAGAGCATTAGGCTTCCAAAGGAAAAGTTTATTGGCTAATAATGAAGATAATAATTTCTAACTTGCAATTATGCCTCACATGTTACTTAACCTAATTAGAATATGTAACTTGTTGGTCTTTCAATGAATTGAAGAAAAATGTAGCCAAATTGCACTAACTTTCTTCAGGCCACCTCATGCTGGTAAGAAGCCATGAAAAGTCATGAAGAGAGAGAAACCCAAGGAAAGGTTCCAGGCCAGTGGTGAGAGATTTGTGTACCTGAGATCAATAGTGTTGAAGTTGATACTAAGATATAAGGTTGTTTGACAGGATGAGTTTGGTGATAAGATTTGTCACCCAGTGGAAGGAAAATTGTGGCTTGGTTCAAAGTTTGTTGCAACTCCACTACACACGATTCAAATGCTCAAGCCATTCCTTGACTTTGAATGTCAGAGTCTGGTTTCATATTGTGTCCACTTTCTCTTGGATGCCATCATACAAATGTCAAATTCCAACTTGTCCTTTGACCAAAACCCGAAGATGAGCCATAGCAACCTGCAATATAGACTTTAACAACCATGTCAATTGATGGAATGGAAAACTAATGTTCTGTTATACACAGGAGAAAAAAGTAAGGAGTGTTTGGTGGGACAGAAATAGGGAGATCAGACGAAAAATACATGAATAGAAATTTATGAGAATTAGTACAATAAGCTCCAACATTTTTTTAAATTATTTCTCTTCAACCAAATAACCTATTATTTTCATCTTTCCTCATTTTCTCCTATCATCTCAGCCAAACACAATGAAATGTGAGATGATGATAATAACTAAGGTACGGAAGAGAGGAAATAGAATTCGTCAACAATGACTATGATCATTCGAAATACATTTGTGCGTAACATTTAAAACAGAAAAAATATCAAACGGTACCTTTGCGCATTTGAAGGTGATAACAGGTCCCCAAGAAATCCATCTCCATGCAATTTCGTTACATTTGAAGGTGGTCTTCTCATGAACAGTCCTAATTTGCAATTGCTTTTAGAGCTAGCGATGTAATAGCTTAACCATCTCCAACTCTTTCCGATTGAGGTGTACACCAAAGATTTGACAACAGGCAACCTATCCCCATCTCATACACCTCAATGATTAACATGAGAGAAAAGGGGGAAAAAAACCTTTGGCAGAGGAAATTACAAAATTTAAAATCTTATATTCAATAAGACAAACATCCCAATATCAGGAGATATCTCACATGGCCTCAACTATAAGGATGTGAACACCTTTTAACGTAAATAAGATACTTCAAAAAATAATGGTTTTGGGTAAATAAAAAAGAAAAAAATGGCAACATAACAGTTTTTTTATTTTATACATGGGCTGGGAAAAAATTAATGCAGTAACGTAAAACCAATTTATAAAATATATCAAAATAGAGGAAAATAAGTCTACTGCACTAAAACTTGTCACTCATTCTCAATCATCTCCTGAACCTCATTTATTACTATATATGCTTTGTGGCCACCAATAACTTCAGCTTGCTTCTTGCTGTCTTTCCAAAGCTGCAACAATAAACATTTAAATCACTGACAGAGAAGAATATAATAAATTTATCAAATCAAACTTAAATGTACTTACTTGTATGGTTGGCATTTTCTGCAGTAATTGAGAGCCGACACCATATGAATACATGAAAAATGAAATCTAATAAGTACCAAGATAAATGTCTACATAGCAAATTTAGTTGAAACAAATAAAAGAATGGTTGCATATCAACTGATAGACTCATCAGGTAGATGTATAATTTAATTATCATATATTGCTAGTCAGAGGTTCATAAAACCAGAAATTTTCCTCAGCTGCTCTTGAGTAAAACATTCAAATAACAAATAAAAATCAATCACAACAAACAACAAATGCGTAAGATGTAAAGGCATAATTTAAAGACACTTATGGAAACTAAAAATATTTATACAACAAGTTTCTATATAGCTTTTTCTAACAGGCACAAATGAAGTACCCACATGGCAACAACATCTGTTCATGGAAAGACATGATAAGTTGAATATGTAATAGGCTACAATTTTCAATACATTACTCTAAGATAAAAATTGAAAGAGAAAGAATATAATGGGGAAGCTACGAGAAACTCACAGTCACACCTGCACGAGCAACAAGTTTGTGTGAAACTGTATTAACATCAACACTGTAGAACTGCAATCTGCATGAAATCCACATAAACACATCCTTGATTAATGAGTTGATAAGCCTTATGATATATTATTAAATAAAGTATGAACTGAAATATCATAACATAACCAAATAATTACACATACTACGTATCCTCTCTATACTCTAGAATACAAATAGCTTACTACAATTATGTTGCAGTTATAGCTGCCAATTTTCTCTGCAATTAACATTTCTAGATTTTTAGCCTAAAGCACAACTAGCACAAAAAGGACCATTTGTACACAATAGACATAGTTTCTCAATTACTCTATTTCAAGATAGTATTTGAGCATATCCACCCACCATGAGCTGTATCTATTGTCCATACTAAGTTCACATGGAATTCCATTGTATATTGTATCTTAGCTTTTCATTTTGTTTCTAAGTCAGAACCACTTCTGTGCAATCCCATGTTGATTTCATGTGAGTGCTTCTGTTACATTTTGGACAAGTCACGACCTGGTCTTTGGTAATCATTGAGCTTGCTGCTAGTGAAGCCCAGCTGCCCAACCTAATAACTTAGATGGTTACATTCATCAGCCAGTTTGAATCAGATAATTGGTGGTTCAGATTTTGGTATATTTTACTGTTGTACTCTGGCAGCTGTTAATTCTCGTAGTTTAATGACTTTAGAGAAAGCATAGATGTTCTTGTGTCTTCGATGAAAGTGGTTCAGAAGCTTTGCCATTTATCTTTGCAGAGATTCTAAAAAATTATCATGGTTTTACTTTGTTGTTTAGTTGTAGTTAGCTGTCTGAAATGGTTTCAAAAGAGTTGAAGAAAATACAGTGCTTCTTTGATGATTTTAAGTGTCAGTTGAGGTTACTGGATTGATCTCTATTGTGCTCTCAAATAATTGTGGACTGAAACACTTTGAACACTAGTACACGGTTTGTTACTTTTATGAAATCCAGTTCTGAAATGACAAGGTTGGGATTGAGGGGATAACTGAATAGAATGGTTAAGAACTACTACATCTGTGTCATTCTCGATCTGTATGTGATAGGATTGGTAGTGTGCCAAAGAAGAAAGCTGGACGAAGGTTGAGGAATGAGGAGAGTAATAGTCAAAGATCTCTAATAGTTATCTGCCAAGGACATCAACAACTTATTATTCCACGAGTGTGAAATTAGCCGAGCATCGTTAGTTGAGAGGGGGTGGGCTCTTTTAAGATTTTGGCATTCTTTGGTTTCAATTTTCTGAGAATATCACATCCCATTCTATGCTTCATAATTAGTAACAACAAGGGAAAAACATTATAAACACATCACACACATACAGAACAATTTATTAAAAGAAAAAAGCTGCCAATCCTCTCTCAAACTTTTGAAAGAATGAACTTTCATATCTTTTTTCCTCTGCTATTACAAGTTCTGCAGACAAAGTTGCAAACCATCCTACTACATGACTTACAATTTAGAAAACAAACATACACGATCATTAATTTAGAACTTTCCTAGTTTCCTATTTTAAAAAAATCCACATATCCCAGCATTATTTGATTACTATAGTCAGTCAATTTGAATCTACCAATAAAACAGGAAAGTATGAATGAATGTGAAAACAGGAATTTGGGTGAAACCCAATATTCTGTTGTGCGCATATTTACTTTAATATGTTGCAAGCTTCAGCTTTAAAATGCTAATCTAGATTCATTAGCATATTTAGCCCATCTTCAAATGTCAGTCAACTACACAATGTAGGATAATAAGCTGGATTGCATGTAAACATGCCACAATTTCTCTCAAAGACTCTAGCTTAAAAAGAGAGATTTTTATTTCATGAGGTGCTTTTCTAGACTATATACTACATTAAATAATACCAGAGAAAATTTTCAATCCACGGTAAGGATTATAAAAGAAAACTCCCTCACACTGGCTCAATGTAGTATAGTCTGGATTCCATTAGGTCAAGCACACCTATAAACGAGCAATATGCTCGGAAATTATTCGAGTGATGCGAGGTAGAGGAAAACAAATTTAATCTCACCTTGGATAATAGTCTGCTGCCAACTTTTCCAATTTTGGTTTTAAATATATACATTTTCTGCACCAATTCGCCATCCTACAAGCCAGGTAATCTCACCTCAAAAGCCATACTGGTAAAAGAAATATTCACTAAACAGAAAAATGAAACAAACAAACAAGTTTATCTTTTGTGTAATGCACAATACGGTACATCTCTTTAGGAAACCTAAGAAATTCAGATTACCATTGGCACACTTTTTCCAAGAAACTTGATAATATTAGATGAAATTCGTACAGGATCCATTAAATAGAACTGGGGTCCTGTATCATTTAGTACAAACTACTTGGATTTCAGGACAGTTTGGACGAACTTTTTTAAAGACTTCTAAGAGAGAAAAAGAAGAAAAAAATGAAATGGACTTCTCTATAAGTTAAGCCTCCACCATCATTGATTATTTGGACTACACAAACATGTAAGCATGAACCATGGTTTGGCTACCTCAAAATGTAATTTGATTAAGATGTTTACTAAAACAAACAAAAAAAACTAAATAGATTGAGTGATGCTCAATTACTACTAGAAAATCTTTCTGTAAGACCCACAATTACAATAGGCCAGATTCAAGAAGCACCCTCATATCATATTCATATATCTTGTTATTGTCCCTTTAGATCAAATCTCTCTCTCTAAATAAGATTCGTAAATACTTTTGTTTCCCTACCAAACTCCTAGCCCGAAACTTGAAAGATCAGAAGTTTCAAGAAGGAAACTAGGGGGTTTAAAAAACCATGAATAACAATAACAATAGTTTAATTTTGATATACTATTATTTTAAGGCTTTTACTCTCTTAAATCTCGACCAACAGAAATCACCTTGTGGCTTATTTTTTACTTTTATTTACTCATTTATAAAAAAATTCAAAATGACAATTCATGACTTTCTATATTTTCCTGGAAGCAAGGTATCCTCATAACTGCAAACCATGAGACTAATTTCAACAATAAGCACCAGAAACAAACAATTTGTTTCATCAATTTAAGATCATGTAACATTTGCTTATTCACTTCAATTTGGAAGCAGACTCGGTAATAGAAGTAGGTGAAAAATCAGATTTCGGAGAAAGTAATAAAAAATAGTTTCTACAAATCAGAAAATAGTTTCTACAAATCAGTTCATCATTTTCCCTTCTTTTTTTCTTCTTTTGAAGTGCCTTTTTCCGTAGCATAAGCTAAAATTACAAGGTAAAAATAACAATTTTAAAAAACTACAGAAGAGAATGTCTACAATTTAACTTATTCAGAAGCTAATTGTAAATTACAGAGAAGTCAAGTTCTTTTTTCCTTCATATTCTTCTCAAGTTATTAAGGAAAAACTCATCTAAAACAAACCCTTAGTTAAATTTGGAAGAAAAGGCAAAGGAGTCTAAACGAAGAAGGAACCTACCAAACGACAACGACAGCTTGGTGGAGCGTTTGAGCCTGGTCGAGGACAAAATCAAAGTGGGATTCGCTTGAGATAGGTTGAAGGTAAAGGGAAACAGGTTTTCCTTCCTCTTGCAACGACGCTTGATGACTGAACCGAACCGGAGACGTTTGGCGAGCGCATCCGCAGGAGACGGAGGAATGGAACCCGAACCTGAAGTCGAAGCGAAAGCAATAGAGGGAGAAAGAATGTGGATTGGTGGTTGGAGTTATCGAGGAGTGTGGTGGAAGCTGAAGAATGCGAAGATGGTGTGACATTGCTGAGAGAAGAGAACGGAACGGTCTGAATGATACGGAGAAAGTATTCCTGTTATTGGGTCAAACCAAAGAAACAAGAAACGAAGCCACCAGGTGGTGTTTTTTAATTTGGTTCGTATCATGTTCTCACTTTCTCAAAAACAGTTTATTTAAAATATTTTTTGTTTGATTTTCTTAAGTTTCAGATTTATTTAGAGTTATATATATTTTGCCTAATCAAAATGTGTTATGATATTTATACACAATATCAACTTTTATAATTCTCTTAAATAATAAAATAATGATAAAATAATAATCTATAATAATATATAATTTCTCTGTTATATTTGACCTTTAAGTATCTTTTAAAATTACATATCTAATTTTAATACTCTAGCTAACTTTAATGTTTTGTTTTATTTAGAAGTGAAAAAGAGGGTAACTTTGATTAAAAAAAAGAAAAATTTATGAATGATGTAATAAATAATTATTTTCTTATATTAATATGTTTAGAAAATAATTTTTATAATGGATTATGATGTATTTATTGCTTTTTATTTTATTTTTATTATATCTAAAGCAATATACTATCACTTCTTTCTCCCCACTTTTGTTATGATGTCTCTTTCCATCTCTCTACACCTTTCTCAACAAATAAGTTAATATAACTCACTGTCCTTCACTCAAATATTCACTTTCTCCAATATTTTTTTCCTACTTTTGTAAATATTTCATGGCGTACATGCATACATAAATTTTATTTTGAAAAAAATATTTAAATTAATATAAATATTAAATTTTAACTCATTAACATAAGATTGCATGATAGAAAATACAAACATACAAAAAATATAATGAAAATGTTTCCACTAATAAATAAAAGAAACAAGGCTTAATAAGTTAATATACTAATTTATTTTATGATTATTAGATTGATTTGAATATTATTTCACCATTTTTAAAATTCTAAATTAAGTCATATAAATGTGGAACTTTCTATCCTTAAATCATCTAACCAAAGTAAGTGACCTATTTGTTCACTTTTGAATGACTTACTTCCTCTTTTTAATCGCATTCTCACCCTTTCAAATTCCATAAACTTCTCCTTGCCATTTAATTGTCCAAGACTAACTAATTTTATCAAACTTGTCGATGCATCCCTCTCAATTGATACTATCCACCCTCAATGCTAGTAAACTGAAAGAGTAAAGGTTTCACCCTTGTGGGGCTTCATCAAACACATTCTCGCATGTTGAGAAAAAACAATGATCCATGTTAGGCTATTAATATTATTAACCCTAATAAAAGAAATGCACAACAAGGAAGGAATTTTTTTTTTCAATATATTATGTTTTTCAAAAAAACTAACACATATATATCCCCACACATATTATTTACAGAGATATCACACTTTACTGTTTATGTTAAAATTCGGTCTTCGAAGAATCGAATTCTTACCTACGATACATCTACGTTGGCCCATTTTGGCATTTAGAATTTGGTTCCCGGAAAACCGAATTCTGAAAAGGATATTTTAATTTTTTTGGTTTGCCACTCGGAATTCGGTTCATCGGGAACCAAATTCTAAATAGTTTTTTTTTTTCTTTTGCCTCCATGAGCACTTCCAGCGAAATGTACGAAAGAAGATATGAGAACGGTCATTCTTTACGAGAACGGTCGTTCTAAGTGAACAACGAAAGTTCTAAATGTTACATTTGTAATCTTGCTTTGGACTTTAGAACGATCGTTCACAGAGACGAAAGAAAAAAATTAGAAAGTTTACTTAGAATTTGGTTCTCGAGAAACTGAATTCCGAGTGACAAAAGGAAAAGAAAATTAAAATAGTCTTTTCAAAATTCAATTCTCCCGAGAACCGAATTCTGAGTAGGAAAACCAGCCAACGAGATTGCATCGTAGATCAGAATTCGATTCCCTGAAAACCAAATTCTAATATGAATAATAAAATATGATATCTATGTAAATAATATGAAAAAAAGATATATTTGGATAAATTGTTTTAGAGATATTAATATCTAGAAAAAAAATCACAAAAAGAAGTAACAAGAATATTTTTTTCATTACCTAAAAGAGTATATGATAGTGTTACACAATATTAACAAAAACAAGACCGAGGCTTAAAAAAGAAAGTAGTAATAAATGATAAAATCTTTCATCTAGTCAGGTTAGTACGTCTTAAGTTGGAATGGTCCATTAACAATAGCCCCACTTCATGAGGAACTTTGTGAGGGTGTGATTTGGTGCAGTTGGAGAAGGGTGTGCGCTAAGCGGTGGTTGGAGTGAGGGAGTAGATGAAGTGGTTTAAATAGGGTGGAAGTTGGAGGGTGGGGTTAGGATTTGACAATTGGAATCCACGTGGGTTTTAATACAGATTGGTGATTGAGGTGAGTAGGTGAGGTGAGTTTAAGTGATGGGAACCACAGATCTTGGGAAGGCAAAGACACGGGAACAACTGACGGGTAAGTGGGGAGCTTGTCTTATGATCGGTGGAGGGATACAGTTACCCACACGATATGCTAAAGCTTACTGTCTCCCAATTCCGTTGCTCAGTTAATTATTTTCCTCTTTGCCTTCCATTTTTTATTTTTTTATTTACTTAATTATTTTCACAATGGTATTTGTTCTTCATTTACTTAGTTATTCTTGTTTTTGTTTCTGATCTATGTCGAGAATAAAATTATCGAGAATTGGATTTTGCTATCCCGTCTTATTTTATTGTTTTCAAATATAGTTTTTAAAAATTATCTTTTTAAAATATGAATTTTTAAAATATTTAAATAAATATAAAAATTTAAGTTTAACGGTAACAAATATATATATATATATATATATATATATATATTAAAAAACAAATTATTAAAGATAAATTTATAAAGAATAAATATTTTAATATTAAATATTTTTTTATATATTGTTTTTTATACACAGATTAATATTTCTAATCTTATAAATTTTAAATTATTTTATTAATGAAAAATATTTTATTAATAAAAAATATTTTAATTTATTATTTTTATATTATAACATGTATCTAAAAAAGTGTTTGATAATATTTTTTTTTGTTTTAAGTATATTAAGTTTAATTTATCAATTTTCAAAACACACAATATAAAGTTTAACAATTTTTTAAAATGAATATCAAATACATATTTAAAACATTAATAAATAAATAATTTTCAACTATTAATCCTTCAAAACATACTATATAAATGAAACAAATTCCAAACAAATAATTATAACGACCGGATGTGCTGCAACCTAGGGATCACCAGGCAGCTCTTTCGCTCTATAGGGATCGGGAGAGCATAGCACAATTCTTCTTCGAGGAGGGTTGGTTTGCCCGGGTGACTGATCCTACCATAATGTACTCCTACCTACACGCACCGGCAACCGAAGTCGAGCATACATACGACGATCTTCATGCGTGAATAGCCGGGAGAAAAGAAAGGGCGGTAGATGATAATAAAAAAGGGCGCCGCGTCTGGACGGACATAATGGATGAGCGAAAGGTGCCATGGAGTGAGGAATATCGATAATCTAATAATCATTTTCAAAATAAGAAGTAATATCACTCTCCATCAATTTACCTACATAAAATATAACAAAATAAAAAAATAGATTACAAAACTAATATGAAAAAAATCAAAGCTAAGAAGATAAAAATTTGTGCTAGAAAATGAAAATAAAATAGAAATAAAGATAGACATATTCAAATCAGTATACAAAATCAACGAATTTGTGCAAAAGGTTATGTATATCTAACCATCAATGTAATATATTAGCCACAAAGAGATTACAAAATATAACTTAACAAATCCCTCCAATGAAATCCTAACCAAGCATCCAAAATTTCAGATAATAAAATAGTAATAGATGTTATTAAGATCAATGCACAATATTTAAAAATTAATAGAGAAACAAAGAATTAACCTTATGCTTTTACCAAATTGGTTGAAGGGACTAAAAAAAGTAAATGTGCAGAGGATGGGAGAAAGAGAAAAGTATATTAAACTCGTTGAAGGGATTGAGAAAGCTGAAAGAGCGTGGAACAAACACTAAGAATAGGGTTACATAAAAGACACAGTAGACCTTTATGTGTGAAAAATAAAAAAAGACACTAAGTAAGAATATGATCAATTTTAGGGTTTAGGTTTAAATTTAAAGATGGGGTGGGGTTGGGTAGGCAAGGTGGGGATTACATTACCCATCCTTGACCTTGAACCTTATTTCTTAAAACGGAAAAACTTGAACTTGAACCTGGTCCACTCAGGTTTTTCTCATCAAACTCAGGACAGGTATGGTTTAGTCCCCACAGGTACGAGTTTAAAAATAAAATCATACTAGAAAATAAAAATAAAATAGAAATAAAGATAGACATACTCAAACCAGTATACAAAATCAACAAATTTGTGCAAAAGGTTAAGTATCTAACCATCAATGTAATATATTAGCCACAAAGAGATTACAAAATATAACTTAAAAATCCCTCCAATGAAATCCTAACCAAACATCCAAAATTTCAGATAATAAAATAGTAATAGATGTTATTAAGATCAATGCACAATATTTAAAAATTAATAAAGAAACAAAGAACTAACCTTATGCTTTTACCAAATTGGTTGAAGGGATTGGAAAAAGTAAATGTGTAGAGGATGGAAGAAAGAGAAAAGTATATTAAACTGGTTGAAGAGATTAAGGAAGCTGAAAGAGCATGGAACAAACACTAAGAATAAGGTTACATAAAAGACACGATAGCCCTTTATGTGAGAAAAATAAAAAAAGGCACTAAGTAAGAATATGATCAATTTTAGGGTTTAGGTTTAAATTTAAAGATGGGGTGGGGTTGGGTAGGCCAGGTGGGGATTGCATTACCCATCCTTGATCCTGAACCTTATTTCTTAAAACGGGAAAACCCGAACCTGAACCTGGTCCACTCAGGTTTTTCTCATCAAACTCGGGATAGGTACAGTTTGGTCCCCACAGGTACGAGTTTAATTGTCATCCCTACTTCTTGGATTGTAGGAAAAGGAAGTGTGAGACACTTAACAAAGGTAATGAGAGGATGGGAGTAAGAAGATGAGTCAATATTTTAAGAGCGAAAATATAGTGAGGGGGAACGGCAACACTGAATAAATTCCTAGTTTGGATCTTCAAGAATGTAGGGTTGTGGGTTTGAACTAGGCATGTAGTCATGGTCTTCTATGAGTGGGGAGTTGGGCAGAGGATGAATGTTAGGTTGTATGTGGTCATGGAAGGGAGGAGAGAAACATGAAATACAAGATGGATGTGTGCGTCTTGTTGGAGTTGGAGTTCGTACACAATCAGACCTATCATAAGCAGAGGATTTGGAAAGGTCCAAAGTATCTTCGGGCTAGCTTGTTAGATGGTTTTTATTGCACATTTGTTTGTTTGTACTGCCAGAGTTTCAACCAAACCCAGTCGTGGACTTGAAAGGTACGATCTTGTCTTTTTTTCAATTTCTTGTTCAACCATAAGTTGCCTCACACATCGGAGGTTTTCTTTTAAGAGTGGTTAACATTGTTTGGTGTTGTTGTATGATGAATGAGAGTGATTTTGGTGGATGGATACCAAGAAAGAGCACCGGGCAGGCTGGTGGTGGACGACCATAGAGTGCTTGGAATGATGTCATTTGGATAATACAGTGATATACCAAATTTTACTACAAAAACAACAAAGATAAGTTTCTAGCCATGCGTTTAATACCTATGTTTGTCAATGATATGTGACTTTCAATTGTCGTTCTTGAAAAAAATCAAAGATTCTAATTTTTCACAAAATTTTGTAATATAGAACACAACTCAGAGTCGATTATCAAAGGATATATTTATACTGTATTCAATCTTTATTGTTCTTATACAAATTAATTTGATGATTTTTGTGTAAAAAATTGGAAAATTCAAGAAAAATCAAGAAAATGCAATAAATTTTATGAAAAGAGAAATTAAAAGAACAAAAACCATTTCACAGATTCAAGAATCAAACTGTTAGGTGCGGAAATATATCAAGAAGGGGGGGTTGAATTGATATATGAATTTATTTCAAAACTGTTTCATTTCAGAAATTTACTGATGTAGTTCAGAGCAAAATAGTTGACTGATTATAGTGAAATAGTTGGTTAGTTCAACATACAAATATTAAAGGATGATGAAGGATAAGAAAGAAAACACCAGGGATTATACTGGTTCGTTCTTTATGCAAGAACTACATCCAGTTACTGATCTGTAACTCAAACAGATCTTAATCACTATCAAATATGAAGTCTTTACAAAAACCTTTTCTAAAGACTACAAGAACAACAAAGATCCTATTCTAAACCCTATAGAAATTGATCTTTAAACCCTGACTCACACTGAGTCAATGTGATCACCCCAATCACAGAAATAGGGTTCGCAAACCCACTGAGAAATCTCAACCCAGAGATCAAAAGAATACAGTAAAGTGTAAAAACAAGACTCTTTTGAAAAACAGAAACTCTAAAGAATTATGCAGACTTTTCTTGCTCTGATCTTTTGCAACTCTGTATGTATTCTCTCGTATTCTTTCGCACATTGCATCTTGCTTGAGAGTTGTATTTATAGGCAAAGAGAAGAGGTTTGGGTCGTGCTCTGTTGAGAGGCTCAAAAGCGCGTTCTGCTATTTTCTGCATAAAAGAGATCCTGGAACAAAATAGTTGACTAAACAACAGAACAGTTAGCTATTTTCATTAAAACCAAATTCCTGATACATTAATGATAATAGTCGACTAACATAATAGAATTAGTAGACTAATTGATGATTAACATAAACAGCAGGCTATTATATCTCAATTAACTAACTATAAAAAGATAATCTAACATCTTATCACAATCATAATCATTCATCAAAGTTCCAGAATATCCTTAAACATCATCAAATCCAAAATCATCAACAAACTCCCCCTATTTGATGATGTCAACCTGCAAAACCTGTAGAAAATCAAGGAGAAGAGATGGAAGATTATCTCCCCCTTTGACATTAGCAAATAGCAGATATAAGCAGCAGATATAAGCAATATTAGCAGATATAGCAGAAAATGTAGGTAGTATTACAGACCCAAATTGTTCAAAATGCATAAGCATAATAACGAAAATATTAAAAGCAGAAACAACAAAGATCAGGCTTCATCATCATCTTCCTCCTCCTCATCCTTGTCATCATCATCATCTTCTGCATCATCCACTTCCATAGCAGTTGTGTTTGGTGCAGAGGTGCCTTCATAGCTTTCCACTGTAACTTGAAGTTCAGAAAGTTGCTGTTGGATAAGCTGAATTTCATAATCTATATTTGTGAACCTGGCTACCATAGTCTCATGGGTATTTTGCTGCATAGAAGTGAGCACATTTAGTCTAGAAATTAACATTCTTTCAAATTCAGACATAGGAATGCCCTGATATGCAGGAGGTGCTGAATATGGGACCATTTGGTATGCAGAAAAGTCTTGCTGGTTCCCTGATGAAGTGCCATCATTAATGGATGATCTTGGAGCAGAAGAGGAGGATCCAACTTCAAATATCCACTCATCATTGACCTTTGACAGACCCATCTTTCTGAGATAGTAGTTGTCAAACAGGTGCTTATGATTGATGATTCTTGTGGTTTCTCCTTCAGTTGGGAAGTTGAAGTGGTCTAGAAACTTTGAAATGAGGATAACATAAGGGAGCTTATGGTCATTGAGACGTTTGGCTTTAAACATATGCCCTTTGATTACATACACCCAGTTCACCTTGATGTTGTGCTTCATGCAATGAATCAAGGCTAAGTCTTCCTCCATGAGCTGAGCATGGTTACTCCCCCTGGGAATAAGCTGCCAAGCAATAATAAAAGCCAATAACCTTTCATCACGCTTCATCTTACCAACATTGTACTTTAGAATAGCTGCTTCATCTACATTGCGCATGCAGGATTTAAAAACATCTTTGTTGAAATCTGGTATAGATGAGGTATTTCCTTTACTAATCTTTACTCCTTCATTTTTCAGTCCAGCAATCCTTCTCCATAAGGAATTGTCTATTCTGATTTCTCTTCCTCTCACTTGAGATATCAACACATTTTTTTCTACCTTCAGGTTAGCATAAAACAACTTAATTAAATCAATGTAGAAGTTACCTTCCAACTCCACAAACTGTGTCTTAGCCCTTGTGCTTGAAGAGTATTCTTCACAAAAACCAGGTTCTCATTGTTCAGCCAGTTGAACTTCAGTATTTTTGGAGTGAGGACCAGCTTCCTCTGCATCTTTATCTCCACAGCTTCAATGATTTCATTTCCTTCTTCATGCTCTGATTCAGTTTCCTCTTCTGAATCACTTTCTGGAGCAGTCACAGGTGTAGGCAGCTTCACGCGAACCTTGTATCTCTTGGGAAATTTTCGTTCACCTGGGTTGGAGGATCCAACAGCTGATTCTGGAATCCTAATGGGCTAAGCTGCAGACTCAGAGGTGGAACCTCTATTTCTATTTGTTCTAGCTGGTTGTTGTGCAACAGTCTGTGTGGGCATGCGATTTCTGGAAGATCTTCTTAGTCTTTGAAAAGCATTTGCAATGGGTGCATCAGAGTCATCATCGCTTTCAAATGCATCTAAAACTGTTCAAGCTTTGAATGACAGAGCACCCAATGTACGAATTGGTCATTGACTGATTCGGTTTGAATTGTTTTGAAGAAATTTAAACTGATTTCTTGAAACCCAATTGAAATTAATTGCAGTTATTGGAATTAGTCAACTAGTCAAAGCAATTAATAGGCTATTATGATAGAAATAACATCAGTAGGCACATTTAATGAAATAAGTCGGTTATTTCATAGAAATAAGCAAGCTATTTTATGCAACAGTAAAGCAATTATGTCAGTTAAGTGATATAAGTCGACTGTTACAAGAAATTAACAAACTAAAATTTGCAGCAGTATAATATTTTTGTCAGTTAAATGAAATAAGTCAACTATTTCACAGAATTAACAAACTGTTTAACTCAGCAGCAGAACATTTAAGAAAGATGATTGATGTTTAGGATTCCTAACTCATTTCTTAGTTTGAAAAACCTGTCACGACCTAGAGGCTTAGTGAAAATGTCAGCTAATTGGTCATTAGTTGAATGAAATCAATCCTACAATCTTTCTTTTCAATGTGATCTCTTATAAAATGGTGCCTTATTTCAATATGCTTAGTTCTAGAATGCTGAATGGAATTCTTAGTTAGATTGATTGCACTGGTATTATCACAAAGTATAGGAATATCAGAAATATGTAAATCAAAATCACATAGTTGTTGTTTTAACCATAGGATCTGTGCAGTGCAGCTACCAGCAACAATGTATTCAGCTTCAGCTATAGATAATGCTACACAAGCTTGTTTCTTGCTGGTCCATGATATTAAGCAATTCCCAAAGAGATGGCATGTTCCACTTGTGCTTTTTCTATCCAATTTGCAGCCTGCAAAATCAGAATCAGTATAGCCAACTAAATTCAATTCATTACCAGTGGAATACCATAGCCCAACATTCACTGTTCCTTTGAGATACTTAAGAATTCGTTTTGCTGCAATGAGATGTGATTCCTTTGGATTGGCTTGAAATCTTGCAAATAGACACACAACAAACATTATGTCAGGTCTGCTAGCTGTTATGTACAGCAAAGAACCAATCAATCCTCTGTACATAGTTGCATCAACTGATTTTCCTTTTTCATCCAAGTCAAGATAGCAACTTGAAGACATAGAAGTAGAGGCTTCTTTGCAGCTTTCCATGTTGAACTTCTTTAATAACTCATTGCAGTATTTTGTTTGATTTATGAATGTTCCATTATCTAGTTGTTTAACCTGCAATCCTAAAAAGAAATTTAAGTCTCCCATCATAGACATCTCAAATTAACCTTTCATAGAATCTGCAAATTCTTGGCAAAGAGATTGATTAGATGAACAAAAAATGATATCATCAACATAAATCTGCACTAATATGAGTTCATTATCAACTTTCTTAGTAAAAAGAGTTTTGTCAACAACTCCTCTTTTAAAGCCTTGTGATATGAGAAAAGTTGTAAGTCTTTCATACCATTGCCTAGGTGCTTGTTTGAGACCATACAAAGCCTTTTTGAGTTTGTATACATGATTAGGAAGCTTAAAATCAACAAAACCAGGTGGCTGTTCAACATACACATCTTCATTAATGAAGCCATTTAGAAAAGCACTCTTGACATCCATTTGAAAAAGTTTGAAGCCTTTAAGACAAGCAAATGCAAGCAACAGTCTAATAGCTTCTAATTTAGCTACAGGTGCATAGGTTTCATCAAAATCAATGCCTTCTTCTTGATTATAGCCTTTAGCAACTAATCTAGCTTTGTTCCTAGTGATTACTCCATTTTCATCAAGCTTGTTCCTAAAAACCCATTTGGTTCCTATAACATTCATATTGTTATTTCTAGGTACAAGAAACCAAACATCATTTCTAATAAACTGATTTAATTCATCATGCATAGCAGAAATCCAGTTGTCATCAAGCAAAACATCATTTATGTTCTTAGGTTCAATTTGAGACACAAAAGCCATGTGATTGCAGAAATCATTTAAAGAATTTCTAGTTGTAACTCCCTTTTCAACATTTCCAATGATGTTATCCAGAGACAATCCTTTTTTAGTCCTCGAGGATTTAGATAAGGCATTGTCTGTTGCAGAGTAGTTGACTGATCCAGAGTTATAGTCGACTGGTTCAGCTTGTCTGTCAGCATCAACAGATTTTTCTGCATAATCTTCATTCTTTTCTGATTTTTCAGACTTTTCATCATCTGAACCTGCAAGGGAATTACATTTTCTCTCTTTTTGACATAAGAACTCATCAAATACAACATGAATTGATTCTTCTACAGTTAAGTTCTTTTTGTTAAAAACACGATAGGCTTTGCTATTCATAGAATAACCTAAGAATATACCATCATCAGCTTTTTCATCAAACTTGCCTAAAGACGCTTTTCCATTGTTTAATATGAAACACCTGCAGCCAAAAACTTTGAAGTATGCAATACTAGGAGTTTTTCCATTCAAAATTTCATAAGGAGTTTTATCAAGAATAGGTCTTAATAACACTCTATTAAGCACATAACAAGCTGTAGAAACTGCATCCGCCCAAAAGTATTTAGGAAGCTTAGATTCACTTAACATGGTTCTTGCACATTCTTGAAGAGTTCTATTCTTTCTTTCAACAACTCCATTTTGTTGTGGAGTTCTAGGAGCAGAAAAGTTGTGAGATATGCCATGTTTTGAGCAAAACTTTTCAAAATGGATGTTATGAAATTCAGTTCCATGATCACTTCTCAAAGAAACAATGTTAAGATCTTTTTCATTTGAAATAATCTTTGCAAATGTCTTAAATGCATGGAATGTTTCATCGTTGGAAGAAATAAATAATGTCCAAGTGAATCTTGAAAAATCATCAACAATGACAAGAACATATGAATTATTACCAAGACTTACAGTTCTTGATAGACCAAATAGATCAAGATGTAATAGCTCAAGTGGTCTCCTTGTTGAGATTATGTTCTTTGACTCAAATGAGTTTCTTGATTGCTTTTCTTTTTGGCAATATGCACACACCTTGTCTTTCACGAATTTGACATTTGGAAGACCTCTTACTAGACTTTTGCAGCTGATTTTGTTTAATAACTGCATGTTAATGTGTCCACATCTTCTATGCCAAAGCCATCCTTCATCTTCTTTGGTCAACAAGCAAATGTTCTTGAGATTTGAGGGTTCAATGTCCAGCATATATACATTGTTTGTTCTTCTTCCAATGTGCACAATATCTGCAGTTTTACAGTTGTATATAACACAAAATTCTGCATCAAAAGTGACCTTCATACCATTGTCACATAGTTGACTAATACTCAACAGATTGTGTTTCAATCCTTCAACAAAGAGTACATCCTTTATCTATGAAGAATAGCAGTTTCCTACATCTCCAGAACCTTTGATTTTGCCCTTGCTATTATCTCCAAAAGTAACAGAACCAGCTTCATATGCCTTGAAATTTATCAGCTTTGATTTGTCACCTGTCATATGTTTAGAGCAACCACTATCTAAATACCATAAAGCTCTCTTTGCTCTTTGACAGATCTATAAAACAAAGTTAGTTTAGATATATAGGTCCCCAAAACAGGTTGGGTCCTTTAGAGTTAGGAATAGCATATGATTTGGGTTTCCAATAGTATTCACCTCTTGAAATGCCAAAATTCTTGATATAGCAATATATAGATATATGTCCATTTTTCAAGCAATAAGAACACTTTTTAAATCTGTTACTTGGGTAAGATTTATACTTTGCAACAGGATAATGTTTTGCAGATTTTCCATAACCAAGACCATTTCTATTAGAACATCCAATTTGAGAATCTAGTAGTTGATTAAGTGTATTATGACCAATTTGAAACTTTCCTAATGTTTTAATCAGATAACCAACTTTATTTTGGAGATTTATGCAGTTTTCACACTTTGTAGAATTGATTTTATCACATTCAGACTTATCAAATTCTATCTGGTTTTTCAATTCCAGGACTTTGTCTTTTAGTTGACTGTTTTCATCTTTCAGTCTGCTATTCTGATTTTCCAGTTCCTGCAATTTGTTTTCTAGCCAGCTATTCAGTCCTTAGTCGATTATTTTGATGATCCAGTTTTCTTGCTTCATCATGTAGTTCTTTGAATGCATCAAACAAGGTGTCATAATTCTCACTAATATTAGATTCACAAATACTCACTTGGCTTGATGTTTCTTCATTAGCAACTAGGCACATATTGGCTTGATTTTCAGATTCAAAATCTGAAGTTGATGACTTGCCGGAATCACTTGCATCCTAGGCCATGTATGCTTTCTTCCCTTTCTTGAAGTGAGAAACACATTTCTCTTTGTCTCTTCTTTCTTTTCTTTCTGGGCTTCTTTCTTTTCTTTAATTCAATAGAGGACAATCTATCTTGACATGTCCTAGCTGCCCACAGTTAAAACAAGAGAAATTAGGGGAATTGAAATCAGATTTTCTGGTGTACCTTTTTTGGTTTTCATGAAATCTATCTTTAGAATTGTTCTTCCTCTTTAGAAACTTTCCAAACTTTTTAACAAGCATAGCAAATTCAGTACTATCATCTTCGTTCTCTTCATCACTCTTTAAGCATTCATTGGCTTTTAATGCAAGGCTTTTGTTCTTCTTATCAGAGTTCTCCAGTTGATCGAGTCTGCTCAACTCCAGTTCATGTTCCCTCAGTTTCCCAAACAAGGTGGCTGTATTCATGATAGATAAGTCCTTTGTTTCAATGATTGCAGTGACTTTCGGCTGCCAGCTTCTACTTAGGCACTTGAGAACCTTAATGTTGAGTTCTTCATCATCAAATTTCTTTCCCAGACCCAGCAGATGGTTCACAATATGTGTAAAACGTTTCTGCACGTCTTGGATGCTCTCTCCAGGTTGCATCCTAAACATTTCATACTCTTGGATGAGGGTGTGCTTTCTTGCCCTCTTAACTTCTGATGTACCTTCATGGGTAACTTGTAGAATATCCCACATTTCTTTTGCTGTTGTGCATTGAGAGACCCTGAAAAACTCATCAAGATTTAGAGCAGATGTTAAAATGTTTTTGGCCTTACTGTCAAACTGAGCTTTTCTGTTTTCTGCATCAGTCCATGTTTCCCATGGCTTTTCAATCAATTTTCCATCTTCATTCTTCACTGTTGGAATGAAAGGACCATTAATCACTGCATCCCAAACGCCTCTATCAACAGATTCGAAGAATATCTTCATTCTGGCTTTCCAGAAGGGGTAGTTCGCTCCAACAAAGAGTGGAGGTCTGTTGGTAGATGCTCCTTCAGCAAAGGGTAGCTTATCACCCATCTTGGATCTTTCTTGAGTATCTTTCAATTACCTGCTCTTGATACCAATTGTTAGGTGCAAAAATATATCAAGAAGGGGGGGGTTGAATTGATATATGAATTTATTTCAAATCTGTTTCGTTTCAGAAATTTACTGATGCAGTTCAGAGCAAAATAGTTGACTGATTATAGTGAAATAGTTGGTTAGTTCAACATACAGATATTAAAAGATGATGAAGGATGAGAAAGAAAACACCAGGGATTATACTGGTTCGTTCTTTATGCAAGAACTACATCCAGTTACTGATCTGTAACTCAAACAGATCTTAATCACTATCAAATATGAAGTCTTTACAAAAACCTTTTCTAAAGACTACAAGAACAACAAAGATCCAATTCTAAACCCTATAGAAATTGATCTTTAAACCCTGACTCACACTGAGTCAATGTGATCACCCCAATCACAGAAACAGGGTTCGCAAACCCACTGAGAAATTTCAGCCCAGAGATCAAAAGAATACAGTAAAGTGTAAAAACAAGACTCTTTTGAAAAACAGAAACTCCAAAGAATTCTGCAGACTTTTCTTGCTCTGATCTTTTGCAACTCTGTATGTATTCTCTCGTATTTTTCTGCACTTTGTATCTTGCTTGAGAGTTGTATTTATAGGCAAAGAGAAGAGGTTTGGGTCGTGCTCTGTTGAGAGGCTCAAAAACGCGTTCTGCTGTTTTCTGCATAAAAGAGATCCTGGAACGAAATAGTTGACTAAACAACAGAACAGTTAGCTATTTTCATTAAAACCAAATTCCTGATACATTAATGATAATAGTCGACTAACATAATAGAATTAGTAGACTAATTGATGATTAACATAAACAGCAGGCTATTATATCTCAATTAGCTAACTATAAAAAGATAATCTAACATCTTATCACAATCATAATCATTCATCAAAGTTCCAGAATATCCTTAAACATCATCAAATCCAAAACCATCAACACAAAAAATTCCTCTTACTACAGTTTTAAAAATTCATATTCAAGTTTGAACAATTAATCGATTCAACTAATGAATTAAACCATTTATACGAATCAAATCAAAATAACATTCAATCTAACTTGTATATAATTATAAAATCAAGATTCAATTGATTCGTAATTTGATTTCTAAAATCTGATAAGTGAATCATAATCACAACATGCAAATCCGAGATTAGAGAAGAGAAAAGAAGAACAAACTCGAAACATTAAACAATCGACGCAAAACTCAAATTGGATTGTTTGATCTTAATCCCATGAATTGATCCTCAAGGAATAGTTTTCCAAGGATGAAGAACACGAAGAACATAAAGAGGAGAAGTGAAAAGACAGTTTAGAAATAAAGAGAACAAGAATTGAGAGAAACAACTTCTAAAATTGTAAAACTAAGCAAATGATTTCTATCTCCATGTTTAGAGTAAAATTAGGCTATTTATAGGTTCTTTAATATGAAACAAATATGGGCCTAAATGTGAGCTTTGATTAGGTCCTGAAGCTCAAATTAAAAAGTCCAAAGAAAAATAAGGAAAAACAAATCATATGGGTTTCTTTACAAAATTCAAAAAATCTATCTAAACTTTTAAAAATCATAGAAAATAGCTCAAAACTTCAAATAAAAAAATGTTTGTGTTTATTTTGAAGCCTTAGAAATGTAGAATCCAATGCCACTAGAATCAACCCAAATTGATGTCTATAGAAAAAGTCATAGCCAAAACAATGATCAAATGTTAAATTAGTTAAAAATACAAAATTAAAGCAAATATGTACAATGAACCTAATTTATTACTATTAATAGGAAATGAATTAAAAAATGAAAATAAAACATCTTGAAAGTGTTTTTAATATACAATAAATTTATAAAAGTGTGCTAAAAATATGTATTATTAGTATGTCAAACTAAACTCAAGATGTATATCTAACAACTTGAAAATCTTTTCAAGAAAAACTATATCATAGTAAAAAAATGATTGAATTTGGAGTCCCGTGGATTTTAAAAAAATTCAACCAAAAAACAAAAGATAAATGTCACGATTGTGTAAGCTTTTGCAAGAGCAAAGAAGTGACCATATTTGGTAAGGTGATCACATATGACCCAAATTGTCATATGTCTAGCTGATGGTGGAAAATGTGTAATAAAGTCCATATTAATGTCTTCCCAAACATGGGTTGGGGTGGGTAGGGGTTAGAGTAGTCTTTGCTTCCTTATTGATATATATTATTTTGTTGGCATATGATACATTGTTGGACAAATCGTTTGGTGTCACCGTGGACTTTAATTTCATATGTAGGTGTTTATGCAACATTTTTGTAAGAAAAAGTATTTGGTTCTTGTCAATGACATGTTAACAAGTGAGCAGAAGTCTTGCATTGCATCAAAGCAATTTGGGTGGCTTATGTAATTAAATAAGAATGTTAAAATTAGTAGAACATTACTTAGTCAGTTAAGTTATATGTGGGTTGAAAGGAGAAGAGAATTTCAAATAAAGTTTATATTTGTACCATTTTCATTGTGGGATGTGTGTTTAGGATTAAGACTTAGAGTTTTTGGAGAAAAAGTTCATTTGGAAGACAATTATGTTGGATCTAATTGAAGAGCACTATTTAGTACCAAACATGTGAATTTGAATATGGTTTGGGATGAACTTTAGGAATGTCGTAGCCATAGTAGTGTTGAAGACTTTTGTAGGTTGTATATACCCATAGGCTTAACAAAGTTTTTACTCCCTATTAGAATGTCTGTTGTATATTCTGGGTTGTTCAAGACAGGGGATGGTTTATTCGAACTGGGCAAGTTTAATTGGGGGAGTCTTGTTTATGAATTTTTGGTTGGTAGTCTCTGTCGAGCATCAAGGTGTATAACCAGTGAATGAAATAATTTAGAGGTGCCTATTGTAGGTTGTGTATTTTTATTCCAGGTAATTTTGAAACTTTGATATATTTATTTGTATGAAACTTTGATTTATTTAATGTTCCAGTAATGTATTTTGATTTGTGATGAAATTTAACTACATTAAATGGTAATTATATAGATTTGGACTTTGAAGCATGTTGTTATTGATAAAAGGAAGTTGGACACTACGAAAAGTCAATTTCCTCGAATTCTATATTGGCTGGATGTTACAATTGGTGAAAGTAGAATTACATCTGCTTTGAATACAAATTTGGTGAGTTTAATGTATGATTTAGAATTTGTGGTAAATATATGATGTCATTCGTGAGAGACTTGGGTTGACACTATCATGAACAGGTTATTGCAGAGTTATTTGTATTAAATTAAGAGCTTTGTAATGACACTGTCAAGGAAGCATTGAAACAAGTTAGACATCCCTTTCAAGATAATACCGAACAAATTCTGATTTCTCGGCCATTATTGCAGAAAAGGAAAATTTGGTTGAACATGTAAAACAACAACAAAGTAAAATTGAAAATCTTGAGTCAATGATGTCTGACTTACAAGTTGTGTTAGGGAGAAGAAGGAAATCCATGGGTGATTGCATTCCTCTTCCTTCTCCATTATGTTTATCGTTTGGAGTACATTGTATCCAACATAGTGCGGTTGTCACACATGATAATAAAAGCGTACAAATTGGACAATCTAACATCTATTCTAGACTTAAGTGTCAACTCAGGAACGTGTTAAGAGCCTTGCTACGTGAACCCCTTGGACTACTATTCAAGGAGAAGGAAGAAGACCTCATAACTTTTTTCAAGTAAAGTATGTAATCCATGAAATGTGGTTTAGTTGGCGCCTTCATTTTCTTTCAATTTTGCATATGCATGTTGATTTCAACCAACACTTGTGACCTTTTATGTTGTCTGATTCATTTTAACCATGCTTGGTGATTGATTTTTTATTATTTTGTAGGTGCAATGAACAAAGTCAATGCTTCAATGAATTGTAATTGAACAGATTGTTAAGATCAACACTATGGAGGTCATACACAATAGCACAATGTCATGGCCTTAGTTTTGTCAATCAATTGTCAGAATGGCCTTAGCACAATATTGTAATTTGTCTAGGGTGAATGAAATGCCCTTTGTACATAACATTGTAATTGTAATTTCATGTATTCAATTGTTATGAGGTTTTGTTTTGAAATCCATGTGTTGTATTGTCCAAACGTCATGATCGAATTAAGTCATTCATGTCGCCAATTGGCGGTTGATCAACGAGTCTCACTGTTTAGAAAAGATTTTCGAAAGGGTTCTAAGAGTCACCACCAATATTTTACTCAAAACATTGGAAAAAGAAAAGGTTTTCAACAAAGCAAACTTAGGTAGTCACAACCAGAGTTTAAGTTCGTGGATCAATTACGTGTGGGGAAAGGTGTTAGACACCCTGCTCAATGCCCGTTCCTGGTACCCTATGATGTCGTCCGCAAATATAAAATGTAAACCTAATTACTACCCCCACCCCATACAAAGCACAAAAATAAGTTAAATATCTACATGATTATTATTCTAATTCTACTCTATCCTACTATTAAAAAAGCAGTAAATAAAAACTATAAAGAGATAGAGAGAGAATAAAACCTGTAAAACAAGCTTTATATTACTCAAAGAGGAAAAGAAGAAGTATCAGAGCTACAATTTCTAATTTATAGTGCACTGGTCAATATTCTAAATGGTTTGGTAAATGACTAACAAACTATCCTATATATACACATTTCTTGAGGCGCAAAACAACCTATTCTATGGGGAGAATGTTCTGTTCTCAGCTCACCATAAATGACATTCAATGCACAGAGAACGACCCATTCTAGGGTGAGAATAACCCATTCTCAACATGCACTTAATGCACTGAGAACGACCCATTCTCCCTCTATAAGAAAACCCCGTTTTACATTCATTTCCCTAAATGCTATCTAAGTTTCTTCATGAGTTCCTCAAGATTCTTCAGGGATAAGGTTTTATTCTGCAATATGCTTCTTTATAGTCATTTGTTGTACTATGTAGCCCGAACAAAAATAGGTGCCTATAACTCACCCTCTTTACTTATCCCTTGGAGATTTGAATGAAACATCTAGGGTTAGTAAAAATGTAGAAATATTTTGTTCAGCAGCCTTTACAGGTGAGTATTGTATGACCTCAACCTCTTTAGGCTGGACTGGCATCTAGGCTCCAGTTGACCACGAGAATGTTTGTGAAAGCTGCTTGTTGGTTTATCTATCCTGGTAACCTGCAAAAAAGAGAGTATGATGAGCGAGTATTGTCTGAGCTCAGCCTCTCCAGGCTAGACTGGTATTGGGGATCCAGCTGACCGCTTCCTTTTTTTGTTTGAGTATTGTCTGAGCTCAGCCTCTCTAAGCTGGACTAGTATTGGGGCTCTAGCCAACTGTGAAGTTTAAAGTCAATCAGCTAAAATTTAAAGTCTTCTCGACTGCTACAAATTTAAAGTCCTCTCGGGGGCTTCCACTTTCTTTTCTCCTTTTTCTTGTTCTGTTTTTCCTCTTTTTCTCAAGGGGCTTCCACTTTCAATGGTAGTTTTTTTCTCTTATTTTCTTGTGGCAGTTCTGGCCCTGGTTGTTTTATTTCCTACGACAACTCTGACCCTTAGTATTTGCTGAATTTTTTTTGTATGGAAAATTTACCCTTTGTTCCCTCTTTTTTAGATTTTTCTCCCACTAAGCATTATACAACTTCTTGGGCTCAATAGACCTTGCCTATCAGATCTTATTTTCGGGATGTGACAACTCTGCCCTTCATTGATCTTTTGGCTGCGTATAGCAATTATGCTCGACATTTTGATTACTTTTTTTTTGGAGATGCATTTCCCATTTGCCTTTAGATTGGACATTTTGATTATTTATTTGAAACAATTCCTTTTTGACATGAGTGTTTTCTAGTGTGTGAATGATGCATTCTAACTTGTTTACACATTTGGAAAAGTTTTATTTTATCTCTCCCTGTGCATATGCTATGCTAATGCGAATGATCGAAACTTTATCCAAATGATTTTCCTTTGAGTATGTTATGATAATGTTATGCCTAACTCATGAATGCAGATTGGATGCAACTAATTTAAAAATGTAAATTAATTTTATTTTTTGAGAAAGTAACCTATGAGCCATCTTTTCTAGAACACGTGGGTGATTTTTCTGTGCCATCTTTATCTATCCTTGAGGATTCTTTATTAGCCCAAGAAGAGTATCTTTGCATAGTTTCATCATTGTCTGAGTCTATCTCTTGCAACCCAAGAAGAGCCATCTATGCTTAATACTCTTTCTAGGATACCTCTTCACCTTTCACTTGTGAGTATTCACTGTGCATTCTCCATGTAAATTTTTACAACATTCCTTTGTCGTATAGGGTTTAGCGGGAAGAGAAGGGGAGGATTTTATATCCTCAACAATACTTGTTAGAAGTTTATTTTTTCAAAAAGGAACTTTTGTAAGAATGGCTAGTTGAGGTAGGCCAGTGTTTGGGCTAATGAATGAACTTTGTTTAAAATAAAGAAATCATTTTATGTGTTTTTTTGTGATGATTAAAGATTTCCGAGCTTTTGACTTTTAGCTATTTTTTTCTTTTTTGAAACTAGCTCACCCCTTTTCCTTTTAAGGGGTGCACTAGTAGACTTGCCCTGTCTCTTGCACGGTTCTCTTTGTAACACCCTTTTTCTCATATATTGTAGTTATTAATTTAATTATATTTTAAGGAATAATATGTTGTGTTGTTTCTTGTCACACATAAAAATTAAAATGTAAGATAAAAATATATTCATATACATGTTTTCACATTACAACATTATTTGTCCCTTCATTAAACATATATACAAAACTTCTTATATTCGAAACAGAAAATTATGATTGATTGTCTGGTTCCCCTAAAATAAAGTGAAATGATGTTTGTCCATATTCCAACTAGTAGTAGAAATATCTATTTAGCATAGACTTGGAAAGTTTGGTATCTCCATCTATTTAGATTGATATTTTTTTGTACACAAGGCAAGATAGGGAAGTGAGAACAAATATCATGTAAAATATTTTAATATTAAAACACACACACACACACACACACACACACACACACACACATATATATATATATATATATCTATGATAATATATAAATATCACATTCAGAAATTCATCAATATCGACATTTCATCAATATATTCCATTTTAATTTACATTTGAAAGATTTGAAATTGTTTTGTAGTGACTAGTTAGGAGAAATGAATTTTACCATGGTTAACAAAATACCATAAGATTATTTCACTTTGGATAATATCTATACATTTTAATCCCCAAGATCAAACCTCCAACTACAATTTCATCAAATCTAACAAATATATATATATATATATATATAATATAATATAAATAAGGGTTAAGTATGTTTTTAGTCTTTAAATTATTTGTCAAAATTGTGTTTAGTCCCTGAGGACTTTGGACTTATTTTGTTATAAACTGGTGTAAATAATCCTTGATGATGTGTCATAATTCCTTTTTATCTCTTTATTTTTCTTCTTGATAGTTTCCTACTTCACTATCATCTATCTCTTAAGTTTCTTTCACTTTTTTCCCTTCCATTTCCTCTCATTTTCCTCTCCTTAAAGATGTTTTTATTTGCCATCGAGGATCATTTACACCTGTTTATAAAGTATAAGGACGAAATAGGTCTAAAGTTTGCCCCAGGGACGAAACACAATTTTGACAAATAGTTTAGGGATATTTAACCCTATAAATAATTAAATAATAAGGACACAAAAAAATGGAATGGTCAATACATTACTAAAAGTAAAATTAAATAAAACAAATATAAAAGAGACCAGTACAGGACTGGAAAATATTTAAATAAATATAATAAGAATGACCAGTGCCAAACTATATATAAATTAGATAATATAAATGTAAATTGTTAAAAATGACCAGTGCAGAACTCGAAATAAATTAAATAATATAAATATAAATTGTTAGAAAGGACCAGTATGTAACTAGAGATAAAATAAATAATTATAAAATTATAAAATAATTAAATAAGTAATAGTATGAGGTTAGAGACACCTCACAAAGCAAATATAAATATAAGAATAATAAATAAGTAAAGAAGACGAGGTTAGGAATATCTCATAGAGCAAATATAAATATAAGAGTAATAAATAAATAAAGAAGATGAGGTTAGAGACACCTCATATAGAAATGATATATGTAAAATAAAATAATTAGAATGATAGATGTCTCCTTCTCTTACCTTTGAGATTGCAGTTGGTTCTCTAAAATTGGGATGAAAATAGATTTTTTTTTCTCCCTTCCTTTACTTTCTCTCTCTCTCCTTCTTTCTCTTTTTTCATTCTCTTTCTTTCTCATGGTCCCAAAATGAGTTCTTCCTATATCCTTATTTATACTAGTTTTAGTAATCATTACTTAGTTGAGGTAAAATTCTCCTGGTTGATAGTAAATAACTTTTGGTTAGTTTGAGATAAGGTATAGTACTTATCTATTAGTGGTATTAAACACAACAAAGGTAATAATTGAGTTTAATGTAATATTATATATATGTGCCTGTGTGTTATGTGGATATTCTAACATGAATTCAATCTTGGCATAGTGTTTTTGTTATGAGCTCTCTTTGATAAGAGGGTGTGGGTTTGATTCCGTGTGAACACATGTTTTTTATATTTTTTAATTGATTTCTAACTAGATTCGATTTTCGTGATTTCCATAATTGATTTCATCCCTTGATGGAAATTGATCTCACCCCAATGCTCCTTACACATTGCTGAGTTACATGCATTTCTCTTATACGATGTGCACAATTTATATATTTAAATACATTCAAAAATTATATTATTATTATTATTATATTTTTTTATAAAGAATATTAATAATATATACTTGATTATAAAAGTAAATAGCATAAAAATAGGGATATCTCATTACTCTCCTTCTTTTAGGAAAACAAATAAATAAATAAAATTTATTATATAATATCAAAAAATTCACAACCTAATTATTTTAAATATTTTATACATAAGATATCATAATTATATTAAATAGAAAAACATGATGTATATAATTTGGATTGTTACACTCTTGGACTTGATTTCCTGCCGGTTGTTACATTACTTATACATAAGATATCATAATTATATTAAATAGAAAAAACATAAGAGTCTTGTTCCCCTTTGTTTTTTTTCCTTGTCCTTGAGTCATAATATTTGTTATTGCATTTCATGGTGTCTGTATCTTAAACACATTTACTCATTGGGTTTATTTTTGTGGTCTAGAATTTCATGTCATAGCTAGAAAAGAAGCAAAAGTAAGAAATACGACATTTTTGTTTCGAGAGGAATGTTGTAGCAAAATACACGTGCCCTTTTAATGTATTCGGGGTCTGGGCATGCCCCAAGTTTGTGATTCATACACAAGATCCCTAAGTTTGAGAGATACCTTTTCCAGAGTATTCGACACATCAGACTACAAGCGTTATCTTTGTGATTTGATAACTAGTATCATGAAACCTTTGATTCAATGGGAGATTCTTTGTTTTTCTCTCCCTTTTGGCTGATGACTCAGACCCTATTGAGTAACTTATCTTCGACCATTTTTTTTGTGTCACCATCAACTTACAACACAACTTTTATTGTTCTCATAACGCAAAGTAGCGTGACTTCCAAATTGTTAAAGGTAGAGTTGTCAAAACGGGCGGCCCGGCCCAGCCTGGCCTGGCCCTACGGGCCGAGTTCAGAAAATTTGATAGTTTAGTCTAGCCTATATTTTAAAACGGGTCACAATTTTTAGCCTAACCTGACCTTATGTTAGGCCAACGGCCAACGGGCCATTTTTAGCCTAATTAAAAATTAAAAAAATATTACAATATTTCTTTTGCTTTCTTAGTCTCTCCACAATTTTGTTCAACGTTATTTCTTTTGTTATCATCAGATGGATCACTGATTGGAGGAGTAACTCCTTAATGTTGTCATAGGAAATAAGAACTCTGCAATCTAAGAGATAAAAAAACATAAAAACCTATTTAATACTTATAATAATTTTACTTTATATAATTCAACAAATATTAAGAAAATAACATAAACCCATGATGATGAGGAAAACAAAAGCAGATATAAAGTTTTGATTAGAAATGCAAAAAATAATAATATAAATTAACAAAAAATAAGGAAGAACCTAACCTAATGTGAAACAAAGAAGTTATATCTGTGGTGGTGAAGGTAATATAAGGAAAGAGAAGCAATGTAGTAGAGGACATGAAAAAACTTGTGAGAAAGGAAGAGAAAAGAACAGAGACTTTGAGACACTAGGGTTTCTTTCTTTAATATGACAACATAACAATTAAGAACAAAAAATTAATATAAAAAATAAACGGGCCAGCCCATTAGCCTACAGGGCAGCCTGGCCTTGGCCCATATGGGCATCGGGCCAAATGGGCCAGGCTAAAAAAGGCCTATTGTTATCTAGGCCACAATTTTTTAAGCCTAGCCTGACCTGAATCATAGGCTATACGGGCCAACCCATCGGGTCAGGCCTATTTTGACAGCTCTAGTTAAAGGCTATGATGCCCCCTTTCTTCCTATCCAAACAGATTGTTGATTGTTTTGTGCATAAATTATATTTTCTTTTTTATTCTTATTTGTTAATTTACCATAAAGGCAATGTTACTTTTGGATGCATGCTGCTAATGTCTTTCGTTTAAAAAATTAATGGTATATGAAATGCATGTTTTTTGTTTCTGTCTAATTTTATCATGTTTTTCTATTGACAACATGATGTATGCGGGTTATACTATTTTTTGTTAAATAAAGACGGCAGTGTAAAAACCAAGAGGGGGGGGTGAATTGGGTTTTTAAAGAAATTTTCTCTTTTAAATAAATTTTCAGGTTTTGAAAAACTTTCAAAAACTTGGATGTGAATTTTTCCAATCCTTTGATTAACGCTGTTGGGATTAGCAATTGTAATAATGATCCACAATTAAGAGATAAAGAGAAAGAGAAAGAACACAGAGATTTATACTGGTTCGGATTAAGCCAATCCTACATCCAGTTCCCAACCACCACAAATCCGTGATGATTTTCCCCACTATCTTTAAATGAAATTACAAACACCAATTCATGCAATAACAAATAAAGATAAACGGAAACACCTCCTCAGACACACTAAGGATGAAACACCTCCCCAGACACACTGAGGATGAAACCCACCTCTCTTGACACACAAGAGATGAAACACCTCCCTTAGAACAGATCCAAGGGATGAATTTTCCCTTTACAGAAAACAGTAAAAGAATACACCTGAAATGTGCTGGATAGAAAGCTTAAGCACAATGATCACCACTTCCAAAGACTTGATCAAACTGAAGAGAGCAGGAAAGCGGCTTTGAAAAAGCTAAGGCGCAGAAACACTTTGAATATTTTGTGTTTGTTCAGATGTGTTAAACCTAAGACATTCTCTTTCATTTTATAATTCGAAAATGCTCCAAAGTTTCCATTCTTAGGTTGATTTAGAATTAATTTCGCAAAAACGACTCATTTAATCGATTATATTAAAAGCTTAATCGATTATATCATGTTTAAAAACTGGAAAACAAATATCGTCTGATTTAATCGATTAGATTAAGGCCATAATCGATTATATTAACCCAGAATCAATATAATCGATTATCAAAGACACTTAATCGATTATTTTGCTCGATTAAACATTTTTAATTCAAATTTTAAGTTAAATAATCGATTATCTACGTATGGTAATCGATTAAAAGCGTAGAAAACGTTTTTGCGAGAAAACACCTTGCTCTCTTGTTTGGGAAGGTCTTGAATGGGATTTATGACTTACTCTTTTATCCAACACCCAAAACAGAACCTTCTACCTTTGATCCTTCAACTCTTGAGAAAATCTTCATCAATCTTCTCTCTTGAAAGCTTTGAATGCTCTTTATGCCTTTCCTTTCTTATCAAGCAACCTTCCTTTGTGAGATGGCACAAGTCTTTAAAGTTGATTGAAACTTCCTAAAAAATTCATTATCAAAACTGTAGGTCTCCATAAAACTCTGGACTTGAAAAATGCCAACAATCTCCCCCTTTTTGATGATGATAAAAAGAAACTTAGAGACTTGTGATAATATCCTGAAATTCTTGAAAATAATGTATGGATATCTCCATCATAAATATTAGTCCACAAAGGAAATAAAATAGGCAGTCATATAGCATTTAAGTTTCAATTTGAATTTTGAAAAGAGATTTCAAGGAATTAATGAGTGGAAATTATTTCTAAAAGCTCCCCTTAAACTATGCTCTTAATTGTTTAAGCTATATAAGGCACTTATTTGAATTATTTCCTAAAGTTCCCTTGAAATTAATTTTCTTAAAAGCTATATTAACTAGACAGATTTTCAATCAAGACAAATATTTTCTCCCCCTTTATTTTTATCATTTTCAAAAAGATTACATTTTCAGAGATAATTACAGCAGAAGCAAATTAATACACAGAAAATAATAGAGAGAAAAAAAATACAGCAGCTGGAAAATAATGAAGAACAAGCTAAGGAAAAGTGAACTTGTAGCTTATTCAGTTTCTTCACTATCTTCTTCATCTTCCTCATCATTGGCTGGCTGTTTGCCTCTTGAGGATGTTGTATTATCTTCTTCAGGAGATAAATCTTCAATGTTCATCTTTCTTTCAACTCTATACATTCTTCTATTAAGCCTTGAGAGTTGATGAGAAAGGCCTTGAAATTCCTTGGAGTGAAGATTCATCATAGAATCCATTCTTGATATAAGAAGCTCCTCCACTGATCCTGGTTGAGGTTGAAAATGAGGTGGAGGTTGAGGTTGGTCTTCATCATCTTCTTCCATGGCAAGGCTCCTTCTTCTTTTGGGTAAACCTGTTGCCTTGTTCTATGAGGCCCATATGCCTTAGAACATTTTACCAATCTTGCTATTGCTTAGCAAAATCTGTTTATTCTCCCTTCAAGATCAACACCTTTGTATTCTAGAATCTTAGAAACAAACACAGCATAGGGTAATGCAAAAGAGGAAAGCCTAATGGCTTTAAACATATTATCAAGGATAATTGAGGGCCAATCTATGCTCACATTATTAAGGAATCCATACATTAGAAGAATGTCTTCCTTAGTAAGTTGGGCATGATTAGTGCCTCTTGCAACTAAAATCCAAACAATAACATAATGCAACATTCTTTCATTTAACTTTACATTACCAACTTTATACAAGTTCTCAACTTGTAGGTTAGGATCCTTGCAGAATTTTCTGAATTCTACCAACTTGTTGAAGTCCTCAAAGCCATATGTGATGTTTATGCCTTGAGTTGAGAGACCAGCTACATTGTTCCACAAATCTTCATCAAAGAAGATCCTTACACCTTTCACTTTGGTGCTTGGACTTGCAGTTCTTGATGTCAAGTTCATGTAGAACACTCTAACCAAATCTGGGTAGAATGCCCCTTCCATCTCCACAAATTGTTGTAGTCCACTTCCTACTAAAAATTCCTGAAATTGAAAACCATGAGATCTAAAAAATTCACAAGACAAGAATTTAGGGGTAAGAATTTTTCTATCCTTCCACTTGTTAACAAAGGCAATTTGCAGATCTTCATCTGAAATCCAACCAGCTAGAGTTGGAGGTCTCCTTTCTTGAGAAGTCATTGGCTCCTTGCCCTTTCTTCTTGATGGCATCTTCCTTCTTCTTTGATCAGCCATTTCGATGATATAAAAGACAAGAGAAATTGCACAACAAGATAATGGAATAACAGATACAGTACAGAGAATTAAAATTCGCACAAGACAGCAAATAACAGCAGAAACAGCAAGAGTGAGAGAGAGAGTGAGTGAGTCACTTTGATTCTCAAACCAGCTATTTATAGAATGAAATCCGGTTCATAAAACGTTGATTTAATGAAAATATATCCGTTGGGAACGAATATAGCCGTTTAGAAAAGACAAAACACGTGAAAATATGGCCAACGTTCGAAAATCAGATTTTCAGAAAAACACAGAACGGTGCATTTAATCGATTATATTCTCATTTAATCGATTATTTGCCTTCAAAAATTTTCCAGAAAACGAAAACCCAGAAATTTAATCGATTATGTGCATTCCTTAATTGATTAAATTGCTCCTCAGCGATTTAATCGATTATGTCATAAACATAATCGATTATATTTTAAAACATTTTCACAAACACCGCGTTTAATCGATTAACACACGAAACTTAATCGATTAAATACGTAAATTTTCGTAAAACGCTGAAATAACATAAAAAACAACAACAATACTTACCTGGAACCTTTTTAAGCTCATAAAATCTTACTTGAGATAAAAGATGTGGTAAATATGCCAACTCGTTGATGTTTTTGCTTTCTTTCATAACCTTGATCACTTGCTAACTCATCACCAAAGAGGCCTTTTGGATATGGAACCAGCCTGCAATATAAACAAGAAAAATTCTGGTTCCCTAAAATCACTTATTAGGGTCCTCATGGGTTAGAAACAATTTTTCCTTTGGGAACCCATTTGTATCTCCCATTAGGAACACTAAAACGTTTAATATTGCATCTATTAACAGAATGACCTTTATGCATACAATAAAAACATGTAGGAACATTTGTTCTTCTTGAGAAATATGCATTTTTATAGCCTTTCTTTGTAGAAACGTTTTGTTTAAAGGAATTAGAATTTTCAAAAACCTTATTTGAATTAGACGATTCTCCTTTCACAAAAACAGTTTTAGTAGGTTTATGATTATACCTGAAATTATAACCAAGACCTTCTTTTTCATATAAACCTTTTTGCACTTTCAAAACATTGTTTAAATTATTATTGCCCATCGTGATTTTTGAAAGAGATGTTTTAAGATAAGAAACCTTGTTAGCAAGAACACTACAATTTTCGCAAATAGGAATTTTGGTTTTGCATTTGCAAGGAATTTTCGTTGTTTCCAAATCATCTTTCAAAACGATTTTCTCTTGTTCCAAATCTGAAATTTTCTTTTCAAGACTCTTGTAGTCATTTTTTAATTTATTATAAACCAAAGAAAGCTTTTCAGATTTTTTACAAAGATTTAGAAATTCTTCAAGCAATTCATCATAATCATTTGGAAGATCAGAATCACTTACCTCACTGCACGTGGATTCCACATCATCATCTGCCATGAGACAAATGTTTGCTTCTTCTTCTGATTCACTTGAACCTTCAGAAGAACTCACTTCATTGTCGTCCCAAGCAATATATGCTCTCTTCTTCTTTTTGAAGAACTTCTTACTTTTCTTTTCCCTTTCTTCAGGTTTCTTGGAATTTGGGCAATCTGCTCTCATGTGCCCCTTTTTGCCACAACCATAACATTTATAATTATTGTTAGAATTTGAACTTTCAAATTTCTTACCTTTCTTATGGTTGCTTTTCTTCTTGATGAACTTCTTATATTTCTTTACAAATTTATCAAGATCATTGTCTTCTGAATCATTAGTATCACTACTCTCCTCTTTGTCGGATTCCGCTTTAAGAGCAATGCCTTTTCTCTTGACGTCTTCTTCTTCTCCTTTAAAACGTCCAAGTTCCATTTCATGTTCTCTGAGTTTCCCGAAGAGAGTTGTCATGTTCATGTTTGACAGGTTCTTTGATTCCGTGATGGCCGTCACTTTAGGTTGCCAAGTCCTGTCCAAAGATTTCAAAATTTTGACATTTAATTCTTCAGTATCGAATTTCTTACCTAATGCCTTGAGATGATTTACGATGTGAGTAAATCTCTTTTGTACGTCGCATATGGTTTCTCCTTTGCTCATACGAAACATTTCATATTCCTGAATCAAGGTGTTCTTCCTTGATCGTTTCACTTCTTCCGTTCCTTCATGTGTGACTTCTAGAGTGTCCCACATCTCCTTTGCAGTTGTGCAATCCGATAACCTGTAAAACTCATCAATGGTTAAGGCAGATGCTATCATGTTACACGCTCTTATGTCGCATTGATTCTGGTTGTATTCGTCCTTGCTCCAATTTGCTTTCTTCTTAGGTACCTGCGCTTCTTCAACAACAACCATAGGAATAAAAGGACCATTTACAACAGCATCCCAAACGCCTTGATCATTAGACCTTAGAAAAATTTCCATCCTCTTTTTCCAAAAAGGATAGTTTTCACCTGTAAAAAGTGGTGGTCTATGAATAGATGCACCTTCGACAAAAGTTTGATTTTTGTTCGCCATAAGGATCTTGTTTTTGAATAACTTTCAAAAAACCAGCTCTGAGGCCAATTGTTAAATAAAGACGGCAGTGTAAAAACCAAGAGGGGGGGTGAATTGGGTTTTTAAAGAAATTTTCTCTTTTAATTAAATTTTCAGGTTTTGAAAAACTTTCAAAAACTTGGATGTGAATTTTTCCAATCCTTTGATTAACGCTGTTGGGATTAGCAATTGTAATAATGATCCACAATTAAGAGATAAAGAGAAAGAGAAAGAACACAGAGATTTATACCTGGTTCGGATTAAGCCAATCCTACATCCAGGTTCCCAACCACCACAAATCCGTGATGATTTTCCCACTATCTTTAAATGAAATTACAAACACCAATTCATGCAATAACAAATAAAGATAAACGGAAACACCTCCTCAGACACACTAAGGATGAAACACCTCCCCAGACACACTGAGGATGAAACCCACCTCTCTTGACACACAAGAGATGAAACACCTCCCTTAGAACAGATCCAAGGGATGAATTTTCCCTTTACAGAAAAACAGTAAAAGAATACACCTGAAATGTGCTGGATAGAAAGCTTAAGCACACTGATCACCACTTCCAAAGACTTGATCAAGCTGAAGAGAGCAGAAAGCGACTTTGAAAAAGCTAAGGCGAGAAACACTTTGAATATTTTGTGTATGTTCGGATGTGTTAAACCTAAGACATTCTCTTTCATTTTATAATTCGAAAATGCTCCAAAGTTTCCATTCTTAGGTTGATTTAGAATTAATTTCGCAAAAATGACTCATTTAATCGATTATATTAAAAGCTTAATCGATTATATCATGTTTAAAAACTGGAAAACAAATATCGTCTGATTTAATCGATTAGATTAAGGCCATAATCGATTATATTAACCCAGAATCAATATAATCGATTATCAAAGACACTTAATCGATTATTTTGCTCGTTAAACATTTTTAATTCAAATTTTAAGTTAAATAATCGATTATCTACGTATGGTAATCGATTAAAAGCGTAGAAAAACGTTTTTGCGAGAAAACACCTTGCTCTCTTGTTTGGGAAGGTCTTGAATGGGATTTATGACTTACTCTTTTTATCCAACACCCAAAACAGAACCTTCTACCTTTGATCCTTCAGCTCTTGAGAAAATCTTCATCAATCTTCTCTCTTGAAAGCTTTGAATGCTCTTTATGCCTTTCCTTTCTTATCAAGCAACCTTCCTTTGTGAGATGGCACAAGTCTTTAAAGTTGATTGAAACTTCCTAAAAACTTCATTATCAAAACTGTAGGTCTCCATAAAACTCTGGACTTGAAAAATGCCAACATTTTTAAATGCAAACTTATGTTTGGGAATAATGATTTTCTACCTATATGATGTTAATGAATGTTTTATACATAAGGAGAGATGTTTTTTCTTAAAACAAAAACATAAAGAAGTATTACAAATATGAGATATTATTTTTCTCTTTTTTTTTAATTTACAAGTTTTTAGGAGAGTTCCTAAGGCAGTTATTTCAACACTTTATTCTTCCAGGGTTATTAGTTTAGCTTCAGGAATGATTGATCATTAACGCTTGCTTTAATCAAACTGGAGTTGCCCAACATTATTTAAGTTTTATACGTGACACTTGAGCTTTCTACAGTGTTCTGTAGAATGCCTGCAAACCCTGAATGGTAATCATAGGTCTCGTTTGGTCTGTACCACACTGGGTAGGGTGGCTCGAGCCTGTGTTGAGGTGGTAAGCTTGTCAGCAACTTGGCCTCCAATAACCTTGGAAGTATTTATGTATAGCTCATTGAGATTTTGTCGAACATCCTTTTGGCCCATAGAGGTGTTGTCTTGGGAGAGATGATAATCGCATTGACCCCTCATTTGTTGTATTCTTGATGTTTAGGGGTTCCTTCAGTTCTTCCACTTTTTATTCCTTGTTCTACTCTTTCCCCTATTGTTACCATGTCAGCAAAGAATGCTTATATGTTTTCGATCATCCTATCGTAATAGGGACCGGAAAGAGAGTTAATAAACAATAATACCATTTCTTTGTCTGATAATGGTGGTTCGACCTAGGAAACTAACTCTCTCCATCTTTGAGTATATGCTCTGAAGGATTCATTGTTCTTCTTGCTCAGGCTTTGCAAGCTTAACCTATCAAGCATGAGGTTAAGATTATATTTGTAGCACTTGAGGAATGCCTTTGCTAGCTGCTCCCATGTTTGGATCTTGTCGCTCTCGAGTTACATGTACTATGTCAAGCCCACTTTAAAAAGGCTTTCTTGGAAATAGTGGATCAAGAGTTTCTCATTGCTAGCGTGAGCAACCATCTTACGACAATACATCGTCAGATGCATCTTAGGGCAACTAGACCCAACATACTTGGGGAAGTCGGCTACCTTAAACTTAGGTGGGAACTGAATGTCCCTGACAAGGCACATTTCCATTGCATCCCAAACATCAAATTCATGACCCTCTACAGCCCTCAACTGTTCCTCCAGAGTGTTCAAATGGTGAGCAAAGCCATCCTTCGTGTTTCGGGCCTTATTGTGGTCAACATTCATGACTCTCTAGGAGTGTCTCCATTACCCTTTATCGTTGAGCTCTAGTGAGAACAAAGTGTTGAGAAGCCACCTTTCGGAGTAAATTATTAATTGGTTTAATATGTGAAATATGAATGGGAATATAATACTTATGACTGTAACTAATGAAATGTATTGATGCATGCACCTTACTGTTTTATTTATATTCTACACTTCGTTTTCTCTATACATCACATGCATATGGATGTTTACGTCACAGGGATTTATTATCTTTATTTTATTTTTTATTCCTATATTTTATTATACAAAAAAATGTACAAACACATGCTCATACAAATGCACAAACAATACAACGGTACACCTATGCTTGAATAATCATGTACATCCATGGGTTGAGGTCCCTACAATTAAAAGTGGATGATTTTAGGTGATTCTAACTATTCTTCACAAAAGGCCAGGCCCCCCCAAGGTGCCTCCATTGTAGGGCCTAATACTCTTGCCCTCAGCCTCAAGACTACAATGTCTTTATTGGTATCAAGTTGGAGTAATCGGTTATCACCTTGAGTGATGATTTCTGACAATGAACCAGTAAGCAATCAAAACTCATTCATCAGTCAACCATAGATCATCCACTCCTTATTGGATTACTCACTCTCATGCCCCTGGATTTGGGGACTATTGTGTGCAAGGGTATATGTGTACAATTTATATAAGACAAAAATATAAACATTCATATAATATTAAAGCCACACTAAAAATACAAGAAAAAAGTTACTATAAAACTCATACAAAAAATTTATGCTGTAAATTTATACCGAAAATTTATACGAAAATAGATAATTTTGGGGTGTTTTTTCCAAACAGTACGAAATGTTGTTTCATACATAGGCAATTTTTGTCCCAACTTTTTGATAGGAATGGCAAAACAACACAGCTCGTTTAGGCTTTCCCGTCATGAGCATGCAAAATACGGGTTGGGCTGGACTGGCTTGCCATAGTGATATGGGCCAAAATTGCTAACTCGTCTCGCCATAAGGCGGGCTAGCCTACCTTTTTTTCCAGTTTTGATTTTTTTTAAAAATCTATTTTTTGTTTGTTTTTTGTTTTCTTTATTTTTGGACCTTTGGTTTTAAGTTAGCCTATTTTTTTCTTTGCAGTTATTTTGTTTGTGTCCAATTTAAATGAATTTTTGTAATTACAACAATATATTAAAGAGGTATAAGGTGGCATGACATCTTAAAAGTGCAAGCTAAAAGACATAATGTTTACTACAAAATAAATTGCATACTAAGGTTTACTACTGTCAATAATCATTTATAACAATTGTTCATCGGTAAAGGAAATAAAATGAATTATTAGAAGCATAATAAATCAACTAACTTGTTCCATTTCAGGATTATTAGAGGCAGCTTTAGAACAAGTTCCCTCTACTCTTCCATTTTTGTCACTTTCTTCGTCATCATCTTTAATATCATAAGAATTTGAAAAAAAGTTAGAATATCAAATTGTTTATCAAAATAAAAAATAATTAAATTTAAATTAATGAAATTACCATCACAAAAACTGTTGATGATTTAAGATTTGATGATGTTTATTTAGCTTTGATGATTGTGTTTATAATGTGCTGGATGTATGGTTAATGGTTCTGAAATGATTTAGGATTACTAGAGATGTTAGATTATCTGTATATGATTAGCCAATTAAAATATGATAATCTGCTGTTTTTGTTATTCATCAGTTAGTCTACTAATCATGTTGCTCTAGTCGACTATTTTCATTAAATGTACCAGGAACACAGGTTTAATGAAAATAACAAACTGGTTTAGGTCTTCAGTCGACTATTCTGTTCCAGACTCCTACCTATGCAGAAAACGTGCAGAACGCGGGTTTAGTGTTTTCAAAAGAAGAATACCCATAGCATTTCATTTGTCCTATAAATACAATGCTCAAGGACGAATCAAAGTGCGAAAGAATTCAAAAGAAAACTCTCAAGTGCTGCATACATTCAGAGGAAAAGGATTCTGCAGAGTTTTTCGAATTTACTGTGTATTTTGTTCAAGAAGATTATTCTCTTTCTTTTCACTGTATCTTGTATTCTTTGATCTCTGGGTTAGAGATTCGTAGGTGGGTTTTTGAACCACTGTGTGCGTGATTGGGGTGATCACGGTGACTCGAGTGTGAGTCGGTGGGTGAAGATACTGTTCTGTAGTGTTTAGAATAGGTTCTTTAGTTTTCTTGTAGTGTTCAAGAAAGGATTTGTTGTAAAGAATATGATTTTGATAGTGATTAGGATCTGTGGAGTTGCAGATCACCAACTGGATGTAGTTCTTGCATAAAGAACAAACCAATATAATCCTTGGTGTTATATTTTCTCTTCCTTCATCATCTGTTATATTCTGCAGTAAGAACTAACCTACTATTTCGCAATTATCAGTCGGCTAATTCTCAGTAAACTGCACCAGTAAATTTTCTGATACGAAAAAGTTTTCAATAAAGCATTATATCAATTCAACCCCCCTTCTTGATATAATTCCGCATCTAACAAAAACCATGCTTCTAGTTGGAAGTACAAATAATTGCTTCAACATTTTCAAGTAAAAGGCGACTTCTATACTTATTAAGAATCCTTGAACCAATGTTGAATACCGATTCAGATGCAACTGTAGTAATCAGGATGCTTAGCAAGTTCCTATCTATTAATGAAAGATCTAAAAAGCGTTGGTTTCTTCCACCATTGTAGAACATCTATATCTTCTATAAAATCAAGATCTAATGTTGGCTCATCTAAATATATATCAAGTTAACTCTTTCCTATTTTAGCAACAGTTTGAAGTTTGCGTTTTTTTTAATTCCTAATATGATAAGTCAAAAATAAGTTTATTCAACTAAAAATAATAATAATTGAATTAGAACAAAGTAAAATAACTTACATAAAAAAGACTTGGCTTGGTGGGAGCAGACGAGGATGAAAGATGATCATGCTTACACTTTAAGACATTTGAAGTTAAACCCTTTGTACAATATTGAGAGAAAAGCACATATAATTTTTCCTTTATTTTTTCCAACTTTACTTCCCAAGAAAGGGGATAAACCCTTTCATAGCATAATCTCAATGTTTCCAACTTCATCCTTCGGTCTAAAATTACCCCAAATGTAAGAACAACACTATATTCATCCCAATATTTATCAAATTTCATCATCATCTTTTCAGCCATATCCTTATAACTTTATCCTCATATTTGACACTTTCTATTAAAAGGCATTGAATTTTCCAAAATACAAGTTGGATGTAGGATAACTTGTTATAAAAACCAAATTTGTAATATCATAAAATGGCAACAAAAAAACAGTAATCTTTTCTGCAACTAGGAGTAGGCTTCCAAAATCACGTTGGTATTTAAGAGCACTTTGACGCATTAAATAAGATAAGTTCCACCTCGTATGAACATTTAGACACATCCACTTGATGCATCAATGTCCCCAATTTTATGAAGGCATTATTTAAATTTAATCATTCTACTCTCAGAACCCCTAACATATTTGATGTTCTCCCTAATTTGATCTAAAACATCTCCAAGTACCTTCAATCCTTCTTGAACAATCAAGTTTAAAATATATGCACAACAACGCACATGAAAGAACTCAACATCACAAATAAAGGAATTTTGCAAAACAAGCAGACTTTTTAAAGTTTTTTTGGCAAACCATCATTATTGTCCAAAGTGATAAAAAAATCTTTTTCTTAATTCCCCAATCATGCAAAAAAGACTAATTCTTACTTCAATTAACTAATTACATAATGAGATATACATATTGGAAACATGGGTGAGGAAGAAAAGGAAGAAAACGGTAAAAGGGGCATGTTGGGTTCAACAAATTGTTGACCCCACTTTAAGATCAAATTATGACATGAAGCACATGAAAATATATAGTGTAAAACTTGTGGGAAATATACATATCACAGTCTTTTACAACTTAATTCCACTAGTAATTATAACATCAAAGAAACGAAAGTGCTCAAAATATGACATGTAAGAAAAATGCCAAAGATAATTAGTAAAGCAACAAAGGCACACCTTTTCCCAGAACAATGATAATAGGTGTTGCTTCACATTTGTGACAACACTTCCCTCTACCACACTGAGCATAATCACGACATGCTTAAGTTCAATCATAAATGCATGATTAAGATAGATAGAGGGAGAGTAAAAACAAACCTTAGAATCAAGCTTCTAAATTTGGTCCACAAAACTACAGCTGTAGCTTTGATCCTCTCTGGTTCATGCCAAATTACTTTTCCTCGATCACCTTCCAGAATCATGCCTACAATGAAGACCTACATTGAAGCAATCGAATAAAAAGTTTAGTATTTTTACACTTTAAGTGTTTTTACACAATTGACCACAGTAATTCTTACTACAATTAAATAATTACATCTAATTAGTTACCCTTGTTCACATAACTGGTTAATTCACTGTGGCTTTTTGGACAAAAAGCACTAATGTTGATTCAAAGCCATAGGTTCGCTTAGGAGGAAGGGTTATCGAACATCATTAATTTAAATCATGGCAGCTGGACTTTTGTTTATACCAACACAATTGACCACAAGTTTAATGTTTGAAAGAAAAACTAATTCTTATTTCAATTAACTAATTACACCTAACTAGTTACCCTTGTTCACATAACTACTTACTTTAATGTGGCTTTTCGAACATATAACACATAATATTTAGTGTTTTTTTTGTAAATATGTTTGAACACTCAATGAAAAATACACCATATTCATTATCCTCGGTAGTATAGACCAAAGAGATGAATGTCATACTTCTTAACAAAGACACCTTGTACATTTCATACAAATGTGCAAACACGAGTACAAAAAGAAAAATAATTATTAAGGAAAATTCATAATAAATAACCAACAACAATGGGTATAAGTGTGTAGAAAGTAAATTTCATTGATAAAAAAACTAAAATAATGTTAACATGAAGAAACCAATTCTCTTAACTATGGAACTAGAACTATGTTTTCAACCATCAAAATATAACCTCCTTTAGAGCCACAATATATTTTGATAGAAAACCAAAAACATTATCATATATGGCACATAACATATGGCTCCTTAACGCTTCCTCTCTCCCCACACACTGTAACACCCCAAAACTTATTACATTTACTTAGTATATAAACACTCCTTTTACTTTCTAAAACATTTAATTCCCTCTTCATAGGGATTTATAATAAATACACATAAAAAAAAACAAACAAAAGATAAATTATTTTTCCTTTTTCTCAACGTCTCTCTACTGATCCTTTTCATCCTGCAACATCATTTGCTCCCGTGTAACACACGATCATCACAGTTTAAAATAAAAATGCAAGCACACAAAACAGGGTAAGCTAGTGTTTTAAAAAAAACTTGAATACATTACCATATGCATATATTTTCTTAATCTATACAATCCAAACACATTTTTAGATAATTCATTCACATCTCATTCATGCACTCTCATGAATACATATTTAATTCATTCACCCAATATCTATCAAAAATCAAGTGTCTAGCTCACAGCCCATTGGCTACCTCTCATGTCAAATTACAGACATCAAATCACAGACACTTGACTCTACTTCCGAAAGACACATGCGTTGAATTTAGACTCAGAGATCTCCTGTCATAACGTCTTCACTAAGTTGTCTCACACAACAAAGCTACATAAAAGAACTCATCCACCTCATATGACAGGGTAAATTCCCATGACCTACCAGACACAGTTCTTTTCACACCATGGCTAGGTCATCGGAACCTCCTTCAACTCTCACCACATGATATTTTCCTCTATGTGAGTCCAACATCAGTAGAGTTAGGATATCTCTCGAATCCCCAATTCAATACATCACACAGACATCAACATAATATTTCCTCCCTAGAAATAACTATGTTTCCAACTCCTCATAATCATAACACCACACAACATTATTCATATACATTTTATATTAATCCAAATCATGATATAAGCTAACAATTCATACCACATTATACTCACTCAATCATAGTGAAATTAAATATTGCAAACATTTGAAATTTCACCATACTAAGTTATACTCATCAATTCAAGATCAAATATAACTCATTTCAAAGATAAGAAGATAATCTATAACTCTTATGAAGACTTCAAGTACTAAATAAAACATATACTTAGCTTAAAAGTTTCCAAAACCACTACAACTTCACAAAAATTGATAGTTTGACCTTTCCTCACTAAAACAAGCATAACTTGAGTTCTAGATCTCCTTTTTAATTGATTTCAAAGCCATTGGAAAGCTAACATCCAAGGCTACAACTTTTATGAAGACCATCGAACCTAATTCTAAAAGCATCGTCTCGCCCACCGAGATCTAACTCGCCCACCGAGATCTAACTCGCCCAATGAGATCTAACTCGCCCAACGAAACAAACCACTGGAGATTTAAATAAAAGGCTCGTCCAGCGAGTATTATGGTCGCCCAGCGTAAAAACCTCTCGGGTTTTCGATTAAATGAATTTCGCCCAACGAGAGATTGACTCGCCCAACGACTCTGCATAATTCAAAAAATCTGCAAAGTACTACAGGAGTCCTAACTTGGTTCAAACTGAGTTATACTACCTGTTCTGTACTAAAAGAGAATATTTTGTTTCAAAATAACACTTGCTTGAACCAAGTTGACCCCAATTATAACATTCTAATATATAATAGATAAGTATACAACCTATTCCATTCAATCTACACAATTCCAATCACATCTCAAACCTTTCAAATATGTTCAAACAAACACAATGCTGCACAAAAATCAATAGTGTGACCATGTCACCTTCACATCCAAATCTTCTATCCTAAGGTACTATCAAAACATAACTAGCTTCCCTTACCTGTTAAGGTTTGCCTCTCAAGCTTAAGCTCCTAGCACCTTCAATGCTCACGGGACAACTAAACCTGTACATGAAAGACTCTAATCAACGATCTAAACATACTCTCATACTCACTGACTAACAGAGATTCATCTTTGCCCTAGAAAACCACACATGCAACTACAGTTATCCAACCATATAACCAAAAATCAACTCTAACTCAAGAAAATAGGGCAAAGAGAAACTACTCTAAAATAATTTCTGTTCAGTTAGAACTATTCTATTCTCCATCAGGATCTCTAAGGTGAGCTCTGATCTACAAGAAGATGAGCAGATCTTTCAGAATCTTAGAGAGAAGTCAGAGAAGAGTATTTTAGAGAGATGGTAGCTTTTGTGAAATGAAGTTTAAATAACTAAACTTTTCTATTTATAGGCTTTTCAACTTAAATAATAAAATATTTATATTTCATTTCAGTTAAACCACTCTTACTCTTACATACATTTTCTTGATCCTTACACACACAATAGTTTAGCTGTGTTTGGTTATCCATTAGAAAGCTATTACATGCACTAAGATAGAATACAACAATTTTGAGGAGACAAATGTCTATGAGACTCTATTCTAATTAAGATATGTTGATAATCAACTTAACTATCAATCAAGGATACGTTCATATCACCAAAACAACACAAACACAATCAACATAGTTTAAGAATCCAAAATTGACACCAACGAAAGATTAAATGACTTTACCTTTCTTTTGCGTGTCCTCAAAGTAAGGGAACCAAACCACGACACGCATTGAACCAATCCACCCACACCACTAGAAGCGGTTGTCAAACAAAATCCACCCCAAGGTGATTGTTGCTAAACACACCCCAATGCAAGGCCACTCCCTCAAACCAACATTGTTGCCCACACCCAACCAAGTCACTCAGAACGACTCAACCAACCACCGCCCAAATACATGTAGTCACTGGAAAACCACAAATGGAGACAAGGACGCGGATAAAGAAGACAAAAATGACAATGCCACCGACCACTACAAATATGTTGTCATCGCTAACACACTTCGCACACATCAGAAGAAAAAAATGATCGAAAGAAGAAAGACACCAATAAACAACCATAACTACGACAAAAAAAGGAAAAAATGAATAAAACAAAAAGAAAAAAAATAAAGGAAACCCTAATCTCATATAAGACTATGTTTAATAAAAAGAACTTTCTCTTTTTACTGTCACGTTAATAATTAGAAAATAATTATCCTAACGTGACAAGTATAATTCCTCTTGTAGAAGTATGCTTCATCAAACTTTTATACTCAAAATTTATAAAGAGTAAATTTATGTTTATAAACTTATTGATATTATAAAATCTTGAAACTGCATAATCATTAATTAAGAATTTAAAAATATGATAAAATAACTTAAATATTGATATTTCAATACAAAATTTATTTATTTATTGTAACTTATATTTTGATAATATATGATTTGGAAATTTATTTTTTCTTACACAGTGAAAGTAGTTTTTGGACTGAGTTATAAAACAATTATTAGATCTAATAGTACTTAAATCTAAATAATTTTTTAAATACAAAAAATGGATTTTATATAGTTAAAATAAATTAATATTTCTAAACGCATAAAATATTATATTTATTATTACTAGTTTGTAATGTGATTCATTTTTATTCATCAATAATGTGTGAAAGATATTGAATTTCAAATTCAAAAAATTATTAGAATCACCTATCTACCTTTTTTTTCTTATCGTAAATAATAAAAATAAAAAATAAAAAAATAAAAAAATAAAAAAATAAATAAAAAATAAAAAATAAACTAAAATAAAAAAATAAAAAATAAAATAAAAAAGTTAATTATCGTAATAATCATTAAAATAAAAATATTATTAAAATTAAAAAAACATGTTTACGAAATATAGAAATAATTTTTTCATTAATTTTTATATTTTATCGTAAGTTGTTATATGAGTTAAAAAAATAACTGTAAAATTGTAAAAATTATTGTAAATAAATAATTATAAAAAAAACAGATATATTAAAATATTATTGTTACATCATTTTGTATATACTTTTTTTTTTCTAGAAACATCTCATACCCAAACCCAGTTTTCTGTCCATTCACCATCATTCTCCATTTTAGAACCCCAACACGCAGAAAAAGAATACATAACTTTCGCCACAATCGTTTCTCTGATACTTAACAAGGTAATGTTTTCTTCTCTCCCTTGCAATCACCACTATTCACGTTTTCAATAGGTAGGTTCTAATTGCGCACTTCTTTCTGTCTTTGTTTTCTTTTTTATGGATTACTTTATTCAATTATCTGAAATCGGGCTTTGTCCTGAATCAATTGACTCAATTCCTCCTCACGATATCTTGATAATAAGAGACTACAAATTTTGCAATAGGAAGAATAGTTTGAAAGTAAAACATCTCATGCATTCTATTTAAACTTTGATGTCTTTTTAACCAGAAAAGGTTGATTATTAGTTATGTTTCCCTTTTTCTGTCTTGTGTTGTGCCCTTCTTATGGGTTATTAGTGTTTTGGTGATTGCTTTTGAGGTGTGCAATTTCGTTGCTTCTTGCTAACTGTTTGTTGTTCGAGTAGGGTGAGTTTTGAATTGTTCTGTGTCAATTTCTCACAAACAATGGTTTTGGTGACAGCTGATTTGAACTGCGATTTGCTTCTGTTGTGGTTTGCGTCATTTGTTTTTTTTTTATAAGCTTTACGCATAATTTAGTTGTAGTTTATTGCACCACATGCTTACTGCAACATCAAGAACTAAAAAATTCATAACTCCTGCATCCCTTTCCTTAGGGAATGTTTGGTTTGGACTTTTGGGGAGGGGGGGGGGTGGAAGGGAGGACAAATTTTTTATTTTTAAATTAAGAGATGTGTGATGTTTGTAAAGATGAACAAAAGATTTGGATATTAAGGTTGTGCTAATCTATCATCGTGTTTCTTTCATTTATAAAGGTATCACGGTAGAAAATATTTAGTAGAAATGATAAAATTGTCATGTCTTCCCTTTCCTTATAAACTCAACTCCCGAACATGCACTAGACCTGAAATTTTTAGAATTTGATTCTCAATTTGTAGTTTATTTTTGCTTAATATTTAAGTCAAATTGCTAGAAAAATTAGAATTAGTTCTGCAAAAAATTCAAATCCTATCGTAATTGGTTGGATTTGAGAGTTCGGAATTCATTGAATCTTAGGAAGAATGTTATATGCTGCCATCGTATTATGTTTAACTTTACTAAAAATGTGAACCTTGCCGATATCTCTTGCTATGGCCTCCAGTGTCACTCACTCGCCCATGAACAGAGATTTTGGTATGTCCACTTGCCGAAGTGTAGTTGTGTCCTCTGCTACTGTCCGTAGTTGTACTTGTGGAAAGCTTATTCAATGTTGAAGTAGGGATCTTTCCTAATTGTTAGATGTTTCTTAGTCATATTGAACTCAAAAGTTTAGAACATTACTGAAGTTACTGTTAACACAATATATTGTTGTGCTGAATTTCATATGATGAAAACTTTTGTTTGTTTTCGTTATGGTTTGATATTTTGATTCTGGGCTTGCCTGATTTGCTTAACCCATTAGCAGACAGTAGATATTCTTCCTGTTAGTTACTTCTGTTATGAACACATAATTCTTAAGATCTATTTCAGTTTGTTTAAGCATGCCAGTGTACCTATTTTTTATGGTTATGTTTCACTTTTGGGTTTTGTGTTGTTTCCATTTTATCTCTTTCTGGTTATGAGGTCTATGCGTCTTTTCCATCTGAACAATAGGTCAAGTCAATTCAAAACTGAAGTTATATAAAAAGTATAGACAGGAGACTACAATCGATAGTCACCACTCCCCTTTTGTTTATTGAGTTTACCTTGTTTAGTGTTGTATATTCAGATTTGGTAAGTCAATATTTTGATAAAGATTCGGTCTGGAATAATATTTTTTCAACTTCTGACTGCATAATGTTGTATCATCCCACAAACACAAAATAACTTGGAAGTAAAAGTCCAAATGTTCTGTATTCCTGTTTGTTATTTTGATCTCTTTTGCTCATCTGGATGCCAAATCTTTGAGGACCAGTCTTTGTTTTATGACTTGGCTTTTTCATTCAATATTTCCTATTAAAAGTTAGCTGCCAAGTTGTTATTTCATCATATGATAATAGATACATTAAATTCCTAGAAAGCAATGCTTTTCTGTAACTGAAAATTTTGTACCATTTACTGTATTTGAAGTATCCACCTTGCCTCTCTAGAAAACTGCATTGTAATTTATCACTATATTTAGGATTATAGTGCAACTTCTCAAATGATGTCAAAAACTAGAATTCATTTATAAGTCTATAATTAATTAAACTGAATCTTGCTAGGAATTAGTTCAAAACTGGCCTAATTATACAATGATATAGAATGAATTAAAGTCAACTCCGAGCACTTATTCCCACGACTCCTATTTAACATCTACCTCTCAGCTCATTGTATATATTCTGTATGAAACTGATAATTTGTTTTCTGCCTCATCATGCAAACAGATAGCATTTCGTCAAAATCAAAAAGTGGACTACAATGGCAAGTAGTGTTGGCTCTTCACCTCTACTATTACCAGGTACCACAATTTTACACATCTTGACAGTGCTCAGTTCTAGTAACATAAAGCCATGATTTTAGTGTCTTAGAAGTTGCTTAAGTCATGGAATAAGTTATTGTTCTTTTTTGAATGCAGTTGGCATTAAAAGTCAGCCTGAAGCTGATGTTAAGCGTACTGGACCAAACATTGTTGGGATGAAACCCTTACCATATAACACCAGAAAAGGAGAACTTAAGACTTCTACATTGCAAAGTTCATCATATACCAGACGTTCTGCTGCTTTGGTTAGTTATTATTATTCTCTTTCTCTTTTGGTTCTTGTTATTTGTTTGTTATATCCATGCTATATCTTAATGTAGTTATAAAGAGGATGGAATGCTTTGTATTGTTTGCAATGCAGAATTAGCCGTAACTGAAAAGTATGTGAAGTTTGGATAGAACACTGGTAATCTATAAATATTATCTACCAGCAATAGGAGTTCGGCTCCTTACATGAGAGGAAACCCTCTTGAAAATACAGGAGAAAAGTTGGAAAATAGTTGAGAAAATAAGAAAAGATACCCAGAAACTGCAATGAGCTGTCATCTACCAAGGCAAATGACCTCCAGTCTTGCCCAAAATTCTCTTGTACTAGTACCTTCCCACAACCGATGAAACCATTCGTATAGAGAGCTCTCTCTATCCTATCACGTCAGGATTCTTTCCATTCGAATGCTGCCAGCTCTCTTTCTCTTTTATGATTCTATCTTCTAATCAAATCCCCTACTTCCTTATTCTCATTTGTTGAAATTGCCCCAGTACATTTTTCCCATCTTTCTATCTTGTCACACACATGCAAACCCTCATTGAGCTTATTACTCTTCAGTCCACTATTATTCCTGCATCCCCTTGTAGAATCATATTGTCTGCCTGCCCCCTTCTTTGTCTCCTTCCCACTACCCTATTTATATATTATAATTTGGTCATTTCTTTAACTGATGTGGGATCACCAAAAGTTTCTATCTTCCGACCAACAAATATCAAACCTCTTTGAGCTTATTACTTCTGAGTTCACTATCCTTCTCATATCCTGATACAAATACAAATGACAAAAAAATAAAGAAATATGACAGAAGAAACACCTGTAATCCTTCTAGAGCCAAGCTCCTCATGCAAAGATAATTCTTTGGTGCCCACTAATATAAACTTCCCTAAAACCTGATTCTACCTACTCAACCTCACTCTCATATTCCTTGTCCCACATGTATTTCCCCTCATTCAGTATCTGTCTCAATACTCGTGCTCCATCAAGGCTGTGTAGTCTGAAAATTCTGGAAACTGATTTTGAATCTCCCAATCATCTTCCCATGTGGCCTCTTCAATTCCCCAACTGAAGTGTTTTTTTTCCTTGCTTCCTAACATCTAGCCAGAACCTTCCATGGGTACTCCAACTTGAGAGATATGACAAACTGGATGAACTTTACGGGTAGCTGGCAACTTAGCTTATATGCTACAATAAAATTCTCTCTATCACTTGATAGGGGCCATAAAATCGGGCAGCAAGCATAGGATTGATCCTCCTGATCACACTTTGCTGCTTATGCAGTTGTAGCTTTAGTAACACCTAATCGCCTTCAAAATTCTGATCCCTCCTCCTTTTATTGACTGATCTCTTCATATGATCCTGGGCATGCTGTAGATGAAATTAAGTTGTGTAAAAGCTTCATCTCTGTCAATTAATTCTATTGCAACCGAGTCCACCCTTATTTCCACCTTATTTCCCCCTACAAATATTGGATAGTGGTTGATGTCTTTCTACCATTGACAACCCCAAAAGGGTTGTGCCGGTAGTTACATGATAAGTAGTATTATATTATACCACCATTCAGCCTAATGAGTCCATGTTATCCACTTTTTTTGCTGTTCAGAAATAAACATCTCTGTCAATTAATTCTATTGCAACCGAGTCCACCCTTATTTCCCCCTACAAATATTGGATAGTGGTTGATGTCTTTCTACCATTGACAACCCCAAAAGGGTTGTGCTGGTAGTTACATGATAAGTAGTATTATACCACCATTCAGCCTAATGAGTCCATGTTATACACTTTTTTTGCTGTTCAGAAATAAAGCATCTCAAATACATTTCCAAAGAATGGTTTAGTACCTTGCTTTGGTCATTAGTTTCTGGATGATAAGAAGTCATCCTGTGATTAGTTCCTTGAAATTTAAATAAGGATTTCCGGAAATTACTAACAGAAACAGGATCTTGATCATTAACTATGTGTTTTGGTATTCCATGCAAGTGAACCACCTCCACAGTGAAAACTTCAACCACTCCTTTTGCTCTATAAGGATGTTTAAGCATGATGAAATGGCCATATTTTGAAAGTTGATCCAGTACAACCATGATAGCTTGATATCCCCTTTACTTAGGAAGACCTATGACAGCATCCGTAGCCACAACCTCCCAAATTTGTGCTGGAATGTCTCGAGGCTGCAAGAATCCTGCTGGTGATCTTACCATAAAATTTTGTTTTGGCATACATCACAAGACTTCACCCACTTTTGAATGTTTCGTTTTCATCCTTACCCAATATACATTTTCTGCCAACCTCCTATAAGTTCTGTAGAATCCAGAATGACATCTGTTGGAGAACTATGGAATTCTTGGAGAAGTTTGGGAATCCAAACAGAAGTAGAGTTATGGTCAACTCAAGTATTTGTTTTTGTTTTGAACCCCATAAACTAAACAAAGAATTGTGATTTCCATTGAAATGTGGGCTTCCTTTGAGCTGCATTATCTGTCTCCCTAGTTCGAAACTTAATCTCTTTCCTTTGCTATATAACTACCCCTAATGTCTCTAGCCATGACATTTCTAATATCAAGTCCATATTCCCTTAGTCAAATACATAGGGATCAATACAAATATTTAAACTCCTCAATTCCAGCATGACCTTTGGGACATTTCTATGTGCCCCTCTCTTATGTCCATCACCAAGTTGGATTCCTAAAGATCGGGTTTCATTGACTTCTAGCCCCCAACCTTGACCAACCTCATGAAGTTATATGTAGCACCACTGTCCACCATAACTATTATAGGTGCCCCATTGATTTTACCATCCAATTTCGTGGTTTTTGGATGAGACAGATCTCCAACGCTACATTCCAACTCTTCTTTCCCGTCATGTTTTGCTTCCAAAACCATAATATTTCTATCTGATCATGGAGAATCCTCTTCATCAACTACCTTTAATTTCAGCGGTTGATCAAGACATTGATGCATAGATTGGAAAACTCCTCCACACTTAAAACATAACCCTTCTTGTTCCTATCCATTAACTTTTGATAACTCAAATGTCGAATACCCATACATATCCCTTCTTTCCCCTCATTACCTCCATTCTTTTGCATACTATTATCTCCTTTATCTACTGTCAGTTCTTTCTCTCTATTAAAACCTCCTGTCTCCCCTTTGACCATACTTATCAATAGCACCAATCAATGACCAACTTCGTTAACTCCCCACATTCCAGCCATATCATGTCTTCACAATCTCCCCCTTGACCATACTTATCATCAGCACCAATCAATGACCAACTTTGTTAACTCCCCGCATTCCAGCCATATCATGTCTTCACAATAGTTCAAAAAGAAGAATTTCTTCTTGCATTTACCATTAAATCAACTTCAACTGCACGGGCAATTTGCATCATTCAAATAATGTCCAATGGATTATGTATTTGTACCTTTTGATGAATACTTTCGTGAAGTCCATGCATAAAATAAGCCATGAGTTGCTCATCAGGTATTTGAGTTATCCATTCTGCAATTCAGAAAGAATTTTGAAGGGATTTTGTACTTTCAAACCACCAAATCGCACCTACAAAGCTGCCTTTAAGTTTTCCCATGTTGGAGGAGTCTTGATTTTTCGCTATAATTCGAACCAATGCACTGCTGTACCCTCCGCACCTTCACAATCTGATATTTTCTCTAGTTGCACCTCTTGAATTTCAAAGATTGTTTCTGTCCTAGATATCCTACAGGCAGGATCCCCTCCTCCCAAAAAAACAGAGTAGTTCAACCTGCTTCACAGCAAAAACACAAATTCTCAACCACCTCACTTTATATCCCCTTCATTCCACTACAATGCGGGGGTTGGTCTATCTCCTTTACCTACTCCACTAGACGATGCAATATTGACATGTGAATGATCTGTCCCTTTTGATATATGAGTCTCCATCTTTGTTTGGAAACCACTTGGGACATCCTCTTGCATCTGCTCTTGCACCTTTTGTGCACTTTTGGAAATAGGCTTCACAAACTGCTTCCGAAGAAGAGACACAAGCGTCCATGAATGACAAAACTGATTCCTTTCACACTTTGGCATACAACTACAAATGAGCAAATCTGACAGGTCGGACCATTGCTACGAATCCTAATGACAAAATGTCAAACGAAAATAAAGAAATATTACAACCCTTATAATCCCAAAGCCAAGCTTCTCACACAGACATAATTCTTCGGTGCCTACTAATAGAAACTTCCCTAAAAACTGATTCTCCCCACTGACCTCCTTCTCATATTCTTTATTATACCATTTATTTCCCCTCATTCAGTAACTATTTCAGTAGTCAGCACCCTGATATTTTTCTTTTCCTCTCTAGCCCCTCCCTTGCACACGCCAAACTTTGGGCCCAATTGTATTTTCCTTTGAGTCCTTTCTGACTGGGTATCCTGTCACATCCATACTAGAATGAAATCGTGTGTCCCCATCTATGTTTCCTTTCCTGTAATTCAAACTAACATCAAAGCAAAAGAAACAAATTGTTAATTAAGAGAGAGAACTAAAATTGTCTATTAAGAGAGAATTTAAAGATTTGTTTTAGTTATGTGTTTTTATTCTACTGAAGGGATAAGGAAATGGATAGGCATAGGGTAACAAGTGATTTCAGTCCTCCCCTACAGTTGTTGGGTAACGGTTTATTAGGTTCAGTTATTCTTAGTGTTTTGTGTTTATCAATGTTCTGGTCGTTGAACTGGATTAGTTGTGGTAGAACTGGTAGTAATTGTTTTTAGAGAACTTGTAGTAATTACATATACATTTTTAATATTATATAATATCTCTAGCAGTAAAATAAAATAATGAGAAATGCTGATTTAGAAGATTGTAAATTAATATAAATGACTAGATTATATGTTTTATAAAATAAAAATTAGTAATAATTCACTAAATAATCTATACTTATGTTAAATTTTTAAGTATGCGTTTTATATCTATCTTAAAAATATTTTAATTTAAATTAAGATAGAAAATTGAGAAACTAAAATTTATGGGCTGTTTGCACCATACAAACCAGTTTTGGGTTATCTTGAGATGCTCTGTTTTATTTTTATGCCAATGGGCCAGTCATAGGATTGGTTCCCACTTGAACTTGCCAGTCTGGTAAGGTTTTCAAAAATGGTGTTGATTTATTCATACATGTTAATAATTTATCTTTTATGGTATACTTTGATCGGGAAATCTAAGTGAGTAATTTAATTTATGTGGGAATATGAATTTTTGGTCTTTAAATATTTTGCTTTGATATATAATGATTTTAAAATTCCAAATTAAGAAATTTAAAATTCTTGGTACTCAGTCATTCTCTCTATCACTTTCTTCTTTCTCCTCTCTATCAGAAGTGATGTAAAACTCAACAATATATTTGTACTTTTGAATTATTAAATATTTAAATTAATTTTGAAATCGTTAAATATTGTCAAGTATTTAAAAAGGTTAGTTTTACTTATGATTAAGTTTAATGTTGAAATTTTAATTTTTAAATATGTATTTTAAAAAAAATACGTACAGTGAAAAATAAATTGTCTTGGACAAACTAATAATTTGAGATTTTAAAAAAATTCAATTGATTCATCCAAACAAAATATTTAGAAAATAAAGGAAACTTAAGCCAAAGAAAGCAAATTATTTCAAATAATTTGATATCTTAAATTTGTCATTCACACACAATCTCTATGTTTGAGATTTATATGACAGAAGTAGATTTTTTTGTTATTATTTTTGTCGCTAGTTTCAAGTCCCAGTCTTGAAACTTGTTATGAAGTCTTGATGCTGGGCTTAAATCTTTAATGATTCTGATTGTTTGTTGTGAACAGAATACTAAATGTGCTGCTGCAGCTGCAAGTGCATCCCAAACCCTAACACGCAATGCTCGGTCGATGACTATAACTCCTGGTAATAACCTCTCAATGTGTTGTTAGCCACTACCACTTGTATGCTAATCACCGAGTGCATATTTATTTGATTATATGCATAATTTTCATTTTCCTTTTCTTCCCATGCACATCCATCTGTGTAATTTCACATAACTAAAACAACGTGGAACTGTTAGGTTATTTTAGGAGTGAAGGTGAGAACTGAGATAATTTAATAATTACGGCATATATTTTCAAAATTTTTCTTCGTGAAGAAAGTTGTCCTATAAAGTGCGTAGTTGATGGTTTTCTTGAATTATTTTCATTGTAATTATAAAAGAGAAAGTGAGAGGCACAATATACTTATCTTCTTGAATCAGTGAAGATAAACTGGTTAAACCATTTGGTCAGGAGGTAAAGGTAGCTTTCGTTCCAAGTACATATTGTACAAGGAGCAAAAGGCTAAAATGGATGATTATAACAAAATAGTAAATTACCGAGTGTCTAAAGGATTTAGAAGGCGTAAAAAGGTTATTCTTTTGAAGCTTCAAAGCTGTCTTCTTTGCTGAAAGGTAAAGGAAGAGAGATGTTATGTATGTTCTTGTTTATTTATTCCCTGTTGTGGAGGGGTCTTCCGATGGACTTTTGGTGCTGTTGTGCTGATCCTTTTCTGTTTTTCTTCTGATGTGTTTGTTTTGAAGGTACCTTAAAACTTACAATCTGATATTTTACCCTTGTATAATATATTTTTCTATATCCTAAAATGTTATATAGATGCCAGTATACCCTTTGGCATAAATAATGTGTTACCCTTATGTTATCTTTCTATATAAGTATAAAATGCTAATTCATTATCTGAAATGACAGACAAAGTGAAGTCACCTAAACTTGATAACAATGGTCCTGGTTTGCCACCTCGAGACGACGATGGAAATGGTGGTAACGGAGGAGGTGGAGGTAAGTTTTCAGGTGGTCTCCCCCTTTTGGGTATTCTTGGTGTGCTAGATATTCTAAAAGACATTGAGAAACAATGGCAAAGCAAACACAAGAGATGATTGAAAATCGGAATTGATATGGTTACAAATCTGATGAAACTCCTACTATATGAGCAGAAGTCTACAGAGATAGTTGATGCAGAGATTCATTTTGAAGTATACAAGCAACTTGGAATACTTCAAATGCTTATAGAAATTAATCACTGATGAGTATCTTGATGATTTTTTGTTCATGAAGGTTCATAAAGAAAGAACGACTACAAGTAGAATTTAGACTCAATATTTCAAATTACTCCGAAACAGTATTCAGATTGTACCTGTGTGGATAATTTCAATGCAGATGTCACTACACACACTATATATCCCTATCCGAACCTATTATTTAGATTCAGTGAACTTTAGTATAGATTTTATTATACGCATGCTTTACAGAATAATTAAATTATATTTTAAACTTGCGTGATGCATAGGTTTGTTTAAATTATGCAGTTTTTTATTTATATTTTACACCTTTTTCAAAACTGTGTACAAAAATGAAATTATCAATTTTAAAACTATTCATATTGAAATTCAAAAAATAATTATATTTTTAATTGAATGAATGTTTTTAAATGTTTATTGAATTTATTAATAAAAAATTAATTTATTTTTAATTCAATAAAATTTAAAAACAATTTATTAGATATTTAATAAAAGTTATATATTAGAGATTTGAAACATTTTTTAACTATAAACTAGTGGTGATATAATACTTTATGAAAATTAATATATAATTCTTGAAAAGAAATATGTTTGTATATATATCTTTTTAATTTTTTTAAATTTAATTACCACAAGTACTATTATATGTAAATATTTTTTAATGTTGTTGAATACATGTTACTCTTTATTCTTTATTTTAAGGACAACTTACTAATATTAATAATAATAACTGCAGCACTATTATGTATTTTACTATTGTAATGGTTTGTAATATTAATGTTTTATAATTTAATATTTTGAGAGAGCTTTATTATTATTATTTCAAGAAGAAGAATTTTATGTGTATATATAAAAAAATTGATAGTTTTACTTGCAAGAAATTCTGTGAGGAGTGGTTTTTTCTCTTAATGTTAAATGCTAAAGTCAACTGCATCAACTGTATATAGCAGTAGGATGGATGCTTGTTTCATCATCTTTCCTGCCATTTTCATTCTCCTTCAAATAATTAACTTTGGAAATTTTTTTTGTTATATTTTTATCTTTATAGAATAATGAATGTACCTGATATCCACATCCGTATTTGCCCATTTACTCTCATTTACTCTCATTTACTCTTATGAATTAAAAGTAAAAATATGATACTATTAAAGATTTCATATATTTTTTAATATTTAATATTAAAAAAATTATAAATATCAAATATTTTCTTCATTTCAAAATATAAGAAGTACTTGAAAAATTTTCATAGTCTAAAAAAAGTAATTAATTTATTTAAATTCTTATAAATATTTTATTTTTATCTTTATTAATTACTATTAAATAAAGTAATTAAAATTTTATTAAATTTTTTTATAAAAAAATAAATTTTTTTAATGAAATTGTAAATAGATTGAGATTGAAATTTTAATAATTTTGAACTTATTTCAGAATTGTTTTTAAATAATTTAAAATCAAAATTATTAATTATTTTAACTAAAAATTTCAATCAAAATTTTTAACTTTTATCAAATAACAAATGATTATACTTAAATTATATTTTAAAATTTAAATAAAAAATGTATAATTTTCACTAAATTACAAATGACTATATTAAAAAAAGAATATTATTTAAAAAAAATTAATTTTTAAAAGTTAAATTAATAAAAAAAAATATGATATTAGTATATAAGAGTGAAAGATAAATAGTCATATTAATAAAAGAGTATTAATTCTTAGTTAATGATCTTTAACTTCTCTTTCTATTTTTTAATGTTATCACAAATAATTATGTGATTAATAGGAATATATAAGAAAAAAAAATTATTAGAATTCTAAAATGCCTTATATTATGAAACAGATTTTCTTTCAAAAGTATGTTTTATAATTTGAAACGGATAGAGTAATAATTAGATAAAGAATAAATAATTATAAGAGAAGAAAAAATATAGATTAGGAATCATTTGACTTAAAATTTTATATATTTTAAAATATAATGCATCATTTCAATGAAACTTAGAGATTTGAATAAAGTTAATGAACATCGAATGAGTTGAACCATAAAAATGATAATAAATTTTTTTGTAACAAAATAAAAATTTATCAAATGAAATGAAACTAATAAAAATAAGAAAAGAGAAGGTAAGTTTTTTATGTTCCTAAAACAATTAAGAGTTTACATGATTGATTAAAATTTAGTAACAGAAATTTTCATGTGAGAAAAGTAAAAATATTAAGAATGGAAATAATCAATGTGTGTCCAAAAAAATATTTGATTAAGCAAACATTATTTGATTAAGTGAAATTAAGGTTTCTATTTCTTGCATTACATCATTCTAACAAAATTGTACAAAAGGAAAAATGTATAATCAAGTTTGTAACAAAAGTAATTTATAGCAAAAAGAAAATAAATGTTATGAAACTAAAAACCAAAGATAACATTTAATATAAGTTTTTTAGGTTATCTAACAAACAATGAGTGTTTTAATATTTTAAAACAGAGATGTGTACAAGGATGATGATAATTATAGGAATTGGGACAAAGCAAATATATATATATATACATTCTCGTCGCCATATCCAATTTAAAAAGTTTGGTATCAATGATACTCATATCCGTACTCACATATGGTCAATGAAGGGATTATTCGTTAAAATCAAGATGAGTTCGAAGTGGAAACAAGTTTACTTATTATCCCTAATCAAGTGATCAAGTGATTAAGATATAATTCTAAGTGTGAAAACAAATTAAACCTAATATTCTTTTATAATAAGAAAAAGTTTATTTTGCTAAGAACGATAACTAAAACTATTTGATGATTACTTGTCAAAATTGAATATGGCTGTCTATTAATCATTAACTTAAATGGGTTAACTATTGAATTAAGAACTAAAAGTTAGTACTTAAGTATTTATTTACTTTTCATCATATAACCTTATTAGTGAAGAAAGTTCAATAGCCTATAAAATACACACTAGGTACTTACTCAATATTTATTTACTATTATTATAACTTAAACTCTTACTTGAATTTTTGGAAGTAAACTTCCCTTCAATCTTTGATAACTCTCTAAAAGTCTATAAAGCTTGACAATGAGACTTTATTTCTCTTATATCTTGTCTAAAGCAATATTCCTCTTGTTAAGATCAAAGCAATGAGAAATTAAGAGACAAAAAAAAATGACACAAGAATTTAACATGGCTTGGCACACAAATGTATACCTACATTCTTGACACCTATCATTCAATTTTTGACAATGATACAATTCCTAATGAGCTACAAGAGGGTAGAATGATACGACTACAAGCCTCTTATTACACGATGTACAATGATAAGCTTATCAGGAGGGGAATCTCTTCCTCCTTGCTCAAATATTTGGACAATGATCAAGCCAACTATGTCGTAGACAACTTCTACCGAAGCATATGTGAAATTCACTCGAATGCATGAAACTTAACCTCTTGAGTACTCTGAGTCGAATGCCACTAGCCAACATTTTGAAAGAATACACAATTTTTCATTGAGACATGCTAAAAATGTCTTAAATTTGATCCTGCATACACTTTCTCCTGAAAAGCTTCATGTCATAGCTACCCTCTAGTCCTATACCACGTGAGATGTGGATATCCTTGACCCTTCCCCTTTATCAAAGGGCAAGTCAAATTCCTAATAGTAGTTATTGATTACTTCACCAAGTTGATAAAGGTTGAGTCGTTAACAACAATAATAGCTTAGCAAGCATAGAAATTCTTCTGAAAGAACACTTTTTTTTCGACAAGTCGTTCCCCATTTGGTCATCACCGACAACAATTGTCAATTCATAAATAAAGGTTTTGAGCAGTTCTTACAACAACTCAGAATAAAACACGAAGTATTATCGGTTAAATATCTGCAAAGAATGGTCAAGCAAAAATGACTACAAAAGTCATTCTAAACAAGCTTAAAAAGAAGCTTAAATAAGCAAAGGGTTTATAAGTTGAAGAGATACCAAACATTCTTTAGGGATATCACTATACCCCTCAATCATCTACCAAATTTTTTTTTCTTAACTTACATATGGGTTAGATGCCATGATTTTAGTCGAGCTTGGAGAGGTATCTTGGTGAAGACAATTATTTAATGAAAGCAACAACAATGATAGTTTAGGGTAAATCTTGATTTAATCCACAAAATTATAAAGGAGACAAAAATAAGAGAAGAAGCCTCCCAAAATAGAGTAGTTCAACATTGCAATACAACAAGGCTTTCCATAAAGGTGACCAACTAAGGAGAAAAATTGGTAAAACCCAACGAGAAATAACCAAAGAAAAGTTGACACCAAATTGGGATGGTTCATACCGAATTGTTGATTCCTTCAAAATGGTACAAGCTCAAAGATTTCATTGAAAAACTCATTCCAAGAACTTGGATAACAACACGTTTAAGTTAAGTTGTTATTCCTTTGTTATGGAATAATGTACTTTTTTTCCTTGATTAGGTTTTTATCCTTAATGAGACTTTTTCCTAGAAAGTTTTTAATGAGTCACATTCTCAAAAAAAAATTGATGTAATTCTTAAAAGGATGATAGGATCTTGATCAACTCAAGGGATGTTAAAGAAGACAAACTCCATGAAAGAACAAGAATACAATGGCAAAAACATGTTTCATAGGATTTATCAATCAACATTCAACAAAATGAAAAGAAAAGCAATAACCAATTTCAAAAGGAAATAGAAAATGGATTAAGGAAAGAAATGTAGAAATGTCACCTTTGGAATGATTCCCAAAGGATAAGTGCAAGGAGGATTCTCCACTTAAAAAATCTTTTCAAAATAAGAATCAAAGTAAGAGAAGAACACTTTCAAGACTCTTAAAAAATATCTCACAAAAGTAAATTTCATGTAATCATTCGAAAGTTATTGTACATCCTCTCTTATGAAAGTCATCCTTATGTCCTCAACAACTCTTTTGTCAAAGGTGACAATTAAATAATACTCCAAAAAGCCATAAGTGGCTTGACGCAAAGAATACTTGTGTTTTTTTTGTCTCAACAGAAGATAAATGAGATAACCTAGAGTGACTATGTGTGTTTATTGTAAGTCAGAAGTGTCATAAAGAATATTGCTAATCATTATTTGATTAGTGGAACTCTTTTACGACTTGTAAAGGAGAATTAGGTGTTGATTTAATTCAAGGAAGACTACAGATTTATTTAGAAGATTTGTTGAAGAATTAAATTCAAAATGAATCTTGAAGATTGGTGTTTTGATGATGACGATACAGAGAATATTGCAACATTAAAGACTTGATTTTATCTTAAAAAGTAAGGTTCCATCATAAAGATCAAAGGCAAAATCAAACATTCAATCATGGAGATATAAAGTAATCAAGAATGAAGATCTTGAAGATTTGCTCAACCTCTAAAGGATCATGTTTAGAAGTTTCAGTTTTGGGTGTTGGATAAAAAGAGTAAGTCATACTTTCCCCCCAAGACCATTTCAATCTTGAGAGCAAGTCATATTTTCGCAAAAAGTATTTTCTACGCTTTTAATTGATTAAAAATCAAATAGAATCGATTATATAACTTAAAATCTGAATTAATCTAGTTTAACGAATAAAATAATCGATTAAGTGTTTTGATAATCGATTATATCTTTTCTGACTTTATATATAATCGATTATTTCCTAATTTAATCGATTATATCAGGAAAAATATGTTTTCCAGATTTGTTCTGAAATAATCGATTATGGCTTTTATACAATCGATTAAATATGACGTTTTTGCGAATTAAATGTTGAATCAACCTAAGAATGGAAACGTTAAGCTAATTTCGAATTATAAAATTAATGGCAAGGTCTTAGGTTTACACACAACAGATCAAACACAAAAATTACAGTGTGTTGCGCTCAAATATTTTTAAAGCCGCTTTCTTGCTCTCTTAAGGTTGATCTTAGTTCTTGGAAGTGGTAATTGTATTGTGCTTAAGCTTTCATATCTATCATACATAAGGTGAATTCTTTCTTGGTTATTGATTGTTGTAATTCATCCCTTGGATCAGTTCTAAAGGGAGGTGTTTGTTCATCTCTTGTCTGTCAAGAGAGGTGGGGTCATCCTTAGTATGTCTATGGAGGTGTTTTCATCCTTAATGTGTCTAAGGAGGTGTGTTCATCCTTAGTGTGTTTAAGGAGGTGTTTCTGTTTATCTTTATTTGTTTTTACATGTTGTTACTCGATTGATGTTTGTAATTGCATTTAAAGATAGTGGGGTATATCATCACATGTTGTGGTGATTGGGCATTGGATGTAGGATTGGCTAAATCAGAACCAGTATAAATCTTTGTGTTCATTCTCTCTTTTCCTCTCTCTTTATTTTATTATATTCGGATCATATTAACAATTGTTATCCCAACTGCTTTTATCAAAGATTAAGGAAAATTCGAATCTTGAAATTGGAATTGAGATTAAGTTTTGGAAAAATATTTTAAATCAGAAAACGCTTTTGAAAACCCAATTCACCCCCCCTCTTGGATTTTGCATTGTCATTATTGCTAACACTAGGTGTAGCTCAATATTACAGTGAACAAGTATAAAATTGTAGTGTTTCTTTGTTTCATCTATTACACTTTTGTTAGCTTGGGCTATCATTCACAAGATGTTTCAAAAAATCTTTTCAAAAACCTTTCTCGACCAACAGATGATCACCCCAGACATTTGTTGTTAAACATCTCACAAATATTCAAATCGTTTCTAAGCTCTATTAAACCCCCTTTCTATAACTGACTTATATTCTTTTCACCTTTTATCTCCATCATTAGATAAAGAACATATAAGTTTTATTTTATACAAAGTCACTTCTAGCTTTCACGAGTATTCATAATTGTCGCTCCTAACTACAATAAAAAAAGTTATATGAAATACAAGGAATAACTTTTTACAAGAGAACGTAAAATCAAAGCTCACTTGTGAGATAATTTTATAGCAATGAAGGATTTACAAATAAAGTTCACTCTCATTTATCATCTTATCAGACAGTTTAACACTTAAAGAAGAATTACCTTATGAATTTTATACAATATCACATGAATATATATATATATATATACTTGATTATTTATCTATGAAAAGACTTTTTTCTTTATAAGCCTTTTTTATATCATTTTTGCTAGTTGTCATATTAATCTTTTGTTAGACTTGTCACAACATTGACAATTTTTATTTTGCACTTAACTTTTTGTGTTTAAAGTAATTTTCCTTCTGATAATAATTTTCTTGTGCTAACATTATGATACTAAGCATACAAACACATGGTGGTTTGGCTATTAGGTGTACTAGTATGTTAGAACCAACATAGAGATACATGAGCTAATTTTGTAAGTTATAGATGGTTTGATAAATTCAAAAGAATTTGCTTCCTATGCATTGCAATGCATCTTGATGTAGTCTTCTTGTTTTTATATATTTTGTATATCTTTGAAGTATTAACAATATAGACTATATGGTTTTGTAGTGAAAGTTTGATGACTCTTTGATCGAAGTCGTATCTGGTAAAATAAACAGTTAAAATGTAATACTAGGAAGTGATCCCTATATCATTTCCTAAGGACCATGGTTAAGGCAAATGATCAATGTGTAAATGGGGCAAACAAGGTGCGGGGTTGAACGGGTCTTTTGAATTAAAATAAAATGCAGGATGATTGGTAAAACGTAAATAATTATGAAAAGCACATTGATTCTCTAATTCAATTGCAATTTTCCATATCCTTGGTTACACAGAAAACACACTCTATTCATCTTAATCCTCATTCCAACCCAAATCAATCAACTAAGCAAAGATTAACCCGAGATTTCCTTACATGAATTAAGCAAATGTATACATCATCCAATCTTTAATCATTCACAGAATTAAGCAAACTGCGAAAAAAATATTCATTAAACATTAATGAAAATATAAGCACGAAGATTAGAAGATAGAAAATCAAGAAGAACAAAGAGAAAATGTGAATTAAACCTCAAAGTTCATAGCAATCTACTTAGAAAATCGACCTTTGAAAATTAGCCTTTCATGGAGGTTCAAACGAAAATCAATAGAGAGAAAAATAAAGACAAAACCCAAAAGATGAAAAACGAAAGGCGAAAGACGGAAGCCGAAAGACAAAAACGTGAGCACTTGTGCATGAATGAATTCTGCCTCCTCTCTTTAGGGTTTTGTAACCCTAGGTCAACCCTCTCTCCCAAAATGCCTGGGCCTCATAAAAAATACTATCAGGCCCAAATTACAAAAATAAAAGAAAACAAAATTAAAATCCTAAGTGAAGGCTGATGTAGCAATAATTTCTTTAAGTCTAGGATATTTTCCATGCCCACAATCGCCCCAAAATTATTTTGAAAAATAAAAGTAAACAAAAATTAGATAAATAATTTTGAATTAATAAAAATCTGAATTACTAGCCCAATAAAATTCAATAATAAAATCGTTTTAAACACAAAATAATAATTAAAATAAGTAAAAAAAAGTAAGAAAACGTGGATAAATAATGAGTCATCACTCTTATGTGAGGAGATTGTCTTCTATTCTAATAAAACACTTGGATAAAAACATTTATTTATCAAAATTGAATATTATTGATAACCATCAAAACACTGTAAAAGAATATATCTTATCAAGATTGTACTTGTATAATAGATTGATAAGTTTAGACTTTTAAAAGTAAATTATTTATATCCAATAATTTGTTAACTTCTATACATAACTTTTATCTAATTGTTGATGAAATTGTATATTTATGAAATAAATTCTATCTAGATTCTTTTAAAAGCTTTTGATTTTGATTTTTTAAAATTTAATATGACTAATTTTCTTTAACTTATGAATTAGTCTTCGTTATAGTATTTTTTTATGTAATTTTATGTTCTTCCACATCTTTTATTTTATTTTTTAAAATTGATAAAAAAATTTGAAAAACGATCCCTTCTTTCTAATATTTAAACAGGTAGTACCTGCTTAAAGTCCAAGCAGACAATGTAGTCAAAATCGAGTTATACTTATAATCGTAATACAGTGTAGTCGATGAAATCGTAGAGGAAAATCGAAAAAAACGTAGAATCGAAAATTTTAATGTTTTAATAAATGTAGATAATGAATGAGTTTTAATTTCATTTTAATGGGTTTTAATTTCATTTTAACGGGTTTTAATTTCATTTTAATGGGTTTTAATTTTTTTTATGGGTTTTAATTTCTTTAACATTGAGCACTGTTCCATATTCCACTTATCTAGGATACTTTTTAACTTTTTTAATGGTTTTTAATTGTTTAACATTGAACATTATTCCCACTAATTTAGGAGTTGAACATTTTCTAATTTTTTAATAGTTTTTAATATTTCTTAATGTTTAGTAATATTATTCCCACTAATTTAGGAGTTGAACAATTTTTTTTTTGTTCAAGAGATTATTTTAACATGTAAGTCAGAAGATTGTTTTTATTTTTTTTAAACATTAAACGTTTTTAAATTTTTTAAGCCTAATAAAAATAATTAAAAATTAAAATCTTTCCACTTCTAAAAATAAAAATTAAAACGTTCTTTCTTCTTCTTCTTCATAACTTTACTTTGCACATTCTCTCTTCTCTTCTTAGTTTAGTCCTGTGCAGTGTACAAGACTTGTTATAGTCTAACGGTTCAGTAGAGTACAGTGGAACACAATTTTAGTTTTCGTTTTAATTTGAATGATTTATATTAGATAAACTTAAGTTTGATGATGAAATATTGACAAAATGGTTGATTTTATGAACTTAAGTTTGATGAACTACTGACAATGAGATTGATTTTATTTTAATTATTTATGTTATTTTCATTGATAAGTTGGATGTTATTTTAACAAAAGTTTGTAAAATGTAAAATCTACGATCCGTGTTACGATCCTACGATTTACGATTTTGTGAATCATTCACGATCTTAAATATAATCTCGATTTTAACTACCTTGCAAACAGGTAAAACTCTTGCTTTAAGTTTCCTAAAAAAAGGTCTTCAACAAAATTTAATTAAAATATTATGAGTTACTCTTAATTCTTATTGGTACTAAAAAATTATATTTAATGAGCTAACAACTTTTTTCAATAAATCATAATTTTGTTTAGGAAAAATAGATTGGTTACTAATAGTTAAAGAAACCTCAAAATTCTTTTTTATCTTTATTCTCTTACTAATCAATTTTGATCTCTATCTTCTTTTCTTTCTCCGTGACTTTCTCATCTACTAATTCTATTCCTGGGCTCCTTACTTTCTTCTTGAATATTGTCAGTTTGACAAATTAGTCAATACCCATTAATTTATTCTCATATCTTATGTGTTGTGCATGTGTCTCTTAGTCTATATTTCAAGTGGTAGAAGGAACTAGTTGACATTTCTTCCTTTTCAGTGTGATAGTTTGTCATATCTGATGAAAGGCTAAAAGTAAAAAATTAAAAAAACTTTTTGTATTGTTACTTACTTAATTTGTCTTTTGTAGATACTTCAAAAAAAATTTAATTTTTTTTGTTCTTTTTTGTTTTCTTTTCATGTTCTATTACCAAATTATAATTGTCTTTTCTATTAAAAAATTGTTAATTTATTAATCTTAAATCTAATACCGTGATATTTTTATTGTATAAATAAATTTTATATATATTATTAAGCTTCCACCCCAAATCCTAATAAACTGAGTGATTAATTTTCAAAATAATTTTTTTAAATTGTTTCATTAATGATTAATCTCAAAATAAACTGTACAGGTTTATGAAAAAGTTGAAATTTAGAAATTAAATCTAAGCACTTACTAAAGAAGATAAAGAGACTTGAAATTTCTACGGTCTATAATCGAGTTTATTTTCTTGACAACCAGAATTAGATTGTATTGTTTTAACTCATTTTTTATATGCTTATCTTTAGTAGTTTTTTATATATTATAATTTTTATTTCATATAAAAGTATATAGATATGTCAACTAGAAAATATGAATAAGGTTATTCAAAACTTCAAAAGAATAGAATAATTTAGGCTTTACTTGCATTACAATAAGGAGCTATGGATAAATTTATAAAAATAGATAAGAAAAATAAATTAGATAAACCAATTGACATTCTTAAAAAGATAAACCAACTTATAAAAAGAATAATTTTTTTTTCCAAATACATATATAACTTATAAAATAATGTTAACAATTTTAGTATTAGTTGTTTCAGTTGAAATGAGTTTTTTAAAACTAAAGATAATAAAAACTTATTTAAAAAATCAACAATGTCTCAACAAAAATATTAAACAAATTGATCTTATTATCTATTGAAAATAAAATATTAAATAAAATTAATTATGATAATTTAATAAATAATTTTAAATAAAAAAACTTAAAAAATATATTTTAAATAAAATTATGATACACTTTAATATAAACTATTTTATTAATAAAATAAAAAAATTCTTAAATTTCTTTTACGTCTTCCAAACCTTGAGTCGCTCCTATAAACATATATTCATAATGTTTTGCTAAAAGGAATTTCTTGAAGCACATTCCCACAGCGAAGAGGTTACTCATACGGCCACATACCATCTCTTCCAACCTAGTTGCATACTTACTCTAGAACAAATTTATACTACAACAAAAATAAATAATGTGAAATAATAAAAGAATAAATAATTTAATACATGTGTCACACTAATTATCACGAAAGACATTACAAACGAAGTTATTAATTTAGATAAATTTTAAATAATTTTTTTATAATTGTTTGTATAGATAGATTCATAAAGTGAAAGTTTTATAGTAAATAAATATATTTAAATTTGATTATTTTTATTTCATCTATTCGAATGAATTTCGTGATGGATTAAACAATCAACTACTTTTTCTATTTTTTTATTTAATTTTACAATTATTTATAAATATTTTTTTATTTGTAGATAAAAATAAAATACATATAAAAAAGAATAATTTATTATTAATACTTTAATGTCTTTAATTAAGTTTATTTTATAAGATTTTTATACAATAAAGTATTGAAACTTTTTATTTTAAAATTTAAAATTTTAATTATAGTTTGTATTTAATTTTGTAACAAAATATTAAAATTTTTTATTTCAATGTTTGAAATTTGAATATGACTTATGATTAATTTTAATTTTTATTACTATTTTTTTTACTGTTTGATTGGTGGATTGACCGATATAATCTACTAACTCATGACAAAATTTTAAAAAAATAAAAAATAAACTAAAATGAGTTGATTTATATTTAAAATGATCAAGATAGATTAGCTTACTTGAATCAAGTTGATAATTTTAACAGCTGTAATTTTACATTAATAAAAAGATACATAATTTTTTCGAAACTAAAAATGAATTATTTCGTTATATTAATTAACTAAACATTCCATTCTTTACATAAATACATTTCACTTAAAAGATAAATACAACTTTTTTATCTTAGAAATGAGAATAGTTATCTTAAAACTAAAATAAAAATATAAGAAAAAACATGTAATAAAAAAGATTGAGATAAATTATAAACTTTACAATTTTTTTGTGACGGTGTGCAATGATGATAATGATTCAATGAACCAAAAGAGAAAAAGTAGAGAAAATAAGAAGCCAAGAGAGAGACACGTGGAAGCTGTTCTATAAAGAACAACTATTCTTCTTGCTTCTAATTGTGGACCCTTCGCCTCTTTAATCAATGCCATTTCAAGTTTCTTGCTTCATAACCACGAAACCTTTTCAAACACAAAAAAGGGATAAATTTAAACAAAACCCAACAACAGTGAAACTACTCCAACATGTTGTCATGCTATTGTAATTTAATTTAGTTAGAATGTTGGAATTTCAATTATTTATGGTTTATTATCATAAATAATCATTAATTGTTGTATATTATTACAAATAATCTGATACAATAATACGAGTTAATTAGAAATTATATTTTCTTTATCCATGTTTTATATATAATTGCATGATTTATATTTACTTTGTTTATTTTATATTAAAAATTTTTAATATACTTCCCCTTTTATACATGCATCTAATTTTTTTTAAGTTTAAAAATTGGAAGATGCCATGCACCCTTGACTCTTAATATTTACCATCATATTCAAAGTTGCATTCACATAATTCATGCATATAAATAAAATTTTATATTATTATCAAATTATTTAATGTCTCAGTTATATAGAATAAAATTAATATAATATATACATTTTTAAAATATATTAAAATATAAAAATTATTATATTATTTTATTTTATTTTTTATATAAATAATTATAATAATATAAATTAGTTAGGTAAATGGTGACATTAATATTTAATAAAAAAATTAAAACGGAAAAAAAATATCATAAGTGTGATTAACAAATTTAAAATTCATAATAACTCAAAATAGTCAAATGAAGGTGGATGGAAGATTATGATGTCAATAACATTAGAATCAAAGTTATAACATAAAGATTTGAGCTGTTTTCTTTTAAAATAAAGAGTTATAAGTAAAATAATTCGTATATAATAACATACTTAGACTTCATTAAATTACATTATCATCTTAACTATTTATTAATAAACATTATCAATTATCCATATCATCAACTCTAACATCTTATTGTCGTTTTAAAGATACTACAACTAAGATTATAAATCATAAATCATCATTTTAATAATTTTATAAGAAATCATTAATCTTTCTAAAAGATTTCGTTCCAATTGAATTGAATATAGTGCAAAAAAGATAGCACAAAAAGAATATATCAATTTGAACTATATTTCGTTACAAATTGCTATATAGTATTTGAATTTTTTTAAAGCATTCCATTGAAGCCTCGACCAGATCTCGAGTTTCACTCCAAATTTCAAATACTTCATTGTCATTTTAATGATTCTATGAAAAAAATTATCAATCATAAGATCTCATGATCATCTTGCCGGTTCTATAATAAAAGATCATCAATAGTAAGGTCTCGTGGTTGTTTTAACGAGATAAAAATGTCAGAGATTAAACACACAATGTTAACATTTATGAGTATCTTTATTGTGTAGGAACATTCTTCTAAACGTCCAGAAGCCTAATGTACAAAGGCTATCTCACATCCTTTCAAGCGCACTTAAAAAAGAGAGTTAAAATTCCTCAAGTTTACCAAATTTCTGACACACACAGTTTGTCAATCCTTAGAGCACACCTGTCATGTACGAAAGTTAGCTTTCAGAAAAAGAGAAGTAAAGCTCATTATCTAATGGAGGATAAGTGCAACAAGCTATTAGGAATTGTGTCAAAAGAAGGACATGCATTTATTGCATGAAGAGTGACATTTAATGAACTCTACGTGAAGTCTCTATAGATGATAGAAGATTAAGATTGTGAAATCAACCTAAAGCTAGAAGATGCCAGAACAGACTCCAACAGCTAGTTGCTTTTAAGCACTATATAAGAGTCCTTCTTTAAAGAAGACATTAAGAATACAATCCTAAGCTAAAGTGCAAAAACTCTTTTGTTTTCTCTTCACATCCTTGAAAAACTTTAAAAGAACACTTCGTGTATTTTTAGCAAAATCTAGAAAGAGATCTTAATCTTGTATTCATCTTTAAAATGAAAACATCTCCTAGACTAGCAACCTTGATTGTAAAATCACAACTCTTTTTATACTTGGGTTTGAGACAGGAGTGATTTGTTGAAAGAATACTTGGGTTTGAGCTAGAAGTGGCTTGTTGAAAGAATACTTGGTTGAGTTAGAAGTGACTTATTAAAACAGTATTTGTATCTTTACAATGTGAGCATACTTAGTGAAACTCAATAAGATTGATTAAGAACGGGACCTAATTCAACAAACGATACTAAAAGTTTTCTAAAAAATTTTAAAACATAATTCAACTCTCCCTTCTTATGTTTTACTTGTTTTTTTCTCCTAGGTTATCAATTGTAAGACCTCATGATCATCTTAATGATACTATAGAAAAAGGTTATTAACCATAAGACCTAGGCCATCAACTGTAACACTTATGTCATCAATCGTAAGCCTCATGATCGTCTTAATGATTCTACAATGAAAGATAATCAATCGTAAAAGTTAGGACATCAACCATAAGACCTCATGATCATCTTAACAATTCTGTAAAAAGTTAATTGTAAGATCTAAGTCATTAGCTATAAGACCTCATAATTGTCTTAATAATCCTACAATAAGAAGTCATCAACCATAAGACCTCATGATTGTTTTAATGATCTTACAATAAAGGTCGTAAGACCTTGTTAACAAAATAATCATCTTAACAATCACACAATAATTGTTATCAATTGTAAGACCTTATAATCATCTTAATGATCCTATGATAAAGGCTATAAATTGTATGACCCCGTGATCATCTTAATGATCCTACAATGAAGGTCATCAATTGTAAGACCTCGTGATCTTTTACAAGCACAAGAGAGACAATGACAAATTTAAGATTTTATATTTAATTTTAATTCTTGTAATTTGAATTTAATTTTCTTTTGTGGGTCTTTATTGGACTTTATATTTGTTCTTTTCTAGTTTTGGATCTAATTAGTAAATGGTTCTAGCAGTTTTAGGTCTATTAGTATAAAAAAGCTTGTCATAACTCTTTGTAGGTAGAATTCAAAGTTTAGAAGTGAAACTTTTGCTTTGTGAATTCTTTCTTAATTTTTAAGAAAAACTTTTTAGATTTTATCTTTAAATTTTCGAATATAGAAGGACAAATTCTGATTGAACTTATTAATAAAAAGTAGTTGTGACATCTTCATTTATAATCTCTTTTTACATTTTTTATTTTATCCATTTTTATTTGATAGAAACGTTTCGAAATTATCATAAGTATCCGAAGTTAAGATTTTCATTGTGATAGTCTTAACGATACTAATATAAAGATCGTCAACCATAACAACTCATTGATTTCATTGGTCACACATAAAAACCAGCATCACCAAATGAGTATATTCGGTGCACACAATAGCTTGAAGGTTGAAGGTTAAAGCATCATTACAGGTTGAAGGTTTGCAATTTTGAAGCATAACGTATCCAATTGAATGTGTATAACATTTTCAATTTCAATGGTACGCATGACAAAGCATTATGCTTGAAATAGCAAGTAAAAGTTCAATACGTGCATACGACAAAACATTGTATTTAATTTAAAATAAAATGTGATTTATTTATCTTTGTAAATATAGATATAACTTTTACAATGCAAATTCTTAATAGTTGAAACTCCGTGCAGAAAATAAAAAATACAAATAAGCATAAATGTTGAGGGCAATGTGAAAGTGTATTTTTCAATCTTCTTCATCAACAATTTGACCATCGATAACTACTTTGTAAGGATCCATGGTTGATGTGTCAAAGATAGGTAGAAAGTACTTTCAATTGTTCTATATGCCTCCTGCAAAACCAATAAGTTTTTGTGTCTTTTAAGCTTGAGACTAAAGACCATGTCTATAACCAATAAGCACAATATAACAACCTAGAAAAATGACCTAAAATTGTTACTACAAAATTAAGGAAATACTTGCTTAAAGTACTTTTAAAACCAGTTATTATGTCTGCTTGATGTATAAAAAATAAAAATTATTTACTTTTATAAAATATACTTGTATCCCTATTCAATGTTCTAAATAAAAATCTAAAAATTATGTCAAAGTACTTTTAACAAGAATAACTTTTTTATTTCTTTTAGTTTACTATGTATTATATGAAAACTTAAACATTTTAAACTTGATAAACAAAAATAATGTTAAAACCAAATTTTAAAGTTGATCAAAATTGAAAAATACCTTACCTATCACTACTAAAAATTAATTAAATATAGACTAAGTTAGTAAAAATAATAATTAATTATTATATTTACTAAATTAAAAACTATTTTATAGGTTAAAAATTATTAATATTTAAAATAATTTTTAGTATTAATAAAATAGATAGAAATCATTTTTTGGTGACTATTAATTAAAAATATATATATATATATATATATATATATATATGAATTAGATTTTATACAATAATAACTAAATTAATTTTTAATCAAAATTTAAATTATTTTCAATATTAAGGTTTTAATTACATATTAAATTAATTTTTAAATTAATATTTAATTAAATTAATAATCAATTTCATTATTTTATAGAGGTTAATAATATAATTTTTAAAAGTAATTTTGTTTGGTAGAGTATATATGACCATTCACTTAGATTAAATAGTAATGAATCATACTAACTCATTTAAGAATAATCACCTAATTGCAAATTAAAATTTTAATTTTTTAAAATTTATTATGTATTATATCAAAACTTAAAAGTCTTAAAATTGATAAAAGAATAATATTAAAACAAAAATTTGAAGTTGATCAAAATTGAAAAATGGGCACATTATTAATTCTTTAATTTATTATGTATTAAGTGGAATGTTTATTTTTTTAATCATTTATCTTAATTTTCATATATTATACTTTTCTAAATATATAGAACTTTAAAAAAGATGATTTATTTTTGTCCTAAAAGTAATTGTTTCAATTTTAAATGGAACAAGTCAATATTTTAAAATTTGAATAGTAAGTCAAGTTAGATAACTATTTAAAAGATGGATCAAGATAAACAGGATCCAACCCTATTTTAATTAAACTTTAAAGTAAAAGATAAATAATTATGATTCCATTTTCAAATATACAAAATAATTGTCTCTAAACTTTACTATATAGACTTTAATAACAATTTAATCTTTAAAATGTCAAGTTAATCCTTGAAAAGATATGACTAAATTGTGAAGGGTTTACACTTTGGAGAGTGTAGGACCATTTATCCTATTTTTTTTCCCTCTCTTATCCATAAGGTGCAATCTTGAGACAAACTTTTTTTCCACCGAACTTGAAACAAATTTAATATCCAAAAGATCCAATCTTGTTTGAGATAAACTTAATATCCAAAAGATCCAATCTCGTTTGAGACAAACTTATTATATATTAATAAGCACCACCAACAATGGAAATATCCTCACACAATATCACAGAAAAAAAAAAACAACAAAACACCACCAATTACACGAATTAAGAGTAATGCAGAAACATCTAAGTTTAATAAAAAAAATTATCAGTGATTTCAAAATTTTACTAATATTTAATTTTTCATATATTATAAAAATATAGCTAATTATTTTAATTTAAATTCAAGTGTTCATTGACTTTAGTAGTATCTAAGTGATTTTCCTAATTTCATATCCAATAGACAACATGAAGACACACATAATTTTCCCATTTCACTAACATTGGTAAGAATCATTAATGTGGAATGCAAGTTCTTCTCGTTGATCCAAAAGTAAAATCAAACTTATTTGTACATTAAGAACAAAAAATAAGGCTCCATAAATGTTTATACTCATAATTTCCTCATTTTCCTAAAACATGTTTTGTTTTCACTTTTGGTAAGTACCATTGATGTTGAATGCAAAAAAGTTTCATTCGTCCAAAAGCCTCAAAACATATTTATACATATTAAGAACAATACCTTAGCAAAAAATAAGGACCAAGATATGTTTACTCTCAAGAGTTTCCCCACTCCACTAAAACACTTTTTGTTAACATTTAATCTTAAAAATATATATTTACATCAACGATGAATAAAACATTAATTAGAGTGTAAGTAAATCTTATTATATAACACAATCTTTACTTTTGAAATATCAAACTGAGATTATTCAAAGATCAATTGAAAAAATAGCCAAAAAGGAATTAAACATATATTGGCATTTGAGTTAATTAACGTAAAGAAAACACAAATAACTAACAGGTGGAAGACATGATGATAGTTACATCTCAACATAGTGCACTTGAAGTAACCTGGTGGCGATTCAAACTCTGAACAAACCCAGAAAAAGCTTCACACGGAACCCAGATTGTGATTATTATAGAAGAGAAAGAGAAAGAGAAAGAGAAAGAGAAAGAGAAAGAGAAAGAAAAAAGATGGATAATTTCTAATCAGCACCACCATAAGCCTGAAGAGCCTCCCCAGTCAACCTGCAAATCCTCCACTCGTTCAACACATCAGCACCCATCTCTTCATAAAACCTAATCGCATTCACATTCCAATCCAGCACCACCCACTCCACCCTCCCGTACCCCATCTTCACCGCCTGTTTCGCCACCGCCGACAGCAGCATTCTCCCAAACCCCTTTCTCCTGTAACACTCCCTCACGAACAAGTCCTCCACGTAAAACCCCGGCTTCCCAAGAAAGGTAGAATAGTTCGGAAAAAACAACACAAACCCCACAACCGTAACATCCTCCATGCTCTTGAATGTCTCCCGCTCCGGGTCCTCAAAGGGGGCCCTCAGATTCACGAACTTAGTCAGGGGTTTGAAGAAGGGGTTCGAGTCCACGGTTGAAATAGGGAAGGGGTTCGGAGAAGCTTCTAGAAGGAAGATGGTGAAGGACTGGAAGGGTTGGGCAGTAGGGGAGAAGAGGGTGGCGCAGAGGGACGACTCCGTGGCGGAGAAGAGGTGAGTCAGGCGTTCGAAGACGGCCATCTGATGGATCAGTTTGTGGATGTGGGGAACGTCGAAGGGGGTAGCCAGGCGGATGCGCGTGAAGAGAGGGGTGGTTTCCGGTAACGATGTGGCGGGCTCCGGGGCCGGAGTTGGGGCCGGGGGCGGCGCTGCGGCGGCCATTGGTTGAGGTTCGGTGGAACGACGAAAGAGAGGGTTTTTGGTTTTGTTAACTTTTGTGTGTGAGAGAGAGTTCTGGATATTGATCTGTCATTTGGTTTGACGTTGTATTTGGTTAAATGGGCGAACGAAGAGTAACCATAATAACTTTTAAAATATAAAATATATATTGTTTATAAATTAAAATAAGGTTACATTTAAATTCAAATATAAAATTATAAAGAAATACTATAAATTCGTTTATTTATACTATTATATAAAAAATACATCTATAGTTTCATGATCAGACAATATTACTTTTTGATAAATAAAAATTTATTTATTTATTTAATAAAATAAGTAAATAAATACTTTTTTCATATTTTAAAACAATTAAATATTTTTTAAAATAATCACCATATAATGTTATTTAAACATACTTTGTATCATTCCAAAATTTTGATGGACACTTTAGTCCAACAATTATAAAAGTTTTATATTAATATCTTATTTTATAAATAGTATTAAAACATAAAATCATAATGTATAATAATAAAAGCTAAAACATAGATTATTTTAAATAAAATTCAAATCAAATATACTATCATTTTTAATCCTATGTTAATATATTAATTACCATTTATATTAGAATACGAAATAAATATTTTATTATTTATTTAAGTAAAAAAGTTAAAATATTATTCTATTAAAATTCATTAATTTGCTATAATATGCCTTTTATTTCAAATTTTCTACTCTCTTATTCATAAAAACTTAAAAGTAATATAATAACAGCGAGTAGAAAAATAGTAGAGTGATCTCTTCATATCTATTTTTAGGTTTAGATTCTTACCAATGAAGTTAAATAACGAAAAAACATATTTTAGTATTGATAAATACTTGATTACATGCTTTTGGATTCTAAGTTTACTATTTAATCAATAATATCCTTGAGTGTTAAACTAATAGCTTCAATTTTAATATTGAAATATACTTTAAATTTGAGTAGGTGTGAAATCTCAAAAGTTTTTTTCTATATGGAATTTTTTTAAAAGTATTCTTTAGTTTTAAATTGGAGATGGTATATTTTTTCTATTTTTTTATTTTTAATCTATTTTTTATTTTATTTTATAACTTCTTTTTTTAAGTTCTTAAAAACCAAAAGTTTAACTTATATGTTTTGGTGTTTTCATCATTATTAATGAGTTTTGAATTTTCTATATTTCCTTGTGTTTGACCAAGATCCTTAAACCCTTCTAAGGTTTACATCAATTTCTTGGTTGATATAGCAAATGAATGTTAAATCCACATTTTGTAGTTGCTTAAAGAAATTTAAGATGATATTTAATATGAATTTTTGGATTATTTTAATGGAGAAATATGGGAGACCTTTAGTCCTTTTTGTTGGTACTTTTCCCATATTGTGAAAGGACTTTTTCCATAAAAAAATATCTTATAATTTTTCTCTTTATTGAAATTATTGCTTTTATATCTATTGTCCTTATAATTCTATTAACACTTATTCTTTTACCCAATTCTTAATCAAGAACCTAAAAATACTAATTTTTTCTAAGAAAATCTCATTTCCTTGTGAACAATGGGGGAGCTTTTTAGGCGCAGAGGAAGTTAAGGGTATCTTCAATGAATGCAACTTTTATGAGTTGCTTAAAGAATCTTCAATGGGAGTTGTTTGATAGAATTGTTTATAACTTGAAATTCTAAAATGTGGGTTATATAACTAAACAACTCTTGTTCATAATTACTTAAACAAATAACTATCAAACAATTATAAGCAACATATAAAAAATTACAAACATCTTTCATGAAATGTCGTCAGTTTTAATAATGAATTATTATTACTAATTATAAATCATTTTAACAAGTAATTTCTATGAAAAATGTGGGCCCTACATTACAGTGCTATATCATTATTAAGCCATTCATATTAATTTTACTTCAATAGACAAAATTTTAAATAACTCTGAGCAATTTATTATTTTATATTTTTTATTTATACTTATAATAATAATATTTGTTAAAATAAATAAATTAATTATAATTTGATTAGTATTTTTTTCTTAAAAATTTAAATTTTCTTTTTGTGAAAATTGAATTAAATTTTTTCATATTAATTCATTATTAATTATAAATTAGTTATTTTAATTTATAATACAAAATAATATTTATTATTACAGAAAATGTGATTTCAGTTAAAAATAATAGAATTTCAGTTGAGAATAAAATAATATATTTTATTTAAGCAATTGTTCATCAAACAACTCAAATTTTTTTACTAAAAAAAGAAAGCAACAAGTATTGGAGATGCTCTTAGGCTCTCAAAATTTTTAAGATTTTATAAATATAATAAGAAAAATTAAATTAGCTCCCAATATTTGTAGAATTCAATATATATATACATAATGAGAATTAAATTAGAAATATTTTCAATTAAATTTTTATAACTCATATAATTTAATTTTAATAAATATTAAAATATAAAATTAATTATGGACAAAAATAAAAAAAATGATGAAGTGTTTTAAACAAGAAAATTAATATATTTTTTTATATTCTCTTCCCTCATCTGTTTGTTCAGTTCATTATCTCCATAACAGACAAACCATCTTCTTGCTCATCTATTTTGTTTCATTTTTGAAAAAGAAAAGGTAACTTGTCTCACTTTGACAATGAAATATTAGGACATCTCCAATAGGAGAGTTGCTTGTTAGCTTGAGAAATTTTCTTATTTTTTAAAATATTTTAGTATGAAATTTATTTTAGGAATATAATAAATCGTAATAGTTATGTTTTGTATAACCTAGGTCTCTCTCAATATTTACTCATAGAAGGCATTTTAAAATTTTAATAATTTTTTTTCTTATATAGCTCTATTAATTACACTATTATTTGTATTAATATTAAATAGTAAAAAGAGAAATTAAAGATCAAGAACCAAAAATTAATTCTCTTTTATTAGTCTGACTCTTCATCTTTCACTATTATCTACTAATATCATGTGTTTTTATTAATTTAGTTTTTAAAAATTAATTTTTTTTAAATAATGTTCTTTATTTAAGTATAGTCCTTTGTAATTAATAGGAATTAAACATTTTATTGAAATTTTAAAATAAAATTTGAGTATAATCATTTGTAATTTGGTGAGAATTAAAATTTTTAATTGAAATATTTAGTTAAAACAATTAGTAGTTCTGAATTTAAATGATTTAGAAATGAATCCAAAAATATTAAAATTTCAATCTCAATTAATTTACAGCTTCATTAAAAAATTAATTCATTTATAAAAAAATTTGGTTAAATTTCAATTAATTCATTTAGTAATAATTAATAAGCGTAAAAATGAAAGATTTATAAAAAATTAAAGAAATTACTCCAACTAATTTGTTTAACTTTTTATAAATATTTCATTTTTACCCTTATTAGTTACTATTAAATGAATTAATTAAAATTTAACCAAAAGTCTTTATAAATGAATTAATTTTTTAATGAAGCTGTAAATTAATTGAGATTGAAATTTTAATAGTTTTGGATTCATTTCTAAATCATTTAAATTCAGAACTACTAATTGTCTTTATAAATGAATTAATTTTTTAACAGAATTATAAATTAGATGAGATTAGAATTTCAGTAGTTTTGAATTCATTTCAGAATTATTTCTAAACCATTTAAAATCAGAATTAGTAATAGTTTTAAATAAAATTAATAAAAAAATTTAATTTTAATCAAATTGCAAATGGCTATACTTAAAATTTATTTTAAAATTTCAATCAAAATTTTTAATTCCCACTAAATTACAAATGACTATGTTTAAATTTTATTTTAAAATTTTAATCAAAATTTTTAATTTCCATCAAATTACAAATATAAATATTAATTAAAATTACATTAGTTTCTGTAACTTCAATAAAAAATTAAAAAAGATAATATTAGTAAATGATAATAAAAAATGAAGAGTTAAACTAATAAAAAGAAATTAATTCTTAATTTCTGATATTTAATTTTTTTTCTACTATTTAATATTAATATAAATAACAATGTGAATAATAAGGGTATATAAGAAAAAAAAATTATTCAAATTCTAAATCGCCTTATATTATATTATGAAACAATTTTTTTTTTAAAATTTGCTAAAAAGGAAGTAAGTAATTACTTTCTCCATAATTATTTTTATTGTATGCATTAGAGTGATATATATATATATATATATATAAATTTTAAGTAAATTATTTTAATTCCTTCAATAATATTTTTATCAAGATCTGTCACCCGTGAAAAAAAATCTTGGTCGCCTTAAAGTAACTAAAAGTATAAATTTTGTACTGGAACTTTTGATTTTACAACTATGATATTTGAAAGTTGAATAATGTTTTATGCCTTCAAACATCGACAAGCATAATTTCAATTGAGATATGCTATTTTCTTTTCAACAGTGATTTTATGAATTTGAATGAGATCATATATCCCATAAATTTTGAAGTCTAAAAAATTGAAGTTAAATTTGTATTTAAGACATACGCTAAACATCAAAGAGTTTTTTTCGACTATCCATCAAGATAAATTTCATGAAACTAACATCAATTTGAATTCTTTTTCATCTACAATTTTTTTACCTTTCTTTTACTCATTTAATAAGACTTTACTTTAAAAATATTTTATACTAGCATTATCAGAAAAATAGTTATTTTTAAAATAAAAAATAATTTTATTTATATAATTCAAGCCTTAATTTTTTATACTAATAAAAAACTATAAGGATATCTTTATTATAAAATTTACATTTAAAATTATAAATTTAAGATATAAATCTTATAAAACTTCCTCCAAGCATAACATTATTTAATACCTTAATTCTAAATAAGGTATAAAGTTATAAAAAAATTTAAAATATATTTTTATCTATAGATAAACAAAATATTAATGAAAATGTGAATCTTACCTTATGTTTCCGTATTAAAATAAAAGTTGTAAATAAATTTTAAAAGTGATGTAATTCACTGAAATAAAAATAATAATTTAAAAACTCATTATTAATCTTGCTCAAATATTTTTTTACTATTAAACTTTAATACTATAAGCAACTTGAATTAGTTTCTAAATTTTTCAAACAATTATGGTTTATTGTTTTTACAATAAAGTAAAATTAATTTTAAATTATTTAATATAATTAAGATACTATTTAAATTAATTTCACTCTTAAAGTTTATATTAGAATAGTATAGATGGAAAAAAAATATTTTTATTTCTGTAAGAAACTGAAACTATAACTTGTTCAAATGAGTATCAAACTTCTATCCTGTTCTTATTCTTTACTCTTTGTTGGAATCTTCAAAACCTCTTTCCTGGAAACTTTAGTTGAAGTTGCTTACTACTGAATTTTGTCGGGAATGAAGAAAACGTAATCCATTCGACTTCTAATTGGTGTAGTATCCTAGGCTCACGAGGTTTCTAAAGTTCCATTAAGAAACCAATAAATTCCCTTTCATCTATCAATTTTTAAACATAAATTTCTTTTGCAGAATATTAATGTATTATAAATATAATCAGGGTTGTTCTTTAATTAACTTTAAAATTCCTTTTTAAAAGTATATAATATGTTTAATAACTTTTGATGTGAAACTTAATTTAATTAGAGAATAACAATTAAGAATAGTAACAGAGACATAAATAAATTAATAAGATAATAATGAATAATAATATTGATAATGAAATAAAAATTAGTAATAATAATGAATAATAAAATATTTAAAAATATCATCAATAATAAAAATAAATTCATATAATAATAATAATAATATTAAATGATAATATTAATAATAATTAAAAATAAAATAATAAAAAATATTAATAAAATTAAAATTAATTTATAATAATTAAAAATAATTTATTAATTAAAATTGATTTGTAATTAAATTCAATATAAGAGTCTTTCACAAATTCTTTAATAAAAAAATAATTTTAATTTATTACATCAATTAAATTACTTAATAATTTTATGTGAAAAATAAATAAAATACAAAAAGAGATGGTTAGATTTTGTTTTAAAACATTTTTGTGAAAAAATCAAATATCATCTAACATAAGTGAAGATAATAGACAAACAAATTTGAAAACACACAAAGGTACAAAATCTTCTTTTAGAGGTTAGACTATTTTAAAAATATGCAATGGAAAGGAGATAAAGTTAAGAGACATTTAACACAGGTTTTTATACTGGTTTATCAGGTATCTACAGACTACGTCCAGTTCTCAATCAACATATTGAGTTCCATCAGCAAACTAACACTGCAAGCTACAAGTATTCTTTCAGTTTGTAGCTACTCTTGATTAACTCATACAAGTATTCTTTCCACAAGCCACTTTTGGCTCAATCAAGTATTTTTTCAACAAATCACTCTTGACTCAAACCCAAGTATTTTCTTAACAAGCCAAGATAAAGAAAGGTGTGATTAAAAAAATCACAAGATAGTTAATCTAGAGGATCTACATCTTACAAACAGATACAAGAAAAGATTTTCCTTCTAGATATGCTAAGGAACACTTCAATTGTTCTTCCAAAGCTTTTTAAGACATGAGAAAAGAAAACAACAAAATTTCAGTTCTTGATCTTAAGATGACGTTCTTGTTTTCTTCTTACTTGATCTTTATATAGCATTGAAAAGAAAGTAGTCATTGGAACCCCGTTCTGACATCTTTTAGCTTTAGTTTGGGTTCAAAAGCTTGATCTTCAATCAATCTGCTGAGCCTTCATGTAAAGTGCATTAAATGCAACTCTCATGCATTAAATGTGTGTCCTTCTTTTAGCACTATTTTTGACAACTTGTTGCACTTATCCTCCATTGGACAATGAGCTTTACTTCTCTTTTTGTGAAAATTGACTTCCATATATATGACAAGTGTGTCCCAAGGGTTGACAAATTGCATGTGTCAGGAATTTGATGAACTTGAGCAACTCTAGCTCCTTTTGAGGCTTGCTTGAAGAAATATGATATAGCCTTGTACTTTATGCTCAGAACACACTGAAGAAAGTTCCAACACTTAAAATGATTCGTTAAAGTTAATGTTATATGTACATATCATTTGATTGAAAAGTCGTTTGCTCAGATGACATGGAATCATATCCTCTCATCATATCATCGGTCAGACAATACATACATGATCTGATGAAGGACTTGTTTGTCTGACGATATGCATTGTCTATCATACGCAAATTCCTTTACGTTTTATACTTTATTATTTTTTAGCATTTACTCCAAACTTTAAAGGATGTTGGACTTTTCCCTAACAATCTTTCTCTTTTTGATTTGATGCTTAAAACAATTTAGTCAAAAAGCAAAATTTTTCAAAAGGATTTACCAGATCAAGTTTTCACAAAGAATATAAGCATAAAATATTTTGATAAGTTATCAAACTTCCTTGGGGTGATCTCAAATACTTGTTTTATTCATATAGACTTATATCATAGTGATACAGTTTTATGTTTATGAGAAACACAAATACAAGGTTTTAGATCAAAGAAAAGAATGAAATAATTAAACTTTATAAAACATAGTCTATTTACATGAAGATTTACATAAAAGTAAAATAAACAAACACTAAAAGAAAATAAACTCCCCCTGAATGGATGAACTTCCCCTAAGATGATGTTCTTCTCCCCTTGAAAGCATCTTCTCTTCTCTAAGAGACTCTTCTCTTTTTCTTATTCTCTATTCTCACTTTATATTTTCTCCCCTTTGGATTAAGCATCAACATAAAAAAGAAATCAGTTTAACTGTTGCATGGAATCACCGTTGGGACGCAGATCAAGCAGAAAGTGAGTGTATGCCTTCCACCTAGCAGCTTCTTGAATAGCAACATGTTGTGCATCCAAGACGGCTTTGGCAGCCTCAAGTTCAACCTTCAGATGTTGATTGTCTGACAAGAGACACAATTGCACCTTGGGTGGTGGAGGATAGAAGATAAACTCACACCATGGCAGCAGTATCGTGCAATCGTGATGCGTCCGATACTTGTATAGGAAGGTTCTTCTAGGACTGGAAAAGTCCAACTTAAGACCTTAGAAAAGATAGATCAACATATGGAAAGCGAGGGAGGGGAAGAACAAAGTGAGCAAGAGCCTTTTCACTAGGTGCCAATCTAGACATAAACTCAACAAACTCTCGAATATAAGCAATGCGTTTGAGATCAAAATAGGAGACAAATTTGCATGATGCTTGTCTTGATAGGCTTCAAGATCTAACCTTGTAGCGTGAATAGGAGGATCTCAAGCAAGGCGGCGAGGAAGAAATTCTTCCACAAGGATTTCCTTCCCTTTGTATGAGGTGAAGGGAAACTCTATAAGGGGTGCATATGGGCTCATGCGAAATGTTATATTCGGAGAAAGACAACATTGTGTGGACCCATAACCTATAGCTCTTCTTCCTTAAGAGATCTTCCTCAAAGCTCGAGTGTGTTCATCTCTTTCTCGAGTGAGAATCTGCAACACCATTTTCAAATCAAACACATCCTCTTCCTTAGACTAGACTTCAAAGTCTTCAGCCTCTTCAAGGTTGAAGGGGTCAACAGGGTGTTCAATAAATAGATCCTTAGGGATAAAGAAGCATATCCATTTAGGATAGAAGTGGCAGGAGGGACCAACAAGTATCATTTCAATTAGGCTTACCAGTGTGCCAAACGAGAAATCATCATCTTCACATCCCAACATTCTCCAAACGTTAACATTTTTCAAAAATGACCTTCTAAAGGCATTTAGCACATCATAGTGTTGGAACCATCTATTAAGTGTGTTAGGGGAGGTCAAGCCACATGAAGGGTGTGTTGCAGCGAGAAGAGGGTTATGAGACGAATCATCATTGAAGGAGTAGAGTTGCATTGGCTATGAGGAGGTACCAACATTAGATGAATCACCTTCAGATGGAAGGGTTAAACTCTTAACTCCTTTACATGCCAGTTTCAACAGATCAACCTCTAACATGATAATTCTATATCATCACATGTTAGAGACAAACTTTGATGGTTTATCCAGGAAGAGCCACGAGAAGGGAGGTGGAGGAGGTAGAGAGAACTCAGAATGCACCGTAATCGCATGAGGGACATACACCACCAAGTCTCTAAATAGATTATCTGTTATGGCTTCAACAACAATACTTGCAGATTCATATGTACCCACTGCATCAGCATGAACTACATTTGTCATTACAGCTTCAACAATGAAAATAGGCTAAGCCTTTGTTCAGTCTGTGCCTCACTTGTGCCATGAACTAGCATAGACAAATGCATTCTCTGGTGCAATCTCAGGAATAAAGGAAAATTAAGAAAATTGGTGATTATTAAAATGTAACTACTATAATTAATTTTCATAAAAGTCGTCAAAATATAAGAGAAGACGGAGGAACAATGTTTTTATTTACTAAATCCAATCGTCATTTATGTAGTTGCTCTAGATACTACTAGTACCAATAAAAGTTAAGATACTAAACATTCTACCAAAATTGTTTACCACTCATATTAGAATACATATATTTTCTACTGGATAGTCTAGTAAAGTTACACTATCTAGGAAGCTTGGCATGATTTTATTAATTCAATTTTCATATTTATTTATTTGGTTCCACTAGAACCATGACTATAAGTCATATTAGATGACTACACCAAATGGACATTCACAAGGATGAGACTTTTAAAGTCTTTGATAAATCTACAAACATGTTCAAAATAAAAAAAAAAACTATCAATTATTTCTATTAGAAGTGATCATGAATGTGAATTTGAAAGTGAAAACTTTCAAGCCTTTTGTAAAGTCTATGGTATTAACCTTAAACTTTTAACTTATAAAACACCTTAACAAAATAGTGTTGGAAGAGTAAAAATATATCTTTACAAACTTTCGAGCCTTTTGTAAAAACTATGATATTAACCATAACCTTTTAACTCCTAAAACACCTTACAAAATAGTGTTGTGGGGAGTAAAAATAAATCTTTACAAGAAGTGGCAAGAACAACGCTTAACATAAATACATAAACTAAACACTTATGGGTAGAAATAGTTAATACGACCAACTATTTACAAAAGCAGGATTTACAATTAGACCATCAATAAAAAAGAGTCCATATGAATTATGAAAGATAGAAAGCCCATTTTTTTTTTATTTTCATCCTTTTGGAGTTTAATATTTCATTCTTCATACCAAAGAAAGTCTTGAAAAATTGGAATCCTAAAGTGATGAAGAAATCTTTCTTGAATACTTTAAAACATCTAAGGCCTATAGAGTCTACAACTCTAAAATGTCTAAACTTGAAGAAGCTATTGATGTTGCATTTAATGACTATAAGCTAGATAAGGAATTAATTATCAGATTTAGATGACTCTTTTGCATATTTGAACTTGTAGGTACATTTAAAGAACAAAGTAGTACAAGAAGGAGCATCTAAGGATCTAGTAGACAATTTGGAAAAAGTACATGAGCTTATTGGACACAATTCACACTCAATGAAGAATCACCCAAATAATGTTATCATAGGAAATCCAAACAAAGGAGTAAAGACTAGATCATCCCTTATTAAGGAACAAACAACCCTAATCTCAAATACTGAGCTTAAGAATGTCAATGAAGCATTAGATGATGAAAGCTAGGAGAAGGTGATGCAAGGAAAGTACCCTAAATCACCCAAATAATGTTATCATAGGAAATCCAAACGAAGGAGTAAAGACTAGATCATCCCTTATTAAGGAACAAACAACCCTAATCTCAAATACTGAGCTTAAGAATGTCAATGAAGCATTAGACGATGAAAGCTAGGAGAAGGTGATGCAAGGAAAGTTGGATCAATTTCAAAAGAACAATGAATGACAACAGGTTAGTCCACTTAAAGACAAATAGTAAGAGAAAAAATAGGTCTTCAAAAACAAGCTCAACAAACAATGTAAGGTTGTGGGAAACAAATATATTTTAGTAGTTAAAAACTACAAAGAACAAGTAGGTTATACAAAAACCTATGTTCTAGTTGTAAGACTAAAGGCGATTATTCCACTTTCATTTATTTCATTTAGCAAAATAAAATTGTATTAAATGGATTTTTAAAGCACATTCCTCATATGTCTAATAAAAAAGAAGTTTATGTTGAACAACAACCTGGTTTTTTAGAGCACTACCTTTCCAAATCATGTTTTTAAGTTAAAAAATCTCTCTATGGGCTTAAACAAATCTCCCAAGCATGGCACAAACATGTAAGCTCTTTTCTAAATCAATATGATATTACAATGAAAGGTAAACTCTATATTGTTTTGTAAAAACTACTCTTTTTATTTTATTATCATTCATAGAGATGATATCATTTTTTGTGCCATTAATGAACCTCTATGGAAGGATTTTTCCAAGCTCATGCATAATGAATTGAGATAAGTATGGTGGGTGATGTAAGATGTTGGAATAAATGGCTGAGTTTAAGAGGGGGGGTGAATTAAACTCTCAAAGATTTTCGAAATTCAAGGCCTATTTAGAAAAACCAGATTCAAAATTAAGAGGAAAATCAATTCTTTAAAGGTTCTTGGAATGCTTTTTATCAATGTATCATATATCCAATTCAATTAGCAATTCAAATTTCAATTACAGAATCTAAAAGAGTAGGGAAAGAAGATCAACACAAGAGATTTATACTGGTTCACCTTTCAACAAAGGCTACATACAATTTCCTAAACACCCAAATCAACTCAATTCACTAAATTTCAGTTTTTTACATGAACCCTACATGAAAAACTAAAACCAGAAAAACTGCACCTGATCTTGAACCCTACAAGACCTGTAAACTCTTGTAAAACCCTATTACAAGAACACCTTAATCACCCTGATTAAGAGACGCAAATGCAGCAAACAATTACACAAGAAATTGGATTGAATTCACCTGGAAAATCAGTCCAAGACTGAAAAAACAGAGCACGCGTAAAAAGAAAAACAGAGTATCAATTCTATGACAAATTCTCTATTCAATTTGATCTTGGACTTCTTGATTGATTTCGCAAGTTGATTTAGAGTATTAGAAAAGCTTTCTTGCACAGTGGGTTTCTCTGTAATTGATTTGTCACTTAGTTCTTTGAATTTCAAAGTATTTATAACAAAGCTGTTCTAGTGGTTTAAAACTGTTTCTGATGAAAACAGTCGGTTGAAACGCGATTTAACTAGTTGTTTTCATTAAAATGACTTTTCCAGAGAGCACCCCTTTTTCTGAAACTTGAAAACAGTCAGTTGAAAACACGATTTAACTAGCTTTTCCAGAGAGCTAGAATTTCTTAACAAAAGCTCCAGAAATTTAACTGGTTTAAATTCAGAAAAACAGCTAGCTAAAATTAGCCAAAAACAAAGCTTTAAAATTGAAGAACAGTTTAACTGATTGAAACCATATTTTTAATCACTTAAAAACCAGTTAAAAACATTGAAAACTTTTCAAAACCTTTTAAAAACTTTCAAATCATTTTAAAACTCAAGATTAAGTCCAAGATTAATTGAAATGCATCTTACCCCACATCCTAAGACACTCTAATCCTAAGACACAATCTTCATTCTTCAAGCACCATCATCTTCATCATCAAAGGTGGTTGGAGACATCAAATCCACTTGAAACCAAGTCTTCAAGTCCAACATAAGATTCTTCCTGGTTCTACAAGTTAAACAAGTATCTGACACCATATACATACATTAGGCAAAGTATGTCAAGGAGCTTTCAAAGAAGTTTAACCTAGATGATGTGAAAGAGATTAAAACACTAATGCATCCAACTATATCTCTCGACACAAAAAGTGACTCAATCAAAGTAGATAACACTGTCTACAAATAGATGATTGGATTACTCCAACGTCTCATAATATTTAGGCTAAACATCATATTAATTGTGTGACTATGTGCTCGATTTCAAGTCGACCCAAGAGCAGTACATCTTGCTACAATTAAACGTATCTTTTATTATTTAAAAGGTACTATTAATCTATTTCTATGTTTCAAATGATGAGAAAGTTTTAGATTGCAAGGATACTATGATGTAAATTACACTAGATATAAAACAGAAAAAAAAAACTCAAGCAGAGGCTACCACTTCATAGATAGTAATCTAGTCTCATGGGCAAGTAAAAAGCAAGGAAAAATTGCATTGTCAACCACTGAAGTTGAATAGATCTCCATTATTAGTTGTTGCTCACAACTTCTATGCATAAATAGAATACTATAGAATTTATGAATGTAATGTTCCTCTTCTATGTGATACCAATGAACCAACCTATCCAAAAATCTCATATTAATTATTAATGTCTAAAATTCACTTTTTTAAAGATCCTGTCTAAAAGAAGATTGTGGGCCTATGATTTGTAGCCACAGAAGATCAGTTGGCTAGTATTTTTACAAAATCCACAATGCAAGAAAGATTAACTTGTTTACGAACTATGTTGGAAATGAAATTTATTAAAAAATGATTAATGAAATTATGTCCTTGTTTTAGAACATGTATCATAGTATTGCATGGAATTTCTAAGGGTTTAACGATCATTAGACGATCTAACCACATCACATGAATTGCATGAACATCTTATACTTTGGAAGGGAAATGTTTGACTCCCTAAGTTGGATTTTGGGCCGAAAAGCTTTCTTTTCTCGGTATTAAACCTGATTTTCCTTTATTGAATTTTAAACAATAGGGTGAAACAAACAAATACAAGAAACCATAGAAGAAGAAAAATCTATGTTGCTTGGGAAGACAATTCAATAGGCACATTATCGAATACTAATGAAAGTGATGAAGAACCAAATTTGTGCTTAATGGTTGATGTAGAATCATTTGGAAGCAATATTGATATGATCTTGAACGAGAAATATTTGTTGAAGATAGAGAATAAAAACTTCAAGAATAAATACACAAAGCATAATAAGGAAAAGAATAAAGAAGAAATTTGAAGGTGGATTGACAAGAGGAAAACTTCAAAGAAGAGGAGATTAAAAGAAAAATAAAGACTTAAGATTCTAAAGAATATTCAAAGAAAAATGAAGTTAAAGATTCCTCAATTTTTGAAGTAGAAGAAGTGCCTTTTGGAGAGTGACTTTTCAAGCCTTGAAGAGTCACTTCTCTTTAGACTATAGGCACATGGGGCACACACCACATGCCTCTTGGAGCTCTCTTAACCTTTCCCACATGCAAGGTTCAAATGTAATAATTATTTTTCCTAGATTTAAGGAACACCCATGTGACTTCTCCTAATATGTTGGAATTAGTTATGCTAATCATGATTAAGGAGAGTTAACTCTAGAATTAGAAATTAACTTTGATTGACTCCTGGCGCTCCTTTTGGACGTCACCTAGGCCTATAAAAGGAGAGTTCCCCTCACTGTAAAGATCACTTTTGAATGTTGAATGAAATCTCTTTGAGTTCATATTTTGAAAGTCATTCCAGAGGTGCTTTTCTCTTGTTTTGGTTCTTATCTTGAGAAGCTTTCTAAATTGGAAAATCCTCTTGAACTTATCCTTGATTTCTACCATTCAAGGTGGTGTGTTCTTCCCTTTTCTAGTCTTTAATCCATTTTTCTTTTCATTTGGTTGCTTGTTCTTGTTTTCTTATGTTGTTTCGATGATTACTGCAAACCAACCCCATGGTTCTACATGCTTCCGCCACTCTAAACTCATCTTCCACGAAGGTTTGTGTCTTTTACATCTTCTTGGTTTGATCAATATCAATTCATCATTTTAAGATCATATGAAATATAAATATTTTTATTAGAAAATAAGTCTAGTTATAATCCATATTTATATATTTTTTCAATGAGCTTCATGATGAAGCTAAAAAGTCAATTTTTTCAAACAATAGACTCAAGGAAGAAAACATGTTTCTTAAGAATAGGTTGAAACAACTAGAAAAGAAAAATGAAAAACTATAAATTGATATGAATGCTTTGATTTGGAAATAATACACAATTTTTTCTCTTATAATTGTGCTTTAATTTTTAAAGTTAAGATTTCACATTATGAAAACTTCAAGACTCATGATGACAAAATTGAGTATCTTTTGAAAACTTAATGATATATTAAATTACCAAACCTTGGTAAGTATATTAAGATTTCACAGGATTGGAGAAGTTCAAACCTTGATGATCTTAACTTACAAATGTATTAATGGATAGGCTAGAATTTGATATACTTACCAAAAGAAACAAAAAAAACTTTAAAAGCTTTTCAATTTAAGAAAATCATTCAGCTCAACCTTTGTGACTTATTTTTATTTCATGAAAAAAGAAAATACTTTTACATGCTTCATCAAAGTTGTCATATGGTCACTACCAATATTAGATGCTTCATCTACTTTTACACATTAAGGTTAAATAAGATTTGTAACCAAATTTGTAATCATAAAGAATTTTGAGAGATAAAACAAATTAGTCATTGGTAAATATCCAATATCATATATGTCTTAAATGATTAAACGCAAAATGTCCTTTATATAGAAAGATTATATCCTACAATATTCATATTAAAACATAAAAAAAGAAACAAAAAAATGTGCTTACAATTTATATATGAAGAAGAGGAAAAGTTAAAAAGTCAAGTTTCTTAAGATTTTTTGTTGGGTTCATTATTCTCATTGTAGGTGTTCTATAATAGGATATTGTATTTTTCTTATGCTTTGATTTCTTGGAAGTTTAAGAAACTTAAGAGTGCCTCTAAATTCTCTTGTGAAGTTGAGAAGAGAGCATTAACCTCACTCATTATTAAACTCCAATAATTATATTATTTATATATTAACTTGAATAATTTTATTCCTAGTTATTTTGCAATTTTTTTATTGTAGAATTTTTATATACATAGCAAAAAAATCATATATTTCATGAGTAAGAAGTTAATTGTGATTTAATCTAAAATAAACTTCAAGATTACTTCATATTTATTTACTACATATTTTCTCTTGATATTAAACAACATACTTACTAAACTTCTTCACCCTCAAGTATTTAAAACAAATATTTTCAAATTAAAACTTTATCATCCCTCATATTTAGCTTAAGACTTAGACAAGGGTGATATCACATAATGTGAAGAAACATAAATCTAATTAAACATTAATCAATGACATGAATTGGTGATTTGTTATGAATTTAAAAACTTTTATTTTAAATCAAAGGGACATCAATTATTTTGATTGTATAAGATTAAAACACTTTGAGTATATTATAGTTTTGTATCAATTTATATTTTTCATACTAATATTAAATTTCTACTGATTTAGTTAACGTCAATTACATTTATATTTGTGTATTTTCATAGTCTATCGTTTTTGCATAACAATTTGATAAATAAATAAAAGTAGGTGCTTTAAACAAAGGATTTTTTTTTCCAAAATTGGTTGAGAAAGTTGTAAAATTTTTGCACAATTAAATTTTCTTGTGTGATACACACACATATATATATATATACTAACTAATAGTGAATTTTATGCTGAAAAAATTAAACTCAAACTACAATGGATTAAAAAATTCCAATAATCATGAATAACAGTTTATTCTAAAATAAAAAAGACATATATTAATTTGGTACACTGTATTAAGATTCAAAATTTAAAATCAAAAGTAATTAAATTTAAGTAATAGTATTTAAAAGAAATAAGAAATTGAAAGTTAAAAATTAAACTAAATTAAATAGTTAATATAGTACATATATAACACAACAATTTCTAAAAATATTATAATTTAAGAGAACTGATTAAGAAAATTTGTGATAAGTCTGATATGAAAGTAGAAATATAGATTTTTCGATGATAATTAACCATTAATTCAATCAATATTTCACATTGGTAGCATCATTAAAAAAATTATCATACAAAAGTTGACTATAAATGAAAAGAAACATCAAAAGTTAGGTACATACGCAAAGAAAGAACATGAACATAGATGTATTGATCATATATATATATAAGAAGAAAGAAAAGTATGAGAGGCAAATGTAAGTGAGATCATATAACGAAAGCAATTGAACAGTGGCAAAACTCCAAAAGGTTGCTTAGTGGTTAAGTTTGATGTTTTTTCCTTCGATAAGATTCAAACTTTTTAAAGTTGGTACCTTAAAGAAATAATGGAGTTATCCATATATGTTATGTGTGATTCCTTAAATTAGCACGAAGGAACCATATGGTCTGTGGGAAAAAAGGTAAAAGAAAAAGAAAGTAACTAGAAAAAAGTTTTTAAAAAAAATGAGATAATTACTTTTGAAAAAAAAGTAAAAATATTTTAAAATAGAAATATAATAATTTTGTTTAAACCTGTTGTAATCACAAAAGGAGCAATTGTATTTATTCACTTTTTGCTCTCATTTTTAAGATTTTCTTCCCAATTGAAAATAAGTATTTTTGGTGTGAGATCTATCATATATATATATATAACCGAATAATAAGGAATTAAAGACTACCTAATCACCTAATTTTAATGGACCCGTGATGTTATTCAATTGGAGAGATAGCCAGCTAGATATTGGAGAAAAAATAGGCTAATGGAACTTTGCTTCTAGTGTTAACGAAGAAAATTTTATTCAAACCATCCAATCACATTTAAAACATAAAGAGTTAATAGTTAGGATGACAAATAAACTCGTCTTCGGGGATATTAATCGAACCCATTCTAAGTTTAATGGGAAATTTCTACATTGATGGAGGATGAGTATGAATATGGATAATATCCGATTTTTTAAATTGAGCATGGGGACGAAAATGGGTATGTACATATTCTGTCCATACCTGTCTCCATCCCCATACATACTCGTTTTCATACTCGTTTCTGCTCTCATACCTGTCTCTATCTGAAATTACTAAAACATCTATAATTTATTAGATAACTTCAAAAATTTATATTTGTTGTTCTCTTTGGTCTTTAGATTTGCAGTCCTTCCTTTTTTTCTCTCACTATACAATTCTTTTATTCTCTCAACTATTCAACTTTCTCAAAATCCACAAAGTTCACTTAGATTCTCAAGATATTTTTCCTCTTATTACAACCTTGATTATACATTTTTCTCTTTTGTACGGTTTGGTTCAAATAATGCATTTAGGAAATACAAACTTCAATTCTATTGAGTCAAATATTTTCTAGGTTACAAATTTGATTATTTTTTACTCTTTTATAATATTTTTATTTATTATTTATATTTTAACACGAGAATGTTTAACTCTCAATCTCAAGTGTTTAATCACATAAACCCTTACTTTATTGGATAACATAAAAAAATTATCTTCTTTATTGTCTTTGACCGTATGTTTGGTTTTTATTTTGCTACAAAAGTTTTCATTCTCTCCTAACAAGACTCATTCAATATCTACCAAGTGTATTCAGATCTCCAAGGTATGTTCCCTTCTATCATCACAACCTTAATACACATGTTTTTCCTTTGTGTAATTTTGTTCAAATGGTGTATTGTATTCTAGAAAAAATAATGCAACTCTCAATTTCATTGAATCAAATTGTTTTTAGGACATATATTTGATTATTTTGACTTCTTTCTAATATTTTTATTTGTTGTTTATTTTTATTAGGTAAGAATGTATGACTCTCAATTTCTAATTTTAAATAAAATTTCATTTTTTATATAATTATGGTTGCTTTTTAACCCTTTCACATTTACTATGATATAATTATTTATTGCCATGAATATTTTTTTAAAAAGATGAAAGATAGATTTATAAAGTCTTATTATTATTAGTTTAATTTTGTCCGTGCAATTTTTTTCGCATTGTGTATTATAATCTTTATTAGTATAAAACAATCCCGTGCAATTGTTATTTAGTACTCTAATTTGAGATTTATGAAATTACAATTTTTTTATATTTGATATTAAATCCTTAGTAATATAATAATTATTTTCTTGTAATTTTTTTATTTTTTTATAAAAAGTTATTGAATTAATATATAGAATAATAAGATAATAAGAATGGATATAGGCATGAGTATGAATATATATCCGTTACCCGACGAGAATGAGAATGAGAATAGGAATGAGACAAAATTTTCATTCCCGTTAAGTATAGGAATGAAGATGTGGATGAATTTTTATCTTGAAAATGGGGATAGGATACTGAAACTCGCACCCGTCTCGCCCTATTGCAATTCCTATTAACAGTGAAGTTAATATTTTAGTGAATATTATTTTGTACTAATAAAAGTGTCTTTTGTTTCTTTGAAAAGAAAAACTACTTCTCTAAGGATCTAGAGTTTAGTTTAGGTATACCATCTATGGATAGATCTAGTATCTCATTAGCTAGAGAATTATCTTAAAAACGTCTTTGGCAATGAGTATGATTATATGCATGATTCAACAACTAAATCTTACTTTATTAGGATAAATATGATAAAAATTTCTAAATAGACAAATAAGCTTTTAGTTATAATTTTTTAAGGAAAATAACAAAGAGAACATAAAGTGAATCTTTAAAACCTTTACTTGATTAGTTTTATTTTGTCTCTTCTTGAATTGATACATCCTTTAAAGTTAATGTGTTTGATTTATTATCAATGTTTGGACATGATTGTTATTAGATGATTGTTCAGTTTAATTAGTTAGACATTTTGTTATTTTGTTATATAGTTAGTTAGGGATGTAGCTACTCTATATATACTTCCTATAAAACTACAGATAGATTAATGCATGCATGAAATTTGTGATTAATCATCTCTATTACTTGTTCTTTTCTTTTTTGAGTATCTGTATTTTTTTTATAATCATAGTGTTCATTCTTGTATATATTTATAAAAAATGTTTATAGAAAATCATCTTCAATTTTCTTAATCTTTTTATTTGTCTTTAATCTTAAAATTTATTGTGATCCTATACTTCTACGTTGTCTTAGGTGTCACAACTTTTTAAAAATATGTTTCACTTTTGGCTTACACTTGTAAATTATACTATTTTTGTTGAGTAAAAGGACATACTTTATCCGAGTAGTTATGTAAGTCATACTAACTGCATTAAAATGAGCATATATCACTCAAGATGCAGGTTTAGCGTATCTTATTTTAAAGTTTGTGAGTTTGCTATTTCAAACTTGTAGAAGGTATTCTTATCCATGCAATACATTATTGGAGTCGTCTACTAAGATCTTGATTATCTAACACTTCTCATTATTTCTAGATTAACTATCTTAAGCTTTCTTGCAAGATGTCCAAACCTTGGGTCATCAAACAATAACTCATGAGACTTCTTAAACTTCTGTTTTGTGTGTCGTCTAGTCTTCAAGATTTCTAGCAAACGAAAAATTACATCTCTTAAGACTTGAAGAAACTTAAGTTGATTCACACTTGAAAAACTTATTAGAGATACTAAATCTTGATATTATTTTATATCATCAAAACTTAGGGAGACTTTTGCCAATTATGTATAGTTATATTTAAGCATATATTCCTTAATAATCCCCTTTTAGACACTTGACTATCTTTCCAATCACGTTAATGCTATAAGTGTCTAATATTTAAATTTGAAGACTTTTGATTTATGTTTCATCATCAACAGCTAAGTAAACATTAAAGAATCAATATTGATAAAGATAAAATACTTAATATCTCTCAGGCTTTGTTCCTTTCAAATGATAGATTTAAGGGAGGAGAAAAAGATGGATTTGAGAGAAAAGAGAGTAGAAAGTGGAGTTATTTTTTTTAAGGGAAAGAGAGTGGAAAGAGAAAGAAAGTGTGTGAAAATTCGTGAGTAATTTGATTGATATAATAGTTTAAAATAATTTCTGTAATTGATGATAATATTTTTATTTATTATTATTAAATAATTTTATATAATGATATTAATAAAAAAATTATTATTAATAATAATAATAGCTAAAGAATATGATATTTATTTAGTATTTATTATTATTATATAAATTTACTTTTATTAGTAAAATATTTATTTTATCAGTATTATTTATAATTTCATTATTTTTATTATATCATAATATATAATTAATTATGTTTATTTTAATTATAAGATAACAAAAATTAAATATTATTAAATTAAAAAATAAATAAATACTATAATAATTATATACATAATAAAATATTAATATTTTATTATATTTATATGTACATAATCAATTATACATTTAGCTGAATCGATTATCTTTTCTAAACAAATTTTTGTATTTTTGCAAAGAAAGATAACACCCAAATTCATGTTTATTTTTTTTAATTTTAGTTTCCATTAATTATTTTATTTACAATTTTTATTGTGTTTTTAATTTTAGTTTTTATTAATTATTTATTTACAATATATTGTTAATTTTATCAATCCAACAAAACCTATTTTTTTACTATTTTTTGAGAAGAGCGATGTTTAACAATGGTTGTACTCCAATAATTGTGTCCTTGAGATATTCGACACGGGTTGACTATACTGCATTAATTTAGTTAACTTATTAAATTTTGATCAGTATTTTGTGCGACCAGAATTCTGTCGTCAAATGGCGTCGTTCCGTACTAATATAGCTTCACACACTAAAATAGTGTACCACCCCAGATACTATACATAATATACAGATATCATATCTCAATCATGCAAATAGTTCATGGGATATTATCCTAGGCTTTACTCAGCCTACCACATCACTCAGTAGATTTTGGACAACAATCTCAGGTTCTGGTTCTACTTGGCCTATCACATCACACAGTAGATTTTGGACAACAATCTTAGGCTCTACTCAGCCTAATTTATCTCATATACATAAAAAATTAATGAAACATGCATATAAGCATTATTCAACTCACAAAATGATCAATAACCATAATTAATTACTTCTCAACTCATAAAAACATTTAAAAATCTGCAACATTCCTCAATAGTTGACAACTTGACCTTTGCTCACTAAAACGAGCATAACTAGAGTTCTAGACCTCCTTTTTAATTGATTCCAAAGTCATAGGAAAGCTAACATCCAAAGTTATAACTTTCAAGAAGACCACTTAGCCTAATTCCAAAATCATGCTCGCTTGTGCCAAAATGAGACCTAGACCAATTTTTTTCTCAAAGCTTCTTGCTTGAGCAAAAATGCTAATTTTGCTTGAGTGAGTCTAGGCAGTGGAGGTCATCATTACCCACACCTTCACTTTCGCTTGAGCGAGAATTTCTTCACTTGAGCGAAAATTGCACTGCCTTGACTCATAACTGCATCGATTCACTTCACTTAAGTGAGAAAAGTCTCGCTTGAGCGAAAAGTTGGCCGTGAGCAAACCCAAGGATGAAGAAACCATGGTTTCTCCTCCCTAAACATCCAAAATACATGTTATCTACCTTATTTAGCATCATACAAACCAGTCAAACCATCAAATAACTCATTTATAACAATCTTACCGATTCATATTCATATGTCAGATACATTTCTATTTTACCATTCAAAATCACAAAAAAGTGTATATTTTTATTGTTTTCAAATGAAAGCTTCTATAACCTAGATTCCTTTTACTTCCTAACTTCGCCAAAGAATACCCTTTCACCTTCAAATCCTTTGTCTAATCAATACCTAGGCAGCATTTGAATTTACCACTAGTTGGTTTCTTGTACCCAAAAAGAAAGAATATGATTTTCCAACTAAAACTTAGAAAACGATCGAGAAAACTTACTTTTTATACAAAACTGATTAATTAGAAGCCTTTCTTATTACTTGAGATCTTAATTGTCTCTTTCCATTCTACAATCCGATAGAATCTTGGTATAAAACTCAGAAAGAAATAAAGAAGGAGTTTGAGAAACATGAATATGATTTTATGTAACAAATACTACCTTGTTCTCTTATTTATAATGCTTTCGAGAAATAAATTATTATTATTATTATTATTTTATCGTTACACTCACAAAACAATTTATTTATTATTCCTAAATACACCATTTAATTCTTTATTAGAACAACACACTCAATTTCATAACATAACATGTAACAAACTCTATAGAAAACATGTATCAACTGAATTTATTTTTTAAAGTATTAATTAATTGAATGTTTTATGAAATATGAAAGATTTCAATAAATTTTCAATCCAAAAATTATTCTTAGAAAAATAATAATTTTCAATTATTTTTTAATTTAAAACTGATTTGAAAATAATATTAATTTTAAAATCAAAATCAAACTAATTTATAAACATCTTAAATATTTTATTTTTTTAAAATATAAATTTCAATTCAAAATCTAATCCATTTATTTAAGTTGAGATCTACAAAATTTTAAAATATTATTTTAAAAAAATGAATTTGGAAACAATCCAATTATTTAGATTTAGAATTGAATTTTGATTCTATAGTAATCCATAACAACCCTAACTTTTTGGGATTTTTACTTCCAAATTAAATCCAAATAAGATCCCAACAAAATCCAACTAACATGTCTATATTTAATCTACACTAAAAAATTCAACTCAATCTTCTATTTTTCATCAAAAGCAATTTTGACCAATAAGGCCCAACCCATTTGGTTTGCTTTATATTGTTGAAACATAGAGACCTATTTGGCACATAATCATACAACCAAAGCCATAAGAGTCAATCACCAAAGACATGGCAACAACAGCAACAACCTTCAAGTGCCTCACTTCCATCCTCTTCCTCACCCTTATCATCAAAGGTATGCTCTCTCACTTCTTCAATTCTTTCACTTTTCTGTCTTTTCTCCTCTCCTCAACATCTCTCTCTATCTTAGCCAATTCCATCAATTTCACCTCTACTTTTCCATTTTCCCCCTAATTGGTGTTCAAACTTTTCAGGGTCTTGTGACTGTTCCTTGAACAACATCAACATAGGCACAACAAGAAGTGGAAGAGAAGTAGGAGGGCAGCCAGAGTGGAACGTTACTGTGATCAACAATTGCTCTTGCCAACAGAGTGAGATAAAGTTATCATGCAAAGGGTTTCAAAGCTCAGAGAGTATTGACCCTTCAATTCTTTCCATGGAAGGTGATAACTGCCTCCTTATCAGTGGAAATCCCATGAAGGGTTTTGACTCTGTTAATTTTTCCTATGCCTGGGATCCTCCCTTTCTCATGTTCCCTTCAAGCTCTGTCATAGGTCCTTGTACATAGACATTTTCTTTACACCATACTTAAATAGTTACACCAAAATAAGTTGTTGGTATTTCCAAAATTCATCATATTAAATTTTATATGTTTAATTTTTTTAATATTTACTCAGTATTTTAATCTGTTACTCATATGTAACGTTATTTTTTAATTAATTAATAATATTGACATATATATAAATCATATCAATTCAATAATAATAATAATCAAATGACATATTTATTAAATATTGAATGTTGAGATTTTTTGGAAATAGCAATTTTAATGGGATTAATTCTGTAGGTATAAAAACTTATTTAACCTAAAATTTATTAATAGAGGTAATAATTATGATTAAATATATATAAAAACTAAATAAGTTGATGGTATTTCTAAAATTGATCATGTTAAATTGGATATGCTTAATTTTTTTTTACTGTCCTTGTCCTTGTGTCCAACATTAAGTAAATATGTTAATTTGTTTCTAATAGGTAATGCTATTTTTAATTGAATAGTATCAATTCAAGCTTATTAACCAAAATAAGGTATTTATTAATGATTACCAAAAGGAAATTGAATTTTTTTGGAAATAATAACAACTTTAAAAGGATCAAATTTGTTTTTATAGCCAAAATTTATTTATAAAGATAATCATTGTGAGTATAGATCATACTAAAGACATTTGAACTTGGTTGATTTTGTTTATTTTTTTATGGTTTTGAGAATCACATCTCTTAAGAAAACAAGAGATATGTAATATGATTTGATCCAGAATTAATATAGCAATCAATTATTGTTGTGGGAAAGTTATATTGTAATGGTGTTACAGTTATGTTTGTGGATACAAGTCATTTGAAGGTCCTAATCTAGGAACATACAGACTGTCTTTAAAGTTGTCATTCACTAATTTCTTTATTCTTTTATTTTTAATTTCATTTTGGCTTTATTTATGTATAGTGGGTACGTATGTTGGAAGGAACCATGAGACACTTAGCAATCCATATCCCTTTAAGAATTTCTTCTAAATTAATTGCATCATAAATACATTTGTTTTAAAATATTTTGTATTCAACATGACTAAGAATGTTTTATAAGATGTTTTAGTTTGATCTTTATGGAACTTTTCATAAATTGTTCTTACAATTATTTTTATTTCGATTCTTCTTATTTTATTTTGACCCATGTAATATATTTTTCTTTGTCTTTGTAACATGTGAATAAAGTTTGGTTCCTATAATTTATTTTCAGAGACTTACTCAACATAAACAAAAGACAGTGGAAAATATAAAATTATATATATATATTTATTTATTTATTAAAAGGGATAGAACCAAATCTATATCTATATATAAATAGAATTGTGTTTTATAATACTATTTGATATATATATATATATATATAATTTTTTTAAACATAATTAATAACAAAAATATTATAATTACTTTTTTTAAATTATGTTTTATATATTAATTTTTTTAAAGATTTTATTTTGTAATTATATTTCCTAATGACGAAGTTTTATAATTATTCTATTGTTATCATAAAAAATAAACATATCAAGAAGAGAATTCTACGTGCACATAAATTTTTACTATTTTACCCTTTAAATTTTATAATAATTATTTTTTCTTCAATTTAATTAATTATTTCATTCTTAAAGCAAATTCAAAAATCATAAACACAATATTTTTTCCAAATTTAAAAATGGTACACATAATAATTTGTTTTCAAATTCAATTAACTAATTATAATAAAAAAATTATAAAAAAATATAAAACTTCTTTTTATTAATTTTCTATTTTTTAATATTAAAAAATGCATGAATACATGTATTTCCACTAGTCACAATAAATTAAACTAAAAAAATATTTTTAAAATAAAAAATACTTAAATTTAATTTAAAATATTTCAGTCTGTATAAATTTCTGGAATTATTTTATAATGCATCATTTATCCACCTAGATTATTTATATTGATTTAAATATATTTTAAGTTCTAGTAAATATAATTTTATTTTATATAATTCATATAAAAAATTTGGTTACTTTTATTTCCTAATGTTTTTTTAATTTATTTCTTAATATTAATTTAGTATAATATTTTTCCATTCAATAATTTTTTTAATATTGTATTTTTTTGAAGTATTAGATTTAAATATATGTTTAGTTTGATTTTGTAATGAATTTACAATTTTCTTTCCATTAACATTTTAAAAAAATTAAATATAATTTATTGATTAAAAGATAAATGAAAAGATAAAAAATAATTGATTGATACTAAAATCATGTTATTTAAAGTTGATAAAAAGAGTAATTTAATATTTTTAAACTTTGAAAAAAAAAGATAAAAAGATACAAATTTTTTCTTTCTAAAATAACACTTATTCAGAAATAAAGAGAATATTTAATATATTTATATGATGGATCTAATATGACTATTCATCCACTAATTAGACCAATTCAATAAGATATATAATTAACTAATAAAAAATAATATTTATAAAAATATTTAATTACATAAATATATAGAAACAAAGGTTCAATAGAAATCCAATATAAAAATATAAAATTTCAATTTTATCTTCAAGTTTTCTTTTTTTTTTCTTAATCCATGCATTCTTCAAAAGGAATTGTTTAATAGTTTTAAAATATATGTTCATAAATTTTTTTACATTCGTTTGATAAAACTACAAAGGATAGTAGATGTGTAAGCAAAAATAATAACAACTTTAGATTATATTGGTTCGCCCAACCTAAGTACGTCTAATTCTTTTTATTATAAATAATTTTACTAATTAAATATTATTACATGTATTTTCACTATCATTTCTTATTTATAGACTAATATACAAGGTTATTCTTTACTATTCACCTATCTCTTCATGAGATAAAACATGAGTATAATGTAAATCCTATCAATTCAACAAGAGTTGTTTTAAGTGTTTACAAGGTAAACTCTTAAAGAGAGGATATGTGAAATTTAAATAATATTAGTACTAGAGTCTAACTTTTGTGAAGAATTTAATGAAGCTTAATAGAGAACAACAACAACTATGGGATAGATAAGAAACGAAAAAGAAAAAGAAAAAGAAAATAGATATCTTGCAAGGTTTTGAACTTGTGAGTATAGATTTTGAAATGCATCCAAAGTCCAGATAAGTGAAGAGACCGTGAGTGGGCTGGAAAAATTAAAAGAAGCAGGGACAACGATGGGTGAGTGGGCTGGAGAAACAAACCTGTAATTTGAGTGCTTGAATGGGAGCTAGAGAAGTAGAGACCATGAAGAGAGAGTTTTAGCTTTTTAATGGAGTGAAGAGAGGGAGGGAATGCGTGAAGGAAGAAATAGTATTAGGTTTTAATGTCTGAATTTTTTTAATTAATTTTAGGTTTTAATTTTTTAATTTTTTATAAAAATTAATATTTTAGTGTGAATGTGGAGATGGGAACAAAAAATAATGAAAAAAAAATAATATACTAAATTATGACATTTATAATTGTCCTATTTTAAATGCAAATTACGACCGTTATAAAAATATCATATTATAGGATAAAATATTACAGGTTTTTAGAACCGTTACTTTAAAACTGTTACTTTTAACACGATTTTTTGTAGTGTCACTCTAAAGTCTTCTAACAAAAAGAGTTTTATAACAAAAACTTTGAAGCTTTCAAAAGTATATTACTTGTAAAATTCACATAAGTCTTTATATGCTTCATCAAGTTATTCTACATGTCTTTGTTTCTATTTATACACATCCAAAAAATATAGTTAAAAGTTGTATATTTTTTCCTTATCCTTTATATTAATATTTTATTGAACATGTTTGACTTTATATTGATAATTACACTTAACTTTCATAATAAAGGACACATTTTTCTTTGTGCATTCTTTTAGTGAGGATACAAGCACATATGTTTAGTGTGCTTTTCTCAAAATAATCTTAAAAATAGTAAAAACAACTTCCTTCAAAAGTATACACTCTCATATTTAGGAATGTGTTTTATGATATCTATGTGTAAGCTTGGTATACTTTCAAATATGTATATTGTATTTGCATATTGAGTCTAACACTTCATGTGCCTAGTGCTCTTTTACATTTCATCTTATCTTCACAATTTTGCATATAACAATCTATGTATACTTGTCTAGTCTTTTAACATTAACATTTGTGCTTAGCTCTTTTATCTAAATTTTCTCATTTCTTATACTTATATCTATATTTAATCATTCACTCTTATAAACTTACCAAATTTATTATACTTTAAAGAATTTTGTCAAATATAAAATTATGATATTATTTATTATTATTAAAGTTATTAGTATTTTTTAAAAAAAAACTCTTATATTTAAACTTTTATCTAATTATATGAGTTATTGCTTATGTCTTAAAAAAATTATCTAAATTATATGAGACTACTTATATCTTAATAATATTTTCTTTGAAAGCCTTTGTTAGGGTACACTCTTCTTATGACTTTTAGATTTACCACAATCAAGACTATAAGACTTATATAACAAACAATGTGTTTTGAAATGAAAAAGTCAAAACTAAAAAGTAAAATGGTTTCAAGCATGCTTTCCTTTCTTCCAACGGATCTTCAAACCAATTGGTAACTTAAATAGTAAATATGGGGAAGTTAAAGCTATTTTTTTAACTATAAGTGTTTAATACAATTATTTGTTAAAGTAACTAATTAATAAATATAAAATGATAAAAATAAACATATTTATCTCATACTTTATATAAGTTTTATTTATTTTTATGAATGAGAATATATTTTTTCATTTATAATTTTTGTTTTTAATTGATTTTAAGCTCTCGTAATTTATGAATAATTTTTCTCTGTGTTCAATTATTATATTTTTGTCGTTATATTCTATTATTCATATTAAATTATATTTTAAAATGTTTATAATTAAAATTTAAAATAAAGTAAAAATATCATACATTTTTTATTAAATCATACTTTCGTTAAGATAATTATTTTATTAATTTAATTAGTGTAATGGCTGAAATATTTAAAAATATAATATTAAAACCAATGAAAGAAAAGGTTGAATAATATGATGGTTAAAATAAACTAAGAAATATAAAAAGTAATAAAATAAAATAAACATGTCATCTATCAATAAATTTAGAAATAAAAAAATAATATTTTAAATAGTATAATGATTAAAATATCACAATGAAGTATAAAACTAAAAAACCCAATATCTATTATTTTATCTCATGTAAAAATCCTTGTTTAATTTTTAAAGGCAAAATACTTGTATTAGTAAAAGTGGAGCACCACCTAACTAAGAAGAAGCTCACAAATACTAAATAAATACTGAGAGTATACGGAAATAATACACCCATTATGCTAATTATATATATTTTCCTTCTGTCCATAGCATAGTTGGATTAATTTTAAAATATAAATCGCTTTCAATTTTTTTAATTCAATGATTGGAAAATTTAACAGAGAACATATTGAAAGTATCATTGTGAGAATCAAACTTAAGCTTTTTTAAAGCAATTAAAAGAAATACTAACAAAAGAATAAAACTATATTAAAAAAGTAATTATTTTACTTACCTTAATGCTTAAAAAATATTATTAAAACAATACTCACCATATAGTCATGGTGACCATAATTTTTTATTCAATTATAATTCAACTATATGTCGAAAAAATAGTATGAACTGAATTAGTATTAAATAAAATATTGAAATTATTCGATTACTACATTTTAATTACAAAATTTACAGTTAAAAATAGAATAAAAAAAATTGATCAATAAGAATTTATAAAGTATAAACTTATCTAAGGTCTCAATTTCTTCACAACCCTAACCAGAGATTTCTACCCTAATTTTTTTTTTCTAACAGTAGAGTCCTTAACCCTGAGTCAATGTTAGATAGCAAAATATTGAATAAAAACCAGAAATTGGCAGAAAAATGTGCAGTGGTTCCATCAGCTTGAGAGTTGTGTTCTTGGCAAATTGGTACACCAAGAAAAGGATAACAAATGTGAGATGAAAGCATGGAAAAAAGCATTTTGATTTGAAGCATTTAATGAACAATCTTAAACTTTATTTCCATTCATTTTGCTATTCCCAGAAATTTGTTCACAATACTTTTCACAAGCAGGGCCACATACAGCAATGGTGGCACCCTTCTCTTTCAAACACACAGGCATGCATTGTTTGGCACAATCACTGAGAGTTTCAGCTCTTTCAACACAGGCCATAGTAATCACCAAGCATATCAACATGGCAGCTATTGTTTTCTTTGAGATCATCATAGTTGTAGTAAATGTTTTTTTCTTCAAGATTTTGTAGCAGCTAAATTAAATTATGAACTTCAATGATGTTAGGTTATTAATTTGCTTTACTTATATGTGGATTCAAGGTTGTTCTTGCATGTGGTGAAGAGAAAACTACGGCAATGTTTTCAAATTTGAGATAAACTAGGAATGCATGAAGTGCTTGACATATATAATTTTAGAAGGTTGCTAAATAACAAAGCTTTTTCATTCACCTAAATAGGAATTTCATATTGAGCAGATTTTTTTTTGTGTGGAATTTAATACTTTTAAATAGACTTGGGAAATGAGAGGTGACATTAGATTTATATACTTTTTTTAACCAAAAAAAGTAAAGATTTTAAAAAGAGTAAAGATTAAAATTCAATTAAAAAAAATATAAGAAAATATATAACCTATGTAGACATTTTAAAAATTATTAAGTTGAATTTAAAAATAACTTAATCTCGTAAAATTTATTGAATAAGATAAAGTTTTTACTTATTTATATATTATAATTTGATTCTATCTTTAATTAATATAGAATCTCTAACACATTTTTTTACATAAAAATATCACTCATTCATATTAAGAAAATTTGATAGTTAATGATATGATAAATTCAATAAACTCGATTAAGATAAATTATTAATAATTCTAATATCATATTAAAATAGTAAAATTTAAATCTAACATTTTTATAAAAACCTAATATCATGTTAAGATAGTAAAATTTAAACATAATATATTCTTATAAAATCAACTCAGTAAAAATAATGTTTACACCTGCTTATAAATTTGATATGATTATATTTATATAATTTAATCGTAATCTTTACTAAATGTGTGATCTAATAAAATTAATTAAAAAATATAATAATATAATAAAAGTGGAGATTTATTCTGGTTATTTTTATTCACCTAAATAAGACACATAGATATTGCTTTTGTGGTATGTATGAATAGAGTTGATTAAAAATACCCATTTTAATACACTTTTACATTTCATTCAATCTGTTCCATTTAAGCACATCGTAAACTCTTTTTCTAAGATAAATGTGTTGTAACTTATTTTAATTAGCTTAATTTATTAGAGATTTGTTTGTAAGTTTATTGAATTAAAATAAAAATTCAAAATGAGTTATGTTATATATCCTTTTATTTTATTTTTATTAATTTTTTAATATTTTATAATGTAAGCATTGAATGAAAAGTGAATATATAATGTTTTGAAAAATAAATACATTTAGTAAATATTTAAGTAATCCAAATGCTAAACGTGTATTAATTAGTAGTCCCTATATGCTATGCATTGATGGCGGTAACCTAAAGATCGTGTAGTTTAAAAGATATAGATTCATTACTCAACGTATGCATAATTAAAAATTAAAGTTATTAATTATTTTTGTGTTAGAAAAGAAATTGAAGCAAAGTTGTTAATTAGTTGTGAATATTATAAAAAAATGCATTTAAAAATTAAATCACGTACATTATAACATCCAGGCTGGGAAGCAAATCCACTGTCCAAATGAAAAACAAGTTTTTACTTCCTACACCTCCATAATTACTAACAGCATTCCATATCTATAGTAAAAAAATTAAAATACCTTACCTTTGTGCACCTCTTGTACTCATCCATCCAGATTGCTTAAATATTATCTACTAGATAATCTAAAATACTTTTTTGAATTAGAAATTCTTAAAACATATTTTGAAATGAATAATTCAGAAAATATATCATATATTTTAAAAAGAAATTTTAAAAATATATTTTGAAAAATTTATTCTAAAAAATTCCTGAAAAAATTGTTCCAGAAAGCTTTTAAAAAATTTCCAGGATAGTTAATGTAAAAGTTACAATTCAAAAATGAAAATTATGAAGTTACAGTTAGCATTTATGGGGTGCAGAAGCAAAAGCCCGAAAAACATTACATACTTATAAGCCTGTCCGATGTTGAGCTCTTCTATTCCAAATTTGTTGGGCCTACAGCCCATGATCACCCCAGGCTCAAGCCCACAAGCTGAATCCTAAGCGGTTGAATGATTACTACGGCCCTATAGGTCTCTATATAGTCTATCCATGTTTCTTTTACGTTGTAAGAAAGACACCACCAAACTCAATGATGGCGGGACTGGGTGGAAGGACGGGTAGAAGGAGGAGGGGTGGGTTTTGTCCTCCAGTTACTTAATTATTTTTGACCCGTTCTTGATTCTTATTGGAAATAAAAATTTAGTCATCACATTCATATTATTGAGAGTCGGGTTTTTTCGTTTCGTCCTATTTTCATTCTATTTTATTTTTTAAAATATAATTTTAAAAAATTAAATAAATCTATTTAAGCATGACTATAATATATATATTATATCACAAAAATAGACTACTAAATATAAATTTATAAATATTAAATATTTTAATATTAAATATCTTTTTCTTTTATATATTATTTTTTATACATAAATTAATATAATGTTATAAATTTTAAATCATTTTACTGGTGAAGTATATTTTATAATATGTATGCAAAAAGTGTGTGATAATATTTTTTTCTTCTGTTTTAAACCTATCAAGTTTAATTTATGAATCTTCAAAACACATAAGATAAAGTCTAAAATACGAATATCAAATACATATTTTAAAAACACTAATATAGCATGATCTTGATTGTGTAATAGGACCATTGATTGAAAGGTCTATATTTTCTTCTAACATTGGTTGATGTACTTGTGATATTCCAATATCTTCCATAACTAGAAATAAAATTTCTGCAATTACAAAAATTAAACGATTTATCTATCATGTTTCTCAACAATAATTCTTTTAATTGCCATAAAATTTTAATTTTGATAAAGAACAGTGAAACTCACAAATCATGACAAAACAAAACCTGATCAAGATAGATTACAAACTAATAAAAAATCAAACAATGATACAGTTTACAATGAAGACACTTTTAAAATTTAATTATTAAGAAAATAAAAATTAAGAAAATAAAAATAAAATAGAAAATAAAAATAAAATAGTACTAGAAAATGAAAATCAAATAGAAATAAAAATAGATATACTCAAACCAATATACAAAAAATTATGTATCTAACCATAAATGTAATAGATTAGTCTTAAAAAGATTACAAACAAAACCTGATAAAGATAAACTACAAAACTAATAAAAAAATATAGCAATTATACAGTTTACAATAAATACACTTTTAAATTTTAGTTATGAAGAAAATAAAAGGTAAGAAGATGAAAAAAAACAAGATGGAAATAAAATAATAGTAGAAAATGAATAAAAGTTAAGAAAATTAAAATAAAATATAAATAGAAATAAGCACACTCAAACAAGTATCCAAATGTGAAAAATCTATGCAAAATTGTGCAAAACGTTGTGTTTTTAACCATAAATATAATATATTAGCTATAAAGAGATTACAAAATACAAATCAACAAATTCCTCTAATGAAGTCCTAACCAAACATCCTAAATTTCAGATAATAAAATAGTAATAGATGTTATTAAGATCAATGCACAATATTTAGAAATTGATAAAAAAATAAAGAATTAACCTTATGCATTTACCAAATTGGTTGAAGGGATTGAGAAAAATATATATGTGGAGGATAGGAGAAAGAAAAGAGTATATGAAACTGGTTAAAGAGATTGAGGAAGTTGAAGGAGTGAGTGAAACATAGAAGAAAAGAGAAGAGTGTAGAACAAACTCTAAGAATAGAGTTATATATAGAGAAGACACGACAACCCTGTATGTATGAAAAATAAAAATAAACACTAAGTAAGAATAGGATTAATTTTAGGGTTTAGGTTTAAATTTGAAAGGAGGGTGGGGCGGGGATCGCATTACCCATCCCCAACCTCAAACCCGATTTTTTTAAATTGGAAAAACCCAAACCCAAACCTGGTCAACTTGGTTTTTCTCTGTCAAACTCGAGACAGGTACAGTTCGATCCCATGGATGCGGGTTTAATTATCATCCTAATGATGACACACGTCTATTTAAGTTGTGCAACCCTTATCTTAATGGCCTGAAATGATGAAGTTGCTTTGCATTTTTATTTCATTTTCTTTTCTTTGGCAACTTAGGTAGTCTTTAGTTCATTCTATAATTTTTTTTGTATTTTAATTGATAGTTGAATTACCTAAAGAACTCTATAAATTTATTAAAACTGCAAATCTAACCTGATGGTTTAATTTATCTTAAAGGGATAAAAATATTATTATTACATAAATGTCAATATAAAGTTAAAGTCACTTTATCTATTCTTAAAAGAATGAGTAAGCCACAAGTTTTATAATATATAAATAAGTTATTTAATATGATATTTAAATTAGTGAGATTTATTTAGTTGATTAATAATTTTTTTAAGTTGGATTGTTTAGTTGTCTTTTATGTCTTAACAAAACGTAATGATGTCTAGTTGATATAAGCTAAGAAAGTATTCTTTAAATAATTATATACCAACTTTATTTTTTTTTAATTATAAAAGTTACACTAAGTTTGATTTATATTCATATTTATATAATATTTTGATCACTTCAATCATAGTCTTATTACTTGTTATTTTTATATTTTTCTTTGTTTTACAATAAATTCAATTTTTTCTTGTTATTTAATAAAGATGAACTTCTTTTTTCATTTAAACTTTTCTTTTCTTCTCCCATATTTATATTGCATTTTTAAAAGCTATTATGTTTTCATTGACTCGAGACATAAATGTCGACTTTGTATTTATGCCTTGTATTCCAATTTTTTTCCTCCATTGTTATCCTAATTTTGCATTGAGTAGCATGTCCCAAAAACTTCCTAGCTTGTGTGATATTCTTTTTTTATCAATATTTTCTAACTAGAAACATTTTTGTTGATGAAAAATCTATAAGAAATATAGGCTCATCAAATATAGAGTACTGATTAGTCATTTTTTATGTTCCTCATAATGGTTACTATTTAATAGGATTTGTGTTTATACACTAGTGTAAAATAAACTTTCACATCGGTTGTTTTGCATAAATTATGTCACCTATTGAACTAACATGGATATTGAAGATGTAAAAAAGGACTTTTTTGTGTCAACCCTATAAATGAAGTACTTTCGTACTTATATATCAATTATGATCATAACTAATGAAAAAAGACCTAATTCTACTTTGGCATAATATATTTAACTAATATTATAACTAGGTAAAAAACAATTATTAACATTGTCATGAAATAATGATTAGTAAACAATTGTAAATGAATTTTGTGCAATGAAATTTTTAAAATTTGAGCAAACTATATGACAACAGTTGTTTATTAGCCATCGTCAAAAGCGTTATGCAATGATGGTTTGCAAGTAATTATTGTCGTATAGTGCATTTTACTACTACGTTATAGTTTATACAAACATATTCATTTATGTTTTCTTTTTTTCTTCTCTTTTCACTGTCACTATCTCCTCTTTGCAATGTAATTGAGTTGTCGTTGCCACCATTCCCTCCTCTTTGAAGTTTTATTGTTCCCTTTCAAAGCCTTCACTACATCACAACATTGCCCTTCCAAAACCCTGCCCTCCTACCACCACTGCCAACACTTTTTGTTTGTTTTCCTTGTAGCCACCATTAATGTTGGTTTATCTTCATCTAGGATCTATTGTCCTCTTATTTTGTTAAATTTTTTTAAGTTTGGGTATGCATTTGAGATATTATTCTCTTTGAATTGTATTTTGATGTTGTGCTCTTTTAATTATATTTTGCTATTATGTTTTTTGAATTATATTTTGTTATTATGTTTTTTAATTATATTTTGATATTATGTTATTGTATATTATGTTGTTTCAATTACATTTTGATATTATGCTTTCATAATATTTTGATATTATGTTTTGTTTGGAGTTTAATTGCTTTTATTGATAAGAACACATTGATATTGGATCTGGGGGTGTTTGACCCTCAGCGAATTGTATTTTTTTATTGTTGGGAAGTCCTTATTTTAGGAGTTATGTTGTCAAAGTTATAGAAAAAGTATGTAAATTTGAAAGAGTTTTGAAATATTTGTAAGAGTTTACTCCTAAACTTAGTTTGATAATAATATATTATGTTTCTTTTTCTTTTATATTGCATTGAGTGAACTTTAGTATCCTATTTGAGATTCAATGTAAAGATTAAGTAGTGCCTCCTATTTAAAAAATTCATATGATTTCTTTTATATTAAAACAAGAGAGGTGTGATTTGGTTGTTGGAAAGGAAGTGGATGCATATATTTCGGGGGAAGTGTAAAAATAGGGAAGTGGAGGAAGAATGACAACAAGTATCAATCACTCAAATTAACGCCAACTTAATTTTAGTGTTTTAAGAATCATATGTTCACAATGAATATTTTTTTGTAACTTTTGCTATTAACATTTGTATTGACTGAGGAAACACATTGGGATTTTTATATATTTTAATTTCTACATTTTGATATCAATTATGATCATTGTTTTAATTTGTGTGCATTGCATTATTCATATAACTAAGAATCAAGATAAAATGAGTTTGCATCAAGAAATGTTTACTTGGTTGCAGTCACTGATTAGGTTTCCTTTTGTGTCTGCTACTAATGAATTTTTTCCAAATTCTTTTTTTCTTCTCTCCTTTTGTGTCTTTGTCAAGTTTTTAAAACCTTTTTCTTATCAAACTTAGTGATATTTATAAAAAAAAGTTTTTCAATCACTTAACTTGATTAGATTAAGTATAATAGTACAAATTTACCAACTTTATTTGAAGAAATTATAACATTGAAGCAATAATGAGTATTGTGCAGGAGATGTAGAGAAATAAGAAAATTTAGAAAAAAAAACTATTTTTTTAAAGAAACTAATATTTTTATTACTAAAAGAAAGTTTTAGTTTGATGTTAAAGTTTTAAATATTTTTAATTTTTTTAACAATTGTTTTATTTAAAAAAAATAATGTTTATTTAAATTATTTACGTGTGTTATAAAAGATAAAATTGAGTATTCATACTTTGTTTCCTATAACAAATTGTTTAAACAACTAGAATAGAAGAAAAGAAAACTTCAAAACATGTACATATGACTAAAAAAAACAAAGTAGACTATTCTATAAAATAATTGTAATCAATAAACAACATTCATGATTATAAGAAACAACACCATTCATTTATAAAAAATTTAAAAAGAATTTATGAAGAAACACACAAAATCGAGTTAGTAATGAAATATAAATGAAAATACCAATTAGAAACACATCAAACTAAGAACACAAAGATTAGCAACAAAATTACCAATTGATTTTGTTATGACTTTAAATTTTTGTGGTGGAATTCTTGTAAAATTACTAATTCAAGGGCTTATAATAACCTCATAATTAATAAAATTTGTAATAATAGTGTACATAGAATAAATGATTCACATTCACTAATAACATTACATTCTAAGCAGTCCTCATGCTTGGTATATCGTGGGAAGGTGGGTGAGTTATACAAAAATCAGAAAAAACCCACGTTTTAGCGGTTATCCCATTTTCTATACAATGTGGTCCATTGTTCAAGCCATTATCAAGCACTATGCAAAAAATTTGGTACCACATTTTGGAGTTCTGTGATGGGCAGAGCTCTATAAATAACACATATGCTCTATACTTTTGGGTCATCAAATTTGTTCTCTTCTTCAGTGTACAACACCGTCTACGTTAAGAGAGAAAAGATTTGGAATTGCAGAAGCACATTAAGCATAGATTTGTAGCAATGGCTGGAGGTTAGTTATTTTTCATACTTCGACTTATATTCATGTTGTTTTTCATTTGGTATCAAAGCTTGTTTTTTGCTACCTTGCTTCAAATTTGTTTTTGTTTACATGAGTTTTGGGATTTTTTTAAAATCCAATTATTGTATATTCATGATTCAAATCAACCTTAATTAGCTTTTGCATTTGATTTTATGTATTTCTGTTTGCAAAATTGGATTTTGGGCATGAGATGAATGTTAGAAATAACGACAGTGTAAAAATCAAGAGGGGGGGGGGGTGAATTGGATTTTTAAGAAACTTTTTCTCTTTAAAATAATCTTCCAGATTTTAAATAAAGGTTCTAAAAACAAGATTCGGATTTTTCTTAACCTGTGATAAACGCAGTTTGATTTGCAATTGATAGAATGATGCGCAAAAATAAAGAGATAGGGAAAGAGAAAGAACACAGAGATTTATACTGGTTCGGATTTAGCCAATCCTACGTCCAGTTCCCAATGACCACAAACACGTGATGATCACCCCACTATCTTTAATTGAAATTACAAACACCAATTCATGCAATAACAAATAAAGATAAAGGAAACACCTCCTTAGACACACTAAGGATGAAACACCTCCTCAGACACACTAAGGATGATTCCCACCTCTCTTAACACACAAGAGATGAACACCCCCCCCTTAGAACAGATCCAAGGGAAAACACCTGATTGAGTGCTGGATGAAAGCTTAAGCACAATGATCACCACTTCCAAAGACTTAGATCAACCTTGAGAGAGCAAGAAAGCGGTTTTCAAAAACTTTAGCGCAAGAAGACTTTGAATATTGTGTTTAATCAGATGTGTTGAACCTAAGACATTCTCTTTCATTTTATAATTCGAAAATACTCCAAAGTTTCCTTTCTTAGGTTGATTCAACATTGAATTCGCAAACACGACGTATTTAATCGATTATCTAAAAGGTTTAATCAATTATATCAGAGTTAAAAACTGGAAAACTCATTTTGCCTGATATAATCGATTAGATTAAGGCCATAATCGATTATATTAATCTAGAATCAATATAATCGATTATCAAAAACACTTAATCGATTATTTTGTTCGTTAAACTATTTTGATTCAAATTTTAAGTGAAATAATCGATTAGACTTCGTATCTTAATCGATGAAGAGCGTAGAAAAGCGTTTTTGCGAGAAAACGACTTGCTCTCAAGTTTGAAATGGTCTTGAATGAGATTTATGACTTACTCTTTTTATCCTTCACTTAAAACAGAAACTTCTAAACTTGAAACTCCAGCTCTTGAGAAAAATCTTCATCAATCTTCTCTCTTGAAAGCATTAAACATCCTTTATGCCTTGCCTTTTTCATCAAGAAACCTTCCTTTGTGAGATGACACAAGTCTTTAATGTTGTTTAGAGAACTTTAAATCTTCATCATCAAAACTTTAAACTTCATGACTTATTGAGAGACCTTCATCAACACTTGATCTTGAAATATGCTAACCACTATTTTCTTGATATCTCTATGTAATTCTAACACTTTTTAATCACACTTCATATCTTTATCTTTGTGCTCATGATATTCTAGTAACTAGCTTCTAGATGGTCAACTCAGGGAGAAAATCGAGAAACTTGCTTCTACCATCAACTTTCCACTAAGGAAATTGTTTGTTGTTGATGGATCCACAAGATCAAGTCATAGAAAATATTTTTTTCCTGCAATTTTCAGTGTTGCTTAAAGCTAATTTTGAGCTCCTTAGTCTTAATTTTTGGCAAATTGATATTTTGATCACCCTGTTATTTGTTAGTATTTGGTATTTGGTATTATGCAATAGTAACAATATAATACCTCACTACTTTATAGATGTTGATTTTGTATTTGGTATTTGTTTAAAGTTGAAATTTGGATTCTTGATTGAGTGGATCACCTACAATAGATATAAAGACATATTGACATTATACGGTTAGATATTTTAAGTATAGGTTATAGTGATATTATTTGAATTATACTAACACCTCATAATTGTGGGTATATGTTAACAAATTTATTCCCACAGTTGAAAAAAGTATAGGTATAGATTATAGTGACACACAAAATATGTTGTTAATTTTCATTTAAAATCTACACTAATATTGTGTGTAGGTATATTTATAAGAGTCTTATAGCTACATCTCTTACATCTATAGTGACACTTTCTATATGTCACTAAATGTGAAATTTGTTGTAGTGTGAACTTTAGAACAACAACTAACAAACTCAAAGATGTTCACCACTAATACGAATTTAATCCATAAGAGAGGAACAAGAACAAGAATGTAAAAATAAGAAAAATACAACATAAGGATGAAGATCGAATAAGAACTACTAAACACGAGATTAAACCATAAGATAATTCAAATGTGGAAGTTTGTTTCTAAGAGTGGAAGAACATATTGAACTAGAATTAAGAAGCTGAAAAATAGAAGAAAAAGATCAAATTGGTACAAAAGAGGAAGAAAAGAGATTGGAGGAAAAAACTTAAGGATTCATGGAAGAAACTTTTCTCTTTTCCATCCATTGACAACTCTCTCCTACGTCATTAACAACTCATGTTGTCATTTTCTCCTTTTTCATACTTCTTCTTGTCTGCAAAAGCACTACTCCTTGTGGTCATCTTTTCCTCCTTTGTGTTTCTTCTCCTTAGTGACACCCTTCTTCATTGCTATCACAATTGTGCCTCCCTCTTGCCAACATTTTTCCTCCCTCATGGTACCCTCCCTTAACTATTTTCATTTGTGGATTTGTATATTTGTTTCTCGTGTTATAGGTTTTGATATCTTAATCATTTTTGGGTGTTTTTCTTGCACATATGAAAAGTTTTATTATTGTTATCATTCTTGGGTACTAAGGTTTCTAACGTGGTTCTTTGTTTGGTAGAAAATTTCAAGAACATGATATATTTTAAGAAAAAATACCACATTTCATAGTGGGTGTAACTAGGGATGGCAATCAAACCCGTACCCATGGGGACCAAATCGTACCCGTCCCGAGTTTGACAGGGAAAAACTGAGTTGACCAACTTTGAGTTCGGGTTTGGGTTTGGGTTTTCCCCATTTTAAGAAATTGGGTTTGGGGTCAAGGATGGGTAATGCAATCCCCACCCCACCTCCATACCCATCTTCGCCTCATCTTTAAATTTAAAACTAAACCCTAAAATTAACTCTATTCTTACTTAGTGTTTCTTATTATTTTTCACACATAAAGTGCTACAATTTCTTTTCTGTAACTCTATTCTTAGTGTCTATTCCACAATCTTCTCTTTTATTCTACCCTTCACTCACTCTTTCAACTTTCTCAATTTCTTCAACCAGTTCAATATACTTTTCTCTTTATCTCATCCTCCACACATTTACTTTTTTCAATCGCTTCAACCAATTTGATAAACGCATAAGGTTAGTTTTTTGCTTATTTGTCAATAATACATTTTATTTTGAATTATGTAGGTGAACTAATGGAGAATGACATTATTTCTAATTTGGAATATAAGTATTAGATTATCTGATATTGTTATCTCTTTGGCAAGTGTACCAAATCGTTCAAGTAATAAAGTGAAAGTCCAAGTATCGTTTTCCCAAGGGATTAGTGGCTGTTTAGCAATTATGTGTTATTACTACCTTTGAATATATTGTAGAAGATTTAAATTTAACGTTTTGATAATGTAAATTCAAATTGCAAAATTATAAACGGCTAGAACAATTAAAGGATATAAGAAAAATGACTTCATTGGGATTGGAATTCCTGAACTCACTTACTGTAAAATCTCGTGAATATAAATATATCTTAAACAAAACTCCACATTCACACAAAATGTATACTTACCCTAATTCCTTAGCGATAAGTTCTAAACTCTAATATCAAAAATATAATTACTTAGTTTTCTCAATAAAGCTTGCATGACGGACTTGTGTTTAGAATGACCAAGTTTTATCATATTATGTCTAATATAATAACCCAAGGTTGTTCCACCTTTAGTTCTCAGTTTCAAAATGCATTTTTCAATGATCAGAAACAACAAAAAGCATAGATGATCAAGCCATGCACAATAAACACGAAGATGGAACATAAGAGTATGAAAAGATATACATATATATCAATGAGAGATACAAAAGTTTGAGTTCATTACATCCAACCCCAGTGAAAGGGAATTTAGCTACTCATAGACATTTGGAGCACACAGAATGGATCCGGAAATGATGATCTTCCAGAAGAAAGCTTTTTCCAAACCCTTCCTTTGTTCCTCTATCTCCTCCTGTCTGTCTCCTCAATCTGTTTCTACTCTTTTTATAATATATCAGATGAATCCCAAAGGTCACTTTTTAAACTGATACACATAGTGACTTCTCACAGGGCGAGCAATTACTAGCTGTCCAGCTACCTGATCATAAATTTGTAGGGCGAGAAGACTTTTAGACTTCCAAAACTCCAACTTCACTCTCATTTCTCTACAAAAATTTAATAAAGTAAATAGTAATCACATACTTTCAAAAAGATAGAAATATTGTAATTAAAAACACAAAAAAAAGAGAACATGACAAAAATACAAATAAAAAGGGTGAATTAATATAGCCAATTAAGTAAAAAAAATCATTTATCAGATATTTGTTTGTTTGAAATTTTTTTCTTTTATATAGTATGTTTTGAAAGATTAATAGTTGGAAATTATTTATTTATTAGTGTTTTTAAATATGTATTTGATATTCATTTTGAAGGATTGTTAGACTTTATATTATATGTTTTGAAGATTGATAAATTAAACTTGATATGTATAAAACAAAAAAAAACATATCAAACATTTTTATACGTACATATTATAATGTAAAATAATAAACTAAAAGATACTTCATTAGTAAAATAATTTAAATTTTATAACATCAAAAGTATAAATTTATGTATAAGAAAATAATATATAAAAGAAAAAGATATTTAATATTAAAATATTTAGTGTCTATAAATTTGTCATTAATAGTCTATTTTGTGACACACAAACACACACACACACACACGCACGCAGACGCCTCATTGCCATGCCTAGTTGTAACTTACCATTAACGTAAAATGTCACATTCTACATCAACTAAAACCACAACTACTATAAAAAGTGACACATTCTACATTAATTACATCTTACAACCAATTTTAAATCCACTTTTTATATTAGGGTATCATTTACATCAATACATCAAATAATATAGAGTGTTAGAAATAACTTGTATAAAAAAAATACTTAGTAGTAATAGGATTAAAGAGAAGATAATGACAAAAATAAATAATTATCCATGTTTAATGTACTAGAAATAGAGATTGAAACTTTTTGTGTGTGTAAAACATTTATAATACCTAAGGGTGGCAAAGCGAGTCTGTCTGCCCCGCATTTGGCCTGTCAAAAACAAGGTGGGAGAGACCGGTCCGCATAAGAATTATAGGCTAAAATGTTTGACCCACCTCGCATAGTTACGGGTTCGCAAGCTATAGAGTGGCCCACATAAATTTTTAAAAAATACTAAAAGTTTAGAAACTTTTTACAATTTTTTAAATCCAAATTTGAATATCATATTGAAACAAATATTTAGTGCAAGTACAATAATTACAAAAAAATAAACATAAAAGTTAATTATTTACTATTTACTACAAGTAATAAAAAAACATAGTATAAAAAATATAGATTGAGTTGGGTCATAAAAAATTTAAATTTGTACTTGTAAATATATGATATTAAGAAATAATGAATGAAAATATTTAGTCAGATCTATCACACATAATAGTACACAATAATAAAAGTTAAAAAAATATATAATATAAATTGCAGAGTAGACTAATTCACACAAGCTACAGGTTATACAAAACACAATAATACAATTTGACAAACTAAAATATTCAACTTAACATGCACTTTTTAATACGAGGTTAGGACACAACCCACACTGTATTGCTAATAATATTTTATAAGTTATAACACTAAAAAATAGTTTGTAACTAATAATATTTAATATCATAATTATTACATTGGACTATCAATCTAAATGATAAGATAATTAGAACATAGCCTTTAATTATGTTAGATATAAGAAATAAGTAAAATTAATAACATACGAAAAATTAGAAAAGCTAAAATAAGTTAAAAATATTCTTAAAAGATTAAAATTAATAAAAATAATTGTTAAGGAACCAAAGTCAGTAATTAAAATATTAAGAAACTAAAAAAAGTTGTTAGAAGATAAATAACTAAAAATATAATTTACGTATAAATTTGCATGTTGTTGACTGTCCACATGACGAATCATGTGAGTTTGGTAACACGAGTTGCCGCATTTTTTATAAAGTATGAAAAGATAGTCTTATGTTAAAAAAATGTGAAAATATTTTCACAACTTTTTCTATAAGACCCCTTTTACCAAATTTAAATAATAATAGAATATTAAATTAAAAATTATTTAATTAAGATATAAATTAAATTATTAAATAAAATCTATAATAAAATATAATTAAAATTCTTTATATATTTTATATTCTTATTTTACTCCAAGTTATATTTTAAAATAAAAAATATTATTTAAATATTAAAAGTAATTTTAAATTTGTTAACCATTTAAGAAAAATATAGTTATTACATCTAGCTAACTCTTTCAAAAAAGAAATATACCATTTTTAAATGTATGTAGACCATATCTTATTACAAATACACACGTGACTTATGATTGGTTAGGAAAGAAACAGAAGAAATAAAAAGAAGGAAATAGGTCATGGAAAATAAAAATAAAAACTACAAATATAAAAACTTTGATCTGAAAGAAAGAAGAAATAAAAAAAGTTATCTAAAATGGAAATTTTGGTTTCTCTTGGGAATTTGTAGTTTTGGTTTTTAAAAATAATTTTCAAAATAAAATACTTTTGTTAAAGATGGAATGGGAATGATTTTTAATCAAGAAACTTTTTCATTCATTTTCAAAAGAAAAATATGTATTTAAAATTTTTATTTTTAGTTTTGAGATTTTTTTTAACTTTGGTAGCATCTTTTATTATTGTTACTATAATCATTATTGTTAATATTTTCACTATTATTTTCGTATTATAACCATAAGTGAATACCTTTCTATCACCATCACTCATGTTACTAATATTATTATTGCGAACATATTATTAATATTATCACCACCATATTTGGCGATCTAGTTCACTTGTTTCAGCACAATATATGAGTTCTTCTAAATTTTCTTATTCATCTTCAATGTAATTACAAATAAGAAAATATATTTTGAATTCATTAATTAGATTTCTGCTTTTAAAATTATGTGATTTTATTTAAACTTAACGTTCAGTGATGTCTTTTACTGTTACGTATAATTAAATAAGAGATTAAATTCACATTTTTTCTAGTGTGAGGGCTAATTTATAAACTTGAAAGTATAGAAATCAAAATTAAGTTTAATAAAATTATAGAAATCAAAAACTTTTTTTTTTTAAAACATTAGTACAACCATGCAATACTTTCTTTTAAACTAATTTTAATATGATAAGAAGTATTTTATATGAAGCTAAAAGCAAAAGAAAATAACTATTATTTTAGAACTAAAACAACCCAATTCTATTATAAACTAAAAATTAAATATAATTTTTAAAAATTAAAAAACATAGATTAATAATTATATAATTAAAAATGATCACATTGCCTCTGTGATGAGACTTATCATGAATAGTCTTTGTCCTGATCAGAATGATGGAGGTGGTGTAGCTTCTAGTGCTAGCCACCCCTTTCAATCAAACAATAATGAATGGAGACCATATCTTATTTTATATACAGAAACCCATTATCCCTTTGATATTATATATAAAGATAAGAAATAAGTATCTACTTGTGGCAAAGATGGGTAAGGAGTGGCAAAGATGGGTAAGGAGCATTAACATCTCTAATATTTATTTGGGTTAGATATGATTTTAATTTTTTAATTATATATTAAAATTGTATTTTGTTTTTAAATAAATTTTAAATTATTTTTATTTTTATGTTTTATAAATTAGATATAAATTATTTTTTAATGATATGTTAGATTTTTTTTATTTTTTATTTTATTATTATTTTTATTTTAAGTTTGTTTCAATTTTTTTTTATAAAACATAATTTTAAAGATTAAAAACTTATTTAAGATAATGATATGTAAATTCATATTACAAGAATATATTTTCATTTTATACATATATTTTATTTTTTATTTTATTTTATTTTATCATATATTTTATAAATTTACAATTTTCTTTTTCTTCCTAATTGTATAAAAGATGGAAATGAATTTTTTAGATGGTTATGGATATTTTTCTTTTATATGTATTCTCTTTTATTTTAAGTTATTTAAATTATTGAAATATAATTAATTTGGTTGAATTAATAATTTGTTGTAAATTTATGGTTCAATTTCAATTTATGTTTATACAAAATTCTTTACATATTACTTAAAAATCTAACTAAATGAAATACTTAATTAACTTACAATGTTAGATCAAATTTCATGTTAAGGAACTTATTAAAAAGAGAAGTAAAAGAATAAAGGGAACATTTTATTTCAACATTTTCATCTTAGATAACAAAATATGGCAATCAACAATGGAAAAGTTGTGAATAAGTGAAAAGATTAACATGATTTACGTTATTTTGAATTGTGGTGGATAGAAAATGAAAAAAGAGACTAAGTGGGATTATTTGAATTGAAGTAAAATGAGTAAAAAATGAATAAAAATTTGTAATATATTTTATTCATATCATAGATAAAATTAAATTAACTTAGTAATATGATAAATTACGAAAATACCTTCGATTTAATTTTAACAAAAATAGGTATAAATTAAAATAAGAAAATAAAGTAATTAGTTTATAAAATTGAAAATATTATTTAACTTTTTTGGTTGATAACATGAATAGTAATTTCTAAATTTGCGCACCCTTTTCCTTTTCAATATTACATTGACATGAGCATTAATATAAAATACAAGAAAGACAATCATGTGGTTGAATTATGTCTGCAAAGAGGAGCATTTTGTATTTCAAGTAAATATACAAAAACACACTTCTTCAGTTTTTGTTCAAGTACATGTTATGTAGCAAAAAATAAACTCAGAACTTTAAATAGGAAATTGTCTTAAATACTAAAAATATATGTTTTTTTTTAAATAGAAGGCACTAAAAAATATTTTGAATAAAATTTTAATAAACATAAAAATATGAATTCTCATGGTTATATTCCTAGAAATAACAAAATCGCGTGAAATAAATGTTTCTTTAAAATTTGTACTATACGATTATTTGTCAGCAATTTTTTTTTACCAAAAACTATTTTTAGTACTTAAAAAAAACTTAATTACTTTAATAAAAATTGATTATAACTGTAATTAATTACTAAAATGAATTAATTTTCTGCTAAAATCCCACGTGTTCCTCGGGGCCAACCAACTTCTGGAGCTTTCTCACAGAACAATAAACATCAAATCTATTCGGATCTTCTACGTTTGAAAAAGAAACCGCAAACAATCTGTACATAAAAAAAATAGTGTGTTCAACCATGTGTAGAATAAAAATTTAATTTGTGTGTTTCATTTAGCAATATAAAAATTAGAGTAAATAAATATTTTCGTATTTAAAGATATTTCAACAATCATTTATCATACAATTTAATCTAAATTTCGTTCATAAAAATTTTATAATTTAATATTAAATTATTTCTAATAACATTGTTTGGGGTTAAATTAATTTTTAAAAGTAATGACAAAATAATATTATAAATTTTATTAACAGAACGTAGATGCCATAGGTTTTTAATATTTAGAGCTTAAATAAACTTTTTTTATTTTTAAAAATTAAAAATCCTCACCAACGTATACATATAGAACTAAAGTTATCGTCATTTACCTATACAAATTAATAGTATTTATAATTTTTTAATAATTGTTATTGCAAGTATTATTTTGAAATTATTTGATAAAATAAAATATTAAAAGTAAGAGAAGAATATAATTTTATAAAAAAAATAACTTTTCACATTATGTTATATCGATACTTATTAAAGTTGAAAAAGAAATTATAATCCCACGTGCTAAACATGGCTACCAACTCCAGAACTTTAAAAAAGAGACATGATGTACTATATAATTTTATATTTGTATTATCCATGAAAATTTACGTGGCTCTCTTTATTAATCAATGATTTATTTTTGTGATTTTTTTTTCAATAATTAAAAAAGGTGCTTTAAATTATTGGATGTTCTCTAAGCTAGCACTTTTTGAAAACATATTAATAGAAGGGAAGAAATAAAAACTCACTTAAATTTATTTTTCATCTTATAATTTTATGAATATGTAATTTTAATCTTTATAAAATTTAAATTACAAATTTAGCATTTTAAATTTTATGATTAAATAATTTAGTAGACTGTTAATAGATAACCCAGTCGTTAAAGAAGTTAACATATTCGTAAAAATAATATATATTAAAATTAATTATTAAAGTTTTTACAATTAATATTTTATGTAAATGAATAACTAATATTATTATCATTTAAAAATATGTAATATTTTCTGTAAATAGTTATATAATATTAGTATTTTATTAAAATTATTTAATTTTTTAAAAATTGGAACATCAAATCTATAATTAAAATTTTGAGTACTAAAATGTCACATTGAAGAAATTATAGGAATCAAAAGTGACTTTATGTTTAATAAATACGGTGATAAAAATAAGTATACCAAAATAAATTGCACTATATATCTATTTATAAAGAAAGAAAAGCGCACTTTGAAGAAAATTTGATCTTAATTAAACAGCAAGCGAAAAGGAAAAATAGGTATGAAAAAAGAAAAACCGTTTTGTCATAATAAATCCACCATCTGTTTAGGAATAACTCAGGTGTCTAAGAAATCATAAAATTTATTATATTTATTATTCAATTTATTTTTAAAATAAAATTAATTTTAAGTTATAAGATTATATATATATATATATATTATAGGTGATTTTTTTAGATTGCAAGTTTAATGTTGACTAAAATTTTTGATTTGAATAAGCTTTTTATCTCAAATTTCTTATTTGGTTTTGTTAATGTGAATTAGATTTTTTTATTGCATGATTTGATTAAAAAAATATTATTTTTTACCATCAATTTTTTTTAAAATAAGTTAGGATATTTTCAATTATTATCCCTCTTCAGGGTGTTTTTGCTGAAAAACAAAAATATAAATTATTTTAATATAATAAATTTAAGTTGATTTAGTAAATTCTAAATTAAATAATTAAGGATGATTATTGTGATTTAGATTTGAGTTGATAAAGTATTGTACAATATGGAGATATTAATTTGTTTCAAGTGTAAGTGTAATTTCTTTAATATGATGATATTAATTTGTTTTAAGTGTAACTTTTTTTTTAAATGAATTGATTATTCCAATGTAGAATCTTAAGTTTGAGTACACTTTGATGATTTAAAGAAATTGGATTAAAATAAGTTTATTTTTAAATTAATATAATTTTTATTTAAATTAATGTATTTAATTTATTGAGATATTGTCTTATACATATATTACTTAAGTGATGAGTTGATTGTTTGACTAAAGCTTAAATGAAGATATTTAATATTGTTATAGAAGTTTTTTACTGAAGTATTAATCTCATCGTTCATATGATATTGTTCAATGTTCAAACTCTTAAATGGTAGTTTGTATGAAAGAAAAATCATAATTATTTTTTAGAATTCGGTCTCTTAAACTTTCAATTGGATGATCAAGCAATGAGTTATATCACTCAAGTGCATAACTCAATGTTTGAGTGATGAGTGAAACCATTTCTTTATCAGCGTCCATCAGTTGATGTTCCAACTTGTATACCTTTAGAATACCAATGAGTTTTTTTATGTACCTATTATCCAAGCATTTGGATGTCTTCGGGCAACCACTTATGGTCCTTGTTATTTAGGTAAACTCCTAAAAATGTTGTCATAATTATATATTGTTTGCCTAATGATCCAAGCACATTCGATATGGTTTGAAATATGTTAAACATACTTTATATGTTATCATTTTCATTCATAATAAAGATTTCTCACTAGTGTGAAGTAAATTGAGTTTATTACATTTTGTCCCACTTGAACACTCATATGTGATTGAAAAAGTGTCTCACATTTTCTTGACTCCTTTGAAGGTGTGAACCTTGGAATACTCCTCTTTAGATAAAACACACATTAGGCGGTTATTGGAATTAAGTAGGTATCAATGTTTTGATCATGTTAAAACAAGTAAAAACACAAGAAGGGATAGTTGAATTATGTTTTAAATTTTTTTCGCAAATATTCGCAATTTGTCTGTTAAAGGACGCTGAGTAGACGAAGTTTGATTTCAATAGACACACACAGTCTATTGGTTAAAACGTTTTGTAAAAGGACTCTTTAAAGACTTAGACTTTTTCCTTTTGTTAGCAACAATCATAACATAAAATTGAGCTAAGTTTTAAGGAGAGAAAATACTAAACTCAGATTTTTATACTGGTTCATCTGATAGCGCATACTACGTCTAATTTTCAACCAACTTGATTAAGTTTCACTAACATATTACTATTGCAAGAAAACATGTATTCTTTTAGCTCGTAGCCACTTCTAGCTAACCCATTCAAGTATTCTTTCTACCAAACCACTCCTGACTCTAACAAGTATTCTTTAGGAAATGTAGCCAGTCCTGGCTAACCCCTCTACAAATTGAAAAGGAGAGTGATTATAAATCACAAACTAGCTAGTTTAGAAGGGTAACGTCCTACAGATAAATACAAGGATTTTGAATTCTTTTAGAGGTTCCTAATGAATACAACAGTGTTCTTCTAAAGCTTTTGAAGATTAAAGAGGGAGAAAACAATAGAGTTTTAACACTTAATCAATAAAATCACGTTCTTGCTTTCTTCTTCAAACTAGACTCTTATATAGCATTTGAAAACAACTAACCATTAGAAATCTGTTTTGACATTTTTATCTTTAGGTTGACTTCAACAACTTGATCTTCTATTGTCTAAAGAGGCTTAACGTAAAGTGCATTAGATGCACCTCTTCATGCATTAAATGCATGCTTCTTCTTTCGGCACATGACCTGATAACTTGTAGAACTTATCCTCCACTGGGTAGCGAGATTTACTTCTTTAAGTGAAAATAGACTTTTGTACATGGCCAAATATACTTCAAGAGTTGACAATTTTAAGTTCGTCAGGAATTTGGTGAGAAAGTAGTTTTAGCTCTTCTCCCAAGGATATGCTTTGAGAAGACATGAGGTATTGTCATTGTACTTTATCTTCAAAATGACCAGAAGAATGTTTCTAAAATTCAAAGGAATAAGCATTAATATTGTTGTTGAAACATATCATCTGATGATTACAAGAGGTATCGTCTATCAGACAATACGTGCATGATTTGATGGAAGTTTCATCTATTAAGACTTATCGTTTGTCAGACGCAAAATTCCTTTCCTTTTATACATTAAATGTTCTTACACATAGGTTCAAAACCATGGAGTGTTGGATTTTTCCTTAACAGATCATATGTCTATAGAAATCTAGGTAAGGTCTTGTCTGAGTCATCTAGTGGAATGTATTGATTATTCTCCATTATGTTCACCATATCAATATGACATGATTCAAAGAAAATAGTTATCCTCTACTTTTAGTAGTCAAACTTTTAATGGTTTGTTGATAACTTGTCCTCGTTCTCCATTGTTGTGTTATGAGTGTACTCTTCTTGTGATACCCTCTACCTCACATTATATATCATGAGAACAAAAGTAACACATTTCATAAGGGTAAAAGATTCAAATTAACATGTACAAAATTAAATAATGCGCGTATAAAATTACATGATGGAAAATAAACCAATTAAAGTTGTTGGAAATCCCACATCGACTAGAGATGAAGTCAATTTAGTGTATATAAGTAGGTGCAAACCTCACCTTACAAGTCGGTTTTGTGGGGTTGAGTTGGGCTTAAAGTCCACTTCTCAATAAAAGTCTTAATTCAAAGTAAATAAACAATTAATACAAGATAGTTACACAACAAACAATTAATCATGTTTAATCATATTTAAACATGAGAAACAAATTAATTTAACCTCAACAAGAATTATCCATAAGCTCAACATATATCCATATCACTCACAATCACATACACAATTATCTCATGTTATGATGCACATTCATATAAGTGCAATGACTTTTTATAAACTTATACACCTTTCCCTTTACCTCTTTGTTCACCTTTATAGTCATAATCACATAACACATGACTTTTATCATAATTAGCAGATAAAAAAATATAATAATATCCAATTAATACACATTATCCTTCATTCATCATTAAAATCATAGCACCCTTGACTTATCCCCTTCTTAGGATATCACAAGAACCCTTAGGGTGCTCTAAAACAATCAAAAAATATTATCAAATTAAGAAATTACACATTATTCTTCAATTCACATTATTCTTCAATTCACATCATAAAGAGCATACAAGAGTAATTAGGAATTAAACAGAAATGAAATAGGAAAATCCCTCTTTCATGAACACACCTAAAATAAGGAATAGGGGTCAAACAATTAAAATAGTATCAATTTAAGAAATTATACGTATTATTCTTCAATTCACATCATAAAGAGCATACAAGAGTAGTTAAGAATCAAATAAAGATGAAAGAGAAAAACCAATCTTTCTAGAGGAAAATCCTTCTTTAAGAACACACCTAAAATAAGGAATTGAGGGCGAACTCCGCTATCCAACATATATCACACACTCCAAAACAAGTGCTCACTCCCCCATTTACCTTGTTGATGTGCAAACAATACTCCTGATGCCTTAAAAATTCTTTCTTACTTTTCTCCCCTTCCTTGTTGTTCAGAGAAAAATACGTAAAATGTGATAAATAGAATGTGTAAACTAAGGAGGAGTAGGTTTTATATATTTAAAGAAAATTAATCATTGATAACTTTCTCTAAGTAAACAATTAAATTAAATTCTAAAATTAATTAAAATAATTATATTAAAAATCTTAAAAATTCCTAAAAAAATTGGGTTGTTACACCTTTTATTCTACAAAGAACAAACTACAAGATATTAACTAAGATACCAGCTGAATAAAAGGTTAGCTTTATAAGGAGGGTTGAGCAGGGTTTTTAAAATGTTTTGGAGAACTTTTTTGCAATGACTCGTCAATTAGACATTGTTTGAGAGTTTAATGCTTTGAAAGTAGTTCACAATATTTTTACAATAAGTATATAAGAACAATCAAGAGATTGCACACAAATCATAAACTTAACGATGTAACACTTTTTGTTTTTATACTAGTTCACCCTAACTTAATCACGTCTAATTCTCCTTTACAAGTTGTAAATTATTATACTAATCAAACTAATTATAAGTATTTACATTATGATTTCTATTTCACATAAGTACAAAATGTCATTTTTGACTATCCATTTATCTCCACTTAAGGTAAACCTTGAGTGCATTAAGCCACTCTTGGTTTTCTCAGTACACATGTCACTATTGACAATATAACAAGATTTTTAAGAAAACTATGAGAAAACTCTCTTATCCTTTTATCTCCATAGAAAACATCTAGTGTCATAAAAAACAATCATATTTAAAATTAAAAATATTCATGTACACCTAAAACTTTAATTCACACTTTAACTATACTTAAAAAAAAGAAAAATTATAGATTTATAGAATATATGATGTGATTGGAAGAAAGTGATAAAAAAAAATATTAAATAAATATATGTGAAATGAAAATATATGTGCATCATTACCCATTTAAAATCTAATGAACATGTATCATGTCTCTTTATTTCTTTTATTCTATTACATTATTATATATATATATATATATATATATATATATATATATATATATATATATATATATATATATATATATATATATATATATATATATATATATATAGTATTCTTTCGATTTTTGCCCGTAAGTTTTCCTATAATAATATTACTTAACAATACAATATACATGTTTAATTATAAAAAGAATAGTTATTATTATAAACAATAACGAATCTGACCATGTGTTTGGTTTTAAAGTATTTTAATTGCAAAATGATCCACACCTTCTCTATACCTCAATGTTAGTTTTTCATTTTATTTTTAAAAAATTATACTATTCTTATGGGGTGAGATATGAGTAGAAAATTCATGGGTGTTGGTAGTCCATTTTAATTCTGTTCAATTCTAGAATCCAGAGACAGATTCCGGTTTTTGTTCTATAAATAGACAACAGACTCCTGGTTATGCATCATCCATCATATCAAAGCAATGGCTTCCTCCAACTTCTCCATTGTCCTCTCCCTAGCCCTCCTCCTAGTGCTCACCCACACAATCTCAGCCAACATCTTTTCCTTTAACTATGAAAAGTTCGACTCATCCGACCTTATAATCCAAGGTGACGCCTCCGTCTCATCCTCCGGCCAGTTACGACTCACCAAAGTTAAAGGCAACGGCAAACCCACGCCCGGGTCTCTGGGCCGCGCCTTCTACTCCACCCCTATCCAAATCTGGGACAGCGCCACCGGCAACGTCGCCAGCTTCGCCACCTCCTTCACATTCAACATTTTCGCTCCCAACAAATCAAGCTCCGCCGATGGGCTTGCCTTTGCTCTAGTACCCGTCGGGTCTCAGCCCAAATCCAACGCCGGTTTTCTAGGTCTTTTCGATAACGTTACCGTCGACAACTCCGCCCAGACTGTGGCTGTCGAGTTCGACACCTACTCCAACCCCAAGTGGGACCCCGAACACCGTCACATTGGCATCGACGTGAACTCCATCAAGTCTATCAGAACGGCGTCCTGGGGTTTGGCCAACGGGCAAAACGCCGAGATTCTCATCACCTACAACGCCGTCACGAAGCTCTTGGTGGCTTCTTTGGTCCACCCTTCAAGGAGAACGAGCTACATCGTCTCTGAGAGAGTGGACCTGAAGAGCGTTCTTCCGGAGCGGGTGAGCATTGGATTCTCTGCCACCACCGGGTTGCTTGAAGGCTCCACTGAAACGCACGATGTGCTCTCTTGGTCTTTTGCTTCCAAGCTCTCCGATGGCACCACTTCTGATGGTTTGAATCTTGTCAACTTCATCCTCAACAAGGTCATCTAAACATCGCGCTTCACTGTGACAGTAAAACACTGCATGCAATAACACTCTTGCTAGTTATTGTTGTTTTTGCTAATAATGTTTATCTGTCACAGAAATTAATAATATAATGTCTTTTACTCTATTTTGACTTTTATTTCATCTCCCTAATAAATAATCCACACTTAACAACAAACAGATTGAATCTCACTTGTTGAAGTCAAATTTTAATCTAAACATTATATATACTTAAATTATAAAGTTAAATAAGCATACAAATGAGATTAAAATAATGTGTATTATATATATATATATATATATATATATATATTAGTATAAATATGAAAATGTAATATTATTTACAGTGTCAAGAGTTGTATTATTAGTGCATAATTATTTGAAAAACATGTTATTTAAAAAGGTTTATAACATTGGAAAGGATTATTATAAGTTAAAGTATATTATAAAATTTTCTTTAAATACATTGGGTTAATTTTTTTTATTTTATTTCGAAGACAACACTTCTTTAGGGGAACTTTGTTTGTGTTTTTTTTTGGACAAAACAAGTATAATTTTATTTTATATGTATTTGTTTAATCCATTTATTTTAGCTTTTGTTCTCTTTTAAAAAATAAATTCTATTTACTTCTTCAATAAGTGGTTATTTTAAAAATAATTTATTTTAAATTTAAGCAAAGTGATCGAATATATAGGTGTCTGACTTTAGGTTACAGAAACACTTGGAACATGTTTAGAATGAATGTAAACGTTAAATTATTTTAATAATAATGTGATTAATTATTATAATCGATTATAATCAGAGTATTTGTTTTTAGTAAATTATAGAAAATTATTTTCATTTTGATGAAAAGAAAATCATCTTTGTATATGACAAATACTTTTTGAAAAAAGTCTTTCATTTCACAGATGAATCAAGAGCTATAAGTTGTGTGGGCCCCATGTTGGTAAAATAATGAGCTCCACATCACATCAACCTTTCACTTTGTTTATGGCAGGCTGAACGATTGGGACATATCTATATGGGCTCTTTGGAATTCAAATAAAAATATTTTGACAACTCTTATTTTCGTACAATAACTTAACAATTACTTATGACTATAGAATAAAATAAATATATAAATTAATTAAACAATATTATTACACTATTATAATAATATTGTTAAATAATTATTTATTAAATCAGGATTGCTAAAATATTATTATTCTTGAAATTAAATAGTTAATTTAGTTGGTGTAACTTTTACTAAATTTATCATAAATTACAAAGTCTTCGGTTAAATTTTTTCTTAAATAAGATTTTTTTAAAATTTATACAAATGGACCTCGTAGAACTTTATTTACAAAAGTACGGTTTTATGTTAGAATTTAACATTTGGAGAGCCGAATTTTAACCTTCATCTGTATATCTAGATAATTTGATTTTTGGAGAGTCTAATTTTAACCTTCATTTGTATCCCCAGTCCAATTTTACTTGTCGGAATTCGGTGGAATCTGATTCTGAGGTTGTTTATTTTCTTTCTTTTCATTCAAAATTTATAAAATTATTATGTATATATATTTATAAAAATAATAATTATATATTTTATATTGTATATGTTATATTTAATTTAAATCTTATTTTTTAGATATGATATTATATAAATTTAAAAATAAAGTAATCATTTTGATTAAAAAATGAAAGTAATTATATTTTTGAAATAAGATGAAGTAATAATATTTAGAAATATAATTTGGCTTATATTATTTCAAATGAGAATTAATGAAAAAAATGTATAAGTATAAAAATTAATAATTATTTATAGAAGTTAAATAGTAAGTAAACAAATTTATAAGAAAGAGAACAATAAAATTTCAATTGCATAACATGATTGTTAAAGTCATACATTGGACAAAATAAATTTTAAGCAACATAGATTAACAACGAGAACTAGATGTATCATCAATGTTGGGACATGTTGTCTTGGTATAACCATGGGTGTGACAATAGGAACAATTTCTAACTTGACCTTGTTGTTCTCTAATGTCCATCTCAAATCTTATACGACTTGACTTTGGTGGACCCTTGGAAGTTCTTTTGAATTCTAGATTTGGGCACAAAGTTGGGTCTGTATAAGCTAGCCAATAGTCTGTTAATCTAAAGATGAAGAAGGATCTTTAGAAATATCTAAAGGATAATTTGTTTGATGATGATGGCTCTAAAAGAAGAAGATGGACCTTGATGATTGAAGCCTTAGGGTCTTGAAGTCTTATGGAAGCTTTAATCTTGTAGTTTTGTGTATATGTTTGATTGTAATAGTTAGGAATCATGTTGAAGATCACAACATGCATTAAACTCTCCTTAAATTTGAAAAAGCCTTTTAATTTTTGTAAAAAGCTTTTAACGTTGAAATAATCAATTATCTTTTCGAATAATCGATTATCATACTTAAAATAATCGATTATCATACTTAAAATAATCGATTATCTCGCGAAATAATCGATAATCATCAACAACCTTTTATTTTTCAATTACTCTCTAATAATCGATTATTCTGAATGTTTTTGCGAAAACCTTTTCATATTCTACAGAACCTTGCGCCCCTCTTTTTCTATACATACATAAGGGGTCAGAGCTTTCAAAATTAACCTAGAGAGATCAAAGTGAAATTTGCTTTGCTGCTAGTGTTCAAACTTGTTTCATCCTTTGTGATTATTCAAAGGAGGTGTTTTCATTCTTTGTGAGATCAAGAAAGTGGTTGTTTGTTCATCCTTTGTGGTTATTCAAAGGAGGTGTTTTCATTCCTTGTGGTGTTCAAGGAAGGTGTTGTTCATCTCTTGTGTTTTCAAGAGAGGTGCTGTTTCATCCTCTGTTCTGTACAAAGGAGGTGCCTTATTAATCTTCCTGATATCTTTCTCATTCCGTTGCACTGTAAGTTTGTAAACTTTATTATTAAGATAGTTAGTGGAAATCACTCTCTGTTGAGGTGATAAGTCACTGGACGTAGGATCTGCTTTGATCGAACCAGTATAAATACTCTGTGTATTTTTCTTTATCCTTACTCTCTTTACATTCAACTTATATTCTGCCTATTTGTGTTATACTCTGATTTTTATAAAGCAGAAACTTAAATTTATATTTTGGTTTTTGTTAAACTTTGATTTAACAAGATTAAATTAAAAAAAAGCTTAATTTTTATTAAGAAACCAATTTATGCCCCTCGTGTTTTATTTTACCTGTCTTATTATTCTAACAGTTGGTATCAAAGCTGATTTTTTTATTGTTTTTTCAAAACAGATCAGTAATGACAAGTCAAAACCAAACTTTAGCTGAAGGTGCTTCTTTTAACAGACCCCCTCCTTTTGCTGGAGAAAATTATCCTTTCTGGAAAGTTAGAATGCAAATATTCTTGGAGTCTGTTGATCGTGGAGTTTGGGATGTTGTTGCAAATGATCGTTTTATTCCTATGATTGGTCAAGAACCAAAGGAATTCTCTACTTAGATTGCAGAAGAAAATAGATAGGCTCAATATGATGTAAGAGCTAGAAATATTATTTCCTTTGCACTAACTCTTGATGAGTTTCACAGGATCTCTGTCTGTAAGACTGCAAAAGGCATGTGGGACGTGCTGGCTGTCACACATGAAGGAACAAATGACGTGAAATGGGTCAGGAAGAACACTCTCATCCAATAGTATGAGATGTTCAGGATGCAACAAGGAGAAAATATTATGATGTGCAAAAATGCTTTACGCACATCGTAAACCACCTCGTCGGTCTTGGTAAGTCTTTCGATACAGATGAGTTAAATATTAAAATTTTAAAATCTTTGAACAGGTCATCGCAACCTAAAGTTACTGTCATCATGGAATCACAAAATCTTGAGAACATGTCCATGTCAGCTCTGTTTGGAAAGCTTAGAGAGCATGAACTTGAGTTAGGAAGGCTAACTGAAGAAGAACATGAAAGGAAAAGGAGAAATATAGTCTTCAAATCTAAAATTTCTAAAGAGCAGAGTCACGAGGAAGAAGATGACTCTGATTGTGAAAATATGGAACTTATGTTGAAGAAATTCTCTAAGTTCATGAAAAACAAAAGTAGGAGTCATTACAAAGAGTTAAAAAATGATGACCATGCTCCTGCTTCAAATTACAAATGCTATGGATGTGGAAAGAAGAGTCACATCAAAACAGACTGCCCAAATCTAAAGAAAGGAGACAATAAAAGGGATATGAGAGTCATGAAAAAGAAGGAAGTCTATTTTGATGTTGACTCAAGCTCTTCTTCAAGCTCAAGTGAATCTGATGAAGAAGCAAATATTTGCTTTATGGCGCAAAGTGAGTCTACTTGTAGCAAGGTTAGTAATTCTAGTTTTTCAAATGATTATGATGAATTAGTTTATGCTTTTCAAGAACTTTGTGCTAAATCAAAAAATTTTCAACTTTGCATAATAAACTGAAAATTGAATATAAAGTTCTTGAAGAAAAAGTTGATTTTTTAGAAGAAGAGAAAAATATTTTAGAAAAAGAAAAAGTTGCAATTATTGAGTGTAAAAATTGCAATATATTTAAAAATAAAATTATTTATCTTGAAAACTCCCTTGCAAAAATTACTGTTGAAAATTTTCTAGTTTAGAAAAACAAGAAATTGTTAACTGTGCAAACTGTAAAGTTTGTGAAACAAGAATTTCCAAACTTGATAAATCTTTTAAAAAAATTTTAAAAATAAAAAAAAATTGAATGATGCTTCTTATTCAAAGTAGAAATTTTTTAAAAATAAACAGTATACTAAAACTAAATTTTCTCACAGGAAAAATCTTGTTAGAGGTGAAACATCCTTTAAGCCTATGATTCTTACTTGTTTTTACTATTTGAAGAAGGGAGACTCTTCAAACAAATGCAAAATCAAACAAGGACCCAAACAAGTTTTTGGAGATCAAAGCTCCTCTCATTTGTTTTGCAGGCTGTCTAAAAAACAATGATGTCTCTTGGTATCTTGTTAATATTTATAGAAGAGAACTTGTTTATTTAATGAAGGAGGAGTTTTGAGATTTCTTAATTTAAGAGGAGACAAAAAAGAGATTAGTGAAGTTTTGCTATTGATTTTTTTTCTACTCCTAAAATGATTTAGCTGCAATGTTTGTCTTTGCTTGCATTTTCTGTCTTGAAGACTGCATCTGTTTAGGTGGAGCTTTTAAATTAAAGTGGAGATATTTGAATTCTTTTTTTGGGTTATGAAATATATTCTCTTAATGTATTTACTTTCCCTCTAAAAATCTTTTTATGCTTCTGTTGTTTGCTCTCTATATTTTTTTATATATACTTCACCTAAGTAGGGGAACATTTTATGAAGAGGAAGTATTGTTTCTTTCAAATTGGGGGAGCTTTCTGATTTTCATTTTCTTTTTAATTCACACAAAAAATTGGGGGAAGAATTAGACTTTTGCACGCTTATTTCAGCTAACTAGTTTTTTGGCTTAAGATAAGCATATACAGGTTGCATAAGTCTTCAAGAAGTTTTGATCATCATAAAAAAGAGGGAGATTGTTAATCTAAAGATGAAGAAGGATCTTTAGAAATATCTAAAGAATAATTTGTTTTGATGATGATGGCTCTAAAAGAAGAAGATGGACCTTCATGAGTGAAGTCTTGGGGTCTTGAAGTCTTGTGGAAGCTTTAATCTTGTAGTTTTGTGTATATGTTTGATTGTAATAGTTAGAAATCATGTTGAACATCATAGCATGCACTAAACTCTCCTTAAACTTTGAAAAAACCTGTTATTTTTGGTAAAAGGCTTTTAATGTTGAAATAATCAATTATCTCCTGGAACAATCAATTATCATACTTAAAATAATCGATTATCTTGCGAAATAATCGATTATCATCAGCAAACTTTTATTTTTCAATTACTCTCTGGAAGAATCGATTATCCCAAGTAATAATCAATTATTCTGAACATTTTTGCAAAAATCTTTTCATATTCTACAAAACCTTGCACCCCTATTTTTCTATAAATACTTAAGGGGTCAGAGCTTTCAAATTAACCTAGAGAGATCAAAGTGAGATTTGCTCTGCTGCTAGTGTTCAAACTGCTTCATCCTTTGTCGTTATTCAAAGGAGGTGTTCATCTTTTGAGATTTTCAAAAGAGGTGTTGTTATCATCCTTTGTGGTTATTCAAAGGAGGTGTTTTATGTTGGCATATATTTCAAGAACAAGTGTTGATGAAGTCCTCTCAATATTTCATGAAGATTCAAAGTTTTGATGATGAAGATTTAAAGTTCTCTAAACAACATTAAAGACTTGTGTCATCTCACAAAGGAAGGTTGCTTGATGAAAAAGGCAAGGCTTAAAGGATGTTTAAAGCTTTCAAGAGAGAAGATTGATGAAGATTTTTCTCAAGTGCTGGAGTTTCAAGTTTAGAAGTTTCTGTTTTGGGTGATGGATGAAAAGAGTAAGTCATAAATCCCATTCAAGACCATTTCAAACTTGAGAGCAAGTAGTTTTCTCGCAAAAACGTTTTTCTACGCTTTTAATCGATTATGATACGAAGTCTAATCGATTATTTTACTTAAAATTTGAATCAAAATAGTTTAACGAACAAAATAATCGATTAAGTGTTTTTGATAATCGATTATATTGATTCTGGGTTAATATAATCGATTATGGCCTTAATCTAATCGATTATATCAGGCAAAATGAGTTTTCCAGTTTTTAACTTTGATATAATCGATTAAACCTTTTAGATAATCGATTAAATACATCGTTTTTGCGAATTCAATGCTGAATCAACCTAAGAAAGGAAACTTTGGAGTATTTTTGAATTATAAAATGAATTCTATTTAGGTAAGGTGTATGCTCTCAGCAAAAGGAATTCCTAAATGCTTTTGGCCAGAAGCAGTAAATTGGGCATTTTATCTACTGAATCGGTGCCCCACACATGCTGTGAAGAATACCACACCACAAGAAGCTTGGAGTGGAATTAAACCTTCAATCAAACATCTTCGAGTTTGGGGATGCCTCGCTCATGTACATGTACCAGATGCCACACGAGGTAAACTTGATGATAAAAGTTTCCCCTGCATCTTACTTGGTGTTAGTAGTGATTCCAAAGGTTATCGTTTATTTGATCCTAAAACTAAAAGAATTGTGATTAGTAAAGATGTCTTATTTGAAGAAGAAAAGAGTTGGAATTGGAATACAAAATACAGGGAGCAGATAGATGCAGAACTGACAAGGGGTGATTATGAACTCTATAGTGACACCAATGAGCAGCAAAATAGTGATGAAAATATAGAAGATAGATTAGAGGAAGACATGGAGATCGAAAGTGGTGATGAAACACGTGACTTTCCAAGGAGAGAAAAACGACAACCAACATGGATGGGAGATTTTGTTAGTGGTGCAGGATTGAGTGAAGAAGAAGAAGCAGAGATAGAAGAAGAAGCAGAGAGAGCAGCCTACATAGTACAGAGTGTCACTAGCGATGACCCGATTCTATTTGAAGAAGCTGTACAACATGCGAAGTGGAGGAAAGCAATAGACAGTGAAATCCAATCAATCGAAAAAACCAAACATGGAGACTAATGGATCTACCAACTGGAGCAAAGACAATTGGAGTCAAGTGGATTTATAAAACAAAATTGAATGAGCTGGGAGAGGTTGATAAGTATAAAGCAAGTTTAGTAGCAAAGGGTTATTCACAACAATATGGAATTGATTTTTCTGAAGTATTTGCCCCTATTACACGCATGGATACCGTGGGTTTGCCTGTAGCTCTTGCAGCATGTAGAGGGTGAGACATTTTTCAACTGGATGTAAAATCTGCCTTCCTGCATGGGGAATTAAATGAAGATGTATATGTGGATCAACTGAAGGGCTATGAAAAAAAGGGGGAAGAGCATAAGGTTTAAAAATTGCACAAGGCTTTATATGGTTTAAAACAAGCACCTAGAGCTTGGTTTAGCCGTATAGAAGCACACTTCATGAAGAATGACTTTCAAAAATGTCCAAGTGAACAAACATTATTCATCAAGAAGGGTCCTGAACAAAATGTGTTAATTGTTGATGACTTAATTTATATCGACAATGATATGAGCATGATGACCAATTTCAAAAAATACATGACACGGGTTTTTGATATGACTGATTTGGAGAAGATGAGGTTCTTTCTTGGTATAGAGGTTTTACAAAAACCAGAAGGCATATTTTTGTGTCAACAAAAATATGCTAATGATGTTTTGAAAAAGTTTGAGATGTCTGAGAGCAAACCTATGAAAAGCCCAATTGTCCCAGGTTGTAAGGTCAATAAAGATATTAACGGTGCAATGGTGGATGATAGTCATTTCAAACAGATTGTAGGAAGCTTAATGTATTTGACAGCTACTCGGCCAGATATTATGTTCAGTGTGAGTTCAATTAGCAGATACATGTCTAAACCAACTGAGTTACATCTACAAGTGGCCAAAAGAATTCTACGGTATGTCAAAGGTACTACAAGTTATGGAATTTTTTACAGAAGAGGAGGGGAAGAAAATATGTGTGCATTTACAGATTCAGACTATGCAGGAGATGAGGATGACTCTAAGAGCACATCTGGCTATGTCCAAGAAACAACCCATTGTTACTTTCTCAAGTACAGAGGCAGAATTTGTAGTTGCAACTACTAGTGCCTGTCAAGCAATATGGTTAAGAAGAATCTAGAGATTTTTAACTCTCCCTCAAAATTGCACTCTTATTATGTGTGATAATAGTTCAACCATTAAACTTTCCAAAAATCCGGTCATGCATGGCAGAAGTAAACATATCAAAGTGCGGTTTCACTTCTTAAGAGATCTCAGGAGCAAGTTGCAGATTTAATGACTAAAGCTTTGAAATTTGAATCTTTCCAGAAGCTTAGAAAGAAGATGGGGATGATTGATATCAACGAAATAAACTAAATTGCATACATTCCAGTTAGTTTAAGGGATGGTATGAAGCAGTTTTTTAGTAGATTTGTTATTCTGTTGGTTATTTTATTTTTTGTTTAATAAATCCTAGTCTATAGAATACTCCTATTTTTTAGGCTTAGTTTAAGTCATGTCACAGTAGTCTGTTATGCATTACGTAGTGGTCTATTATGCACTTTTGTATCCGCTATATAATAGCTTATTTCAAAGCAATAAACAGAGAGTGTTTTCACACGAGTACATTATTCTATAAACACTTACAATTACCTCATATGGTTTTGAGGTAATATAATTTATGATTATGTTTATCATAAGTTCAATGAGAATAAATATATATTCTTGGTGGTGTTATATCAACAATATAAGCTTCTTTTGTATTAGGTATTAAGATACTAAGAGATCATTCTCAAGGTATCCTAAGGTTAGTTATATCGATAAAGTTTTGGACATATATGGCATGAAGATAGTAAACTATGAGATAACCCTATAATGAAGGGAGATAGATTTAGTCTCAAACAATGTCCCAACAATGATTCCCTAGCATCAACTATAGACAGTTTAGTTATATTCAAGTTTGTACTTTTTCTGCTATAGCATTTGTGGTGAGAGTTTTGGGCAAATACTTAATTAATCCTAAAATCCTACAACATTGGAAGATAATAAAGTGTGTAATGCGCTATTTGAAGAGAACAAATGGACATATGTTCACTTATCAAAAGTCTGACAGTTTAGAGATCATCAGGGACTTAGACTTTGATTTTGCTGTATGTCAAGACAGCAAATGCTCCACATTTGGATATTTCTTTTATGTTGTCTAGAGGAAATATCTCTTGGAAGTTTGTTAAACGGACTATCACAGCTTTTTTTCAACCATGGTTGTGGAGTTCATTGCTTGTTTTGAGGGATCGAACCATGACATATGACTACGAAGTTTTATAAAAGAGTTCAAAATAAGTAAACTTCTATAGAACATATAGAGACTAATTTTATGCTAGCTGATTCACTTACTAAAGATTTGGTACCTAAAGTTAAAGTTTTTCATGAGCAAACTGCTCATATGGATGTAATTCCTTATCATACCTTGGTTTAGTGGGAGTTTCATTTATGTTTTGTGTATTATTTGGATTTTCTACAGAAATAAACTTCATGTTCATAATTATATTCTGAGCTTGTTTTGTGCAATATGTATATATATATGTTGCATTTTGATTTAATCTTTATAAAGAATATTTTTTTAGACCAGTTGGAAATAGATATGATTAAGATCACATTACATGTAATTTCCATGCCACTTATCCATATTTGATCTATGTCATTGAGTACATACAATTGTGGTGATCATTGTGGTTTAGTCACATTGAATTATAATGAAAGTTGTCGTGGTTCCCTCTTTTCGTATGAGAAGGACCAGATTGTTTAAGGAGAGTATAAAAGTAAATAACATTCGATTGTACACTTAATGTTTTTTTGTGATATAAATGCTTGAATGAATATGAAGCCCAAGTGGGAGATTGTTAGAAATTTTATTTCTAATAATTAATGTGGGCTATATATATTATTTGTAGCATTTATATTAGTTATTTATATTTTGTTGGGCTGAATAAAAGTGATCTAATTTTTAGTGAATTCAGTGAGCCTTTAGATTAGCAATAGTAAAACTGATATGGGTTCAAATAAGTGGAAACCAAATTTGGCCTGTTATGGGTTAAGGGGAACCCTAACAACTTCAAAATCATAAGGATAGTCATGGTTCCCAATATGTCAAATCAGAAATACGTATCTATGTCTTTCCATCACAAGAGGAACATCAAGAAGTCATGGTAATGAATCCAATGATTTGGCTGACGAAGATCATTGTACCAAATAAGAAATATTCCACTGCAACCTTCCGTCAACGTTAGTCAATATGGATACAGGTATATTTTAGAACTCAACAAATCTTGATAATCTGATGCAATGATTTTCTTTTGGGATATGTAATTTAATAATTACTAGAGAAATTATTTTCTAACAGTTTTATGTCTTTTACTTTGAAAGATTTGTTTAAATTCATCAAATAACTTTGATATGATGTTTTCATCATTAACTTTGAATGATTTAGATTGGTAAGTATAAGAGCGAACTTTTGTTGCCTCATATTACCAAGCCAAGGAGAGGCGAGTATAAAATCAAAGGTGTCGATGAACAAGGTATGCTTAATTGAGGAGTAATGCGGGTAGTTTTTTTAGGTTGACCAGTCAAAGTCAGCACTTGTGGTCACCACAAGGGTGCTTGATGAAGTACCCTTCTTAGTCAACTTTTTTTAGTAAACCTTCCTCTTTTAAGATTGTTGAAAGTCCATGGGCATATCTTTTTAAAGGGAAGGAGCAACAACCATCGCACGTAATTGCTTGTAGTAAAAAAATTTCCCATGATATTTGCACAAAAATTAAGTATTAGAGATTGCCAACAAATAAAAACATAAAAGGGATATGAAACCTTACTCAAGAAAAAGAATTGTGTGGTCTTTAACAAAAGGTATGCTAAGAAGACCCTTGTTGCTTATTGATAAAGCAAGACTCCTTATTATTTTGATATCTACCTTATCCTCGACATTCAAAAGGTACCAACCCTCGCTTAAACTTATTGGGTCTTTGCTATGATTAGAATAAAAAAATAATTTTTTCTGAGGATCTTAAGCTTAGAATTTCAATTTCAATATTTTATTTTTGAAGTTTTTAAAAGAAGTATAAATAGAAAAGAGAAGACCTTGTCAAACACCATTCAAAGATATCCAACCGACCTTAGGATCATGCCTTAACTAATAAAAATACATAAATTTATTAATCATCAAGTTTATTTGGAGATACTCATGGAGAATTTGAAAGGATTCCAAAAAGGTCAAACTATTTATATGAAATTGATTAGGAGCAACATTCATGACCATTAACATTCTACACTCGAAGAGAGAAAGAGGGAATAAGACATCAAGTTCCTTGAAAAAAAAATTCATAAAAAAAGATAATGTTCTTACCATTACCTAATGACTCATAAAACTTTATAAGAGGAAAAACAAGCCTCAACCTTAACCAAGTCGGCCTCATCGGCTGAGCACGTAGGGAACGAAGAAAGAAACTTGTCCACAGGCTCCTTGGAAGTATACTCAAAAGGATAAACATCCACTTCACCGAGTACTCAATAGTACTCAAGATCTATGATAAGATAGAGTTTATCCATCCTCTTTTGCCTAACCAAGCATGCTTTGTTGTGTCCAAACTCAGAGAAGGAGCCTTTCTTTTGGTCCCCTTAGAGGAACCAACTGCGACCACCACAAGTAGCAGCGCAGCAGAAACCACTGTAGCAAAGATGGCAAAATAAGGAGAGGGAAGTTCCTGTGAGAAGAGAAGTCCCACATTGAAAAATCTTACTTTGGTGTTTACTTCCTTTACTATAATAGGAGCATAGTGTTGACCTTGGAAATCACTCCCAAAATCACTTCCTTTTCTTTCTTTTACTGTAGTGCTTGAGAGTTAAATTAAGAGAGGAAAAATAGTTTTTCCTTTAAGGTTCTCTTAAAGTTATCTTTCCTTTATTTTCAAGAGAGGGTGTTATTGTTTCTTCCTTGGAGGTAGAGAGAGAAGGGTTGTAATTTCTTTCATTAGTGAAATTATCTTTTTGCCTATTGCTTGTGTTTTTCTCATCTTTTTATTTTAGTTGTGTGTGCTTATGCTTTTATCTGATACCTAACAGTTCCTCCATAGAAACAAAGTTAATATGACTAAAAGACAGTTATTCCTCTCCGATAAGGGCAACCTCCCTACTTACTATAGGGTTACCACCATCGAAGGAATCAGAAAAAGAAAAAGATGCCATGAATATGTACATAAACAAAGAATGTTAGGAAAAGAAGTATGGCTTGACTAAATCAAAAGGGGAGTGAATTGGTTTTAAAACTTTTCTTTAAAAGTTTTTTCCCTTTCGAAAACCTTTTAGAAACTTTTTAGGAAAAGCATAATACAAATCTTTATTGATGCAATATTAACAAGAGAGAATAGAAAACCCAAATATAATAAGTTGAATGTAAAGAGAGATAAGGAAGAAGAAAAGAACACTCAAGAATTTATACTAGTTCAAACAAAAAAAAATGATTCTATATCCAATCTCAACTATTCAATCTCAAAATAGTTGGATTCCACTATCTTGAAATATCCTTACAAGCAAACTACACAAGCAAGGATATACAAGATAAAGAAAACAAGTAATCAATTCCTTGACAACACAAGGAGAACATAGAAGATCAACTACTATAATAATTATAGGAGGATATCACAAATCAACTCCCAACTAAGATTATAAGGATATAACAACCAAATCAACTCTTCATAGATCAAGAGGATATCAAGAGAACACTCTCAAACACCTACAAAAAAATGGAAAGAGTTTACCACACAACAGAAGCAAAATCACAAGGTTTCAAATCCTTATCACATATATTTCTTTAAAATCCAAGAGAAAGATTGATTTCTTTGAAGATTCTTGAAAGACTCTTGGAGTAAACATTTAACATATGATAAATGCTCTTTTAAATGTGCCCTTACATGTTTAAAAGTTGTTGTAACAAAATACACAATCATTCAATTCAAATAGAAATTCCTAAAAGTTTTTTACAACTAACTCTAATGTATTTAGTCAATTATAAAACCATTTAATAGATTAATTTGACCGTTATGTGTATTCCTAAAAAATTAACTTTCTACTTTAATTGATTAAACATAGAGATAAATGATTATATTATTCTTTAGCAATTTTGGAAACCTCTCAAGAACAACTTAATCGATTGTATAAAAAAAACTCTGAAAACAACTATTGTTATATAAAACCATAATTGATTATCCTTTGTAAAACATGTAAAGATCATTTTAACCAATTATGTAAATAGGTAAGCAATTAAAAAAAAAATAAAATCGTTTTAAAATAATTTCCAAAAACTTGTTTAAATTAAGTTTTTGAAAAATATATTTAGTTTAGGTAGTGTATTGGTGTAAGAACCATGTGACTCACCTTGTTATGAAAGACTCAAAAACACAAATAATGAAAGCATTAACACAAAATACAAAGTGTTTATTTTGTTCATCATCTTCAAGATCTTTAAGCACTTAGATCTTTATCATCAAAATCAAAAAGTTTGACTTGACCTTTAAATCTAACAAAGAAGAGATGATGAAAATTGAAAAAATGAGAACAACAAAAACTCCAAGCAAAAAGAATGAAACACTCACTGTGAGAACTCCAAGGGAAGAAAAGTGAGAAAGCGTAAATAAAAAGTTACTCCAAAAGACAAAATAAAGGTTACAAACACTTTGGGTGCGAAATAGCACAAGTTTCAAGATTCACATTTTAGCACAATGTGTCAACATAAAGCGAAAAGTCAACCATTTAAATTATGTAATGCCTCATAACCAACACTGCACATGTAATAAAACCATGACACAACATGTATTAGAGGAACTCAACTCAAAGAAGAAGGTTACAAATTGTCTACCTTTTAAAGAACTTAGCCCTATAATGGTTGTAAAATTAACCTCAGTGAACATTGGATATACCTTTATGTACCTTGGTGATTCAAAATAAAATTCCATTCATCCTTTAACTTAATCCACCTACAAAACCAACTCCTTGAATTTTGAGCTTGGGGTGGTTATGTACCTTCCCAAACATATCAGATATTTAAAATAAAAAATAAGCAAATAAAATTTTCTAATATCAAATATATTCACTAATATAGCACATTTCCGTTATAATAATAAATAATATAGATTAGACAAGATAATATTTTATCATATCTTTTTATTTTTGAAAACATTTGTTACAAAGGGTCCAAAAGACCTATAAATATATGACAATTTATTAATGAATACTTATTCAATTCTTTATTTAATTTTAAGCTTTTACTGACTTGAGTGTCAGAAATTATTATTCTGCAGATGAATCTCTCCTCAATTTTCATCAACAATTTAGAGTCTACATTATAAAATGTTAATCTTTGATCTTCGAAAGCACCACTCTTTCCACCTTGAGAGAATCATTCTCTTTTATGATATATCTCTCCCTAGTCCACATCAATAATTGTGTTTACATGTTATAAAATCAGTTCTCAAACTTGTAAAATATCACTCCTCCACTTTAAGAGAATCACCCTCTTTTCCATTATGAACAAAATTTATATTTAACTACTTTGAAAAGGAAATTTACAATCCTCTCAAAATAATTAGATTAAGAAGTCTTTGAAAGCGTCTAATGGTTTGATTTATACGAGTGTCTAACAACGTCTAGTACAATGCCATCGTCTAGTGCCTGGAAGACCGTCTAGTGCCTAGATGAGCGTCTAATAGTTTGGTTTTTACCAGCGTTTAGTATAGTACCATCGTCTAGTGCCTAGAAGACTGTCTAGTGTCTGGATAAGCGTCTAGTGCTCTTTTCTGTTTAGCGTTTCATCTTTTCTGCTTTTTTGCTTTTCTATTTTTTGTTGTTTCCTTGTGTACATGCAAGTAAAAATAAAATCTTTTCTCATCATCTCTGTTTCCTTCTGTCAAGTTTGTTCTCTCTATTTCTGCATAAATGTCATTAATGGAGTATTCTATTCTTAATATTTTTCATATAGACTATTCATCTTTTAAGAATTGCTACCAAATTTTGGAGTTTAAATAGAACTGTTTAACCTAAATATTTTTTGAAAAATGTCTTCATTTGAATTATCAATGAAGAGTGATAAGTTTTGGGGACCCATGTTGGCAAAATAATGAGCTGCTCATCACATCAACCTTTCGCTTTTTTTCTTTTTTTTGGCACGTTCAACGATTGGGAAATATCTATTGGCTCTTTAGGATTAAAATAAAAATATTTTGATAACTCTTATGTTTTACACAATAACTTAACAATTAATTATGGTTATAGAATAAAATAAATATCTAAATTAACTAGACAATATTATTATACTTAGAGCTGTCAAAACGGGCTGCCCGGCCCAGTCTGGCCTGGCCCTACGGACCAAGTTTAAAAAATCTGATAGCCTAGCCTGGTCTATATTTTAAAACGGGCCACAATTTTTAGCCTGGTCTGGCCCTATGTTAGGCCAACGGTCCATTTTTAGCCTAATTAAAAATTGAAAAATATTATAATATATCTACAATATAATTTTTTATCAACAATATAAATATAAATATATAATATGTTTACATGAATGTGTGTGTAAAATTGTTTACATTTGAACAACTTGTAAGAAAAACTTAGATCACATACTAAGTACTTCCAAAAGAGTCAAGCACTTACTAAACAACATAACATAGACTTGTGAGATGTTAGAAGAGTAGTGCAGTAGAGGAGATGAAAGAGTTTGTGAGAAAGGAAGAGAAGAAATGAAGAAGAAAACAGAGATTCTAAGACACTAGGGTTTCTTTCTTTAGTATGACAACATAATAATTAAGAATAAAAATTTAATATAAAAAATAAACGGGTCAACCCATTAGCCTACGGGCCAGCCTGGCCTTGGCCCATATGGGCATCGGGCCAAATGGGTCAGGCTAAAAAAAGCTTATTGTTATATAGGCCACAATTTTTTAAGCCTAACCTGACCTGAATCATAGGCTATATAGGCTAGCCCATCGGCCAGGTCTATTTTAACAACTCTAATTATACTATTATAACAAGATTGTTAAATAATTATATATAAAATCAGGATTGCTAAAATTTATTATTCTTGAAGTTAAATAGTCAGTTTAGCTGGTGTAATTTTTACCAAATTTATAACAAATTATACATTCCTCAATCAACTGAAACATACGCGATTAATTTAATTATTTCATAACAATAAATTGTTAATATAAAAAGTCAAGAACAAAAAATATAAAAATAAGCAATACTTAAAATAAAAAATAACTAATATCTTCATATACTTTTTCGTTAATTTATGTCTTGATGTAGTTATCTACATAATTTGAATTTACTTATTTCTTTTTGTTTTCCTAAACTCTCTTTTCTTTTCATCCTTTCTCTTTTTTTTAGACTAAATATTCGTGTAATGATACATTTGTTATTGATTTTGGAAAGAATCTGTAAACAAAGTTGCATAATGAAGCTAAATTAGTTTATTTAAATATAAAAAAAACATTTGAGGATATAATATATAGAATATAGTGCTTTTGTATTAATTCAAAAGTTTATTAACATGCAAAGTTTCGGAGAAGACGATAATAATAATTTAGTTAAATCTAAAAGAAAGTTGTGGATGAGCATTTTAGTATTAATCTAGTAAAAAAAATTAATTTATCTAAGCTTTAGGAATTATTCTGACCATACTTTTTCTTTTCTGATGATAAGATAATAAGTATGTTTTTATCACATGTCGATTAAATTTATTCAATTTATCTCAATAATTGATTGAGAACCTTACGAACATCACTGTTCTACAGCGTACGACACTGACATTGAGATCTGAGCGGAATTGAAGCATCTGACAAAAATAATTTGAATAATATACTTAACAAGTAAAATTTTCAATCGTAAGACTAAGACGTATAATGGACATAATAGTTAAAAGGTTTAATAAATTTTTTTAATATTTTATAAAAATTTAGAATATTTCTTTTAATTAAATTTTAAATTTTATTTTATTAAAGTATGTTAATGTAGTTTTTTATGTTAAATTAATAAGACGTTACATATTTAAATTAATTTATAATATATGAACAATGACAAAAAAAATATAAATACAAATATGAATATTATATTATAATAATTAAAATTTTTAAAATAAGTTACAATAATAAAATTTAAAATTTAATTAAAAAATAAATATAAAAAGTATTATAAATTCTTATAGAATGAAATCAAAATATTTATTAAATTTATGTAAAAGAAGTTTAATTTTGATTTTTTTTATCTTTGAACTCTCTTAGACTTTGTTAGGATATGTTTTTTCTAAAAATGGATCTGCGATCAGAAATATAACACCGAGAACTGAAAGAAAAAAAATAAAAATAAAAAATTAATGAGAACATAAAGTGAGACATGATATTCAACGATTATATTTTTTATTATTTTACAGAGATTTATAAGGAAACATATAAAAACAATAACACTTAATCCATTATATAAAACTTTTAATTGATTATATATTACATCTATATTTGAATATATACGTAAATATAATAAAATTTTATTATAATTATATATATAATTATTTAATATTAATTAATATTTATATTTATATTATAATATAATTAAAATAAATATAATTACTTATATAATATAATAAAAATGTTAAAATTATAATAATAATATCATAAAATAATAATAATAAGATATTAATAAAATAATTATAAGTATAAAATAAAAATAATAATTTGATAATTTTGTATATTATTTTATAATTTTACTAAATTATTATATCAATCAAATTTTTCACAAATGTTCACATATTTTCCGTTTATTTCCTTTCACTTTTCTTTGAAAGAAACAACTTTACTTTCTAATATTTTTTCTCTCCCTCAAATCCACTCCCCAAAAAGAAATAAAGCCTTAGAGTTTGCAGAATTTACAAATGGATAGTAAGTTAATGTTGGGTTAGACTCCCAACTATGTATTTAAAAGGGTTCAAATTTATTAAGTTTATTTGTCTCACTTAAGATAAGTGGAGAGGGGTCATCTGAGTTAAGAGGGTGTTAATTTTCACAATCTTTAAGAGAGAGAGAAAGAAGAGAGAAAGAGTGCAAAGAAGCTGGTTCACATACATGCAGATTGGTTTTCGTAAATTCCTGCTTTGTTAGTCGTTGGATTGAGCTAGAAATTTGAAAGATAGTCCTTCACACGATGTTTATAGTTTTCATCGTTGGGATAATGGATTGGAGGTTTGTAGTTGAAGATATTAATTTCGCACAATTCTTTTATTTTTGAGGTTTCCTCTTTTTTTGTTCTTCAATTTGAACGCTTTGTTGCTTTGAGGTATTAGCGGCTGTAAGCATTTTTTGTGTGCGTTTAATTAAACTCCCTTATATCTTTATTGATTTTAGTGAAGTTTGATTAACTGACTTGTGCTTGTGGATTCTCATATTTAGAGTTTTCCCACGTTAACATTTTTAATGTCTCTTTTGTAATTGTTTCTATAATTTTCTGTTGTTGTTGCTCCTCATAGATTCTTTCAAGTTGGGGCAACTATTTCCGCTACACACTTTGGTATTTTTACTTGTTGAGTTGTTGTTTCTCCATCAGAGTGATATCAGAGCTGATGATTAACTGGCTAAGACAAGGTACTGTATAGGGTGGGTGAAATAGTCTCTATATTGAAAGTGTTCCTAATAGAGGTTTCAGCTAAGTGTGTCCCGTTGATGAATGACGATACAAGTAAGGGTCACGCATAAGGTACTTCGAGTTAAAAATGCTTCCACTTGAGGGAAGGACTCACACTTGAGGGGGAGATTGTTGGGAATCCAAATGTGAGTTTGAGTACCGCTTTGGGAAGAAATGAGTAAGCTCACCAACATATAAGAAAAAAGACCCATAAACTCATTGCTTTATAGTGTATTTGGATGGGGTAATTTAAGAGGGTAATTAATTTATTTGACGAATTTCAAATACTTTAGAGTAAAATGACTTGTTTGGATAAGGAAATTAGGAGGAAATTAAAATTTAGAAATTTTGAGAAGATATTTCAAATAACTAAAACAATAGAATTTGAAATACCCTAAAAAAAGAAGGAAATTGAAATTCCACTACTGGATTTAGCCAGATAATTTGAATATGAGTCAAGTTAGACCCTCCCTAAACCGAGTAGAGTCAACGGGCCGAGTCTAAAGCTGTCAAAACGGGCGGCCCGGCCCAGCCTGACCTATATTTTAAAACGGACCATAATTTTTAGCCTAGCCTGACCCTATGTTAGGCCAACAGGGCAACGGGTCATTTTTAGCCTAATTAAAAATTGAAAAAATATTACAATATTTTTTTTGCTTTCTTAATCTCTCCACAATTTTGTTCAACGTTATTTCTTTTGTTATAGGAAATAAGAACTCTGCAATGTAAGAGATAAAAAACATAAAAACCTATTTAATACTTATAATAATTTTACTTTATATAATTCAACAAATATTAAAACTGTTTGGCAACAGTTGGACAAGTGGGAAATGTTGGGATAAACCAGAAAAATTTAGGTAGAGCCGAATCTAAATGTTAGTTAGGTAAACGTCCTATAGTAAGAGGAGTAGTTATAAACCCTGTAGACCATTCGCATGGGGGTGGTGAAGGGAGGGCCCCAATTGATGGAAAAAACTCGCAACTCCTTGGGGGTTTTCTTGCACTTGGAAGAAGTAGAAAAAGGAAGAAATATAGTAATAATTTGATTCTTCGTTGTACTAAATAGTAGAGAAAATAGAAATTGTTTCTTCCTCTTTACAAGAAAAAGGAGTAATTAACTGTGACGCGTTCACTAAAAAAATCCTTTTGTAACAAAAGCAAATATAAAGTTTTGATTAGAAAATGCAAAAAATGATAATATAAATTAACAAAAAATAAGGAAGAACCTAACTTAATGTGAAACAGAGAAGTTATGACGGAAGCGAGAAAAACTGTGGTGGGTGGTGAAAAGTGATACAAGGAAAGAGGAGCAGTGTAATAGAGGAGATGAAAGAGCTTCTGAGAAAGGAAGAGAAGAGATGAAGAAGTGAACAGAGACTCTGAGACACTAGGGTTTCTTTCTTTAGTATGACAACATAACAATTAAGAACAAAAATTTAATATAAAAATAAACTGGTCAGCCCATTAGCCTACGGGCTAGCCTAGCCTTGGCCTATATGGGCATCGGGCCAAATGGTATTGTTATCTAGGTCACAATCTTTTTAGTCTAGCCTGACCTGAATCATAGGTTATACAAGCCAACTCATCGGGCCAGGCCTATTTTAACAGCTCTAGCCAAGTCAAGCTGGGCCACCCTTGACACAACCCGAATCAAGTCGGGTCGGGACCAATCAAGGAGGACCCGACTTGGGCCGACTTAAGCTAGGCCTATCATGGGCCAAGTCAAGCTATGATGACTTACCAAGGCAGAAGCTTGGAGTTTGTTGTGAGATTGTCGGATTGACGGTCACCTCCACATAGTTGTGAGAGGGGAGATATATTGGGTTGGACTCCTAACTGTGTGTCTAAAAAGACTCAAAACTTGTCAAGTTCATTTTGTCTCACTTAAGACAAGTGAAAAGAGGTCATCTAGGTTAGGAGAGTGTTAAGTTTTTGCAGCCTTTGGGAGAGAGAAGAGTGAAGAAAAAACTGGTTCACATATACATAGACTAGTTTTTCGTAAAATCACAATTCTTGATTCATTAACCATTGGCTCGGGCTAGAAATTCGACATCTAGTCCTTGACACAACGTTCTTCATTTTGACCATTGGGATTGTGAATTGGAGGTCTTTAGTTGAAGATATTAATTTTTCACATTTATTATGTTTTTGAGGTTTCATCTTCTTTTGTTCTTCAATTTGAAAACTTTGTTGCTTAGAGGTATTGGCTAAATGCAAACACTTTTTTGTGTGTTTGATTAGACTCTCTTATATATTTCTTAATCTTAGTAGATCTTGATTGACTGACTTGTGTTCGTGTGTTTATATTTATCATATTGAGAGGATTTTCTCTCACTAAAATATTTGGTGTTTTTATTAATTGTTTCTATAATTTTTTATTGTTGTTGCTCCTCGTAGGTTCATATAAATTTAGAGAAATTATTTCCATTACATAATTTAATATTTTTATTTATTGAGTTTTTGTTTCTCCTAAATTAAAAATAACATATGAAAATAAAAATGTTGGTAAAAAGTATCACGTGTCAAATATAAATAAATTAAGAACATCAAGAATAATAATGTAAATTATGAAAATTTATAAAATAATTTGGTGAGGATTATCTCGGTTATTTAAATGATAAAGAGTAGATGCTAAGATTTTGAATCTATTTTGATTATGATAAAGTTGGAAAGGAAAAAAAAGGAAAAAATAACTTGAAAAATAAGATTATTTGAACTAAAAAAAGTGAGTGAAAAATTTGTAATAAAAATGATGTAATAGAATAATTTTTTTATATATATTTAAAATAATTTGTAAAATATATTTTTTAAATTAATTTGATATAAATAAATTATATATAAATTAGAGTTAAAATAAATTTTAAATTAAAATAAAATTATTATAAAATTTAAATAAATAAAAATAATATTTCAAAATAAAATAAAATATTTCATAAATATAAATTTAAATTAATTAATTTTATTTTATTTTATTTATTATTTTAATATTTTTATTTTAACTATTTATTTTATTATACTTTTATATGAGAAAAGTATATTTTTATATTTAATATTTAATATTATAAAATATTAATAAATTAATAATAATAATATTAATATTAAGAAATTAATGTAATATTTTTAATACACAAAACTATAACCAAAATAAATTATTTAGATATTATTTTATTACCAATTGTTTAAATTATATAAAAAAATGTGTAAGTAAAAAAATAATTTTCTAAATTTATTCTTATGTAAAAAAATGTAATGTAATATATTTAACAATATAAATAAGGTAGGAAAAAAATATCTTGTTAATATTATATTATTAATTTTAGAAGAGAAAAATGTTAATAAAATAAAATACTATCAAAAAAATAATACAAATAACTAATTTTAATATTTATATTTTGAATTTTTTTAAATATTATATATACGTATATATAGAGAATTTATTAAATTTATATAAGATAAATTATGAATTATGTAATATTTATATCATATGTATAAATAATATATATATGTGTAATTACTATAAAAAAATTATTAAATAGATAAAAATAGTTAGTCATTAGTAATTAAATTAAAAATTATTTTATAAACTAATAATTTTTTATATTTAAAATAATTTTTATTATAATAAAAATTATATTTTTTTATAATAAAAATTATATTTTTTTATGATTATTGATTTTAAAAAATTATAAAATTGATTTCAATAATAATAATTAAATTGATTTTTAAATTAGAATCTAAATTTGTTTATAACATTAATTTTTAAAATTTTAGTTATTTATTAAATTAAATTTAAAAATAATCTTTTATTCAATTAATTACCAATTTCATTATTTTATATATAAATATATGGTTAATAAATTTTTTTAGTATATATATATTAATAAGAAAATTATAAAATAAATTATAAGCCTGATTTAATATTCAAAATTACTTTAATTTAATTTGATTTAAATTTTTTTAATATTCAAATAAAAAAAAACAATCAAATGTAATTTTATATTAAGTTTCGTATGTATTTTAGTGAGAAACTGAAGCAAAACGCATCATAAACATCCCTTTTGTTAGCAAATCATAAGTTAGAGATCGTGTCCATATATATATATATATATATCAGTTAAATTGAATTGAAACCAACAATTCTATAATGAAATAATGTGTTAATTTAAGAACGAGAAATAAAATCAATAAACTTATTTTGCAGATACTTTGGAAAAGAAATATTGAAGAATAAATATTATTGTTTATATGTTTAAAAAATAGTTTTCACACAAGTTGCGTATAAAGATTTATTAAGATATACAATTTACAAGTAGAACTAAAGAATAAGGAAAAACTTGCTTTTATAATAGTTTGTCTCAACTTTTGGTCTAGATTTTGCTGCTCCTAACAAAAATTCTCCTTTCTAACTAAAATAAACTATAAATAATTATTTTTTTTATCACTTCTGACTTATGTGAATACATAATGACAATCTTGAGATCAAGAATACCAAATATTCTTGTAGAGAGAATATAATAAATCGTGACTATAGTTATAAATTTACTGGGTAGAAAATATTAATGTCAATAAAATGATCATGAATGATTTTCATAAAGACTCTTATTATTTTGTAAGAATTTTGTTTGTTATCGTTAATTTTTTATAGGACTAGGGAATGCATTTAGTTAAATCTAAAATTTGTGGATCAACATTTTAGTATGAAACTAGCCAACAATTTATACAAAGAAAAAAAATAAATGGAATACAAAATTTAGCTATGTTTTATTATTGTTTTTTGCAAAGGAGACCATGACAATTTTGGTATTAAAAGTTTCATTAAAAATCAAATGCAAATAACCTTATATAAATGGTAAACAAAGTTAGCATTGTTTGTAAAGGAGGAATATAATGGTAAATTCTCACAAAGATTAAGCGGTTTTGTATAACATAAACGAAGGAAATATATAGGAGTAATTACCTTAAATATTACTATGATTTACTCTTTCATATTTGAATTTCACAATTATTAAATCACTAAAAATAATAAGTAAACACTAACTTACTCTCACTTATATTTTTTATTTAATTTTTTACACTTCTCTTCAATTTCTATGATATTATTTAATATCTTTTACAGTATTTTTTTCTTATTTTCTCTCCCATCTAAAACTGATAGATGTTTATCACCACTAAAAAGAATTATAATCACACAAATATAAGAGTTAAAATTAACCAATTGTAAAATCATAAAAAAAAATCATGTATTAAACATGTGTTCTAATTTTAAGTTTAATCAGAAACATTCATTTTATAAGTGAAAATCTTACTATTTCTTTGACTTCAAGAAGAAGGCTTATTTTTTTTATAAGTGATCCATTTCTTTCTCGTTTTCATTTCTTCTCCATTCTTGTTCTTCCCTTTCTTTAAATAACATTTTTTATGACATTCTTGACCAAGCTATCATTTGGTCACCATCATACACCAAATCCTCCAAGAAACCAAGTCAAATCCTCCAAGAAGTCAAGCCAGTTCCTCCAAGAAGCCAAGCAAAAAGATAATTTGACATTTCTCTTTTCAGATCACCAAATCGCCACCATAATTCATGAAACCTACACCATTCTCTTTGATGGGAATCTGAAAACCGTAATCGATTAATGAGTTAGAAATCCAGAATTCCTTAAAGGAATGGGTCACTTCAAGTCTCTTATGGTAATGGAATGCTAGCCTCCATTGAAGAAGCTTCCATGAGTGCAGAATTCTCAAGGAAGAAAAAAAGGCTTCAAAGGAAGTTGGAGCTAAGTCTTAGACTCATGATCCTTGCATCTCCATTGAAGAGAAAAGGTAGGAAGTTAAGAGAGAACTCAAAACTTTGAGAGTGATGGAAAATTTGAAAATCCTAACCAATTAAAGAGTTAGAAATCTAGAATTCCTTGAAGAAATGGATCACCCCAAGTCTCCTATGGTTATGGAATGCTAACCTCCATTGAAGAAGTTTCCATGAGTGCGAAATCCTCAAGGAAAAAGAAAGACTTCAAAGGAAGTTGGAGCTAACCCTTGCATCTCCATTGAAGAGAAAATATAGGAATTCAAGAGGGAACTCAGAACTTTGCGAGAGAGTATAGAGAATTTCCTTTGAAATTTCTAATCTTATTAAAATAGTCAAAGTTATGTTACAAATGAGGGGAAAAAGCCTTATATAGTAGGAAAAGAGTCTAGAAGGTTAACCATAGTTACTTGCAATTAATCCTAGTTAACTTTCTAGAGTTAAGAATTGGAAGAGTCAAATGCATCTTATATGCAACTCAAATGAGTTTGAAATTAAACTAAAATGAAGTCACACAAGAAGCATGATTAGGTAAGGAAAATATGAAAGGGAGTCTAGAATTAAGTGGAACATGGCACATCATAAGTACTCACTTTGGAGTGCCACTTTACTCAATCTTAACCCTCCATGTCATGCCCAATCCAATGGTCCAAAACATCTCCCAAGGCTCCCTAAAGAAAAAGGCACTCAAATGGCCAAATACAAGGCAAAATTTTGAAAAATGACTCCAAATGACCCAAAAATTCAAGGCCTTGTCCTAAAAGATGTTCTATGACTTCTACAAACAAAAATACCCCAAAATACAAGGGCAAAATAATAAAATACAAATAAATATTTACAATTTTTAAAAGGGTCAGAAGAATAGGAAAGAAGCTAAAAAAATCTACTCTCCATAGTAGAAGAGTCGTCTGAGCTCCATGCTCCTGCTCTTGAATCTTCTTAGCCATGAAATTTGAGCTGGATGGTTTTGCATTATTATTTTGCCATGACTCTTAGCACTACATTTTGCAACAAAATCCAAATAAAGAACCATTAAAGAATCCAATCTCCAACATTATACACTTTAGCTTATCTTGATCATAACTTTTGCAAACCCTGATCAATTCTTGGTTCCAAGAATCATCCAAGATTCTTCCAATATTTGTAATAACTCTTGCCAATCTTCTACACATCCTTACCTTTTGAAAAACATACAATTTGTAGCCCAATCAAGCTAAGAAACAACCTACACCAACTGAAACTAGGTGATTATTCTTCATTCTTTATTACCTTTGTGTCTTGAGTTATGAAACTTGCAAGTGGAAAGATCCAATCTTGAATTCCCTTAGCTGAAAGCTCATCACTAATGATTATACTAGGACTAATAGTTTTAATGTAAGTGACTTGTCCCAAACCTTCTTGAGTTCTCTAGTAAAAATATGACATCGTAAAAAATTATGATGACAACTTTGTAAATATGTTAACTTTTTTTGCGTTAGACCCTTCATAGTTAGATGTAAATTTCAAGAACTATGTCAGACCAACCTAGATATTGAATTTTACGTTTGACCATGAAGGGGTCCTACGTTAAACTCAATTTAATACACTTCAAGGCCTCTTTTCTTCCTTGTGCACACGAGAGTTTCCTTTTAGTTCTTTTTCTCTTCTCCAGTGATGCGAGGTGACCAATTCGTGGTGTCCTGGAGTAGCGACAAGCGATAGCAATGGTGACCCATTCGTGATTTTGGACTTTTTTCCCCGATTGGATTTGAGAATTTGAGCATCTATTACATGTTGCTTTTGGGGATTTTCTTATCGCACACTTGTTATGGTAAAATAAATAAAACCTTACATCGCCTTTTCCTTCTCTTTCTGTTTTAATTATTACTAATTGATTTTTGACTATTTAGACAAATTATGTTTTTCTTTAATTCTTGGTCTCACTGAGAAGAGGTGACACCCAAATCAGATTGTGTTGTGGTTGATTTTTTGGATCTAAGACCAAACTTCATCCACAGTTTTCTTGCAAACTGGCAGAGGGACAAAGAATGAGCCTGGCTGGAGAATGGTGGATTCTGGTGCAATGCTTATGGTTTTTGCAACTTCATAGATGGGTAGTGGTGGATGTCATCTGTGTTTCAAATGTTGGCTATGAATTCATCTATGTTTGTGGAGATGGTGAGGGGGGGTGATGGGATTGACACGGACTTGATGGGATCAAATGGTTGGGAAGTAAGGTCATGTTAACAGATCAAGCGGTAAAGTTGTCAAGTGTAGCAACTCTCATTTATGTCAGGGTGAAACATCTTCAATGTAAATATACTTTTTTAGTTACTCCGATGTAAATTTATGTTTCTCGCTTTGACATCAAAGTTCCATCAGACATAAAAAGCCTAAAATAACATATGTAAAAAATCTCTCATGTACTAGTGGTTGATAAATCATTCCTTCTTCAAGAAAGTGTCACATTTCCTTCCACACATCTTTCTTGTACATGCTTTCCCCCTTCCCACTCACCTTCCTACTTCCCCTTCTCCTTTCCATAAGCTTCCTTTTTTCTTTTCTCCTTTCGTGAGAATGGTACGAAATTTGCTCATAGGTACAACTAAAACAACTACGATGAGAAGGTCAATGACAATGACCTCTTATCTATAAAACTACTTATGAATAATGATAACAATATGCTAGTGTTGGAGATCTACAATTAGCAAACAAAATAAAAACAATGAAACAAAATATTTTTAATTTTGTGAATTTTTTAATTTACATTTTTTTATTACTTTCTAATTTATTTTTTATTATAATTTTTTGTTTTTATCTAATCATGATGTAATTTTAATTTTTTTATATTTTTATTTGACTTGTTAATATTTATCCTGTTTTAATCTAATATTTTGTTATGTTGCAACCTTTTTTCTTCTTTACAAAAACTAAAACTAATTTAGTGTGAAAATTATAAAATTATAAATTTATTTATTAGACAATGACATCACTCTTTTTACATGTAGGTTGTTTTAATTATTAAAATATAATTCCATTAAAAAAAGTAATATCTTAATACTATTAAAAAAATACTTTTTATTAACATACTAATATTTTAATTATATCTTTTTAATTTTAATATACAATATTAATATATATTATTATATTATTTATTTAAATAATATAATAATATATATTAATATTTTACATTAATAAAAAAAATATAATTAAAATATTAGTATTTAACATCTCGTTTTTTTTAAGATATTACCATCTTTTCTATTATATAACTCTTGGAGATTATATAACTCTAAGCAAACAAAATAAAAACCATTAAACAAGAGATTTTTAATTTTGTAAATTTACATTTCTTTATTACCTTTTTAATTTATTTTTTATTATAATTTTTTTGTTTTATCTAATCATAATGTAATTTTGATTTATTTTATTTTTTATTTGATTTGTTAATATTTATCCAGTTTTAATCTCATATTTTGTTGCAGAACTAAAACTAATTTAGTGTGAAAATTATAAAATTATAAATTTATTTATTAGGTAATGACATGACATCACACTTTCCACGTGTAGTTTGTTTTAGTTATTAAAATATAATTTCATTCAAAAAACAGTAATATCTTAATACTATTAAAGAAATACTCTTTATTAACGTACTAATATTTTAATTATATCTTTTTAATTTTAATATACAATATTAATATATATTATTATATTATTTATTTAAATAATATAATAATATTTATTAATATTTTACATTAATAAAAAAATATAATTAAAATATTAATATTTAACATCTCTTTATTTTTTAAGATATTACCATCTTTTCTATTATATAACTCTTGGAGATTATATAATTCTAAGCAAACAAAATAAAAACCATTAAATAAGAGATTTTTAATTTTGTAAATTTACATTTCTTTATTATTTTCTAATTTATTTTTTATTATAGTTTTTTGTTTTATCTAATCATAATGTAATTTTGATTTATTTGTATTTTTTATTTGATTTGTTAATATTTATCCAGTTTTAATCTCATATTTTGTTGCAATCTTTTTTTCTCTTTACAAGAACTAAAACTAATTTAGTGGGAAAATTATAAAATTATAGATTTATTTATAGACAATGACATGACATCACACTTTCAACGTGTAGTTTGTTTTAGTTATTAAAATATAATTCTATTAAAAAAACAGTAATATCTTAATACTATTAAAGAAATATTCTTTATTAACATACTAATATTTTAATTATGTATAATTAAAATATTAGTATTTAACATCTCGTTTTTTGGAAGATATTACCACTCTTTTCCATTATATAACTCCCATACATGCACACCCGAGTGTCTTAAACATCACTGCTTTACATTTCTCCAAACCAGTACCAATGGCCACCGCAGCGCCGCCGACTCTGACATCGCAAACCACCCCATTAGGCCATTCTCTCTTCACGCGCATCCGCCTGGGCACCCCCTCCGACATTCCCCACATCCACAAACTCATCCACCAAATGGCCGTCTTCGAAGGCGTGGCCCATCTCTTCTCCGCGACCGAGTCCTCCCTGTCCGCCACCCTCTTCTCCCCCAAAGTCCAACCCTTCCACTCCTTCACCATCTTCCTTCTGGAAGCTTCCCCCACCCCGTTCCCTATTTCAACCGTGGACGCCAACCCCTTCTTCGAACCCCTCTCTAAATCAGTGAATCTGAGGCTCCCCTTTGAGGACCCCGAGCGAGACACATACAAGAGCATGGATGACGTTACTGTTGTGGGGTTTGTGCTTTTTTTTCCAAATTATTCTGCTTTTCTGGGAAAACCGGGGTTTTACGTGGAGAACTTGTACGTGAGGGAGCGTTATAGGAGGAAGGGGTTTGGGAAAACGTTGCTCTTTGCTGTGGCAAAGCAAGCAGTAAAGATGGGGTATGGAAAGGTAGATTGGGTTGTACTTGATTGGAACATCAATGCTTTTAAGTTTTATGAAGAGATGGGTGGTGAGATGATAGAGGAACACAAGTTTTTCAGATTGACTGGGAAGGCTCTTCAGGCTTTTGAACACACTCAGTAAGAAATTTTGGATAATTTCTCATTCCAAAGACCGGTTAAATGCTGTTACTTATGAAGTATCTATGCTTGAAATAACAGTGATATCATATCATATATATATATATATATAGAGAGAGAGAGAGAGAAAGAGAGAGAGAGAAAAAGAGAGACTTTATGATATCTTTTGTGATGTAAATTATTATATCTTATTGATGAGACGAATAATTCGTATTAATATTAAGGTTAAAAAATAGAGATGTTAACTTTTTTTTATGTTAATCATGCTGCTTTTGGTATGGAATTAATTGTATTAGGAGAGATGCATCATATATATATTGTATGTGTTTAGGGTTTCAGGAAATTAATTATTGTATGTGATGATGAATAATTTCTACTAAGGTTAAAAAATAAGAATGTAATCAGTTTTTTTAGTTTGATTGTAACTTTTATCATTGTACTTCATAAAATTCACAACTTTTGTTTAATTTATTTCATTTTAAATTCTTAATCTTTTTTACATAGACTTGTGTTTAGTTCTATCTATTTACTCTTTACTAGGAATGAAAAACGCACAATGAAAAGCTAATACAGATTTAAGATGAAAGTTAAAATTAGCATCCTCTGATGAAGAGATTCAAGAAGAAAGTTAATGTGAAAAAATTAAAATACATATTTAGTTTTAAATTTTATCTTATAAATATTTACTTTTTAATTATATTATATTATATTATATAATAAAATAATAAATAATAATTAATGAAAAATATCATTAATAAAATAATAAATTTATGTAATTATTATAAACTGATCATAAAATTTAAAAATAAATTTAAATTAACATATATAATAAATCATTATATTTAATTTTGTTATTTTATTATTTTATAATTTTATTATTATTTTAATATTTTTATTTTTAATAATTATTATTTTTTAATTTAATATCTAAAATGGGAAATGAGAATAATACTTTAAATAAAATGAGAAATAAATTTAAATAAATTATTAATATTTATTTTAAATTTATTTTTATTTAAGGGTAAAATAGTAATTATATAATTTTCAATCAAATAAATATGTAATTGCTGCATCTTTGGTTCATCGTCGGCCACCTCCACCTGTCACTTCTCACTGTCCCTACACAATTCTCTCAGGTCGGCCACCACTAATTAAGTTGGTCAATGTTTTCTGTAATTTTTACTTTTTTAAATTATGTATAGAGTAATTAGTTTTCTTTTAATTCTGTTTGTTTATATTTTGAATATATTTTGTTTGTTATATTATTATTTAATTTTTTGAATGCATTCGTATTGGATTCCAAGTATATAGCAAGTAAAGTGAGGTATTCTAGATTTCTGGTGTTTAATTACTGGGTGGTGACGACTTGTTCTCTATTTTTATTTTTTATTAGGTAGAGTTGTTTTGTTTTTAACTTTATTTTGAAGTTCTTAGAGTTCTTCTAATTGTATTAACTTTTGTAGTCCTTTTCTTAATTTGTCTAAGTTTGAGATCGATTTTTTAATAAGCTATCAACAAATGATACTCGTCTTAAAGTCGTGATCATATGATGTAACTCTACTTCGAATTAAGATTGATTAAGTATGTGTAAAGTTATTTTCGTGAACTTCTCTATGAATAATTGAAGTGATTAACCTTTTTCTTGATATATATTGAGAAATGCAATTGATGTCAAATGAAGTGGTATACTTGTAGTAAATTTGCTATCAATGTGTCAAATCAACCAACAAAATAGGTCAACAGGTGCATAAACCAACTAAGTGCACTTCCTTTTAAGGAGGTAAGGAACACACGATGTAAGATACCATCTTCAGCTCTGTACAAGCTTACTTGTGTGACATATATATCAATGTGTTCTTTGGGGTTTAATGTTTCATCATACTTCTCTATAGATAAACTTTTCCAATTGTTGGTAATGAGGTTTCCATGATCCCATCAATAAAAGGATATCAACGAAATCCTCCAATTGTTAAAGAAGTGTGAGCGAAGGTGTGTTATTGTGAGAATATCTTGTGGCTGCTGTCAACCTCCACCCCTCAAGTATAAACAGGATGTGGAGTAGTAGGTTTGAACATGTTCGAGGAATTTCTTCCGTAAAGTGATTGATATCACAACCAACTTTCTTGGTATCTCCATTAATAATGCTAACTGATAAGGTTGGTTTCCTAGTTGAATTTGTTGAATCTCTAGTGTTGTCTCTTGTTGGTTGTCATGTTTCTAGTAGACACTATGTGATCTTGAAAAAAATATTTTCAGTCATATAATAAGCACCAAATGTTCTTATTGAGATCAAGATATCTCGTAAGACTGAAACCTTTACGAATATCTCTTCTTCTCACATTCAGGTGTAATGACAGAGTAAGAAATACTTACAAAGATACTTCGACTCTTAAGTTAGCTATGGACCTAGTGTATGGTAATAAATGCATAATCAAAATTGTCCTAAATACCTAACAATGCTACCTATTTATAATACTTACATGTGTTTTTATTATGCATGAATCTAAATTAGATAGATCTGTATATTAATTATGCTTACTTTGTTCTTAATTAGACTTTTTAAGATAATATTATTATCAATATACTTGTTTTGAGATATATCTAGTTTGGAAAGTATCCAAATATTGGATAGTACATTGATGTTACCACATTTTAGTTTATTTTTTATTCTCATATTTTATTAATAACCTTTTTCTTATTCATTTGGACTAATTTCGTGTGAAAAACTATAATATTATATATTTATTTATAAATAATTTTTAATAAACAATTAAAATACTTGTAAAAAATTTAGTGAAAATGTTTTGTTTACATTTGGTGCATTTTTGACACAGATGACAATTAAGACGTTGAGGCATGGGCTAATGTGGCAAGGGTAAGAGTGGAAAAATTTTAAGTGATAAAGGACATATTTGTCTATTTACTCCAATTTTTTTTAAAAAAAGTAGTCTTTTGGATAGGGGTTGCACGCAGAGAGAAAATGGTTTTGAAGAAAGAAAAATTGAAGAGAAGACAATTTCAAAGAAAGGGAAAAGTGGGATAGAAGACGATTTTTGGAGAAGGGGAAGTGGGAGAGAAAACTTTGTATTGATCCCCTGTAGTGTTGATAAAAGATCATCTTGCAAGGAGAAGATGTTGATGTTGGCAGCGTCGAATAATTGATGAGTCATTATTTTCCCTTATTTTCTTACCTTTCTGTACTTGTTTTCATCTCTGATTTGTGCTTAATTGTTTATATTTGTACTAATTTCTATTAGGACTATAATTGGACCAAAAATTCATATTTTAATTAATTTGAATTTTCTAAGTTTAATTATTCCAATTTTTATTTTCAGGGCAGTTTAAAATTATTTTGGGCTTGGGAATTAATTCATGGACTTCAAGAGGAGCTGCCACGTCACAACTTGGACCAGATTTGTTTCTTTGGTTTTTGGGACCAATGGGTCTAGGGTTTCGTGCCCATGCAGACGTGAGAGTGCAGCTACAAGTAGGACAGCTGAGGGAGAGCGGAAGGAGAGCGCGGCACAACACGGCAGCAATAGTAGGAATTAGGGTTTACGTTTTGCCTTACGGCAGCAGTAGAAATTTTTAGGGTTTATGTTTTCGGCTAGAGAGACCAGTTTACGTTTTGGTTTTTTACTTCAGAATTCGTCCACTGTTCCACAATTCCAGTAATTTCGTTTTCAATTCCAGTTTACGTTTTCAATTTCATTTTACGTTTTCTGTGTAATGCATTTTCTATTTTCTGAGTTAATGGAAGGCTAAAACCCCAGGGTGGGACTCTTGGGCATGCTGCACTCACTGATGGAGGTTTTGTGCGTTTTTTGGCTTTGTACGTTTGATTCTCCAATGTGAAGTCTCTGTTCTGGAGGATGCTTAATCCCTTGGAAGGAGACCTTACAAGGTTCACGTTTGCTTAATTCGTGTAGGGAAGTCTTGGGTTAACTTTCGCTTAGTTGGTTAATCTAGACCGAACAAGGATTAAACGGACTAATAATCTGTTGTGAGCCAAGGATGTCAGAGATGCATTGTGTTCAAGAGTCTTGCCTGTTTAATTACTGCAATTAATTTGTTATTTGTCCGCTATTTTTAATTAACCCCTGTTTTCCGTCCAAAAACCCCCCATTGCATGATTCAATCGTTTGACAGTAAAAATTGGTCCTTGAGAGACGACCTAGGAGTCACTTCTTCTAGTACTACGTTTAATTGTTTTTATTTAATCGAGTACGGCATCGATCAATAATGTTGAGAGGAAGGAGTAATGACTTTAGCAAAAGCTATTGAAGGTTCAACAGACGTAGCACCCATGACTGGAAACACTCTGTTGATCGTCCTCTTTTGAGTTGCATCAAAGATAGTAAGATTTGTTTTTTCTAGGTTTTTTAAGGTTTATGTTGTTTTTCTTCTTTTTATTTATTTGATTTCCCAAATTTTGAAGGGGTTTTTGATTGAGGATTAGGTTCGTGGGGAGTTAGGAATGACAATAATGTCCATTATTTAGGGTGTGTTTATTTGTGTTTTCATATTAGGGATAAAAAATTATTTAATAACCTCATTGGATTATGCAACTTCACAATCACTATGTGTGACTTCTCATCTTTTGGATGGACCAATTCTCATGTCACTTTTTATTGGGGGTAGTGATGCTTTAGGGACCATGGGTAAGCATTTGTAACCAAACCTTTTAATACTAGATTCTATTTTTCACTCTTCAAACTAACATTGAAATTCTTACTTGTATAATTTGTGTATGCTTGCGGAGGGAGGTTGTGGTTATGAGAATCTATTTGTAACTAGTTATGGAACTAGAACTACAAATTTAAGCACTACCTTATTTAAAGATGGAGCTTCCTGTTGTGAGAGCTATAAATCATATCATATGTGATTACAAATCAGACTCCAAATGGTGCATCAAAGGAACATTTGTCACCATAATCGTTGCAAATTTTTGTCCTCCCAAATTTTGCTCTTCGAAAAAATAATGGAGATGGTGCAATCCTCCCCTCAAGTATTTTGACATGGCCCAAACTGCATGGAAAAAATTGGTATTTATAAAGGAGGAATCATGTGTTTCTTATTCCAAAGGATAAAATTTGTTCCCTACCTTGGTATTATATAACAACATCAATATAACTTATTAGGGACACCCAAGTGGTAAAAAGTAGGGAAATTTACCATTTTTGTGTAATTTCGCAAAGAAATTACCAAAATGGAAGGATTTTGAAAATTTTACAAGAATGGGTAAGTCTTGTTTAAGATGCATGATTTCATCTTGAAGAAATCATTATCACAGATCACAACTTCATTGTCAGATTGTACTTTTGTGTAGAAGTCATGGTCAACTTATATGATTTTAATTTTTTTTGTTGAACTCATGTTCTTGGAAAATGAGTTTAATTACCTTAATCAAATCGTGCATTTTGGTTGCACTAAAGTTGTTTCTAGAAGGCATGAATTTTGTTTGAGTTCTGTGCACTAGAGTCATCTTCAAGAGACATGACTTTTTCATTTGTATTTACACTTGTGTTTGAAGAAAGAGGTGAAATCTTGACACCACCTTTTCTTACTATGTGCAATGTGCCACTGTGAAATCACCCTTTTCCCATGAAACCCTCTTCCAAACTAGATTCCTTCTCCACCACACTCACCTACACCTACCATCATGACCACACTCCATCTCCACCCACCAATTCCACTTCTCAACCATCTCCCACCACCGTCGCTCAACTGTCACAACCTCTATCCAATCCACCTATTGCACCCACTACACCCATCACATCTGCTCCCTTTACCAGAAAATAGCCACTATTGACTCCAAAGCCAACCAACTGCAAAGCTTTATCCAACGAAAGGACACTTGAAGAAGCTCAAAATGAACAAGGCGATCATGGCCTGCTATTGAAGATACTGGATTCCATATTGAAGACTTAGATTGATGAGTCCAATTAGTGGTCCATGAAGAATTAGGACGAAGTTTTGGCCGACATGGAAGAAAGTATTTTTCGCGAGAGGTGGTGATGAAATGGAAATGTTTTTGTGCCTAAAATGTCGGTTTTACTTGCCTACAAAGGTTTCTTTGGGAAGCTTGATTCACCTTATTAGGTGAAAGTCATGTCTCTTTTAGACAACTCTAGTAGAAAGAACTCAAACAAAAGTTGTGCCCCTCAAGGATGACTCTAGTACAAACCAAAGCCAAGCAAGTTGTGAGGCCTATTTTCATTAACCTAATTCAAGTCATTTTCCAAAAGCACAACTTTAACGAAGGAACTAAAATTGTGTAGGCTAACCACGACTTTTCTACAAAACATAATTTGCAAATAAAGTCGTAGTCCTGATAACAACTTCTTTTGAGTGAAGTCATGCACATCAAACATGACTTGCCCATTCTCATTAAATTTTCAAATCTCCCAACTCTAATAATTTCTTTGTGAAATTGCACTAGAATGGTAAATTTCGCTGAAAAGTAATCCTTATCCTCTAAATCAAATTTTTATGATCAAATTAGAATCAAACATGAATTTTTAGGATAACATCATAGTTTATCTGTTGATTTTTATTAGCTTTAGGCCATATGTTATTATTGATCATTCATAAACATTTAATTTGTCAAATTTTATATTGGAGATGCCTAATTCTTGAAGTTTTATGCCTATATCTATTAAAAATAGAATAAAATTAAAGTATACAAAATCCTCAACTTACAATTCAATTTTTTGGAGTTGAAGAGTTTGGTCTAACTTCATTATGGTCACTACATAACAAAAATAACAATATTAATATTTGACAAAACATTTTTTCAAATTATTTTGTGACATATTGATAAGATTGTTGTAGGGTTCTTGCAAAAAACATGGAAAGGTTAGGTTCAATATGAATGTGAGAGACTACTTTAAGAAAGTTCTTTGCATGATAGATTAGTCCACTTAACCAAATGAAGTTATTTAGTAGATTTAGGGTGGACAATTGATTGTTAAGTATTGTGTAATTGTTTTAGAAATGAATTTTGAAAACAAAGAAAGTGAGAACAAAAGGAAATTGAGAAGAGAATCAAACAAGTGATAATTGTATTGATACATGAGGCATAAAGTTGATTAATTTATATTGTAAATATGTGATTTGTCACATTTATGATTTTGGAAATGGTAATCTAACATTGTTTTTGTAATGAAAATTTGTTGTTTTCCACTATGACCTATTCCAAAAAATTTAAACTAATACTACAAATTTTAGTAAAATTGTATAAGGAACATTCCAAGATTACAATATCACTTATCACACAGGTACTAAAACAACTTCATGCATGCTTAATATGTTAGGTTTTCTCAAAACACTAAGTAGAAAACTTAAGTTAAATTGACTAGTACAATACTCCTTTGGTTTTTGGTTCAATAGGTCCAATAACGTCCATACCTCACATAGCAAATGGCTATGGTGATACCAAAGTACTAAATGTTGTTGGAGGTACATGAATGTTATTAATGTAGACTTGACACTTCTTACATCTCTTTGCATATTGGTGGCAATCTTTAGGGTTTGGCCATGACCATTATCCAATGCTTTTTTTTTTCATTTACGCATCATAGCAAGACTGAATCTTGACTTCTTTTGTAAAGGATTTCACAATGCAATGATAATCCTATGACTCTTCTTCTGATAATTTTCTTGTCATTTTCATATGCTTCTTTTGGATACTCTCTTGTTTCTAAATATGTTTTGGTGTCGAAATACCAAGGCTTTTTGTAAGTTTCTTTTTCTATCATTAAATAAAAAGCTTGCTTTTTATGTCGTCGTATGTTGATTGTTGGTATTTCTTCTTCCTGTTTTATAGCAAACATAAAAGATAATGTTGCTAAAGCATCTATTAATTGATTTTCATCTCTTGGTACATATTTGAAAGTGATCTTCTCATATAAGGGGATCACTCCTTTAACAAATTTTCGGTACAAAATCAATTTATTACAAATGGACACCAAATTATGATGGATAATATCTAGTTAAGAGGGTTTTCTCAGGAGGAGCAATAATCCTTACCAACATGGAGGACAAAGAATTAGCTTATCCAGTAAATGTGGATGTTGTAAATGTTACGCCTAAAAGATTCAAGCATGAAAACATTGCAAACTACTATGTCCAAAGCAAGGACAAGGAATCAAGGATTGTTTAAAGTATGATCATGTGAAAAAGACATGCTCAAAAGCTTAAAACACCAGCCAACCTAAACTAGTCATGCTTCTAAAATCCCTTTTTCAAACTTTTTGAAAAATAAAAAAGATATCATTTTATTCTTTTCTCTTTACTTTGTGCAAATGATGATTGTTTTATTAAACGTTAAGAATTAAACAAGCCCTAAAAAAAGACCTTGAAAACACGCTTAAGCAAGGGATATGTCAACAAACACAACTCTATTCTAAACATGTCTTAAATAAATAATATATATATAGAAAGAAGAAGCCATTTTTCTAAACAAAACTAAATAAATCACATTGCATAATAAGGTATACATATTTACGTAAGAGGAAATGGTTATAAAACACATTTTTTCATGCATGCATAAAACATCTAGCAATAAACAGCTCTAGACATAACCCTTTGTAGAAAAGGAAAGGCATGAAAAATCAATCCAGTGAACAAAGAATATCAAAAGAATAAAAAAAACTTAAAGCAAATAAGTTTCTAGAAAACCAGGGGGCAACAAACCTAACAACAACAAGAGTTTTTCCCATAAATCAGAAAATCCCCAGCAGAATCTCAATAAACAAATCAATTAAGCAAAAAAGACCAAACTAGCAAAGCAAACAACTATCAAGGGCATGGCACAAGACAAGACTTAACACAGGGGTCGGAAGACAAAATACTCACTTAGATTTAAAGTTGAGTGACTATAAACGATCAGGAGACCTTAAATCCATCATAAGTTGGGTGACTATAAATGGTCGGGATACCTTAAATCCATCATAAGCCAGGTGACTATAAACGATCGAAAGACCTTAAATCCATCAAAAGTCGGGTGGTCGAGAGACCTTAAATCCATCAAAACTTGGGTGACTACAAATGGTCGGGAGATGTTAAATCCATCAGAACTCGGGTGACTATAAATAGTCAGGAGACCTTAAATCTATCAGAACACGGGTGATTATAAATGGTTGGGAGACCTTAAATCCATCAGAACTCGGGTGACTATAAATGCTCAGGACACCTTAAATCCATCAGAAGTCGGGAGACCTTAAATCTACCAAAAGTCAGGTGACTATAAATAGTTGGGAAACCTTAAATCCATCAATAGTCAGGTGACTATAAATGGTCGGGAGACCTTAAATCCATCAGAGGTCGAGTGATTTGTTAAAATAATAGGCTAGGTAAAAAAACAACCAAGATGGGAGGTGAATTGGTTTCTTAAGAAATATTAAACCTTTTTCGATTTTAATAAAGTTAAAATTAATTTTAACAATAACCCCAAATTAATTTTAAGTTCTACTTAATAAAAATAAGAGTTTAAAAAATATATATATATATTATAAGCTAAATGTAAAGAGTGTAGGGATAGAGAAAAATACTCAAAGTATTTATACTGGTTCGAATCATAGCAAATCGTACATCCAATGATTTATCATCTCAGAAGAGAGTGATTTACTAACTATCTTAAGAAACAAGTTTACAACTTACAGAGCACCGGAATGACTAAGATAACAAGAATGATTGTAAAGAATCCTGAACAAAGGATGAAGAACACCTTTCTTGAAGAACGCAAAGAATGGAACACCTCCTTTACCAGTCACAACAAAGGATGAAAACCTCCCTTGAATAACACAAAGGTTGAAAACAAGCTCAACCCTAACAGCAACACAACTTTCTTAAGTTACTCACTTAATGAAAATAGACTAGGTTTTTCACAAGCTTAAAATATAGCAAAATCACTTATATTCTATGCATTTTCTAAATCACAAACCCTTACTATGTTTATAAACACAAGAATGTCCAAGATTCTGAAGAATATAACAGATTTTTGCAAAAACAACTAGAATAATTTATGATTACAGGGCATAATCGATTATTCCAGGGCATAATCGATTATTCCAGAGAGAAATTTGAATACTGAAAAATCAACGCGTGATAATCAATTATCATACAAGATAATCGATTATTGCACTAATCAATTATTGCTCGAGATAATTGATTATTCTAGAAAAAAATTGTTTTCTAAAACTTTTCAAAGCTTTGATAATTGATTATGGCTAGAGATAATCAATTATTGTGACGTTAAATGCTTTTTACGAAAAATAAATCTTATTTTCAATGCTTAGAGGGAGTATAGTGCATGTTAGGGTCTTCATATTATTTTCTAACTATTACAAATGAACATATACAAAAATATAACCCTAAAGCTTCATAAAGACTTCAAGATTCCAAGCTAGAGTCCATCTTCTTTTTTTAGATTCATCATCATCAAAACACCTATGCTTTTAGATTAACAACTATAAACGGTCAAGAGACCTTAAATATACCAGAAGTCGGGTGACCATAAATGATCGGGAGACCCTAAATCCATCCACAATCAAGAAGACCAAAAACATCCAAGGAAGACAGATGGACCAAAAATCAATGGACTGGTAAAGCACAAACTCATACCCCTAGTAGAGAAGCTAAGAAGAAAACATCAAGCGACAGAGGATACAAGCACCAAAGATCGAACAAAAAACTTCTACACCTTTACTTACCCTTCCTGAAATAGTCAAAAATCAGAAAAGGATAAGTAAAGGTGGGGCAACTATAGACCCTTGTTTTTGTTCGGGCTGAAACCAAGCCAGCAAAAGGAGCAAAAGAGAGGAGACATGAGCTACAAAGCTCTATTTATAAGTATTCTTTAGAATTTTCCAATATAAAAGTGGTTGCTTTTAGGAAAATAAATGTAGTAAAATATTGTATTACAGTAAAGGCTGAGAACGACCGTAGGTTTAGAGCAACCTGTTCTTAGCAGTTCTTTATAGGTATGTTACGAGGTTGAGAAGGACTGTTCTCAAGTTAAGAACACTTGTTCTCAAGTTAAGAACACCCGTTCTCATTGAGAATGGAGCTTTTCAGGTTAAGATCGACCCGCTCCTAGAGCATTTTTGAAGACCTTGTTCTCAGATTGAGAGCGACCATTCTCAAAGGGAGAATGACTGTTCTACGCCTCTGACACCTATAAATAGTGATTTAATGTATTGTATTATACACACACAAAGAGAATACTCTTATAACATCAAGTTGTAGCTCTGAAACTACTATTTAATAAAGAAAAACTTGTTTTGGAGGTGTTTTTCTCTTTTCTCTATCCCTTCTCTTTTTATTGCTTTCTTAATATAGTAGAAATAGATTGATATAGAGTAGACTAGAATAGAATTAATATGCATGTAAATAGTTAATATTATAATCAATAAGTAATGTTAATAATTTGAAGTATATTTTTATAAATGTCATCATAAGGTACCAATAAGGGGCATGTTGGGTGCCTAACCCTTTCCCAACACGTAACTGACCAACGAACCTAATCTCTGGCTGTAATGATCAAAGTTAGTTTATGAAAATCTTTTCCTTTTCCTAGTGTTTTGAGTGAAACACTAGTGGCGACTCACAAGAACCAATTTTTCAAAACCATTAAAATATGGAGAGTCGGGTTGTCTGACATCTCTATGTTGATGCGACCATTTTCAAAAGAAGATCCTACCATCGAATATCGGTTTGCGACAAGACTTAGTATTGGATTGAATTGTTAGGAAAATCTTGCTTGTAGAAGATTGAATTTTTCTAATTGTTTAGCTTACTTACTTTGTTTTATATTTCTAGCGATAATTTTAAATACATTGTTTAGATTACTCTTGTCTTTTCTCTTTGTCATATTTTTAGTTTTTTTTTTCGTTTTTACTCTCTTTGATTTAGCTTATTTCTTGATTTGTGTATTTTAGTTTGTCTTCAAATTTTCTTGATTTTGTCTTAGAGTTTTCACTTTTCTTGGCTTCATTGAGTTGAGCTTGGATTTACTACATCTTTCACTTTGAATGTATAATTTTTTATGGGTTAATTGAGAGTTCTTTTTAAGAACAAAAGAAGAATTTGAGCGAGATAATGTGTAACTTTTCAAGAGTGATACACGAGTGATTTGATAGTAAACACTTAGTGAGTGGTGAAGTCCATCTTTTTTTTTCTATATTACTTGTGTTAATCATATCTTTATTTTTGAGTTAGTTCTTGTTTTAATTCTAACTTTTTGATGTAGGTATAGGCTTGAGTTGGGTAGAATCCACTAACACTATTGTTTCAAGAATAATAAAGTTGAACAGTGAACTTTATTATCATAGAAAGGAGCACAAGCATAAATTCTATTATATGCTCCAAATGTGAAGGTCGTGAACATGAAAATCATCAATGTTCTAATTGGAATCATGCGCCAATAATTTATCAAGAACTCAAGAATTATTGTAAATACTTGAAAGAGGTAGAAAAGAAGGCATTGGAAAAACTAGAGAAGCTAGAAAAAGCAAAACAAAAAAAAATTAAAGAGAGAAAAAGAAGAGAAAGAGATAAAAAAAGTAAAAAAAAAAGGAAGAAAGAAACGAAAAAGAGGAAAAGGAAATCTTAGAAAAAATTTAAGAAGAGGATGAGTCTCTCATAACATCCCCTTCAGACATGGTTGGAAATGAATCCTTAAAGCGAAACTACACAACCTTGAACTCTTCTTCTCCTTTAATTCATCATTCTAATTTTTCTTTTAAAAAATTTACTAACTTCTCTCCTTTCATTTTTTTTTGCCTAGGAAAGACTTACATATCAAGGAGCAATGGCAAAAAACAATTGGAGAAGAAAAGGAGATAGAAAAAGAAAAATGCTTTAAGATAAATAAATATGATTATAATAATTTGTCCTTTTATTCTTCATTTGATTGTATGGACTTTAAGGGGCATTTCTTCTATATTTTTGCTTAGGATGATGTGTTTCCTCTTTGTGTGCTTGTAAATAAAATGTTTATTGTTTGTTTCATATATTTTATAGGTTGGTATTTGATCCCGGAGGATGATCTCTCAAACACATTGATAACAAGAGATTTGCCTCTCACAGGATCCAAATCTCAATTTATATAGATTTCAGTTTTTGTGGATTATTTTAGATATGAGTTCTTGTAGCACTTATGTGTGTATGTTTGTTTGTAGGTAATAAAGAGTTAAATTTTAGGTTGAATTTTCTTCACGAAGGAAGGAATGATGGAATCATGAATAGGATCTCCTTAGGGACCACGAATGAGGCTCGGAAATAAAATAGATTTTTTGTAATTTATGTTTTGGGCCTTGAAATTATTCTTTTTCTATTTGTTTGTATTGGGCTATTATTGGGTCTTCTATGTGTTTCTATTTCTTCTTATAATAAGGGACTTTCTAAACTCTAGTTTTAAAAGGCTTGCAGGATGGGCCTTAATAGTGTTTGTGTCCATAAGTGCAGAGTCATAGTATATAAGCCCTTTGTAGACTCTTCATATTGGAATTTGAATAATCTTTTAGAGTGAAAATTCTCTTTAAGTTCTTCATTAGAACTTTTTGTCCTTATCTTTGAATTTCCATTTCAAAGTGGCGAACCTTCCTCTACTCATCAATTTCTCTTTATTGTGGCATCATCAAGGTAGATTGGAGTTTCTTCATCTCTAATCTCTTCTTTATTTTCTATTTTGTCAATCATTCGGTGAAAATTGTCGGAAACGATCCTACACAAGGTTAGTTTTCCATCAATTTCCAAACATTGCTAACAAAATCTTAGCATAGACATACAATATGGATAAATAAAACGACAAAAATTAAATGCAGTTCCTAAAATACTTACGAGATTGTCTTTTAAATAGAGTTTTTTCTTCATATAGTAATAAAGATTGGTATAGATTTTTGAGATAAAATTTTAATTTCAATAGGAAAAACAACACAAAGGACACAATTTTATTGTCAAGTCAAATTTACTTGGCTAAGATAGCAATATCCATGTAAAGGAAAATGACAAATTACAACCATAGTAAGAGAAAAGAGACATAAAGATCAAAATTGAGAAATCATGATATTTCCATTTTATTGAACAAAACAAAAGTTTCACAAACATTATATTGTAGTAACAAGTCTATATGAATAAGTAACAACAACAAATTATTTATTTATTTATCATATAACCAACAATTCAGAGGTCCAACAAATAGTGAACTTGGGAATCTTAAGCAAGATATTACAATTATAATTTGTGGGCAATTTGTCAAGAACCTAGCCAATTTTGTGGGTGCATAAAGATGATATGGCATAGACTTGCTTATTGGATGTATTACATTTTACTAAGATTATGTCAATGATTAATCCTTCTTGTTTTTGGTTCACAATGCTCAGAAGTGGTAGGCTTGATTACCACCTATGGACTCTAGCTAAGCAACACCACCTTTACCATTGCTCCCAAGGAACAGGCTCATAAGCAATACATGCTAAATAGGCTATAGAGCATATAGTCAGCGAGAATGAATTAGTTGCAATTGAAAATAATGTTAGGACTAGTATTCAAACAACATACGTATTTGTACTAGATTAAGGTACCTTAACAAAATATGCAACAAACAATGAATAACAACAAATCAAGCTAAGAGACACAAGTACAAAATGAACTATACAAGTAAAGAAATAATTCCTAAAATAACCACGGACGACAACGACAGAGGGTCGACTGCAAGGGTAGGGGGCCACAACAACGAACTTGTGGACGCTAGTGGGGCTATCAAGACGAAGACTACTCTAGAACTTCTCTGCTCCAACACTTTTGTGATCTCTCTCGAGTGGAATGATGCTGAGGGAAGAACTATGGGATCGGATGATGATGGATGACAACGGTGGGTTTACAATTCCTCTACTTTATCACTTTAGTGATCTCATGACAATAGGGCTACAAGGATGATACGAAATTTAAGGTTTCTAGCTACGACGATGGTGGAACTAACAGACAGATACGGATATATAGGGGGGCAGGCGTGGCTCCTAGGGCCCCCACTTTAAAATATATTATATATATTATATTAAAACAAAAGTCAAAACTTGCTTAAGAAGCCAAATACAATTCTTTTGTGAAAAAGTGATCATTGTGTCTTTAACACTTCCAAGTGACCTGCAACCTTTTATCTTCCTGTTCCTGTTCAGCTTTCGCAATTCTCCAATAGCAACAACAACTTCTGCAAAGGGCCAAAGGTAAAGTTAAAGGAGCTCGCACACAACACACAATTTCTATAGGTATTTTTCAGTGCTTACTTTTCTTTCGTTTAATTTTCCCCCTTTACTTTGTTAGCCTTTCATGCTCTTTTTTTCGGCACACAATTCATGAATACTTGGCTTGACTTATTCTTTCAATTTATTTTTATAAATGATATATAGGGTGAGAACATATTTACTATTATGGGAAAATCATTTATAATTGATGCATATTTTAAAGAAAAAGCTACTGAAACTCCTCAAGCTAGTAACTCCCCAACTTTTCCATCAACCACACAAATAGTAGACATTGAACAATCTCAATCTAAAGTTCTTAGAGTAAAAGAAAATGAAATTGATATCTTTTCACTAGAAAAAGATCCAGGAAAAAGTATTTCTATTTGGAAATATCTTGTTGACCAACATGACAAGATCTGTAGAGCTTATATAAAAGCTGGACCATATCAACCAACCAATATAATGTTTCCACCTTCTAATATTGGAAATCGTCGTTAACATTTTCAACCTTCTTGGTTTAAAAAAGTTTCCTAGTTGGTTAGAATATTCATCTCATAAGGGTGTTACATTTTGTTTACGTTGCTACTTGTTCAATAATAACCATGGTGGTTGAAATGATGGAAGAAATTCTTTTGCTGAAGTGGGATTTAGGAATTGAGAAGAAAACAATCAATGATGGAAAGAATTGTGCATTTTATTTCCTTTAGGCCCCCTTTCTTGAATTTCTGGACCCGTCCTTGCTAACATATAGGTTTTCAAGCAGAGACGACGACGGGGCTAATAAGGTCACAACAATAGAGAATTTGGGTTACTACTTCTTGCTTATATGAGGAGCTCACATATTCCTATGCTGGAAAACAATTACTCACACTCTAACTCCCTTAAATCACATATCTCTATTTAATTCAACCTCAAAACTTGATTTTTAAAAATTTAAAATTAATTTACTACGTGACGGTAGGGATGTTTGCGAAGCAATTTGGTTCAGTTTGGAAGAAAAAAACCAAACCAAACCAATTTACATAGTTTGGATTGGATCGATTTATGTAGTTTTTAGTTTCTATTTTTTTATTAAATATTTCCTTCTTCTATTCATCTTTTAAATTAAAATATATAATATAATAAAAATATGTTACTCAAAAATCTAAAAATATATTGAATAATAATAATTACAAAGGTACACATAAATTCATTCATAATCAAATAAGGAAAATATACAAATATATTTTTCTGTACATTTTTTTAAGTATTTCACTTAGACAATATTCATCTATATCTATAAACCAAACAAAATCTATGAAACTTGGTTGTTTTCATTTTTCCTAAGAACTAGCTTCTATTTCTATTTTTGCTAGTCAATCCATTTTTTTATTATATGATTATGTTACAATCAAGCTTTATCCAATTTTTGTTGACTCTCTACCAAAATATTCTCCTCTTGCCTTATTTATAAGCATTATTTCTCTAAGATTTTTTATATGCTAAAATCAATGATATTAATAGAGTGAAACGCCAGTGAAAGTCAAACAAGAAAGTGGAGTTGATGATATTGTTATAGTTAATTCAAGTAAAAGTTAGGTAGTTACTTTTTACTCTTTTACACGCTTAATTACTTCATAAACAAGAGTATGTCATAAATATTAAGTTTTGAAACTCCTCTTTTTTTTCTTCTATTCTTTTCTCCAATAGACGTTGAGAATGTTATTCACGATGAAAAATAAAAAAATTCAAATCAAATTTGTGATACACACCAAATTACTCTCGAAGAAGATTTAAGTTAATATGTAATTTACTATTATTATTATTATTATTATTATTATTATATTAACAATTAAAAAATATATTGAATATGTATTGTTGTTTAATTTGATTTAGATTAATTTTAAAAATTCAAAACTGAAACCAAACAGCAGTTTTAAAAAAAATTCAAATAAATTAAAAAACTTGTAATCTTTTTTAAGGTTCATTTTGGTTTGAATTAGTTTTTTATTTTAAACACTATTACATAGCGGTATGGGTCTGGCGTCTAAGTGAGAATAAGAGGTGCGTGTATCATTTCTCTTGTTGATGTATCACTATCCTTCAATACGACAGTGGTGTGCTCCAAGAAATTATATAACTCTCATACATGCACACCCAACCATCTTAAACATCACTGTTGTACCTGTCTCCAAATCAATACCAATGGCCACCGAAGCCCAGCCGACTCTGACACCGAAAACCCACCCACTGGCCCACTCTCTCTTCACGCGCATCCGCCTGGCCACCTCCTCCGACATTCCCCACATCCACAAACTCATCCACCAAATGGCCGTCTTCGAACGCCTGACCCACCTCTTCTCCGCCACTGAGTCCTCCCTGTCCGCCACTCTCTTCTCCCCTACCGTCCAACCCTTCCACTCCTTCACCATCTTCCTTCTAGAAGCTTCCCCCACCTCCTTCCCTATTTCAACCATGGGCTCCAATCCCTTCTTCAAACCCCTCACTAAGTCAGTGAATCTGAGGCTCCCTTTTGAGGACCCCGATCAGGACACCTTCAAGAGCATGGATGATGTTACCGTTGTGGGGTTTGTGCTGTTTTTTCCAAATTATTCTACTTTTCTGGGAAAACCGGGATTTTACGTGGAGAACTTGTACGTGAGGGAATGTTATAGGAGGAAGGGTTTTGGGAAAATGTTGCTCTCTGCGGTGGCGAAGCAAGCAGTAAAAATGGGGTACGGAAGGGTAGATTGGGTTGTACTTGATTGGAATATCAATGCCTTGAAGTTTTATGAAGAGATGGGCGGTGAGATGATAGAGGAATACAAGTTTTTCAGATTGACTGGGAAGGCTCTTCAGGCTTCTGAACACACTCAGTAAGAAATGTTGGATCATTTCTCATTCCAAAGATGGTTAGATGCTGTGACTTTGAAGTATCTATGCTACAAATACCATTGATATATATAGTGTATGTGTGTGTGTTTACCATCTCTTGTGATATAAACTATTATCTTAGAGATCAGATGAATAATTCGTATTAATATTAAGGTTAAAAAATAGAGATGTTGTTACTTTTTTTTGTTTTATTTTAATGATGCAACTTTTGGTATGGAACATTGTAGTAGGAGAGATGCATATCGTATATTATGTGTTTAGGGTTTCATGAAATTAATTATTGTATGCGATGATGAATCATTTCTACTAAGGTTAAAAGAAATAATGTAGGCAGTTTTTTCTTTTTTGTTTTAATTGTAATTTTTTATCATTCTACTCTATAAAATTCGCAACTTTTGTTTAATTTTTTTTCCATAATTTTAAATTCATAAATTTGTTTACTTAAGTTTTAATAAAATATATATAATTTTTTTAATTTGTACACTCCACAAATACATGATACTAGTGAATTTTTAACGTCACTAAAAAAAATACTTGTTATTAAATGTAATTAGATAATAATTCAATGCACTTTAAAATTTTAAAATTAAATAAAGTTACTTATGGTTAAAAATTCCAGAATCTAAATTGCTAACAAATCCACTTAATATAATTAATCGTTAATAAACTAAAATTGAATAGCAAAAGATAAATACTAATATTAATTTCTTTTATGAAACATAAAAGACCAAAACTACTATTAATCTTTTTTAACTTATAAATTTTCTATTTTTTTTATCTAATTTTACTTCAATATTGATATCGTAATTATGTCATTTCTATTGCAAAGATGATTTTATAATGTCACAACCAAATAATTTTACAAAAACTTAATTCTATGTAATGTTTTATTCAATTGTTAATAAAAAATTGTATTTTAAAATAGAAAAATAATTTTTCCTTTTAAACAAGAAATAATTTAATAAAACTTAATTCTAGTTAATAATTTTATAAAACTTAATTCTAGTTAATAATTTTATAAAACTTAATTCTTGTTAATGTTGTATTATTAATAAAAAAAATATTTTAAAATAGAAAATATTTTTTTATTTTTAAACATATGATATTAATTTTTTATCTTAAGGTAATGGATTATAAAATATAAATTCTGTGTGAGATTTTCAACTAAGATTTGAAATACATGATGTTACAAATTATTTTTAAAAATCTTTATTAAAATTAAAATAAAGAGGTTTCATAAAGTAATTTTGAAAATATTAATTTTTATAAGTATGTAGTATAACTTTAGAAAGTTACTTTAAAATATCAAAAAAAAAATTACGTTTAGAGAAAAAACTTAAATAAAATGTATGAGATTTTATCTCCTACTCAATACAAGATTTACAAAGAATAACATAAAACTTAATTTTGAAATTTACATTATTAAAATGCCGACAAGATGAAGTGATAATAAATTTTTCAATTGTGAAAGAAAATACAAAAGCATATAATACATTTTGAACCAGATTTAAAAGCAGGTATTAATCATAAAACAAACAATATACAAATGAACCGATAATGTAAGAAATGAGGGATGAAATAGCGAGTCTTAAAGGAAAAAAAAAAAAGACTGTTATTTTTTCTATAACGGTAGTGTGTGCAGTACTTCAACCACTACGTTAGTTTTTATACACGTTTGTCTATAATTAAAAGGCATATATATTTTAAGTTTAAAATAGTAATCCAGAAAGTATAATTTCTTTTATATAAAAAATAAAACAAATCTTTTAATATACTAAATTGAATTAATTCAATATTTTTTATATTGAAGTGGTTGTAATTAAACTTATATTCTCCATTAAAGTAATATAGCACTACAAGAAAATTCGATATTAGCAGCAACCAAAACTGACTGTATAATGAAAAGGCTGACTCTAGCGCATGGACATACGTCCAACGAGAAAGAGACTCCAAATATCTGGACGTTATTACATTACCGGCGGCTAGCATCCATCACCGCTAGTTACATCGATTTATATAATGCTAAAGGTGACACTTTTAGGGGTGGCAAAACGGGCCGTTTAAGTTCGCTCCCGCCATGAATCCGTTAAAAATAGGCCGGGCCAGCCCGGTCTGCTAGAGTGATGCAGATCAAAATTTCTAACCTGTCCCGTCATAAGACGACCGACAGGCTGGCAGGCTAGTCCGTTTATTTCTTTTGTTTTGTATTTTTTTTTAAATTCTATTTTTTTGTTTTTTATTTTATTTTTGGATCTTTGATTTTAAATTTGACTTTTTTTCTTTACAGCTATTTTGTTTGTGTCCAATTTAAATGAATTTTTGTAATTACAACAATATATTAAATATGTATATAATGACATGACATCTTAAAAGTACAATATATTTTTTTTCGCGAGCCAGCGGGTTGATTCGCCCCATCCCGCCTGTGACCCGATGGGTTGGCGGGTTAGACGGACCGAGTTGATACAGGTTGGCAGACTAGACGGACCGGGTTGATACAAGTTGGCGGGTTTAAAATGCTAACCCGTCCCGCCCATATGTTATCGGGTTGATGGGCCGGTCCGTCAGACCCAACCCACTTTCCCACCTCTAGACATTACATTTAAAATATTAATCTATAATAAAAATTATAAAATTAATTTTTATATAAATGTGACTAAATCAATTTTTAAATTAAAATTAAAATTTATTTTTAATATTAACTATCAAAATTTTAGTTATTTATTAAATTAAATTTTATATTAATTTATAATTCAATTGTTGACAATTTTATCGTTTTATAAATTATTAATATAATTAATAAAAGTAATTTTTTTAAAGATAATATTAAAATAAGAATAATATAGAGTCACAATGGTCCACGCTACTTCAACATAATAGCGTTGCAAAAGCAAACGCTATCGAGAAGCAATATTAAATTAATGTTAATATAGGGTTGCAAAAACCGACGCGACCTGAAAGTAATACTAAAATACTATTAAACTAGCATTGCAATGGACAATGCTATTCAAAATCAATATTAAGTAATGTTAATGTAGCATTGTAAAGGCTGACACAACAATACTAAAATAATATTAAACTAGCGTCGCAATAACTGAGAATAATGAAACACTATATTAAAATAAAATAAAATAAATGTAGCATCAATTTTTGTGACACTAATGGTCAACGCGTTGTTACATAAATCATATCACCTTGGTTGATTTTATATAAGCTCAAATTGGAAATCAAATTGAACCATCTATCAATTGAACAAGAAATTCCAAATAAAATTTGAATCTAAAGCAACCACTAAAGTTGAGGACCAAATAAAATTTGAATTATAGATACTAAGCACCTTTACCACGTATTTGCTTGAAGAAATAACAAAGATAAAACATTATCAAACTCATTTCTCTATTTAGATAACTTTTCTTATCTATGGGGAGAAACTCATGCATTAAGAAATGACAATCATTACTTTTAAGATTAAATATTTAAAAATAATAAAATTATAATTTAAAAATTTTAGTTAATTAAATTTTTTTTAACCAAAAAATTACACAAAATATTAGTTAGTTAAAATGAGATTTTAATTTATTAAAATAAAATTCACTTTATTATTTTAAATTCTTAAGTAATTTTAATTGAATAAAATAAAAACTTAATTGATTAAAATATTTTAACTTGCAAATCCAGTAAGATTAATAAGGATTTATTTTAGTGATTAACATTTAAGGTGTTTTGATGGAATGACAATTAAAAGAAAGTCATAAGAAAGATTCTCACTGGATATGAAGATAATCTTGAAAGTTATCTAAGTGTGAAGGTTCACTTCACAAGAGCTCACAAGGAGGAAGAGATTACAAGAAATGAATCAAGATAACAAGAGGCCTCAGAATAAAGGTATTGGAAATTAAATAACAAGAAAGTAAAGAACATGGAAAGTATATGTAAGAAGATATAAACGAAAGGGGAAGGGTAATTGTGTGCATTCACACCACTTAGGGGATGGACCAACCTAATATTAGTAGTAATTGTCGCCACTTGAGCCAAGACTCAAGATAATACACCAAAGTGAAAGAACACTCCCAAAAACACAAAGAAGCTTATGGCCTATGTGTGTATTTCTCTAAAAAATATTCAACCCTTTACAAGTGGTGGAGAAGCCTCCTTATATAGGCATGGGATGGGGACCTAGAAGGAAATACAATGAACAAGATCTTAAGAATATTCCCTTCTAAAAATCTACCCACTTAGGGACATGGATAGCATGGTAAGACATTCTAGAAGCTAGGGTACCAAGGGCATGTGTGACACTCTCCCTTGGGCACTAAGGCCACCCCTCCCTCTTCTAGAAGGTCAAGAAAGTTTACTCTTCTCCTTGTGTGGGATGTCTAAGATATATGCGCTTTGGGCCTAATGCTCTCCTCTCCAAACAAGGCTCCCAAATACAAACAAGACAAAATAAACATAAGTCTAGAAAATCTTAAGACATAATAGTAATGTTAAATAAACTAAGGAAAGAAGGTGAGGAGGAAGTGTCTCTTCTTAGTGGTCAAAGGTTCATCAAAGATCAAGAAATTTGAATTGATTAAAAATATTTTTAACAACCTAACATTTACTTAGCACTTAAAAGGAAGTTTCAAACACTTCATCAAGACAGTTTAATCAAAACTAATCATGTTCAAAGAATGTACTTACAACACATAAATCATTAAAATTACAATTCAAACACAATCTTAACTATAAGATCAACTCTTCAACACATCCATCATCTAATTCAAGTGGTTGGGAGCACTAAATCAACTCAATCAAACTTGGTTGAATCTTCAATCACAATAGTTTTCTTGTCTTTCTCCACTGTTGCTACATCGACCTTAGATTCACCTTCCAACGCTTGAGCAGTTCTTGTTGAACTAGAAGAACATTTTTTTTTCAACAACCATAGTCTGAAATCATTCAAACTAGTGAACTTCTCAACCTTATACTTGGTAGAAGTCACATTGATTGATCCACATTTACAACACTAGTTTGCTGCAAAATATTGCACAAGTTCACCACAAGATCGTCCACTACACAAATACCACACACAAGCAATAACAAAAATATCATATAAGCAAACAAGAAGGAAAAACAAAATCACAAAAGGAAACAAAAATTACAACTCAAAATGTTTTCATCAAGAAAAATTGAATTTACCAAAAGTCACAATATACAAGTATAAGTACATAAACGTATAAGTACATAAATGTATAAGATATATAAATATATAAATATGTAAATATATAAACATGTAAATATATAAATATGTAAATATTTAAATACATAAATATGTAAATATTTAAATACATAAATATGTAAATATTTAAATACATAAATATGTAAATACATAAATATATAAATACATAAATATATAAGTACATGAATATATGTCACAACTGGGATCGCGATAGGTCGGCGAAAATGAAAACAAAATGGAGTTGCCACCAATATTTATTAGCGAAAACATTAGAAAAAACCATTAAAAAAAGATTGGTTTGTGAAACTAGATTTTTAAGTTCGGGAGTCGATTACATCTAGGGAAGGTATTAGCACCCTACAACGCCCATCATAAAGATGGTTACCCATAATTAATTAAGCATATTTTCTATATTTTTTAAAAATATTTATCTCACCCTACAACGCCCTACAACACCCATCATAAAAATGGCTACCCATAATTAATTTCTAATTTTTTATCCAATTCATAGGTGATGAAAAGGGTCACTGATTCTTTAGTTGGTAGGTTCTTTATTGGATAGCTAAACTGCCTTGAAGCCAAAATAGGATTATAGTTAATACATCCTTTGGTTCCCATGAGTGGTACATTGGGAAAGTCTCCACAATAACATATCACTTCAATTCTTTCTTGATTTGAGGAGTACCAGCAAATTATCTTTTCACTAAGATTAGAAATATCGCGAGCCCATTCACTGTTGTTTTTGAGCTCCACTCAACCTCCTCCTTTGAACATATGATTGATGAACCATTTGTACAAGACTGGTAGGCAACATAAGATCACTCCACCCTTCTTCTCATGACGAAGGGTAAGACTGTGGTACACATCTGTAAGGACAACTGGTACTGGATTTTCTCCTATGTGCTTGTATGCTAGAAAGACATCAATAAATGCAAAATCTATTAAGTTTTCAGCATTTGGGAAGAGGATAATTCCATAGATGATGAGGGCAAGCACATCCATGAAAGCATCCCAGTTTTCATGTTCCACTAGACATTGTGCATGTTTTTCCATGTATTCTCTCAAAAAGCCATCAACGCCACCTTTAGTTTTCCTATTGTTTGACAAGTCTCTTACATCAATTCTCAATGATTCAGCAATCTTTGTCAGTGTAGGATAATGCCCCTTATACAGGTAGGGTTTTCCATTCTCTAATGAATACCCAAATACTCTTCCAAATTCTTCTAGCGTTGGGGCCAATTGGAAGTCTTGAAAAGTAAAACGTCTCAAAGGAGGGTCGTAGAATTGGGTTAAGGCAGTAAGAGCACCTTCTTGCACATCTACCTCAAGTAGGTAAATAATATTTCCATATCTGATAGTAAAAGTTTGATGTCGAATACTCCTCAAGTGGTTGTTGAGGCTTCGCAAGCTCTTCACATCGGGTTGCCTAACTTTCAACTTCCAAGTCTTTCTCAAACCTGAACTCATATTTCTTCGAAAATCACACAAAGAGTCTTAATTCTTATGGTTCCCCAACAACCTAGAAATGAATGCAAAATGCCATGATGGTCTTATTTTTTTTATGATAAAAAGCATGCTATGTTTTTTTTTCAAAAGTTTCATGCTATAATCCTTTTATTTCTATTTCTCTTATTTGTTATGGAATGTAAGATATTTTTCATGATGAAATGAAATGATGAATGACAACATGAATAATAAACTAAACTTATTTATTTTGCATAATTTTTTTTTGTCTATTTTTGCATATGTTACGTCATTTTTATATGAAAGGGTACGATATTGCTCTCGTTGTGTCTTATAAGGGTATTCTAAATAGTTGATAGATCTATGGATCATTTAAGAGATCCTTTCTCATGGGTGGTTCTACATTTATGCATTGGGTTCCTAGAGCCAAGGTCACTCTCTCGGAACACAATAATAGTAAACTATTAGAACTGATAATATCCTTGAAAGGATCAAACTCTAGGTTAGGCTTTCATGATAACCAAACAAGATGTACATCCTGAGGTTACCACTACACAACCTCTTACTTAGCCCTAGTTGCGCTCAGGCCCGGGTGTAGGACCTCACTTCAAAGTATGTGAAATGTGTGAGTGAAGTGTGTGAAGGAAACAATTCCTAAACTACCCATTCTGCAAAATAGACAACACACAATATAATAAAAGATTTTCTATCCTAGGGTTAAAAAACAAAACAAATGTAAATACACATCATATATAAACAAAGTAATAATATAAAAAACAACAAAGAAAAGGGTGAGATTAATAAATTCAAAAATATAAATAATTTGTCTAATTAATTATATTAGGCTTGACTCTCAAAGTAAGTGTCCCCAGTGGAGTCGCCATTTGTTGCAACCAAGATCGCAACGGGGTCGACGAAAATGAAAACAAAATGGACGTTCATCATAAAGATGGTTACCCATAATTAATTAAGCATATTATCTATATTTTTTTAAAATATTTATCTCACCCTAAAAATAAAAATAAACTTTAATTTAAACAAAGATTAATTAATAGTTTATCATTTTAAAAAAAATTATAATTATTATTGTTATTATTATGTTAAATATGATATAAAAAAATATTATTATTTTTATATATTTAGCTTGACAGGAGTGGGCTCCTGCTCCTATGTATCTACATGAGCAATAGAGAATCAGAGTTATGTAGTTATTGGATAGAAAAGAAAAGAAAAGTGATGAATTTTAAATTTTTTATTATTTTTATAAATCCTAGGATATTTGAATTGTCAAAACTCATATATATATCCAGGAGAATTGGCAGAGGTGTACACCCAAGTTAATCTATTGAAATATTTTTTATTCTATTATTATTATTATAAAAAATTAATTGAGAGAAAGACTTTTGGATTACATATTGTAACATGTACCCTTGAGTCTTAGAATTAAAAGGATGTGGCATCCAATTAACTCATTCTCTATCTTTTATATATTTAAAAACAATTATCAAATATCTTATTTAAATTTTAAATTAAAATAAAACTACAACTACATGTTTTTCTACTAAACAAGAATTCAATCAATTAATTATTTTTTTTCCATATTTATACTTATATAAAAGAGTTTTTTTATATATTAAAAAAAGGAATAGGACTTTAAAATAGAGAAGTTGTCACAACTTGTATTTTAAATCCTAAAATTAAAGGGATGTCACATCCAATTAATTTTTCTATTTTAAGATTTTATGTTTAGAGAAAATATTTTAAATAGTAAGTTTTGACATTTTGGCCCTTTTAAAATTAAAAGAAAATCTTATATATAATTTAATTTTATCTACTAAGTTATCTAGTTATTATTATCTATTTATAAAACTATTAATTTTATTATTATTTCTAAGATGCTTTGAAAAGAAAATAGGTATAAAAAAAATATACTAAAACATGCAACAGTGTTAGACTTAACTATTTTATGGCAGCAAAATGAAAGGAAAAAAAACTTAGGAGTATTATATACATAAAAAATAGGGTTGAGAAGGAAAAAGAAAAATTGAATAGACCTAGTTCTTTTAAACTTCCTCATTTAAATAAAAAGCTTTTAAACCTTATGTCTCTTGTTAAGTTTAGCAGCACAAAGAGACAAATGAGAGAGTGACACACTGGAGAAGTGCTCATGGGAAAGGTTTGGTTGCAAAGGTGGAGGTGAGTTCATGGAGAGACATCTTTCATGTCAGAAACATAAGGTGAGTAACAGTTAGAGAAGCCAAAGGATCTATGCCAGCTAAAAAACAACAACTTAGAACATGCAACAGTGTTAGACTTAACTATTCTATGGCAGCAAAATGAAAGGAAAAAAAACTTAGGAGTATTATATACATAAAAAATAGCGTTGAGAAGGAAAAAGAAAAATTGAATAGACCTAGTTCCTTTAAACTTCCTCATTTAAATAAAAAGCTTTTAAACCTTATGTCTCTTGTTAAGTTTAGCAGCACAAAGAGACAAATGAGAGAGTGACACACTGGAGAAGTGCTCATGGGAAAGGTTTGGTTGCAAAGGTGGAGGTGGGTTCATGGAGAGACATCTTTCATGTCAGAAACATAAGGTTTAAACAATAATAGTTAGAGAAGCCAAAGGATCTATGCCAGCTAAAAAAAAACTTAGAACATGCAAAAATGGAAGATGTTTTCTAAAGATGCTTTTGTAATGTGGTTATGGTTCGATGATAAAGAAGTAACAGAGTAATTAAAAATTTTCCTAGACTCCATGACACAGAAAACTATCTATACACAATTTGGTGAAGACCTACCATATAGACTGTCTGGTGGTGAAGACCTTCTAACAGACATGCAATGACAGAAAAGAAATGCCAAGATTGAATCTTCTATTCATGGAAATGGAAGGTAGTGAAAAGTGAGAAAACAACTTTCATGAGAACAGATTAGAACAAACATGACTCATGACAATCAACAAGAAGAGAATATAGAAGCTAAAGATTTATGTCAAAAAAAATAAAAGTTACCTAGTTGTAGTATCTGATTTTGTTTCTTCTTGTCCTTGCTACTGTTGATACTTCTTCCAATTCTTTCTCTCCTCTTTTTTTTGTTAAATTTTCCAGTCCCCTTATTCACTTTATGTGAACCTATTTATAGGCAAAAAAAGTACTCTGGTTGCTTGAGAGTGAAAAAATATTTAACTTGAACTTGAATGACATCAATCTATCAGCCATGATTGACAAAAAATTTGAAAGACAGAGAATGGTCATTGAGAGTGGCACAGAGAAAATTTAACGTTATCAATTTTAATTAAGGAAATTAGAAGACAGAGAGTGGTCATTGAGAGTGACAAGAGGTTTGATGTTATCAGCTTTGATTGAGGAGATTTGAAGAGAATGGTCATTAAGAGTGGCACAAAGGAGGTTTGATGTTATTAGCTTTCATTGAGGAGATTGGAAGAAAGAGAATGGGCATTGAGAGTGGCACACAGGAGATTTGATGTTATCAGCTTTGATTCAGGAAATTGAATTGTTGGAGAAGTTTGCAGGGGTAGATGCTTAGAAATGAATGACATGATTATGGGTACTGGATTGTTTGACACAGAGACATGCACATGGGAGAGAGAGATTGAATTTTCTATTTTTTTTCTTTCAATTTCTTAATATTTTTCTTTTTTAAATGGACCAACCAGAATCATTACTAGATATCTTCTTTTTAAAAGTTCATTTGAAAAAAAAATTCTTAAAATTTAAATTATGAAAAATTTTATATTTACAATTATAAAAAAATAATTATATATATAGAGAGACAAAATTGGTGTTCACAATATATAAATACATAAATATATAAATACCTAAATATATAAATACATAAATATATAAATACACAAATATATAAATACACAAATATATAAATACACAAATATATAAATACATAAATATATAAATACATAAATACACAAATATATAAATACACAAATATATAAATACATAAATATATAAATATATAAATACATAAATACATAAAGAAATAAATACATAAATGCATAAATACATAAATACATAAACACATAAATACATAAATATATAAATACACAAATATATAAATACACAAATATATCAATACATAAAGAAATAAATACATAAATGCATAAATACATAAATACATAAACACATAAATACATAAATATATAAATACACAAATATATAAATACAGAAATATATCAATACACAAATATATCAATACACAAATATATCAATACACAAATATATAAATACATAAATATATAAATACATAAATATATAAATACATAAGTATATAAATATATAGATAAATAAATATATAAATATATTTATATATATTATTTTTGTTTAACGAAGAATTTTTAATAACATATTCTATTTTCTATCATACTTTACCAACAGATTTATTAACAAATTTTATTTCACATGATACTAACTTTATCAATAGATTTTACTAACCGATGACAATCCATGAATAAAATTCATTAGTAATTATAAATTGTCGATCAAAAATTTTTCGTCAATAATATTCCATTGATAATAGAGAATTTTCTTAGAGTGTTTCTTAGTAAAATTTTTAATTAACTAATAAAATACATTTAAAGTGGCAATATAAAGTTACTATTTATAAAAAAAAATCTAACTAATTAGAAAATTTTGATAAGTTTTTACTAAACCAATTTTCACATTATTATTATTTCATTTACTTTTTTTCATTCCACTTTTTGCATATATTGTGTTTTTAAAGATTTCAATATCTTTTTTTTCATCACTCAAGCTTACCAAGACTCACTCAAAACTCCATAGCCTAATTCGACCCACTCACCTATCCACACCAACACCAACAAACATATCAAGAAAGCCACTTCCACATATAAGCCATACCATTCGACCTTCCCTCAAGAACCACCCAAGAAAGCTTTTCATAATGTTGGTCAATCCATACTTAACCTCCCAATACTAGCCAAACCAACCTCAAGTCATTGAACACCTAAAAACCCACCAAAGTTCACCAAGAACAAAGAACACCATATAACTTCCTTCAGCCTTGTTTGAGTTTCTCTCGAAGAAACACATAAAGAACTAGTCAACCCTCTCAAAAACTCCTCCAAAAATATTTTTACATCTATCTTTATCTATCTAACCACAATCAAAATTATAAGTATTCATAAATAACCAAGAATTACGAATTAAGTCAAGAAACATAACATTAGAAGTTATCTTTTGTTTTTTAAAGTTTTGAAGTTTGTCTTAATTTTATGTTACATTTGAAGTTTTTCCTAGATGAGAAGGTTTCCATCAAGTATTCATTAATATATCATTTCAGTTGTTTTTTAAACTTTTATATGTCAGACATAATACGCGTTTTTGTAATTTTAAATTTTTTAAAATTTCTATCAATTTCTTTAATGTTTACTTAGAAATTTTGTTATTTGATTTTAAATCAGCTTACTTAATTAAATAACGTCTAAGGTTATTTATATTCAATATGTATGATTAAATCATAATTTTAATAATAAAATATTAAATAAGTGTACAATGTGATATAGTGTAACTTTTTTTCCTATTATGGGATTCAATAACTCGTATTTTTTTTAGTTTAGTCATGTGTTGGATTCATAACAAAACTAGAACACACTATAGAGAAAACTTACTGATAAACCGTGGCGTTGCAAGCTTAGATATTCATTTTTATGAACATTATAGTTAATGGTTACATAGAGTTAGAAATTATTGCTGGAAATTATGTATATGAGTTTGATAGACTGTGTCTCAAGTAGTTCCAGTAACTGGAGTAGTGGTGAAGTTAATCTAATTTGTTAGTTGTAGTTAGTTATTTACTAAATATTGACTGATTAAACATAATGCAGTTTTCTTTTATGTTTTGAGTGTCACAATTATATATGAAAAATCCTGAAATAATACCTAACTTTAGTTTCTATAGGTTGTTTATCTAAATATGACAGTATATTTTACTTATTAATTATAAATCATATTTTCTCTCTTGAAAATAACTTACAATTTTAATTTATATTAGACATTTGTCTTAGTTTATGAAAAATGCTTAACAGCACATTAATGCTATTAGTTATTCTGAAGCATTAGCAGGGTGTTGTTTGGTATTTATGAATTGATTGAACTTCCATATTATAATTACAGTGTTGTAGAGGTGTTTAAAATTAAACTAATTTAAAAAAAATTAAAACTTTATATTTTTATTCATTTATATCTTTATAATTAATGTATATTATTTAATATATTTATCAAATTTTAAATTATATATTTTATATTATTATATTTTAATTTAAATATAAAAAAAAGAAAAATAATTTATTAAAAAAATTAAGAAATAAAAATAGTATACATAAATTGGTTTTAAATTGAATCAAACTAAATTGTATATATCTTTTATATTTAATTTAAATATTTTTTTTATTAAAAATCAAATCTAATGCCATCGCGAAAATAATATTGTGTCATAGATCTCATTTGGGTAAATTGAAGTAAACTATTACTTTTATTAATTTTAGATACTCTTGTTTTATAACTTAAGGAGTACATTTTTTTCTAGACAAAATTTTTTCATATAAATTTGTAGGGAGATTTGGAATGCAACAAATGGAGTTTGTCTTATGAGTCAAGCTTTGCCTAAGATGTCTCAAAATGCATCTAAAACTTTATATACTCTTATATTTTATTTAATAATTAGAGGATGCTACAATTAAGACATTGTTTCTTTGATATTTCAATTTTACACATTTTATTTGTATTAATCAAATTATGGATTGAATTATTTATTCAAGACATCATTGAAAATTGATTTAATTAATTAAAATATATTTTTTAAATTTAATTTGTTTGAAAGAAATAGAATGTTAACAGATTTACAGATTTACCAGTGGATCCATGAGTAACTTACAAAAACTACTTATAGTTTAATCTGTGAATAATTTATGGTAGCACTATCACGAACAAAAATCAATAAATAATAACCTTTTAATTATTGTCAAATACTGTAGGTCGGTTATTTCTCCGTAAATTTAAACATATTATTTTATCACAGATAATATTAGAAGTTTTTATTTTAATTGGCTAAGATACATTAAATAATAGCAAAAACCTATATAAAAAATTATATAATTATTAAATAAAAAATTTATCTATATATAATAATTAAAAAATATTATTTTTGTATGATTTGGGTTATTGAATTTGTAAATACTGAGCCAACCCTCATCAAATTTCATGAATTTGAAGTTTAATCTAATTAATCTAAAAAATCTGAACTAATTTAATTGGTCAGGTTTAGATATTAAATTGATGGACTTCATCCAAAACAAAGTTGTAACATCATTTAGTGTGTTAAACAGATTGAGAGAAATGTTATTTGGTCTTACACATTCCCTTTAAAGGAATAAAGTGATTTTTTAAAAACAAAAAATAAGGGAACACAATAATATTTAAACTGTATTATTAAATGCAATTAATATATGTTAAAATAATAGGTGAAAGTAAAATATAATTTGAACTAAAAATTATTTAATGCAGTTAACATAGTTATAATTAAATGCATAATTGGAAATGTTCAACAGGAAAAGAAATAATAATATGGAAACTGACATTCGATATTCTATATTTAAACAAAAATATTAATTGCATCAAAAATTAAAAAAAAATATTAATGCATTTGATAAATTAATACATCTAAAATATTAATTGAATTTATAATTTATTTATTAAATAATAAATTAATATATAATTTTTTAGGAAATAAATTATACATTATACATAGTAGTGATTCTAGTGGCTGGTATTGTTGTTTCATCATGCTTCTAGACATAAGCATCATTTTGGTGTATATCAAGTAATTTCATAAGATATTTTTTAATACATTACAACACAATATAAGAAATAAATAAATAAAAAAAAAGAAAGAAAAAGGAGATTAATTCATTGCTTGTAATAATTCACTCTGAATATGTTTTACATACAAAATTTTCATTCATGTTAGTTGTTCCATACGTGGAAACTTGAAACAGTGAACTTGGTTCCTTTTCCCATCAATTCCCTTCCAAAGATAAATAAAACAAAAACACCTCTTCACATATCTTTAAATCAAACATCACACACAGTTGTATACAATAGCCCTAGTTTTCATTTATTTTGTTCATCATCATTGACCTATGGCTTGGTTCCTCCCATGTCCAGACCTAGGTACCAATGTCACTGTTAGCAGAGAAGAGTTCTTTAGCTTTCACAACATTGATCGTCATCTGTTCACCCGTTTGGTGGTGGTACTAGGTCGTGACACCAGTCAGTCCACACATGTCATGGCCTTCTTATTGTGGCTTGAAAAACAGTGCAAGGACATGTCTATGGTGAAGAACTTGCTCCAATGGTCTGACCCCATGATTAATAGCCTTGCAGATGAGGCTTTGCTGGTTTTGAATTGCATTGAGAGTTCCCAATTCCCTCATGATGATGCTGTTAACGATGAGAGTTTGCCTTTGATCAGAAGCATATTGCACAACTCCACATCCTTCAAGTACTTTTATCACAACCGTGTGGTTATCATCGGAGCAGTCACCAAGTTGCTCAACAATGTTTGTGTAAGAGCCTTCACAGACATAGTGAAAGAAGTGCAGTATATGAAGACCGTGAGGGAACAGAACTTGGAATTTGAGAACATTTATGGATCTAGTCCTTATGTTAAACAAGTGATGTATCATACTCCACTTCATGGTGTGACCATTGTATCCCAAAATGCTGCATTACCACCACCACAATGGAGTGAAGGGAGTTCCACCTCTTGGGAGACCAACACCAATGCCTATTTTCCTCTAGAGACTTATGATGTTTCAAACCAGAAAGAGTTTAACCAAAGTTTCAATGATCTTGTTGCCATGATGAACCAAACTGGTATCACTACTGCAAGCAGTGATGAACAACAGGAGGTGCCGGTTGATGATAGGATTATCTTCATGACATTCTCTAAGGGATACCCTATTTCGGAGGTTGAAGTCCGCGGTTTCTTTGCAAGGTACAAAACTTCTATTAATTGCTCTCAAAAAATAAGTCTATTTGGTTAGATTCAACTATTTATTAGTAAAGTTTAAGATTTAGGGTTGAAGTAGAATTTATTAAAGTTAATTAACTGTGGAATATTGTCTTGGAACTTTAAGTTTATATGTGTTACTTTGGAAGGGGTTCTAAAGATGATTAAAATCGTTGTTTAACCATTGATAAAATTATAGTTAAATACAAAACATTTTTAATAACAGCTAAATTAGATTCCAACAACCATAACTCACAGACAACAACTTATTAAAAAAATGTTTTAACACAATTTGAAGGCAATATATATATATATATATATAACAAAATTAATTATAGTTAAAGTTATTTATAACTCAAATTTATTGATAGTAAGTTATAACTCGATATTATTCCTAAAAGTCATCCCTAATTTAAATTCCATAATAAATCAAATAAAAAAATGTTATAGTAAATTAATAAACTAGTGAAGTATAAAGCTATGTAATAATAAAGTTGAAAAAACATATAATATATGATCTATGTTAAAGTATTATAAAAAAAAATAAAATATATCATCTATATTTCTTGTAATTGTTGTGTATTTATGAAAAAAATACAATATATATAACAACTTAATATTAGTCTCTTTTTAAAAAATAATGCTTGGAGTGTTGATGTTATTTTCAACACAAAATCTTAAAATTTAATCTTTGTGTGTTTTTTTCTTATAAAAAATTTAATTGTATTATTTTTATTCAATATAAAGTTTTGTACATACTTAAATTCCTAATATAGGTGAGATACTGATAAAGAAAACCGATTAGAAATCATATAAACTTTATTTAAGATGTAAAATAATTTACTTTCATTACAAAACTATGTTAAAGTATGTGTAGAAGTTTCTTTGTGCAATAAAAAAGGCCGTGCTACAATGTTATCATAACTGTATAACAAGTAATTATCAATAACGTATGCAATTGAAAAATAATTATTACAAGTACTTGTCATTGAAAAATAATTATTACAAGTACTTGTCATTATAAATATAACACAACATAAAAACATAGGAAAAAAAAAGTGCAAAAGCTAAAATCATCATGCCGATTAAGATTTTTCAAGAAGATTTTGAGTACTTTATATAGGATTGCATTGGGTTTTAGTTTTTTTAGTTTTAAGAAATTGGGTTTAAGATGGGAGATGGGTAATCCAATGTCTATCTTATCTTTGTATCCATTTTTCTTTTTTTTTTAAATTTAAAACTAAATTATAAAATTAATTATATTCTTATTTAGTGTTTTTTTTTTTTTTTTTTTTTACATGAATGTATTTTTACACTATTCTCTTTTCTTTTACCATTCACTTATTCTTTCAATTTTTTCAATTTTTTCAACTAATTTAATATACTTTTATTTTTATTTCATCCTCCAGATATTTACTCTTCTCAGTCTCTTCAACCAATTTGGTAAACGTACTTCCTTTTCAAATACATTTTATTTTAAATTATTTAGGTGAACTAATGAAAATGACATTATTTCTAATTTGAAAAATGATTATTAGATTATCTTATATTTGTTTGTTTGAAATTTTTTCTTTTATAGTATTTTTTTAAAATATTAATAATTAGAAATTATTTATTTATTTATTAATGTTTTTAAATATGTATTTGATATTTATTTTAAAAGATTATTAGACTTTATATTATTGTTTTGAATTAAACTTAATATGTATAAAACAAAAAGAAACATTATCAAATACTTTTTTACATACATATTATAATATAAAAATAATCAACTAAAATATACTTCATCAATAAAATAATTTATAATATAAAAAATATTAATTTATATATAGTAAAATAATATATAAAAAAAGATATTAAATATTAAAATATTTAATCTTTATAAATTTATCCTTAATAATTTTTTTAAAACACACATATAAAAATATATATATATAGAGTCATAGTTGAATTTTTATATTTATTTAAATATTTTTTTAATTTATATTTTAAAAATAATTATTTAAAATTATATTTAAAACTTTTATCTTCGACAAATATCGTAAACATATAAAAAATAATTAATTGAGTCGGGTCGAAAGGCAAAAAGGTAAAACTGACCTGCTCCATCCCTGTCAATCTTATATTGGACAAATATCAATTTCCAACATTTCTCATTGAATTTATTTTTCAATATTCCAAACTTTCTACTTTCATTTCTCACATCTTCAATATTCACCTTCAAGAAGACAAGAATCTCTATAGGATTGTACAATTTTACAAAAATCATATCATCCAAATCAGGAAAGCTTGCAATCTCTTAATCAATTTTTAATCTCGAAGGAAATTTAGGTGCTAGATATGAGCCTTGACAAGTATAATAACATCAATATAAGAACTTCTATGAAATTTGATTTCATAGGAAGCAGTGATAATTCCAATAAAATATTTCCAATTCAGATATTTATCTCCTGCATGTTTTATAGCAATAATCGTGAATGTCATAATTTTTATCTTCCAAGATACAAGATTCAACACAAATCTCAAAACTTTTCTTTCATGCTTATGTTTTTTGTGGCCGAAGATACCCAATTTGTCTTGGATACCTTTCGCTGGGTTTCAAGTCTGAAATACTTCCTCAACTGACAATTTTTTTTTTCATATCTATATCTCATGCATAATTTTCTTCATTCATTCTATTTCTAAAATTCTATCTCTAATTTTAATGGACACAAGTTCATATATATTTTGCTCATCATATGTAATATGGGTAATTTTTGTATCTTTTTTTTTTCTTTTTTTTCTCTAACAAACAGAAGGTATGGCGATATCATTGAAGCTTTGTATATGCAAGAAGTGGTTCCACCGGAACAACCATTGTATGCTCGTGTAGTGATTCGTGCTAGGGCAGTTCATATGGTTGATTATTTGCTTGAGAGCACAAATAAAGTGAAGCTCTCCATCAATGGGAAGCATGCTTGGGCTAGAAAATATCTTCGAAAAGGTAACAAATCACCAAAGGAAAAATCCCCTGTGACTTCTCGAGCACCTTCACCAACTTCAGCAAGGCTATTGTATTGATCATCTATTCGCTGAAATGTGTTTACGCATGCTTCAAGGTGTTTGCGTAGTGTAATGCATGCTAGTTTTGGAAGAACATCTTGAACAATTGTCTGTTTAATCTATTTTATATTACCTTTTTTGATGAATTTTTTACGCCATTCAACTTAATAATGTTTGGGTGTCGTTGAATTCAAATAGTTATTGTGGTTTCCTTTAATGTTGTATATTATATGACTTATGATTTTAACCACTTTTGATAGTATGCATGCTTATATATGTGTCATATGTTAGTGTTATGTGGAACTACTTATCTTCACTTCAACAAACACAGTGGCCTCAACTAAGCCTTATTGGATGGATATTTTCGTGTTCATTCTCCCTAGAGTGAAAGACTTGTCTCGAGACGAGTGTGCATGCTAAGCTAACATTTTTTATAATAACCATGTATCCAGCATAAGACAGAAACCAAAGAACCTATAGAGCATCTCCCAATGCAAGGAATTTACTTTGCAGGAATATGGGATCTGGAAATAATAATAATAATATATGGAAATGAAAAATATCCTGAAGAAGACAATGTTTTGAACGGGAGAGGACACAGGTACAGGATCTAGAACAAGAGCTAAGAAACATTACTTTATATAAAAGTTAAAACGTGAATGACTTGGAAGGATGATAGTGTGGAAGGTTATACTGTCAAAGCTGCATATTATAAATGAAGTCTGATAGTACTCTAAATGTAGTGTTGCATTAACCTAAATCCATTTAGGTTTTTGCCAACAAACCACAACCTAGTTCATAGATTAGTTTTGGGCATTGCCCTTATGGATAAGATGTTAAGTTCCATGTTAAGGGATACGGATGTGTTCAGATTGCTCAAATCAAACTCCATAAAATCTCTATGTAGTTTATACAAAGATTTGTAAGAGCAGAATGGAGTGTTGTTGTCCATGTGTGAATTATATTGTAGGTCTAATGCTTTTTATTAAATCCTTGGTTTTTGGTGTTTGTGGGAGCAGATGCCAAGACGAACCAGAGCACCAAGACCACCATTAATGATCCAACACCATGTTCATGTCACGTTTGTGCTTAAAAGTTTGAACCCCCGAGATAGCTTCTGTTACAAATTATATCCAACCCAACCATCCTTGCAGCCATGTGTTTGGAAGATAGTTTCCTATCTACTCACGTTCCCAAGAACACCCTCTAGATGCAATGACAGACATCTTCCTCTGCTGAAATTTGTTACTTTTGTTGGATACCTGCATAGCTTGGGAAGAAATCCCGAGCCAACACTTCCTGCGAATGTTGGATACCTGCATATCTGTTTGTCCTCTGCTCTCAAGCTAACACTTTCCTGCGAATGTTGCATCAAATTAACTAACATTTTGATACTATGATTCACTTTGACAACTATCTTCCTCTGCAAATTGTTATCCTCAGCTGAAATTTGTTACCAACCTGCATAAATGTGCTTAATCATAGCATAAATTAGGAGTAAATGCCCGGTTCAGCACTTGCATACCAGTTTGTCCCTACGGAGCTCCAATGCGGCTTTAAAGACACGTTCAGTTCAAAATTAAAGAAAAATTCATTTTAATAGAAAAAAATAAACAAGAAAATAAGGAACACATTCGTATTATAACATGTTCATAGGTTTGTTTTGACTCTCAAACTACTTTCAATCCAAAAACTTAAATAAAAGAGTTTTTGACATTTTTTTCTTATATATTATTCAAATTATACATTATAAAACTCAAATTCACATATAAATTTTAAACATATTATTTACCTCTTCACTATAAAAAACAATCAAAACAGAATTAAGATAAAAAAAAATTGTTGAATAGATGTGACGTATAACTTACACTCTCCATCAGCATATAACTTATAGAAAAAAGAAAATAAAGAAGAAAATAATATAGCTTATTACACAAGAAAAAAAAAAGAAAAAGCGCATGCACCTAATTTTATAACAAACAATACAAGGCAATTTTATATATTATTATATTATATAAACAAGTAACACAACACAATTTATATATAATTACAATATGTTATATTAGTTTTGTTATTATTAATTCAGATAATCCACAAGGGAAGATAACCACCACTTTATATATCAAACAATCTTTTTTTTGTAAGTTGTAAAAGGATTAAATTGAACACCCTTTTTTCTACTCAAGCATAATATCCAAGTGCTTATAAAAAGTTATGGGTTCCAAAGTCCTGCAATATGCCTATATAGTTCCTAATTTATTTACCACTTGTGTTTTCTGACAAATAAGATTAGACTTTATATTGCATTAGTTAGAATTAAAATCATCTTTGGTCTTCTTTGTTGATGTTTGGATTTTATCATTCAACTATTTGCAGGCCTGCATATTCTTCCTTGCTTTGAGAGGGGATGTACATAGTTAACCACCCTGAATTTGAAAGGTGATACGGTGTGAGTGTCTGAGCCTATGTGTTCTATTAAAACACCGTATAGTTTAAAGAATAAAAGGGAAACTGGTGTTTGGCAAGCAACTATGGCCAACCTCACATTGTCTGCCTTCAGTTTGGTCCTTCCTCAAAGGGATCCTTCACACGACATTATTATGTCATCCTAAGTCATTGTTCAAGGACAGCAACACCATATTTTGGAACCTCTTCGTTTATCCCGTTTTCATCAACACGATCACCTGTGGATTGGGATCCTATTGTTCTTAACTTGCTGGAAGCCAGTTTCACTTGCAGCAACTATTTCTATCTTTGACATTGCCTCAACTATTTCATTTCTTCTATGGTTCTGTACTTTCTGAGGATGATACTTATTTCTTTAATAATTGTACAAATATTGCGTACAAACTTTCCTCACTTCAAGGGAAGTTTGTTCCAACTATTCCTCCATTATTTCGTGTTATTTTCTATCTGTCTTTTCTTGTTATTGTGCAGAAATATAAGATGCAATAATTTTTCTCTATCCTAATAAAATAGTTATGAGATTTCCCCTTTTTTTATGCAGTTTTATTTATTTTGGTGTAGTAAGTTTTTTAATTTTACAATTTTTATTCCTGTATCACAATACATAAATGCATATATGCAAGGTAGTCAAAATCGAGATCTTACTCAAGATCAGAAAGGGAAATGTAAATCGTAAATCGGAAAATCGTAACACGGATCGTAAGATCCTACAAATTTTATTAAACTTATATATGGCACTAAAAATTATTATATTTCACTCAAAACTCATAATTAAACTTCAATATGTTGTTCATGGTGGCCTGTGTACTAACTCTCTTCTTAAAAATATTTCTAGGACTGTTGCCTGGTACTTCACTATTTTTTCTTTTCTTGCCTAGAGTTTGTGTTGTATCCTCCTCCTCCATATTATTAAGGCTTGATTTCTTGTTTAAATTTTGTTGCAAACCAAGTGATGCTTCAATCGATAAACTCCTCCTGTGAATACCTTTTGACAGTATTTGCATTGAAGTTTTCTAGTATCCCCAATAACTGAAATACAATGCTTCCAAGCTATATCACTCCTATTCCCTGGAGCATTTTTGGGAGCCACAGGTATAGAGGAGTCTGAAGTTGGATTTGAAGCCATTTAATGATTTGAAAAAAAAAACTAAGAGTGGTGCGGTGCAGTGGTAAAGAAAGGATAAAGAGAGGTAAGAGATAATTATTTTGGTGCAAGGGAGAAAGCTGGATTGGGTGAAAAAAAATAATAGAGGAAGAAATCTAGATTGGAAATGAGAGTGATTGGATTGGAGTGTGGAATTGAGATTAAATAGGAAAATTTTGGAGAGAAGAGCGGCAGTCACAATTAATTCATGACTCATGAGATGTTTTCCATCTATGGAAGAGAGGGAGTCACGAAATCTGGTGAGTGCTTTTTTAATTTCGTATGCATAGTGTTTTTATTTTCAGATGTAGTTTTTTAATTAGGGATTTGGGCTGCAGTTTTTTAATTAGGGATTTGGGCTGCAGTTTTTTAATTAGGGATTTGGGCTACAGTTTTGTAATTAGGGATTTGGGATAAAAAAAATTATTTGGGCTTTTAGGGTAAATTGGGCTTAGGTTTAGGTTATAAAATTACCCACCCCAAATATTACATCAGCTTCCTACCCTACCCTTGCAGCCCTCGCAGCCCCGCGCAGCCGCCGTGCAGCCCCCGCGCAGCCCCCGCCAGCCCCCCATGCTCCACCGCGAGGAGCGCCAGACCCACCGCGAGGAGCGCCAGAGCCGCCGCGAGGAGCGCCAGAGCCACCGCGATGAGAAAAACCAGGCGTCACCGCAAGGAGCGGAGATGGAAGCCACCGCCGCGCCGCCACCGTGACGGGAATCGCGATAAACGGCGTTCCCACGCTACCTCCGATCTACCTCGACGATCCGGCACGATTCCATGAAATCGCGAGTCTCATGCCACGTGAGATCGGAGACGATGAAGAAGATCGTGTAATCGTACGATCTTACGTTTTTTCTCGCGATTTTGACTACCATGCATATATGTGATAAAAAAATTAGGTAAAAGGAAATAAGGGAATAATGGACACAAGACCAATTGATATTGTTTGAATTTTTTTTAAAAATGACACTTTTTAAGTTAAACGAAATTTTTTTAAAAAAAATTCCATATAATCGTATGCTTCAATATATTGCATAAGAAAATTTATTATTTTTTCCACTCAATAAGGTACTTAAAGACAGGAATCAGCAAAAAGTGCTTCATGATCACAAGCACACACATCAAGCTGAGAAATTGGTACTCAAATCTAGCACAACGAGTACAAGTACATTTTATAAGTACTTCACTTTTTGTAAACATAAATGACTTACCTCACTCTTTAGGGCTGTAGCCGCTGTTCCTCGAAGTGTGGGATCTAAAGCAAGTAGGGATTCGATTAGCTTTGTGGCAGCAGATGGATATTCTTTAAATGTTTCAGCAACACAACGCCTATAATGGTGGGGAGGCCTGAATACTGTTGGATGTGGTGACCGCAGCTTACGCCAATAATCCTCAGATGATGAACCACAAAGTTTAAAAATCCTATGCAATTGCTCAACCTAAAATGAATAGAATTTAAACTTCAGCAACCTAGCTCTGTTACTGTATAATATCAATTTGAGAATTGACTACCAGTCTAAGCTGGAATATATTGCTTTAGAAATTGAAACTATGCACATCAGTGAAGAGACCACTTGAAAGTAACAGTGAAGGTATTTTTGCTGATTCCTGTCTTTACAAGTCCCCACCACCTCCCTCTCCTTCACCACCTCCACCTTATGTCTACAAATCTCCTCCTCCTCCTTCTCCATCCCCACCTCCTCCATATCTTTACCACTCTCCCCCTCCTCCATCTCCCTCTCCTCCCCCACCTTACGTTTATAACTCACCACCCCTTCCATCCCCATCCCCACCACCTCCCTATTTCTATAAGTCACCGCCACCACCATCCCCTTCACCACCACCTCCCTACGTTTACAAGTCCCCTCCTCCTCCATCTCCTTCTCCTTCCCCACCCTATGTCTACAAATATCCACCCTCACCATCACCTTCACCTCCCCAACACGTTTGGCTCACACCATGTTGTTCACTCACTCACTCCAAAAATTACAGACAAAACAACCTTCGATTCAGTAAATATCAGTACCAAAAAGTGCAATCATTGACCCCTCTCCTTTTAAATCCCTAGCCCTCAATGAAAGCGAGACACAAAAACAAACATAACAACGAAAAAAGAAAATGGCGTTGTACCTGGACGAAGAAGAAGTTTGGAAGTGTCCCAAGCGTCTATCTAAGCAAAGAAGAACAACGAGATTGAGTAACAAATCCAATAAGGGCAGAGGAAGAGATTAGGGTTTGTGATTGTGAATGGGAGTGGAGCACGCGAGAATGAGATTAGGGTGAGAGATTAGGAATAAGGCGGAGCACGTGAGATTGAGAGGGAGCACATGAGGTTGAGAGGGAACACGCGAGATTGAGAGGTACGAAGATGGAAAATGGAGACTGAGAATGGAAGCTGCTAGTATGGAGGGATTAAGATTAAGGGTTTTCAAAATAAGTTTTAAAATATTTTTTATTTTATTTTAAGATGGAGGGAACAAAACATAGGAGATTGAGATAGGGGGAACTTGTTATAGAAGATTGAAATGGAGGGAACGAAAACACGCAGGAAATTATGGCAGTTGTAAAAGCCATAGTTTAAATGCAAATTATGACAGTTATAAAAACACCATATTATGAAGTAAATTACGACAGTTTATGAGAACCGTCATATTATAACCGCCGCATTTAACGCGATTTTTTGTAGTGATTGTTAGTTAAACTATTAATCTATAATGCATACTTAAATGATATTGTATTACATATTTGTTTAATATTATAAATTTAATTATATATTTGATTATATCTTTGATTTAAAAATGTATTTTTTAAGTTTAATTATGAATTTTTCTTATATTTAAATTATGTTTTTTGTATTTAGGTAAAACCTATGGATATTTTAATAATAGATCTTAAGGTGAATTATTAGTGCCACCTATATAAAGAATTCTGACATCATTATAATTTATTTTAAAAAAATTTCTTTTAAAATTTTCTCTCTTATCTACATTCTCTACCTGATAATGAGAATTCCAACTAATGAAACAATGCCAAATTGAAGCTGTGAGAAGTTATAGTGCAGCATAGAACAAGTCTACTCGATCAAAATCTTGAACAGGTAAGTGGTTTGAAATATCTTTTTATGTTGAATCTATCTCCTTTTTTGTTGCGGTTGAGAGTTTAAGAGGAGACTTTGTCCATTCTTTGTGTAGTTAGGACTTACCTGGAGTTGGTGATTGTGAAAAGATAGTTTAGAAAGTTGTACTTCAATCCAGGTAAGGGGAGTTAACACTATATGTATAAATTTAGTTGTTAATGAATGGAAGCTGATTGGTATTGAGTTCTTTAGTAATGGATTGATTGGATGTTGAATTTGAATGATAGAATATATTGTTTCTAGTTAGAATAGGTGTTGATGATAGTATTTACATGTGTAAAATCATTGAAAAACTATATATTACAGAGTTTGGAGTATTGAATGAGTTAAGCAGTGTAGCTCTCGGCCTACACATTGCTCAAGCAACGGAGGTCGCTTAAGCAATGATAAAGTAGTGGGTAATATTTACATTCACCATCTCTGGTCACTCAAACGACAGGTTGGTCACTCAAGCGATAAGTTACGTCACTCAGGTGATAGCAATGGCTTGAGCGAGGGAGAAGCTGAGGATTTTCTCTCTCCATTGGAGTTACGTTGCTCAAATGACGTATTGGTTGCTCAAGCAACGATGAAGGTTTGACAGAGGCTTTTCTCGACCTCAGTGTTGCTCAAACAACGTGTTAGCCACTCACGCGACACAGAGGCTTGAGAAAGGAGTTGCTCTTGGCTCCAATATCACTCGAGTGACAGGTGGTAGCTCGGGCGACAAGAGAACCCTAGAATTGATGCGCTTTCGGCCCTGATATCGCTCAGGTGATGACGTCGCTCAAGTGATATCTAGTTGTATGAATTGTGGTCAGTCGAACGAGGACATAACTCAAGTGATGATGCTTAATGATGTGAATAACCTTTGTTGTCTAAAGAGTGTTGTTGTGATTAATTATGCTAATGAAGTGCCTATATGTATGAATGGTGTCTTATGTTGTTCTTGAAATACACCTTGTTGTTATTATATATGTTGTAAGTTTATCAAAAGGGGTAAGTGGTTGCTAATACAACTCATCATGGAATACAGGTGTGTCAGTATTCCTATTGGTGAGGGTTGAAAGTCTTTGATATGTGAATGTTGTGGCATTGATGGGTGTTGTTAATGTTGTTGTTGGCCCCTATAGGGTGTTGGTTCATTACTCGGGATGATATTAAACATTGGGTGGTAGTGGTGAACATGAGAGTTCATGAATAAGAGGTATCTCGACTTCACTAGTGTTTAGTCAAGCAGACAAGGCATCAAGTGGTGAGAAGCTAAGGGAGGCTTACGTCAAGCTCTCAGAGTAGGCATACATCTAGCTCTAGATGTTTTGTGTCACCCTGACACTAGGTACCCTAGTTCGAGGGGTCAGGTGTTAGCTTCTAGTGAAACTTGTTTACTATGAATAGAATCTTCCAGAAGACGCCTTATATTTGATCATAACAGGAATGATGATTGTCATAACAAGAATGGTGATTGGATATAAGGTTTGTTGCATTTTTTAGTTGTTATATATTGTTGAAATGATGTGACTATTGATATATGTAATATGAGTTACATTCATGATTATAGCATCTAATTGTTAACTCACTCGGATTAGGTCACATTATTACTATTGTACTATGTACAAAAGCATATTTTGCTAGAGATGATAATGGAAACGAATAAGTTTCTAGAAGAAAAGCAAAGTAGAAATATTTCTTTATATTTTGTTTTAGTTGAAAATTTGAAGAATATGAATCATGTATTTTTAATAATATTGTGAATATTTAATTATGTAATAGAGATATTATAGTTATTCCACTAATATATGGTAGTTTTCTGGGACATAATTAGAATCATACTAAATTTTTTATTTGAATTTTAAATTTGAAACATACTTTCTTATTGATTTTTTTTATTTCAAATATAAATGTGACTAATATAATTATATTGTATTTTTTAATTTTAATCAGACATTTTTATTTTATTTTTCATTTAAATCTATTATATTAATTTTCATTTGGGTTATTATACAAACATAAATTATGTTTTTTTATAATTTAAATCTATCTTATAATTTGAATGTATTGAATAATAAAATAATTTAATGTTATTTTAAAATTATATAATATATTATATTATAATTAACTTTTAATTTGTGATGTTCTTCAATCTATTTACGTAAACTAGTTTATTACAAAAACAAAAATTATGCATATCAACCATTAAAATTAGTAGGAAAAGCTCGAAATTCGTAAGAAAAACTTGAAATTGTAAGTACAATTTATTTATATATGGATTTATTTATAAATGGATTACCAACAATAAAAAATTTGTAGGTAAAAGTCGGCGCTTATCTATCAACTTCTAATTCATAGTTAAGGTAAATTTATAGGACTTAATCTATATACATACATATAATATAGGATTTCTAAATAGTTATATAAAATAAAATTAATTAATGGATGATTATTTTAAATTGTATAATTTAAAAGTTTTGTTTTTATAAGAAAATTATTTTTAAATTATATAATTGAAAAGTATCTTTTAGATTGTTTAATTCAGAAGTGTTTTTTCAATTATATAATTTAGAAGTATCTTTTAGACTACAGAATCCAGAAATTTTTTTACACAAAAATGAATTTTAAATTATATTTCAAATAACACAATCCGGATTGTGCAACTTAAAAATTAAAATTATATTTTAAATTACATAATCTAAAAATCAAAATTGACTTCCAAAATATATAATCCGAAAAGTTTGCATAGACAAAGTGAAAATTATTATAATTTTGGAGGTGCGCAAGGAAAATATGAGCGAAGAAAGAAATTCTCTTAATTTAAACACACTTATAAAGAAACTAAATTTTCTCATTTCTTCATGTTCTATAATTTGCATACCCATTTATGTGGAACCTTTACAATTTTCAGAAAATTTCCTATTTTGTCCTTGAAACTTTTTGAAATAATAATTTGGAAGTTAATCTTGACTTATGTAATCCAAAAGAAGTCAAAATTGTTTCCTAGATTACATAATCTAAGAACACTTTTTATATAGAAAAATATTACTTCTAAATTTTGTAGTATAAAAGTTTTATATTATATAATTTAAAAGTTATTTCTTTTATCTAAAAAAACTCTTGAATTGTATAATTCATAAGACACTTCCGCATTGTACAATTTCAAAGTTATTTTCTATTTTACATAATGAAAATTCATGGAGTGGAGGAAGAATTTCTCGTTTTTAACATGACTCTCTTAATAAACCTCAGTAACTGACTATTAATATAACAAAGAGTAAGTTAATGATACAAAATTCTTTTAAGGGTTAAATATGAGTTCCTAAACTATTTGTCAAAATTATATTTCATTTCTGAGACAAACTTTAAACTTATTTCGTCCTTATATTTTATGTAAAGAGGTGTAAACGATCTTTGATAACAAATAAAAATATCTTTAAAAAAAAGAACGAAACACAATTTTAACACTAGTTTATAAAGTATAAGGACGAAATAAGTTCAAAGTTTGACCTATGAATAAAATACAATTTTAACAAATAGTTCAGAAACTAAAACATATTTAACCATTTTAAAAATAAGTAAAAAAATTATTTAATAATATAACCCTTACTTATTGTCTTGGACTACATGTCAAAGGGTTGAAAAGGATTAATTTGATACAATTTTCAAAATCAATCATGTAATGGCAATATGAGCTATCATTCAGATGAATAAATCATCAAAATTTACAACTTTTTGTTCAAATAGAATAATTGATTGATTTCAACTAAAGCTAAACATTTGAACAAAAGTTCACAATTCACCTATATTACCTACAACTCACAAATACAAACTCATATTTTCTGGATAATCTTTTAATACATACATGTTAAATGGTTTTTACTTACCATTTTTGTCGCTACTCGCAACTCAGAACATTAAATCATATTGAACCCAAAATTTAATACTTATTGTTTCTATAAATTATCACCTAATTTAATTCAATCCAAAAATATAACATTTTTGTTTCAATTAGTTATTACCAAATTCAATTTAATCCAAAATCTTTTTTTTTTTTTTTTTTTTTAAAATACAGATTAAATAAACATGTATATTGTAACATAAATTTGTACAAATGTGTACTTAAACGGTCAAACTCATCCATATACCTAAATCTAATTGCAACATACAAAATTATATTACAACAAATATAGGGGTACACTATTGAGTGAGTGCTATTATTCCACACATGTAAAGTTATACAATTGACTACAAAAGGACTCAGTGTAAAGGGTTTCGAATTGTTATTTACAAGAGACAGAAAGCATGAGCCACCAATATCTGAAAACTAAATGTGTAATGCCAACTACTAGTATCCTACAGCCCTCAAAGCCATGCTAACGTTACATGCAACCAGAAAAAGTGCTGCTAAAATTTCATGGCAGACCGATGAACAATGTCATACAGAGACAGAAGAATTTCAGCACCAATCAATGCAATAATGAGCCACTCAAGGAAATCGGATTTCCTATTTTGAAGAATTTCTTGCAGAAAACGGATGTTATGCTGCAAAATTAAAAGGGGAAATAGTTAAAATGCAAACATGTAAATGAAAAAGGAAAAAAAAAGGTCAACAAAAAGTGCGAAAAGAGAATCAAACAATAAATTGTTTTCCATAAGTTACACCCACCTCCACAAATTTCAACTTGAAATCAAGACTTGCAAATCTCTGAGTTAATTCAAATTCATCTCTGAGATATTCCCATATCTGAGCATATTTGGCATCTTTCCAAGCAATATCTGATCTGCAAAAAGCATTTATATTTTTAATAAGCAAATGGAAAGTTGCTAATATTTGAAATTTTACTATCTTCAGATACCTTGGGTAACAGGCTTTTTAATTTACTTCTGCTATTCATATTTGGAATTATATGAAAATTAAAAATACAATGCATCAATGGATACGATTTATAAATAAGAAATACAATGCATCAATGTATACGATTTATAAATAAGATGTGCTATGAACAGAATCGTTAATAGTTCTGCATTCCAATAGTAATACAATAATATAAATCAATGTTTTAAATCCCAGATGGGTGTAGCAGCCAGCCCAAAAAACACTATAGCAGGATAACTGCTATTTTGAAATTTTTTTATTTAGTCAACTAATCACATTCACAATTAAAAATAAAAAGTAGTCCCCCAATAATATTATAATCACAACTGTAATTTTATTTTGAAAATTAAAATCCCAAAACTATCCTCCCGACAAAACCTAATTTCTCTGTTCAGAGGACTTCTTTGGAATCAACATAGCAGAACTCTAGTGCTACTTCACTATGGCAACGCTTGTAGCGGGAAGGAGCAGCGGCATTATAGCGCTATTTAAAATCCTGAGTAATCTACCAAATACTAAATTTAAAAAGTTCAACTGAACTCATTCAGGATGTACAAAACATTTGCAATGACAAATGCAGCATTCACCGAATACACCATAGGATAGGATACACCACAGAGAGCTGAAAGCAGTACAACACGGAAATAAATTCTGCTGGTCTCAATCAGTGAGACTCGAGACACATTGGGACAGTAGCTTTATGTGGTCCTAGTTTTCATCATAAGAATACACAAGGTCACCTTTTAATTACAGGCTTTGTTGTGTCACGTGCACGGGGAGCAACATGGCATATCATGAGAAACATGAACAGTTTAACAATACCCTTAATCAGAGTTAGTTACGGAAATTCAACAAGTGGGATGGATCCACATTTTGCAGGATTGAGAAGGAGCAAAAGAATCACAAGAAGAAGCAATAAATTGGAGGGCTTCGCAACATGAGGGATGTTTTTTGAGTGGCAACCAACTTCTCTGTGATTCTCTTTCTCAACTCTTTCTCTCTCAATACTCTGCTCCATTACTGAATTGCAGCTTCTGCTTCTCTTGCATTTCCAATTCTGATATTCCACTAGACCAAATTTTTATGTTTTTAGTTGACTGCAAACAAGCTCTGTTTCATTTTGTAACATATAAACTACAGCAGCATAGGTGAGAGTTAGTTGCTCTTAGATTTACAACCCAAGGTCACAAGAAGCCTTCAATCTAAAGTTTTCTACCATAGCTTCTCTGATCTTTGGTTCCTTTAGGTGTGGATGGGGTTTAAAAGATGAACTAATTCCACTGGTCTTTCAAAGTAGTTGACGTTGCACTGGGACCTTCTCTGTCCATTATAGAAGATGAATGTGATAGCAATTGAACATAACAGAGGAAAGGGTAAATCTTTATTGCAAGGAAAATCTCCCCAAATGTGATAGAGAAGAATTGGAACCATGATTATCAAACTCTAGGGTTAACCCGTTACGAGTGATGGGTTATGAGTGAACTCATGAGTAGAATCGCTTTTGAGCAAACTCAAAGCAAACTCGGTAGACTCAGAGCAGACTCACAAGTCGGAGGTCGAGTGAACAGGTGAAGAAGAAAAGCCCAAAATGACCAACATGAGTCATTTGGTTCAGTGTTGTGATGTAGGTCTCATACCTGAGGTTCGTTTTCTGTTCACTACTCGTCGCCTCCCCTTCCCTCTCCTTCGACCCTCAACTTCGTTCATGTTTTCTGATAATCAATTTGCCTGGCCACGACATTGTAGTCCATCACGTTGCCTCGCCACACCGTCCATCGTGTTGCCTCATTGCACCTCGCGTTGCCTCACCATGCCATCACATTCTCCTTTTGTTAGTTTTATTTTTGGATAGGGAGGTAGGTTTTGAACGTGTGCATGAGTTTTTTTTATTTGGGCTGGTTTCTTTTTTCTGCACGAGTTATTTTATTTTTTTGGGCCTTTTAGTTATTTTTTAGTGAGTTATTTGTGTGCGTGAGTTTGACTTAAAACCCATTTTCTTTGAATCCTTAATAATAATCACGGAGTAATTCCAAATATGAATTTTTATACATACATCTAATTGTATATATTTTTAGAATAATATTACTTTTGTACTGCATATTGTAACTGGTACACATCATACTTGTGCAGTGTATCATGCAGTAATATTTAATTTACCTTTAACTTTTTTCTCTATTCAAGGTACATTCGGGAGGGAAAACCTTATGTGATGGTAAGGTTGTTGCCTTGTGAGATAGAAATAAAATTCAAATCTTGGAATCAGACTTCCATTTGTGCGTTAAGGTTTCATACATCTACCTTCTCTGGATCCCACTCTTTCATTCATTAGATTGCCCTTTAAGATTTGGATATTGAAACTACTAACACAAGTACAATTCTCCTTTTCAACTTTGGAAACCCTGCAAAATTTGTTACCACATATAGAATTATTACCTCTCAAATAGTCCAAGCTTTAGAATGACATCAGCAAGATTTGAATTTGCCTTGCCCACCAACTGGAAAAGTTTCTTCCTTTGCATTTTGAATTTTCCAGTTGCTTCCATCTCACGGTTTATGTCTGTAAATTCTGCAACCATTCCATCAACCTAGAATAAAAGCAGAAGGGAGCTGTTAGAGTAGAGCTTTAGAGGAATATCAGCAGTATAAGATATATCCAAATATCAGAAAATCCTGACAAGATGAAGAACATACCTGCCGACCATAGTAATCAAGGGCAATACTTTGACCTAGAACACTACCAATAGTGCGAATTCCGTCAATGTTCAAGTATTGTAACATTATGTAATCTAGTCCACCTTGCATCCATGTGCTTAAAGATGGTTTTTCTCTAACTTCATACTCTAAAATCTCAAAAGTCAAAACAGAATAAAAGTTAAATTGTATAAAAAGCATTTAGGAGGACCATAGAAACTTAAAAGAAAAATGTAATAAACAAAACAAGGCAACAGCGTATCTGAATAATAATTTCAAGACCTCGTAATATTGGTTTTACAAACCAAAAAGCACAATTATAATAACTTTGGGAGGTCATGCTTCTAACCCTTCATTTAGGAATGATGCCATTGCTTCTATCAACATTGACAATTCCTATTCACAAAATGTACACTCTAAAAAGATGGTAAAAAAATGCTCCAAGTAGTAGAATAGACTTAGCCTTGAAGCATGGAATATGTACGGATGAAGATTGAAGAAATATTCAATGCAAATTTTGCCAAAAGACTATAACAAGAGGAGTTTATCACTTGAAGTACCATTTGTCGCGAACTCAAAAGGATTCTTACAAAAGTGACTGGTCAAGTAAAAAAAGATGTTTATTGTGAGTTTGTATAGGTGTATACACACATACATAATATATATATACACACAGACATACACTTAGACACACATATGTATATAGGGTTATCAAACCCACAACTTAACTCGTGTGGGTTTGGTCACTATTCATGAGTTGACTCATTCATATACTCGCTTTTTGATAGACTCGAAGTAGACACTTGATTACTCATGTAAGATTCGCCAATTCTTTTTTCATAGCTCTTTGGTGTGGAAGAGTTATGGGGGAGACGATAAAGAGTTACAAAAGGTAGGGAACCTGTCGATGATGATATACTTGAAGAGTAGGTGGAGGTGTAGGATTTGTGGGAATACTAGACACAGTAGAAGGATCACAAACAACAGGAATAGTCACTTGGTTAGACAGATGCACAGGGAGAGAAGGATTTGACTTAAAGTAGAGGGAATACTCAGTGAATGTGGCATCCACTGAAATAAAATATCAATTAAGGGATAGGGAGAAACATTTATATCCTCTTTGTGATCTAGTAAATCTTAAAAAGACACATTTGTGGACCTTAGCAAACAATTTATCAAGACTAAGACCTAAAATGTTAACAAAGCATGTGGACCCAAATATTCAAAGGGGTAACTGAAGAGGACATGCGATTAATGAGATAACATGCACTAAGAACAGCATCACCACAAAACCATCGAGGAACCTAACCATTAATTAAAATTGTGTGAGTTGTTTCAATGAGAAGTCTATTCTTATACTCGACCACCCCATTTTGTTGAGGTGTATAAGCACATAAAATCTAATATAGAATGCCATGAGAAGCCATACAATTTTTAAAAGAATGATAAAAGTACTCATAGGCACTATTACTATGTAAAATACGAATAAAAATACCAAATTAATTTTTAATTTCATTGTAAAAAGATTGAAAATTAGAAAAACTTAGAACAATTTTTCATTAAAAACAACCAAGTACATCAGAATGATCATGAATAAAAGTGTTGAAAATCCCACATCGACTAGAGATGAGGTCAATTTAGTCTATATAAGTGGGTGCAAACCTCACCTTATAAATCGGTTTTGTGGAGTTGAGTTAGGCTTAAAGTCCACTTCTTAATATGGTATCAGTCATTATTAGCGATGTTACTTAGGTGCTTTCGGACCTCTGCGGAAAGGCGATGTGTCTTAATACGGGGTGAAGACACATGAAACTACTCAGGCTCTCGCATAAAGTCTATTGGACCTATTTGCTCCAAAGGCTGCCTGAAGATTTCCTCCACACAGTATAACAGCAATTCACGATCAGCAGCGAGTCGTTGAAGATTCCCGATACCCTCCTTAGTAGCGCTAGCCACTTCGTTGCAACCCATCTGTACCATCGAGCGTATCCCCCACCACCCAGTGCAACTGGTGTTATGCAAAAGAGACGGTAGTCAAATTCTCGAACTAATGGGTTGCTTTGCAACTGCACCCCCATCGTATAATGACTCATGATAGTTTCAAATAGGTAGGTGTAGTGACATAGGTCCAGAGGCGCAGTTGCAAAACAACCCATTAGTTCGAGAATTTGACTACCGTCTGTTTTGCATAACACCAGTTGCACTGGGTGGTGGGGGATACACTCGATGGTACAGATGGGTTGCAACGAAGTGGCTAGCGCTACTAAGGAGGGTATCGGAAATCTTCAACAACTCGCTACTGATCGTGAATTGTTGTACTGTGTGGAGGAAATCTTCAGGCAACCTTTGGAGCAAATAGGTCCAATAGACTTTATGCGAGAGCCTGAGTAGTTTCATGTGGCTCCACCCCGTATTAAGACAGCGCCTTTCCGCAGAGGTCCGAAAGCATCTAAATAACATCGCTAATGACCTGATACCATATTAAGAATGGACTTTAAGCCTAACTCAACCCCACAAAACCGGCTTATAAGGTGACTAAATTGACTTCATCTCTAGTCGATGTGGGATTTCCAACACACCCCCTCACGCCAAGGATTGGACATCTCGAGCGTGGGACTATAGATTTATGGGTGGTCCAATAGCGGCCCGATAGCGAGTGGCCCAACAACCTTGCTCGGATGGACTTATATGGCTCTGATACCATTCTTGTCCTGCTCGATGTAGTTCTGACTTAAGTCATTATTAGCGATGTTATTTAGATGCTTTCGCACATCTACGAAAAGGCGCTGTGTCTTAATACAGGATGGAGCCACATGAAACTGCTCAGGCTCTCGCATAAATTCTATTGGACCTATTTGCTCCAAAGGCTGCCTGAAGATTTCTTCCACACAGTACAATAACAATTCACGATCAACAGCGAGTCGTTGAAGATTCCCAATACCCTCCTTAGTAGCGCTAGCCACTTCGTTGCAACCCATCTGTATCATCGAGGCGTATCCCCCACCACCCAGTGCAACTGGTGTTATGCAAAAGAGACGGTAGTCAAATTCTCGAACTAATGGGTTGTTTTGCATAACACCAGTTGCACTGGGTGGTGGGGGATACGCTCGATGGTACAGATGGGTTGCAACGAAGTGGCTAGCGCTACTAAGTAGGGTATTGGGAATCTTCAACGACTCGTTGCTGATCGTGAATTGCTGCTGTACTGTGTGGAGGAAATCTTCAGGCAGCCTTTGGAGCAAATAGATCCAACAGACTTCATGCGAGAGCCTGAGCAGTTTCATGTGGCTCCACCCCGTATTAAGACACAGCGCCTTTCCGCAGAGGTCCGAAAGCACCTAAATAACATCGCTAATAATGACTTAAGTCGGAACTACATCGAGCAAGACAAGAATGGTATCATAGCCATATAAGTCCATCCTAGCAAGGTTGTTGAACCACCCGCTATCGGGCCGCTATTGGACCACCCATAAATCTATAGTCCCACGCTCGAGATGTCCAGTCCTCGGCGTGAGGGGATGTGTTGGAAATCCCACATCGACTAGAGATGAAGTCAATTTAGTCTATATAAGTGGGTGCAAACCTCACCTTATAAGCCGGTTTTGTAGGGTTGAGTTAGGCTTAAAGTCCACTTCTTAATAAAAAGTAACAAAATACTGAAAGCCTAAATTTGATTGAACATGACTTAGTCCCTAAATATCCGAGTGAACTAAGGCAAAAGGAGACAAAGCATATTGTGAGACACTTATAGGGAAAAAAACTACGACTGTGCTCTCCTAATTGACACAACTCCCAAGAGAAACTTGATAACTTAGACAGACTGGAAACAAACTATTGCATCTTGGCAAGGCTAGGATACCTAATTGAGCATGAATGAAGGAAGGAGAATCCATAACTGAACCAATATGTGCACATGTGTGTAGATTGTAAAGACCATTAGACTCACATTTAATGTCAATCATCCATTCTGAACTCCGATCCTGTAAACAAACAGAATCTTTGGTAAAAGATTATACATCAAGAGAACGGGTCAGACAACTAATAGACAATAAATTAAATGGAGACTCAGGTACATAAAGAACATTGTCAATAGGTACAAAAGGAAGAAGTTTAACAGTACCAACACCATGTGAGGAAGCCCTAAAGCCATTAGCCATGGTAACAAATGGTAAATAACCCAAAGTAGAAAGGGAAAAGAAAAAGAATTTATTACTAGTAATGTGATCAATGGCTCCTGAGTCTAGAACCCAAGTGCCAATAGAGTTGGAGGGAGTGAGGTCAACAAAATGAAGGACCTGTGTGTGCAATAGAAGCAGTGGATGACGATCGTCGTACCATTTGAGAAATTCATCGAAGATAACAGGTTGCCCTGAAGTATGAGATAGAGTGGGATTCGAATCAGATGGTTGCAAGGGTGCAATCTGTGCAACTACAGCAGATCGTGGAGAACGACCATGTAAGGCATAACATTGGTCATTTCTGTGCCCAAGCTTATGACAATGATCACAGCTATGACACCTTTTGTCTGAGATACAAATGCAAAAGAGTCATTTGAGGTGACTGAAGAAGGTATTTCAGTGGTTTACTTACCTGACACAGTGCAATAAGGTGGAACAAGTGGAATTAATGGTAGGCACAACTAGGGATCCCAGAATCTAATCACGGACGGGAGATTGATCATCAAGAAGACCATATAAGGCCAACAACATGAAGAACTTAGATCGTTGCTCTAATTCTTGAAAAGGAATGGAGGCAGGAAGCAATAACTCGCTAAAGACATGGAGAAGACCATGAACTTTACCCAAGTACTCGGTCATTGTACCATCAAGATGCCTATGAGCAACAATATTTAGGTGATTTTGGCAAACACCATAAAGACAATGAATATCATTGGTGTACAACAATTTTGCATGTTTCCAAATTGCAAAACATGTCTCATGAGCACAAAATATTTGTTTCAAAGATGGATGAATAGTGGACTTGATAACAATGCATAATTGAGCATCAATTTTACACCAACAAGAACGATCATTTTCAGCAAGAGTGGTTACTGTCTTAGTAAGATGGTCAACATAAACTTGTCCCTTAAGCCAAAGTTTAATGTCTAATGCCCAATTATCATAATTAGTGTCATCTAATTTGTCAATGGATAGATGCACATTAACATAATTAGTATAGATGGATGGATCAGACTTAGCAACAACATAAGAAGCCATAATAAAAATCAAGAGAGAAAGTACTCATAGGAGAGAGAAGCAAACCCTAATAAAGGTGAAAAAATTCAAACAAGCTGCAATCAAGATGGAAGTCACATATCCGAAAAGATGGTGGTCACCACTAGAACAGAGGTCGAACGCGCCGCCACACGCGGTAGGAAGCGGTGACAGTAGCAAAGCTGGCGGCGGCATGTGGAGGCGCATTAGAGTTGTGATCAAAGCAATTCTGATGGCACAGTGGTCACCTAGCCAAGACGCTTCCGATGGAGGTGGTGTTGGACCAAACGAAGGTGGTGGCGACAGCACAGTGGCAACAAGCAGAGTGTAGCAACGTTGTGTCACATTCTTGCTCTAATGGACGCGATTTTGATGGTGCGATGGTTGCCTGGCCAGGAGGAGGGCACTTGTGGGGTCACCGAATGGAGTTGTGGCAGTGGCAGCAATAAGAAAAGTTTTTGGAAGAAAAAAGGAACAAATTCTAGAAAGAAAAAATTAGCACCAATGAACAATTGGTTCACCAAGACAAAGATTACACCTAGTTCTAGATACCATGTTAAGATAAACGAGAAAGAGGCATACGTTGAATCCCTAATGTGTATTAAGCATTTAGGGTTATGCATTTATAAAAAAGAAAAATATAATGGAATGGGCCTAAGCCCGTTACATCTAACAATTCTTAATGAATGGATGTACATGAGTGTTTTGATGTTGAAGAGGAAACTCCAAGCAAAAAAGGAAGGGAGATAATTATTTATATTTAAAATTTGTACAAGTTAGAACTTTAAAGTTCAAACTAGAACTAGAACTTAACAGTTTTTCTTTTGCTCATATAGGACATAGAAAATTAAATGCCAAGACCAATAAAAATGGAAAATCCATAATAGGAGATGAGGAAGAACTTGAAGACATTGAAGAAGGGGAATAACTTTTAATGAAAGATGAAGATGACTTGAGTGATAGAGATCTTGGAGAGGAAGAGGATGGAATGTGAATGATTTGGACACAGCTTTTTTATTTTGAGGCTGTTAAATATTGTAGTGTAGCAGCAACAGCCATATTTTGCAGTAATTATGCAGTTGCAGTAGCACCAGCAACCCTATTTTTTGGATGGCTATAATGTAAAATTTGTTTAGTAGCATATAGCCACTGTTACAAGAATTTTATGCAGCAACAGCAGTGTTTTTAGGAGGTTGTGTTGCTGAAACTGTGCAGCATAATACACAGACAGCCACTCTTTCTAATTATATCTTATATTTAAGCATATATTATGTTTTTTAAAAAATAGTGATAGTATCTCGATTCAACTACCATGATCCCTCGAAATAAAAGTCATATTTTCATTATGTACATATGCACATATATATATATAGGAGACAAATCAAGTGAAAACTTTTCTAATTGTGAGAAACAAGAAGTATATATCTAGACCATAATACATGGATGATCAACCTTCAAAGTTAGCAATGGTTATGTGATCAGTTAAAATAAGTTATGTGCATTTTTCTTCAAATAGACCATTTATATAGGATCTAATGGCCTATATTTATAGTTCTCAATTCACAAAATATAACGGTTCCCATTTGATACATGTGTGCGTTTTATTTCAACCGCTTTGTCACTTGCAACATTTGGCTGCAATACTATCCGGAACCACATTGAAAAACCACCATGTAACAGCCATATTGTAAAAACCTAGGCATTATATTTTAAATTTAAATACAAATTGGATATCAAAACTCACCATCCTTTCTCATTTCTGGAAGCAGACCAGATGCATGCTTCTTAACAATTTTCAAATAGCCATCTACCTCGTGCTCCACGACATTAAACAATACAATAGAACCATATTGAAAAACCACCATGTAACAGCCATTGCTTCCACTCAAGAAAGAACCCGGACCCTAAAACAGTAGTTTACAGCTACTATCATTGATCTTATGACTTCAAATGTTAATAAAACAGTTTAGAAGGTACACAATACACTTCATCCTCGACAGCATGAATGCTTTATAACGTAAGAACAGTGATCTATAATTGTAAAAAGACTACAAAGAAGTGGCATCAATTTGACTTAAATACAATGTAAACATGTATTGTCAGTATTCACAAAAGTCGTAGCAATATGTGAGAACAAAAATTAACTTCAAATTCTATCTTGAACCTCTTTGTAGAGGGATTTTAATAATACACCAATGGCATGAGTCCAGTCTCACGAAGCTTTTCAAATAAAAAGGTTTAACCATTAAAGACAAGAAGAAAGAACGAATAGTCATTCAATTATAGTTGAGGTCACAATTTCATCATTTATCTTCCCACCAAATAAAATTAAAACAAAACTGACGGGCACTTGTGTGCATTAACTACTTCCTCCAAACTTCACCTTTCTTGAATCATGTCCTCAATTACTTGTTATTCCTAACCGTACAGGATATGCACTGCCTAGATACTAGATACCACACCTCCAATAACCATAAATTATAAACAAGGAAAATAAGAAATAACATGGGTAAATAGTTAGGACAAAATGGACACAAGCATAGCACAAGAGTGACATACCTTTGAATCACTAATATCACCAAACTTAAGAACTATATAATTCGTCATCCGTGACGATGGCGGCACAAAGTTTGGTTTGTTCTGTTCCACCAAGCTTTTTAAATCAACACTTCGTCGAAAGAAATGAAAGTGATAAAATAAATCAATATTGGTATACTTACATACGTATGAAACAACAAGTCATCAAGCAGATAGCAACATTTAGTTATCCTACTTGAAAAATCTGCAGTATTACTTTGTCCCAACACTTCATGAATTTAACAAATAACTGGAGAAGACATTCTTTGCAGCCAACTAGTTCATGACGATTACCAATGTTTTGCAGGAGTGAAGGCACAATTTTCACATTTAAAAATAAATGCCAAATTTAGCCAAGAATGAAATGACTTGTAGTTACTGCATATAAAAAAATTGAAAACTACATTTGTGAATGAGAAGGGTCGGGCACATTATTAGAGTCTTCAACGGTAACCCATTGAATAAACCTAAAACACTAATCAAGACTTTAAAACAATTGCAGTCACACTGCAGCCATTGAACGCACATACCGATGCAGCCAACTATTTTCTTTTACTTAACTATATTTTCTGTCCCTGAAATTTGACTAAGCATTGATAACTCAAAACATTTTTATATTGTCATCCAATTAGACATCACCGTTGATATGACTCTAAGGTAGCTAGACTAAAGTCCATCTTAGGTTTGTAATTGAATGACAGTAGTTAAAACTCCATACTAGCTCAGCAGGACTCAACTATAAGCAAAATTGACTACCATAACATTAATTAAGAATAGTAGTAAAGTTCAAATTATTCTTGTTTTCATACAATAAATGAAATACGGTTTAGGGAATTGAAATTTGTTTAGATATAACTCCACCGATCATTACCCTTTTTTTTTCTTGTATTTGAGTCTAAAGGGACTAGCACTTTTTTTTTTCTCTAGTAATAACAATAACAATAATAATAACCAAGATCGCAAACATGAAGAACTGTTCCAAACCAATTAAACAATCCTCCACGTTCTTCCTTCACATTCACATTACCCTTTCTCAATTTCAAATTACACGAAAAAAATCCAAGTGAAATTAATAACGAAGCATACAAATGAATTTGGGGGAAATGGTCAAAGAAAAAGAAGATAAAGTGAGGGGAACGATAAATACCTAGTAGAGAAGAAGAAGGCTCTGACGGGAATACAAGGCTTGGTGTCTTGGTCCAGGGTTCCGTCATCGTGGCTTTCCGCGTTGACCTCGGAACAGGAAACGGCGTCGTTCCAGTCTAGGGTTGGGAGGGACGAAACGCAGCGCGGAACGGGGGCGGCGAAGTGGCGCGAGTCGGTGAAGGAACCGCGGAACGCAGGGGCAAAAGAGTGAGAGTGAGAGTGAGTGATGACTGAGGTGAGAGTGGTGAACGAAGAGGAGCAACAAATGCTGGTGAGCGAACAAGAAGAAAAAGAGGACGAAGAAGAGAAGAGGAAGGAACTAAGGCGCAAGGCTCTCAGGGTGGTGCTGTCTAATGTGCGCCACATCTTCTTGTTTCGGAGTCACACGCAGAATGAGGCTCTACTCCAACACCTCTTCAACTAACCCTCAAGTGTTACCTACTTATTTACTTATTTATTCATTTATTACTTAGATTTAAATAATTTTCATTACTCAAGTGTATTAGTTTTTTATTTATTTCAAGCATTCAAAAGCTATTTTTTCACATCAAGTGATTAATAAAATATTAAATTTTGGTTTAAGATTTTTTTTACATATGCTGAATTTATTCTTGTCGTAAGATATGTCTCAAAATCTAAATTATTAAAAGAATAGTATTCCCTAACATTTCTATTACCTATATAGATAATAAATTATCAAATGATGAAAAAAAAATATATATATATATATATGTTTAATTTGAGTAAAACTGATGTAATTAACGGAAAAAACTTAAATTAAAATGTTTAGTTTATCAGATATTTATTTTAAAAAATTATTAAATACTTAAAATAAAAATTAATCATATATTAATAATTTAAATTTTTTTAAGTCTTATAAAAAAACAAAGCACTATCTACCTCTATATGTGTGTGCAGTTCTTTTTTATACATTCATAAAAGAAAAAAAATACTTATCAAGTAGATTTCTTTTAATATAACAAATAACTCATCTATCTTTTATTTACCAAATCATACTATTTATTCACTATGCAGGGGTGAGAAATAGTTTCATCCAAACGGATTTCTCACTATGGTTGGTCAAATTTCTTTTGAATTTGCAAGTGATAAATTCATCACTTTCTATACTTATTATTTTTTTTCATTGTATTTTTTAATCTGTTTTGATTTATTTTTAATTTTTTTTCTCATTTTAAAATATTTTAATTTGAATTAAAAATTTAAAATATAAATATTTCTTAAGACTTTTATAATTAATTTTTCTTCAATAAATACAAATATTTATAATATTTATAATCAATTTAATTATTTAATTTATATTTAATAAATATAGATATTTTAATACTATTAATTATTTAACTTTTCTAAAAATATTATTTTACAAATAACTCAGTGTATTTTTCTATATCCCTACTCTCTTTGCATTCAGTTTATATTCTGTTTATTTGTGTTATACTCTGATTTTTATAAAGCAGAACTTAAATTTATATTGGAATTTTTGTTAAACTCTGTTTTAACAATATTAAATTTGAAAAAAATTTAATTTTTATTAAGAAATCAATTCACCCCCTCTTGGTTGATTTTACATGTCCTATTATTCTAACAATTAGCACCTGGTATATATATATATATATAAATCTTGGTCTTTGGCCTAGTCTTTTTCCTATTGGATCATCTCATCTAGTGCCTCCATCAACTTCCCACCAGAGATATCCTCTTCTACATGAATAGGAATATCTTAGAAGTTTGGATGCCCTATTACTACACCCTAATAATATATTATGCATTCAAGAGACTACCACATTTCACAACCAATCACATCTCATACACATGGGGTCTTACTGCCTATAATTACTCATCTTTCTCAGGTCTTACTTCCCCCATTATATTTCACACAAGCCCATATCAATGCAACAAAACCATAAGAGAGTACATATTCACAAAACAAGTCATGTTCTAATATTTCATCAGTGTAATCGATTCAGAGAGCAAATGATGTTTAGATGCACTTCCACTAATCGATTGCCATGAAGCTGCAATCGATTATTAGATTCAAAAACAGGTTATGCAAACCCATAATTATGCAACAATCCAAAACAATAACTATATACTTCTCTAGTCCCACAAAACACTCAACAAGTTATCATTCTTGCCAATTCACTGCATATACATTCTAATTCACATTTTAACAACCAGCATTTACATTACTACAAGCTATACATGGTGTATTCAATCCAATTCACAATTATCACAATTCATTAGACCAATTAATCATGAAATTCAAGAAGTCATCCAACACACCACAGATTTTAGTAGCATAACTCAGTGCACAATTCACTCATTCCCTACTTCAAGTTCTATTTCTGCCAAAATTCTTAAACATCAAAGTTAAAGTTTCCTTTATCTGGAATAAACTCAAATTGGTGTTCTCTACTCAAGATTTCTTCTAGCTACTGAATGACAAAGTCAAAGTTCTCTTTTTTCTACTAATAGGAGCACCTAATCAATAATCAAACATGTCAAAATGGTCTTAGCCTAATGAAGAACGAAATTGAAGATTAAGAAAGCATGATTAAACTTTCAATTTCAAGAACGTCCTAAAACCCACAAAACCTCCAAATCATCCTACGAAAACCTAAGGAAAGGAAACTCAATCCAAAAAATTTCAATTGATCTATCTTTGTCTACTTGCCAAGAGCAACACTGAAAGGGAAGTTAGAGAGAATAAGGAAGAAGGGCCTTGAGAGTGAGAGTAAGAGAGAGAAAGTCAAAGGGAGAAATGAGGTGTTTAGTTTAGTTTTCTTCTTTTTATAGACCTTACATTAACAATATATTATTTTAAAAAATTATTAAACTTATTAATATCATGTGTTTATGTATTACAAAATAATGTTTTAATTTTTATAATATTATCTTTAAATAAATATTATTATTATTATATCTAATAGAGTTGTTAGAATTTTATAATAAAAAATACTAAATCTTTGTTCAAAATTATAAAGGAAACACTACAAAAAATCGTATTAAAAGTGGCAGTTATTTTCGTAAAATGCGGCAGTTTTAACTGCCACCAAATACTCGAGTGGCGGTAGCTAGAGCTGTCAAAATAGGCCTGGCCCGATGGGCTGTCCCGTATAACCTATGATTCAGGTCAGGCTAGGCTTAAAAAATTGTGGCATATATAACAATAGGCTTTTTTTAGCTTGACCCATTTGGCCCGATGTCCATATGGGCCAAGGCCAGGCTGACCCGTAGGCTAATGGGCTGGCCCGTTTATTTTTTATACTAAAATTTTGTTCTTAATTGATATGTTGTCATACCAAAGAAAGAAACCCTAGTGTCTTAGAGTCTCTGTTTTCTTCTTCATTTCTTCTCTTCCTTTCTCATAAGCTCTTTCATCTCCTCTACTACACTACTCCCACTACTCCTCTAACATCTCACAAGTCTTTGTTATGTTGTTTAGTAGGTGCTTGACTCTTTTGGAAGTATTTAGTATGTGATCTAAGTTTTTTTTACAAGTTGTTCAAATGTAAACAGTTTTACACACACATTCATGTAAATATATTATATATTTATATTTATATTGTTGATAAAAAATTATATTGTAGATATATTGTAATATTTTTTAATTTTTTAATTAGGCTAAAAATGGCCCGTTGGCCTAACATAGGGCCAGGTCAGGCTAAAAATTGTGGCCCGTTTTAAAATATAGGCCAAGTTAGGCTATCAGATTTTCTGAACTTGGCCCGTAGGGCCAGGCCAAGCTGGGTCGGGCCGCCCGTTTGACAGCTCTAGCGGTAACGTGTACCGCCATAAATCTGGTCGCCACAAAGTAATAAATGGCGGTTTTAGTTGAACCGCCGCAACACTTGTCACTTATTACAATGTAATAAATAGCGGTTTTAGTTAAACCACCGCAACACCTGTCTCGGCACCCTCCTCCGTGGACTCATATGAATCGTCTTGTTCAGAATCACAGGCACGCCGAAGCAGCAACTGGCAACGTAGACCTCGATCGAAGGCACGAAAACCCCTAGACCTCGATCACAGTCTCTACTTTCCATGAAGTCCCCACCACCCCTTCATCTACCTCTTCACCAATCCCCTTCACCGATTGCGCGTAAGCCTCGACGACCATCTCCTCAGAAGCCCTAAGCTACTTCATGCACCTCGTCGTCCGGTGTGTGGGGGTCGGCGATCTTGGCCTGCACAGCGACAATGGGTTAAGGGTCCGGCGGGACTGATGGTGCGAAGGAGGGAGACCGTGTGGGTGAGTGCGTTGGGTGAGTCATAAAAGAACCAACGGGCAGAGGAGGGTAGAAGTCACAAAAATTAAAAGAAGTAGAAACAACACAATGAACATGGGCTGGAAACGAACCTGTAATTTCAGTGGTTGAATCGAAGTTGGAAACAAAACAGGGACAAGCTTTCCTTGTCTTTCCGAAATTGGATGGCTAACAGTGAAGACAATGGAGAGGTGAAGAGAGAGTGAAAAGAAATAGTTTTAGGTTTTAATGGAGAGACAATGAAAAAAGGGAGGGAATCTGTAGATGGAGAGCGAAATCTGAAAATTTTTTGTAATTAATTTTAGGTTTTAATTTTTTCATCTTTTATAAAAAATAATATTTTAGTGTGACTAAGCGGGAACGAATGGGAGAAAGAAAAGGAAAAAATAATATATTAAATTATGACATTTATAACTGCCATATTTTGAATGTAAATTATGGCAGTTACAAAAATATCATATTATACGATAATATATGGCGGTTTTTTAGAACTGCTATTTTAAAACCGCCACTTTTAACTCAATTTTTTCTAGTGAAAATCTTTAAAATATTGTTATTACATTTAAGTCAAAGGTATATAAAATAATTATTTAACGTATAAAATATATTTATATAATACTAATTAAATAAAAAATTTATTTAAAATAAAAGTTACATAAAAGGAAACAAAACAAAACTAAAAGACATACACATAATTCAAAAGTTTAAAGGGAAGCTAAATATGAAATGTAGTTGAAGTTATATTTGTGTTGAATTAAATGTGAACTTTATCCTATGTTTGTGAGCGTGTGTATTGTTAAGTTATGGATCATCTGGTTTGTGAGTGTATGTATTATTTTTTAAGTCTTGTGAGTGTATGTATTATCTTTTAAGTCATGAATCATCTCCTCAAGTGTTAATCTTTCCAAAAATTTTATGTTAACATAAACATCAATCTTTTCTAATGATTCATCATGATGCACACTTAGTTGAAAAACTTATATATATATATATATATATATATATATATATATATATATATATTTAATGTTTGATCATGTTTGTTACATTAGTGTTAATTTTGATTTGTGTCGAATCATAGATAATTTTTTATTTAGTACTTGAATAAGACATTGATAATTGATTTATGGGAATGCTTGCAGTCTTTGTAATATAGTATTTTGATGACCTTATACAATAATTGAGTAAAATAAATATGTGTTGGATAATCATTGTTTTAGGGTTACAATATTTATAAGTAAGATTGCAATCATTAGTACTTTCCACGATGGTGGCACATTAGATAAAGCCACTATAGCAAAGTATTATTTTGGTAGAAGTGATGGGTTGAGGTTTGTGGATATGTAGATTTAGAACTATAATTATGTATTAGATCTTTTAAACCTAACATCTAGTTCAATTATAGTATTGAAAGGAATCAATTTACTTTATGTTAAGGTGTTAGGAATTAAGGAATTAATCTATTTTATGCTAGTCAATAATAAGTAATTTGTTGAAGGAGAGAATTTGTGAGGAGGCATAATAAATCTGCTAGATCTCCTCACTTCAACTACTGAAGTGACAGGAGTGATCTCCTCAACTATCTTGTCTCTTAAGCTCTCACTTTTTCTTTCGAGATTGTCTTTTGTAATGTCCTCTAATGTTGCTTTTTCCTTCTCTCTTGACTTCTTTTTAGTTTCAACATTTGTCACTAGTTTGTTCTTGTATACTGCATTTTAATTGAATGTAACATCTCTGCTACTAATGACCTTTCTGTTTTGATCATCTCATAAGTGATATCTCATATCATATGCTCCACAGCAACAAAAATGCATTTTCTTGCTTACGAATCAAGCTTGTCCTTGTCAATATCTCTAACATGAACATAAGAAACATAACCAAATACTTTCAAATGAGAAAAACTTACATCCTTGTCTTACCATTCCTCCTCAAGAATCTTGAACCCTATGGAACTTAGGGTCCTCAATTAATGAGGCATGTTGTTATGCTCACTTTTTTTCCTAGAATGTCTTTAATTACCCTGCATGAATTGTCATACTCTTTACTCTCTCATTCAAAGTCATGTTCATTCTTTTAGCAATATCATTCTGCTGAGGTGTCTCATTAATAGTTTTAAGCATTCTAAAACATAGTAATTAACAAATTTAGTATTGTTATATTCACCACCATTCTCAACAACAACTTTCCACTTCTTAAAGGTATTAAATACTTCTTATTTTTGCTTCAAAAAATAAACTCATACCTTTTTGGTGGAATCATTCAGTGAAGGTGATGTAATATCGTGATCCTCCTAACGAATGATGTTAGCCCATACATATTTGTATGAACAAGCTCCAACTTCTCAACCTTGGGAAACCTCCCTATTTTGGAAAAAGTATCTCTCTTTTATTTCCCAAACACGCATGGTTCATAGAAATCAATTTGTACCTCTTTCAGTTTAGGAACCTTCCCCTTTTAGACTAGTATCTTCATATCTCTCATGTGACCAAGTCTTTGGTGTCACAAAGTCAAAGGGTGACCAACATAATCACTAATTGAATTTACTTCTTTTCTAAGTAATTCTACCATGTAAAAGGTTCCTTTCTTCTAATCGTGAGCAACAACCAGATTATTCTTCACCACCTTCCACCGACCATCTCCGAATATGACTCGATAATCCTGAACATAAAGATTAACATTCTCTTGAATCTTGGAATATATATGGTATCCTTTAGTATCCATACTCACTACACAAAAAAATGTTTTTATCAACCATATTAGTGACCTATAAAATAATGAAATTGGTTACTAATTGAATTAGAGACTAATTTAGAATCTAATTTAGTAAGTGGCTAAGATCTTGATAACTACTATTAGAAACTAATTTAGATTCTGATTTAAAAAACTAATTTAGTTACCAATATATAGAAACCAATTTCATAATTTTTTAAGATCAATAGCCATCAAAAAATATAATTTCTATTATAATAAAAACTATTTTAGATACCAATAATTTTTAGTTTATAAAATAGTTTCTAATTTAGTCATTATAATGACTAATTATTTTTTGTCTCTAAATTAGTTTATATTTAATGAATTTCTTGTTTGTTAGACGAACTTTGATAAAATTCCCAGTTCAAGTCCTTGCAAGAAGAAGCATGGAAAGATACACCATAATCCATGATCCAAAATTCAAACTTGCTCTCAACATAATATATCAACTCATCATCAAATGTCTTCTTGTGCTGCATTTATTGTGTTGTCATGCTTCTTTTCTTTAGGAGCAATACACTAGTTTCTAAAGTGGTCATTTTGCTGAAAATTCCAATCGATAATATCCTTGCGAGGTTTGGAATATCCTCTCTTCTTGGATTTTGATCTGCTATGCCCAGAACCATGCATTAATAAGGAACTTGTTGATACTGCGACGTTCATTCTACAAACATCCTCACTAAAGATTAAATCTCTAATTCCTTCAAAGTTTGATTTCGTAGTCCTAGATGTATTGGCTATTGTCATGATAGTTTCTGGTCAATTATTATGCAACGAAGATAGCAACAAGAGGACTTGTACTTCATCATTCAATTTGATATCCATTGACACTAATCTCAATAATAAGGAATTACATTCATTCACATAATTTGTAACACTAGCACATTCTTTCATCTATGTATTAACTAACTAATGAATCAAGACTACCTTATTTAATGTTGATGACTTTTCGTACATATTTGTAATGCCTTTATCAAACTATACATCGTCTTCTAGTTTACAATGTTGTAGGACATGTTCTTTGTCAATATTAATTTGAAAATGTCCAAAGTCTGCCGATCTAGCAACTTCCAATCTTCTTAAAACATTGTTTTTAGTTTATTTTTAGATAAAGACTAGTACAACTTCTTCGTATACATGTAATCTTTAATATGTTTTTTCTAAAATATGAAATTGTTTCTATCAAACTTGTCAATCTTTACTTTTTCATCTTTTACCATCGTTACCACTCGTATGAAACCCTAAACTCTTAATACTAATAGTTAAATATTAGAAATGCACTCATACACAAATAATTATGAAACAAAAATAAATAATAAAAATACACACAAATTACATAGTTGAGTCAAAATACCTATGCCTTTGTTCACACTAGAAAATATTTTTTATTAAACTCTTCTTACTCCAAATTCTGAACTATAATATTATAAAAAGTACTCAATAAGACATTTGTATCCTCTAACATAATTTTTTTAAGTGAATCTTAACTTTATTCTTACTTCTCACTCATTTTTTACTTACTAATTTGATATTCAAAGATAATTGAAATTTTTAATTCATTGTTGCGCTAAACCTCATTAGAATCTACGTGGTGATTTATATACCACGAATCACTAATCTTAACTTTAAAAAAGAGTTGAGTTCAAATACATTAAATTTCCAGGCACGTGTCTTCTTGCATCTCGTAGTAATCGAGGCACACATCTCTTTTAGTTTGGAAAGATATTTTAGAATGTAAAATTTAAATTATAAAATACCTTTATCGAAATGAAAAGGGGATACACCTTACTTTTTATAAGATAAGAAATGTTACCATATTAAGATTATAGAAAATACTTGAAATTAAAAAAACACTTAACCAACATTTTTATTATAGTTATTTTGATTTAAATTAAAATATTAATATATTGAAAAGACAAATTTTACATAGAAATATATAATATTTGAGGTATAAGTATATCACCCAAAATTTATTCCTTTTATAAGTCTTGGAACCACAGTAAAAGTGTCCAACTTCTTGACATCTTAATTTAGAAAGATATATTATTCACTGGAAGGATAAACAAAAGGAAAATATTACTCAGGAAAATTGGTTGACAAATTTACACCCAAGGCAAAAAGTGGTAGATCCAAGGGCCTGAATTTACCAAGGGCAAAATTCCTAACAAGCCAGAAGTTACAAACCAGAGTCATAAAACTTGCATCTATAAAACAATATTTACACACTTCAGGAAAGGTCTCTTACTTTAACAAGCCTCTTACACAAGGCAACAGAGTGTACTAAATCACAGTAATGAATACAGAAGTTATTGGTTTGCATTGTAATCAATGCTTGGCAACATTATTAAATACAAATATCAATAGAATATTATAGTGTGGAAACATGTGGTTATGATGTATTCTGTCTCATCAAAGCTTCCAGAAAGCAAATAGTAAACATGCTTTGATTATAGTGGTTTCATTTCATCTACTGTGGCCCCACAACCTTGGGGAGTTGATGATAAGTAGTGTGGTTGAGCCAATGCCAAATTGTTGGCATAATTAATACGTGTGCAGATTGGACGTGTGGCTGATGAAACAGCCAGAAGAAGAGACGAATCCTGATGATGCTGCATTTGATTGCAATGGCCTTGAGGCAATGCTGCCATTGCTGCTGCAAAAGTTGGAAAACTTTTGCAAAGGAACACTACATATTCTCTCCACTGTGGATTTCTCCTGACAGTAATGCATGATTTAACTATGTTAGAAATGTTTGCAATGATATGGCTTCAAATATTGGAAAAATTTGACTTTGCTTGAAAGCATATTTCATGCATGTTAGTTTTCATACATATTCTAGACAATTCCAACAAATCTACAAATATAGAAAGAGCTAAGCATGCAAATGTTTACACCATGTTTTGCTAAAAATCTTTTTTAGGATGGAGATTTAATCATTAAATCATGTCATGTTATATATTCCATAACTATGGCCACCATGTTTTAAATAAATTTATAGATATGTAAGTTTTATGACCATTATTATTCATGAAAAAAATAGGCTATGCATTTCCAATATAAAGTAGTTTTACATGTTCATCCAATCATAAACTATTATGTATGATAAGTTTGTTTATATTTAGAATAATTATCTTAAAGTTATACTGACTGATTTCTTTTATTGGTAGACTTAGCAAGACCTTTTAATTCGATTCCTTATTTATACCAAAAAATGTATAACTTGAACTTTCAATCTAACAGTTGAATAAAAGGAATATCAACTGGTTATTGAAAGGTATAAAAGTTTATATGCATAATCTACTTCATTAAAAAGTTCTATCTAACAATTGAATTGATGAAATTCAACTCATGTATAAAAAGATATTAAAAGCAAATAACAAGACTTGCATGTACAAGTGAGTATCCACCCATCAAAAAACTACTGCAACACGAAGGAAAGGAAATAGTAGTACCATTGTTCCTATTTGCTCTGGTATCTTACAAGCCATACATCCAAAGGAATACTCTCCACCATAATCACAATTCTTCAATTTTTTAGAAGATGGAGAAATCCCCAGGCTCAAATCAAGATTATGGCAAGTGCCTGTTTCAATTAAAAAGGAAGTTTCATGAGTCAATATTTTAAAGCACACATGACAAGAGAAAAGAAACAAAATCAGCAAAAGAAATTGAGCTAGTCAGTCATACCTGCTATGCTGGAATTTGCAAGTATTTTTTCATTATAGGAAAAGGGCCTAAAACTGGTCTCCACTTTTCCTTCATCATACTTGATGGAAGATTTGGGAGAAAATCTGCACAAAGAAAATGTAAAATGAAAAACTCTTTTGGATTAAACTCCTTATATCTATACACAATTACATACTGGGACAATAAATTCAGTTTCCCAATAAAGGACTATTGGAAACTTCCCTGTTGGATAAGCTTTCCAGTGGCACACAAATCCATGAAAACTTATCATGGTAGGATAAAATAAGTAATTGTAGTTGTACTTGATTTTTATACAACAACTTTTGCACAATATAGAGAGGTATAGAAAGATACAGAACAATGTGTGATGAATTGCTTCCACATAGAATAGGCAAAAAAGGTAACACCTAATTAACTAGGACGAGGACTTAACAATATAATTAACTAAACAGCAAGGCCACATGAAAGAATGCATATAAGATATGAGTAAAATTTGAATAAGGCATAATGCATGAAATAGAAGTTCTCACGTCTTGCCAAGAAATGGTCCCATTCTTGGTTCTCCTAGACCACCTTTGGGAAGAGCTAATGCACCTCTGTATGTTGTAGTTCTCCTCGAGATTCCATTGATTTGTCGACGAAGTACGAGCACAAACTCTTCCTTACTCAAAGCTCTCATCTACAACTCAATTAAATCATGAATTAAATTGACAGAAAAATCAAATAAAACTGATGGCCATCCATGCTTTTCTTTCAATACCTGCTTCAAATCCTCCTCATAATCTCTCAAACTAAAGTTTATATCAGCATCTACTCCACGAAACTTAATAGCAGCCCTATCGTACGCTCTGTGCAGAGAACAATACCATGTTTGTGAACAAGTGTTACAGATAAACAAACCACAAAAAGAAGTTGCAGACAATGTAGTTTTAGCTTCAGCCAAAGTGCAGTCCTTACCTTGCAGCAGCTTGAGCAGTGTCAAATCCACCTGACAAAAATCAAATTAGTCCAATTCAGTATATACATATACTTAAAAATAAATCACCACAGAAATAGCTTCCAAGTAACCAATTAAAACACCAGCCAAATCAAATATCCACTAACCCAAATACACCTGCTTCCCACAATCCCTGCACTCAATAAGAGAAAATATTCAGTTATGTGAGTCCAGATCACCAAACAGTTAATGACAGCAAGGATAATATATAAGATAACTGCTTTCAAGGTCTGAATTGCGACTCAAAGGTAGCTAAAAATTTATAGGCAAATGCAACTAGATTTATGGTCATATGCACGTCTGTGGTTGCAAAGACCTCCAAAACCATGGCATCACCAAAGTTTTCAGAAACCATCTGCAACCACAATTGGAGCTGCAATGTCAAGGTTTTTTTGGGTCTATGCCACCACACAGTTATCACAATTATAACTGCATCAACTAAATGTATTCATCACAATTTTCTACATTGTTAAGGATCGTGTCAAAATCGTAATCGTGACAACAGTTTAAAACCTTGACTACATCCATTAATAGCAGCATATTAGTTTCTATAATCTATTAGGAAAGTATACTGAAACTAACATCTTGGACTAGAAATTCAACATCATAAACCATACCAAATATGTGACTCCCATCTACCAGTCCTGCGGTAGAAGGTGACACCCCGGTATTGCGAGCTGCGAGACCTTGGTCCTCTCCTATTTTTCCTCACATGAGGTAGCTTCTGCTGTAAGGTTCTGAGTCCACTTTGTCCATCAGGCTCAGGAAAGGACAGGTTCAACAATTGAGTCTTCCCCCACAACCCCAATTTGAAATCAGGCACTCTTCCTCCTTTATCAGAACAAGTCACAGGGAAAAGAGTCCTTGTCAGCATCTCTCCCTCTTGTGCCATGTTTTGCTCCCTGTTGCCTTCAGTGGCAGCATCAAACTCTGAGCCACCCCTCTCTTTCTTCAGTATGTCAAAAATCAAGGAAGAGGAATTGTTCGAGGAATCTTCATCTGCAGGATTCCACACAGAGGAGTTGGAGGTCCTGGAATCTGAGATTTCAGGTGGAAAACTTTGCAGTTTTCCCCCCTTTTGAGCACAGCTTGAGCCAGCATCAGCATCATCAGCATGGTTGATGTCAACATTGAGATCAAACATAGCCATGTCTTGGAAAAGCTCTCTTCTTTCACCAGCTGCTAGTCTTCAAATCATACACTTTTAGAAGAGCCTCATGTACTTCCGAGTGCAATGATATTAAACCACAACGAAACTCAAACTGGAAAGAGAGAGAGATGGAGAGAGAGAGGACCCTTTTGATGAGGATAGAAGACTGAACTGGTGAAGGTAGAAAGTATCTGTCAGAACAACAGATAGACTGAAATTAAGGTTAGAGGAAGATATGAGAGAGAGAACAGTGGATAAAGAGCAGAACAGGAGCTTGTTCCAGCATAAAAGGAAATAAGGCACAAGAACCTGGTTGAGACTGACTCAGAGATGTGATTGACCTCAAATGCCAAGATATTGTAAACAAGTGCCAACTCTGAGGATTGATGGACATGCCCTTATCTTTTGGATAGAGGGGTAAGACTCAGAAGACATAATATCAACATGATTTCACCACCCTTTGTACCTTTCTGTTTACATTTTCTACTTGTCTTTTGCAATTGCACAATTGTATTAGTGCTCTTATTACACTAACTTTAGATTAAGAAAAATATCAAATATGTATTAATATTTTAAGATATTGAATATATTTAGTTTTAATTTCAGTTTGTATATAATTCACTAGTTGGTTAAAATAAGAGAATATGTTAGCATAATGCTACTTTATAATTCTATACCAGTATAAGAAATTTTATAATCCTTTTTTTTCTTCTGGTTTTTGTTTAATTTTAATGAATCACTTACTGTTTCGCCACAATTTTGGTTATATAAATAGTTAAATAATATGTTAAAAATATGCTTTTAACCACCTTATAAAATATAAATCTTTGCTATATGGCCCACAAAAATATTAAATAAATTAACTCATATAGGGATTTTTTTTATTATGAGCAACTGTATTAAAAAAAAAGGCAAGTTTGATGTCATGTGGTTCTAAAAATAACCAAATAAATGCATAAAACAAAATCAATCAAATGAAGTTAGCAATAATAGTAGAGTTGGTCCTCTGTGAGACTGATGGAAAGTGACCAAACAAAATAAAATAAAAGCTTCTTTATTGCGTGCTTTAATTCTGCTACATTATTTTCAATATTTTATTATTGAATAACTCAATACAGAAATATAAATTATTATCACAATTCTCTGAATAAAAGATTAAAATATTTAAATAAAAAGTTAATTAAGCAGCTCTTTAGATATTTCAACCGTATTATGGAATGTTAAAAAATTAAATAAATTAATCTTTTCGCATTTAAATACTCCTTTTTTAATCCATGATTTTCTATTCATGGCGTTTAATAAACTAATTCAATAATAAAATCTTTTGAAATACGATAAGCACTTTCCAATAGATGTTCAAACTTAGAAAAGAACCATTTGACACATGCTAGTTTTTTTTTTCATTCCATAAATTTAAATTATTATAGATTCATGGGAAAGAGTTATTTCATACTTCTAAATTTATTAAAAAATTATTTAAAAATGGTAATTACATAAAAAATGAATTGATTATACTATTTAGAAGTTCATAATTACTTTTGATATTTTAATAATTTCTTAAAATAAATATATAAAATGTATACGTGAGCATTTTTATTATAAATTATTGTAGATTCTTTTTTATTTTAAAATATAATAAAATATAAAATATAAATAAGAATCTCCATTTATAGATCATAAATATTATAGATTTATTTTTATATTACTAAGAATAAAATAAAAATATAAAATCTATATAAAAAATAGAATTCTTATAAAATATTGATATATATTTTATTTTATTTTAAAATATAATTAAAGATATAATGAAAATATATGTTATATAGTTTAAATTATATTTCAATAAATCAGATTTAAAATGATACAAAATTATTCAATTTTCATCTAACAAACACTTTTTTCTTTGGTAAATAAATAGGTAATACACAGGTGAGAATTTATCGGGCGAATGATTTTTTATTTTGGGATTTTATAATTTTTTTCTTTATTTTCTATTTCAGTAAAACTTGGAATTCTCATTTTTAGTTTTCGTAAAAATGAATAAAATTTTATTTTAATTCCTGTATTTCTTTCATTTTCACTTCTCCAAAAAATCACTATTCTTATCTTTAATTATTTTAATATAATCTTAATTTTTTAAAATATGTTAAATATTACATTATATCACGGGTTATTTGGAATAAAACTCCGATCAACAACACATATCACATAACATTAAAAGTTTACCATTTTTTTAAAAAAAATAAGGAAAATATTTACAATGATAAAAATCAAAACTCACTTGTTTCACAGAAATTAAGCAAAATCAAGTAAATAAAAAAAAAAACAATGCGGATAACTAATTTTTATAAAAAAAATTGGAGTAATTTATTTTTAAAAAAGTTTTCTTTTCAATAACATGTTTTTTCATTTTCAATTTTAAACTCAAATAAAGACTTGAACTAAGTTTAACTTGAATCAAGATGTTAGCAAAGATTATATTATAGTTTATAATATATATTGTTTTGAGTGTCTTGCATATGTTTTGGAGTAATGTGAATGTGCAAATTTGGTGGGTACATGAAATCCATTTCACATGTTTCATTTAGGGAATATGGTTGAGGTTGTTTTTGGTAAGGAGGAAGAAAAAGTAAGGCAATGATGCAAAAATTGGACCACATGTCCCAATTGGATGTTATGATTTTCCTCCATAAGGGATTACCCCAAAAGGATATAACTCTTCTCATTCACACATTCTTGCAAGATATATTACATCTAATTATAGGGCAGGCAATATCAGATAGAGTGGGCTCTCACCACACTTAATTCCTTCTACCTTTTTCTCCATACCCACCCTTTAATAATTGGATTCTATATCCCTCCAACAACATTTCTAGTACTTTATCATTCTAAATCAAAATATGGGTATGAGTTTTTTTGTTACTACTTTCATCATAACTTGCCTATTACCTGTTTGAGAAATGTTTTCAGATTATTTTATTATTATGGGTATCTATGATAACTACAAATACTTTGTCTCTTTCTTTTTAGAGGTCAAACATGATATTTGAGATTACCATCTTCAGATTTTGGGGATCTTCTCATTGTTCTAGCCGTGAATCATAAGTGAACAAAGAAAAAATGAAACCCTTGACTACACTTTTGTAGGCGCCATTACCTAAATCTTGGAAAGAATAAAAGATTAGGCAATATAGGTAGACTTAGAATTTATATATATGTGTATAAACTTTAATATAATAATATAGATAGTTGTGAGTATAGGTAATATGTGGTAATAAATATTGGTTAATGTGGATAATATGAAACTTGTACAAGTTGAAGAATTAGTCTTCAAACTTAAAAATAAATAAATGAATTTAGTTTTTCCCCTTAATTTTGTTAGAATCTATGTTTTTCACCAAGTGTTAAGTTTAAGTACAAAGAATAACTAGAAACATTTATTTTTTTCAAAGTTAGATAATTGATACTTTAATTTACATTTAACAGTATAGAAACTGAAAACAAGTTTAATGAAATTTACAGGAACCAAAATCATATTTTCCCATTACAGTTTATGCCCCCTTTTTTATTTCTAATATGTTTGAATAAATTTATTCATAAACCTTTTCAAAAAAGAAAAGAAAAATAAAATTAACTTTTTTTATGGTAAAATTATTTAACTATAAATTAGTTTGTAGAACTAATTATATAATAGTTGTTTGAATTCTTGTTTTTAATTTATTTATAAATTAATTAATGTTAGCTTATAAAAAAGTTTTTTTCAAATTCTTTTTCTTGTTTTTTCTATAAAATACTTATAAAATGTTAAAACTTTGTATTATAAACGTCACCTTATGCACATATTTAATTTAGAAAGAAAAGAAATGATTTCATACATTATTTATTAAGATATAATAAATAATGAAACCACACACATAGTTATTTCCACTCATTATATGATTATAAAAAGATTTATTTTTTCTAAAATGCGAGGATGAACTCTTGAGAATAAAATACAATAATAATTATTATTAAAATATTAATAATTGAGATTATCATTATTTTTAAACCAGATTAAGCTTATAATTTATTTTATTATAAATTTAACAATGGATTTCAAATAAAGATTATAAATCAAATTTATTTTTAAAACATAATATCTTATTTTGGAGAAGACGACCCCTATATTACTTTAAAAAGGAAAACTACACTTAGCTTCCTAATAAATCATATTTACAACTTTTTTAAATTTTAAAAAAAGCACTTACATATTTTTTAATGAAATAGTACTCAAATTTCCTATAATTTCTTAGATATACATTCATTTTCTCTTATATTTTTTATAAATATTAACAATCTTCTTTATTATTTAAGAAAGTGACACTTTTTAAAAATATCATATTAACTATTTTTTTTAAAAATATATTAAAAATTAAAAATTATAGTTTTAAAATATAAAAAAACAAATAATTTTTACAAATAAAATTTGGATAATTTAATTATTTAATATTTAAAATATCATAAATATTTTAAAGTATAAATTCTTTTATAAAAATATAAAAAATTTATATTTTTAAGAAAACATGACTTGAATATACAAATAAATAATTATAAAATATATGATTAAAATTATTAAGTTGTTATTACTTTACTTATAATTTTAATATAAATATAAACTAAAATAAGGAATATGATTGTTACATATTTATTCCACAGGGAATTTGAATAATTTCAAAATTAGAGTTAGTGTGATCTCATTATTTTTACCTATAGTGGTTTCTCCTTAATAAAGTTATTCAATTTTTGTTTGTGAAAAGTTATTCAACTTTTATATTATAAAAATTAAATTTTTAACTTTATAATTTTTTTCTTTTTAGTATTAGTGAAATATTACAGAGAAAAAAAAATGAAATAAGAAAGGATGTAGTGAAAAGATGAGAGAAGAAACATAGAAAATGCAACTAAACAAGATACATTAAAATCTCATCCTACCACAGAAGCCAAAATGAAAGAGACAGGAGACTTAAAAAGAAGGAGACGTGATTCCTATGCTTACCAAGTGAACAAGTCAAACTATAAGATCCCCAAATTCTATGGCACTAATAATTTGAAAAAATACAGAAAATGGAAAGTTAAAGTACATCAAATATTTAGTATATATAATGTAGAAGAGGACGAACAAAAGTCCAATTATGGGATGGTGAAATAAAATTTAGAAATCATGATTTGAAAACAAAAACAATAGGAAGAAAGAATTAAAGAATCAATTAAAAGTTTTATTTCACCAAAATTATTAAAATGTGATTGTACAAAATTTACATTCCAGTCTAGAAAAGAGTATAAAAGAAATCTTACAATGTGGGACTAACACTTCTAGATCCTACTCTTGTATATAAGTCTTCTTCTTTTACATTCTACTGTATATAATTTGAAATTAATTATTTTATTTTTACCAGTGACATTTCATATTTTTATATATTAAAATTCTTTTATAATAACATTTACACAAGAAATTGGTGTTATAAAAAAAAGTTATCTTTTATATTTAAATCATATTTTTTTTATTTTAAAATATAATTAAAAATAAAATAGAAATGTAAAAATATCTTATGAAAAAGAATTTTTTATTATATATTATTATAAATTTTTATTTTAAAATATAATTAAAAATATAATAAAAATATAAAATATATTGAAAAACTTGTTATAGATTTTATTTCACCAATAATTAAGTTTACATCTGGGATAATTTGGAACTTAAATTTTTTCACCTTAAGCTAACCAATAATGAACCCTGATCGCATTATCTGAAAAATGTAAACAAAGTAGTTTCACAATTTAAAATTTATTCTCTATTTTTGAAAGTCTGATATTTTTTTTATATTCTTTGAAATATTATCTTCAATATTATTTGAGCGTGATATTCTACTTTATTCTTATAATTCTAGGAGATTTGGGCTTCCTTTATTTTTGTTAACTTTGATGATTTCTTAATTAATTTCTATTTTAAAAAAATCTTTTAGTTCTTTTACCAAATTGGTGTATTTTCTATATGATATTACTAAAATGGATAAATTTTAAAAAATTATAAATATAAATAAGTTGTATTATAAGACAACGACTTCAAGTTAAAGAAATTATAATTAAGAGTAATGACTTTTTAAATTGATAATATTTAATAAAAAAGTCGTTCATATAATCCACGACTTCAATCATTAATAAAATTGATTAGCATAATAATAAAAATTAATTAACATTATTCAAGTCTTTGAGATAGCATACCAGTTACAAAGATAGAGGTGTGATGAGAGAAGTCAGCACACAACTAAATATGACAACAACACGAGGTGGATACAGGTTTCACTATCTCATCCACATTCCCAAGATAAAAATTCAATCTCATCTCCATCTCCACACTCAATGAGTATGCAAAAATTTGTCTCATCCTTATTCCCATCGGCTAATGGATATATACAGATACTCATGCCCATACCTGCATTCTTATTATTCTAAATCTCAAATCAGAGTACTAAATAACTATTGCATGATATCTTTTTTTTTTATACAAATAAAGATTATAATACACAATGTGAACAAAACTGCACGGGAAAAATTAAACTAATAATAATAAAAATTTATAAATGCATCTTTCATCTTTTGAATTTAAATCAATTTTTTATGCTATTAAAAAATATTCTTGATAATAAATAGTTATATCATAGTAAATGTGGAAGGGTTAAAAAGCAACCATAATTATATAAAAAATTAAATTTTATTTAAAATTAAAAATTAAGAGTCATACATTCTTACATAATAAAAATATTAGAAAGAAGTTAAAATAATCAAATATGTACCCTAAAAATAATTTGATTCAATGAAATTAAGAGTTGCATTGTATTTCCTAGAATGCAATACACCATTGAACAAAATCGCACACAGGAAAAACAAGTATATCAAGGTTGTTATGGAAGGGAACGTACCTTGGAAATTTGAGTATACTTGGTAGATATTGAATGAGTCTTATTGAGAGAGAATGAAAAATTTTGTAGGTAAAAGGGAACCAAAAAGATAATTTTTTATGTTACCCAGTAAACTAAGGGTTTAGATTATTAAACACTTGAAATTGAGAGTTAAACTTTCTCATGTTAAAATATAAATAATAAATAAAAATATTATAAAGGAGTAAAAATAATGAAATTCGTAACCTAGAAAATATTTGACTCAATGGAATTGAGGTTTGTGTTTCCTGAAATTTAATATATAAACCAAACCACACAAAAGGAAAAAATGTATAGTCAAGGTTGTGATAAGAGAAAAAATATCATAAGGATCTGAGTGAACTTTGTGGATTTTGAAAAAGTTGAATAGTTGAGAGAGAAAATAAAAGAATTGTATAGTGAAAGAGAAAAAGAAGGGTTGCAAAACTAAGGAGCAATAAATATTATTTTTTTAGGTTATCTAATAAATTATGAGTGTTTTAGTAATTTTAAACAGGGACAGGTATGAAGGCGGGGACGAGTATTAGGATGGGTATGGGGACAGGTATTAGGGTGGGTATGAGGATGGGGACGAGGTGAATACATACATACTCATCCCCATCCCTATACCCAATTTAAAAATTCTGGTATTACCCATACCCAATCAATGCGGGGATTCCGCGTCAAACCTGGGGCGGGTTCGGTTAATACCTACGGGGACGGGTTCATTTGTCATCCCTACACACAACCACAGTTGAATATTGTTGGTAAGGAGTCGTTCACTGAGCACACAACCTTAGGTGAATTTGTGTGGTAAGAAGTCATTCACTAAGAACACTATGTGTGGTAAGAAGTCGTTCACTAAGAACACTATGTGTGGTAAGAAGTCGTGTGTTGTGTAGACGACCTTTTTGTCGGTAAAGTGTGCCCCTAGTTCTGCAAAATAAAATTCATCGATAAATCTGTCGATGATGTGTGCGCGCAGTTCTGTGAAATAAAATCTATTAGTAAATTCGTCGGTAAAGTGTGCGTCCAGTTCTGCGAAATAAAATCCATCTATACATCTGTTGGTAAAGTCCTGACCCTGTTTCCCTTAAATACAATCCGTTGGTAATATGTCCGTAAAGTGTTTACCGAAGGAATTCTAAATTTTAATCTATTGATAGGGCACGAAGCTTTGATTTCGCTTATATACCTTGTTGCTTCCGTCGTGAAAGAGTGTCGCCATTCCATACCTAAACCTCATCACAGCACAACACCGTATTCTTCTGTGGGGTCTTAATCGCAGCAGCTTTCGTTTGTCTAGCTTGTCCCTACCGCCATGAAAGAGCGTTGCCCCTCATCTCATCACAACATCACAGCGTTGCATTTCGTTTGGTCTTTATCCTGGCAACGCTATAGTGTGGACAGTTCAGCTCACGTTGTGGATGGAGGAAATCAAGTTTGTGGGAGATGAAATCGACGACAAATTGGAATCGTGTTGCCTTTGTTGTTGCAATCATAGTATATATCATTTGCTTAGTTAGGGTATGATAATTTTTGTCCATGGATTGCAAGACATTATATCCAAATTAGCGGTTAGAGTTGAAATAATACGCATCTGTTTGAACAATTTTGGGTTGTTAACCGTTTCCTGTAGATTTCATTTTATTGAGCTATAATTTGATAACACAAGTATGGAAGGGGTGATCGACAGGTTAGAGTTTGTGGCTTTCATTTCCTCTATTTGCACTGACCGTAGAGGTGTCTACAACAAAGGTTTGTTTATTTTTCTATTTTTTGTTTTAATTTGATGTGATCACCCTATTGTAATATATATGTTTGAAGCTTAGAGTTTTTGTAGTTGTTGTTGTTGTTGTTGGAGGTACTCGTATATATTTTGAAATACTTGAATTTCTACACATCCTTGAGTATGGGTTATAATAATTACTTGTTATTATTTCTTATCCTTTTTACCTTCGAATTTAAAATATTCCTTATGAAAAAATTAACATTCACTTTGTTTATTAAATGGAATATATGCGCAAGAACATGGCATTGAATAATTGCAAATTACATTGGTCCTTCACTTTTTGGGGTGTTGCTAATCTAATCTTCATCAAGTAGGGGTCACATCACAAGATCTCTCAATGCTAGTGGTGACAAATTAATAGACTCTTGGTCACAGTCAAAATACTCCAAGATAAGAATAATAGAAAATCCATGATTAAAAAAGTGAATATGTGTAGAGAAGATTGATTATAATGAAGGGAAATAAGTTGAAAAGTATGATGATGAGTTTATTTATTGGAGTGTGGGATGAGAGGAGGAAGAGAGAAATGAATGGATGATAGGTGAGAGAAGCATGTGGGGAAAGAGGTGGGTCATCAACCTTGCAGATTCTTCCCCTTATTTTAAAGGTTAATTTTGTTGTAGTGGTTCTAGAAGCAACAAAAAACTAAGGTAAGAAGGTGAGGCTTATGAACCATGTCTATAAAAACTGGTATCTAACCTCAATTGACAAGAGTATGTGGAGTGAGTTGAGAGTTGAGACATGCTTCTAGAATCCCTTATCACAAAACACAATAAGAGAAATAATAATAACAAAAACAAGTACTTAGAAATCATTGCCGTACATGTCTTATAAATACCATTTTTAATATAATTATCTTTGACAACATACTTATTTCATTGTGTAGATTCATGGGTGAATGTAAACAATCAGTGAGAAATAAGGCAAAAGTTGAAGGATCAATATGTGTAGCCTACTTGCATCGTGAGACAACCTACTTTTGTTCTCATTATTTCAACAAATTTATGTTGTCACCACGACAACCTAGAAATGAAATGCAATTCGACAATCAAAGACAAAGATCAATGTTATCAATTTTTCGACAAGTTGGTCATCATTCTGGGAGGGAGTTGACTCATTGGTTAACTGATGACGAGTTCAAGTCAGCTCATGTTCATGTCTTAATCAACTGCATTGAAGTTAAGTCATACCTTGAGTATGTTCTATTCCTCATTATTTTTTTTCTATGAGTATGCTTAAGTACCACTCTTTGTTTACACATTTTGGCTAGTTCATTTCTTCGATCAAAGAAAATAAGTGAATCAAATGCTTTAGCTGCAATACATGCATATTTTCCTACATGGTTCAAGGAACAAATATGTATCTTACCAACACAAGGGTTGAAATTTTTGTATAAGTAATAACATCACATATATAATGCATGATATATTTGTAGGTTCACAATGAGCCCTTAAGTGTGAGAAACCAAGACCTACGGGATTTGTCAAAACAACCTATGAGATGTGTTAAAGAGTGGCACACATACTTTGTAAATGGGTATAAGTTTCATACTGATGCATGGAGCAAGGGGAAAAAGACAATAAATAGTGGGGTTTACGTTAAGGGTCTTACAGAAGGAGGTGAAGATGATTTTTATGGGATTATCAAGAAAATATATGAATTAAAGTATAATTTTTTGACTTATCCTAAAAAAGTAGTGCTTTTTATTGTGAATGGTTTGATCCATCTAGAAGAGAAACAAAAGTGAATCCTAAATACAATACCGTGGATATTCGAATGGATTTAAGATATCTGCCATTTAATCCATTTATCCTTGCACAAAATGTAAGACAAGTGTATTACATCCTATATCCAACATTTAGAATAGAAAATGAAGTTAGTGTGTTGCAATCCAAACAAAACCAAGAGGTTGCATTGAATCACATGATGCGCATGAGGATGTCCCTTACCAAGTAAATGAAATGTCACATGCAATGAAGTCATTGAAGTAGAAGGTATAGCCGGATTACATGACTTTGAAGTTGAACCTGAAGAATTGGAAGGTCAAATGGAAGATGAAAGGGGACAAGTACAAGAAGAAGAAGAACAACAAGAAGAGGAAGAAAAAGAACATGATGATGATGATGATGATGATGATGACAACGAGATGATGATGATAAAGTAGAAGAACAAGATGATGACGATGATCATGAGGATGAAGACTTCAGTTCCGAAAACAATTAGGAAAAAAAGAGAAATGTTTTTGAAATATTAATTTTGTTGACAACATCATATTACTTTTATAAGTACTGTATAATGTTACCTTTTTTATATCTAAAATTATATATATGTATTGCATAAATTTTGAATTATTATATTATTTTTCTATATATAGAATGTCTACAGGAGGTTATGAGCCACCTAAACCCCCACCCTATGGTGTTAATAAAGGAAAGGGGTTACCAAAGAAAAGGAAGGTACGCTATGTCATGAAAGTCTTGGATAAAGACATACCTTCAACATCTTATCTAGTCTTATCTCCAGACATACCTGCCACACCAGTTGTACCGGCAACAACTACACTTATTGCATCTACACCTTTCGCAGAACCTTCCACAACATCTCCATCCTTAGTTCTTGTCCCAACCACACACATTGCACCTACACCTTCCACAACAGCGTCTACTGCTGCTATGACATCTAGATCATCTCCTTCGTTATCTACTATCCTAGCCACACTTTCCCTATCCATAGCACCTCCACCATTATAGGACGTGGACAACCTCCTTCCCTTATTTTGGGCCCTGTACCATCCTCCTCTGTAGGTCAGTCACCAGCATCAGTCTCATCCCCAGATCTCTTAGTGAGACCTTCATAGCCTAATGTTGATGGTGATTCGGAAGAAGAAGAAGATGATCCTGCTCTTCATGATCGCCTCATGATTGAACCTTATGGTCGAGGGTAATATAACATTTCAATTCTAATATTATTATAACCCATATGAAATATTTTTGCTATGAATAATGTGGATAACTTTTTCTTGTAATTAGGTTTCTTCCATCCAGGGTTGCATCGCAGGCTATTACAAAGTGTATTAAATAACAATTTCTTGAGCCATCGAGTACATGGGGAATGATACCTGATAGTGATAAGGAGTCTTACTTTCAACGGTTTAAGGTAACTTATAAATTGTGTATATTATGTATAATTATATTGTTGTTGGTTACAAATTATTGTCTTATATGTATTTCTTATTGTATATTAAATTTAGACCTTTATAGATGAAGGTTCAGTGGAGACCGGAGCATGAAAATGAAATCAAGAAAAATTTTCACTCCAAAGCCTCCCAGAGACTATCAGAAATGTTTCGAAATGCAAGAATTGCTGGACAGAGGCCAGAATGGATAGGAGAGGAAGTTTGAAACTCATTGTTACAACATTAGAGCTCACCCATGTATAGATCCAAATGTGTACAGGCTCAAAAGAATAGGGGGTCTGAAAAGGGTGGGAGTTTGCACATTAGTGGCTCCATCACAATGCATGAGCATGCCTTGCATATGGTATGTAATATATGCATATTTTTTGTACAAGTTAAATGGTTTTATATAATATATTTTACTAAATTTTTGCCGACAAAGGAGCTTGGAAGATCTGTTTATGTAGATGAGATATTTCAACAGACTCACATTCGAAAGAACACGGGCCAGTTTGTTGATGACAGAAGTAGGAAGGCACATGTGAGTCACTCTACTACTATCTTTACTTTTTTGCATATATGTATTCTTCATGATCTGAGGGACTTTGTTAATTTTTTATCACAGGAGGAATTTCATAGTAAACTTTCACAAGCTAGGTCTTCAGTTGGATCAGCTACTGGTGAAGTTGAGTCTACTCCTTTTGACCCAGGACAGGATGAGATAATAAGACCACGATGTTGAGTTGAAACCGTTGGTGGGAAGAATAAAGGAAGACTTTATGGGGCTGGACAACTTACTCATGGTTATCATGGTGGGATTGATTTCCTGAAAAGTCAACCTCAAGCATCCACTTCCTCAATGAACTTCCAAGACATTAATCAACTAAGACAAATATTATGTGCACAAGAGGAGGAGATTCGTAGAACAAGGGAAGACAATCAACAACTTCAAAGTCAATTTCGTCAATTTGTTGGCGCATTCATGCAATTCTTACCTCCTGATGCACAAACTTTTATTCAAGTAGGCCATGAAAACCAACAAGTTAGCCAGCAGAACGAACAAGTAGTCCAGGAAAACCAACAAGTAGGCCGACAACAAGAGGACAACCAAGAACTACAGGACAACCAAGAACAACAGGACAACAACCCACAAGAACGTCATTCTCCAAACTATTAATTAATATACACATTTTTATTATTTGTTTTAAGTTCATAAACGTTAATAACTTTTAACTTCAGAATATTGTGTAAGTTCTGGACCTTACTTTAGAAATATTTAAATGGATTCATTCAATTTGAAATATTGTGAATTCTTTATTTAGATGGATTTAATGATAAACTTGAATGTTAATGTTGGATTTGAATGACATTCTGGATTTCCAGGTCTCAATGCATGCATGATTGTACATTTTTTTATTTGATTGTGTATATCAAGTGTTCAAAATGAAAGGGCGTCCAAAAACAACATTGAACCTGACATGAGGATTATAGTTACCGACGGACTTTCCAACAGAACCAACTGTCGGTGGATCACCCAATACGTCAACAACAACCTGACTTAGCGATGGAAGCATCCGTCGCTAATTACCGACGGACGTATCTCCATCAGTAATTCCCGATGGACGTATCTCCGTCGGTAATTCCCGACAGTCATATCTTTCGTTAGCATCCGTCGATAATTACCAATAGTCATATCTGTCGGTACAATCCGTTGGTAATTACTGACAGCCTAATAAATCCGTCGGTAAAATTTACCGACAACGAGTTTACCGACGAATGTTTGGCCATCGGTAATCTGTTGATAATGTTCTCTTACCGATGAATGTTGACCGTTGGTAATATCAATTTTTCTTGTAGTGTATGGCTTTGCACATGACACATGAATTATTGTTTTTCATTTTTAGTGAGTAAGGCAATGATATCTTTAGGATACTAGTGACCTGCTCGTAACATGCAATTCGTGTTGACCCCTTGTTAACCAAGATTTTGTTCTTTCAAATGTTGACTTAACTATAGTAGATATGGGTAAGGAGCGTGCTCCCTTCAAGATAGAGTTCATGCATTCAGCTAAATTTGTTGTCATGTGGCCATACCTCTTGCTGCTATTAAATGCCTGAGTCCACTTTTCTAATGGTATTTGATCTATCCCAGAAACTGCTTGTTGGAGTTCTGATCTCATTGCTGATAACTTAGCTTGAACAATGGACTGCTTCATTTCATAAGTTGTGGCAATGTAAGAAATGAAATTACTTACAAGTTGTTTAAATGTATATTATGCTATAATGGAAAGCAATATCATTACTCATGTTAATTAGTTATGCCTTCAACTTAGAATTTTTGAATTTCTTGTTGAAGTTGGATGCAATATGGCGTATGCAATACACTGAATTTAAACCATTTGCTTCCCATCCAACTTCTTCATATTGTAAGGATGACAATATTGTTGTTCCTCTCTCTATTATCATGCATATGTTTGGCTGAGGCATGACGTACTGTTGCAACATTTGGAAGAACCATATCAACGGTTGCTTTATTTCATCTTCAACAATTGTAAACGCTAAAGGAAATATGTTGCGATTGCCATCTTGGCCAATTGCAGTCAACAATGTACCATGATATTTTCCGGTAAAAAATGTCCCGTCAACTTGGACTTGTAATAATTAAATCCGTCAATGCATGGCTTAAAAGACTAGAAGATGTATTCCAAGATGTAACAGGAGGTGTTTTGAACACTGTCTACAATAGAAGGAGAGACAATATATTGAACGATTGTGTCCGAAATATTTTCCTGCACAGGTTGCAACCATCTGGGAAGGTCGTTATATGAGTCATCCCAGTCGCCGAATTGCATGGCAATAGTTTTTTGTTTTGTAATCCATGCTTTCTGGTATGCCATGGAATAACCATATCTATTTTTTATTTTTGATATTAAACTTCTTATCGGGATTGTTGGGTTTGCCTTCATAGAATTAACCACAATTGAAGAAATTTGGCTCGAGTCCAAGTTTTGATGATCTTGGGACAAAATAGTTGAGAGACATGTATGAGGTGCTTCAATTTTTTTATATCCCATTGATATCTGATTTTTCTAAAAGAAGCACGTAATGGCCATTGGTAGCCATTGTGATAGTGTATACAACGTGTTATGTATCTATCTGTCTTTGATTCCACAAATAGAAATTTGTACCCTTGATCAATGTGATATTGTTTAATCGCAGTCAAGGTTTCCTCTTTACTTTGAAAACACATACGCTCTAAAAGGTTTGGTTGGATGTTAGTCCGTGAATGATTATACGATTGAAGTTGTTTCGAAGATGTTGGAATAACTACATCTTCTTCTGAGGATATGGAGTCATCAGTTTCCTCCTCTTCACTAAGATCATCAATGATATCTCTGATTATAGGTTCATCTTCCACAGTCGTATAACTTCCACCAACATCCCACCTGTGCATCTATAATGTAAACAAGAAGATATAAAAGTAAATATATTGTAATGCATTATACATCTACAAATATGTATGAACGAGGGTTATTAATCACCTTTGAAGGCCAAAAGATATCAACTTCTTATAAGTAAGTTGCACAATAACATATAAGACTTCATATGTTTCTCGTGACTTTTTATATAAGTATTAATTTATGTGAGACCTTCTTAAAATAAGCTAAGAATAGAACAAAATTGGCGTGAAGATTCAGTGTTGAAAGCATGAACTACAACAAGCATTAAAGCCTGTGCCGAAGTTGTTCCCATGGCTAACGTCTTCAGAATCAAAGTTGACTGCATGGGCAACGACTTCAGTTAAGTGCTGATTGGCCTCCTGTTGGTCGCAGTAGAGATTCCACGCGGTGTGGCTTGTTGCTTGCAGTAGAGATTCGTGTGGCCGCTTGGTGCGTGCGGTGCTGCTCCCATCTTGTGTAAAATCTTACATTTACAACACAAGCACCATGCAATGGTTAAATTCAACAGTAATGAACAACCATCTATAATGTGAATTCAGTGCATAATAAAGGCACAACACAACAGAGGAGAGGAGCATTCCAATTTAATGCCAAGTACATGCATTGGTGGGACTTGAAATTGCACTTTGAATTCAAATTCAAACCTTATCACATGCACGTTTCCAGTTGCATTCAAAGTGCTATAAGTAGATAGCATGTGACATTCACTCAACATTCACTTTACCGAAAAATTTTAGGTTCTCTCATGCTTAGCATCTTGGACGCAAGCATCTCCAGAACAAGCTCACGTCAACGGGTTCCATCATGTTATTTATATTAAGTTTTCATTTATTCATTTAACGTTTCATCACATTATCAATATTTTCATTTTATTTGCAAATGTGTCTTTTTCATAGATTCTTGAACCAATGGCTTATAACCAACAACTTTCTTCGAACATGTCTCCCTTACATCTCCAACAGAAGCTCGTAACAAAGGCTCTATGGGAAGGAAACGAGAGAGTATTGCAACCCAGACAACATCACATATGGGTTGTCAACCATGTTGACATAGTTGATGCAAGAGTGAAGAAAGACATTGAACATGCTAGATTTCCCCATCTACTGTAGTTTACAAATGTTGATATTAATCATCATTTGATTACAATATTAGTTGAGAGATGGAAGACAGAAACCCACACTTTTCATTTTCCTCTCGGAAAAACAACATTTACTTTAGAAGATGTGGCACTGCAATTGGGTCTTCCAATTGAAGGAGAAGATGTGATTGGGATCACGAGTGGTGACTTAGTGCCACTATGCGATCAACTACTTAGATCATTACCGCCACCAACAGTCATCAAGGGAAATTCAATAAAATTATATTGGCTGAACAAAACTTTCCAGGAGTTATCGAACCATGCAACGAACCTTGTGATAGCTCAATATGCACAAGCACACATTTTGACACTCTATTGATGCCTGATACATCTGGAAGCAGAATCCACCTAATTTATTTATTACTATTGGCTGACTTGAATAATGTATCAAATTACAGTTGGGGGTCAGCCATTTTGGCATGTCTTTAACATGCTTTAGATCACGGAGTTGACTTCAACCAGGACAACATCAGATGATGCATGTTACTATTGTAGTCCTGGGCTTGGAACCGCATCACATGTATTTCTCTACAACATGAACCTTTGAGTATTGATGACATTCATGTAGGTCTCGATTTTCCACTTGTGAAAAGGTCAATTTTTTTATATATTGAACATTTTGTTATTAAAAAATTTACAACTCCAACTAAACAAAACTTTGAATATTGTAGGTGGTGTCAGCTAACACAAAGGATATATAGTACTGCAAGTACAGTTCCTATAATATGTAAAAAATTTGACGACTTACAGCCGAAGGAGGTTGTTACCGAAACCATACTTACAAGTCATGCTTGACAAGATTTTATTTATGATCTTAACACCATATTTTTTTCCAGTTTTTGTGAACTCCATATTGTAGGCATGATGTTAGCCGATTCATTCATGTTGATGTTCCTGCTATAAGTCGTGCAGTTGTTTCTCTCATTTGTTTTGCGATAGTAGAATTCCATCAAGTTGATAGGGTTATGCGCCAATTCAGGTTTCGAAAGAGTATTCCAATTGACCCACCAAACTTAGATAAGCTTCATAAAGAAGACATGAGAGACATAACAAATAGATTTTGGTCTAAATACCATTAGAACTGGATCACAATGTGGAATGACTACCACAATCGTGTCACTCAAGGAGTTCTGTTCACCAAAAATAGTCATTTGTATGATAACATGACATATATGCAATGGTACATTCCACATACTATCCGCTACATCTTAATTCCAAGACAATTTTCAGACGACGATGTAGGTTAACTTCCAAAATATTTTATTAATGAAATTTTTCATTCAGTATAACGATGATTTTTTCAACAGTACGACACACCATAGGAACCTCATCAACCCCTTTCACATCTAATTTATCAACATTTTGGCGCTTCTACTTCAAATGTTCAACAATCTCAACAACAACATCAATTTCTAGGTCAATCAACTGCTCAACAAAGTCCAATGTTTAAATTTATTGACTCCCACCATAATATGTTACCCGAATCTACATACTAGCATGTTCCCTACACCTATGATATATTTCCATCTCAACCAAATTTGTTTCTCCACCCCATCAAATATGTTTGCCACCTCATCAACAATGCTTCCATCAGCATATAATCCAACACCCTCCATGCACACTGTTACCAACCCAAAATGAGGAGGATGACAACGACAATAATGATAGTGATAATCTAGTTCCATCACCTTCTCATATACCAACTGAGCATGAACCACCATGAAGACCAAGAAGAAGACCAGCTTGTGGCACAACCTCACATAAATAATTTCATATTTCATTTTGTGTACTTTTTTATTAATATGAACAATGTTGCTTTATAATTTCATGTATTATACATTTTATTTTCCTCTCCAAATGTTTTGTTATTAATATCAGTGTGCAAATTTTATTTAACTCTTCAAATTTTTCAAAATGCTTTCTTCTTAATATCAATGTACAAATTTCATATCCCTCTATAAATTTTTTCCAGCAAGCATACAAATTTTATATCCCTCTTCAAATTTTTTTCCAGCAAGCACAACCAAATAAATGTTCCATCAAAAGTTGTCATCTAAGTTGACAACCTTAGACATTTCTTACACCAAAGTCACTAGCCAGACACACGATTCCAGTGAAAAATTTTCACACCAAATATGTCCATTTTGCATACAACTTCAATCTACATAATATTCACAGAAATTGTACCTTATGTCGAAGACTTTGTAATTATGTGTGCAGCCTTGAAATCATTTGTACACATTTCGTCTTCTTCATTCAAAGTCACGCACATAACATACAATTTATCCATATCCGTAATTTTTTAAAAATTTATCTATTTCGATAATTTCGTGTAAAAGTTGCACCATTATAATAAAACTTCCATCTCTTTTTGTAATTCTCAATAAAATAAACTTACATAAACAGTACATGGTTCTTTAAGTAGGAATTATCAATATTCCTGATAAAAAAAATCTTAAATTTAGATATCATATATATTTTAGTGGTTTCTTGAAGATTACATGTTGAATTTGGGATGTTTTTCATAAGATAATTCAAGTTGCATGAAAAACTTTAAACATGACTTAGGAGACTGAAAAATTTAAATATATATTTTGTTTGGATGGGACAAACAAAAATCGAAACTAACATAAATAGGTGACCTTGTTTAAATTAATTTTCTTTTAAAAAATGTAAAATGAATAAAAATCACAATAACAAAAAATATGATATTATAAAAAATTAATATTAAAAATATATATATATATTATTTTTTCTAATGACAAATAAAAAGTTATAATTGTATAAATTTTTAAATCAGTGTATAATGAAATAACACTTAAATAAATATAAAATAATTATAAAAAATAAAAAATAATCAAATATATATTTTAAAAAATAAATTAAAAATATAAAAAAGTTAATATAACTTTTTAAATTATTTAATAAATTAAATATATTTTAATAATTTAAATTTTGAAAAAAAATAGACTTGAGAGAAATTTGTCCTTATACTTAATTTAAAATATCAAATATTACACTTCTCAATCAATATAAAAATTTCTTAAAATTTTTTGTCAAAATCAAACATTTTGAATAATACCTACTAAATAGATTCATTTGTCATCCTACTAGAAATAGTTGAAATTGTTTTTATTTTATATGATAATTGACTAATAAACTAAAAATGACTGAAATTACTTTTACTTTATATGATTGTTGACTAATAAACTAAATCAAATGATGTATTAATCTTCTAATTAATGTATTACCCATGTTTGTCTTTTTGTCTTGTCCGTATCAATCAAAAGCCACAGTGGACTGTTGCATATTCTCTCACTGTATTATTCCCGCAATTCACACAATTTAAACAAATGAGACCTCATTTGTGATACCTTCGAGACTGAAACTCTAATCCCTCGATATCACAATTTATAAGTGAGTTAAACTCACATATATACAATGTTCAAAGATTCTCTCAAAACAATGAGACATTTTCTTTCCATAAATCCCATTAAAGTTGGAACCAGATAGAGTTGTTGGAGCACTCTAGATCGAGTGGTGGAGATCCTCCTTAAAAATAACAAAATGGATAAAGGTTGAACTTCCAATCTTCAAAAAGGATATTTATGCACCAAGAACCCATTTCAACTTTTGTGAAAAATTGACTACTGGAACCCTTTTGAAACAAAAAATGGACACCCAATTCACCAAAAATCATTGGACATGTACACTACGTTAGATACAGGTATGCCACAACTATAGGTGTTCATGATCTTAATTTCAAAATCCAAATTTCAAGTCAATCGTTAAATCATTTAAAGAGACCTGGACATAATCTCTGTTTGCCAGTAGATGAATTTTGAATTTTAACATTTAAAAATTCTCCATCAACTAGAAATATATAAATTAATATATATATATATATATATATATATAAATGGATATAAATCTCCAATTACAAGGCAGTTTGTAAGGTTAAATCAAACCTAAATAACCTTTATGACAAATATAATACCTACTTCCTTGACTGTTATTCTTATTAACATTTTCTCTATTGAAATAGCCATACAAACTAAATACCATAAATTTAATAGAAAGGGTACATCTCTAAGAGAACTGAAACTTGGGGAGGATAGAGATACACTAGTTCGTTAAAAGGAACTTCTAACAAGAAAAGAAAAGGAATAAGAATCTCCTGGAACTTTTAACAAGAAAAGAAAAGGAATAAGAATCTCCTGAAAACCATTTTATTTCACTATAACAAACAAGTACATGTTCAGTTATCTCAAAAAAAATAATTAATTTTGCTAACTTCTAGAGAAAGCTTATGGAAAATAAGTCATTACTTCATACAAAAAAATATCAACTACATTTGCTAAGTACTTGAAATCTGCTCAATATCCCATGCTAGTAACCACTCATAAAAAATGTGTTGTATGAAAATTTAGTCAAGCATAAGCTAACGATTAACATACTAATGTCCTTGACTGACTCAGCACATATAATCAAAATGACTAGCAACAACTAAAGGTGAACTATAATTGCCTATGACTATTATATGTAGCATTGATATTGATACAGAACCAGTACTCAGACTAGAGAATTTAAAACAATCAGGATGGAGAATGATGACAACTACAAAAAAGAGGGTCAGTTGACAAGGCTATACAGAAAACTAGAAAATGAATTACAAACTACAGAACTACAACAAAAGGAATCCTACAACCAAAAATATCTCTTAACAGAAAAATGGATGACCACATGAATTAACATTCTCTGGTTACCTACCTACTACAGCAGCCACTTGGTGAAAATTTGCTTCCGACATTCATTCAACCAAACTTGCCACCACATCATCATCAACACTCCCTAAAATGAGAATCGCAAATATCATTTATAGTTCATAGAATATTACTTCTGAATAATGTAAACAAATAAATCACATTTTCTCCCTTTATATTTCAAGTACTCAAAACTCTTTACTGTCACTATTGAATAGGCATGACAACAAGGTGGGGTGGTGCCGGGTTTTGCCCACCGTCCCCAGCTCACTTGGTCATCTCCGTCTCCGATCCCAAAGATAGAACTTTAGTTCCCACACTCATCTCATCGGGAGTTGGGTTTTCCTGTCCCGTCCCATTTTATTTTTAAAAATATAATTTAAAAAATTTATTTTTTTAAATATAAATTTTAAAAATATTTAAATAAATATAAAAATTTAAGCATGACTATAATAAATATATAACATTGTACATGTCATAAAAATAAACTACTAAGATAAATTTATAGAAACTAAATATTTTAATATAAACATATTTTTCTATATTTTTTTCTTATACATAAATTAATATTTCTAATGTTACAAATTTTAAATTATTTTATTGAAGGAATATATTTTGTGTGTGAAAAATAAAGAGACTAAAAATAGAGTTAATATTTTAGGGTTTAGGTTTAAATTTAAAGACAAGATGGGAACGGGCAGGGGACGGGGTGAGGATTGCATTACCCATCCCTGACCTCGACCCTAAATCCAATTTCTTAAAATGGGAAAAACCCAAACCTGGTCAACTCAGTTTTTCACTTTCAAACTCAGGACAGGTATAGTTTGGTCCCTATGGATGCAAGTTTAATTGTCATCCCTAGTATTGTAGGATCATTAGTTATGCTGGTAGCTAAAGAAGTTTTGACAGAATTCAAATTCTTTTGTCTACCAAAGAAACAAGTTGATTTATATGTACTTATCAAATTTTAAAGAATGCTAGCTTCCAAACTCAAGTAGGATGCATTGGCATCAAGAAAGACAAATGGTAATGAACAAAATTTCCAAGAACATAATAGATGGCTTGGATAGGAAGATCAACATACAAGGAGGAACAATTACAAGAGCTATGGTTGAAGCCAAGGACAAAGAAAGATTCAACAAATGTAGACGAAGAATACAAGGGGAGGATAACTAGAAGAATGACTAAGGAGCTTGAACAACTATTAAAAGTCAATTACATAACTAGATTAGAGAATCCTTACAATATTTAAGAAAAAAAAATTAATTATTAGTATTTTTAGAAGCTAAAACCATTGTTTGGCTATTAGGATAGCTCTATTAGGAATAAGATCATTTGTAGTGTTTGTTTACAAGAATAAGATAATATAGCCTAGTCTTGTAACCAAGCACCATAAAGCTTGTTGTTGAAGCTTTAGATGTTAGGTCACTTCTCTTTTACATATAGACTTGAGTGTGTGAATCACAAATTTGAGAAATTGAATGAATTAGAGCTTCTGGAGAAGCTTGGCCATGAGTTTTCTCTCCCATGAGGTATGAACATATATCTTTGATCCGTATCTCTTGAATCTCCAACATTTAAGTACTGGTTCTCTGCAATTATCTCAAACTTGTTCAAGTGGCATGTTCTACATTCCTTTATCTATTTCCACCTTTTATTATCATTTGTTCTTTAATTATTTTTCCAATGTATTTAATTTCTGCAAGCATTAACATCGATTCAATGGTTTGCGTTCATCATTTGGCCGAGTCTTGAAGCTTCAAGAATGGGTTATATACCCATTTTTGTTCATGAAATGTGATCCATGAAATCCATATGCTTCTTGCCTTGTTTTGTGATTTCTTTACATCTTCAACAAATACTTGTCTTGTCTTTCAATTCTATGGTTTATTTTGTTGAAATATTGTTTAGATCAAAACACAGGTTTCATATTTCATGTTTCTTCAATCTCATTCTTGGATCATTCTAAGACACTGTATGGAGAGAGATCATGTTCTTATGGTTTGATTTTGGTTCATAGACTTGATTTGTTAGATCCTAAATCCTAAACTTGTTTTATGGGTCTACATCATAGACCCTTGTTCTTTTCCAAAGTTTTTTTCTTTAGTAGTCTCAAACTGTTGCTACACAATCATTTCTTTCCTTCAAAAATTACAGGGAAGGTAAGAGCTTACGAGTTTAATTTATATGCACTGTCTGTAAAATCTTTTATAGACATCTAGGAGGAATTCACCCTATTGCCACATCAAAATAAATGAATAGAAGGATGTGGCACTATAGAAAATTTCAATTGGCGTGTAAAACAATTTTACACTGATGAGTGCATATAAATTAAATTCAAATCCTGAGCATGCTCATCTTGATTGTATTCTATTTTGATAGTCTGCTAGAATGTTTCTTTATAAGTATCTATTTACCCCAAACATTTTGCCTAATTACGGTCATGGAATAATTCAATCAACCACCAAAGGAAAACTATACCTGAATAACTAAGATGTGGACTCCGCTAAAGTGAGATCATCTATAAAACAAGCAAGGATAATGTATCCAGCCTTATATCAATTTAGTGGATTAAGATCAGAGGTAACTTAGATCTAAGTAGGGGTGGATGCACACCACTACTCCCTAAATTTTCAAACAAGCTCACTTTAAGGTGGCCTTTTACATGATAACTGGATCCCCAAGCATAATTTTTTCATGAAGCTAGTGCATACCCCAATACAATAGCATAAATAACTGTAACCTAAAAGTGAATCAATTAACATATTCTGCATGAAATAGCAATTTTAATTACTTACCAAGATTAACTTCAAAATTGGAGAGATCAAAATGCATCTCATGGTCCTGTGTTGTGGCCACAGACGAAGCTTTGAACAATGCACTCGGAGTATAGTTAAGCTGGTAATTCACAAGTATTGGACCAAATATGTTGAACTTTTGAGCACTACTACACGCAACCTCTGCATCAGAACACTTCTTAAAAACCACTCTTGCCCGGCTGCTTACTGTATCAACTTCTGTCTCAGCTTCCTTTAGAGGTCCAAAACGCCTAAACATTTTATTAAGGTTTGTTTCTGAGGGAACAGAACCCAACTCAGCAAAGTTCATAACAAGTTCTGCAGGGGCATTCTCATTTATATAACCAGCAGGTTTTTGAGGTGCCTCAACATGACTACTGTTAGAATACTGTTTCCTGGAATAGGGCCTCCGACTAACTGGAACAGGCTTCCCCAGTTCAGCAGAAACAAGTTGATGGTCCTTTTTCCGGTTTCTTCGTGCTGGTTGTGCTGGTTGTGACAATTCTGCTGGTTGTGCTTCACTGCCATTGTCAATGACCCTGTCTGTCCAATATGTGTCACTCATATCCTCAAATTCAAATGTTTCAGGCGATCCAGTAATGGGAGGCTTCTTCCTTTTAGTGCCAACTTTTTCTATACTAAAGATATCTTTTACAGCATCACCAGCCACAGTTATCGAATCTCTGAAATCAGAGAAAAAGCTTATAATAGGATTCAGGAAGCAATAACCTCCAAGGGGTTCTTGAGCCACCGTATGAAGTGAAGATAGCAAATCCTCCAGAGATGAATACTCTGTTGTAACAGTCATACTTGACCTCTGAGCTTCATCAAAGGAAACATCAAATCCATTCCCAGAAATACCTTCAGTGCTAAAATCTGTCTTCTGAGACCGGTCAGCAGAACTCTTCACCACAGAGGGTGAACCAGTAAGTTTACTAGCAACCCTACGAATACGGTCACCGATTAAAAATGATGGCTTTGTGGTATTAGAAACTTTTGCAACAGAAATTGTTTTCCTTCCATCTTGCTTCCCAAAGTCATCATAGTGATCAACCACCCTCCTCTTCTTAGGACGGCCAGGTGAAACCAGATTATCAGTTACCTTCTCATCAAACCAATAATCACCATCAGGAGAGTCTGGAGTCCCACCCATTAGTTCAGACAAGCTTCTTTCCTTCTTTGTTTCTTGCATAATATCCTTCAAATCATGTTTCCGTTTGCGGCGAGAGCTGCTTTGGTTTTTTAAATTTCCAGAACCAGCTTGACCATCATTCTTGCTTAGAGGAGCTGCATAATCAATAGCTTTATTCTCATCACCATGAACTAAGGTGTCCATGTCATCATCAAAACCTCCACAATATTGTAATTCTGGCAAGCAAGAGTAACCCTTAAAGCGATAGAATGTGAGCAGTTGAGCCTTAGCAATCCCAAGCTCCAAACGATCAAACCCACCAGTCGGAAATTCAGATAGTGTTTTCAAGTATTCTACAAGCTTATCAGGTGAAAAGGTGGTGGCATTTAAAGATTCATCCACCCCATGTCTGACACTTAGTTCTGGACGGATCCCAGTGTTTTCTACAGTCTGGAATTTAATTGAGTCATAGGTATCTTTAGGTATACAAGAACAAGACAGCCCATATTCTACTCGTCTTGTTACTTCATCCAGAGCACAATCTACAGCATTCTGAAATGACTCTGAAGTGCTCTGCTTTTCAATAGACGAAAAATGTGTCCTAAAAGGTTTTAGCTGAGATTCTTCATTCCAAGCAAATGTTCTGTCCCCAAAATATGCTACCAAATAGCAGTCCTTTTTATAATGCTTCATTGCCTTCTCAGACGAATCTGAGGGATCAAATATCTGTCCAGGCCACCAGGGGTGGCTTCTCACCTTTCCCCAAACCATATTTGACACAGAAAAGTCGCTTTCCTTTTCTGTTGGCAGCAAATATCTTGCATAATGAGATAGTTCTGAATTCACAGCCTTCATTAACAATGACCGCCTGGTGACTCTTCCCTCTACTTTCCTCTGTTCAGCTTCAACAAATTCTTCATGTTCTTGAGCTCCATTTGAACCAACCTGCTCAGAAATGCCTGTTTGTACTTCAACATGTTGCCTAATAATAGACTCATCATGAACTTTGTCCTTTCCAGCATCCATCAGGGCAAGGTTATCCTGGTCCGCAATTTGTGTGTCTTCTACAATCACAGAAATTGCATTAGCATCTAAATTTTCCTCACTCCTGAAAGATACAAACGTACCTTCTACAGAGACCATTATCAGGAATGAATAGAAAATTTCTATTTATGGCTACAACATTTTTTACAACTGATTGAGCCGAAAAATACCAGTTACGAGATCAATAGACATCTTACCTTCAATATATGAAGTGTGGTTCATTGTTTCGGTACTTTCTGTCTTCTCCAGTTGACCATCGACTTCTACTTCCGTCTCCTTCAGCAAACCACCTTTTTTAGCATCAGAAACATTGTTGTTGAATTCCTCTTCTGTTGAATCCTTATCAACTATTCCCTGCCCTGTATCTGAACTAACCTGTATAGTCTCAGACATTAGTTCATTTTCAGTGCATTTTCTCAAGCACTGTTTTTCCTCAGAAGTTGGAAGAGCCTCGTCCATTGTAACTTCAGTTCCACCAACCACTTCTTCTAGTACATTACTGGAGTCGTCATCAACTCTACTAATCTTCATGGGTTGTTCAACATCTGAATTTAACTTTTCCTCAGCTTCAACTTTGTCACTGATACATTCTTTCTCCAATATTTTATCACTATGCAAGTTAGCAATGTTCTTCTCTTCCTCTAAGGTCACATCATCTCCGTATCTTGTTTCTCCATTATCCTTTTCAGCACATTCACTCTGTACATTCTCTCCTTCTGCGGAACTACCTGTTAACACACATCCTAAACCATCATCACATCTACTATTTGTCACCTTGTGATCTGAGGCCCCAGCATCCAGTGCATTTGTGCACTCAACCCCAATGTCTGCCACAATAGAATCTTCAATATGGCTAACTGCAGTCCCCACTTCTATCGGAGCTCTATTATCGAAAACAGCCTCCTCCTGAAAAGATGCAGCATCAACTTCACTACCAACTACTTCTTCATCTTTATCTTCTCTCTCTAACACCACATTATCCAATTCCACTGCCACATTCATCACACCCCCACCTTCTTCCCCTGCCACATTCTCGCTCCTACCTTCTTCAGATTCTACACCCTGAGAGTCCCCACCACCTACCGCTCCAGACCACACATCCTCCCCAAAATCCCCAACTGATCTACCACCACCCACTTCACCGCTCTCAGCACCATTCCCATGAGTGCAAACACCATCTATGTACACATCAGACCCCAAAACCTCCACCATTATATCCTTCCCATTACAATCCCCACCCTCTCCTACCAACTCTTCCGAGAATGAACCCTCCATCTGAACCTCACCCCCATAATTCACAGACCCTTCTAGGGTTTCACCCCCCACTTTCCCCTCATGGTTCACTGCGGATTCTGATGTTCCATACAAACCCTTCTCTCGTTCCTCCATGGAGATTGTATCTAACAAAAATTAAAAATTCAAACATTCAATAAACGAAAGAAAAACCCCGCTTTTCACCCCGGGAATTGGGAAAAATGTAAATGACCCAGATGAAAAAAAAAACTGCACAAGATTTCTCCACGACGTACACGGAAACAAAGGGAACAAGAAACAATATTGCAACAATCCCAGAAAGGAAAATAACATATAAATTCAAACTTTGATACCCATCAAAGAGAAACGAACAATAAAAAAAGAACAGAGTTGGTACCAGGGTTAGATCTTGTTGTTACAGTGAAAAAGTGTGCTGAGGGTTTGGCTGTAGGATTTTAGAGAGAGAATGTTTAGAGAGAGAAAGGAAAGTCGCGATTCTTAAATCCGGATATAATGCTTCCTTGTCCTTTTCGCTTTTCAACCAGTGGTTTCATTAAAATTACCTGGTTGTGATGGTAATGTCCGTCACCTTCGTTTGTCTACGTGCCACTTGTTTATTGGACGACGGATGATGGTAAATGTGGAATTAATAATTAGATAAACATGTTTGCCATTCGGAATTCTCATGGAAGTATGAGAGAAATAATTCAGCATTTCAATTTCTAGTGTCATTGATGAGAAATCATTTATACAAGGAACAATTTCTAAAATTAAAATTATTATAAACATCATAAATTTAAATTAAAATATATATTTTAAGTATAAAATGTTTGGTCTATAATGTGTAATAATGGTTTTAATGACTATAATAAGAGGGTTCAAGGTGCTACAAACATGTTCTAAATAAAATATATAAAAAAATAATATAAATTGAGGGAGCACAAAAGGTAAGTTTCTCAACCATAACACAAATAAAGCAGAAAATATTTTAACCACAAATAAAAAATGGCAATGTGGTTTTGCCTAAGTCTAACACATGTACTCTTAATTAAAGCGTGTCACACTTCTCTCACCAACAGGCTTCTCTCACAATTTCATTTTCTCTAAAACACGAAAACCCTAAAAGCTCCTCACACATGCCTCTCCATCTCCATTCTTCATCTCTTTCTCTTTTTTCATCATCTCCATTCTTCATCTCTTTCTCTTCTTTCATCAGATCAAGACGTTTCTCTCAACAATACGCTTCTTTCACAGTTTCATCTTCTCTGAAACGCCAAAACCCTAAACGCTCCTCACACACGTCTCTCCATTCTTCATCTCATTTTCTTCTTTCATCAGATTGGCTCACACATACCTGTCCATTCTTCATCTCCTTTTCTTCATCTCACACATATACCACACATGTTGTAATGCCTGCCATGCCTGTGTTTCTTTGAACACACCTAATCATTTTTTCATTTCAATTGTTTCCCAGAAAATGAAGTCATTTGAACATGCCAAGATTTCAATGCTCCAATTTTTACCAATATTGTGCTAAATCCTAAATCACCTAATGGTCTGTGCATGCGACAGAGATTGCCAAAAACGTGCTACAACCCTACTGTAGGTGTTGTGCTCTAAAAGCCTTGGTCAAACCTTACCCGATAAGTCCTAACCCCTTCATTTTTTAATGAATAAATTAGGGTTTCCATCTTACAGTTCCAAACGATAAATTAAGTTTTATTTTGAACTTAACCTAGCCACCTAATCGCCTTTGCATTGGACAGAGATTGTCCAAATCGTGCTACAAACCTAGGTGTTGTTCTTTGAGAGCATTTGTCAAAGCTTACCCAATAAGTTGTCAGTCCCTCTGTTCTTCTCATTGATGTTCCAATTTTTGAATGAATAAATTAGGTTTTGACTATATTTGAACTCTATTTCAAAATTAGGTTTCCAATTTCAAAATTAGGGTTCCAAAATCAAAATTAGATTTCCAATTTCTTTTTGTTTTTATTATCTGTTATCTAAGCTCTTTATATATGTGTCTCCTTTTTCTTTGCCCACATCTTAGTTGAAAATGTCGACTTCGCAAAAAGAACACCACTTTCTATAAGAACTCACGTCCCAAAAAGGGAACTAGAATATTATGGTTAAGGTTATATGATTGTGGATGGTTGCTAATTTCACCAAACAAAAATTTCCATTTTCCATGGAGCTGGTGCTACAAGATCGATACGTAATTATACAAATTTCCTTTGTTTTAGATATTTGTTTGCTTATTGGATGGTTATATACTAGAACAATGGTGGCCATATTCCAAACGACTTTGTTGTATTCATGGATAAGACAATGCTATTCAAAGCTCATCAAGCAATATTAAGTGATCATAATTTTTAGTCAAATAGATGCAAAATTCAAACAAAAAAGAAATCAAGAAGAAAAAGACATGGAAAGCATGCATCCAAAGAGACGAGAGAAACATTAACAAAACATCAACCAAACATGATAATCATAATTAATTTTCAGCCAAACCTCCTTCTTTTTTATCATTACATTTTTTTAATTCCAAAATTCAAATTTTTCTCCTTAGTTTAATTTGAATCTTTTAGCTATTGGATTAGATTTGAATTTTTATATAATTTCTAGACACATTTACATTTCATTTAGCTTAGGATCATGTTTTTGAAGAGGCTCTAAATAGCCCTCTTATTTCCTTTAAACAACTTTTATTATAATTGAATGAGTGATTTCTAAGGAATTTATAAAGTGTTTTGAAAGGAAAGAGTTCTCTTTTTAATTGAGTCTTATCTTGAATCCTTGGATAAGTGGCAACTCTATCAACACTTATCTTGAAGCTTCTCCAAATGTGACAACCCCCATTATCTCATAAGTTCCTTTCTTCAATATTTTTTCTTTCCTTGAATTTCTCAATTAGCATCTTGTTCTCTCTTCTTTTATTTTGTTGTTATTATATTGCATGTGTATGTTCACCTTCTCTTCTTATAAATAAGTTTCATGCTTGAATAATCCTATGACTTAAACTTGCATTTGTTAAATCAAACATTTACCACTAGGCAAAAGTTATAACTTATAATAAAGAGTACAATTATTTCTACCTAACAGTTTAACAACTCAAGCACCACAATTTGATTGTGACTTAGCCCACTTGATCTTCATCACGGGACAATTACTATCACCTATAACAATTTCCCCTTTAACAGTTGTCCCACTAAGAATCAAGCTTGTGACCTCAACTTTGATACCAATTGTTGGATCGAGTGCTTACTTTTAGACTAAACATACAACTTATAGTTAGAGTGCAACTCTTTTTCTTAAGAGAATAACAACTTAAACATCACGATTTGATTATGACTTGGCCTACCTAGGCTTCATCACGGGACAATTGTTGTCACCTGCAACAATGTTTAGTGACAAGCTTATAAAAAATCTCCTTCTATATTTTTTTCTTGGATTGTTCTTGTTCTTTTCTTATCTTCACGTTTTTATTTTAATCTTAGATACAAGGTTTCACACTTATATAATCAAGTGGATTAAATTTGAATGTAACAGTAAGTTTTTTAGCCTCATTGTTTGTTCTAAAAGTCTAAAAAGGATAAACAAATTCAAGTTTTTTCTTATCAAGTTAAATATGTTTTTAGTCCCTGAACTATTTGTCAAAATTGTGTTTTGTTCCTAGAGCAAACCTTGAACCTATTTCGTCCTTATGTTTTATAAACTCATGTAAATGATCCTTGATGATGTGTCAGAATTCATTTCTATCTCTTTATTTTCCTTCTTCATAGTTTCCCACTTCATTATCATTTGTCTCCTAGGCTTCTTTTACTCTTTTTTCTTTCCTTTTATCTCATTTTCCTCTCTTTAAATATGTTTTTATTTGTCATCAAGGATCATTTACACAAGTTTATAAAGTATAAGGATGAAATAAGTCCAAAGTTTTCCCAAGGGACGAAACACAATTTTGACAAATAGTTCAAGGACTAAAAACATATTTAACTCTTTCTTATCTTCAATTAAGTTAATTCAAGTTACATTCTCACCATAAGGTATAAGGGACGAGTCTATGTTGTATTGGTAAATTTCTTGTAAATCCTGGTTGAATTTCTATGAAGTTGTTGGAGTAAAATGATGAACAAGGCATACAACAAGACTATTTTTGTTTGTCTAACCTAACTTTAAAAGTGAAACAAGTATTAGTCGGTGATGTGCCTCTTTGGTGCTCTAATTGCCCTAAACTTCTTCTTCGTCATTCTTTGTTCAACAGTAGGTGATGTGCCTTGTTATGTGATTGTAGAGGTAGAAACTGTAGTTTTGGTGCGTGTCTTGCGTTTCCCTTGCATAGAAAGTATTAATTAACATATGCTTTTATAAAACAAATAACAATTATATAGTGGTTAGTGGTTACTTGTGCGCTCCTTTTGGTCCCATGTGTGTAACTTCTACTATTGTGACCATATTGCTGACATGTATTACATTTCATGATAACATTTTTTCTAGTAAGTTTTGAATGACTTACACTTTCATCAGCTTCCTTGCTCCTTGTTAGCAGCGGAATAATATCACGAAGGGGGGGGGGGGTTGAATTGATATGCGGCTTTTATGAAAACTTTTTTGTAACAGAAAATTTACTGGTTCAATTTACAGAAAATTAGCCGACTGATAATCGCGAAATAGTAGGTTAGTTCTTACTGCACAATATAACAGATAATGAAGGAAGAGAGAATATGACACCAAGGTTTATACTGGTTCGTTCTTTATGCAAGAACTACATCCAGTTGATGATCCGCAACTCCGCAGATCCTAATCACTATCAAAAATTGTATTCTTTACACAAAATCCTTTCTTGAACACTACAAGAAAACTAAAGAACCTATTCTAAACACTATAGAATAGAACACCACCCACCGACTCACACCGAGTCTCCGTGATCACCCCAATCACGCCACAGTGGTTCTAAAACCCACCTACGAATCTCTAACCCGAGATCAAAGAATACAAAATACAATGAAAGAAAGAAAATCTTGACAAGATACAAGTAAAACGAAAACTCTTGCAGTAAATCTTCTTGCTCCTGAATGTTGTAGCTCTTGAGAGTTTTCTCTTGAATTCTTTCGCAATTTGATGCGTCCACGAATGTTGTATTTATAGGATAATTGATATGCAATGGGTCTTCACCTTTTGAAAGTCCTAAGACTGCGTTCTGTGCGTTTTCTGCATAAGGTTGGTGCCAAGAACGTAATAGTCGATCGAAGACTCGGATTAGTGTGTTATTTTCATTAAACCTCGTATACCTGGTACATTTAATGAAAATAGTCGACTAGAGAAGTAGAATTAGTAGACTAACTGATGAATAACAAAAAACAACAGTTTATCATTATTCAATTGATTAATCCTTTACAGATAATCTAACATCTCAAACAATTCTAAATCATTCCACAAACATTAACCACGCATCAAGCACAGTATAAAACACAATTAACAAGCTTTAACAAACATCATCAAATCACAAATCATCAACAAACTCCCCCTATTTGATGATGTCAACCTGCAAAACAAAACAAACACAAAGAGAAGAGATGGTAGATTATCTCCCCTTGACATTAGCAAACAGCGTGTAATGCGCTTATATAGTGTTCAAATAAGTGCGATTAAGCAGAGAATAGTTATAACAGCTTATTACAGATCCGTAAATTGTTCTTAAAACTGAAAAATAATGCAGAAAAACATAAACTCCAGCAGAGGGAATCATTCATCATCTTCTTCAGTATCCTGGTCTTCAGCATCATTGTCATCCACTTCCATAGCTGCAGTAATGGTGTGAGCATTTGGGCTAGCAAAGCTTTCAGCAGTGACTTGCAGCTCAGTAAGTTGGCGTTGGATCAAATCAATTTCTTCATGTTGGTGAACCTGGCCACCATAGTCTCGTGTGTATTGTGTTGCATATATGTAAGTTCATTAAGACGAAATATAAGCATACGTTCAAATTCGGACAATGGTACTCCCTGATATGTAGGTGGTGCAGAGTAGGGAACCATTTGGTATGCTGCATAATCTGGTTGCTGTGCTGAAGATGTTCCTGCAGTGAAAGTTCCTCCATGTCCAGAAGCTGATGCACCAGTCTCATGAGTCCATTCGCCATTCACCTTGGATAGTCCCATCTTACGAAGATAGTAATTGTCAAAGATGTGTTTGTGATTGACAATCTTTGTGGTTTCTCTGTTAGTGGGAAAACTGAAATAGTCTAGAAATCTGGAGATCAAGATGGCATACGGAAGCTTGTGATCATTCAACCGTTTGGCCTTAAACATGTGACCTTTAATCACATAAATCCAGTTAACTTTTATGTGATTTTTAAGGCAGTGTATCAGAGCCAAATCCTCCTCCATAAGCTGGGCGTGATTGCTCCCCCTGGGTATGAGCTGCCATGCAAGAAGGAAAGCCAGAAGCCTCTCGTCCCGCTTCATTCTGCCGACATTATATTTGAGGATCATAGCCTCATCACAGTAGCGTAAGCAGTCTTTGTAAACAGCTTCTTTGTTGAAGTTTGGCACTGAACCAGTATTGCCTTTGCTGATTTTAACTCCATCATTTCTTAGACCAACAACTCTCCTCCATAAGGTATTGTCAATCCAAATTTCCCTGCCTCTTATGTTGGACACAAGTGCATTGTTCTCGACTTTCATGTTAGCATAGAAAAGCTTAACAAGGTCAATGTAGAAATTACCTTCAAGCTCTACAAATTGCTGGAGACCTTGTGCATGGAGAGAGTTTCTCACAAAGACCAAGTTCTCAGTTTCCAACCAGCTAAATTTAAGGATCTTAGGTGTGAGAATTTGTTTCATCATCATTCGGTGTTCTACAGATACAGCAACCTCGTTGTTATCTTCTTCTTCTTCTTCGTCTGACTCAGTCTCCTCATTGGGTTCTTCTGCAGGAGGAGAAGAAGGCGATGGAGGGTTCATTCGTTGAGGGAGTCTGACCCTCACTTTGTACCTTTTCGGAAACCTCCTTTCCGAAGGCTTTGCTGTCTGTTCAGGAATTTCAATGGGATCTACTTGAGTCCCAGATGTTGAGCCCCTGTTTCCTCTCCCAGATTGAGAAGCTGTTGTACGTGATGATGTTCTGTTCCTCAGCGATCTCCTTAGTCTTTGAAACATATTTCCAATAGGCGCATCTGAATCATCACTAGCACCATGCTCATAGTTCGACATTGCAAATTGTGAATCTGAACTGAAAAGCAATATGCAAGAATACAGAGTATGGAGAAAAACAGTTTAAGTCTGAAATATGTAAATGTATTTAGACTATATAGGAGGAAACGTATGCATGTTCAACTGTGAATTAATGAACAAAATATTTTGAACAGATTCAGACTCAACCACAGGTGCTCAGTCTTCAGAAGATGCACAGAATACTTTGAGAAATGGAAAACCAATTCTGAAAACCAATAAAGCGAATACACATGCACCTATAACTGTTCATGCTTTGAATTATAATGCACAAAACCATTCGTTGTACAAAAATGGCTGGAATTGATTTGATTAATCATAGATTTCTTGGAACTGCAATTGAATTTAATAGTAGTTACAGAGATTAGCTAGCTAGTCAAAGCAATTAATGGGTTTGTTCAACATCAGCAGGTACAATTAATGAAATAAGCCTGTTATTTCCTGCAAATAAGCAGATTATTTTTGTAACAGTAAAACACTGCTGTCAGTTAAATGAAATAAATCGATCTGTTTCATGAAATTAACACACTCGAAATCTCGCAAAAGTAAGATATAATTGTCGCTTAATGAAATAAGCAAGCTATTTCATAGAATTAACAAACTAATCAACTCAAGCAGAGGAAATTTTAAGAGATATGATTGATGTTCGTGATACCCAATTCATTTCTAAGTTTGAAAAATCTTTCACGACCAAGCAGGCTTAGTGAATATATCGCCTAATTGATCATTTGTAGAGATGAATTCAATCCTACAATCCTTCTTTTCTATGTGATCTCTTATAAAATGATGCCTTATTTCAATGTGTTTAGTCCTAGAGTGCTGTATTGGATTCTTAGTTAGGTTGATTGCACTGGTATTATCACACAAGATTGGTATATCAGAAAGATGTAAATTGAAATCACTTAGTCGTTGTTTCAACCACGTAATCTGTGCAAGATAGCCTACCAAGAAGAATGTATTCGACCTTACTGCTGAGAGTGCAACACATGCCTGTTTCTTGCTTGTCCACGAAATTAAACAATTTCCAAACAAGTGACATGTTCCACTAGTGCTTTTTCTGTCTAATTTGCAACCTGCAAAATCAGAATCAGTATATCCAACAAGATTTAGCTCATTACCAGTTGAATACCACAAACCCACATTCACAGTTCCTTTGAGGTATTTCAAAATTCGTTTCGCAGCTGTGAGATGTGTGTTGGAATAAATGGCTGAGTTTAAGAGGGGGGGTGAATTAAACTTTGAAAGATTTTCGAAACCCAATGCCCAATTATGAAAAACCGAGCTATGAATGAAGTTTTAAACCAGCTTTATAGGTTCTTGAAATGCTCTTTATCAATTGATCATATACCCAATTCAATTTCAAGTTAAACTTCAATTACCGAATGTAAAGAGTTCAAGGGAAGAAGAACAACACAACAGATTTATACTGGTTCACCTTTCAACAAAGGCTACATCCAGTTACCTAATCAAACAAATTCAATCAATTCACTAAAAACCAGTTTTTACATGAACACTATATGCAAAACTGAAACCAGAAAGCTGCACCAAGTCTTGAACCCTACAAGACTTCTAAACACCTGTAAAACCCTATTACAAGATCTCTTAATCACCCCGATTAAGATACAAACACGCAGCCTAACAAACACACAAAGAATTGGATTGAATTCACCTAGAAATTCAATGCGTAAACGAAAACAGAGCACCAAAGAAGAACGTAAAAACAGAGCATGCAATTCTTGATTTGATTCGCACTCAAATGAATCTTGATCGCCTTGGAGTGATTCAGTAAAATGTTTTAGAGTGTATTAGGAACGTTCTTGCTCAATGGGTCTTTTAAAAAGGTTTCAGTTACTTAGTTCTTTAAGTTTCAAGATATATATAGAAAACTGTTAAAACCGATATCTCGTAGGAAATAGTCGGTTGAAACGCTGCTTTAGTCTGGTTGTTTTCATTAAAAACCAATTTTCCAGTGAGCACCTGCTTTACTCGAAACTTGAAAACAGTCGATTGAAATCTCGCTTTAACTAGCTATTCCGTAAAACTCGAATTTCCGAGACAAAGCTACCGGGATTTTAACCGATTTAAATTTCGAAACAATCGACTAAAATTTTCAAAATACAAAGCTTTGAAAAATGAAGAACAGTTTAACTAGTTGAAATCAGATTTTTAACCAGTTAAAAATCAGTTAAACCTTTGAAATCATTTTAAAACCTTTTTAAAACATTTCAAAACATTTTAAACTCCAAGACTAAGATCAAGATAGATTGAAATGCATCATACCACACAACCTAAGACTCTCTAATCCTAAGACAAAATCTTCATTCTTCAAGCACCAACATCTTCATCATTAAAAGTGGTTGGAGACATCAAATCCACTTGAAACCAAGTCTTCAAGTCCAACAAACTCCCCCTATTTGATGATGACAACCACTTGATGCATTCATTGTCTTTGAAGAATGTAGGAGTCCTGTTCAAAACAAAAAACAGCAGCAGAAATAGCATAACAGTGTGGTAAAACAATTTATCAGAGAAATAGCAGCAGAGAAAAAAAATCAGCAGCAGAAAAAATAGATCAGCAGCAGCAGATTCTCCCCCTTAGCAGATTCTCCCCCTTTCACAGATTCAGATTCTCCCCTTTCATCTTTCACTTGCTCTTCACGTGCCTTCAAATGCATTCAACAATTTCTCCCCCTTTGGAATCATCAAATAGCACAGGAGAAAAGAAATAACATAGCATATGCAGCAAATTTTAAATTGTTCAAGATACATGGGAATTTAACCCAATTAACAACACAAACAAAGAACACAAACTAATAGAAATTAAAAGGCACAAGAGATACACTGAAAATAACAATAGCATGAGGGACAACATGTCGAAACCAACTACAAGCAGATTCAAGTGACAACAAAGCGTAACTTCAAAGAACTGATATCGCTCATTATCTTCTTCACTATCATCACCAGGAGTAGCATAAGAACCCATATTAATCTGCGCAAGTTGGGCATGTAAATCTTCAATGCTTTGATCAATGCGCCCAAACCTATTAATGCAAAGAGTTGTGATGATATTGTTGATGAGATTGATGGCATCAAATCTTTGGAACACCGCCTGCTCAAACAATGAAAGTGGAGGTCCACGGTCAACCGGAGGAACATAAGGTACAATATCTCCCATGGAGTATCCTTCCGCACCAGCCTTCGAATTTCCAGCTTCATCGCTGCAGCTCCAAAGACCAGCAGACGCTCCAGCAGAATTTTGCCCTTCGTTGACAAGTGATCTTGTGCAAGCAGTCCAAGTTCCATTGCTTTTGGTAAATCCAAACTTAAAGAGAAAGCTATTGTCCAGCTGGTGGGTTCTCCCTATACTCGATTTTCTGCTCACCTCTAATGTCCACACCAAAATACTCAAAGAATTTGGAGATAATCACAAAGATATGGAAGACTGTAATCTGGCAGCCTTTTGACTTCATCATGTGATCTTTGATGATATGAATCCAGCTTAATCCTCACGCATTTCATTAGACAAAAAGTAGAAGAAGATCACCTTCATTCATTGTAGCATGATTGTCGCCCTTGGAGTGATCATCCATGTGATGATAAATGTAAGCACCCTTGTCGCCAATGTAAGTCCACCAACTTGGAATCCACGAACGTAACCTTGAGAATTTCTCAAACACTCTCTCGTATGTTTGCACCTTGTTAAAATCTTCCAATGAACCACACAAACCCCTCGCTAACCACAATGCCATCGCTTTGAAGCCCCCAATTCTTTTCCGCATGCAATTGTTTATAACCATTTCTGTTCCTTTCACTTTGGAAGTTAAAACAGATCCATCATGTTTGAGATTTGTGTAGAATACTTTCACCAAATCCGGGTATATGAACCCATTTAATTCCAGTAAATTTCTGCAGATCCCGATGTTGAATCATAGCTATAATATCGCCAGTCCTTCATCTTCCAAACCACCGAGAACTAAGCACTTTGGGTGAGTTTACAGCCTTTCCTACCGATATGAGATTGAAACTTCTCAATCCTCTCTTCATCACCTTCAAACCAAGCTTCTATAGACCCATGTCTATAAGTATGAGTTGCTGGAATTTCTGGTTCCTTACCTTTGGATGACCCAGCCCTTTTTTATCTCTTCCTTGGGTTGCTTGAGGAGGCCATTACAGAAAAAGAAATGCACAGAAACAGAGTATATGCAGAGTTTTTGCGCGAGTAAAGTGAATGCTAAAGTAACAATGCTACCCACATGTATTTAACATTTCGCATTTTCAATTTATTAAGAAATTAGTGCTTTGTTCACCAAAGAAGGAATCAATTGCATTCAGCTTGGAATATATTGACAGAGATATGCAAGCAGGTACGCTTTTGACCAGAGAATTCAGCTTAGTTCAATGCAACACGTATTTGGAGAGAGAAACCAGCTAAAAAGTAAAGCAAAGGCACTACAAGACAAAACAAAGAGTCAAGATTCTTTGAATCGCCTTTATCTATCATGTTTAAATGCTCAATTCTCATTTAATCAACTTAAATGCACCAATTGAATATGAATCAATGCAAGATAACAAAGAAATTCGCACAAATTTTAAATTTTGCATGATGACAGTAATTTCGCCGGCTTGATTTATGAAAAACAGCCGATTAAAACGTAAATCCCGACATCGGTTTAATGCAGATAACCGATTTTAATCGACTAAATCGACGTATCAACCGGCTAAAATAGAGATGTATATTACCGCACATCCACCGCAGCCCCAAATTAGGCAAAACAACCGATTAAAAGCCCGAAACAACTAGCTAAAATCCTCGAATAACATTGCAGATTTCACTTATAACATACAATATGCAAATCTAATCGTAATTAATCAAGAATTATGCAGATTTAAGCATTCAAACACACAAATACAAGCATGATTAATAGCAGTAAATGAATCATATACAGTGAATTACATCACATTTGAAACATCAAGAACACCCAACTCATTTCTTAATTGGAAAACCTATCTTTCGGGAGTGGTTTGGTAAATATATCGCAAGTTGGTTATTAGAGTCAACAAATTCAATTATGCAATCACCTTTTGAACATGATCCCTAATGAAATGGTGCCTTATTTCTATATGTTTCGCTCTAGAGTGCAAAATAGGATTTTTTGTTAAGTTGATAGCACTTGTATTGTCACACCTAATAGGAATGTGATCTAGTTTCAAACCATAATCAAAAGTCGCTGCTTTAACCAAAGAGTTTGAGCACAACAGCTCCCAACCGCAACATACTCAGCTTCAAGCAGTAGACAAAGCCACACTAGCTTGCTTTTGCTATGCCATGATACTAGACTACTTCCTAGTAGATGACAAGTTCCACTAGTGCTTTTTCTATCAAGTTTACATCCAAAGCAAAGTCTCGCGATCCGAATAGCCCACTAGATTAAAAGAAGCACCTTTAGGATACCACAAACCAACATTAATAGTTCCTTTTAGATATTTCAAAATTCTTTTAGCAATTGCAAAATGTGATTCTTTGGGATTAGATTGAAACCTAGCACACATGCATACACTAAACATTATATCGTGCCTACTAGCAGCTAGATATAATAGTGAACCAATCAAACCTCTATACTTAGTGGAATCAAAAGGTTTACCACTTTCATCCGCATCAAGATAGCCGCTGGTAGCCATGGGTGTGCTTGATTCTTTGCAACTGTCCATCTCATATTTCTTTAATGTACTCTTTGCAATATTTTGACTGATTGAGGAATGTTCCATGATCTAATTGCTTGACTTGTAAGCCTAAGAAGAAGTTTAGATCACCCATCATTGACATTTCAAACTCCCCCTGCATAGCTGCAACAAATTCTTCACAAAGCTTCTCATTAGTGGATCCAAAGATTATATCATCCACATAAACCTCGCACTCAAGATAATGTCTGTCCAAAGACTTTCTAATGAACAAAGTTTTATCAACTTGGCCCCTTTCATAGTTTTGAGAGATAAGGAAGTTACTTAACCTTTCATACCATTGTCTTGGAGCTTGCTTGAGTCCATAAAGAGCCTTTTTGAGCTTATATACATGGTTAGGCAATTTGTGATCAACAAATCCGGATGGTTGTGAAACATAGATTTCTTCATTTATATATCCATTCAAAATGCACTTTTCACATCCATTTGATGCAGTTTGAATCCAATCATGCATGAGAAAGCAAGTAATAACCTAACAGCTTCTAACCTAGCAACAAGAGCATATGTTTCCTCATAATCTATTCCTTCCTCTTGGTTATACCCTTTAGCTACAAGCCTAGCTTTGTTTCTAGTTATTACTCCTTGATCATTCATTTTATTTTTAAACACCCACTTTGTGCCAATTATATTCATGTTAGGTGTGCAAGGGACTAGTTCCCAAACCTCATTCCTTTTAAATTGATTCAGCTCATCTTGCATTGCCAAAATCCAGCTTTCATCCAATAAAGCATCATCAACACATTTAGGTTCAACTTGGGAAACAAATGCAGCAGCTTAAACATGTATCATGCATAGACCTTCTTGTAGAAACACCTCTCTGAACATCTCCTATCACATTTCCAATGGACAGATTATGAGGCACCCTCCATTCTTTAGGTAGATCATTTTCTCGCAGAATTTAATTCTCGTGCCAGGATTTCGCCAGCTTCTTTCTATTTTCACCACCTAAAATACCACCTCGCAGCAGCCTTTTTCGGCTTCTACATGTCCAGCTTGATACACCTTCAATTAAGTTCTCTTCACCTGCACCTCGCACCACTCACTCGCACCTTCATTTTGCACATTAGTCTCATAAAAACAACATGTATTGATTCCTCAATGATAGCTAATCTCTTGTTGAAGATCCTATATGCTTTGCTATGTAAAGAATAGCCTAAAAACAATGCATCATCGCCTTTAGCATCAAATTTGCCAAGTTTTTCTTTGCCATTATTTAAAACAAAACACTTGCAGCCAAACACTCTAAGATGTGCTATGTTGGGTTTTCTCCCTTTGTACAATTCATAAGGGGTTTTCTTCAAAATAGGTCTTATCAAAACCCTATTTATTATGTAACATGCAGTATTTACTGCATCCGCCCAAAAATATTTAGGGATGTTTGATTCATTAAGCATTGTCCTAGCTAGTTCCTCAAGTGATCTATTTTTCCTCTCAACAACACCATTTTGTCGAGGAGTCCTAGGTGCTGAAAAGTTATGCTTAATCCCATATTTTTCACAAAAATGATTGAACTTTTCATTTTCAAATTTCCTCCATGATCACTTCTAAGAGCACTTATGTCGCAGACTGTTTTCATTTTGTAAAACCTTGGCAAGTTTCTTAAAAGCATGAAATGCATCACTTTTATTTTTCAAAAACAAAGTCCAAGTAAACCTAGAATAGTCATCAACAATAACCAAAGCATAATAGTTTCCACCAATACTCATTGTTCTAGATGGACCAAACAAATCCAAATGCAAGCAGCTCCAAAGGTTTTGTTGTTGACACATAATTTTTCAGATTAAAAGAAACTTTGGTTTGTTTACCCTTTTGGCATGCATGACAGATTTTATCTTTCTCAAATTTCAGCTTAGGTAACCCTAAAACAAGTTCTTTTGAAAACAGCTTTTCCAAATGGTTCATGTTAATATGTGCAGCTCTCCTATGCCAAAGCCATGAACTATCTTCCTTAGACATGAGACATGTAAGATTAGTTGCACACATATGATCAAGATCAAGCATATAAATGTTTTCAATTCTCTTGCCTAACATGCAGATTTTATCAGAATTTTTCTCAAGGATCTTGCAATGATTTGATTCAAAAGTGATTCTAAAACCTTTATCACATAGTTGACTAATACTAAGAAGATTATGCTTCAAACCTTCAACATATAACACGTTTTCAATGAGGATTGAAGAAATGTTACCAACATCACCACTTCCAAGGATTTTCCCTTTATTATTATCTCCATATGTGACAAAACCTCCATTTTTCAAGGTGAGTTTGACAAACTTCCTTTTGTCACCACACATGTGCCTTGAACAACCACTGTCTAGATACCACAATGATTCCTTGGCCTTCAAGAACACACTACTTGCTGTATCACCATTAGCCATAAGACAAAGATTGGCTCTTTCATCATCACTTGAAGAGTCACTAGAGGAGATATCATTCTCATCCCATGCTATGTAAGCCTTCTTGGTTTTGAATGATCTTTCATGCTTCTTTTCTCCATTTCTCTCTTTGTTTTGTGAGTTTGGACATTCAGCCTTAATGTGTCCCCTGTTTTCCACAACCAAAACAAGTAAAGTTAGAAGAAGCTAAATCAGATTTTTTATTATACCTCTTGTTCTTGTAATCTTTGTTCTTGTATTTCAAGAACTTGTTGAACTTTCTAACTAAGAGGTTCAGATTTTCTCGCATCACTTCCTCCATGTCCTTCATCCTCACTATTCTCCTCTTTGTGAACCAAAGTCTTCAAGGCAAGCCCTTTCTTTTTCTTGTCATTGTCTTCTTGTTCAGCAAGTCTATTCAACTCTAGCTCATGTTCCCTTAGCTTTCCAAAAAGTGCAAGCAACACTCATTGTTGACAAGTCCTTGATTCGTAAATTGCCGTAACTTTGGGTTGCCAACTTCGATCCAAACATTTCAAAGCACTTTGATGTTCAGCTCCTCTTTCTCAAAGACTTTTCCAAGGCCGATCACATGGTTTATAATGTGTGTAAACCTCTTTGCACATCTCGAAACAGCTTCTCCAGGAAGCATTCCGAACATCTCATACTCTTGGATTAAAGTATGCTTTCTTGCTCTTTTACATCACTGCTCCTTCATGAGTAACCTCCAAAACTTCCCACATCTCTTTAGCATTAGAACACTGTGAAACACGAAAGAATTCATCAAGATTAAGTGCAGATGTAATGATGTTCTTTGCTTTACAATCATATTGCACTTTCTTTGTTCATCAAGCATTTAAACTTTCCCATGGTTTTTCCTCTTTAGTGGATATACTGGCCCATTGACTATAGCATTCCAAATCCCTATATCAATTGATTCAATGAAAATCTTCATTCTCACTTTCCAAAATGGATAGTTTACCCCGTAAAACATAGGTGGCCTGTTTATAGAAGCACCCTCCGCAAAAGGCAATTTTCCTTCACCATGTTTGAAATTTTTCGTAAAACTTGAATATTTTTCAAGAACCAGCTCTTGATACCAATTGTTGGAATAAATGGCCGAGTTTAAGAGGGGGTGAATTAAACTTTCAAAGATTTTCGAAACCCAATGCCCAATTATGAAAACCAGCTATGGAATGAAGTTTTAAACCAGCTTTATAGGTTCTTGAAATGCTCTTTATCAATTGATCATATACCCAATTCAATTTCAAGTTAAACTTCAATTACCGAATGTAAAGAGTTCAAGGGAAGAAGAACAACACAAGAGATTTATACCGGTTCACCTTTCAACAAAGGCTACATCCAGCTTCCTAATCAAACAAATTCAATCAATTCACTAAAAACCAGCTTTTACATGAACACTATATGCAAAACCGAAACCAGTAAAGCCGCACCAAGTCTTGAACCCTACAAGACTTCTAAACACCTGTAAAACCCTATTACAAGATCTCTTAATCACCCCGATTAAGATACAAACACGCAGCCTAACAAACACACAAAGAATTGGATTGAATTCACCTAGAAATTCAATGCGTAAACGAAAACAGAGCACCAAAGAAGAACGTAAAAACAGAGCATGCAATTCTTGATTTGATTCGCACTCAAATGAATCTTGATCGCCTTGGAGTGATTCGTAAAATGTTTTAGAGTGTATTAGGAACGTTCTTGCTCAATGGGTCTTTTAAAAAGGTTTCGTTACTTAGTTCTTTAAGTTTCAAGATATATATAGAAAACTCGTTAAAACCGATATCTCGCAGGAAATAGTCTGCTGAAACGCTGCTTTAGTCTGGGTTGTTTTCATTAAAAACCAATTTTCCAGTGAGCACCTGCTTTACCGAAACTTGAAAACAATCACTGAAATCTCGCTTTAACTAGCTATTCCGTAAAACCGAATTTCCGAAACAAAGCTACCAGGATTTTAACTGATTTAAATTTCGAAAACAGTCAGCTAAAATTTTCAAAATACAAAGCTTTGAAAGATGAAGAACAGTTTAACTAGTTGAAATCAGATTTTTAACCAGTTAAAAATCAGTTAAACCTTTGAAATCATTTTAAAACCTTTTTAAAACATTTCAAAACATTTTAAACTCCAAGACTAAGATCAAGATAGATTTAAATGCATCATACCACACAACCTAAGACTCTCTAATCCTAAGACAAAATCTTCATTCTTCAAGCACCAACATCTTCATCATTAAAAGTGGTTGGAGACATCAAATCCACTTGAAACCAAGTCTTCAAGTCCAACAATGTGACTCTTTTGGATTAGCTTGGAATCTTGCACATAGACAAACAGCAAACATGATATCAGGTCTGCTAGCCGTGATGTATGGCAAAGATCCAATCAGCCATCTGTACATAGTTGCATCGACAAACTTTCCAGATTCATCAACATCAAGATAACAACTTGATGACATTGGTGTATTGGCTTCTTTACAGCTCTCCATGTTGAACTTTTTCAGCAATTCATTGCAGTATTTGGCTTGACTAATGAAGGTTCCATTTTCCATTTGCTTGACCTGCAATCCTAGGAAGAAATTCAATTCTCCCATCATGGACATTTCAAATTCACCTTGAATAGATTCTGCAAACTCTTGGCACAAAGAGGGATTAGATGATCCAAAAATTATGTCATCAACATAAATTTGTACAATCATAAGATCATTGACAACTTTCTTGGTAAAAAGAGTTTTATCCACAGCTCCTCTTTTAAAGCCTTGTGATATGAGAAAGGTTGTAAGTCTTTCATACCACTGTCTTGGTGCCTGCTTAAGACCATACAAAGCCTTTTTGAGTTTGTAGACATGGTTAGGAAGCTTAGAGTCAATAAAACTAGGTGGTTGTTCAACATATACATCCTCATTTATAAAACCATTAAGAAAAGCACTTTTAACATCCATTTGATAGAGTTTAAAGCAATTAAGACATGCGAATGCAAGCAATAACCTAATGGCTTCTAATCTAGCAACTGGTGCATAAGTCTCATCATAGTCAATGCCTTCTTCCTGATTATACCCTTTTGCTACAAGTCTAGCTTTGTTTCTAGTAATAATACCATTTTCATCTAGCTTATTTTTGAAAACCCATTTAGTTCCTATCACATTCATTGCATTGTTCCTGGGTACTAGTTTCCAAACATCATTCCTAGCAAACTGATTCAGTTCATCATTCATAGCAGTTATCCAATTATGGTCAAGCAAAGCATCATTAATATTCTTTGGTTCTATTTGAGAAAAAAATGCCATATGATTGCAGAATTCTTGTAAAGAGTTACGAGTAGTTACTCCCTTTTCAACATTCCCAATGATGTTGTCCAGAGATAGTCCTTTTTGTGTTCTCCAGCATTTCGGTAATGCATTATCTACTGCAGAGTAGTCAACTGATCCAGGGTTATAGTCGACTGGTTCATCCTGTGTGACAGCTTCAGCAGATTTTTCTGCATGATCTTCATTCTTCTCGGATTTATCAGACTTCTCATCATCAGACCCTGCAAGAGAGTTACCTTTTCTCTCTTTTTGGCATAAGACTTCATCAAAAACAACATGAATAGATTCTTCCACGCTTAGGTTCTTTTGTTGAAAACACTGTGATGCTTTGCTAGTCAAGGAATAACCAAGGAAAATTCCATCATCGCCTTTTTCATCAAATTTACCTAATGATGCTTTTCCATTGTTGAGTATGAAGCACCTGCATCCAAAGACTTTAAAATATGCAATACTAGGTATTTTATCATTCAAAAGCTCATATGGTGTTTTATCTAGTATAGGTCTAAGTAATACTCTATTGAGTACATAACAAGCAGTTGATACAGCATCTGCCCAAAAATATTTTGGTAGCTTTGACTCACTCAACATTGTCCTTACACATTCCTAGAGAGTCCTGTTCTTCCTTTCAACAACTCCATTTTGCTGTGGAGTTCTAGGTGCAGAAAAGTTGTGAGATATGCCATATTTATAACAAAACTTTTCAAAATGCATGTTCTGAAACTCAGTTCCATGATCACTTCTTAAAGAGACAATTTTAAGATCCTTTTCATTTGAAATGATCTTAGCAAATCTTTTGAAAGCATGGAAAGTTTCATCTTTTGAAGAAAGAAAAAGTGTCCAGGTATACCTTGAGAAATCATCAACAATAACAAGAACATAAGAGTTGTTTCCAATACTTACAGCTCTTGAAGGACCAAACAAATCAAGATGCAAAAGTTCAAGTGGTCTCCTTGTTGAAATGACATTCTTTGACTCAAATGAGCTTTTGACTGCTTTCCTTTTGGCAAAATTCACATACCTTGTCCTTCACAAATTTCACATTTGGAAGGCCTCTCACAAGACTTTTGCAGCTTATTTTGTTCAGCAACTGCATGTTGACATGACCACACCTTCTATGCCATAACCAGCTATCATCTTCTTTGGTTAATAGGCAGATGTTCTTGAGATTTGAGGAGTTAAAATCCAGCATGTAAACATTGTTTACTCTTCTCCCAATGTGCACAACATCTGCAGTTTTACAGTTGAATATGACACAAAATTCTGCATCAAAAGTGACTTTCATACCTTTGTCACATAGCTGACTTAAGCTTAGCAAATTGTGTTTTAGTCCTTCAACAAAAAGTACATCCTTAATCTGTGAGGAAGAACAGTTGCCAATATCTCCAGATCCCTTGATTTTGCCCTTGCTATTGTCCCCAAAAGTGACAGCACCAGCTTCACATGCCTTGAAGTTCATCAACTTTGATTTATCTCCTGTCATATGTTTGGAGCATCCACTATCTAGGTACCATAAAGTTCTTTTTGCTACATGATAGATCTGCAAAACAAAGTTTAATTTACAAATTTAGGTTCCCAAAACCATTTGGGTCCTTTCAAGTTAGGAACAACATGTGTTTTGGGTTTCCAATAAAATTCACCTCTTGAAATCCCAAAATTCTTGACATAGCAAAATCTAGATATATGACCGTGTTTCAAACAATAAGAACATGTTTTAAATCTGTTACTGGAATAAGATTTGTTCTTTGCAGCATGATAACGTTTTCCATAACCAAGTCCATTTCCATTTGAAAAACCAATTTGAGAATGTAAGAGTTGATTAAGGGTATTGTGACCTATTTGAAACTTTGCCAATGTTTTAACCAAATAACCAACTTTATTTTGAAGGTTAATACAATTTTCACACTTTGCAGATTCAATTTTATCATCCTCGGATCTTTCAGATTCTTTTTGGTTTTCCAGTTGCAAGATATTATCTTTTAGTTGACTGTTTTCATCCTTCAGTCTGCTATTCTGATCTTCCAGTTCCTGTACCTTATTTTCTAGCCAGTTATTCAGTCCTTTTAGCCGATTATACTGATATTCCATTTTCTTTGCTTCATCATGAAATTCAACGAAAGCATTAAACAAAGTGTCATAATTCTCACTTATATTAGAATCACACGAACTTACTTGATCGGATGTTTCCTCATTAGCTACAAGGCACATGATTGGCTTGATTTCCGATTCGAATCGAACTTGATGATTTGTTGGAATCACCGTCATCCCAGTGCCATATAAGCTTTCTTGCCTTTCTTGAAGTACTGATTTCGTTTGTCTTTATCCCTTCTTTCATTCTTTTCAGGACTTCTATCTTTTCTTTGATTCAAAAGAGGACAATCTACCTTAACATGTCCTAGCTGTCCACAATTAAAACAAGAAAAGTTAGAGGAATTAAAATCAGGTTTTCGGGTATACCTCCTCTGTTTTTCCTGAAATCTGTCCTTTGAATTGTCTTTCCTCTTTAGAAATCTACCAAACTTCTTAACAAGCATAGCAAACTCAGTACTCTCGTCTTCTTTCTCTTCATCGCTCTTGACGAGTTCCTTTGCTCTTAGTGCAAGATTCTTGCTCTGCTTTTCTCGAGCTTTCAATTTAATCCAACTCTACTCAGCTCCAATTCATGTTCTCTCGAGTTTCCGAACAAGGTTGCGAGTGCTCATGACTCATCAAATCCTTTGTTTCAAGGATAGCTGTAACTTTTGGTCGCCAACTCCTACTCAAGCATTTAAGGACCTTTATATTGAGCTCTTCATCCTCGAATTTCTTCCCTAATCCAAGCAAATGATTCACTATGTGCGTGAATCGCTCTGCACGTCTTGAATTGTCTCACCAGTCGCATTCGAAATATCTCATACTCTTGTATGAGAGTGTGTTTTCTGGCCCTTTTCACTTCAGCTTGTACCTTCGTGTGTGACTTGAAGGATGTCCCACATTTCTTTGGTCGTGGTGCATTGTGAAACCCCGAAAAATTCATCAAGGTTAAGAGCGAAGTTAAAATATTCTTTGCCTTACTATCGAATCTGCGCTTTCTTATTCTCTCGTGTCGACCCACTCGCTCCCATGATTTTTCAACCAGCTGTCCATCTTCACCTTTCACAAGTAGGGATATATGGGCCATTAACCACCGCATCCCACACACCTCCGTCAACGGACTCGAAAAGATCTTCATTCCGGCCTTCCGAATGGATAATTTGCGCCTCACGAAGAGAGGGTCTGTTGGTAGAAGCACCTTCAAAGAAAGGGAAGCTTGTCTCCCATCTTGATTTAATCTTGAGTACCTTACAAGAACCCGCTCTAGATACCAATTGTTAGCAGCTGAATAATATCAAGAAGGGGGTTGAATTGATATGCGGCTTTTATGAAAACTTTTTCGTAATGTAAAATTTCATCGGTTCAATTTACGTAAAATTAGTCGATCGATAATCGCGAAATAGTAGGTTAGTTCTTACTGCACAATATAACAGATAATGAAGGAAGAGAGAATATGACACCAAGGTTTATACTGGTTCGTTCTTTATGCAAGAACTACATCCAGTTGATGATCCGCAACTTCGCAGATCCTAATCACTATCAAAAATTGTATTCTTTACACAAAATCATTTCTTGAACACTACAAGAAAACTAAAGAACCTATTCTAAACACTATAGAATAGAACACCACCCACTGACTCACACTGAGTCTCTGTGATCACCCCAATCACAGTCACAGGGTTCTAAAACCCACCTACGAATCTCTAACCCGAGATCAAAGAATACAAAATACAGTGAAAGAAAGAAAATCTTGACAGTATACAGTAAAAACGAAAACTCTTGCAGAAACCTTCTTGCTCCTGAATGTTGTAGCTCTTGAGAGTTTTCTCTTGAACTCTTTCGCAATTTGATGCGTCCACGAATGTTGTATTTATAGGACAATTGATATGCAATGGGTCTTCACCTTTTGAAAGTCCTAAGACTGCGTTCTGTGCGTTTTCTGCACAAGGTTGGTGCCAAGAACAGAATAGTCGACTGAAGACTCAGACCAGTGTGTTATTTTCATTAAACCTGTATACCTGGTACATTTAATGAAAATAGTCGACTAGAGAAGTAGAATTAGTAGACTAACTGATGAATAACAAAAAAACAACAGTTTATCATTATTCAATTGATTAATCTTCTACAGGTAATCTATCATCTCAAACAATTCTAAATCATTCCACAAACATTAACCACGCATCCAGCACAGTATAAAACACAATTAACAAGCTTTAACAAACATCATCAAATCACAAATCATCAACACTCCTTAATTTTTCAGACCTTCCTGTGGGTGTCTTATACAAAGGAGGTAGGATTTCTTGGTGATTTATTTTTGCATATATCTGTTGTCCATTTATTGGGTAGATATGTTCCTTGTAAAAAGCTTGATATGCATCTCTCTTGTAATATATGTGTACATAATCTTCAGGTTGTTCCAACTTATAATGAATTGCAACGACAACATGCCTACAAGGTATACCGACTAAGTCCTAAAAATAACATGCACAACTATGGTCCTTAAGGTCAACTATGAATTTTTTCATGGTAAAGCCCTGAGTAACTTCATACTTATCATTTCTAGACCAACCAAGAATCCAACTCCCACTTCTCTCAACTTCCCTATTTAGCCTCTTTCTTGACTTAGGCATTATATTACCAGGGTATTTATCCCACTTTTCCCTCAAAGCTGCAAATCTAATAATTAAATATGTCCTACTCCACTCCATCATTGTGATTATAGGTTTATCTCTAGCTAACAATATTGTATTGTTAAAGGATTCAGAGAGATTGTTCATAAGCACATCACACCTAAGGTAGGTACTGAAAACATGCTTGCACCAACTTTGACAGAAAATTGCACTTAACCATTCATATGCTTCTTGGTTGACCTTTTTCAGCTCTTCCATTTTTGCCTCTCATGCTTGGTAGTATGTTGCTTTTGCAACTGACATCATCAAATCTCGTGTGATTACTCTGTTGGAATAAATGGTTGAGTTTAAGAGGGGGGGTGAATTAAACTCTTAAAAGATTTTTGAAATCCAATGCTAATTTCTGAAAAACAGATTCAAAATGAAGAGGAAAATCAATTCTTTAAAGATTCTTGAAATGCTTTTACTAATGTATCATATATCCAATTCAATTAGCAATTCAAATTTCAATTACAGAATTTAAAGGAGCAAGGAAAGAAGATCAACACAAGAGATTTATACTGATTCACCTTTCAACAAAGGCTACATCCAGTTTCCTAAACACCCAAATCAAATCAATTCACTAAATTTCAGTTTTTACATGAACCCTACATGAAAAACTAAAACCAGAACAATACACCTGATCTTGAACCCTACAAGATATGTATACCCTTGTAAAATCCTATTACAAGAACACCTTAATCACCCTGATTAAGAGAAACAAACCCAGCACAAGATTACACAAGAACTTGGAACGAATTCACCTGGAAAATCAATGCAGACACTAAAAAATAGAGCACGAAAAACATAGTATGATTTCTATGAAAGATTCTCAATTCAATTTGATCTTGGACTCCTTGATTGATTTCGCAAATTGATTTAGAACACTTGAAAAGCCTTCTTGAACAATGGGTTTCTCTGTAATTGATTCATCACTCAGTTCTTTAAATTTCAAAGTATTTATAACAGAACTGTTCCAGTGGTTTAAAACTGTTTCTGATAAAATCAGTCAGTTGAAACGCGATTTAACTAGTTGTTTTCATTAAAATGAATTTTCCAGAGAGCACCCCTTTTCTGAAAACTGAAAACAGTCAGTTGAAACTGTGATTTAGCTAGTTGTTCCAGAGAGCTTGAATTTCTTAACAATAGTTCCAGAATTTCAATTGATTAAATCCAGAAAAATAGCTAGCTAAAATCAACCAAGACAAAGCTTTAAAAACACCAATTGGTTAAAATGTTTAAGAATGACTTAGCCATCAAACTAAGAACATTTTAACTGATTGAAACCACATTTTTAACAAGTTGAAAAACAGTTAAGACTTTTGAAAACATTTCAAAACCTTTTAAAACATTTCAAACCATTTTAAAACTCAAGATTAAGTCCAAGATTAATTGAAATGCATCTTACCCCACATCCTAAGACACTCTAATCCTAAGACACAATCTTCATTCTTCAAGCACCATCATCTTCATCATCAAAGGTGGTTGGAGACATCAAATTTACTTGAAACCAAGTCTTCAAGTCCAACATACTCCACATCCAAACCTTTTCTTGAAATTGCAATAAAGGTGACTTAGATAGAACCTGTGCTCCACACCTTCTAAGATCTCATAAAAAATTGTCATAAGACTTTGCAAATAACAACATACTCATTAGGATAATATTTCTTAGGGAGTTATAATGGGCAGTAATTAGACAATGTATATTTGTGTACCTTTTGTTGATCATTTATGAAGATCCGACGGTTGCTTTAAATATCACCAATATCCTCCAATAGCAATGTCAGGAACCACCCCAAGTTTCTTTGTTCTCAATATCCACAACTTCAAATGCAAAGAGGAAATATTGGTCATTTGGGTCTCTTCCTACTTCCACCAACAATTGTCCAGTGTTTTCAAGTGGCAACCATCTAAACCAATAAAGGGTCTACATCTAGCTAAAAGTCCTTTCTTTCAACCATCCAAACACATGTAAAAACTTCCAAAATTTGGTTGTAAAGTTTGAATATGGTGGTGCAACTGGATTGTACAACTATTTCTTGAACATACTCTTCTTAATTCACCCGCAAAATCAAATAGGAAAATATATTGTTGTCATCCATCTCCCTAAAGTTTCTATAATGCCTTGTGTTTTGTCTCCATGTAGTGATTCCAGTACCATGTGTTCTCTTAAGATCATGAATGATTTCATTACTTGTCATATTACCTACATTTCTAAATTTGTCCATCACAACTTTTGAAACTCAGTCTTTATTTGTATTTTTGTTGGCAAAGACTCTGCCACATTTATGAGTATCAACCAATGTTTTAACTCTAAAGGTGTGACTCCCACCCACCTTACTTACTAACATAACAAAGTCACACATTTTCCTACACATTGCCCTAACTCTGTCATGGTCATTCTTTATAAATTGAACTTCTCTACCATTCAAAATTGAATGTTCCATTATTGCTTGCTTAAAGTCCACCAAAGAACAAAATTTCATGCCCAACTTGAATTTAAAGGTCTTCGACATGTCTTCAAATCTTAACTGTGGAAACTTTTCCACACAATCAGCCTCCACATCATTGACTAATTCTTCATTGTTGTAGTTTTCTTCTATTTCATGGCTTCCAAGAAAATTACTTCCCTTCATAGTACTTGGCTTGATAGTAGCCTCAGTTGCTTCAATAGTCACTGATTTTTTTATCTCTTAATCAATTGTTCCCATCTTTTCAATACATCATCCATTGTTCGACATGTATTATCTTCCCTGCAAAATCCATCCTCATGTTCATTATTTGTATATCTTTCTTCTTCACTATCATTAAAGTCAATGTCCACAACTGACCCATAACCATCAGACACAACATCCTCCTCTTCACTCTCAACATCACTACCACCAATCACCATATCACCAGACCCAACATCGTCATCCTGAACACTTACACTCACATCATTCCCATCCTTAACAACTATTGTGTCAACATTGTCCTCCTCATCACCTATTGTTTGAACATTATCATCCTCATCACCTGCTGTCTCAACATAATTCCCCTTAATTGCCTTTACTATGTCAGTTTTGCTCATTATATGCTCCACACAAATGTTTACTTCCTCTCTTAAATGTTCGGTATAGTTGGCCAATTCCATAGCATCCACGTCCATGTATAATTCTTTCGAGTCTTTGTCTATTCGTCATGTTTTGGGTTTCCACCACAACTTGACCTCACTAACATACATGAATTCCTTAATTATCCTTATGACTTCAAAATAAGACCACCTATTGGGATCCAACCTATGAATGACATGTTCTTCATCTACAAACTTTTCTATGTGATGAAAGTCATTGAGAAATCCGTGTCCTACAATTGCATTCCAATTTCAATCAAATAACTAAAAGAAACCCCAATAAGAAAACCCTAACATTATTATCAGTCATATGTTTTGAATGAAATATGATTCCAAGCAAAGAAAACTTAATTTATAGCATAACATCCCAATCAAAAAGCCTCAATTTATGAAAAAAAAAGTTTGAGATACTTACCAAGATTTCGCCAAGAACAACATACACGAAATACTCAACTTCAACACCACCAATAAAAACAATGAAAACCTAAGAAGAAACAATGACAACGAGAAGGATGAAGAATAAGACTGAAAAAGAAGAAAGAATGAGAAGAACGAAGAAGTGAGCATTTGAGAAGAACAAAAGATTATAACTTTGGACAAGAACGAAGGAGTACAACTCTGGAGAAGAACGAAGATATTCGTATAATAAAAAAAATCCTTACACGTGTTAAATGAATAAGCCATATGTACGTTAATAAGTAATCCATTGTGAAACTTCGTTAGTCATGTTGACCAGTTTCTAACTATGTTTACTATTAAGGATATATTCCATTAGTTTTACAAGTTAGAGATAAAAAAAGTCTAAAATATTAACTAAGAACAAAAACCAATTTCAATTAATAGTAAAAGGACAAATAAAATATAAGTAAAAGAAAAGAAACTCATACAATCCAAGAAATGCCTAAAACATAAAATATAATATGCTTTGATTAGACAATCTATCTATCTTTTTATAAATATATATATATATATATATATGAAAAAAAGCACTAAACCAAGTTTTAGATAATAATGAAGAGTATAATAAAGAAAAAAAGTCTAAACTTATTTGATTTAGAAAAATATATAAAATATGCTATCTTTTTTTTCATTTTAAATGTTAATGACAAAGATGAGAAGTAGAAGAAAATTTGGGTTATGTCTTTTGAACAATTTATATTTTTTTTTCTCAACGTTTTATTTCTTCAAAATTCCCCAGCATTTGAGAAAACAAAAATAAGAGATAACGTCATCATTTCCTCCCTCTTTGTAATTTACCAATCAAATGAAGTAATATTGAAAAAAAAATATTTTCCCTCCATTTCCTTCTATCAAAATTGGGTATAAGAAATACCGATATTAATTGGAAAGTAAGAATTAAAGTAGTAGTGAAAACAAAATATTTATTTTAATGTTCAGCAACTCATACAATATAATAACAAAAGTAATAAAAAGATTAAAATATTAAGATTATTTTGATACATCATCTATTCCTTCTATTTTAAGAAATTATCATATTTTAAAACCTCAATTAAAAATATAAATTTTACCGTCATTTTGCTTTTTCTCCAAAAATACCCAAATATACCCCGAAAGTGTAACAGGATTTAGCAAACAATTTCTCTGCAATTATCATTTTCTTCAACACCAGCACACGTTGAGTAATTTATTTCAAAATCGAAACAAAAACAAATAAATAGAACACTTCGGTTTTACTGCTTTTTGGGCATTCTTACCATGATATGGAAAGATACAAATGAGTACTGATTGCAAAATGCAGTTAACTAAATTATCAAACAATTGATGAACCGCATGAAACAGATGTGTAGAGAAATTGATTATTATCAGATATATCAGGAAAATCCATATAGAAGGTTGAACATAAACGAAGTTGAAACCAACAATAAACACCAAAACCAATAGGCTAGTCTAGGATCCCCAAATCCACCTTATTGTTGCATATGAAGTGAAAGATGAGCTAGGCAGAAGCTGTCTTCTTTTGCTGGAAAATGACAGCGTACACAGGAACTGCAACACCGATGCTGAAAGCAGTGAATACAGCCAGGGACATTTTCAACCCCTGGTGCTTCATCCTGTCCAAGTTGTACATGTGCTTTGCATGAAGATAATAGGGCTCATCATGGCCATGTCCGCCTCCCATCCTCTTCATGCCCGTTGAATGAAAACCTCTCCTCACTGTCAACATAATATTATTTTCTAGTAAGAAAGTGGAACTCTGATGAAAACAGTAACTTTCCAAGAATCTAAAAGGGTACTTATATGCAATTGTGTGTGTACATACATACACACTTAGATATCAGCAAATGCTAATTGTTATTAAATAATAATTAACCACATTTTACTAAAACAAATTTAAAAGATCAAATTTTGTTATCAGGCAACACTCTGAATCACTAGGTGAAAGAAGACACATCATTGTCATTGTGGCTTCTATAGTTACAGACCATCAAATCACAATTTTGTGCCCTTTTCGTTCCACTTCAATTACCCCTCAGAAGTTTTGAGGTGATTTTTAAATTTCATACCCTTCCACCCATGTTCACAACCCTTCACTTTGAAGAATAACTCACTAATTTGCAGCTCCAAGTTAATCCATCTCCATAACAACATCTAAGTCTTATCACAGTAGGAGGATTGACAAGCTTAATTATATACAGCAAGATTTTCAATCATGTTAAAAGAGAAAGCAGTACAAAAAATTCAAATCGCAACCTAAAAAATATAACAAATATTTAGGCAGCAACTGGAGTCTGGAACAAGAAGTAGTAGGCCCTAAAGATCCAACATATATTTTAAGGGTAGATCTGGATAGAGAAGGCCCTTGTATGGGAGTGTTTGTTTAGAGATAAGAGGAAGAAAATGAAGAATTATAATGTAATTATCCAAGACTTCTGCCTTATGCATCAACTTGAAAGATTGTAAGTAATCAATGGCAAACAATTTAACAAAGCAAAGGAAAGTTACTCTTAAATAATCCATCCCCTTTTCTTCTCTCCTCTTCCCTTCCATTTGTTCTATACCTTCTCATACCAACTATCAAACATTCAATAAACTAAATGCCCATAAATACAATAGTGGATTTGAAACTTAAAAAATTATAAATGTGAGTTTGTCAAGATAAAACATTTATACTAAAACCTCAGGTACGTACAGAAAATTTGCAAAATCGGTTACGGCAAGTAACAATAAAGGAAAAACTTCTCAAGCATTCCCAACAGTCTTTCATGCACAGAAAGCCCACAAACAACATTTAACTGCTTCTCTCCATTCAATAACAAACCTCTTTCAAAAGCCAACACTTCTGTACTATCAACAACAAATTAAATTTGTAACCATATAAATTAAACTCATAACTGAACTCATTCAATCCAACAGTACACATTTTGCAACTAAAAAGAGGAGGGGCCGACAATCTAGTGCATGGAACTCAAACTTAGAGGGTTCTATGGAGGGTAGAAGTATGCACTATGCAGCCATACTTCCCACATGCAGAGAGCAAATAAACAAAGAAAAATCAGCAAACATGCAACAGAAAATAAAACTCCTTCTGCCCCCAACAACCATCCTGTAAAAAAGGAAACGTTATCAAACACAAAAAGTCCTGTGGTTCTAGATTTACATGGTCTCATCTCTATCCAGCACCCTTGTTTTAAGCATTACTACCTTCGCCATTGATCGTGTCCAACCCCAATAATTCTCCACTACCAAGCTAAAAGCTCCTCTAGTCTCAAGGAAAGCAGCCAGGAAAGTGACAGTCTCAAACCTCCACTGCCTCTTGGTCCAGTTTTCTACATTCAACTAGAAAACATCCATCAACTAACGTCACCGCCAACACCTCTCCCATCAAACTCCACAATCAATATAAACGAACACAACGCGAATTGCACATTAATCCAGCCCTACACTTTCTCCTCTCACCGGATTGCATCTCATTTCCAACATAGATATGACGACATTCACAGTTTCCTATAAATTTAATTGAATTCATGAAAAACAAAATAACAATCCCCAATATTCAACACAGCACAACCTGCAACAAACTTTTTTTCTATTATCAAACAGAAGACCCTAACAATAAAAAAAAAATACAGCAGCGTTACAGAATCCTCTGCAGCCTTAACCGAATTCATCATAAAACAACCATACGGAACATCATCGTAAAAGCAAAAACGAATTCTATTAAGATTTGCGAATTACAAATCACAAATATATTAACGAAAGGAAGGATTCGACCTGAGGTAGAGATGGATGATTCAGAAGAGGCGATGAGTTTTGCGGCGGATCTGAATGCGTTGTTGAAGGCCATGGGTAACAAGCAGATTGGATTCGAAAGCCACACGCTCGGAAATGAACAGGTTTAGCTACACGCTCCCCTTCTCGTTCAACTCTGAGTTACTCACGCAATTTGTTCCGCTCTTATGAAAACCCTTCCTTTCCTTTGCTTCTTTATTTCGATTTGAGCTTAATTTTAACCCACTTTTTTTTCTTATTGGGCTCCTTGGTGGTTGTTGGTTAAGCTAAGTGAATTAAAATTTAAGACAAACATAAACAAATTAAAAAAAAAAGTTCTAGAGATGTCTAAAAAGAAAAAGGAAATTACCATATTTTATTATAAAAAAATCAGTGGAGTGTGTCTTTTTGCCTTGAGAAATTAATTCATATTTTTTAATATAACTAGACGAATTTATTTTAACATGTAATTTTATAACTTTCTTCCTAAAATGTTATTATATTAAACTAATGGAAAAGAAACAGTGCTTTAATATATTTTAATTTTTTTAATAATAATAGTTATATAAAATATAAGTGGTTATATTTTAAAAATATTTATAATTATTTTTAACATTTTTTAATTTATAGTTACATAAAAAATAAATAATTATATATTAAAGTATTTAAAATTAATAATTTTTTATTTTAAAATATATTAAACAAGAACATAAAAATATATAAAAAATGAGTATTTATTTTATATATTATTATATCTTTATTTTAGAATATATTAAAAGTAAAATAAAAATATAAAAATAAAATAAAACTCATCTATACATAATTACATATGTAAAATACATTAAAAATAAATAAAAATATAAAAATAGACAAAAAAAAATTTCCTTTATATATAAAAATATAAAATATACCATATTAGTAAAATATATAAAGGATAATATCAATGGATAACTTTTACACATATAATATTTAATATTTTAATAAAAATATTAATTTAATTATTTTACAATATCATTTTGATTATGTATATTAACTTTTCTTTTAAGTATTTGTGGTTAATGTTGTTATATTATTTAGAGATGGATTTACTTGTATTTAAATAAAATTTAATTAATCATTTTGTCCTGTACTGTACCAGTGTTAACTTTTTACTTTTTACCGTTAAAAACTTTATCTTTGAGTTTCTTATAAATAACTTTTTTCATATTTTACATCTTTTCATTTTGTGACAATTTTATATTATGAAATATTAATAATGAAGATTAAAATATAAACAATTACCAGTAATATATGGATAAATTTTTCTATAAAAACAAGGAAAATAAAAAAAAATTAAATTAATTAATTCATATAAGTTAAAAATCTTATGTATAAATTTAACATCTCATACTAATAGATTATAACAATTATATTATACTAATATCATACACAGTTTATAATTATTATAGTAATTTTTTTTTTCAGTCTTAACTCAAATAATTACATATAAATCTTATATCTGCAAAGAGTTAATATCTACTACACAAAGTCCTATTAACCTATTGGGTTTTCAAGATAACTATATATTCCATCAATTCTTTAGTTCATGGCTTCCTGTCGACTCCCAAATCTGACAAATTATCTATGTCATACATGATCATAGTAGTATTCAACAAATACAACATACACATAAAAGTAAGGGTAAGCAAGACAAAAAAAAATTATTAGAGTTAGGCATTACACATGAATAACATATAAACTTCAAGTAAACTTAAGGTCATAACCCACCAGAAGGTTTAGCAAACTACACTCACAAACACATCATAAACCAACGACTTCTGGAATGTATGGAGTTCAGAGTACTTGAGGTTAGCACCTGGTGTAAATATATGTGTATATATATACACACAATCTTGGCCCTTGGCCCATTTACAACCATCCTCATCACAAAATCACACCACAAAGATAGTTACTATTGAGTCTTTTTCCTATTGGGTCACCCCATCTAGTGCCTCCATCAACTTCCCACCACATATATCCTTTTCTATATGAATAGGAATATCTTAGAAGTCTGGATGCCCCATTACTGTACTACCTAAACTCCATACACACTAACAATATATCATGTATTCAAGAGACTACCACCTTTCATAACCAATCACATCTCATACACCTTGGGCCTTACTAACCCATCACATTTCACACAAGTCCATATAAATGCAACAAAACCATAAGAGAGTACAAATTCGCAAAACAAGTCATGTTATAATCTTTCACCAATGTAATCGATTACAATGTTGTAATCGATTACCAGAGAGCAAATGATGTTTAGATGCACTTTCAGTAATTGATTGCCATGAAACTGTAATCGATTACCAGAGTCAAAAACAGATATGCAGACCCATAATTATGCAGCAACCCAAAACAACAACTATATACTTCTTAAGTAAAAAAAAAACTCAACAGGCTATCATTCATGCCAATACACTCCACATACATTCTAATTCACATTTCAACAAACAGCCTTTACATTGCTACAAGTTATACATGTTGTATTCAATTCAATTCACAATCATCAAAATTCACTAGGCCAATTAATCATACAATTCCAAGTAGTCATCCAACACACCATAGATTTCAGTAGCATAACTCAATGCACAATTCCCCCATTCCCTACTTCAAATTCTATTTCTACCCAAACCCTTAAACATCAAAGTTGACCTGGAATAAACTCAAATTGGTGTTCTCCACCCAAGATTTCTTCTAGCTATTGCACAACAAGGTCAAAGTTCCCTTTTTCTACTAATAAGAGCACCTAATCAACAATCAAACATGCCAAAATGGTCTTAGCCTAGTGGAGAACGAAATTGAAGACTAAGAAAGCATGATTGAACTCCCAATTTCAAGAACGTCCTAAAACCCACAAAACCCCTAAATCATCCTACAAAAACCTAAGGAAAGGAAAACTTACCCAATCCAAAATTCCAATCAGTCTATCTTCGCCTACTCGCCGAGAGCAACACAGTGGCAATCTTCAATCTTCAAAAAGATGAATGCATGGAGAGAGAAGTTAGAGAGAAGGAGGAAGAAGGGCTTTGAGAGTGAGAGTAAGAGAGAGAAAGCCAGAGGGAGAAATGAGGTGTTCGGTTTAGTTTTCTTTTCTTTTATAGACCTTAAAATACTCCCCAACAAATAAAATTTTTGTCGAAAATTGTACTTACTAGTTGAATAGATGAGGATTGCTTCTCCTCACCTCCTCTTCTAGCTCCCAAGTGGAGTCACCTGACTTTTCATTCCATACCACTTTAACCATACTTATGGTCTTGCCTCGGAGTTGCTTGAGTTGTGTGTCCTCTATTCTCATAGGAGTGACTTCAAAAGACAGGTCTTCACGAACCTGAACTTTATCTGACTCTAGGATATGGCTTGTGTCATGCACATATCTTCTCAACTGGGACACATGAAAACACCTTGTGTAGCTTGGCTAAGGGCGAAGGAAGAGCTAACTCATAAACCAAAGGGCCAATGCGTTTAAGGATTTGGTACAGTCCAATGAATTTGGGAGTCAACTTCTTCAACTTGATGACTCTACCTACACCAGTCATAGGTACCACTCTCAAAAAGACATGATCATCTGCTTCAAACTCTAGTGGCAACCTCCTTTGATCAACATAAGCCTTTTGACAACTTTGAGTAGTCTTCATTGTATCTTGAATCAGTTTCACCTTGTCCATAGTTTGTTGAAGTAGTTCTGGCCCAACTAATCACCTCTCACCATCCTGGTATCGACACAAGTGAGTCCTACATTTTCTTCCATACAATGCCTCAAAAGATGCCATTCCAATACTAGCATGAAAGCTATTGGTGTAGGTAAACACCACTAATGGTAACACTTCATCCCAGACTCCTACATGATCCAATACACAGGCTCTCAACATATCTTCTAGAGTTTGAATGGTCCTCTCAAACTGCCCATCTATTTGTGGATGATAAGCAGTACTGAGTCTTAACTTTGTTCCCAGAGCTTCCTGTAGAGTCTGCCAAAATCGATATGTAAACCTTGAGTCTCTATCAGATACAATACTAGAGGGTATGCCATGTAGTCTCATTATCTCTTTAATATATAATTGAGCCAATTTGTCCATGGAGATCCTCAAGTTAACTAGCAAGAAGTGCACACTCTTAGTCAATTTGTCCACAATGACCCATATAAAGTCATGTCCTCTAACTGATCTTGGTAGGTGAGTGACAAAATCCATGGATATATTATCCCACTTCCACTATGGTACTTCTAACTGCTAAAGCATGCCACCAGGCCTTTGATGCTCTATCTTGGACTTCTGATAGGTTAGGCAATTAGCAACGTATTGAGCCACATCTTACTTCATACCAGATCACCAGAAAGACACTTTCAGATCTTTGTACATCTTAGTCATACATGGGATGTAGACTAAGCCTGCTCTTATGCCCTTCATCTAGAATCATCTTCTTCAAATCGCCGTCAGAAGGCACACATACCCTATTTCTGAATCTAAGCACTCCATTAGCTCCCATGGTAAAATCTTTTGCTTGCTAGGTGCCTAGCAAGCTCTTGGTCTTGACCAATCTGATGTCCTTCATTTGCCTTCCTCTAACCAATTCCAAGAAGTCATTAGTGATGGTCATCATGCCACAACTGATGTGTTACAAGGAAACATCAATGCTTAAGTTAAGATCTCCCTAAATTTTTCAATTAGTTCAAGCTCCTTCACCATCAATGCAAAGATACTAATTGCCTTCCTACTTAAAGCATCAACTACTACATTTGCTTTCCTCGGATGGTACATCAACTGAAAGTCATAGTCTTTGAGGAATTCCATCCACTTTCTCTGCCTCATGTTCAGTTGTTTCTGATCAAACAGGTACTTCAAACTTTTGTGGTCACTGAGCACATCAAACTTGACACCATAAAGGTAGTGTCTCCAGATTTTTAAAGTAAAGACTACCGCCGCCAACTCCAAGTCATGAGTATGATAGTTCTTCTCATGATTCTCTAATTGCCTTGAGGCATAAGCCACTACTTTCTTGTCTTGCATCAAAACACACCCCAAATCCTGATAAGAGGCATCACATAAAACATCAAAGGGTTTTCTTGTTCCAGGGATGATTAAGATAGGAAAGCCAGTCAACCTTTCCTTGAGTTCTAGAAAAATCTTCTCACACCTATCAGTCTAGGAAAAAGGTTGGTCTTTCCTAATCAACTGGGTTAAGGGAGCTACTATCCTTGAAAAGCCTTCAATGAACCTATTGTAGTAGCCAACCAACCCAACAAAGCTTCTGACTTCAGATACTGACTTGGGGCACTCCTAGTTCAATATTGCCTCCACCTTAGATGGATCTACTGATATCCCCTCAACTACACCACGTGCCCAAAAACTTTATCTCATCCATCCAACTTAAATAACTTATCATAGAGTTGTTTCTCTCTCAAAATGCCCAACACAATCCTTAAATGTTGTTCATGCTCCTCATGAGTTTGAGAATAAACAAGTATGTCGTCAATGAAGACAACAACAAACTTATCTAAGAATGGGTGGAATATTTTGTTCATGTAGTCCATGAAGATGGTTGGTGCATTAGTCACTCCAAACGGCATAACTACATATTCGTAGTGACCATATCTGGACCTAAAAGTTGTCTTCTGAACATCTTCTTCCTTTACATGGTACCCTGACCTTAGGTCTATCTTTGAGAAGACCACTGCCCCATGTTTCTGATCTAATAGGTCATCAATCCTTGTCAATAGATACTTGTTCTTGACAGCGAGTTTGTTCAATTGCCGATAATCTATATACAGTATATAATCTCTATCCTTCTTCTTTAAAAGCAATATTAGTGCTCCACACGGTGATCCACTTGGTTTGGTAAAATGCTTTTCTAGGAGCCCTTCAATTTGCTTCTTCAATTCCACCAATTCTATGAGGGCTATATGGTAGGGTGCCTTGAACACTAATCTTGCTCCATGTATTAGGTCAATGGAGAACTCAATCTCTCTCTTTGGAGGCAATCCCGACACTTCTTTGGGAAACACGTCCATAAACTCACTAACCACAGGTATCTCCTTCTCATAATCTATCTTCATCTACCCCATGTGAGTTAGATCCATGTAACATTGAGCCCTGTCCTGTAGCTCCTTCCAAACTTGTGGAGCAGAAAACTTTCCAAACTCCTCTAGCTCGGGGAAAAGTAACTTCTTTTTTCCACAATCAATCAAAATTTTGTTATCAACTAGCCAATCCATACCTAGGATCATGTCTAGGTCCTTAAGGGGTAAACAGATCAAATTCACTTTAAGTTGCGACCTTCTAACACTATAGAGCAACCAAAACAAACTTTAGAAGCTATCACCAGGTCAGAGGCTGGTGTAGATACAAACAGATAAAAAGAGAGGCCCTTAATAGGTAACCCTAACCCCTCCACACAATCAGTTGACACGAAGGAGTTTGTCGCTCCAGAGTCAAACAATACTCTCAGTTCTCTACCAGAAAGAAACACAAACCTTGCACCAAGTTCTCAAATTTTGGAGCCTCACAGCAAAACCTCTGCCAGCTGCCCTTGGTCTGACATCCCTCTCCGACCTGCTTGGTTGGTGACCCTCAGATGGAGCTGCCACAAAAGTCCCTCTATAATCTCTAGCAATGTGACCCATCTTTTGGCATTTGTAACATCTTATAGAACTCTGAGCATGACAATGTTGCTGGATGGGATGAGGGATCCTACCTCGATACTAACTACTTCCAAGGGGTTGGTGATAAACAAGAGCATTTCCCCTCCTAGGAAAAGGTCTGGTATAAGGCGTCCTCTGCTCAGTCCTCATTCTGCTAGTGTGTGGCCCAACTCTATTGGGTGGCCCAACTTTGCTGCTGGATGGCCCAACTTCTTGGGGTTTCACAATCCCCACATTACCAACTACTAACCTCTCTCTTGTCTTGGCTCTTTCTACCAAAAGTGGGAACTCAGATATGTATATTGGGACCACTATCAACTTTAGCACCTGCCTTAATGCCTTCCTCAAATTTGCTGCACAACGAAGCTTCAGTACTTGTTTGTGAGTAGTACCTGGATAGGTGTTCAAACCTGGTTGCACATGAACTGACATGCTCCCTTGTTCCAGCTTAAAAAACTCTGGTTCTTTGGCAAATCTTGCACTTCCAGCAAAATATTTCCCAAGGAATCTCTTCCTGAAGTTCTCCCAATCTACCACTTCATTTCTAGCCAACTCTCCATTCCATTCCACCAGAATTCGACCTCTCCTTCTAACAGATAAGTAGCAAAGGTTACTTTCTTCTCCTCAGGGCACTCAATAACCTCAAAGATATTTTCCATTCTCTCCATTCATATATCTGTTTGATCTGGAGTAGTATCCCCTGTGAACTTGCGTGGCCCATGCTTCAAGAAGTCTACCAATAAGGCCTGCACTTGGGGTTGACTAGAAGAAGGAGATGGGATTGGGTTTGCAGTTGTTGCTGCTACCACTATAAGTATTGTAGTAGCTTCTCTAGAATCCTACAACTCTTGCATAACAGCCTAATGTTGCTGAGCCATGGTAGCCCCGTGCTACTGCATGGTAGTAGCCATGATCTCTATGGCCCTCAACATCTAATTGACATCTAGCTGAGGTGGAGGAGGTGGTCTAGGCGCCATCCCAGACAACACAAGAGCACAAGGTCAAGAAAACTATCATCTAAATAAAATCTTTTATGAATTCTAACACACATGTAGCATAACAAGCCCATCCCCCTTGGTTATCCTAGGAAACTAACAGCTTTGATACCATTTAGTGCAACACCCCAAACTAGCAGATTATAACAAATATACTATACTAATATCATACACAGTCTATATCTATTATAGTAATCCTTCTTCTCAGTCTCAAGTCAGGTAATTACATATAAATCCTATCTCTACTAATAGTTAGGATCTGCTACACAAAGTCTACCAACCTATACAATTATCAAAATAACTACATATTCCATCAATTCTTCCTCCTAGCTCATGGCTTCCTATCAGCCCCCAAACCTGACAGATTGTCTGCTCTTGTGTCATACACGATCATAGCAGTATTCAATAAATACAACATACACATAAAAGAAATGGTAAATAACTAGACAATAAAATTTTATTAGAGTTAGGCATTAAACATGAATAACATATAAACTTCAAGTTAACCTAAGGCCATAACCCACCAGAAGGTTTAGCCAACTACACTCACATATACATTATGGATCGACGACTTCCGAAAGACTATACGGATTTTTAGAGTATTTGAGGTTAACACCTGATGTAAATATATGTATATATATATATGTATGTATGTATGTATATATATACATACCTTCATACACATATATATATATATACACATATATATATATGTATATATACATATATATATATACATATAGGGTTAAATATGTTTTTAGTCCCTAAACTATTTGTCAAAATTGTATTTTTTTCTTGGGGCAAACTTTGGACCTATTTCGTCCTTATACTTTATAAACATGTGTAAATGATCTTCGATGACAAATAAAAACATCTTTAAGGAGAGAAAAATGAGAGGAAATAGAAGGGAAAAAAGTGAAAGAAACTTAAGAGACGGATGATAGAGAAATAGGAAACTTTGAAGAAGGAAAATAAAGAGATAAAAAGGAATTCTGACACATTATCAATGATCGTTTACACGAGTTTATAAAGCATAGGGATGAAATAAGTTCAATGTTTGCCTCAGGGACGAAACACAATTTTGAAAAATTCAAGGACTAAAAACATATTTAACCCATATACCCATTCACAACTATCCACATCACAAAATCACACCATTAGGGTAACTATTATTAAGTATTTTCCCTATTGGATCACTCCATCTAATGTCTCCATAAAATTCCCACCAGAGATATCCATTTCTATATGAATAGGAATATCTTGAAAGTCTGGATGCCCCATTACTACACTACCTAAACTCTATACACACTAACAATATATCATGCATTCAAGAGACTACCACCTTTCACTACCAACCAGATCTCATACGCCTTAGGTCTTACTGCCTACAATTACTCATCTTTTTCATGCCTTACTGCCTACAATTACTCATCTTTCTCATGCCTTACTGCCCCATCACATTTCCCACAAGCTCATATCAATGCAACAAAATCATAAGAGATTCATGTTCTAATCTTTCATCAGTGTAATCAATTACAATGTCTTTGTAATTGATTACCACTAGAGAGCAAATGATGTTCAGATGCAGTTCCAGTAATCGATTGCCATGAAGTTGTAATCAATTACCAGAGTCAAAAATAGATTATGCAAACCCATACTTATGCAGCAAACGAAAATGACAACTATATATTTCTCTAGTCCCACAAAACACTCAACAAGTTATCATTCATGTCAATTCACTACACATACATTCTAATTCACATTTCAACGACCAGCCTTTACAGTACTACAAGATATACATGTTGTATTCAATTCAATTCACAATTATCACAATTCACTAGGCCAATTAATCCTGTAATTCAAGTAGTCATCCAAAAGACCACAAATTTCAGTAGCATAACACCAATTCCCTCATTCCCTACTTCAAGTTCTATTCCTTCCAAAACCCTTAAACATCAAAGTTGAAGCTTCCCTTACCTGGAATAAAATCTAATTGGTGTTCTCCACCCAAGATTACGACAAGGTCAAAGTTCCCTTTTTTACTAATAGGAGCACCTAATCAACAATCAAATATGTCAAAATGGTCTTAGCATAGTGGAGAACGAAATTGAAGACTAAGAAAACACGATTGAACTCCCAATTTCAAGAACACCCTAAAACCCACAAAACTCTCAAATCATCCTACAAAAACCTAAGGGAAGAAAAACTTATCCAAAATTCCAATTTGTCTATCTTCGTCTACTGGGTAAGAGCAACACAGTGACGATCTTCGATCTTCAAAAAGATGAATGCACGAAAAGAGAAGTTAGAGAGAAGGAAGAAAAAGGACTTTGAGAATAAAAGTTAGAGAAAGAGAAAGTCAGAGGGAAAAATGATGTATTCAATTTAGTTTTCTTTTCTTTTATAAACCTTACAAACAAAGTTTCTACAAATTAATTTATTGATAAAATAATTTTATCTCAAAATAAATTCAACTTCTTTTAATTTTTTACTTTTAAAGACACTTGAGGATAAACTCGTTTAAATAAATCCTAAAACTTATAGGTATATTAACATTTATGAAATAATCACTTAAACCCTAAAATTATATTATTCTCTATAAAATATATATAGCAGTATGATATATATGAATTAATTCCTATTTATATTAATTTTTATAAAATTAATTACTTTATAAAGACTTTTAAGATATCAGTTAAATACTTAACTTTATATTATAGAAAAATTATATCAAATGTTTTAAAATATTGTTAAATGAGAGTACAAGAGTTTAATACAAATAATTTTGACCAAAGTAGTATAACCTACTATAATGACTTACTAAACAATATTGACTAATTTTAAGTTAACATTAAAGATCAATTAAATATATTATACATTAGAAAGTAATAATAAAATAAATATTAAAAAAATGTCTAAATATTATTAGTACAAATAAATATAGGTTAAACACATTATAAAATGTAATGTTATTATTATAAAGACAAATGTTAAAAGGGAAAAAAAAAGAAGCAATGTTATTATTATAGAGGATAACCTACTCAAATGATTATTCGTGTTTTTATTTTTTTAATTATGAAAATGTATGTTCCTGATTTCAGAGATATGTGCTACGAGTATTTTAAATTTTTTTTTATATAAAGTGACTTTTTTTAATTAAACATAAATATAAACAGAAGTTAATGCGCTCTCGCATTTTTCTTCTTCTTGGAAATGGGTTAATTGAATAGTAAATATAGTCTGTCTTTTAAATAATTCCATGTGTTTTTCTTGAAATATTATTCCACATAAAACTTTACATCACACATAGTAATTTAGGGGTTATAAATACATAAAACATTGTAACAATACTTTTCATATTACCCTGACATGACTTACATGTTACTCTAGACGTGAAAAAAAGACTGAAATCCTGAAGCAAAGGAACATCACAAACCTCCAGCCATCGTCATTATCGTGAGGATTCTTTTGAAAATACTGTTTGAAATTTTTACTCTCTAAATTTTGATGGTGTAGTATGTTATAAATTTTGATGACCAAAAGCACTTAATATATGCGTCTGTTTCACGTCTTCATTTTTATACAGATATTTATTTATTTACTTAAAAATTATGATGGCTTGTGTAGGAAGAATTTCCTAAGATAAATAAATTCATACAAATATCATCATTTTATATTTTTATAGTTATTCATACTAAAAATGTATTGAAAGTTTTACATTAAAATAAGAGATTATCTATATATTTAAATATTTTTTAATAATATTAAAGTTAACTAGTCGAGCATCAACAACTTAAAAAGAATTCTACAATTTTTTTTAACAACTTAAACCTATTGGCAAACCAATAGGCGAATCTAGCATCGAAAAGTCGTAGTCTTTACCTAAAAGTAGGAAAATAAAGCTATCTTTGCCTTTGCTCATTCTTAATCACAGTCTACGTGCTAAGTCAAAGAAGCAAGAAAAGTAAGCATCAAGCTCCAACTCTGAATATGTTAAGCTACTCCCATTAACATCTTCCCAATCCTTGGGAATTGGGAGCGATATAAGATCAAATAGAGTAGGTAATGTAGTAGAGACTCTTCACCCTAGTGGGTAAAGGTGAGGAGATAACAACACTCATAAGAGCAAAAGAAAATGAGTTTGTTCCTAAGGGAAGGGACTTACTCATAATATAATATAAAAATAAAGTTTGCACTTAATCTATTAAGGCCAATCTTCTGATCTTCAACTATTCTCAACCCTCGGAGTCTAAAAAAAATATGTGTATCTTGCTATTGGTATCAATCGGTCCTCTCTTTCCTTTTGGTGACACATGCTTAAATTATATTTATTCTTCATCTTCTCCACCCTTCAGTTGCTTAGGGTGCCCTGAGGGATTCACCTCTAGGAGAATAGTTATTGATCACATAGCTTGGGTATTAGAAGTTGTTGATCGTATCATTCGGGCAGAGCTTGGGTCCCTTTGTATTATGTATAGTGCAGCTCCCTCTTTATTTTGTTAGTTTTTTTCTGATTGGTAAAGGAAAATGGGTAGTGCGCGAATTTGTTTTCCTATTTCACTGGGATCGGTCCTAAGGCGTGTGTTTCAATATTGTCTTGATTAACAGTCACTCTTTTGTATTTTGAATCTTCAAAGATTCCCTTAGAGTTCTGTCCTGAATTGGAGGGTTGTTGAGTCAAGTCAAGAAAAATAAAAAAAAAGTCCTACAAAGGAATCTTGGACAATGGGCACAAATCTTTATTAAAGAATTAGTATCTCCATTACAATTAGCATTCCTATCAGCTTTGTTCTTTTGTCTCCTGAATATCATCTCGAGACCCAAACAACGAGATCAGGATTGGAACCAACGCATATTCAAAGCTTATGGCCCTTCAATCAACCCCCCTTTGTATAAAACCGTAAGTTTTAACACAATTCAATTGAATGAACAATAGATATATGAAAGTAAAGAGAGAAACACACAAGTAATTTATACCGGTTCACTCCACAAGGAGCTACATCTAGTCCTAACCACCCAGGTCAGAGAATCCACTAAACACAAGTTATTACAAACAATCAAGCAATCACAAAAGTCAGATTCCAAATCTTCAACTTTACAAGAATGCAAATTGAACTTGCAGCACCTTACTGCAAGATTCTTTTTCTTGAACACCCTATTCAAGAACCCTAACAAACCCCAAGAGAAAAACAAAAGTAATGTTCTTGCACCTCAAAGTTGTTACATAAAACACATAAACATATTACAAGATATTACAACAAAGGTGAAGAAGAGAAAAAATCCCTCAAGATGATAGACCAACCTTGTCTAGAAATGAGAGAATCAGTTTCAAAATGTTAATGAAGGTTAAAGGATTTTCTTCAAAATCTTGGAGTATTCTTTTCTCAAAAGATCAATTCAAAATTACAAGTTTCTTTTTTGTTAAAATTTTAAAATTCTTGTTCTGTTATTCCTAAATGAAACCTTTCATATATTGAGAAAACAATTTGTTCAGATTAGTTATTAAGTACCTCATTTAATGATTTTCACCCATTAATTTTTTATGTAAAAAAAGTAACAAGCCTTCATAGGTTTATTTAATATATCTAAGCATAAAAAGAATATTCTAGATTAATCCATTCAAATACAAATTAAAAAGAATGCTTAGTTATTTTTAGAAAAACCTTTTTTAAAAAGCACTTAGTTAAAGAAAATGTAGTTTCAAAATATGATTCTCTCAATCAACTAATGTTGATTATCATCAATGAAAAATTCTCATAGAAGCTCCTAACTCTATGCTGGGAAGAAGATTGTTTCGTAGCCAAGATTGTTGGACATCATGTAAAGTTGGATGTTCCTTTGATTGGAATGATAAAATCACAAGCTCCCTTTGGCAACACTCGACTCACCACGGGTTTGAGCCAAGTCATTTTGGAAATTTTTTTCCCAATTATGAGTCAAAACGAATTTATCTCACTTAAACCACATGTTAAGTGGGTTTGAGATGGGTTATAATGGACTAACCTACAACCCACTTATATTACAAATTATATTTTTTTAATATTTTGTTTTTGTTTTTCTTTTCAAAGAAGAAGAAATTGTTCTAGGTTTTTCAATTCATGACTATAATATTCTTAATGAAAAATAAAAATAAAAATAATAAATAATTTTCATATATTTTTTATTTTAGAAAAATAAAATAAATATGAGTTAGTGAGCCAACTCACTTAACCTACCAACCTATGGTGGATTGACTCAGGTTATAAAATCTCTGCCTCACCATAAAGTGAGTCAGGTTGAGCTCACTCACTTTTAGCTCAATCTGTGATCTGTGTGCATTGGGTTGACTCACTTTGACATGTCCACTTCCTTTCTTCCTTTGTGTGCATGTCTAACATATTTACCAACCTTCTTATCAATTCGAGCTTTAACTTTAGTGCGCAATTCTTTCACAAATTTAGATTTTTCAAAATCATCATTTCGTAGCACAGAGTCAAAGTTTGAAATAGACACAAGATCAAGAGGTGTTAATGGATTAAACTCATGCAACTTGAAAAAGAGAATGGAAAGTTTTTGTGTTAACCACTCTATTAGGCTTCCAAGAAATCATACTTCAATAGTTGAGACAAAGTTCTTACCACTTCTATTTGACCATTAGTCTATGGATGAAAAGTAACAAAAAAGAGAATAGTCTAGTTCCAATTTTTTCTCATAAGATCCTCTAGAAGTGACTGAAAAACTTTGAATCTATATTATATACTAAACTTTTAGGAAACCCATGCAAATAACTAACTTCCTTCAAGAAGATATTTACAATGTGGCTTGTATCATCAATTTTGTAGCATGGAATAAAATGAGTTATTCTTGAAAATCTATCCCTCACCTCAAAAATTTAATTTTGTCCCTTTTTGACCTTGTAAGCCCAAGAAAAAAATTCATGAAAATTTTCATCCAGGTAAACTAAGGATAGGAATGGGGATATATAGACCATGAGGTTGGACCTCAAACTTAGCATTTGTACATGTTTTGCGTCTATCACAATAATGTTGAACATACTTCCTCATATGTGGCCAAAAAAAGTGTTCATGCAAAACCTCTAAGGTTTCCCAAGCCCTAAATTGTCTAATTAAATCACCTTCACGTGTTTCTTTTATGCGTGCATTCCTAAAAAAGCTCTTAGGTACACAAAATCATTTATTTTTTAAAATGTAACCATCTTGTTGAAAATAGTATTTGTGTGACCCATTTAAGCACTGGTGAAAAATTACAAGAAATAATTATCAACAAGATATAATTCTCTAATGTTATCAAAGTCTAAGAATTTTGTTTCAAAAGTTTTAAGAAATATCTTTTGGAAAGAGCATATGCTACTATGTTTGCTTTACCTTATTTATGTTTGATCATATATAAGGAAATTGTTCAATAAATTCTTCTAACTTAGTCTCTCATTGAGTTTGCATTGGGCTTTTAAACATTTAAGGGACACGTAATCACTATAAATCACAAATTCCTAAGGAAAAAAAATAGTGTTGCCAATTTTTAAAGTTCTAACAAGAGCATAAAATTCTTTATCATTAGTGGCCTTAAGATTTTCACTAAAGTAAGCTATGAGATTTCTTTCTCGAAGTAAGATTGCCCTAATTCCTACATTATAAGCTTCACATTCAATTTTAAATGATTTAGAAAAGTTGGGTAGAGCTAATATGCGAGCAATGATCAAATGTTCTTTGAGATCTTGAAAAGCTTTTGCTTGATTTTTGCCCCAACTAAATACTACATCCTTCTTAACTATTCCTTTTAAAGGTGTAACAATAATGCTAAAGTCTTTTACAAAACACCTATAAAAACTAGTTATCCCATAAAAACTTCTAACTTCACTAATATTCTTAGTTGTTAGTGAATCTTTTATCGCTTTCACCTTTTCCTCATCTACATCCGCATCCTTAAAACTTATCACGGAAACTACTTAAAGCATTTCAAAAATGCATTTTTTTTCTTATTAGCATATAATGTTTATTTCTTAAAGGTTTCAAGCACATATTTAATATGATCAATATGTTCATCCATGGTCAAACTATAAATCAGGATATTATCAAAACAAGCAACAAAAAACTTGCCAATAAAATGACCAAGCACATTATACATCAGCCTCGATGAAGTGCTTGGAGCATTGGTTAGGCCTGAGGAACCAACCATTTATATAGTCCAAACTTGGTCTTGAAAACAATTTTTCATTCGTCACCTTTTTTTATATCACTTTTAAAGTTAATTTTGAAAAATATGCAAGATTAATACAACTCATCATCAGCTTTAAGTATGAGACGTCTACACTTAATGATCATGTTATTGATGTCATGACAAGTTGTACACTTATGTCGACTACCATCATTTTTAAAGATAACATTATTTAGCATACATGCTATTTTATATCCGACCTTTTTCTATTAAGCCTTCCACTTAATTTTGGATTTCGATTAGTTTTAGAGGTTGATTTATTGAACAAAGAATAACTAGACATAAAGCTTATTTGATATTTTATTTTCTTTAAAGGTGGAAACTTCTTGACACTATCCCAAATTCTTCTAAAACAATTTTTAAACATATAAAACTAATAAAAACTATTGAAAAAGAAGAGAAAGAAAAATTTATACTAAAAATTATACATAATTATTTTTGAATAAACATGATCTTTTTAACATCTTTAGAAAAGATCAATTTTTTCTTTCTCTTTTTATTTTATTTGTCATTTTTTTTCTTTTTTTCATCTTTTTTAATTTGATTTTAAATCGAAATTTCAATATAATAAAAAATAAAACTACTTCAAATCACTCAGCCACTTTAACAACATATAACACTCCCGAAACCATTATTTTTTTATGCAGAAAATACGTACTCTAATTCTGCATGTTCAAACAAATATTTAAAATCTGAAAACATAGCTATATAGTAATGGATGGAACGAAAATCTAATCCCAGCCACTTGTTCAAGCCTACAACAATTTTAATTTAAAAATAAAAAATAAAAAATAAAAAATAGAAAATGGGTTTAGAGTTCCCTCCACCACTAGATAATATAATTTATTGCAGTTCTCCACAAAGCCACACCATTACCTCTTCCTTCCTTTCCACTCACTACTCACAAACACAACAACTTTCATCCATTCCAATTCCATCTCTACCAAACATCACACACTGTGTGTTGTTTAGATGGCCACCACATGTAACCTCAACCTCAACCTCAACCTCGTCTTCCGCAGGTTGCACCCCAAGTCCATGACGTGGCCCACACGAGTTCCGTCCATCAGTGGCGGTGGAAACGGGTCGGCGTCGCTGGTGGTGACGCGCGCCATCGACACCAACGAGTTCCTGGGGGACTTCGGGGCCAGGGACCCTTTCCCTGCGGAGTTGGAGAGCTCGTTCGGAGAGAAGGTGCTGGGTTACGGCAACACCGAACACAGAATCCTCATCCCCAATATCTCTGCCCTCTCTCTCTCGCAGCAGGACTGTGCTCCCATTTCCCCTTCTCAATCTCCCATCTCAGAACATGATGCTCAGACTCTTGTCAGAAAGGTATCAACAACATCTCGTTACTCATAATTTCCGACAGATTATTAGATAATCACAGGATCAAATTTATACAAAGTAAATAAGATTCATTTCTTTATAAGCTCAAATGAAATGAACCGCAAGGTATTTCTAGTCAAACTTCTTGGATAATAAGGAATTTTAAATAAGAAAAAAAAACAGTTTTTCACTAAGTTAAATTTAATATATATTATATATAGGTTAAAAGATTAAATTTTAGAGAAAATACATAAAAAGGATTCTACGCATATAGTGGCTATACATAAGTTGATTGTGTTGTATGTTTGGGATGGTTCACATTTTAGACTCTGAAAATGTGGATTTTTTTTATAAGCCTTTTTATATTCTGTAAAATGGTTGGTTCTAGATTAAAGTTTTTGTCCCAGAAAATAAAAAACAGAAAATATAAGGCTTTGGTTGGAGTTGTAATATATTAAAGCGGTGGTCTCTTTTCATTCTAACTTTATTTTACCAAATATATATATAATAAAGTAAAATAAAGGCAAGCTTACATTTTTATACAAAAACATAGCTCCTAAGCTTGAGTTGATGCTGGGCTGAAATGTTAGAAGAAAAAGCAGGTGAGGAGGATCGAACATAACCACTTTATAAAAAGGTTTTGATACCTTACAAGATATATAAGTCATTTTTTGCCATTCATTGGAGTATATATATATATATATATATATGTATATATTATACGGACTGCATGTAAAAGGTTATATGAAGAAATAAACGATTTTTTTATACTCAATTTGTGGCTTTGAATGGAATGCTGGTCCAAATCTGATGAATATAATATTTGTGATCAAAATCAACAAGCCAACCTATTTTATGCTGCTGATCTGTTCTGAAGTATTTATGAATGATGTTGAAGAAGTATTTAGTTAATCCTTATTTTTCACTTCTCACTTTTAAAAATACCTCATTCCTATCGGTTTGTGCTCATATAGATATGGTAACACAGAAAATGGATCTCTCCAATCTCTAATGGTGGCTGTCTTAAAGATTTTTGTAGTTAGCTCCAAAGGTTCACAACTTTCATGTCCATAACATGTATATACATTTCTATTGGAGCCAACTAGGAGTTGAAAGTCTAATTGGATAGAAATTGGCAAGAAAGAACAAAATATAAGGAGAAAAAAATCTGCAAACCTATTGTTTTATAATTTTAGGTTAAAGGTGGTCTAATGGTATCTTATATGTATTTATTCATAAGTTATTAGTATTGAATTTCTCCTATGTCTCCCTTGAACTATTTAATTTCATGGCTAGCAAGTGCATCTGTTCAAGTTTCATTACATCTCATTTATACCATATTGTAATTAGTTTAATATATCATAATCATAATAATCTTAAAATGGGATATGTAATCTGGTTCTGTACATTTCGAAAACTTTTGATTGAGTCCACCCAAGTTAGCCAAGTCCAATGGTAAGTGTGCATTGGAATTATGAATAATAATGTTGAAGAAGCAGATAGTTGTGTTTTCATAATCACTGTGTTGCTTGAAACCTAATTTGGTTATGTTTATTTACTTGAAACACAATTTCCAAAATATTGCTTTCAAGTTGTTTACAGTGGTTTGACATTCAGAATTTTGATTTAGAAAGTGAGGTGATGTATAATTGTTTGTTCTGGACAGCTTTTAGTTGCAATTAGCAATTCAGTGGTAAATACTGATTTGCATATCCTTTTTATCTATTTAAAGAAATAAAAAGAGGATTTTAAAACTTAATAGTTTACCTGGTTGTAAACTTCTGTTTGAAAAAATGGATAGCTGTGATGGTCCTTTTTACTTTTTCCACCTTAAAACTTATTTCCTCTTCATTTTTGTAGGTTGTGGGTTGGAGAATTGTGAATGAGGAAGGTGGACATAAGCTTCAATGCTTGTGGAAATTGAGAGATTTTAAATGTGGGGTTGAACTAATTAATAGGATCTCTGAGGTTGCTGAGGCTGCAGGCCATTTCCCTAATATCTACTTGGAACAACCAAATCAAGTCAGGGCAGAACTGTGGACAGCTTCCATTGGTAAGCAATGAACTTGCACCCTTCTCGTGTGATCACATTCAATACCTTAGGATATTTTCATTTTAGTTGCATATCATCAAAATCCCTATATAATCAGTTGCTTTCATTCTACTTAACTTGCTTTGGTTACTAGTTGCATGTTCCTGGTGGACGGGTTCAACACCCCCACACAGAACATCACCTACACAACTTATTTAAATGGTCAAATTTAATAAAATAAAAATAAACTTTGTATGTAGTTATATGACTGAGAATTTCTAATTTGATTATTATGCATTTTTTTATACAATGATGTTACTGAGGTTTAAACCTCAAATCTCATGTAAACTATTCATATACAATGATGAAGAGATGTTGTTGTTATTTCCTTAAAATATGTCTTGTGTATATCATCTTGTAACATGATATTGAAATGGTTCAAAATTTTGCAGGAGGTTTAAGTATGAATGATTTTATTGTTGCTGCAAAGATAGATGGAATAAAGACATCAGATCTTGTCCCAAGGAAAAGGGTTTGGGCATAATGCCCCCATGAGCACCATAAAACAATTTGCTATGAGATTTTCTTCAACTTAGAATTACCACTAATTTGTTTTATTTGATTAAATCTATTAATTCTTTACTCTTATTTTTTAGTGTTTCACTGTCCATGCTTGTCCATCTATTCATGCTGGGTAAGAATAACGATTTTCGGGATCCAAAAGCTATATTCTAAACTAGTCAAACTCATATATGCATTACAAAACTTGGAGGGTTCAACTAAGGATTGAACATAACGATTTATGACCCTATTAATTTGTGTGAAAAAGATTTGCAATTTGGACATGGAATCTACTATATATATTTAAACCATAAGTTGGCATGGGTAATTACTTGATCAACTCTGAGCAGTTATTGGAGGAAAGATCAAATTCACTTACATTTGATTGGGAATCACATTTAGGGAGCAAATCAAATTACATTAGTGGGAGGGATGGTGGATTTACAGTGACCCTTGAACTCTTGAACAGTTTTTGATGGATTTATTGAATCAAGAGTTTAAATATGAAATATTGTTGTTACTTTTTCGGAAGTCTTCCTCGTACACTTTTTTGGAGATGCAAAATTAGAGCATACTTGGTGTTGCGTGTTAGAATGTTTATAATTTAAAAATTGTAAAATGTGGATTATATAGTTAAATAAGTATTAGTTGTTTAAATAAATTAAACAATTATAAACAATTTTCAAAAAATTACTAGTATTTTTTATATAACATTATTAGTTTTAATACTAAACTATTAGAACTAGTTATAACTAACTTTAATGAACAACTTTTATTCGAGATGTTCTTAAAACAATTAGACAGAGGATAAAGAATAAGTTAACTTCTAATTATTAAATTAATTTTTAGATGATATATTTTTAATTTTTGAGTTGATAAACTAGTATAATAATTTAAAACTTGTTGCGGATGACATCAATTGTCTTGTGACAAATGTTGGATGGGCTAAAAGTCATGTGGGCCAAGTCAATTGAATCGTGACACTTAAACTGTTATGCTCTTAAGTAGGAAGAGTTGTACCCTAACTAAAGAATATGTTATTAAAAGGATTTTTCACTACCTAAAAGGCACTACTAACCTTGGTCTATGTTTTAAAGGAAGAGAAAACTGTCATTTATACTGTGATGCATATTACGTTGGAGATAAGGTAGAAAGGAAGAGCACCTCTAAAGGATGTCACTTCATTGGTAGAAACCTCATATCTTGGACCAACAAAAAGCAATGAACAATCGTGCTCTCAACAACTAAAGCGAAGTACATATCAGCTGCTAGTTGCTGCTCCCAGATTCTATGGATAAAGAACCAACTAGAAGACTACAACGTTTACAAGAGTAACATTCCTATCTTATGTAATAATAGTGCTCCCATTAGTCTTTCTGGGAATCCTATATTGCATTCCAGGACTAAGCATATTGAAATTAAACATCATTTCATACGAGATCATGTGCAAAAGGGAACCGTGGATTTACAGTTTGTAGTCACAGATGATCAACTTGCTGATATCTTTACAAAACCTCTCATAGAAGAGAGATTTAATCATTTACAAAATCTTTTGGGCATGACTTTTGTAGAATAGGTGATTAATCAATATATGCCAAGCATTAGACGATGTACATGTTTCACGCATTAGACAATATTCACATAACCATGCATTAGACGATCAAGACATGCCATGCTTATTGTGTTTGCTTCTATTAAACAATCCATGTATGTATGCTTGCATTAGACGATCTAAGCTTATGTGGCATTCAAACCTGTCTTTTTGAAAACGAAAAATCTGAGTTGCGGTCCCCCAATGACTATATTTTCTCGAAACCCACACCGTCACCCTCTTTAAATAGCTTACCCAACAAATATCTCCATAACCAAGAACCCATGGATAACCTTGGAAAGAAAAAGTTGGAGGAAGAAGAAACCTCTGAACCTACCATCACCCACACAACATCCTTTTCCCCATCTTCGCAACCTTCTATACATCACTATGACAACCCAAATACATCATGACACCACCTCTCCCTCATCCATTCGCTTCCCACCCTAACTTCATTGAACGTCATCACACCGCCACAGGACTTCATATCACAACTTCAGGCCATCGTCTAAGACACTTTACATGAGGAGAGGTTGGCCTATCAAGCTAACCTTCACACCCTTGAAGAACGCTAGAACCAGAGGTTTGACTAGCTAGCTACCTAGATTCAAGAGAACCTTTCTCAGCTCCTAGCCTAGATCAAACCTACCACCAGCCAACCCCATCTGACCATCCACCCTTGCATCAATGATGATTTCTTCATGAAACCTTTTTTATTTTTCCAAAAACTGGGGAGAAATTACATATAAAAACATGTTATGTAATCATATCTTGGTTTGCCTTCGTTTCTTAATGTATTCATCTTGTATTTTGTAACTGCATTGTCTGTGTACTTGATGTTATGATTAATGAAGTATGATTATATATGTTTATGTTCTTTCCCTAATGAGCTTACATGTTTTTAAACATTAGATTTTGTCATCATAAAAAAGAGGGAGATTGTTGGAGAACTAGACAGTTTAGCATCCCTAAACGATCTAATGGTGTTGCGACGTGCTAGACGATCTAGCACCCCAAACTTGTTTGTATGAAATGTTTTAACGATAATAAAAACAATGTATTTTCTATGCTATTATCATCTAACAAGTTGTTATGTGTAGTTGACCAATTATAGCAAGTATAAGACCCTTAGTAGGTCTCAGTTAAGCTTATCAGACGCTCTACCTGTGTGAACTTCATTTAATTTAATATAAACAAGCCGAATCACACTTGGATTTTATATTCAAAATTGATAACAAGTTAACTGGAACAAAATCATGTTTAAATCAATTACGAATTAAGAAAGAATTTGAAATTAATGAACAATGTTCAAAACAAAAAATGAACAAGGAAACAAACGATACAACTCGAACTCAATTTGTGATATTATTTGTATTTTTTTAAATTGTTTCCTTGTAGGAATTGACCACCGAGTTTCGAAATCATAAAGCATTTTCTAATCAAGCGCTCAACGGTTCTAAGAATGCAGATTCCGCTATGCTTGAAGAATATACTAGATATAGCCAGGATATTGTAAAGTGAAAATCAAGGACAAATTGAAACACAAATTAAAGCTTCAAACAACATTCAAAAATTGTGAAAGCTATAAGAAGACTTGAAGATTGAAAGTTGAAGACAATAATAAGAGTGAAAACAATCAAAGCATTCGAGCTACCATACTTTGTCAACAAAGTGTCTAGTAGTTATAAGTGGGTGTGAGTTAAAATTCTTATAATACTCTGAGTGATATCCAATGATTTAAATCGTACTCTAATATGTTATAAGAGATAATCCTTTTCTTTTCTGCTAAGGTCTTAATCTTACGAGGAGGTTAAGACTGGTGTAACCAAGAGTGGTTTGTGTACTTGTGATAACCAGGAGTGGTTTGTGTACTCATTGTAATCATTTGATTGATTGGTGGAACCACTTAAGAAGTATTCTTAAAGGGAGAACTAGACGTAGCCTATGAGCTTTGGGTGAACCAGTATAAAGATCTTGTGTTGACTCTTTCAGTGTTAGACAGTTTAATCTATCATATCATCTGGTAGATGGTCTGGTGTATTCTCGTGAAAAAATTTAAGACTTTATTCAACCCTCCTTATAGAACCTCCTGTTTCAACAGTGGTATCAAAGTTAAGGTCACGAGTTCGATTTCAAGTGGGACAATTACTGAAGGAGAGATTGTTGCAGGTTGCATCAATTGTCTCGTGGTAAAAGCCGAGTGAACTAAAGGTCATATGACCAAGTCACAATTGAATCGTGACGCTTAAGCTATTACGCTTTTAAGTATAAAGAATTACATCCTAACTAATGACTATAACTTTTGGTTTAGTGGTAAACTCTTGATCCAACAAAACTTTGATAAAATTTGTTAACAAACTACAAAACTTTGATAAAATTTGTTAACAAACTATTTTGTTAAATTTTCTATTATACTTTTTTATTATATATAATTTTCATATATTATTACGTAATTAAATTTTGATTATTTGAATTTGTAAAGTTAATTTTTTTTCAATTTTAATTATATAAAAAAATAAAAATAACCTAACAAATACTAAAAATAAGTGTAATAAATAAATAAAATATAATATAAAAAATAAAAGGTTTAATAGACATTTTGGTTACACTATTTTATGAGAATTTGTAGTGTTTTTTCATGTTTATTTTTTTTCTCAATTGAGTCCCAAATTTTATTTTTTTTCTTAATTGAGTCTCAAATTTCATTTTTTTCTTAATTGAGTCTCAAAATTTTATTAAATTTGTCAATGTGATTCTTTTTGTCAAAAATCAACAGATTGTAGTGTTCATATTTATGTTTATATTCGTACCTTTTTTTCATTATTCACGTGCCACGAGTTAACTTGAATGTATTCCGTCTCATATAGTTAAGACCGTTAACATTAATCTAATAGAAGAAATCATATTGAAGATTTTAATAAAATTTAGGACTTAATTGAGAAAAAAATTAAATGTGGGAAAACATTACAAATTCTCACAAAATATTGGGACCCAAATGCTTATTAAACCAAAATAAAACAACCTACAATTTATAAATTACTTAAATAACTACTAACTTATATGTCATCAAATTGATTTATATATTAGTCAAATAAAAATAAATTGTTATATAATTTCTCTAAAATAAAAGAAATAGGTAAGCAAATAATTTCATTAATATTTGGACCGAAATAATATCTTCACCAAAATAATTATTATTTTAAGTCAATTCATCTGTCCCTCACTATCAACCATGATAACCAATTTTTTTTTAGAACATGCTGTGTATTGCTACAATTTATAGGTACAAGTTAAGTAATAATGCATATATTAAGCAAACAAAATGAAATTAAATCGTTATAAGTAATAACAATCACAATTTCTGTATCTACACTTTAGTTTTATTTCTTATTGTATAATATTTTACTTTCTATTTCTAGCAATACTTATTATATGTAATACATATATAAATAGAAAAGATAAAAAGTATAAATTTAAGAAAGTTAACTCACTAAAAATTTCTTTTCCCGCAATTTGAAATGAAATAAAAATTCATTTTTTGACCCCTTAAATTTTTTTATTATCTTTCTCATTTTTTACCCTCCTTAACAAAGGTTTAGTGTGAAATTAAAGTAAAAAAAAAGAAATGACAATATTGATAAATAAGTAGAAAAGGGAATATTTTAGTAAAGAGGTAAAAATGAAGTAAAAGAGAAATAGAAAAGAGGATTGTAGCATGTGTTTGTTCCATTCCATGCTGTCTGGTCTTACACTGTGGTGGTGTCCAGACAAGAAGATTGGGAGAGCCAAAATATTTTGAAACAGCTCAGTGAGAAGCAGAGGCAGACCAGAAGAGATGAATTGGCTATCCTCACCATCCACTGCTGCTTCTACTTTTCTATCACCTTCGTCTTTTCTTCCTCGCCAAACTCAAGGTTCCACCTCTCTCTCTCTCTCTTTTCTCTCTCTCTCTCTTCTCTCTCTCTCTCTCTTCTCTCTCTCTCTACTCTCTCTCTACTCTTTCTCTCAGACATGGGTTTCTCGTTTGGCTAGCAGGGTTCTCTTTGGCTACCTTCAAATTGTTGAAGAAAGAGGTTTGCTTTCGAACCATTAAGTATCACTCATTTCCATTACCAACACACAATTTTAGCATTTTAAGAATGTTCTTTTTTTTTTCTTTTGTGACAAATAAGTTTTTGTTCCCAATCCAATTTAGATTTTTAGTTCTAGTTCCTCATATTTTTATTGCTCATAATTAGTCTATGAGGAGTTAAAATTTTACCCTTTTGTTCCCATAGGAGCAATAAAAATGGATTAAAACAAAAATTCTCAGATGGACTAGAACTCAAAAATTTTGAATTTTCAAGGGATAAAAGACTTATTTATCTGAGTTTTTTAATAGAAAAGGAAATAATATTAGTTGATTTTTTATTATCATGTGTCTTTTGCTGTTGCTGTATTTTTCAATGGAGCCCGTATTGAAATTCAATTCAAATAGGGGTTCTTCCTTGTTAGAGTGCCCTTTTGATTGAGCTCTTATAAACACGTAAACACTGGCAAATATCCATTAATTCTGTGCACAAGAAAAGACTTAGGATTAGGCTATTTGTTGGTTTGGGTTTCTCAGTCGTGAACAAATGCATATAAAATAGCAAATTGATTTGACAATGATATTGTAAACATGAGGAGTGCTAGCAACACACTTTGTACATTCTGCTATTGATTAAAATTTAGTGAAAACTATAAAATTACGAGTGTTACTCATTAAATAAGAAATAAGACCTCAATTGTGATTTCTGACTCATTAAATAAGAAATAAGACCTCAATTATTATTTCTTATAAATTTCGGCTTGTAATGAGAAGTATATATAGAAGAGTGTGACAGAGAGTGTGTTACTAGTAGTATTTCATTGTGATGCCATAGGAACTAGGAAGAGCATGTTCATTACAATGACATTCTCTTAGTTTCATAAACCTGTGCTGCATGGCCTTCTTTCCCAGTGGTAATAGCTTTGGTCAATAGTTGTATTGCAGAATGTATATTAAGAGCTCTCAAACACTCTTAAATACATATTCATTTTAATCTCCCAATGTAGAAAAATGTGAAATGTGTGAAGCTAGATGTTGGTTTCTTATTGTCACCGATGAAATCCCTTTCATAATCCTTTTATATCATATAGTTACTTTGTTGTGAGAAGAACACTTCAAATCTAGAGACCTGAAGGAGTCTATAACTACAAAGAAAACTCCCAGGTCTATCAATGCAAAATTGACTGTAATATGGAAGTTGAACTATTAGAAGAATGAGTTATGGAAAAAAGTGAACAAAATGGATGTATTGAATATGGTAAACAAAAATTTACCTTCAATTCGACAATAAATGCTCAAATTGTATGGCCAATATAACCTTTTTACTGATCACTACATTTTATGATTATAAGTTTGTAAAGTTGTTTTTGTTTGGGGTATTTGTCAGATCATATTGGACCTTTCACTTAAATTTTATGGCAGGAAAAAACATATCCTGTTTAAAAATTTGCCTATTTAAACCTCTCACCCTTTCATGTTTTTAAAAGAAAAAAATATAAGAACAATATTGTTTTCTTGACCTTTAATTTTATGAAAATATGTTCAATGCTGCAGAGTAGACGTACAAGGAAAGCTGGACGTTTTGAAATCACTGCAAAGTTTGAGCTGAAGCCACCACCATATCCTCTGGTAAGATCTAAAGTTTGTCCATTACTCCATTTATTACTTATTAGAACTAATTGTGTTGGGATCCAACTACAAGGTATAGGACCAGAGGTCCACCTTGGAAATGAGATTTTGGTGTGGTGTGGGGTTTATAAGGCTTTGGACTCACCAGCAACAATGGCTAGCTTTAGTGGTGTGCTTCTCCCTATGAAACATGTTGGCAAACTTCTCCTTCAAGTTTGCAAACTTTTAAAGGGAACTATCTGTTGGGCAGACTTCACTTTATTACAAGTAGCCATTTAATTTCTTTCTGTGCAGCAAATCAGTTACTGAACTGGTTCAACAATGCCCCAAGAGTTTCACGTAGTTTTTGCAGTAACCTATCATATGTGTTGTACTTGCAGTGATTTTTATGTTTATGCTTGACTGATAATACATATTTTTACCAATACTGTCATAATGAAAACTCTCAGAATGCTTTGGAGCCAATTATGAGTCAGGAGACACTCGAATATCACTGGGGGAAGCATCACAGGACTTATGTAGATAATCTGAACAGGCAAATTGATGGAACGGATCTAGATGAGAAGTCACTAGAGAACATTGTAGTTATTGCGTACAATAAGGGTGACTTTCTTCCAGCTTTCAACAATGCAGCACAGGCATGCATACTTGCAACCATAAAGTCTTATGTATTTTTCCAAACTATTGCATAGCAATCATGTTCAACTTTTTTGCAGACATGGAACCACGACTTCTTCTGGGAGTCCATGAAACCTGGTGGCGGTGGAAAGCCATCTGGGGATCTTCTAAAGCTGATTGAAAGAGACTTTGGTTCATTTGAAAAATTCCTTGATGAGTTCAAGACTGCTGCTTCAACACAATTTGGTTCAGGATGGGCATGGCTTGCCTGTGAGTAAAACCCTTCTGATCATACTCTAATTTTCTGGCATTCATTTTTTATTTTTTCTTGGTACATCTAACCTAGCAAGTGGCCTTTACCCTTCTTTTTCCTTTTTCATTTATAGATAAAGAAACCAAACTTGACGTGGGAAATGCTGTGGATCCTCTTCCATCTGATGAGGACAAGAAGCTAGTTGTGGTGAAGACTCCCAATGCTGTGAACCCCCTTGTTTGGAACTACTATCATGTAGGTTGTAAGGATTAGCGATAATATCCAAAATTCATTTTATATTTTAAAACATGAATGCTAAGGTAAGCATCATGGTTAAAATGTCTGACGAGATTTAATATTAATTTCTTGCAGCCACTCCTTACCATTGATGTCTGGGAGGTACTAATCTAGTTTACTTTGTTTTAGTGGATTTGTGGACAATAAAAGTATTATTTCATTTCTTTGATAAAAGGTTTGCTGACTTTGTAATAACTTTTCACGTTTATTCAGCATGCTTACTACATTGACTTTCAGGTAAGATGATTGTTCAGAAAATTATACAGTGATTACTATCTTTGACAAGTCTGCTCAATAGATAAATATACATCTATGACTGCTTTGTTATCTTTGTAGAACCAGCGCCCTGATTATATATCAGTGTTCATGGACAAGCTTGTGTCTTGGGATGCAGTCAGCTCAAGACTCGAGCAAGCCAAGGCTCGAATTGTGGAGAGGGAGAAAGTGGCTGAGAGGAATAAAAGAGAAGAAGAGAAACCTAGAAGCAGTGAAGTTACTCCTGAGATTTATTCTGATAGTGATGCTGACTTGGGTGCAGATGAGTAGAATATTTTTCATATTTATTCTCTGCACTAGCTAGATGTGGTATAGAGGCTCAATCACTTCAAGCTGCAAATTTTGTTCTATGATAAATGTTGAGTTTAGTGCTTCATACATAGTTCATACATGCATTTATGGCTTTTTAAGTCTTAATTTATGGCTTGTCTTTCAAAAACCAATTAGACTTTGATGCTGACAGAAAAAAAAAGTGATTCTTTCCCAAAGGAGAAAAAAAATCTTACTTAACTGAGCTTTGACAGTAGTATCAGTGTTCATTTGTTGACATTTTTTAAAAATAAATATTCAAAATTAATGAAAAAATTGTGTTTTAAATATTTAAATATTTTTAAACTAATAAAATTTAATGTTATAAATGTTTAAAATTTATGTCTCTTGAACTTTATTTTATAGTTTGAGGTTTGAAAGTGGTATCAGTCATGCCTTTGTCACCTCTTCTGCCTTGCAGTCAAATGATGTGTTCATTTGTTGACATATTTCGTTGCCGTATTTTAAAAAAAAATATTCAAAATTAATGAAAATTTTGTGTTTTAAATATTTTAAATTAATAAAATGTAATGTTGTATGTTAAATTTAATTAACTATTAAAACAAAACATCAATATGTCTCTTTGAAAGTTATTTTATGGTTTGATTGTATTTTTCTTCAATATACTTATATTTATTAAAACAACATAATGATTTTTTATCGTAATCTGTAACTATGAGATCTTATATATAATTTGTTAGATGAGAGAAAGTTAAAACTATGAATATGATAACAATTATACATATATTTTTATACGACAGGTTTTCTATTAAAAATGTTTAACAATTGAAAAATTATTTTTAATTTTTTAAAAAGTATTAAACAATTTTATAATAACAAAAACATATTCAAATTAAATTATTACTTTTGTTTGTTTGAAATTTTATATTAAATTTCAATCAGATTAGGTCTAATCTCATTTTATTTTCATGTTTAGTTCTAGTTACGATTTAATAGTATTAAATCGACTTTACATACAGGTTTGTTTTAAAGTTTATTTTTGTTAAGATAGTTGATTAATATTAGTTAACTTATTGTATTATTTGTCTAAATATTTTTATTAGTTATATAATTTTTTATATTATTATATAATACATTTATTTTATATATACTGCATATAAGTATATTATATAGATATATAATAAATTATTTATTTTTCGATAATTTTATAAGTTTAACTTTTTTATATATCAGCATTCAAAATAAAAATATATATAAGTATATAATTTTGGTACAATATAAAAATTTCATATCACAGTATCAATACTTAAATTTATTATGTGTACTAGTGGAAAAGGGGTAGTTTGTACCTTTAAATTTATTATTTTTTTTAAGAACGACGGATACATAAGAAAAAAGTAATTAAACTTTTAAAAGATTTGTAATTATTTTTCGTATTTGAATAATTTTTTTTATTTTAAAATAAATATGACATGTATAGAAAAGTGAGAATTTTTATTATATATTATTAATAGGAAGAGATTTTTTTGTCTCTAAATTTATTAATTTTTAAAAAAAATGATAATTATATAAAAAACAGGTGGTTATAATTTTGAAAGATTTATACTTATTTTTAGTAGTTAAATTATTTTTTATTTTTATTTTAAAATATAATTAAAAATAAAATAAAAATATAAAATATGTACATAAAAGATAAAAAGTGTCATTGTATACTATTGTAATTTTATTAAATAAAATATAGTTAAAGATAGAATAAGAATGTGATATATGAACAATAAAAATAAGAATCTTTACTATATTATTATAAATTATACATTTTTATTTTAAAATATATTAAAGATAAATAAAAATATGAAAAGTGAATACAAATTTTTTTTTTATATATAATTATAAATATGTATTGTTATAAGTTACAAATATTTATTTTAAAATATATTAAAGATAAAATATGAATAGAAAAAAGAAAGTTCTTTTATATATAATTATAAATAGTTAATTATTCTACATCTATTTCTATTTTAAAATATAACTATAAAAATAAAAATATGAAATGTGAATATTAAGAGTGAAAATTCCTATTATATATTATATAGATAATTATTGTATATTTATTTTTATTTTAAAATATAACTAAAGATAAAATTAGAATATAAAATATAAATATAAATATTAAAAATAAAAATATATAGTATAAATTAATTAATTACTATAGATTTATTTTTATTTAAAATATAATTAAAAATAAAATAAAAACAACAAATGTGTTGAGAAAAAATGAGAATTCCCATCCGTATAGATTTATATATAAATAGATTTGTTAGATTAAAAAATAAATTATGAGAGACCTGACCTTTTTAACAAAATATTTTATAAGAGCCTAAGCATTAGGTACTTTCTAAAATAAAATTGCTCTGATTTGGGTATGATTAAACATGCCATATGCCTTGTCCCTTAGCCTGATTAATTTCCAGATTTTATTGTTATTATGATCATTATTAATTTTAGCTAGGGCTAATTTAAATATTATTTGTCCCTTTTTGTTTTGATAAATATTTTATTTTTTTTAGTTTTTATAGCAAACCTTTTTTTCATATAAATATTTTATTTTTCTCCGTATGTTACTTTTTTTAATAAATTCGTGACTTTTCACTGAAGATTAACACTGATAATTCAAATTTATTTAATATCTGGTTCTTAAAATGTCTTTCTAAATACATTTTGTATTATATAAGATAAATTTTTTTATGTACTTATCTTTAAAATATTTATTTTTTCATTCTTTTATTTGAAACTTTGTTTTAATTTAATTTGATACTCATCCAACTATTAATTAAGAATAGATTTAATTTTTTATCTTTTTGAAAATATTATTATAATTTTTTTTTTGTAAAAAAAGAGAACAAAATGAAAAAATTAGTAGAAGAGCCTTTGAAAGATGAAGTCAAGTTCATTGTAGGAACAAATTTTGAGTTTAAAAGTCAAACTTAGTATTCTCAATTTCATTCAGACTCAGCATAAGTTCTAAACTTAGCATGGACACTTTGATGTACTTTAATGATGTATTTTAAAAGTGATTTTGAGACTCATAGAAATTAGTTTGTGTTTGGAGGTTCAAACTTGAGTTTTAGGAGAAATAAAAAAGCTTCTCACAAATGGATGTACAATAGGAAAGCTTCCCTTGGGCTTTCATGACTCCTCAATCTAAACTTGAGTTTTAGGAGAAATAAAAAAGCTTCTCACAAATAGATGTACAATAGGAAAGCTTCCCTTGGGCTTTCATGACTCCTCAATCTAGTTTCTTCATTTTTGTATTATTTTTTCCTCCTTTTTTATCCATGGGTAACTAAATTCCTTTTTGTTGGGGTTAGATGTAGCTACATAAAACTCTCTTATATTTTGTTGATTTACATATCATCTTCGTCTTTCAACATTAGTGTTTTACCTATATGCTTTATGTTGTTGTGGATGTCACTCATAACTTTTTCCAGGTCTTTGTTTGTGATTGAAAAATATTTTCATTGTCTTGACTTCAGATAAAACATCCAATGAATCATGTATCCACGAATGAGTCATGGTTTATTGGTCATTTTTTAATCATTAAGCTTAAGGAAAATTGTTTTGTTGAGTTACAGAAGGAATTGAGACTTATCATAGGAATTTAGGTTCTTTTCACCTAAAAAAATGGTGTAATTTATTGATGTTAATGTTGAAAAGTAAAGTATTTGTTTGAGTATCACATTGGAAGAAAGATATGCTTAATGAAGTCTAACCTGTTATTTTTCCTCTGTTTACACAAACTTAACTTGATTAGTTTACTTGTTTTTCATGTTTTAATATTTTAGTTTGTTCTTAAGAATTCTATAATTATCTTTATAATAACTTTTTGTTATCTACCTCAAGTAGATAGTAAGAAATTGTATACCTAATATTGCATAAGTCTCTTGAAAGAATGATACTTACTTTCCATGACGTGACAATACTTATTTAAATATTTATATTAATTTTAATTTACATATTTATTTAAATAAAATATATGTATTACTATTTTCTATATTAGATTAGATGTTTAATCTATAATTTGAATTAAAATAATGATGGAGAAAAAATATAAATAATATATTTGTATAAAAAATGTAATTGTTGTAAGGTAGTAATATGTGATGTCATTTTAAGTAAAGGTAATAGAAAACAATCCAAAAATATAATTGATCATAGATTAAAATTAATTTTTTTAATCGATTTAAATTTTTTTTCTAAAATCGTACAATTTATTTAAGTTTGTGGATTGAAAATTTTTTGGAATTAATTCGAAATGAACTAAATCAAAATCATTTATTTAAATATTATTATATTTATGATGACTCATACATGATAAAGGTGTGTATGAGAGAAAAAAAATTGAATGTGTCTAACTTGATTCATGCCTATAAATATGTTACAAAGATATAAATATATAACAAAAAATAATACAATATCTTTAGTATATTAAAAAGAATTATTCTAATAATATTAACCATACATTGTTAATCTTACTTACGAAGAAAAATGATAAAATAAAAATAAAATATTATTGTAAAGAAAAAGTATAGAATAACTAATTTCAATATCTATATTTTGAATTTTGTTTAGTATATATGTATGTGAAGATTTATTAGACTTATGAGATGTGGATGATATTTCTTATCTAACATGCATATCATAATATATAAATATATAATGTATATATTAATAAAAAATATATACAATTAAATCACAAAACTAATAAACAATAAATCATAAAATTGGTTTGATTTAGCTTAAATTTTTTTATATTTAAATTAAACTGTATGTAATTTTTTATGTTAAATTTAAATATATTTTTAATTAAAAGTAAAAAAAAATTATACTATGAATATTTTCATTTTTAGATGAACATAGTAATATATCTTAATTAATTTATTTTATTTTTTTCATGTATATATAATTGAATAATATGAGTAAAAATAGTAAAATTCAAAATATAATTAAATACAAAATAAGAACATATATTATGTACACAACAATCTCTTTATCACATCTCATTAGATTCTTAAATCATTTTAATATATATATATATATATATATATATATATATATATATATATATATATAATTTCCCAAGTCATGAATAGAGACCATGATCAACAAATGTAATAAACAAATGCTGACCATGGCGGAAAGAAAGAGAGAATGAAGAAAATTTATATGTATGATAACATTAATTCTATGATAAATTCTGTCAAAACAGAAAAGTCTAAGATAAAAGTCTTTTTAAAATGTAATGTATATATAAATAGACTATTTTATCTATTATTAATCTGTTTTAAGTTAAAATATAAAAGGTTGACACGTATGGTTATTATCAACTTAATCATAAATTTAATGATATTGTATGTCTCAAATTAAATTGTCTAGGCATCAAATCAAGCTCTCTTTCCTAAATGGGTGCATCACTCATCAACCAATGGTAAACTAGTTTGAGCTGAGAGTTTCAATTTCACCATTCTTTTGTCATATAAAAAAAGAGACAAGAATCTTAATTTTTCCACCGACAGTATCATGTAATTCTCTTTCTCTCAGTAACGTTAATTTTTTTTTAAGAAAACCTGGTACGTAATGTATTAAGATGAATGTGAACATTGGTGTTTACAACAAGAATATAAGCATGAATTAATGAAGAAAATTGTGTTTGCATCATCTTATTGGGGAGACCTTGAGAGACAAAAGGTTATCCAGATCTGTCTCACAAGAATTAATGACAGGTGGCCCAAACAGATTCCAAAATCGAAGAGTTTCATCTGCTCCAGCTGACACCACCGTTAAGCCATCTGGACTCTGCAAAACATAACAATATTCTAAGTTAATTTCGAAACCAAATCAATGATCAACTTGTTTCATCATGTTTATATGTTCACCAAAGTTGGACTCATCAAACATAATAATGTGTTTCAGTTATGTGAATCAAACACAAACATTGTCATAATTGAACAAAAAAGTTTTCAACTTATGGAGGTTGGTTGCCCAAGTTTTAGTTTTGTTGTGATGAAACTTTCATCATCTTGGGTATATTCAATTCTTTCTTCTGCATATTCAATTAATTTCATGTCATCTTCTGTCTTAAATAGTTGAAAAGAAAAAGCCTCAATAAATAAATAAATAAATAAAAGGAGAATTAACTAAAAGAATTTTTTTATATGTTAGAATTAAATAATACATTTTAAGCACTATTTTTTTTTCTTATTTTTTATAAAACATTTCGTTATAAATTTTATTATGAAAATGTTACATTCTATTATTTTGAGATAAATAATTTACTTCTCTGTTATGATCAATATGCTTGAATAAAATATTTGTTATAAATTAGTGAAAGTTTTTATAACATGGGTTGGTGATGTGATTTTTTTTTAATTTTAGAATATGAATATAATTTTCTATTAATAGTTTAAGAAATTATTAATATAATTAATTTTTTAAAAATATTTTATAAAAACTTTTATACATTTAAAATTATTACAGAAAATTAGCTCCTTAATTAGATATGATAGAGTTGGATACACACACTTTGTAGTTATATACTGCTATTCTTCTCTTTACTCGGCGAACCACTTGAAACGCCTGCTGATATTGAAGGATACACAATGATATTTTTTTAATTTTTAATTTATTCAAATTTTTAAATAAGATTATTTTAAAATTATTCTTTAAAATATAAACTTAAATAATTTTCATCTTAAAATATAATTCAATTAACTATATCGTAAAATATTGATACAAATAAATTAGTCTTTCTAAAAAGTAGTTTCAAAATAATTCGCATAATAAAGTATAAATTTAAATAAAATGAATATTTTTAAATCAATTTTAATTTCACACAATAAAAATAATTTTTTATAAAATTAAACTCTAAATAATTTTTCTAATCTTTTTACCAATAACTTTTTCTTATTTTGATAATTTAATTACAAAATAATAATATGTAAATAAAAATTACTAATTATTGAAATGAAGATATTATATATTAAAAAAATAAAATTTAAAGAATTGATGTAAATATAAATTATATGTATACACGCATACATAAATATTCAGTTCTAGTATCTTCTATTAGTTAAATTTGATATATATTATAATAATTTAATGTTATTTATGTGTTTAATAAAATCTATAATAAAAAATTATGAATCTATACTCAAATTTACAACAAATACATATAAAAGCTATAACTTAATGAATAAGGGAAAGAATTTAACAATAACATTTTCAAAATAAAATCAAATATGAACTCAAAATTCACAGTGGAGCATGAAGCATTGATGGTAGAGTTCAAATTATAAGTTGCAGCATACCTGACATAGATCGAGTACTCTGGAAGTGTGACGGTCCAAGGCTCCCACTTTAGCCATAGATGGATATCTCCACAAACAAAGTTGGTTGTGATGTGCACTTGTGCTAAATCCATGACCACTTAATACCTCCTTGTGATGTCTGTTCCATTCTAATCCACAAACCTGCATCAAATAATCATTCAGCTGCAGAAAGTTTCATGCATCACTCCAAATGACAATGCTTAATACTTAGCAACTAATGTAACGAAACAAGATATATAATAGCACAGTTACCAAAAAAACAAGGGAAACAGATAACTGTCTTGCCTGAGCTTTTGTATCTATGCTGCAAATGCAGGTTCCATTTTTCACATTCCATAACTTGATGCATCTATCTTCAGTGCCACCTCCAGAAGCAAGCACACTTGAATCATAAGGACACCATGCAAGTGCCTTCACTGCAGCACAATGGTCCTTGAAACAGTGCAAGAAATTGGAGGAACTCATTTTAGCCAAGTCCCATACGTAAATATGATTTTCATTTCCACCACTTGCCAATATGTTTCCCCTTGACCATTTCAGACCACAAACTTCTGCTTTGTGTGCTTTTACCCGGGATATCACATTTGTTCTTGCTCTAACTGCTTACAAGAGCATGAAATCACATTTGTTCATCAGTATCTTGCTATACACTCAATAATCTGAAAAGGGTTGAAAGGAACAACCGATTACCATCATGGTTGATTATGTACTTGTCATGGCTTCCAGAAGTTAAAATATGACCATTCCATGCAATGGTCGCTATCCTTTCACCATGACCTTGGAGGATCCTTATCTGAAAGTTAAAATCCGAGTTATGTGTACACAGTTGTAGTGTATAATAACTAACTACTTGCTAATCTTAAGCCCCTTAAATAGAAAGAAACGTACAGGTTTGGAAGTTTCTGCATCCCAGAGTTCAAGTTTTGAGCTCTTAAATCCTATTGCCAAGTATTTGGTATCCTCTGACCAGGAAACACTCGTGGGAAAATCGTTGCTAGTGGCATTAAACAACTTTGTTACATTACTATTCTCTGAGTTCCAAAGATACATGTTTGAGCCTAAAGCAACAGCCAGAATGTTGTTTTTCCCCCAATCCATGATGTTTGCATAGTAATCATTTCTAATATTTGGTGCATCCAATATCCTTGATTCTCCCTGCAAGTTATTCCAGCATAAGATCATGGCTTTGTATATTGGATATATAGCTAATTTGAGGAAAATACACAAGTCACTAGTCAGAAAATTTTCTCCCTTTTATTTTATATAATAGTTTATTAAACTTAGTTACATTAGGATTTATTGGAAATATGATAATACCAATTGGGTCTATCAGAAACAATAAATCATCTCAGACAGAAGAAAACAAGAAAACTAGAATCACAAGACATCATTTTCAGCCTTCTTTTAACAACTCCTTTAGCCCACCCCAATTCCATGATGTTTTTATCTTCATTTATGATTTATGATGTAATATATGTATGACATATTAGACTGTTATGATTGCTCTACTCCTATCTAAAGATGAGTGTTCTTACAGTGACATGAGTTTCATAGTTTTTCGAAGTCAGTCTTTTTGTCGTATTAATTTGATTGTGTGCAGTTGTTTTTTCAATCAGATAAATAGAAGAACATCACATTCAATCCCATATTGGCTAAACTTCGTAATTTAGCCGACAATCACAAATGTAAAACATTTGTGTCGATGTGGTTTAGGATACTACTGAAGAACATTTAGAATAAGGTCACACCAAAGGCAAATAAAGCTGCATTTTGCTTAGACAGATATAAATTCTATCACTCAACAATAAATAAATGTTTGAACAAATTGAACTGGTCACACTATATGAAAACAGAATATACGATAAAAACATTATTATTAACAAAAAAAGAAACTAGAAAAAGACACACTGATATGAACAGAACCTTAGGCAATCTTCTAGAACTGTGATGTTGATTGCTAATGTTTTGCAATGCCGCTGCTTCTTCCTCTCGCATCTCATCTATATAACGAATGGATTTTCTGCTTGATTTTGGACTTCCCCTAAAAACTAACATCCTAAATGGTTTTCCTTCTGAATCCAAACTTAGTTTCTCATCCACTATCTGTCTGTACACATCCTGTCATTGAATATAGGGAAAAACACAACACACACACAGTATAAAACCTGAATACACATGATTTCTCTAAAATGATGACTTCAACAATGGAAATGCAATATAAAAACTTTCAAAATCTGGTGCACTGAATATTCCAGAGGCAAGAAAAAATGCATTCTGCAAACGTGGTAACAAACAACCAACTATAGAAAAAGTAAATACACATTCAAGAATTTCAACAAGAATGGCTTTCCTTGAGTTGTGAGAAAAAAGTTGACAACTTTAGAAACGAAGAAGAACTCTTTCAATCTCAGTAAAGAAGGGGTACAATCCCAACCATCAAAATTCAAAAGGGTTCAAAAGTTATGTTTCTTAAGCATGAATAAAAGAACAAACACATAAAATGAGCGAAAAAGAGGGATGATACATTGAACTTTTTATTCTGAATTTTTTTGGTCCTGTTTGTGAGCAAACTCTGGGCTTGATCAAGATCCATCAAACTCCTGTTGGGAATGAAGCGATCACCCTTGACAGAAAATAAAATAAAATAAAACAATAAATAAGAAAATAAAAAAATTGCAAGACTGAAACTAAGATTGAGTGATGATGAATAATGTACTGGAAAATCATAATGGGTGGGAGTGCTGAGAAGACTCTTGGGAGAGTACCAATCATATTCAAGATTCCACATTTTTTTATTATTACTATTACATTAATTATATTTTTATTATTAGTATCGTTGTTTCGCAGAAGAAAAAGAAGATGGTGAGTGATAAGGAGGAAATGAAAATGGTGGTTCCTCTCCCTTCACCCGCCAAAATACCGTTGCTGTTCAAATATTATGCTTCTAACGGTTGCCACTTTCCACTTAAATAACCACATATATTTGCTTCTTCAAGGTCGGGTCGGGTCATATTGACCTATTGAGGTTAAGACCAACCCGTTTGTGTGGGCCGGGTCGGATACTCGTCCCGATAACTTTTTACTGGAAATGTATACACGAAAAGTTCTTGTGCCTAAAATTTTTGAAAAAGTTATTTTCGCCATTATAAAAATGTGAAAAATAATTATGGAGGTAATTTCATCGATTATCTACATTTCTTTAATATTTTTTTATCTAAAAAATTATAACTATTATAATTTTATCACATAAAAAGATTAGAAAGAATTCTGGTAATTTTGTTAGTGCTTTCATATTTTTAAGGTCAATTACGTTTTTGAATAAGTGCAGATTTAGAAAACATTGTGTTTTAGTATAAATAGTTTATTTTGCAATTTTTTATTTTTCATGTAAGGCTATAAATTAGTCAGACTTATTCTTCAATAAACACATAGTGCAATTTACTCATTCTACATTATCTTTATATACGTAAGGTTCCAACAATCTGATATCAAAGCTCCATAATGGGACCTGATCCACAATAGAAGTAGCAGTCTTCTAAGCATAAAACGCAATGGCACTAGAAAATTCGTTTGTATAGCCTACTATACCAAAGTTTGAAGGACATTATGATCACTAGGCTATATGCTCATGCAGAATTCTTATGTTCCAAGGAGTATTTGGGGGTTGGTGCAATCTTGAATCTGCAGAAGACACACCTCTTACCAATGTATAGAGGAAACACATTGATGATTAGAAGTTAAAGGATTTGAAGACACATAAGTACCTATTTCAAGCATTACATTGGTCAATTCTGGAAACAATTCTTAACAAGGATACCACAAAGGATATATGAGACTCATTGAAGCAAAAGTACCATGGCATTTCATGGGTCAAGCGAGCACAATTGCAAGCTCTCTGAAGAAAATTTGAAATTCTCCACATGAAGTAGGGAGAATCTGTTAATCATTACTTTTCCCAAACACTTACCATCACTAACAAGATGAAGGCTAATGGTGGAAACAAAGGTGATGTTACAATTGTTGAGAAAATTCTAAGATCCATGAATCCCAAATTTGATTATGTTGTGTGTTCCATTGAGGAGTTTAAGGATATAACCATACTGACCATTGATGAATTACAAAGCAGTCTCCTTCTAGATGAACTTTGTATGTCATCTCATGTGGAAGAAGATTAGGCCCTGCAAGTTGCCCATGCAGATCACCATGCAGACCAGGACGTTGCGGTCGAGGAGGAGGCTTTGGACGCCGCGAACGAGGACATGGACATGGTCAACAAAGCTTTGACAAATCCATTGTGGAATGCTATACGTGTCATCAACTTGGACATTTTAGCTGAGAATGTTCAAACCAAAAAAGAGAAGCTAACTATGTTGAGAATGATGAAGAAATGTTGTTGATGGTTCACACAGTGACAACCAAGGCAAACAAAGACATTGTGTGGTTCCTTGACTCTGGATGCAATAATCACATGTACGTGAGGAAGGAATATTTTTCAGATCTTGATGAACATTACAAAGACACAGTCAAACTGGGCAATAATTCTAGTATGGTTGTCACGGGCAAAGGCATGGTTCGACTACACATGCATGGCAACACTTATACGGTTACTGGTGTCTTTTTTGTGCTAGATTTAAGGAACAACCTACTCAGCCTTAGGCAATTACAAGAAAATGGACTCAACATCCTTTTTCAACAAGGCAAGTGCAAAGTGTTTCATCCAAAAAATTATTTACTCATGGAAACCAACATGTCTTCTAATCAAATGTTCTTGCTGCATGCCATCTCTCCCTCTACCAAAACCAATTTTTTTCACACAGCTACAGAGGTCAGCATGCATCTTTGGCATCGCCAATATGGTCATTTAAATTTTCAGGGTTTAAACACACTTTACCAATAGAGTATGGTATATGGTTTACCACTAATAAAGGCACCTACCAAACTGTGCAAAGACTGTTTAGTTGGGAAGCAATCGTGCAATTCACTTCCAAGGAAAAGTACTTGACGGGCTACACAGTTTCTGCAACTAATTCATACAGATATTTGTGGACCAATCACACTTATCTCCAATATCAAAAAGAGGTAACTGTTCACCTTCATTGATGATTTTAGTAGGAGAACTTGGATTTATTTCTTAATCGAAAAGGCCAAAGCTCTTTCTATCTTTAAGAATTTTAAAGTTCATGTTGAAAAAGAAGTTGACTCCTTAATTAGAGGATTGCACACTAATTGTGGGGGAGAATTTACCTCTCAGGACTTCACCAAATTTTTTTCTGACAATGGTATTCATAGGCAACTGACGACTGCATACACTCCATAGCAGAACGGGATTGCAACACGCAAGAATAGAACCATTATGAACATGGTTTGAAGCATGCTCTAAAAAAAGATGTCCAAAACCTTTTGGGTTGAAGCCGTCACCTGGTCTGTTGATATTTTGAATTGAAGTCCCACATTAGTAGTGAGAAATCAAACTCCTAAAGAAGCCTGGAGTGGAGTCAAGCCTTTAGTTAAGTATTTCTGAATTTTTGGATGTCTTTCTCATGTTCATGTACCAAATGTCACGTGTACCAATTTAGATGATAAAAGCCAATGTTGTGTTTTGTTGGGGGTTAGTGAAGTCTCAAAAGCTTACAAATTTTATAATCCAACTTCACAAAAGATCATCATCAATAGGGACATTGTCTTTGATGAAGATAAAAGCTGGGATTGGGATAAGTAATATGCCACAACTATCTTATGTGATTTAGATTGAAGGGATAAGGAAAATGTTGTTGCGTATGAAGTACATGAGGTTGAAGATGCAATACAAAGACGCATCACAAAAAGTACATGGTCTTGATGCCCCGAAATAAAATGAAAACAATATTTCCTCCAATCCTCTAACAGCAGAACATAGTCTCATTTTGCAAAGATACAGAAGACCACCTCTCTGGTTGGTAGATTACGAAACTAGTGCAGGATTTTTTGAAGACAGTCCAGAAGCAATTCTGGCTCTGTCTGCAGTTGGTGACAGTGATCCCATACATTTTGCTGCTGCTGTACAAATTCCAAAATCGAGGAAAGCCATGGATGAGGAGATGGAAGCAATAAACATAAATGCCACATGGGAATAAATGGACTTACCTAACGGTGCTAAAGTTGGTGTGAAGTGGATTTATAAAACCAAATTCAAAGAGAATGGTGAGGTGGATAAATATAAAGCCAGACTTGTAGTAAAGGGGTATGCACAAAAGTATGGGGTAGACTACACTAAAGTATTTGCACCAGTGGCCCCCATGGAGACAATTTGCTTAGTGGTAGCACTTGAAGCTCGAAAGGGATGGACACTCTATCAATTAGATGTAAAGTCTGCGTATTTACATGGAGAACTGGAGGAAATAGTGTATGTAGATCAACCTTGTGGTTATGAACAAAAAGGGGGTGAACATGAAGTGTATAAGTTGAAGAAAGCCATTTACGGACTTAAGCAAGCACCACGTGCTTGGTATAGCCGCATAAAAGCATATTTTTTTAAGGAAGGATTTGAGAAGTGTGACTATGAGTATACTCTATTCGTGAAGAAGGAAAAGGAAGGTATAGTATTAATTTTTAGTTTGTATGTTGATGACCTTATTTTTACTGGCAATGATGAATTGATGTTAGCAAAATTCAAAAGCTCCATGCAACATGAGCTTTCCATGACAGATTTTGGTAAAATGAAATATTTTTTGGGTCTTGAACTAATGCAATGAACAAATGACATTTTCTTATGTCAAAAGAAATATGCATTAGCAATACTACAACGGTTTTCAATTGATAAAAGCAATCCAGTTCAAAACCCAATTGTTCCTGGTGTTAAACTCACAAAGGACGACACTAGTGTAAAGGTGGATAAGAGTTATTACAAACAAATTGTGGGAAGTCTTATGTATCTAATATCTACGCAACCTGATACGATGTTTGTGGTAAACTTAATTAGTAGGTACATGGAGAATCCTACTGAGCTATATTTACTTGCAACTAAAAGAGTGCTGAGACATTTAAAAGCAACAATTGAGTTTGGCATTTTTTACAAAAAAGGAGGAAACAATTAACTTCTTGCTTACATTGACAATGATTATGCAGAGGATTTGGATGATAGAAAAAGTACTTCGACTTATGTTTTCTTATTATGTTCAGCTCCTGTTTCTTGTGTTAGAATAAATGACTGAGTTTAAGAAGGGGGTGAATTAAACTCTTAAAACATTTTCGAAATCCTTGGCCAATTTTTGAAAAACAGATTGTAAATGAAGGTGAAAATCAATTCTTTAAAGATTCTTGAAATGCTTATACCAATGTATCATATATCCAATTCAATTAGTAATTCAATTATAAATTACAGAATTTAAAGAAGCAAGGAAAAAAGATCAACACAAGAGATTTATACTGGTTCACCTTCCAATGAAGGCTACATCCAGTTTCCTAAACACCCAAATCAAAGCAATTCACTAAATTTCAGTTTTTACATGAACCCTACATGAAAAACTAAAAACCAAAACAATACACTTGATCTTGAACCCTACAAGATTTGTATACCCTTGTAAAACCCTATTACAAGAACACCCTAATCACCCTGATTAAAAAAGAAACAAACCCAGAACAAGATTACACAAGATTATGGAACAAATTCACCTGATTTACAATTTCAGAACAAGAAACAGGACAAAAACAGGCGATGACTTTCTATGGAAAGATTCTCAATTCAATTTGATCTTGGACTCCTTGATTGATTTCGCAAATTGATTTAGAACACTTGAAAAGTCTTTCTAAACAATGGGATTTTCTGTAATTGATTCGTTACCCAGCTCTTTAAAATTCAAAGTATTTAAAACAGAATTGGTCTAGTGATTTAAAGCTGTTATTGAGAAAATCAGTTAGTTGAAACGCGATTTAGCTAGTTGTTTTCATTAAAATGAATTTTCTAGAGAGCACCCTAAATCTGAAAACTGAAAACAGTCAGTTGAAAACGCGATTAAACTAGTTGAAATCATTAAAGAGAAATCCTTAAGTGATTTTAGCCTATTTAAATGCGAATTAACCAGATTTTCCAGAGAAATTGGATTTCATAAGAATATCTCCAGAATTTTAGCTGATTTAAATTCTAAAACATAGCTAGCTGGAATCAGCCAGAGCAAAGCTTTAAAACACCAGTTCAGAAACTTAATTGACTGAAAATCATACCAGTTGGTTAAAATGTTTAAGATTGACTTGGCCATCAAACTAAGAACATTTTAACTGACTGAAAACACGTTTTTAATGAGTTGAAAAACAGTTAAAACTTTTAAAACATTTCAAAACATTTTAAAACATTTTAAAACACAAGATTAAGTCCAAGATTAAATGAAATGCATCTTACCCCACATCTTAAGACACTCTAAATCCTAAGATAAAACCTTCATTCTTCAAGCATCATCATCTTCATCATCAAAGTGGTTGGAGACATCAAATTAACTTGAAACCAAGTCTTCAAGTCCAACAAACTTCCCCTATTTGATGATGACAACCAATTGAAGCATCCATTGTCTTTGAAGAATGTAGGAGTCCTGAAAATAAACATAGAGCAGAAAAATACAGCAGCAAAAACAAATTCTCCCCATTTACATATTTTTCCCTTTTCACATATTCTCCCCCTTACATGTTGTGCCTCAATATTTCTCCCTTTTTACAAGGTGTGCCTCAATATTTTCTCCCTCTTTGTAATCATCAAATAGCATAAGGAAGAAAAATCCAAATATAGCATATGCAGTAAAATTAGAAATGTTCAACACACATGGGCATGAGACCCAATTAAAAAACCAGAAAAAATTAAACACAAACAACACAAAAACAGACAGCAATAAAATGTAAAATATGAATGCAACAACATATTCAACAACAAAACCAGCATTACTCGAAAAACAGCAACAACATCAGGACTAGTGCAGCAACAACATCAACATCAGCAGCACTTCAGGAACAGCAAATGCATCATAAATAATGCAGCAACAGCAACAACATTACTCCAAAAACCAGCAAACACAGCAGCAATAACAATATTACTCCAAACACCAGCAAACAACAACAACAACAGGATTACTCCAAAAACCAGTAAAAATAGCAACAATAACAGGATTTAGCAACAACAACTTCTCTCTAATAGTTGCAGAACCAGTTTAATCATCATCCTCTCCATCATCATCATCATCAACCACAGTACTATAGCCAACATGAATTTGAGCTAGTTGGGCATGCATGTCCTCAATACTTTGATCAATGTGCCCAAAACGTTCAATGCAATATGAGTGATGATACATTTGGCGAGATTGGAGAGTATCAAATCGTTGCAGCACAATTTGCTCAAATTGAGTTAATGGAGTGCCATGATCAACAGGAGGAACATATGGCACAATGTCTCCCATCATTGAAGACTCTTCAGCAGTAGCACCAGCATTAGTAGCACCAGCAGAAACAGAAACACCAGTAGTAGCACCAACAACACTTGTTCCAGCATATCCAGAGCCTTGTCTAGCAACCCATTCACCATCCTTTTTATTAAAGCCAAACTTGAACAAGAAGCTATTATTCAGCTGATGAGATTTTCCAATATTGGTTTTCTGTTCGTCTCTTATATCCACATGAGAATACTCAAGAAATTTTGAAATAAGCAATGCATAGGGAAAGTGATAATCAGTTAGCCTCTTTGATTTCAGCATGTGATCTGTGAAAATGTGAATCCAATTAATTTTTATAGATTTCATCAAGCTAAAAATCAGAACAAGATCACCTTCATTTAAGGTTGCATGATTACTTCTCTTGGTGTGAGCATCCAGGTGATTATGAAGGTGAGAATCATAGCTGTCAAAGTTAGACCTCGAACATGAAATCCCCTAACAAAACCTTGAGGATCACGCAAACATTCCCTATAGGTATGAATTTTGTTGAAATCTTCCAAAGAGCCAGAATATCCCCTACCTACAATGACTCCATCAGATTTGAGTCTAGCCACCCTTGTCCAAACTGTATTGCTTATAGTAATATCCTTTCCTTTTACTTTAAAGGTGAGAACAGAACCATCATACTTAAGGTTTGTATAGAAAACCTTCACTAAATCTGGATAGATGAACCCATTCAACTCAAGGAATTTTTGCAGCTCTTGGAACTGCAACATGATGATTATATCAGCCATTCCTTCATCCTCCAGCCACTGAAAACTCAGAATCTTTGGTGGATTCACTGTCTTTTTACTGATATGAGACTGAAACTTCTCAATTCTTTCATCATCTCCATCAAACCAAGCTTCAATAGAACTAGGTCTATAAGAAGGAGGTGCTGGAATTTTAGGTTCTTTTTGGTTTGAGGATTTGCTTGCAGACCCAGTTGTTTTTTATTTCTTTCTGGGATTGCTTGAGGAAGCCATGGTAGAGAAAAAAAATACAGAGAATAGAGAAGAGAAAGTATATGTAAATTTTTCACACACAAGCAATATGAATGGCAATGCAATTCAGCATATGTATTTAAACAATTTTAATCAACAACTTTTAGAAAGAATTCAATGCACTGTGTAGTCAAACAAGCAATTAGAGGCAATATATGTAGCAGAGATATGGAGCAGGTTTTGTTTTATCCAAAGCATTCAGTCAGTTAAGTGAATTTTGAATTTGGAGAGAGAAATCAGTTAAAAGCAAGACAAAAGCACTAAATGACAAAACAAGAGTCAAGATTCTTTAACGAGCTGTATTTCAAGTGTAACTGATGCACAACTATCAATCAATCAACTTAAATTCATCAATTGAATGTAAATCAATGCAATTTATCACCTAATTAGTTCTGGTATTTAATTTTGTATTGTTCCAGACAATTTTATTTGGTTGATTTTTGCAAAACAGCTGATTAATACTGATAGTCTGATACTGGTTTAATACCAATTAATGAATTTAATTGACTAAATCAACAGTTAATTGACTAAACCAGAGAGTGAAATCACTACAACCCCACTGCAACCCTAAATTAAGTGAAATAATCTAATTAAAACACGAAATAACTAACTAAAAAACTGAATGTCATTGCAGATTTCATTCTATATCATATAAACTGCAAGTATAACTTCAATCAATTAAAAAACATGCAAAATTAAACAATCAAACGCACAAAACAACATGTAAAATAACAAGAATGAGTCACACACATGAATTAAATCACATTGGAGATATCAAGAATACCTAATTCATTTCTCAATTGAAAAAGTCTATCTTTAGAGAGTGGTTTGGTAAAAATATCAGCAAGTTGGTTATGTGAATCAACAAATTCAATTATGTAGTCACCTTTTTAATGAAATGGTGCCTTATTTCTATGTGCTTTGTTCTACAATGCAAAATAGGATTTTTGATTAAATTGATAGCACTTGTGTTGTCACACCTAATAGGAATGTGATCTAGTTTCAAACCATAATCAAAAGGTTGTTTTTTTAACCACAAAGTTTGATCACAACAGCTCCCAGCTGCAACATATTCAGCTTCAACAGTAGACAAAGCCACACTAGCTTGCTTTTTGCTATGCCATGATACTCAACTACTTCCTAATAGATGACAAGTTCCACTGGTGCTTTTCCTATCCAATTTACAACCAGCAAAATCAGCATCTGAATAGCCTACTAGATTAAGTGATTCACCTTTTGGATACCGCAAACCAACATTAACAGTACCTTTTAGATATTTTAGGATTCTTTTAGCAATTTCAAAGTGTGATTCTTTAGGATTGGACTGAAATGTACCATACATGCATACACTAAACATTATATTTGGCCTACTAGCAGTTAGGTATAAAAGAGAACCTACCAAACCTCTATATTTAGTGGAATCAAATGGTTTACCACTTTCATCAACATCAAGGTAGCTGCTGGTAGCCATAGGAGTGCTTGATTCTTTGCAGTTGTCCATGTCATACTTTTTTAACAACTCTTTGCAATATTTTGATTGATTAAGAAATGTTCCATGATCCATTTGCTTGACTTGTAAGCCTAAGAAGAAGTTTAGATCACTCATCATTGACATTTCAAACTCCTCCTGCATAGCTACCACAAATTCTTCACAAAGCTTCTCATTAGTGGATCCAAAAATTATATCATCTACATAAACCTGTACAAGGATTATGCTGTCCAAAGACTTCCTAATGAACAAGGTTTTATCAACTTGACCCCTTTCAAAATTTTGAGATATAAGAAAGTTACTTAACCTCTCATACCATTGTCTTGGAGCTTGCTTGAGTCCATAAAGAGCCTTTTTGAGTTTATATACATAATTAGGAAACTTGTGATCAACAAATCCAGATGGTTGTGAAACATAAATTTCTTCATTTATATAACCATTCAAAAATGCACTTTTCATATCCATTTGATGAAGTTTGAATCCAATCATGCATGAGAAAGCAAGCAATAGCCTAAAAACTTCTAATCTAGCTACAGGAGCATAGGTTTCTTCATAATCTATTCCTTCCTCTTGATTGTATCCTTTAGCCACAAGCCTAGCTTTATTTCTAGTTATTATTCCTTGATCATTCATCTTGTTTTTAAACACCCATTTTGTTCCAATTATATTCATTTTAGGTGTGCAAGGGACTAGTTCCCAGATCTCATTCCTTTTAAGCTGATTCATTTCATCTTGCATAGCTAAAATCCAATTTTCATCAAGTAATGTATCATCAACACACTTAGGTTCAACTTGGAAAACAAATGCAGCAGTTAAACATGTATCATGCTTGAATCTTCTAGTAGAAACACCTTGTTGAACATCACCTATCACATTTTCAATGGATAGCTCACGAGGTACCCTCCATTCTTTGGGTAAATCATTTTCTACATATTTTAATTCTGGTGCCAGAATTTTAGCCTGTTCTTTCTTATTCTCACCAGCTAAAATTTTGTCTGCTGCAGCTTTATCAGATTGTAATTGTTCAGCTGATACACCTTCGAGTAAATTCTCTTCTCCTGCACCTGCACCACTTACTGAACCCTCATTTTGCACATTAGTCTCATAAAAAACAATATGAATTGATTCCTCAATTATAGCTAATCTTTTGTTATAAATCCTATATACTTTGCTATTAGAAAAATAACCAACATCACCACTTCCAAGTATTTTCCCTTTATTATTGTCTTCATATGTGACAAATCATCCATTCTTCAAAGTGAGTTTGAAAAAGTTCCTTTTGTCACCACACATATGTCTTAAACAACCACTATCTAGATACCACAATAATTCTTTGGCCTTCAAGAACACCTACAAAACACAATCAATGAAAAATACTTGGTACCCACATCAATTTGGGTCCATGAAAATTAGTTACCTTTCTATCACATTTTGGCTTCCAAACATATTTACCACTAGGAACTCTAAATTTTCTAATTTTGCAAGACTTTGAAACATGTCCTTTGTTCGTACAATAAAAACATGTAATGAATGAAGTGCTAGATGGTTTTCCATGTGAAAAGAAATTTCTATAAGGCTTTTGTTTCTTTTGAAAATTATTTGTAAATCCAAGTCCAACTCTATTTATTACACAATTTTGAAAGCCTAAGAGGGTATCCAAAATGGCTCTTCCTATGGTGAATTTAGCTAGAGCTTTGTTCAAATACTCAATTTTATCTTCCAAAATTTTGCAGTTTTTGCAAACTTTTTCAGCTTGATCATAATTGCAATTTGAAGCTTTATAAATCATTTCAAGATTCTCAAAATCAGATTTTAAATTTTCAAGCTCTTTCTCTAGCTCTTTCACCTTGTTCTCTAACCAATTATTCATACCTTTAAGCTTATTGTTTGAACAAGCAACTTTATTAGCTTCTTCATGCAATTCCAAAAAATTATGCAGCAGCTGATCATAATTGACATAATTTTGAGTTGTTGAGGAACTTACACTACTTGCTGTATCACAATCAGCCATAAGACAAAGATTGGTCTTTTCATCCTTACTTGAAGAATCACTACTAGAGGAGACATCATTCTCATCCCATGCGATATATTCCTTCTTGTTTTTGGATGATTTTTCATGTTTCTTTTCTCCATTCTTCTCTTTGTTTTGTGAATATGGACATTCAACCTTAATATGTCCCTGTTTCCCACAACCAAAACAAGTAAAGTTAGAAGAAACCAAATTAGATTTTTTATTGTACCTCTTGTGTTTGTAACCTTTGTTCTTGTATTTCAGGAACTTGTTGAACTTTCTCACTAAGAGGTTCAGATTTTCTGCATCACTTCCTTCATGTGTTTCATCATCACTAATCTCCTCTTTATGAACCAAAGTCTTCAAGGCCAACCCCTTCTTTATCTTGTCACTTTCCACTTGTTCAGCAAGTCTATTAAGCTCAAGTTCATGCTTCCTCAACTTTCCAAAAAGTGCAGCAACACTCATTGTTGTTAGGTCCTTAGATTAAAAAACTGTTGTCACTTTAGGTTGCCTATTTCTATTCAAACATTTAAGCACTTTTATGTTTAGCTCCTCTTTCTCAAACACTTTGCCAAGACCTATTAGATGATTTACAATGTGTGTAAATCTTTTCTGTACATCTGAAACTGTTTCTCCTGGAAGCATCTGTTGGACTTGAAGACTTGGTTTCAAGTGGATTTGATGTCCCCAACCACCTTTGATGATGAAGATGATGGTGCTTGAAGAATGAAGATTGTGTCTTAAGATTAAAGTGTCTTAGGATGTGGGGTAAGAAGCATTTCAATTAATCTTGGACTTAATCTTGAGTTTTTAAAATGATTTAAAATGTTTTAAAAGGTTTTCAAAAGTCTTAACTGGTTTTTAACTTGTTAAAAATGTGGTTTCAATCAGTTAAAATGTTCTTGGTTTTTAAAGCTTTGTTATGGCTAATTTTAGCTAGCTGTTTTTCCAAATTTAAACCAGTTGAAATTCTGGAGCTATTGTTAAAAATTCTAGCTCTCTGAAAAAGCTAGTTAAATCGTGTTTTCAACTGACTGTTTTCAAGTTTCAGAAAAGGGGTGCTCTCTGGAAAATTCATTTTAATAAAAACAACTAGTTAAATCGCGTTTCAACTGACTGATTTCATCATAAACAGTTTTAAATCACTGGAACAGTTTTGTTATAAATACTTTGAAATTCAAAGAACTGAGTGATGAATCAATTACAGAGAAACCCACTATTCAAGAAAGCTTTTCAAGTGCTCTAGATCAATTTGCGAAATCAATGAAGGAGTCCAAGATCAAATTGAATAGAGAATTTTTTATAGAAATCAATACTCTGTTTTGTGCTCTGTTTTTCCAGTTCTGAAATTTTCCAGGTGAATTCGTTCCAAGTTCTTGTTTAATTGTTTGCTGCCTTTGTTTCTCTTAATTAGGGTGATTAAGGTGTTCTTGTAATAGGGTTTTACAAGGGTTTACAGATCTTGTAGGTTTCAAGATAAGGTGTAGTTTTCTGGTTTTAGTTTTTAATGTAGGGTTCATGTAAAAACTGAAATTTAGTGAATTGATTTGATTTGGGTGTTTAGGAAACTGGATGTAGCCTTTATTGAAAGGTGAACCAGTATAAATCTCTTGTGTTGATCTTCTTTCCCTACTCTTTTAAATTCTGTAATTGGTATTTGAATTGTTAATTGAATTGGATATATGATACATTGGTAAAAAGCATTTCAAGAACCTTTAAAGAATTGATTTTCCTCTTCATGTTGAATCTGGTTTTTCTAAATAGGCCTTGAATTTCGAAAATCTTTAAGAGTTTAATTCACCCCCCTCTTAAACTCAGCCATTTATTCCAACAGCATCCTAAACATTTCATATTCTTGGACCAAAGTGTGTTTCCTAGCTCTTTTAACATTAGCAGTGCCTTCATGTGTTACTTCCAACACTTCCCACATTTCTTTGGCATTGGAACACTGTGAAACTTGAAAAAATTCATCAAGATTAAGTGCAGATGTTATAATATTCTTTGCTCTACAATCATACTGCACTTTCTTTTGTTCTTCAGCATTTAAACTATCCCAATGTTTCTCTTAATCTTTTTCCTTGTCTTTAGGGATATATGGTCCACTGATTATAGCATTCCAAATACCTTTATCAATTGATTCAATGAAAATCTTCATTCTTACTTTCCAAAAAGGGTAGTTTACACCTGAAAACATTGGTGGCCTGTTTATAGAAGCACCCTCTGCGAAAGGCAATTTCCCTTCAGCCATGTTTTTGAAATTTTCAGAAAACTTGAATATTTTACTAGAACCAGCTCTGATACCAATTGTTAGAATAAATGGCTGAGTTTAAGAGGGGGGAGGTTGAATTAAACTCTTAAAAGATTTTCGAAATCCTTGGCCAATTTCTGAAAAACAGATTGTAAATGGGTGAAAATCAATTCTTTAAAGATTCTTGAAATGCTTATGCCAATGTATCATACTCCAATTCAATTAGCAATTCAATTATCAATTACAGAATTTAAAGAAGTAGGGAAAGAAGATCAACACAATAGATTTATACTGGTTCACCTTCCAATGAAGGCTACATCCAGTTTCCTAAACACCCAAATCAAAGCAATTCACTAAATTTCAGTTTTCACATGAACCCTACATGAAAAACTAAAAACCAGAACAATACACTTGATCTTGAATCCTACAAGATCTGTATACCCTTGTAAAACCCTATTACAAGAACACCCTAATCACCCTGATTAAGAAGAAACAAACCCAGAACAAGATTACACAAGATTATGGAACGAATTCACCTGATTTACAATTTTAGAACAAGAAACAGGACAAAAACAGGTGATAACTTTCTATGGAAAGATTCTCAATTCGATTTGATCTTGGACTCCTTGATTGATTTCGCAAATTGATTTAGAACACTTAAAAAGTCTTTCTGAACAATGGGTTTTTTTGTAATTGATTCGTTACCCAGTTCTTTAAAACTCAAAGTATTTAAAACAGAATTGGTCCAGTGATTTAAAGTTGTTACTGATAAAATCAGTTAGTTGAAATGCGATTCTGCTAGTTGTTTTCATTAAAATGAATTTTCCAGAGAGCACCCCAAATCTGAAAACTAAAAACAGTCAGTTGAAAACACGATTAAATTGGTGGAAATCATTAAAGATAAATCCTTAAGTGATTTTAGCTTGTTTAAATGCGAATCAACCAAATTTTCTAAAGAACTTGGATTTCATAAGAATAGATCCAAAATTTTAGCTGATTTAAATTCTAAAAAATAGCTAGTTGAAATCATCCAGAGCAAAGCTTTAAAACACTAGTTCAGAAACTTAATTGACTGAAAATCATACCAGTTGGTTAAAATGTTTAAGATTGACTTGGTCATCAAACTAAGAATATTTTAACTGACTGAAAACATGTTTTTAATGAGTTGAAAAACAATTAAAACTTTTAAAACATTTCAAAACATTTTAAAACACAAGATTAAGTCCAAGATTAAATGAAATGCATCTTACCCCACATCCTAAGACACTCTAATCCTAAGATAAAATCTTCATTCTTCAAGCATCATCATCTTCATCATCAAAGTGGTTGGAGACATCAAATTAACTTGAAACCAAGTCTTCAAGTCCAACATCTTGATCATCAAAGAAATAACCAATTGTGAGTCTATCAACTATTGAGCTAGAGTTTATAAGTGCAACATCATATGCTTGTCAAGCCATTTGGTTGAAAAAGGTGTTGGGAAAATTATGTAGAATGCAAAGCCAAACGACGGTAATTCATTGTGATAGTAGCTCTACTATTACAGTGATGCATGGTCGTTGTAAACATATTGATGTTTGATTTCATTTCCTTCGGAATCTTACAAAGATTGGAACTATCAAGATGATACATTGTGGGACATAAGAACAAGGGACTGATATTATGACCGAACCTTTCAAAGTGGATACCTTTTTAATATTACGAAGGTCATTAGGAGTGTGTGTAGAATCTGATATAAATTGATTGCTAGCATTCAGTTTAAGAGAGGATTTGTTAGTGCTTTCGTATTTTTAGGGTCAGTTACGTTTTTGAATGAGTGCATCTCAGATTTAGGAAACAATGTGTCTTATGCGCATAGGTAGTTTATTTTGCAGTTTTTTATTTCTCATGTAAGGTTATAAATTGGCTAAACTTATTCTTCAATAAACATAAAGTGCAATTTACTCATTCTGCATTATTTATCTTTATATATGTAAGGTTCCAACAAAGTTTTGTTGTTCTTAATATAATGAAAAATACAATGAAATATATAAGAAATGGGTCATAAACCAATTAGACAAAATAATATAATGTTATCTTTAAGATAATAGGTTTATGTTTTTTTCTCAAATATTACTATTTTTACTTATTTCTACTCAATATAAAACTTCAATTCATATTTGACTCTTAAGTATGATCTCATTCTATGTTGCTACACGCTCTTCCTTAACTAGAAGCATGCAAGTACTTTTAATGTAAATTACATATTTTATATTTTATAATTAATTATTGATGTTGTCTTACACATTGTACTTTTTGCAAAAAATTATCCATACTTACCCGTTGGTCGCAAAGATGGAATTAACTTTGGTCCTAGTTTGTTAGAAATTAAGGGTTAGCAACAAAAGATGAAATATACATGAAATAGGCCATGTGCCAACTACATAAGGGAGTATGACATAATTTTTAATCCAAAAACCTTAATCAATTCACGCATACTTTCACACATAGTAATCAATAGCAGCCGGAGTGGCCGCTATCACGCCGCGTTGGAACAAAGCGGGACGGAGGCACAACGACGACGCTGGAGCGTCATTGATCCAAATAGCGGTCATCGCAGTCGTTGCTGGAGCGGCGAATAGCGGGAGAAATTTCATAAATAGTGGCATGATGAATTCCTAAGTTGTATTGGAAGTGAAATAGGATCTATCAAACATTATTGGAGACATTATTGAACACTTTAAACAATTTAGAAGTTTTAGAAATGGGGGAAAACGTGACTAGCCCCTTGTTAAAAGGTTTTGAACGGTTCAAACTCAAGGAAAACCAATTTTAAGAAGTTTCAATTGATAAAAATGAAGGTACAAGTCATAGGAAGCATTAGAAGTTGATTTCAATCACTTTAATTGGTGGAAATGGATGAAAATGATTCATACATGGTTCAACTATGATGAACAAGTAAGAACAAGTAAAGAGAAAACATGAACAAGGTAAGAAGATGAAGAACACACCACTTTCAAAGAGAAAGATAAGTGCACAAGTACAATCACCACTTTAATTATGCAAAACTTGAGATAAGATTCAAGAATGAGGACTTACCTCTTGAACTTCAAAGAGAGAATTTGCTTTTGCACTCCGTTAATCTTCAAATTTATGTTACAAATAAGACTCACACCATTATATAAAGAGGGGAGCACGAAAATACATGCACATGGGTGGAATTCTAAAAGGTTAGGCCATGTTTGGAAGATGCTCCAAAGCTTCCAAAACAAGGTGTTAACTTTTTGGCAAGTGCACCAAATCGTTCAAGTAATAATTCGGAAAGTCCGAGTATCGTTTCCCAAAGGACTTGTGCAATACACGACAATAATTGCAATTGATAACTAAATTAGACAAAGAATATTTCCATAATTTGTTTTAGTGTTTAAAAGAAATAAAATTTTGCAAACAACAATAAAAACTATTTTTGGTATTTTCACAAACACTTATAAGGCGATAAAGATATGAAATGATATGGAATGTAAATGTTAGGATTAGATTTCACCAAAACTCACTCTCATGCATATAATCACTCAACTTCTCTCCACTTTAATGTAAATGTCAACCCACTAGTTTACTCAAACCTTAATCCCTTAGTGGAATTAGCCTAAGTTTCCCTATTAAGAGTCAATTCCTTGATGTCCTAATAAACAAACTTGCAATCACGACAAGGGTTTAAGACAACTAATGAATCAAGTTCCATTCCTAGATACAAGTTTCATTAGGTATTTTGCTTCAATCCCAGATTACAAAAGATAATTTCCAAAACCTAATGAATCAAATATCAAGCTATGGGTGATCAAACCACAACAAGCATTAAACATAGAAACAAAATACTAACATTTAATGGAAAGACATATATATATATATATAAACAAAAAGATTACATGAGAGTTTGTTTGGCTACTTCTAATCCTAACAAAATGGACTTTAACTCTTCGTTGTCATGAAGAGTACAAAAAATAAAAGATGAGCAATGGAAGAAGAATGATAACCCAAGAGAAGGAAGATGGTCTACAAAGAAGCCCTAGAAGCTCCAAATCGCTTTCCAACTGGAGTTTTTTTTCCAAGATCCCTCTCTCTTGAAGAGTATGAATAAATAGACATAAGGGTGCCATGTCAGCAAGTTGGCGCTTGGTGCAATCCATTCAGCGCTTGGCGCAATCCATTCAGCGCCTGGCGCAATCCATTCAGCGCCTGGCGCACTCATGCATATGTGGTCTCGACCCAACTGGCGCCCGGTCCCGTTGACAGATCTGGTCTCTGCCCATATAGCGCCGGGTCTGCTTCAGCAGGTGCCCAACACCAGAAACTTTCTTTAATCTTCTATTAAGGTCTTCCTCTTCCATCCCAAGGATTTCAAACTTGCTTCTTTAAACCTCAAATGCTTTCTATAACACTATTAGACAAAAAGTATGAGGATTAGTAGTATAATTAGATAAGAGTAACCAATTTCAAATTACTTACAAAAAGTATCAAAAGGAGAACTAAGAAAGTTAAAAGCTTAAGAAAGAGTTGATTTTGTTAATGTGGAAGGACTAAAAGAAGTGGTAAAAATTAACATTATCACAAGGCCCTTGATTTTTATACTATCCTTGTGTCCAAACAACTAACCTCTTATTTCTATTTTAAAGAAAGACATTAAACTAGCTTTATTTTTAATATCTTCTTCAAGCTTCTTGTATATTCCCCTTGTCTTCCTTGCTTCCTTTTCTCCAAATTTCTTTGTAAACTCTTTTTTTTCTTGTCTTCTTGTGGTGACTCCTCCTTATATTGATTGAGGTTCTTCATGGAATGAGATCACAGAACGACTTGCAGAATCCCTTCATTAAAGGTATTTTAGGTTTTTTGCCTAGGGTTTTTTATGCAATAGTTGTTTTCAAATTTCACTCTTCTTCTCCATTTTGTCTTCTTTCTCTCTGTCGGCGACCCAACTCGCCTCTTTATGCCTTCTTCTTTCTTCTCTTCCGGTAACGAGTTTCTCTTCTCCGGCGAGAACTTGGACAACCTTCTCTTCTGGCGAGGTTCTTCTTTCCTCCCTTCCTCCCTTCCTATTTTTTTCAGCCCATGTTCTTTCTGCTCTTCCTAAATTTTTCTGGACAGAAATTTTTTTTTTGTTAATTTTAACCCTCTTCTTTTATTTTCTTCTTGTTTATTTTATAGAATCTTTTTTTAATTTTGCAATTCTTTTTTAATTTGAGCCCTCTTTTTTTTAATTTCTTCTTATTTGTTTTTTTGGGAAAAATCCTTTTTTTTTCTTAATTACCAGAATCATGACTCTTATGTTTGTTGTTTTTGTCAATCTTGATCTTAATTAGTAGAGTCATTTGCAGATTCCTATTTATTTTGCAGAATCTTTTATCTTGATGAAGAACAAGATTAAACTCTTATGTTTATTGTTTTTAGTCAATCTTGAGTTTAGCACTTTGTTTCGTAAACACTTTATATAAAGAATTGTTTGAGAGTACTATAAATTTTTATTTCTAATCGATGAATTTAGAGTTATATTTTTATTTTCGCTTTTATATATATTATTAATTATTTAATATATATAAATATATATCCAAATAGCGGTCATCCCGCTCCGTTTCATCCCACTATCCCACTTTTGTGGTCAGCTGCTCTGTGCCGCTATCTAGGATTAATTACTCTGCTTTCACATCCAACAAGAAAAGTACCTAGACTGCTACAAGAGACTTGAAGATAAAAATGAGTGACCTTTCTAAGTGTTTTGTTGGTAAGTTCCCTACTTATGCTAAATAGAACCTTAAAGGAAATTATAATATCATCATTACTAGGAGTGACAAGGAATAAGAGGGAGTTAATAGTAAAATTATTGAGAGTGTTAGAGAATGAGAATATAAAGAAAGTACAAGAGATTAAGATTAAAAAAATAGAAAAAATATTATAAAAATTACACAAATTTGAAAAACTTAATATACATACATACATACATACATATATATATAATTGTAACTTGGTTAATATGTTAATGGACCTTAAAGCCAACTAACTAAGGGATAACTGTTATGAGACCTCATCGAAGGAAAGAAAGGTTGTAGAAAAGGACGAGTCTAAGACATTCAAGAAAGAAGAAAAGTTTGAAACTATGGACAAGGATTAAAACTTGACTTGGGGCAAAATTTCTTTTCTCTTTCATTTATTTACTTTTATTTTCTTTAATGTATTATTTTATTTGATCTCCTTGTATACTTCTAACAAATAGTACTTTCTTTTTAGATACTTTTATTTGTCTTTTTATTTTCTTATTATTTTGTTGCCTTATATGAGAAAGAAGATGATGCATGAGTTATCCAAGAAAGAGAAACAATTAGAGACTTTTATAAGTATTGCTAGCTAAAGACCAACTTTAATTTCCTTCTTTAATTGTTATTTTTTTAATTTCTTTATTTTATTTTATTCCTTGTATTCCTATTTTTAATAGTTTCTCTCGTAATTTTTTTTTCATCCTCATTTTTTCTTAAAAACACAAATTTTTGTGTTGATATTTGTTAAGACTAATCTATCCTCATTAAACCATACTCAATTAGTATACTATCTAATGACTAAAATGAGTCTATTGAGAAAAGTCATACCTAAAAAATAAATAGGGGATAAAAGACTTGATCTCTTAATATAAATATTTAGAAAACCTCACAACAAGATGAGGCTTGGTCATACTAGAAAGAAACCTTAGAGTCAAACTCATGCACCAATTTATGATGCAATTCTAGTAGCATTTTGAGAAAGGGAAACTCCTAAATGTACTAACATTAAATGATTCAACTCTATCTAAGTACCTAAAGTAAATAAAATTCCTTTTGTTGATATACTTAACAATTGCAAAAAGACATATGCCATGATACTTGGATAGTGGATGCTCACAATACATAATAATAGAAAATTCTATGTTAAAAAATTTGAAGATTAAGAAGGGAGGAGTAATAACATGTAGAGGCAATTAGAAAGGAAGAATCATTAAAGTTAAATACATATGTATACATTATTTTCATACTATTGACAATGCTTTATTAATAAAAAATCTCAAACATTAAGACAATGGAAAAAAGGAGATAACTCAAGCAATAGAAAAGGAAACAAACACTTAGTTTATACCAGTTCGCTCCAATCTAGGATATGTCCAAATCTCTTTTGGAACTTGAAAGGGTTCCACTAATCATGAAGATTATAAGTTCTGTTCTTTGCCACTTCTAGCTTATAAGGGCACACAAAGTCTCTTTAGACTATTTACTAATCTCCTTTGATATTGAGCACTGAGTAATAATTTTTCTCCTAACCAAATACACAAATCCTCTCCAAAATATGTGACAATAAGTTATTTGGTTTTTATAAGGAAACTCTTATAGAGATATGTTACAAGTAAATGTTCCTTGCTTTTAGAGTGTAAACTTCACTTAGTGGAGGACTTGCATATATTAGCTTACTTTGAGTGATCTGTCACTGTAATTGCTTAACACTTAGAATCTTTTAGGCTTAACTTTTCATGTAAAGAATAATATAGGACATATGTTTTTCATTTCGTTTCATTATTCCTATGTTCATGCAAAGGATTCCTTTTGTAGAAATTCTTAAAAGGACTATTGAAGCATGTGTGTTTGATATGATCTGTTGGAGGTGAATATAACTTTAGGTTTTCTATGTAATTAAGATTATCTTCTAAATTAAGAGGATGAGTTGTCACACAGGAAGATCGGAAGAATGTGAATCATTCATGGTCTAATGGGGATAATGGAAATTAAAGACAACGCTAGTGAAAATTAAAGACCACTTAGTGAGAATTAATGTGGAATTCAAATGGCCTTACATAATTTAGCTTATAAAAGTAATTTATTTGTAATGGAATGGGGTATATGAATAAATATGAATGAATTTTTCTCTTTATAATTGTTTTTCTCTTTGGGATATCTTTTATGAAGTTTTGAGTTATAAGAACCCAAAATTGATCTTTTATGGAGTTATGTGTTATAAAAACCCATATTTGATCTTATCAGGTTAACCTGTCATGATAAAACATGTGACTTATCACTTATCTTCTCATCTTTCTTGAGTGTGGTGTTAATATCCTTCCTTAAATTGAATATAAGAACGACTCTCCCATCAGTGTTGTTATTTGTCTTTGTGTCTTAGCCTTTTCAAAACATGTTTGACTTTTGGTTGACACCTTTTAACAATCAAAGTGTGGTAGAAAAGACAATATTTTTCTATGTTACTCCTCACCATTTTGAGTATTCAAACTCAGATGGTAGGTGTGTTGTGTTATAATCATCCTTGGGATGTGTTCATGGGCAACTTGTCATAACTTTTAAACATCTTTTATTTTCAATGCGTGTAAGAGAAAATGTGTCTTGTATCTTTTGAATCTTCATCTTGATATCTTCTTATGTCTCATAGGTCTTTGTCTCATGAAGATAAACATCTAGAGACTTGAGCACATTAAGTCTTGGTCTTAGAGACTATGTTTGAGTGTTTTTATCATCTTATATGAGACTCCATCTTGTGTCCCATAAGTCTTCATCTCATGAAGGTTGACATATAATACTTTGAGTATATTAAGTCTTGGACTTAGGGACGACATATAAGTCTTTCTATCGTCTTGTATGGAGACTTCATCTTCACTTGATGTGCATCATGAGTTTTTGCTTAGTATTTGTCTTAGCTTTACAATAATGTGTCTTGTGCTAAGATTAGACTACATCTAATAATTGTTTTCCATACTTAAGCAAGTAGTTAGATACACCATATGTAATTATTTGTTATCATCAAAATGAATGTCTAGGAAATGACATATAGATTTAAAACTTTTTTTTTATCATAAAATTTGTTTACACATTCACACAAATTCCCTTTATATTCATATATTTTCATAATAGTAATAAGCATTTTGTATAGTTTATAGGATAGGCTAGTTATCCTTAGTTTGTAGATACTCTTCATAGTTCTTCTTTCTTTTCTTGTAAGGTTAGGAAGGAGAGTGTTTAACCTCTCCTTCCCACTACCAAAGTCTATAAATAGAGACCTAGTGTGTACATTAACACATCTTTGATTGAATGAAAACTAGAGTGTTTTACGTAAAATGTGAATCTTCTAATTTTTAGAAAGCTTTTATCTTAATTAGAAGACTCGAGTGGTGAAGCTCCTTTATTGGTGTATCTCTTAGTGAGTGGCGCATAGTTGAGTAAAAGATCTTGAGTTTGTCCTTCATTCTTAAAACTAATATTTTCCTAAAGTAAACTTCTAATCTTACTATTTTTTCCTTTCTTTCTTCTTAACCTTTTTTGGCTTCTTTCTTCTTCTCGGGGCTTTGCACCTCACGCAATATATGTCATACCTTATTCTTCCAAGAAACCTTCTATCACACCATGTACCATTTAGTTAATCGTACTAAAAAGGAATTGCAAGCTAAGAAACCAAGAGTGAATTTAAATCTTGCAACCCGAGAATATGTAATCCTTATGACCAAGCTTTATAACTTTCAACCTTCTTCATTTCAAGACATCAAACCCACACCATAATTCAAATCTTCCTCTATACATCTACAACATAACCCACCAAAAAATCAAGAATTTATCAAGATTCAACCAAGTTCATAACCAACCACAACTAAAGCATCCACAATCTCGTCCAACATCCAACCATCAAGAACTAAGAAGAACTCACAAAACCCAACCAAGATGAGACCAACATACCAAGATACATCCAAAACTATAATTTTTTTTTATAGATTTTATCCTGTTTATGTCTTGAAACTTGAGTAAAAGATCCTTTCATCCAATCAAGTCTAACAAATGCTTCCATCAAAGTCATGGGCCAAAGTCCTTTATTGAAGAATAAATTAACAATTAAATAAACATCATCTGCTTTGTACATAAAATAAAATGAGTCATTTTTAAAAACACATCAATTACCATTACAATAAATGCTTATAGATTTGGTTGATTAATCCCTAATTCCTTAAGTTATCTTGCTTTTATTTACGTTTCAATATTTTATTTTCAATTATCTATCAATTTATTTTATGTTTTTAGTTAAAAATAAGTATAGTTTAATTTAAAGTGTAGATAAATAACAATATAAAACTAGATTTTTTTTTCTTTCTTAATAAAGTGCTTAACAAATAACAATAATCAAGTGTCTAATAAATTATTTTTCCTGAAAAAAATTTACTTTTATATTTATCCTTTAAAATATTTAAGTAAGTTACAAAATCCTAGAACATTTAAAGACATTTTTGGGCTTTAAAAATGAGATTCAATAGAACAATAGACTTTTTCTTATGAGAACACTAAACCATCAAACAAAAGTCATCTAATGAATAAAACAATACAAAGGATCATACTAGTTCACCTTGAATAAGTGAGTTACATCTAGTTATGGTTTAAAAAGACTCTTAAAATGTTCTATTAATAAAAAATAATATAAAATAAGTACAAGGTCACTCTTGATTTTCTTATTTAAATATTTTCATAAGGCTAAGAATCCAAAAAAAGTCTTAACTACCATTTTTAACTATAAATAACAATGAACAATGTGAATCTAAGAAATAAATCTCATAAAAAGTATATATAATAAAACTTCTCTACAAGGATATAACTTTAGAAAATAAAGAATATTACGAAGTTTTTCTCTCAAATTATAAAAAAAACTAAAGATAGATAACATATATTCATAGGGATTTTCTAAAAATGTAAAGTTGTAGTTGTATGTTAGAATGTTTTGTCTACATTCATCTTTATCTTACATTTATAATTCATCTTCATCTTACATTTATACTTACTCATGGATAGGGCCATTGTAAAGGTATCCCGCATATGGCGAGTGTGTTTTCTTTTTTTTTCATTTTAACATAGTGTGATAAACACTCTTATTATTTTATAAATATTTCCATATTTTATATAAATAAAATCACTACAACTATTTATTTAAATATAATTAATTTAATTATAAAAGATTAAAATTTGGATAATATTTTTAAATGATTAATTAAATAATTTTATGAAATTTAGAAGTAGAAATAAAATTATTTATGTTACAACATTTTTTATTAATTACAATATGATTCTCCTGTCTTATTTAAGTATAAAAGATTTTATTTTAAACACAATTACGTGTTGATTTTAAAGATAAATGTGTGAATATATTTAATATGATATCATACAAAATTAATTCTTTTAATTCTTAAAAATATTTATTTTCATTAAAATTCTCAATGCTAGGATCGTTAGTATTCTAAGTTATTATTAGATTAAAAAATTCATGTGTTCATAACATTGTTATATCTTTATTTAGTATTAAAGATAGTGAGTTTTTTTATGGATTGAAAGTGAAAAAAGGCTTAATTGTATTTTTCATCCCTAAACTCTTTGTCACAACCTAACTTTTACATCTCTATAATTTTGGTTAGTGAATTTCTTTTTATCTAATTTGGATTCCTTGATTTTTAATTATAGGTAACATTAGCCCGAATGTTTTGTTACTTGGACATGAAAGTGATTTAATTTATTTTTAAATTTGGAAGACAAAATAAAGTTATAAATAATTAGAAATTAAGGAGTTAGAATTGCTTAAAAAAATTCAAGAATCAAAATTAAGAATAATTAGAAAATCAAGTATTAAAGTTGTTGGAAAAAATTTAGAAACCAAAATTTTGGATATTATAGAATTAAATAGAATGAAAATATAATTAAGATAAACAAATTGACTTGGAGCAAATAAAATTTTAAGTCTAACCAAACTATACTATATACTTAAACGTTAAAAACTAATGTTAACAAAAATTATATATAATATATTTAGTAAAACCTAAATAAATATATTTAATGAATAATTTAAATTTAAAATTTAACTATAGAATATATTCAGTAAATATAACTTTTTAAAACTGGATCAGTTCCATCACTGAACTCTGAAGACATGTATTTAAGGTTTAAAAGTTAAACAGAAATTAAATTGAGTTAAACTAGGACTAATATAATAATTTTTTTATATTTTTTAACAAAAATAATTTAATAAATATAAAATAAATTTATTAATTATTTAAAATTTTCTTATATAAAAGAATATTGTTAAAATGTGTAATTCATTATGTATTTTAAAAAGTTTTATAATTTTTTGTTATAATTTTTGTTCTTACAAAAAATCGTTGAGATCGGATGTTAGTTTTTTAGCTGTCAAAATGTCTGGAAACCGAATTGAGTTCTTTATATAAAATATATGTATTTTTAAATTAGTAAAAGATCTAAGAAAATTTAAAATATACGTATTTGAATTGAGTCACTATTATAGCAATTATTTTCAATATTATAATAATTAATTATTATTATAAATTATGATCATTTATGTGTAATAAGGTAGAATGATATAGGAATAACATATTCTAGTGTTTAGTAACATAGAGAGATACACTTTTATTAAAAAGTTTTGTATTTTTCTATTATAGTTTTATTTCTATTATAGTCAATTATATATTTAAAAATGATTTTATAATTTCCAAAATTTGATTTCTCATAAATTTTTATATTTTTAGAATAGGTGACTGTATGTACAATTATATGTAAGCTTAAAAAACAATGTCATTTTTATCATTTTCTCTTTTAAAAAAGAAAAAACTGGATCAATTATTGAAATTCCAATTTTACCACTTTTATTGAATTTCAACCGATTTTTTTATTTAATCTCTATCATATCTTTTTTTTTACTGTTTCATATAGGGATGACAACAGGATGGAATGGAGACGGGTTTCACTTTCGCATTTTCATTCTCACAATAAAAATTTATCCATATTTCAGTTTTCATACTCAATAGATATGAAAATTTTGTCTCATCCCTATCTCAACCGGGTACGGATTATCCCCACTGGGTAACAGGTATAGTCGTATTCATCTTTTGTTATTTTAAATATTAATTAAATAATTATTTTACAAAAAAATAAAAATCATGACAAAGAAAACTTGATATTATAAATGAATTAAAGTCAAAATAATACATATATTCTTTCTCCCAATAATAAAGATCAATAAAAAATTATAACTATATAAATCTCAAATTAAAGTATTACCAAATAATAACTAAATAAAGGTCAAATAATTATAAAAAAATAAAAGAAAATATCAAATATATGCTATAAAAATAAATTACAAAACTAAAAACTAAAGAAAAATTAATATAAATTTTTAAAGTTACTTAATAAATTAAATGTGTTTTAGTAATTTAAAATAGGAATAAATATTGACCATTCGGACGGATATGAAAGCTGGGACGAGACGATACCCTATTTAAAAAATTGGATATTACCCATATCCATATCCATACGTATACCCAATCAATTTAGGAATTCTCCGTCAAAATCAGGACGAGTTCGAATAATACCCACCTTCACAACCATGATGATAATTAATGTAAATTAAAGTATATTAATTATTAACTTTTGAAAATATAATATATATATATATAAGAAAATAAATTCATTAATAAATATTACATTATTAATAAAATTTATTCATTTAATTTAAGAAACGTCACTTTTATATTCTTCAATATATTAACAATTCATTATTAAACAAAAGTAACATTCCTTTAATTTTCATTATTAAATATTATTAATAAAATCTATTCATTTAATTTCAGAAAAGTCACTTTTATATTCTTCAATATATATATATAAGAAAATAAATTCATTAATAAAATATTACATTATTAATAAAATTTATTCATTTAATTTAAGAAACATCACTTTTATATTCTTCTATATATTAACAATTAATTATTAAATAAAAGTAACTTTTCCTTTAAATTTTCCTTATTAAATATTATTAATAAAGTTTATTCATTTAATTTCAGAAAAGTCACTTTTATATTCTTGAAAATATTTATATATATATATATAAAAGAAAATAAATTCATTAATAAATATACATTATCAATAAAATTTATTCATTTAATTTAAGAAACGTCACTTTTATATTCTTCTACATATTAACAATTAATTATTAAATAAAAGTAATTATTCTTTTGAATTTTCAGTATTAAATGATTAATACTGAAAATATTTTATGTTAAATGATAATATTTTTAAATGATTAATTAAATAATTTTATGAAATTTAGAAGTAGAAATAAAATTATTTATGTTACAACATTTTTTATTAATTACAATATGATTCTCCTGTCTTATTTAAGTATAAAAGATTTTATTTTAAACACAATTACGTGTTGATTTTAAAGATAAATGTGTGAATATATTTAATATGATATCATACAAAATTAATTCTTTTAATTCTTAAAAATATTTATTTTCATTAAAATTCTCAATGCTAGGATCGTTAGTATTCTAAGTTATTATAAGATTAAAATGTTCATGTGTTCATAATGTTGTTATATCTTTATTTAGTATTAAAGATAGTTAGTTTTTTGTGTGGATTGAAAGTGAAAAAAAAGGCTTAATTGTATTTTTTGTCCCTAAACTCTTTGTCACAACCTAACTTTTACATCTCTATAATTTTGGTCAGTGAATTTCTTTTTATCTAATTTGGATTCCTTAATTTTTAATTATAAGAAACATTAGCCCGAATGTTTTCGTTACTTGGACATGAAAGTGATTTAATTTATTTTTAAATTTGGAAGACAAAATAAAGTTATAAATAATTAGAAATTAAGGAGTTAGAATTGCTTAAAAAAATTCAAGAATCAAAGTTAAGAATAATTAAAAAATCAAGTATTAAAGTTGTTGGAAAAAATTTAGAAACCAAAATTTTGGATATTATAGAATTAAATAGAATGAAAATATAATTAAGATAAACAAATTGACTTGGAGCAAATAAAATTCTAACAATATTTGGGGTCAAGAAACAAATTAAGTCTAACCAAACTATACTATATACTTAAACGTTAAAAACTAATGTTAACAAAAATTATATATAATATATTTAGTAAAAACTAAATAAATAATTTAAATTTAAAATTTAACTATAGAATATATTCAATAAATATAACTTTTTAAAACTGGATCGGTTCCATCACTGAACTGTGAAAACATGTGTTTAAGATTTAAAAGTTAAACAGAAATTAAATTGAGTTAAACTAGGACTAATATAATAATTTTTTTATATTTTTTTACAAAAATAATTTAATGAATATAAAATAAATTTATTAATTATTTAAATTTTTTTATATAAAAGAATATTGTTAAAATGTATAATTCATTATGTATTTTAGAAAATTTTATAATTTTTTGTTATAATTTTTGTTCTTATTGAAAATTGTTGAGGTTAAATGTCAATTTTGGAGCTGTCGAGATATCAGGAGACCAGATTGAATTTTTGTTATATAGAAGACACCTATTCTTAAATTAGTAAAAAGATTTAAGAAAATTTAGAATATAGAATAGTAGGATGAGAATTGAGCCACTATTACCCTTATTATTTTCAATTTTATAATAATTAATTATTACTATTAATTATGGTAATTTATAATAAGTTATAGTCGTTTATTTGTAATAAGTTAAAATGATACACGGACAACATATTCTAGTGTTTAGTTACATAGAGAGATACATTTTTATTAGAAAGTTTTGTATTTTTCTATTATAGTTTTATTTCTATTATAGTCAATTATATATTTAAAAATGATTTTATAATTTCCAAAATTTGATTTCTCATAAATTTTTATATTTTTAGAATAGGTGACTGAATGTACAATTATATATAAGCTTAAAAAACAATGTCATTTTATCATTTTCTCTTTTAAAAAAGAAAAAATTGGATCAATTGTTGAAATTCCAATTTTACCACTTTCAATGAATTTCAACTAATTTTTTTTATTTAATCTCTATCATATCTTTTTATTGTTTCATATAGGGATGATAATGGGGTGGGACAGAGACGGGTTTCATTTTCGCATTCTCATTCTCAGAATAAAAATTTATTCACATTTCAGTTCCCATTCTCAACAGATCTGAAAATTTTGTCTCATCCCTATCCTCACTGGGTACGGGTTATCCCCACTGGGTAAGGGATATAGTCGTATTCATCTTTTATTATTCTAAATATTAATTAAATAATTATTTTACAAAAAAATAAAAATCATAACAAAGAAAATCTGATATTATAAATGAATTAAAGTCAAAATAATACATATATTCTTCCTCCCAATAATAAATATCAATAAAAAAATTATAACTATATAAATCTCAAATTAAAGTATTATCAAATAATTACTAAATAAAGGTAAAAAAAATAATTATAAAAAGGTAAAAAAATTATCAAATATATGCTATAAAAATAAATTACAAAACTAAAAACTAAGGAAAATTAATATAAATTTGTAAAATTACTTAATAAACTAAATGTATTTTAATAATTTAAAACAGGAATAAATATTGGCCATTGAGACGGGTATGGAAACGGGACGAGGCGGGTATCTGCATCCCCATCCCCGTCCCCTTACCCATATCTGTATCCATACACAATCAATTTAGGAATTCTCCGTACGGGTTCGAATAATACGGTTGACAACCATGATGATAATTAATGTAAATTAAAGTATATTAATTATTAACTTTTGAAAATATAATATATATATATAGGAAAATAAATTCATTAATAAATATTACATTATTAATAAAATTTATTCATTTAATTTAAGAAACGTCACTTTTATATTCTTCAATATATTAACAATTCATTATTAAATAAAAGTAACTATTCCTTTAATTTTAATTATTAAATATTATTAATAAAATCTATTCATTTAATGTCAGAAAAGTCACTTTTATATTCTTCAATATATATATATATATATAAAGAAAATAAATTCATTAATAAAATATTACATTATTGATAAAATTTACTCATTTAATTTAAGACACATCACTTTTATATTCTTCTATATATTAACAATTAATTATTAAATAAAAGTAACTTTTCCTTTAAATTTTCATTATTAAATATTATTAATAAATTTTAATCATTTAATTTTAGAAAAGTCACTTTTATATTCTTCATAATATATATATATATATATATATATAAAGGAAAATAAATTCATCAATAAATATACATTATTAATAAAATTTATTCATTTAATTTAAGAAACGTCACTTTTATATTCTTCAATATATTAACAATTCATTATTAAATAAAAGTAACTATTCCTTTAATTTTCATTATTAAATATTATTAATAAAATCTATTCATTTAATTTCAGAAAAGTCACTTTTATATTCTTTAATATATATATATATATAAGAAAATAAATTCATTAATAAAATATTACATTATTAATAAAATCTATTAATTTAATTTCAGAAAAGTCACTTTTATATATATATATATATATATATATATATATATATATATAAAAGAAAATAAATTCATTAATAAAATATTACATTATTAATAAAATTTACTCATTTAATCTAAGAAACATCACTTCTATATTCTTGTATATATTAACAATTAATTATTAAATAAAAGTAACTTTTCCTTTAAATTTTCATTATTAAATATTATTAATAAATTTTATTCATTTAATTTTAGAAAAGTCACTTTTATATTCTTCAAAATATATATATATATATATAAAAGAAAATAAATTCATCAATAAATATACATTATTAATAAAATTTATTCATTTAATTTAAGAAACGTCACTTTTATATTCTTCAATATATTAACAATTTATTATTAAATAAAAGTAACTTTTCCTTTAATTTTCATTATTAAATATTATTAATAAAATCTATTCATTTAATTTCAGAAAAGCCACTTTTATATTCTTCAATATATATATATATAAGAAAATAAATTCATTAATAAGTATTACATTATTAGTAAAATTTATTAAAAACGTCACTTTTATATTCTTCTATATATTAACAATTAATTATTAAATAAAAGTAACTATTCTTTTAAATTTTCAGTATTAAATATTATTAATAAAATTTATTTATTTAATTTCGGAAAAGTCACTTTTATATTCTTCAATATATTAATAATTAATTATTAATTAAAAGTAGCAATTAATTATTATATTCTGCTACATATTAACAATAAATTATTAAATAAAGTTATAGCATATTTGACTTTTGAACATTCCTTTTATAAAGTTTAGTCAAATATTAAAAGTTGGTATAAAGTAATTTTCAATGTAGAAAAGATTATTTAACATTATTACGTGGATCTTGAATATTACATAATAATAACAATTTTTAATGAATCAAAATAAAATAAAATAAATATTACATTTTTCTACGATTTCTATATGGTATAAAAATTAGCATTGCGCTTCTCATTTTTATCTTGTGAAGGAATCCAAAATGGTGATTAAGCTAAGTTCAATTTTTCTATTTCTTGTTTTCTCAAATATAGTCATAGCAAATGCTAGATTTTCAAAAAGTTTAGACTCAAACATCCTTAAACACCAAGGTTTGAACATAGAAGAAATGGCTAAAGTTGGAACTCGTCGTGCGAACCCTAATATTATCAGTAACGTTGGAAGTAAAGGTTCTTCTCCAGAATCTGGATCTTCACATGGCTTCAATCCGACAAGTGACTCTAAATATGTTGTCAACAACATTAAAAGCAAAGAATTTCATGTCCTTCCACCAACTGCTGCTAATAAAGTGATTAAAGCTTCTGCTCACAGATATGTCAGCAATGTTAAAAGCAGAAGGTTTCATGTTCTTCCCAAAGGACCTGTTCCACCCTCTGGACCTTCACGTCCCCGCACTCCACCTTCTGGCCATTAGGTCATCCTTAAACTCAAGACACTGTTTAAATATATATATATATATATATATATATATATATATATATATATATATATATATATATATATATATATATATATACATAAATGTGAGAGTGTGTCTTCATTTATTTATATGAATGAGGATCAAGTTACTCCACAACCAAATATTTGTATTAAAGCAAATATTAAGAAACTTAATATTTCTTAGCAATCAGCCACATGAATGAGTCGCTCCTTTGTTCTTTTATATATTATTTCCTTAGCAATTTTTAAATCTATGCATTTTAAAAAACACTATAAAGAGCATTTACTAATAGTATATCAGACCCATCTCCTTCAATTTTTCTCCAGTTTAAATAAAGACACTTAAAAACAATTCTAATATATAATACATTTTTTTCTTGGTTTCTTTGAATCTCAATTATTTTTTATGTGATTTAATTAAAGTTTTAAAATTCAAACGGTCATTAAATCAGTAAAAATATGAATTTAAGATATAAAAATTGAACCAGAATTTATTTCGATTGAACTGTATCAATAAAATAATATTTTTTTTATATTTTTTAACAATAACAGTATATTAAACATGAAATAAATTTATCAATTAATTAAAAGTTTATTATAAAAAGAGATACGGTTGAAAATTCTGCATCTCTTTATGCAGTTTAAAAATATTTATATTTTATCATGGTTATAATTTTATTCTTTATTACAATAATTAATACTAGGATTATGTATTTAAAATAATTCTATAATAGAATTTTTTTTGAATTAGTTTTTTATATTTTTTAAAATAACTAGCAATTTTTAAATTTATGCATTTTAAAAAACACTATAAAGAGTATTTACTACATCTCCTTCAATTCTTTTCCATTTAAATATGTATTAGTTTTAGCACACACCGGTTTATGGTTTGTGAGAGATAATGATGTATGGAAATAAAGTAAGTAAGTTTTAAAATGACACCATTTTACCATCTTTTTAAAATAGAGAAAATTTGGTCAGTTTGCGAAAACTTTTTATATTTTATAAAATCTTGCGTCCCTCTTTGGTTATAAATACATAATGGGCCTGAACTTTCCAAAATAACCTAGAGTGATCAATGTGAAAGTTGCTCTACTGCTAGTGTTCAACCTTGTTTCATTCTATGGTTATTCAAAGGGGGTTTTCATCTTTTTATGTTTTTGAAAGAGGTGTTGTTATTCATCCTTTGTGATTATTCAAGGAGGTTTCTTCATTCCTTGTATGTTAAAGGAATGTGTTTTTCATCTCTTTTGTGTTCAAGAGATGTGTTTGTTTCATCATTTGTTCTGTAGAAAAGAGATATCATCAATTGCATTAACTGAGGAAGATTCCTTTTATCTTTTCTTATCTACATGAAGAGATAAACTTATTTTAACTTAGCTTTTTTAATTAATTAATTATTTATTTATTTATTTTAATTTGAAAATTAATTAATTAATAATTTTTATGTTATTTATTATTACTATTATAATTATTTTATTGATTAAGTAATTTATAATATTAAGAGAATGCGTAAAATATTTACAATTTACCGAAAAATAATATAATTTAATACATCAAATTTAAAAAATATTGTATTATAAATTTTGGAATGTTATACAAATCTTTTACTTAAAAACAATATGGTCAATAACAACTTAATTCTAGGACCATTTTCGCTTAAGTAAAAATACCATTGTTGCTAGCGCGAAACTAGGCGTTGAAAACAATTATTACCCACCGTCTTACCCTCACTTCAGCAAAAATTACTTTGCTTTAGTGAAAATTTTGTCGCCTTCACTCGTAATAGTATTGCCTACTTTTCTCTTAAGCAAAAATTAGGTCTAAGAGCAAACCTAGGGACAAGGAAACCATGGTTTCTCCTGCCCAATCATCCAAAATATATGTTATATACCTCATTTAGCATCATACAAACTAGCCAAACCATCATATAACTCTTTTCTAACAATCTTACCAATTCATACAACATTTATTTTACCGTTTAGAATTAAAAAAAGTTCATATCTCTATTTTCAAATGAAAGCTTCCCTAACTTAGATTCCTTTAACTTCATGACTCCTTTAAAGAATGATCTTTCCCGCTTAGATCCTTTATCTAAACAAGGCCCAAGCAACATTTAAGCTTACCACTGGTTAGTCTCTTGGCCCCAGGAAACCAGAAATACACTTTCATCAAAAACTTAGGAAATGATATGTAAAATTTACTTGTTTTACAAAACCAATTGGTTAGAATCCTTCCTTATGTCTTCAGCTTTGACCTATCTCTTCCCATCTTACAAACCAACAGAGTCTCAATATAAAACTAAAAGAGAAGTGAAGAAGGAGTTTGAGAAAGGAGTTATGGTTTTTTTGTAACAAATGAACTGCCTCAGGGATGAGTTTCGCATTGTCATCCCTATCTCCATATTACTCGTTCTCATACCCAACAAATATGAATTTTTTGTCTCATCTTCATCCTCATTGGGCATGGGTATATCCCCATAGAGTAATGAGTATAATTGCACTTATCCCTTACTATTCCAAATATTAATTAATTTTTTAAAAAAAAAATCACAACAAATTGAATATAATATTACAAATGATTCAAAGTCAAAATAATATACATATTCTTTACACCAATAAAGAAATTATAATTGCATAAATATCAAATTAGAGTATTATCAGATAACAATTGAATAAAAAATCAAATGATTATACAAAAAAAGTAAAAATAATATCAAACATATGCTCTAGAAATAAATTGCAAAACTAAGAACTAAAGAAAAATTAAAATAAGTTTTTTAGAATACTTAATAAACTAAATATATTTTAGTAATTTAAAACATGATTGAATATAAGGACGAAGACACTATATTTGAATGGGTATGAAAGTAAGAATGAGATAGATATCTACATTTCCATCATCATTCTCATACCTAAAATTAGATATTACCTATATTTATACTCATACTTAAGTCAATACGAGAATTCCTATGAAAATCAAAATAAATTCAAGTAATATCTACATGAACAAGTTTATTTGTTATATCTATATCTTACTCTTTTATTCGTAAGGTTTTTTAAGTAATAAAATATTATTATCTTGTTTCATAATTTTCTAAAAATAACATTCATCCAAAATAATAACAAAATTTAAATTTTAAAAGCGGGAAACGATTTCCAAAAAATCACTATCAAATAAAAAAAATCAAATTTATTAACAATCTCAATAAAAATAAGAAAATAACATACTTATTAATTACATTAAGGTGAAACACAGATGTTAAAATTAAATTTTTTACTACATTATATTATATTAAGAAAATGAAAATATTAACTAATAAATTTAACATTTTTTAATGCTTAACTTTTTAAAAAGTTTCTGTTTTTACTCCTAATTTTTATTAACTGCATTATAAGTAAGATTCTTTAACTTTTCCTGGGACAGAATATAATTTACCCGTGCCACAATTTTACCTTTCTCTATTTGGCTTCTCTCTTCTTTCTGTTTAACAAATAAGACACCGCAATCATATTCCCTCACAGCATGCAACAGGCAAAGGGTGGAGACTCCAAAAACTGAACTGTTAAATGAATGTTGTCACAGGGGACCATCCTCTGAGCCTCCCAATAAGCAAGGGGAGAACCTGAGCATCCAATCCTTGTATTATGCAATTTCACTACCAATCACTTGTATTATTCTAAATCTATTTTCAATAACCAGAGAGACATTTAAAACTATAAATTTTTTCTAAAGTGGTAATATCTGTGTTTTTTTTTCCTCGAAAAGCACATTATAGGGATTATTCACAAGATCCATATTGTAGCTCTCCAATCTGTAACCAAATACTACCCACTTTATCATATTATATATAAATGACCATAACTCACAATAATGACCAAATATTATAATATCGATCTTTAAGAGAAAATTATCACTATTTATTCACATTAATATAAAGTTATTATTTTTTATTAACATTAATACAAAATTATTCTTCTTTATTGACATTAATACAAAATCGTTATTATTTATTAATATTTATAATTTATTATTCTAGAGATTCTATAATTACTCACTCAATTTTGATTCCATTCTTTATATTCTCAATTTTCTTAAGATTCTTATTGGCTTCAATGTCGGAGTGTCTTCTACATACAGAAAGCACCCAATTCGATTTTCAGCAGTCACAATCCTCATTTGACCTCGACCATTTTTCAGTAAGAACATGTATGATTTATTATTGCAGTCAGATTTTTAGTGCCTCTAACTGAATTCTAATTTTGGATCTGACTTTTCAGTATTTGAAACTATTAAATTATGATTCAAATTTCTATAAAGTTAAAGAAATTTTTAGAAAGTCTAAGAAATTTCTAAATTGTTTCAAAATATTTTAGAATGTTTTAAAAAATTTTAGAAAGTTCAAGAAAATATCCTAAAAACTACTAAAACTAACAAATATTAGAATTATGTGAACAATCTAGAAAAAGCAAAAATAAGATGTATCATATAGAATAGTCTCCATGGATCTAGAATAGATAAGTTCTAGAAAATTCTAGATCAATGAAAGGAAGTGTCTCATGTCTATATATATGTGGTGGAACCTTCCATTCACTACAAGAAATTCATTAAATATAAAGTAATTTATAGACTGAAAATAATTAGTCATTACAGTGACTAAATTAAAAATTATTTTATATACTAAAAATTATTGGTATCTAAAATGATTTTTGTTGTAATAGAAACTTATATTTTTTTGTGGTTATTGATCTTAAAAAAATATGAAATTAGTTTCTATCTAATGGTGACTAAATTGGTTTCTAAATTAGAATCTAAATTTGTTTTTAACATTAACTACCAAGGTTTTAGTCACTTATTAAATTAGAATTTACATTAGTCTCTAATTCCATTAGTGACCAATTTCATCATTTTATTAGTCATTAATATGATTATTAAAAATAATTTTTTTTGTAGTGATTGTATGCAAGCTATAGAAGCTCATGTAAGCTCATACAAGCTACATCACTTCTCAAGTAACTCAACAAAGTTATTTTCCATCAAATCAACCACTACCTTATTCAAAACTCCTCCATACTATCAACTATCTCCAATCTACCTTCTACTATTGCTACTCACCTTACTAAACTTGTCTACATCTACCAAAATTCTAAAACAAACAAAATTTTGGACTGAATTCTAAAATTTTTTCTTTGTAAGTTTGCGAAATAAAATATAAAATATAAATAATTTTAATAATATTTGTATGTTTTTAGTCCTTGAATTATTTGTCAAAATTGGGTTTCGTCCCTGAGGCAAACTTCAAACTTATTTTGTCCTTATGCTTTATAAACTCGTGTAAATGATCCTTGATGATATGTCAAAATTCTTTTTTGTCTCTTTATTTTTCTTTTTCATAGTTTCCTACTTCTCTATCATCTGTCTCCTAAGCTTCATTCACTCTTTTCCCTTCCATTTTCTCTCATTTTTCTCTCCTTAAAGATGTTTTTATTTGTCATAGAGGATCATTTACACCTGTTTATAGAGTATAAGGACCAAAATAGGTCCAAAATTTGCTGCAAGGACAAAACACAATTTTGAAAAATAGTTCAGGGACTAAAAACATATTTAACCCTATATTTTATTATGATTATACTTTTTATATTTTGAAAATTATTTTTTGCTATAATAAAAAGTAATATCAAAAGTGTTAATTAACTAACTATTTTTATTATCATAAAAATAATATGTACAGAAATATGGTAAACAATAATAACCACTAGATCAAAATTAAAAAAAATGGAAGTTTGAGATTAAGCTCTTATTCTGACTTTTTGGTGTTGTTTTTTATATTTAATTTCTTACTCGCATATTGGTGTGGTTGTTGCTTTGTTGGGATCTCAAAATAATAAATATTCTGAAAAAAATATTCTAAGATTTTGGCTCATGATAAATTGGTATATCTACATACCATTTTACTTCCCTTGTTGTGTGAATCTATTTCAGCATATGTAGCTTGTTTCTAATTTAAAAAAATTTCTCTGATTTAGGCTATGTAAACATGAAAATCCAATGGTATGACGGAGGCAATTTTTGTTGAATGAGCCACTAACCTAAACAGCTTACCCTTTAATCTGATATGTGATAGCCCCTTAAGTCTGAAACCTCTCTTTTGCTAGCTTATAATACAAGCCTTTAAATCGAAAAACAAAATGTTTATCCAAAACCTTGGATCCTTAGTAGCTGGTTATTGAAATCCTACATTGAATTGACAAAAGGATGTGAAAAAGAGAAAAATGTTGTTGCAAAAGAAAATTACAAAGGCTTTTTGCAATGCAACATGTTACAAGAAAAAAAAAGAGAAAAAAATGAAAAAAAAAGAAACTTAGAATCAATTTTTCAACGATAGGAAACATGTTTCAATTCTAGTTTCTAGTGAGATAACTTCTAAGAATCCTTGGTTTATAGCTTAAACGACTTTTTCTCCTTATCCCTGACCTTGGCCCTATTACAAACTATTTTAAATACCTCTTGATCTTTGGATTGATGTTTAAATTGGTTAGAATCTTCGGAAATTGTCAAATCTGAAATAAGTACATAGTAAAATGGCTTGAGTGAATTTTTCACCTAAACACAATGAATGAAGAGTGAAACATAATCAAAGAGGTATTCACAACACTTTTATTATTTAAGTTTCTCACCCATTTGAGCAGGTTGACTGCATAACTAAGCTAAACTTTAGAGATTGACTTGTTTGTGGAATTTTATGCATAATCCTAAAAATTGTGCTGAAGTTTTGCTTGCTCTTGCAAGTTTGTTTTCTTGGTTGTAGGTTTAGATTCTTTGCATACATTTGGGTGTATTGTACAGGAGTACAAACATTTAAGTGTGGGGCAATCTAATAATAGTATCCTTAGTGTCATAGTCTTGGTCTTTGTTAGAATGAGTGAGAAAAAGATATAAGTTGAATCCCTAATGTGTAAAATAACATATAGGGTAATGTATATATAATAAGGAGTCATGCAGAGAATATGGGCTAAGCCCATTACAAGATTATTACAAATAATATCATATCTAATAACATCTAATAATATCTAACAATATCTAACACTCCCTCTCAAGTTGGTGCATATAAATCATATGTATGAAGCTTGTTACAGATATAATAAACTCTAGGTCTAGGTAAAGGCTTAGTAAAAATATCTGCTAATTGTTCATTTGAGTTAACAAACTCTGTCTTGATGTCTCCAAATATATTCTTCTCACAAATAAAATGGCAATCAATCTCAATATGTTTGGTCCTTTCATGAAAGACGGTATTAGAGCTAACATTGAAGAGTAGCCTGATTTTCACATATAAGTGTCATTTGAGTGACATTTCCAAATTGTAATTCTTTAAGTAATTGTTTAAGCCAAATAAGTTCACAGTTGGTTGAGGCCATAGCTCTATCTTCTGTTTCTGCACTAGATCTTGCTATAATACTTTGTTTCTTGCTTTTCCAAGAGATCAAGTTACCTCCAATGGAGACACAATATCTGGAAGTGGATCTCCTATCAGAAGGAGATCCTGCCCCATCAACGTCTGAATAACATACAACTTTGTTATGGTTATTGTGATCATACAACAAACCTTTTCCAGGAGATCCTTTAATGTACTTTAATATACGAATGACAACATTCCAATGATCTGTACACTGGCAGTTAAGAAATTGGCTCACCACACTGACTACAAAGGAAATGTCAGGATGAGTAATAGTAAGATAATTTAGTTTTCCAACTAATCTTCTGTACTTTTCTGGATCTGATAGAGGCTCCACCTGATTAGGTGAGAGTTTTGCATTAGGATTCATGGGTGTGTCAACAAATTTTGAGTTAATCAACCCAATTTCCTCCAAAATGTCCAGTGCATACTTCCTTTGAGATATAACAATTCCATCATTGGATTGTGCTAACTCAATCCCCAAGAAATATCTGAGTTTGCCATGATCTTTGGTCTGAAAGTGATGACAAAGGTGTTGTTTCATCTGTGAGATGACATGGTGATCACTCCCTATAAGAACAATGTCATCCACATATACTATTAGATAGATGCACCCAACACTTGAATGATGGAAAAAAACTAAATGATATGCCTCATTATGAATCATACCAAATATTTGAACAACACTGCTAAATTTTCTGAATCTTGCTCTAGGAGACTGCTTAAGAACATTTAAAGATTTGCGGAGACGACATACCATTCCAGAAAACTCCCCCTGAGTAATAAAACCTAGAAGTTGCTCCATATAAATTTCTTCCTGCAAATCACCACTAAGAAAAGCATTCTTGACATCCAATGGATAAAGAGGACAACGTCGAAGAGTAGCGATTGCTATGAATAAGCCAACAAATGCCATTTTTGCAACTGGAGAAAATGTGTCACCATAATCTAAATCGAGAGTTTGTGTATAACCTTTGGTCACTAGTTGGGCTTTAAGACGGTCAATTGTTCCATCAAAACCAACTTTGATAGCAAAGAAAAACCTATAACAAACAACAGATTTCCCATAAGGTAAAGGTACGAGGTCCCAAGTTCTAGTATTTTGAAGTGCACTCATTTACCTGACGCCAACCAGGGTGAGCTAAAGCATCACCTACAGATTTAGGAATTGACATAGAGGAAATAGACAAAAGACATGTATATAGTGATAGAGACAATCTATGATAACTCAAAGCAATATAATGAGGAGAAGGATTACAAGTGGAACGTATACCTTTACGGGAGTGATAGGAAGGTCAGATTCAACTGACGGAGCCAAGAGGATGGAGGAGTTGGCATCGGGAGAGTTTCATCATGAAGAGGTGGACGATCTGTAGGAACACTAGACACAATAAGAGAGTTACAAACAACTGGAATAGTGGTTTGGTCAGATGGAGAGACAGAGGATAAAAGATTAGTCTTAAAGTAGAGAGGGGACTCAATGAAAGTGACATCTGTTGAATGAAATAACAATTAAGAGATGGAAAGAAACATTTATACCCTTTTTGTGATTGAGTAAACCCTAGGAACACACATTTGTGAGACTTAGCAGATAGTTTATCAAGACTTGGTCCTAAAATGTGAACAAAGCATGTTGACCCAAAAAGTCTAAGATGTAAGGAATGAAAAGGTTCATGAGGAAATAAAATAGAATGAGAAATTTTTTTATTTAAAACTGAAGATGGCATATGATTAATGAGGTAACATGCACTTAGAACAACATCACCCCAAAAATGTTGAGGAACTTGGCCATGAATTAAAAGTGTTCAAGTTGTTTCTGTTTGGTGTCTGTTTTTGCACTCAGCCACCCCATTTTGTTGAGGTGTATAAGCATAGGATGTTTGATGATGAATGCCATGAGAAGCCATAAAATTTTGAAAAGGATGAGAAAGATACTAACAAGCATTATGACTGCGTAAAGTATGAATAGAAATTCCAAATTGAGTCTTTATTTCATTGTAAAATTTTTGAAAAATAAAGAACAACTTTGAATGATTTTTCAATAAAAGCAGCCAAGTACACCTTGAATAATCATCAATAAAAGTGACAAAATACTGAAAATCTAAATTTGACGGAACACGCCTAGGTCCCCAAATGTCAAAATGAACTAAGGCAAATGGAGACAAGGTACATTGTGAGGCACTTTTGGGTAAAGAACTACGATTGTGTTTCCCTAGTTGACATGACTCACAAGACAAACTTGATAACTTGGGCAGACTTGGAACAAGTTGTTGCATCTTGACAAGGCTAGGATGACCCAGTTGAGCATGAATGAGAGATGGAGAATCCATTATCGAACCAACATGTGCAGATGTCCGTAAAAGGTAGAGAACATGAGACTCACATTCGGTGGCAATCACCTATCTCGAACTTTGGTCCTGTAAATAAACAGAATCTTTTGTTAAAAGAAATAATACAATCAAGGGATCGGGTGAGACGACTAAGGGATAATAAATTAAAAGGAGACCCAAGGACAAAGGACATTTTCAATGGATAGAGAAGGAAGAAGTTGAACAGTACCAACACCACATGAGGGGGCCCTAGAGCCATTAGCCATAGTGACAGATGGTAAGTAACCTGAAGTAGATAAAGAAGAGAAAACATATTTATTACTAGTAATATGGTTGGTGGCTCCTGAGTCTAAAACCTAAAGGCCAAGGGAATTCAATTGAGTGAGACCAACAAATGATGTACCTGTGTGCACAACAAAAGTAGTGGAACTAGAGCCCTAACATTTCTCATACCATTTAACAAACTCATTGAAGATAGTAGGTTGATCGGAATCTTCAGTTGGTGCATGACCCACACCAGGGGATTGGTGTGGGAGCAACTTGGGCAACCGCAACAGATTTCAGAGAACAATAATGTAAAGCATAATACCGGTCAATCTTATGACCATATTTGTGGCAATGATCACACTTGTGCCACCCTTTGCCTGGCTTGCGAGAGCGATTGCGATCATCATGGTGGGAAAACAATGTAGAAGTATCATCAAAGGTAACAGGAGATGGTATGTCAGTCGTTGACTTACTCGACACATGCAATAGGGTCGAAGAAGTGGAAGTCAAAGTAGGGACAATAGGAGATCCCAAAATTTGATTACGGTCATGTAAAAAATCATCAGGAAGTCCATGTAATGCCAACAACATGAAGAACTTTGATCGTTGCTCTAGTTCTGCAGAAGGAGTAGAGGTGGAGGCAATAACTCATCAAAAAGTTATGAAAAAGGGCATGAATTTTACCCAAATATTAAGCAATTGTACCATTAATACATGTCTAACAAACAATTTTGAAGAGATCTTGGTAAACACCACAAAGACGTTGAATGTCATTGGTGTACAACAGTTTGACTTGGTTCCAAATCTCTGAACATGACTCATATGCACAAAATATTTTCTTCAATGATGAATCAATAGTAGACTTGAGCACAATGCATAATTAAGCATCAATTTTCAACCAACAAGGACACTCACTTTCAGCAACACTAGTTACTATTTTAGTGAGATAATCAACCTAACCTTGACTTTTAAGCCAAAGTTTAATATCAGATGCCCAAGTCTCATAATTATTTCCATCTAATTTGTCAATGGATAGATGCACATTAACATAATTGGTATAGACAAATCAAATGTAATAGCAACAGTGGAACATGCCATAGATAACTTTAGAGAGAGAAAGAACCCATAGGAGAAAGAACAGAATAATGAATTCAGCTAACTATTTTGTTGTTTAGCTAACTATTTTGTTCCAAACTTTTCCAGTATGACAGAATAGAATATTAGCCAATAGGAGTTTGTCTCTATCTCTATAAATACAAGTCTCATGGGAGATTCAAAGTACGAGAGAGAATAGAGAAGAGAGAATTATGAAAAAGCTATTACTTTCTCACAAATCCATTGAAGAATTCAGTTTTAGAAAGAATCAAGAAAAGGGTCTTCATTAGTGTATTCTGAACTTTATTGTTCTCTGGTTTTGGATAGTTTTGTGAAGTTACAAAACCTGTATTTTGGTGATTGGGGTGATCACTGTAGACTTGGAGTTTAGATTGAATTCTATAGTGTTTAGAATTTCATCTTTTTGGTTTTGTTAGTCTTTAGAAGAGGGGTTCTTGTAAAGACTTGATCATTTAGTGTATTTTGATCTGTTAGTGTTACAGATCCAAACTGGATGTAACTCTTGAAAAAGAGTGAACCAGTATAAATTCTTGTGCATTCTTTCTCTTTTTTAATCTTCTTTTATAAGTTTCTGATATAACTAATCAACTGTTTTTTGTAATAAGTAAACTAATTTGTTCTTGACAGCAAAAGAAAAATTTGATACTAAATAGTTTTCGAAGAAAATACTATATCAATTCATTCCCCTTCTTGATATATCTCTGAATCTAACATATATTGTATATTTATATATTATTTACTGTTGACAAAAATATTATATTATGAATATGTTGTGTTTATTAGGTGCTTGACTTTTTTGGAAGTGCTTAGCAGGTGTTCTAAGTTTGTTTGATAAGTTGTTCAAATGTGAATAGTTTTACACAAATATTCATGTGAATATATTATATATTTGTATTTATATGTTATTTATTGTTGATAAAAAAATTATATTATAGATATGTTGTAATATTTTTTTCAATTTTTAATTAGGCTAAAAATGGCCCGTTGGCCCGTTGGCTTAACATAAGGACAGACTAAGCTAAAAATTGTGGCCCATTTTAAAATATAGGTCAAGCTTAGAGCTGTCAAAACGGGCGGCCCGGCCCAGCCTGGCCTGGCCCTACGGGCCAAGTTCAAAAAATCTGATAGCCTAGCCTGGCCTATATTTTAAAACGGGCCACAATTTTTAGCTTCGGCTGGCCCTATGTTAGGCCAACGGACCAACGGCCATTTTAGCCTAATTAAAAATTGAAAAATATTACAATATATCTATAATATAATTTTTATCAACAATATAAATATAAATATATAATATATTTACATGAATGTGTGTTTAAAACTGTTTACATTTGAACAACTTGTAAAAAAACTTAAATCACATACTAAGTACTTCCAAAAGAGTCAAGCACCTACTAAATAACATATCCATACATAATATAATATTTTTATCAACGAGTAAATAATATATAAATAGACAATATATTTATATGAAAGTTTGTGCAAAATTGTTCACATTTGAGTAACTTATAAAACAAATTTAGATCGTCTACTAAGCACTTCCAAGGCAGTCAAGCACTTCCAATACTCCAAGAATTGTTTACTTGCAAAAGATAATACCCAATTAGTTAAAAATGTTTATATAAATATAGATTAAAAAAAGTCAAAATGTATGAACATTTACTAAGGACCTCTTTAGATATATTATTTCCTTGACTAGTTTGCTCGCTAAATAATTGTATCTCTTCCACTTCTTTTTCATCTATATTTATTTGACAATACACAAAAAAATCAGCAATTAACATTTTTATAATGAGTATAAATAAATAATATATCAAGATCAATAATAATATAATTATACCGAGAAAGTCCAACTTGCTCATAACCATACAACCAATTACGAGTACAAATGAGGGCTTGAACATTGGCGAGGAGTAAACAATTTCTATACTTATTCAAGATGCGACCACCAATGCTAAATGAAGATTCGACGCCACTTGTTGTGATTGGTATGCTTAAAATGTCACAAGCCATAATTGCAAGGCGAGGAAACCGATGCTTATTCAACTTCCAATATTGGAGGGCATCTAGATTTTCACCAACAATACATGATTCACTCAAGTAAAGGTCAAGTTGAGACTTGCCATCATTTGAAGTGTTTTTTATTATTTCTTGATGATAAGCCTACAATTAGATAACCAAAAGTAGAATTTAATAGAATCTTATATATATATATATATATATATATATATATATATATATATATATGAATGAAAATAAACTATATTATTACTATAGGTTACCTGAAGAATTGATGATGAGAAATTACTCCTTGCCATTTGATAAGAAGATTTCATGTCTTTTGCACTAGTTACTTGTAGATGAAGTTGATGTAATGGTTTGCTTTAGGTATTCGGCAAAGAGATTGTACAAACTATCCTTCACCTTATTGACCCTTTCTTCATAATCAAATGGATAAAGCCTCTTATAACAAAAACTTATGAAATTTAATTTTGTCTTTGGGTCAAGAACACATCCAAATGCAAGAGTGACAGAATATTCATTCCAATATTTATCAAACTTGACCTTCATCCTTGTTGCCATATCTCTTATTACCTCATCTTCACTAGTCAAATTTGTATTCAATCCCATTTCTATAATAGCAACTTGAAGGAAATATAAGTTGGAGGTAGGATAAGATGATCCGGACATCAAGCTAGTAATATCATAGAAAGGTGCCAAAAATTCACATATTTTTTCTGCTCTTTCCCACTCTTCATCAGTTGGACAAAATTTGTAACTTCTATCACTATATCCCAAATTAGTGAATGCACGACGATACTTAATAGCACTTTCAAGCATCATATATGTAGCATTCCATCTAGTTATCTAACCTTAAGAAACCACCACCTACATCACTTAAATGTACTTCTTCAACACATTTTCGAAATTCTCTTAACCTCCCCTCTGATGCTTTAACATATTTAACACTTTCTCTAACTTTATACAAAGCATCATCACCTGTTATCTTCAACCCTTCTTGAACTATAATATTCAAGATATGTGCACAACATCTCACATGAAAATATTCACCTTTACATAGCAGTACATTTTTCAAATTAAGTCTTTCTTTTAAAATTTTCACCATGCTACCATTAGAAGAGGCATTGTCCAATGTGAGAGAAAATATTTTGCTTTCTATTCCCCAATCCTTAAGCACTTCAAGCACTTTCCCTAATAATTCTAACCCAGTGTGTGAATTATCTAAGTGACAAAATGAAAGTAACTTACTATTTAATTTCCAATTTTGGTCAACATAATGAGCAGTTACAGTCATATAGCCCTGGGTAGTTACAGCTGTCCATACGTCAGAAGTCAAACATATCCTACCAGAAATATTAGATAACACACTCTTTAGCTTTTCTTTTTTCACTTATATACACATTATAGACATCATTGATTGAAGTGTTTCTACTAATTGGTCTAAAATCAGGATTTAAAACTTTATTCACCTCCAAGACCCCTTCATACTCAGCATAACTAAATGGAAGATCATGCTTAATAATACATTTAGCAAGTGCATCTCGATATACCTTAGAGTCAAATTTTCATTGCTTTAACAAGTTTCCTTTATTATTCAACATAACTCCCACATCATGGTATTTAGGAAATACACTACATTTAGGAATATGTCTTCTGAGATGATTGGTCCCTGAAATTCCTTTACATGTATACAGTTTGCCACATCCTTTGCATTTACATTTCTCCACTCCTTCAATTAAACCAATTTTTTCAAAATAATTCCATACCTCAGAAGTCACAACCTTTGCTTTCTTAGTCTCTCCACATTTTTGTTCAACATTATTTCTTTTGTTACCAGCAGCAGATGGATCACTAATTGGAGGAGTAACTCCTGATGTTGTCATAGGGAATAAGAACTCTGCAATGCAAGAGATAAAAAAACATAAAAACCTATTTAATACTTATAATAATTTTACTTTATATAACTCAAACAAATATTAACAAAATAACACAAACTCATGATGATATGAGGAAAACAAAAGTAGATATAAAATTTTGATTAGAAATGCAAAAAATGATAATTTAAATTAACAAAAAATAAGAAAAAACCTAACCCAATGTGAAACAGAGAAGTTATGACGAAAGCGTGAAACTGTGGTGTTGAAGGTGAAAGGAAAGAGGAGTAGTGCAGTAGAAGAGATGAAAGAGCTTGTGAGAAAGAAAGAGAAGAAATGAAGAAGAAAAGAGAGACTCTGAGATACTAGGGTTTCTTTCTTTGGTATGACAATATAACAATTAAGAACAAAAATTTAATATAAAAAATAAACGGGCCAGCCCATTAGCCTACGGGCCAGCCTGGCCTTGGCCCATATGGGCATCGGGCCAAATGGGTCAGGCTAAAAAAAGCCTATTGTTATATAGGCCACAATTTTTTAAGCCTAGCCTGACCTGAATCATAGGCTATACGGGCCAGCCCATCGGGCCAGACCTATTTTGACAGCTCTAGTCAAGCTAGGCTGTCAAATTTTTTTAACTTGGCTTGTAAGGCTAGGCTAGGTTGGGCCAGACCGCCCGTTTTGACAGCTCTACTCACACCTGAGCCAATGGAATAGCAAAACTCAAAAGCACCAACCAATACATGATTGTTAAGGAAAAGTCCAACACTCCACAATTTTGAATTATGCTGAAAAGAAACTAACGTTAAGTCTTTACACACGAAGAGTCTTAACAGACAAGAGACTTTTAGGCGACGAAACCTGTCAGATGAAGAAGTCACAAAGCTTTATCTCTCATTAGATCATGCATATATCATATGTAAAATGATACCTCAAATAATCATCAGATGATATGTCATTAGATGATATAAATGTTATTTTAACTAACATTTGAAAGTTTGCTCTTTAGTTTTCAGAGACATTCTTCTGAACAGTATGACGATCAAGTACACCAGAAGTTCTCACGTCACATCACAACATCTTCCTTATGAAAAGTAAAAGCTGCTTTCTTCACCAAATTCCTGACGCACCTATGTTTTGTTAAACTCTCAAAGTACACTTGCCATATATGGAAGTGCTACTTTCACCAGAAGAAGAAAAGCTCATTGTCTAATGGAGGATAAGTGCAACAAGCTATCTGGTTTTGTGTGAATATTAAAAGCACACATTTATTGCATGAAGAAGAGCATTTAATGCACCTACGTGAAACCTTCATCAGATGCAACAAGAAGATGTGCTCAACTCCAACCTAAAACTAAAGATGTCAGAATGGATCTGTAACAGCTAGTTGTGAATGCACTATATAAAGGATCAAGTTAATCTTAAAGAGACATAAAAACAAGTTAAGAAAAATGTGTTGTGAAAATTTGTGCTTGCCCAAATCTCTTCTCTAAGCTTTAGAAGAACACTGCTAGTGTTCTAAGTTGTCTCTAGAAGTAGAATCTTTTCAATCCTTTCGTCTTTCAAATGTAGATCTTCTAAACTAGCTCAAAAAGTTTTGTGATTTTATATCACAACCCTTTTTAAAAAACCTTTTATGGTAGAGCCAAGAGTGGCTTTATAAGAAAGAATACTTGTACGGGTTAGCCAGAATTGGCTACAAGCTGAAAGAATACTTGTAGTTTGTAGTGTTAGAATACTAGCGGAACTCAATCAATTTGATTGAGAACTGGACGTAGTTTGTGGTTTTAAACGAACTCGTATAAAATCTGAGTAATTTCTCTCACCTTCTAACTCTTTTATATTGCATATTATCATCTCTGTTTAACGTTAAAAAGGGGAGAATTCTAAACAAAAATATTTGTTTGCAAAATTTCTTTTTATTAACATATTTATTCATCTGTTAAGTTCAACCTATCATATGTAACCTTATGTCTTTATACGAATTGAAAAAAACTGCAAAAAGTTTTAAAGCACAATTCAATCCCCCTTCTTGTGTTTTTCTTGTTTTTCATAGGGTCCAGTAGACACAAGGATCAATTTTGGTTTGTCAATTTAGGTACAAGGCCATGGTCCAAAGTTTTCAAAGCAATTGCTAGCACTCTTCAATCAACAAGTCAAGTTTTTCCACAAACCAATACAAATAACAAACTTTTCCTACACAACCTGGATAGCATTACTAATGTCACAAAAAATATCCAACACCAAACACATCCAACAAATAGGTTTATAAATTCTAGAAATAGATGAAAATTTTAAAGTTGTACACAATCCTATACTATTTAGACAATTGGAAGCAAATTAAAAAGGGAGAGCATCAAGCAGCGGAATGCAATGGCATGTAACCCTTGTAACGACACCAATTTGATGAACTTGTTTTGGTCACATTCATGTTCTCAAAAATACTAAGTTCCCCTTAATATGGTATAGGGCTAACCTAGGTCTCAATCCAAACACATAAGGGCTAACCTAGGTGTCAATCCAAAGACCTACATCATTTATGTTCATTGCTCTATACTTCTTCCTAACGGAAGTTCAAATTGGGGGATTTGGAATCAAATAAGAACGTAAAGTATACAGAAGCAAAACTCAAAATTAACTACTGAAAATAGAAAATAAAATTGACAATTAAAATTGGCAATTGGCAATTGAAATTTAAAATTGAAACTAAAATTGGAATCGACAATTAGAAACAAAATGCACAAACAATGATGAAATTGAAATCACAAATAGTAAATGGAATCAAAATTGAAAGCATTTAATCAATAAACAAAGATTATTTGAGATGGAAAACAGTAAATGAAATTGAAATTAAAATCAGATTCAATAAACTAAATTGAAAATAGTGCAAAGTTGAAACAAAGTATAGTAATTGAAATTGAATTAAAAATCAAATAGTAAATGAAATTGAAATTAGAAACTAACAAAATTAAACTAGAACAAAAATTAGAAAAACTAAAACAAGCATGAGACTAGAGAATTGTATCAGTAACTACAATGAGAAACGTAAAACAAATTATGATCATTAATTGGAAATTGATAGTAGAATTGGAATCCAAAAACAAGAAAAAATAAAATTGAAACTGTAGATTAAAATTGAAAATGAAATTGAAAATAGAAATTGAAGCAATAGATGAAATTGAGAACAACAATAAAGCAACTGAACATAAAAGTGTAAGTACAATTCACTCTCTAATTGAACTTGAATAGCACTACACATAGTTGTGGAAGTGAAAAGACATACCACTGAAGCATTACCGAAAATGGAAAAATGAGAGGACAGAATTTGGAAAGTTGCAATTTTTTCACCCTCTATAAAACTGAATGGGGCTTAGTTCACACTACAAAGCTCAATGGAAAAATCAATTACAAAGCTTAATTCACATAGAAAAGCACTAATTGTTTTGCCTAACTTCTAAAAATCATAAAAAGTAGCTCTAAGTTCTAAATGTGATGTTTTAGGTGTCCAAATTAAAGCACCGCAGAAGTGTAGAATCCAATGCAAAAAGAATTAGCTTAAAAGGACATTTATAGAAAAAGTTATAAGCAAAACAAGGAACAAAAGTCATAATTGAAAAATACAAAAATATAGTATAAGCATGTATTTACAAAAAATCCTATTTATTGCAGAAAATATAAATATGTGCTAAATGAAATGAATAAAAAAAGAAGAAACATTTAGGATATGCAATAAGTCTATAAAAAATGTGTATAAAATGAGTCATTACTCAACTCCTTACTAAGTGACACTTCTCAATAATGACTCCACTCTTCTTAAATCTTGAAGTTTGTCTTCTTTACAAAAAAAAAGTGGTAAATAAGTAGTAACCTACTCAACTATGAATTATGTTATTTAACTATTATAATATAATAATTCACAATAATTAGATAGTTGCATAACACTACAAAAAATTGTGTTAAATGTAGTAGTTACTTTTTATAAAATGTGTTAATTTTGACTATCACAAAATATGTGTGTGGTGTTTGCCTATATCACCATAAATCTTGTGACCACAAAGTAATAATTGTCTTTTTAAGTTGAATAGTTACTACACTAGTCACTTATTACACTGTATTAAATGGTGATATCATTTTGTAAAAAGTGTCAATTAAAAAATGTCATAATTATTACCACTAAAAGACAATTCACTATATAAAATATGATGGTTAAAAGTGCCACTGTTGACATTGTTATATGACGTTGTATCACTATTTACATCATTATGATGATTCTATTTGTCACTCTAAATTAAATTATATAGAATTTTGTGACAATTTGAATTGCCAGTAATGTTTACAATATATTTTTTTAAAATTTCAAATTTTATTTTTGTTTCATGTTAATATTGAATTTGTAGGTTATGTTTAAAATTTTTATATAAATATTTAAAATTATAAAAGATATTTTAAACTTTTTTTCATTTGAAAAAAATATATAAGTAAATAATAGAAATGCAAAGATACTTGTTCAAAGTAAATAAAATAATGCAATTAATGGAAATTATTCAACCCATTACGATAAATTATACATATTGTTCTTAGAAAATTAAAATATACAACACTACGAAAGAACTTAAATATTATAAAAAAGTTGTATTCTCTTGCTTGGTCATTGCTTGTTTTTTATGAACATCTTAAATAAAATAATGAAGCCTTGCTTACAATATTTGATACCTGAAATAAAATAACATTATGTAATTATTTTCAATCATTGACTATATTTACAAAATCATTTAATTTATATTATTTTTATGTGATTTAATTATTTACCTCACACCATATTGTTAGACTTGGACTTATCTACATTACACATTAGCATTGCAATATTCATCTATAGAAGTTCAAGTATGGGAAGGAGAAAAAGACAACTTTTCTAACATGTGAACTTCTGAATCAATTCCATAATATTGTAGAATGTTTTAAATTATTATGTAATTGTAAAGAAAAAATTATGGTAACATCAAAAACTAAAAAAAGTAACATTACTAAAGCATGAAAAATCGTAGACTTATCATAAATTTATGAATCTACCTCAATATTCAATATACATTTCAAATACAATTTCTTTTTGTTCTCTTTATCATTATAAGCAAAACCTTTACTACTACACAACCAACATGATTTTAATAACACTGAATAGTCACTCAGCTGCATTACTACTATTTAAAGTTAAATCGTCAAAACTATTTTATATCTATTGACAAATGATGTTGCAAATCATCTAAGTGAACAAAAAATATAAGAAATAAAAAATAAATTCCAAACTTATCAGAAAATAATTCTACAATTCCTATCATTTTTAGTTTCCCACTCATTTTCTTAAAATATGTATCCTGGCAAAAAGAAACGAAATATCTAATCAAATGAGTAGTATATATATGCCTTCATCCATAAGCAGAAAAATAATATAGACAACATGGCATGAAACAAATTCACATGTGTGAAACATAGAATCACTTCACTAAATATTAATAAAAAATATTAAGTCATTAAAAGAAACAGAGCCCTCAAGCTCTAAATATACACAAAGCAAAAAAATTCTCTCCAAATTAAAGTTTATATATAGGCTTGTCTACTGAAGGTGACATGTTATAATTTCATGTGATGGTAGGGTATTCTCGTATTTGTGACATTTTTTTCATTCTAAATTGTGACACCAAATTAAAAAAATGATAAAACTTTTAATTTATCTTAATTTCATTTACATACATCTTTTATTTATTAAATAACTTGATCGAATGAGTCAATGTTTTGCATAATTTTCAAAAGCATATCACATGCTTGAGGATCAATTAAAAATGTTGGAACTTAGAATACTTTGGTGTTTAGGCATTGTTTCAAATTTATTATCATTCATTAAAAATTCTACTGAGATGCATTAGGGTTTCTTTGTAGTTTAATCCATATCAATCATCTTCATTTTGGTTGAATTCATTGTTGATGTAACACCCCATAAAAACCATCTATAATATACTAGTTGTGTATTCATGAAATTACATTATATTTATTCTCAATATCATCTTAGAACATATATTACAACCATTGGACCATAGGTCCTCAAAATTTTCAACTAAAATTACATTTATTTTGCTCGTTTTTGGGAAACTTGCTTGTTTCCAATATCACCTGCAACATAATTTGTTCTTATACATAGTACGATCATAACAGTGTCACCCTCATAAACAACCAGGGTGAACTAACTATTATATGTTATAAACATAAATATAATTCATTCAACATATATCAATAGTTATATCATTTCAGTAGTATATAAAACAACTTAACAATGCAACAAATCCTATATCTAGTCATCATTTCCGTTATGAAAAATATAAGATGTCTTCTGGAAGATTCTATTTGTGGTAAACACTTTTCACCAAAGGCTAACACCTGACCCTTAACATAGTCTAGGCTGAGGTTGGTAGGGTCAAGGTGGCATAAAACACCTACTATCGAGAGTCAGATGTATACCCACTCAAAGAGTCTGACATAAGCCTTCCTTAGTTTCTCACCACTCGATGTCCTGTCTACATGATTAAACATCAGTGAAGCCGAGATACCTTTTATCCATGAGCTGTCATGTTTACCACTACTACATAATGTACAATACCACCAGGTAATGTACCAACACCCTAGAGGGGCCAACAACAACATTATTAACATCCATCAGGGCCAACAATATCAACACTCATTAGGGTCGTCACAACCACCTATAAAAGGCTTTCAACACTCACTAGTAAGTATACTGACACCTTGTATCTTACTGTGAGCTACATTAGCAATTACTTACTCATTTTTATAGGTTTACACATATATAATATCAACAGAATACATTTTAATATCAACATACAATCAACATATATCAATAACACATATATCTTCTAAACATACCAACATCATCAAGAATCATCAACTATATTTCTTCAATGTTCTCCTCACTTAAGTGATATCAGGGATGAAAGCACCCCCCATCTCTAGGCCTCTCTTGTTGCCTGAGTGATATTAAGTTTGAGGGTAAGCCTTTCTTAGATCTCTCTATTGCTTGAGTAATCAACACGTCGTTTGAGCGACATCAAGGCCAAGAAAAACCCTTCTTAGCCCCCTCTATCACTCAAGCAACCAATGTATCATTTGAGTGACGCAGTTGTAGTGAAGAGAGAATGACCTCGACATCTCCCTTGCTTGAGCAGCCGCTATCACCTACGCGACATCATTCGTCGCTCGAGCGACCATTCCATCGCCTAAGCAACCAATGGCGGTGAAGGTAATGATACAATTGTAATAACAAAACTAAAAATTGAAAATAAAATGTAACAAACAAAAATTAAAGTGAAAAAACCGTGAAACAGAGAACTAAAAATAGAAAAAATTGATTTAGTAAAAATTGAAGATGAATTATTTCTAGAACAAAGAACCTTTCAAATAACCCTGATTCATTTTCTCCATTCTTGAATGCAAAGAATTCATATATGATTTCTTTGTTATATGAAAAATGTAATGAACCAATCGATCTATACTATCAAGAATTGAAAACTGAAAGAAATTCCAAGAATAGAAAAACAATATATCAGAATTACTTGGTAGCTTCTTTCTTCTAGAGATCTTGTGTAGATTGTGGATAGCACAAGTTAGTAAAATGTAGAAAACAAAAAATTGAAAGAAATGCATTGAAGAAAGAATATACAATACAAGAGAACCACAGTAGGCAAAAACTAAATAGTCACTTTTATTCTAAAAAGAAAACTAAGAACTACAATTGTAGTGAATCTAAAAACTGAAAAACTAAAAACAGAAAGAAAAAAATTGAAAATTGAATTTTTTGCTTCCTCAAAATTGGCATATGTTCTATTTATAGATGTAATCATTGCTTAACCATAGACTATGGTAGTTGAACAGGTTATAACATGTTACATAATACTCCTAATTACAGGTTCTAAACTATACTACTATTGCTAGATGGTGTCTCTTGGAGTTCCAATTTCCTTACTCTCTAAGTGACCTAAATAGCTTGTCTTCCATGCTGCACTATCTGAAATTTTGTTTAGAAAATACAAAACAATTATGTTAGTGTAATAGAACCAAAATTACAGCTAAAATTCTAAAATTAAAATCAATTTACTAACACAACTAATTGCTAATTGTTAAAAGAACTATACTAAAATCAAAGGTTGAGACTAAAATTGGTGCCAACAAAGTACAATTAGCCTAGATATACAAAATGGAATCATGAGTCATCACTAAGTCTTAATTACACAATGAACGAGCAAAGACTCTTCTTAAACTCTGAATCTGAATAAAAAAGAGGAAGACAAATTCAATATCAAATATCTTTCAAATTACTTATCCATTCAAAGTTCTAATTGGTTGGATAAGATCTATGTTTCACCAACTCCCTGCAACTTTAATCTATCAAGGTTTCACCGATTAGAAATTCGATTATTAGAGATAGAATGTAGACAGAAAAGAGATAGTTTAAAGGAAAAGAATTTTAGAATGAACTATAATGACGTCAGAATCCTTTATATAGACATCATTACTAATTCACTTCAAAATTTATTATTAAAATATTCTCGAGTCTTACAATTGAGACTTTTTCTCAAACAATTATAGGGAAACGAATCTTATCACTCCCAGACGGAGAAATATCTCTTTGTTCAACATGTATACTTTTATGAAATTGACAATAGATAAAACATATATAATAAATTAACAAAATAAAAAGCATGAGAAAAATGTATACTATAAATGCCATACAAAAGCTTATAGGGCTTGAAGAAGTCCTTTAAACCAAATAGCCTTCTCATCCTCATCTCAAAAATCTAAAATCCATGTGTTAGAAGATTCCAAAAGAACTAAGCTGTAAAAGATTAAAAAAATAAAAGGATTTCACTATTTAAAATGACAATCAAACAATAGAGAGGAGAAGGCATAATTTAATATCCAAACAACTAAATTGTTAAAAGACCATTATGACGTGAGGGAAGGCATGATGAACGACAAGGAAATGCAAGAGAATAATGATGTTTGATGAAAGTAGTGGCACCGATGGCAATAAAGGCTAAGATGTTAGAAATAACGACAATGTAAAAATCAAGAGGGGGGGTGAATTGGATTTTTAAACAACTTTTTCCTTGTTCAAAATAATTTTTCAGATTTTAAATAATACTTCTAAAAATAAGATTCGGATTTTCCTTAACCTTTGATAAGAGCAGTTTGAATAACAATTGTTAATATGATCCGTAAGAAAATAAAGAGATAGGGAAAGAGAGATAGAACACAGAGATTTATACTGATTCGGATTTAGCCAATCCTACGTCTAGTTCTCAATCACCACAAAACACGTGATGATCACCCCACTATCTTTAAAAGTAATTACAAACATTAATCAGTGACACAATGTAAAAATAATTAAAGATAAATAGAAACACCTCCTTAGACACACTAAGGATGATCCCCACCTCTCTTGACACTAAGAGATGAACACACCTCCCTTTAGAACAGATCTAAGGGATGAATTACAACAATCAATAAACAGTAAAGAAAACACCTGATGAGTGCTGGATATGAAAGCTTAAGCACAATGCAATCACCACTTCCAAGAACTTAGGTCAACCTTGAGAGAGCAAGAAAGTAGTTTTGAAAAACTTTAGCGCAAGAACATTGTATTTTTGTGTTTGATCAGATGTGTTTAACCTAAGACGTTGCCTTTCATTTTATAATTTGAAATCAGCTCAAAGTTTCCATTCTTAGATTGATTCAACATTGAATTCGCAAAAACGTCGTATTTAATCGATTATATAAATGATGTAATCGATTATATCAGAGTAAAACTAGAAAACATATTTTTCCTGATATAATCGATTAGATTAAGGCCATAATCGATTATATGAAACCCAGAAGCAACATAATTGATTATCAAAAACATTTAATCGATTATTTTGTTCGTTAAACTCTTTTAATTCAAATTTTAAGCTATATAATCAATTCTATTTCGATTCCTAATCGATTAAAAGCGTAGAAAAAGGTTTTTGTGAAAATATGACTTGCTCTCAAGTTTGAAATGGTCTTGAATGAGATTTATGACTTAATCTTTTTATCCATCACCCAAAACTGAAATTTCTAAACTTGCATCTTCAGCACTTGAGGGAATCTTCAACAATCTTCTTCCTTGAAAGCATTTATTCTCCTTTATATCTTGCCTTAATTTCCATGAAGCAATCTTCCTTTGTGAGATAAACTCAAGTCTTTAATGTTGCAATAAAACTTTATATCTTCATCATCAAAACTCCAATCTTCATGACTTATTGAGACTAAATCTCCATTAAAACTTTCTGAGTAACTTTTTACTCATGCTTGAAATATGTCAACATAAGAAACTTATGAGGGTCTGCGGGAGGCTGATAAAAGTTTATGGTGAGGGTTTTAAGTGGGGACTTACAAGGGATCACAATGAGGGTTCACAACAAGGATTCCTGGTAAGAGTTCACGGGAAGGGTTTAGGGTAAGGATTTGTAGGAAAGTTTAAAAAAAGAGAAGCTTATGATGAATTACAATAAGGGTTCACCGTGAGGGTTTATGGTAACGGTTCACAAGCAGGATTCACAAGAAACAGGATTCATAATGAGGGTCCACGGGGAATGGAGTTCATTGAGAGTTTGTGGTAAGGGTTTGCAAAAAGGTTTCAAAAGTCGAGATATTTGTGGGATATTACCTTAATAAATGAAGTTTGATACTCTTAACTTAGATGATTATTTTGAAGATCTTTTTCAAATAGTAAATCAATAATACATTTATCCTTAAAAAAATTTCTAATTTTTTTTAATCTTCTTTAATCTATTTATTTATTATCCTTGCTTTCTTCACTTAGTCGAAACATTCACGAAGTTTCTTAATTCAAATCCTTTTAAAGAATTGATAAATCTAATTAGATTTAATATAAAGAACAAAAAAGTTAATTTTTTTTCAAAAATATGAAAAAAAGTTAATACTTTAAACTTTTGATGCGTTATTTATCTTTAGATAAACTTATATTAATAACTTTTGATATTGTAATAAGTATTTTTAATAAATATGATATTACTTTATTAAATGAATAAATTAATATAATACCAGTAAACTACAAAAATCATAAATAATATGGAAAAAGTAATAAAATATCATATCGTAATTTAATTTTACACAATAATAAACTCGTTTTTATAAATAATGAAAGAATAAATTAAATATAAGATTAAATATTTTTTTAGTTCTTAAATTATTTGTCAAAATTATATTTTGTTCTTTAGGTGATCTATTTCATCCTCATTCTTTATAAACTAGTGTAAAAAAATTTCAATTATAAATAAAAATGTGCTTGAGAAAAGAGAAAGAGAAGAAAAAAAAGACAAGAAGAGAGAAACTTAAGAGACACAGAATGACAAAGTGATGAGGAACTAAGGAGAAGAAAAATAAAAAATGAAAAAGAATTCTGAATTCACTCCAATTTATAAAATATAAGAATGAATTAAATTTAAAATTTACTCAAAATGAAATAAATTTAAAATTTAATCAAAAAATAAAACATAATTTTGACAAATAATTCAAAAATTAAAAACATATTTAACCCTTAAATATAATATTTAAAATTAAATAAATAATTTAAATAATTACCAAAATAAATGTCTTTATGATAAAGAACTATTTATAAATAATAAAATATATATTTAAATTTATAATTTAAGCAACAAAATGTTTCTCTCTTATTATTATCTATTTTGAATATTTATTTAGTTGTCTACTTAAATGGTATAAAAATATATGAGGTTAAATATGTTTTTAGTCCCTAAATTATTTATTAAAATTGTGTTTCGTTTCTGGAACAAACTTTAGATCTATTTCGTCCTTATACTTTATAAACATGTGTAAATGATCCTCGATGATAAAAGAGAACATATGTAAGGAGAGGAAATGAAAGAGGAAAGAGTGAAAGAAACTTAAAAGAAGTAGGAAACTATAAAGAAAAAAAATAAAAAAATAAAAAGGAATTCTAACACATATCATTTACACAAGTTTATAAAGCATAAAGACGAAATAAATCCAAAAGTTTACCTAAAAAACAAAACATAATTTTAGCAAATAATTTAAAGAATAAAAATATATTTAACCTAAATATATGTTTGAGAATATAAATACAAATTTTTAATTAATACTAATTTAAATAAAATATAGTTTAGTAAAATAAAAAAGAAAAATCTGTGATTTTTTAAAATTGTTTATCATTAAAATAAACTATATTTCTTATAAATAATGTCAAACTTTTTTTTTACTAAAAACATAAAATAATTATTTAATTTAAATGCATCTGAATCTTTATTAGTCTTAACGTTGCATTATTCCATTCTAACTCTTAACTATTTTATATTAATATATTAATAATTAACTGCACAATTAAGACGTGACAGTAGGTTCTCTCTTCATTCCGATCTTTTCTTTCTTCAGTGCAGTGCTAAGTAAGTTTTGTTCTTTCAAGCATTTAAGAAGGGTAATGAATGTTTTCTTGTTTCCATCCTTTCATACTTCTCATTTCCATTTCTCAATGTCTGTATCAGCAGGGTCTTGATTTCAAGGAGTGTTTACTTCATTTTTTCTCTGGTTTGCTTCTTTCTTTACTTGTTTTTCTTGGTTTTCTTAGGTTGGTTTCCTTCTTTCTTGTTTTGCTTAAAGTTTTGCCTTTTCTTCATCTAGTTTGTGCTCTTTACATCCTTGTTTCACTTTTTTGTGCATTGCATGTTCTTGTGGGGGGAAAGTTTGTTCCTTTAAATAGTTTGAATTCATTTTCTACTGTTTTTGCAACTGTAGTGGTCATACTTCTAAACAACCTCTCGTTTCAAGTGTTTGTTCTCTTGAAGTTTTTGCTTCTGTGATTTTTCAAGTTCTGTTGCTTGTCACTCTCTAAGTAACCGTCCTTCAACTTTTCATCACTCTTCAAGTGTTTGTTCTCTTGAAGTTTTTGTTTCTGTGATTTTTCAAGTTCTGTTGCTTATCACTAAGTAACCGTCCTTCAACTTTTCATCACTCTTCAAGTTTGTTCTCTTGAAATTTTTGTTTCTGTGATTTTTCAAGTTCTGTTGCTTATCACTAAGTAACCGTCCTTCAACTTTTCATCACTTACAAGGTATCGAATTTTCGTTTTCATGTCTTTTCAATTTTCATTTTGCATTATTATCGTTATTATTATTTTATACTCTAATTACCCCCATCATTCTTTAATTTTCTTTATTTGAACCCTTTCATTACTGAAAAAGCTTTTCATCATTTGAATTCTTACCAGTCATGGTTCAATGTTCTTTTTTCTCATTTCATTTTTGTTTTAAACAGTGGGTATGTGGATGTGGGAATGTGACTTTTGTTGTTGTTATTGTTCATTCTACATGGTTTGTAAATTGTTGTATGGATATTCCTGATACAGAGTCTCTTATTTGTAAATTGGGTGTGTAGAAATGGATGCTTCAAAGTCCTTCGGGAAAAGGTATGAAGATTGCTCGCGTACCACTTCATCTGGCAAAGAATTGAGGGAAGAGTTTGTAAAACGCAGGAAGGTGAATCGAGCATTGGCGATGTTTAGGAACTTGTTTGACAAGCTAGTGCATCAATATGAAGTCTACGAACCTGGGTATTCTAAGGCTAAGACAAAAGCTCTGATGGAAGCAGCAAGGACAATGAGAAGAGAACATCGATGCGAGAACACTCAAAAGTGTGTGGGACATATACTAGGAATCGAGGTTGGAGATGTTTTTCAGTACTGGGCTGAACTCAATGTCATTGGTCTCCATCGACAGTTTTGGAATGGGATTGATTATAAGGGAATGGGCAACAGCTCGTTGGCCACAAGCATTGTTGTAACAGATCGCTATGATAATGCTAGGAAATCCAATGGTACCTTAGTTTATGAAGGTCAAGGAGGAAATCCTTCTGTAGGGAAAAATCTTCCACTTCGTGATCAAAAGTTGGAAGGAGGAAATTTGGCGTTGAAAAATAGCATGCAAGCTAGAAGTCCCGTGAGGGTTATATTGAAAGTTTGTAGAGAATTTGATGGTGCATTCAGATGCACTAGCAGCAGAAATTCTCATTACTCGTATGTTTATGATGGTTTGTATTTAGTGGAAACAATGAAAATAGAAAGAGGGAGATTTGGAAAGCTTGTGTTCAAGTTTTTACTACATAGAATTTTGGGACAACCGGAAACTTGTGTTGCCCTTAAGGACCATGGCCAAAATTCAAGGCAACTTGCAAGTTTTATTTTTAGGAAGAGACACAAACCTAAAGATTCTGCCCTTGAAAAAGAGGTTGTTCGAGTTAATGATCTTTCAAATGGTCGGGAGAAGTTTACTATTCGGGTGGTGACATCAAGCAACTGTGTTCAGCTACCCACACCCTTTGATTATGTTGTAAATAACATTTACTCAATGAAGTTGAAACAGGCAATTCTTTGTGGATGTGATTGTGCGGATGGGTGTGTTGACAAAGAGAATTGCCTTTGCTTGAGGAAGAATGATAGGAAAATGCCCAATGGTTGTAACATAAGACTTGCTTCTGCAAAGGAATCATCACTTATATATGAGTGTGGCCCATCTTGCAAGTGCTCCTCTTCTTGCATCAACCGAGTAAGTCAGCATGGTATTCAGTTTCAACTAGAAATCTTCATGACAGAACAGAAAGGTTGGGGTGTTAGAACGCGCTCTTTCATTCCCTCTGGAAGATTTGTATGTGAGTATGTCGGAGAAGTCAGTGACATTAAGGAGGCTACATGGAGGATAGATAATGACTATATATTTCACATGGGTATGTTCATGATGGACACTTTCTTTTCTTTTCTTTTCTTTTCTTGTGTTTAGACTTAATTTAACTTTTGCAGGTTTTGGAAATGTCTTCATTAATGCAAGTAAATGTGGAAACGTTGGAAGATTTATAAATCATAGTTGTTGTCCAAATCTCCATGTCAAAGATATTATGTATGATCACAATGACAGCAATCTCCCTCACAAAATGTTGTTTGCTTTAAAGGACATTCCTGCTGGTAGAGAGTTGAGTTATGATTATAATTCCTTCAATGGAAAGTTTATCAAGTGTAGGAGTAATAGCTGCCACTGTGGATCAAAGGAATGCAATGGACAGATCTACATTTAAAAGGTATAAATTTTAAACTGTTTTAATATTAAATACTTGTTTTTATTTTACTTATTGTCATTGTATTGCTGAGGACAATTTATTGCATTCTCAAGTTAATTTAGACAGGCTTTATATTACGTATACTCAAATCAATATTTGATGTGTAAGGTGGTGTTGAGTATGTAATTGACTCATGTATAGTCATGTTCAATTATCTTGACACTTACGCACAATCTTGTAAAGTCTGGTTGATGATTTCTACTCTATCAGTAGAAATTTTGGCTATTATTCTTGTTCTTGAAAGAGCAGATAGATTCGGCTAGAAGATTTTATAATGTGATTCCCTCTTTACTAGCCTTGTGTTTCTTAGAAATAAGAATCCTCTCCTTGAGCTTTGTTTCTCTTTTTTTCTTATCATGAGTTTTAGTCTAGTCCCTCATGATCTGTACTTTTTCTTTATTCTTGATGTGCTTTTCAGTGCGACAAAATGACAGGCTGACTGATGAATTTTGGAATTTGGAAGCTTATAATTGAACTTTAGTAAACTTGTTTGGTTGTTGTCACATCTAGGATTGATTAAGTTGGCTGATATTTTTAGAGATTTAATCTGTAAGAGTTTGTGGCAAGATATGTCGATGTACATTTATGTAAATACCATTTGGTGTAGTATTCAAGCTTTCCAATATTGTGAATTTGTCAAGTGTTGTCGACTTGTGGATTTGTCATGTGTTGTGCGATATCTAAAATCACTGCAACTGCATACCATGATGATGAGAAAATAGAAGGGGACCATCAAATTTTGGTTTTTATAAATTAGAACTCCTTAAAACTCTCAAAAAGATAATTTTTAATTTTCTTTCAGCATTCATACATATCTCATTATATTAGAACTGTGTATCCTTTTATAGGCTGAAATTATGTCTCACACTATCTTCTAAATTTCACATTAATTTCCATCTAACTCGTGCATCATTATTTTTCAATGAGAACATGAATTATTCAGCCCTTCTACTGGTTTTTAATCTTCCCATGTGACCATTCAGACTCATAATTAAAAACATAATAAAAATTATAAAGAAAATTTAAAATTATATTGATCCCCTTATGTCATAATTTTCTTATAAAGAATATTTAAAATTGGGTTAAATACGTTTTTAGTTCTTGAATTATTTGTCAAAATTGTGTTTCGTTCCTGAGGGAAACTTTGGACTTATTTCGTCCTTATGTTTTATAAACTCGTGTAAATGATGTGTTAGAATTCATTTTTATCTCTTTATTTTTTTTCTTCATAGTTTCTAACTTCATTATTATCCATCTTTTAAGTTTTTTTTAGTTTTTTTCTTTCCATTTTCTTTCATTTTTCTCTCCTTAAAAATGTTTTTATTTGTTATTAAGAATCATTTACATCTGTTTATAGAATATAAGGACGAAATAAGTCTAAAGTTTATATTAGAGACAAAACACAATTTTAACAAATAGCACAGAGACTAGAAACATATTTAACTTTTTAAAATTATATTAATTCTTTAGGTCATATAATTTCCTCCTTCTTCAAGGACATTATGTCCTAGCGATGAAAAGATCATTCTTTTCATATTTTTTTATTTGATAATCGGAATATATGATTGATTGATACCAAATTTATGTGTTGTTGAGACATCTCATAGAAAATTATTCCTCACATTCTTAAATAGACGAAACAAAAACAAATTAAAAAAAACTATCTTTAGTATTATTGTTTTTTCTTTGTTTGTTGGTCACTTCATTTTTTCTTTACTTCTATATTTTTTTTTTAATTTCCTTTTTTTGAATTTTTTATTTATTTTTTCTCTTAATTCCTTCTCTTTTATTTCTTTTTCTTTAAAATCCTTCTCTTTAGTGTTTTTTTTTTCTCTAATTTTCTTTTCTACTCTTTTTCACCATCTCTCTTGTCACAATTACAACATGCCTTTTGTAATACTTATGAAACATTCTCTCTGTCTCTAGATTTATGCATTTTTTTTTCATGCATCTCTTCTTGATATTATCTTTTAAATTTTCATTTATGAAACAAAATTATCAATAAACTTGTGATATGTATTGAGTTAAGAAATAACTTTAGTATCTCTCATATGTAAAAAAAAAATTTTTAATATTTTTTTCAAAATAAGAATATTGTGAAAGTAAGAAAAAGATGATATAAAAAACGGGAGCTTTTATACCAATCGATGAGAAAATGGAAGGAAAACAAATGTTTGGGCAAGGATTGAAAATTTGAGTGATAATTCATGGAGTTGATTTTCACATATTACCTTTATCTATTCACATATTATCTTGATAAGATCAAGATCAAGTTTGAGTTTTTATAACTGAAAACTTCATAAAACTACTAGATCATCTTAAATGACATGAAATATTTAAACAAAAAGAAATGTGAAAACTATATTAATAATGAAGAAAAAAGATTTCAAAAAATTATTTAGCCTAGTTGCTTAAACTCTAGCCTAAATGTTTCTTCTAGATCATATCATTAATACCATAATCAAAATTATTTTATTGGTTTTCCATTGGAGAGTTGGAATAGTTGTTAACATTGTTAACTGACTGATATTAAGTGATGTGTTGTTGATATATCTTATGAAAAATTCTTTCTTATATGATTGAATTTACGAATCAACAATATTTGCATAATTATAAGTATAATCTTTAGCTTTTTTCTTCTTAAATTCCTTTATGAAATGATAGAAATTAGTCGACCAAGGAGATAAAATGTCAATTATCCTTCCCTTTATTAAGGAACATAGAAAAGAGATTGACTTAGAAAAGACTCCAATGGGTAGAGCTGTCAAAATAGGCCTGGCCCGATGGGCTGGCCCGTATAGCCTATGATTCAGGTCAGGCTAGGCATAAAAAATTGTGGCCTATATAACAATAGGCTGTTTTTAGCCTGACCCATTTGGCCCGATGCCCATATGGGCCAAGGCCAGGCTGGCCCGTAGGCTAATGGGCTGACTCGTTTATTTTTTATATTTAAATTTTGTTCTTAATTGGTATGTTGTCGTACCAAAGAAAGAAACTTTAGTGTCTCAGAGTCTCTGTTTTCTTCTTCATTTCTTCTCTTCCTTTCTCATAAGCTCTTTCATCTCCTCTACTGCACTATTCCTCTAATATCTCACAAGTCTGTTATGTTGTTTAGTAGGTGCTTAACTCTTTTGAAAATACTTAGTATGTGATCTAAGTTTTTTTTACAAGTTGTTCAAATGTAAACAGTTTTACACACACATTCATGTAAATATATTATATATTTATATTTATATTATTGATAAAAAATTATATTATAGATATATTGTAATATTTTTTTCAATTTTTAATTAGGCTAAAAATTGTCCGTTGGCCTAACATAGGGCCAGGCCAGACTAAAAATTGTGGCCCATTTTAAAATATAGGTCAGGCCAGACTATCAGATTTTCTGAACTTGGCCCATAGGACCAGGCCAGGCTGGGTCGGACCACTCGTTTTGACAACTCTACCAATGGGAGAGGGAGAGGATTGTGGAGGATTGATTTGTAATGATTTGAAGAGAAAGTGAGGTGGTTTGGTTTAATAGAAAGATTTGTGTAAAAAGTTTCTTGGTATATGTGATTGAATTAATGAAGGTTGGTAAGTTGTTTATAGTGTATTAACAAAATGGCTCTCAAGTGTATTTTTTAAAACATAAACATTTTTTGGAATATAGTTGAAAAAATCAAAATAAATAGTTTTTTTAAAATATTAATTATTTAAAAATATTGTTTATTATTAATTTCGAATAATAATTATAAAAAAAATTAAAAACCCTATGAATAGAATATGTAGAAAATCAAATATTAGATATAAGGGTAAAATAGTAATTTCTCAACAATATCTACAAATTCACCACAATGCTCACACAAATCACTTATATCAAATACACAATTCTCACAAATCATCTCAAATCCTCTCCAATAATAAACTCCTCAAAGGTATTTGCTTTAGGAATAAAACCACTAGCAACATACTATACATACATTTGCAAGTTTATAATATTAAAACACTTGCATTCAAGGTTTCGCAATATTGTTTTTTACTTAGGAATATATGTTTCATTGGGTCGGATTCTATCAATGTTGATACTTTGCTTGGTTCTTTTTTAAACTGTTTTATTATTTATATAATTTATAGTATTTATTAGAAATTTTATTGGTATAAAATAATAACTAATAAGAAGAAGAAATTTGAAATAATTTTTATCCATAATTAGTTATGTAATCTTTTCCGTTAGAGGACATATAGTTTGTTGTAACTGCTTTCTAGTTGATCCTTCAAGATAAAAAAAAATAGTTAAGCTGTCGTTTAATAATTTTCTGTGTATGTATGATTTCTCATGTTTTCTTTTGCTTATGCGTAATGGGTGTCAAGTTTATTGCTATGGTATCAGAGCTCCTGCTACACACTCTTGTTCGTCCTTTTAACATTAAACTTATTTTGGTTCGTCAATCATGAGCGAGGCAAATAATTAAACAGCTATCATGATGGAGAGTTTTTTTATCTTCATCTAAATAAAAACCCATAGCTCTTGTTTCTTCAGTTTTAGATTCAGGAAACTACCATTCATGGAACAGATCCAATATCACCTCATTAAGGGCTAAGAACAAATTGGAATTCGTTGACGAAACTGCATCGGAACCTTTCACAATTGATTGAAACTATGGAGTATGGCAATGCTACAACAACATGGTTGTGTCCTGGATCATACACTTCGTTTCTCTTCCAATCCAAGAGAGTATTTTGTGGATGGATAAGGTGAAGGATATTTGGCGTGACATGAAATCTCGTTATTCATAAGATGATTTGGTACACATATATGATCTTCAACACAAAGCTTCATCAATGAAGCAACACAAAGCTTCACAATGAAGCAACACAAAACTTCATCAATGAAGCAAGGTATCCTCTTTGTAACAAAGTTCTTTACCAAACTGCACGTAATATGGGATGAAATTAAAAACTTTAGGCTTGATCTTGTTTGCACATGTGTTACCAAATGTTCTTAATCTGTTCTTGGTATCATTTCTCAACAAAAACTTGAAGATCGCGCAATGCAATTTCTTTGAGGACTAAATTAGCAATACAACAATGTCCGATCACATGTATGTCTCATGGATCCAATGCCAACAATATCGAAAATCTTCTCACATGTTGTACAACAAGAGTGCCAATTAATGGGAACCGTAGTTGATGATATTGGATTAGATTCTAAGGAGAGCTTGATCAATGCAGCAAGCTCCATTTCACTCACATATGGGTTTTGTGGAAGGATTGTGTATACAAAAAGCATTTGTTACAGGAAACATGGTTTACTTTTAGTTATGACGCTAAGAACAAAGGAGGTAATACCAAGAGTGGAAAAACGTGTACCCATTGTGGTAGATTTGGGCATACCATTGGCGTATGCTATAGGAAATATGGTTTTCTTCCAGGATATAAATTCTATGGGGGTTAAATATGCTTTTAGTCATTGAATTATTTATTTAAATTGTGTTTCGTTCCTGAGATAAATTTTAGACTTATTTCGTCTTTATATTTTATAAATGATCCTTGATGATGTGTCAGAATTCTTTTTTATCTCTTTATTTTCTCTTTTCTTAGTTTTCTACTTTACTATCAATCGTGTCTTCAGCTTCTTTTACTTTTTTTCCTTTCATTTTCTCTCATTTTCATCTCTTTAAAGATGTTTTTATTTATCATCGAGGATCATTTACATCTGTTTATAAAATATAAAGACGAAATAGGTCTGAAATAGGTCCAAAATTTGTTTCAGGGATAAAGCACAATTTTAACAAATTGTTCAAAGACTAAAAATATATTTAACCCATTTTATAATGTGAAGAACAATGCAAACAATGTGGTAATAGTTGATAATAAGTTCACCGATGATCAAAAATAGCATCATGAGTCACAAGAAATTCAATTTTCATTGCAACAATACAAGACTTTGTTTGCCTTGATCCAACAATCACCTTGAGGAAGTTCGACTTCCCTTCCACGACATGTAAGCCAAAATGTCTCAGTTTCTTCATGCTCGACCCATCCTACACCATCCGATATATCTTCCACCTCTACATCTTGGATTCTAGATTCAAAAGTATTTGATCATTTTCCTCTTCCTTAATTCATTTTTAGTTCTCACACACAAATCACTTCCATATTAGTTAAGTTACCAAATCATTATCATGTGCATGCTACTCAGTCAGGCAGAGTGCATTTCTCTCCTTCCTTGACCTTAACAAGTGTTCTTTATATTCCATCATTTCAATTCAATCTCATTTCCATTTCTAAGCTTACATCCACTATGACTTGTAAACTCATGTTTTCTTGTAATTCATGCATTTTACATGACAAAATCACTCAAGTGAGGATTGGTATAGCTGAAGCAAGACATGGTCTTTATATTGTTACCTTTACCATTTCCAACAAACCTATTATCCATTCCATGATTGTTCATCTAAAATGTAATATCATAACTATTGACCTCTAACATTTTAAAATGGGCCATTTATCCTATGAATGCTTACAAATCACACATTCTTCTTATCTTTTTTATGTAATAATGACAAGACTTTTACATGCAATACCAGTCACTATGCAAAATCTAAAATGCTTCTGTTTTCATCCACTAATTCTCATGCTATTCAATGCTTTGATCTTTCTCATATGGATATATCGTGTCCATGTTCGAAACCTTCCATGCATTATCACTATTATTTTTTTCTATGGTTGATGATCACTCCCAACTTACATGAGTTCATCTCATGTATAGTGAGGCTAAAACACATGAAATAATCATGGATTTCACTGTATACATTGAAACTCAATTTAATAGCAAAATCAAAATCATTCGAACGGATGATGGTTTAGAATTTCTTATGCATGAATTTTTTACATCTAAAGGCATAATTCATCAATTGCATTCCTACATCCTTTTTACAAAACATTTCTCCACGTGAAATTCTTTATGGACAACCATGTGATATCTTTAATCTTCACCTTTTTGGGTGTATTTGTTACATTAGTACTCTTCAAGCCCATTGACAAAAATTGGATCCTTGTGTGTATCCATGCATTTTTTTTTGTATGTTAAGCAACATATTAAGGGATATCTTATATATGATCTCCATTCTAATGTCATTACATCTTCTGGAAATATTATCTTCTATGAAGATCATTTCCCATCCTTCAGTGTACCGCCAACCTCATCCTGTATTTCTCCTAATCCCTTCCCAACATACACAGATCCCACTCTTTTCACATAAATAGACCCCACTTCTTTATCCCCTTTTACTTTTATTATCCCTATCCATTCATTATCACCTCCTTCTAACCCTACTTCTAACTTTTCAATATTACGTTGTTCCACTCGTCCTGAACATCCACCTTCTTACCTTAGAGACTATCATCATGCTCTTGCTACAACTGGTATCTCTTCCTTGTTGGGTGATGGGTGACAGGTATCCTCTTAGTTTCGTTCTTCCTCTCATCTCTCTTCTTATTTGTGTCTTTTTATTTTATGTATCACCTCTACTACTAAACCTTCTTATGTTGAGGTGTCTCGACATGATTGTTGGATCAAGGTCATGCAGACTAAGTTATGTTCCTTATAAGTAAATAATACTTGGACTCTCATTACCCTTTCTACCTAAAAAACGACCATCGAAAGTCGCTAGGTATATTAAATCAAATATCATGTCGATGGCTCTGTTGAACTATACAAAGCTTTAGATGTTTTGGACACCTCCCTAGTATCTAAGCTTACCACTGTTTGTTTGTTGCTCGCCTTAACATCTCTTCAAAATTGGCATCTCAAATAACTAGACGTTAATAATGTTTTTCTCCATGGTGATCTCCAGGAAGAAGTTTACATGCAACTTCCTCTCGGCCTTTCCACCTTCGACGTTCATTTTATGGCTTCAAACAAGCCAACCGACAATGGTTTAATCGTCTCTCCACTTTTTTGACTTCTCATGGTTATCCTCCATCTAGTTCTGATCATTCCCTTTTTATGCATTTCATCAACAACACAACTACATTTCTTCATGTCTATGTAGATGACATTGTTTTAACTGGTAATAACCTCACTACATTTCTTCATGTCTATGTTAATGGCATTGTTTTAATTGGTGTCTATGTCAATGACATTGTTTTAATTGGTAATAACCTCATTGGGATTCATCACATTATTGATTTACTGGATCAAACTTTCAAAATAAAAGACCTTGATGATATGAACTTCTTGGTTTCAAGGTGGCTCATTCTTGAATAGGTATTCATCTTTATTAATAATAATTTTATAATTTAGCATGCAAAGTTTTATTATGGTGGGAAGGGTGATTCATTTACATAGACTAAAGAGTTCTCTCACATTCTGTTATGAAGTTGGAAGATTTACCTCCATTCGAAGGATAGTTTTTTTATATCGAAATTTATGATTCATTTGTATCAATGAGAGTCAAGTTATGTTGCATTACTAGAACCTATGTGTGTAATTTTGCATCATCATATTTGAATTAGACTAAACTTTTTGCTTCTTTCATGTTTCAATCATCTTCCTGATGAAATCCTTGAAGGATGAAAACAATGCATGGTGGGCTCTTCGACAAGAGATATTGGGAAGGTTTGACATAAAAAAGTTGTGAACAAATTTATATAAGAGATCAAGATACCATCTTTAATTCAATGTGTGATCCTAATCACTTTGAAGTCCTAGCCATTTGCTTTTTAAGTGCGAGTCTATTATATATGCATGCATTTCTCTTTTAGGAGAAACTTTTTTATAATTACGAGTATCATAATGGATGACCTCTCCTTTGTATTGTTGTTCACAAAATGGAATATGCTCATAGAACTCAAGTTAGAAAGACTTTCGGTACAACAAATTTATAAACTTTGGAATTTTTACTTATTTTATGTCATATTGATTCGAGGTAGTCTTCTTTGTATTGTTGTTCACAAAATGGAATATGCTCATAATACTCAAGTTAGGAAGACTTTCGATACAAGAAATTTATAAACTTTGGAATTTTTATTTATTTTATGTCATTGATTCGAGGTAGTCATCAAGAGCAACCATTGACCATTGACTCTGATACTATTTGTAGGTTTTTCAAGAGGTGTTATTAGAGAGATTTGATATCAATGAGTTGTGAATAGATTTAAGACACTGTTTTCAACCAAAAGATAACAAGTTTGTAGGGTTTTCTTCTTAAATATTCCCATTTTGTTTATTTTCATCAAATTTTGGGCTTTCAATATTAAGTTTAAATTTCTCTCCATTTCTATGTCCTCTAAAATTAATAATACCTTTTGTTGAAAATAGGAAAAATAACTATTAGGACAACTTAATAGAAAATAAAAAGAATTAATGTGTCTTACTAGATAAAAACCATGCTTCTTAGTTATGTACACATTAAGAGTCCAATAAATTAGTAGTGCAAATGCATCCTTATGCTAAATAGAGGTCTTAATGTAAGATGACCAAATATATTCAAAATGTATGATTAATCTAAGAGGATAAAATATTTTCAAAATGCATGAAAAAGAAGTAAATGAGTATATTGTGTGAAAGTAGTATAATGGAAGAATATCTAAAACTATGCCTAAAAAACAATCAAAAGAATTTTGGGTAAATATATATTTTTTCTTCACTTTGATAAAATGTAGAAACAAGATCTAGAGGGAGGGTAAATAGATTTTTTGAAGAGTTAGTCTGTTAAAAATGTGAATTAACTTGTTGATTTTTCGATTGCAGATTTAGTTGAGAGAATTAAAATGTAGATTGCAAAATCCAGAAATCAATAAAGTCTAGAACAGAAAATAAAGAAGTGTACAGATGATTTATATGAGTTTACTCTTTCACAAGAGCTACATCCAATTATCTAACCACAAATAAAATTTTATTTAATAGAAAATTTGTTTTTATAAACACTTACAAGCTTAAGAACAACCAAGAACACAAGTCTTGAATCTTACAGTAGTTTCTCTGTATAACACTAATATAGAAACGCATACAAGAAACAATACAATAAACAAGATTACTTGATATGTTTACAAACAAAGATCAATTCTAAAAAATGAATTATGATCTCCTATGCAACTTCTCAAGAACTAAATTCAAGGATAAATATCAAAATTTTGGATAGTCCACATAAAGATTCTCTTTCAAATCGTGTTTCAGAAATATTCATAAAAAGAAAGTCTGCCTTAATTTTGAAATTCAAACTATTTATATAGAGAGGGTTTTCATAAAAATTGATAATTTTAACCTATTAAAAACTCGACTTAATATGTTAATTTTACTTACAGTAAAATTAATGGACTAGTTCAAATTAATAATATAAAACTTATTCAAAGTTTAAAACACCTAAGTCAAAGATAATTAATCTATTGAAAAATAATTTCAACTGATTAATAAACCTGTCTTAAAAATATTTAAGATCTTACGTATTTTTAACACATTAAACTTATATTTTAACTTATTAAAATTAAAGTTAAAATTAATTTAAATATTTCAGAAGTATTTTAACATATTAACGTGTGATCTTTTAATCTATTAAAAACATGCAGATGATCAAGATAATTTCTAAGATAGTTTTCATCAACACATTCAAGACTATCAAATGGTCATATGAATGGTTAAGTGAGAGATGTTTGTAAGGCAACCTAGAAACACAAAATTACAATCACACAAAATTTTCATTGGCTTCATTGAGGTTGACTTTATCAAATCTTCAAAGCTTTGACTAACCAAAAGGTTCCATTCTTATCACACTTAAGTTCAATAAATCAATAACATAAATATTTACAAATAATAAAGAAGATATTACAAATAAAGTAAAGGAGATAATAAATATTTTAAAAATATTTATTTTTTTACATCTAATTAGATGCAATTTTCTTAAGTTGAAAATATAGGTTTTTAAATTATACAATATTATTCAAACTCATTTCTTGAAGTTAGTCTTTTTTTTTTCACCTATCAATAAAGTTGTCTTTCTTTTCCCAAGTCAATATAGTATGTGATATAGGGACTAAGTTCATCTCTAGATTTTGGGTAACATTTAAAGAAGTTATAAGGAAGATTGACCCTTAGTATTATTTACCACCTCTAGAGTAATGGTTGAAGTGAGCAAATTATTCAAGCATTAGAAGATATATTTAGGGCATTCTATTTGAAGACCAGGGAGTTAGGATAAATGCCTACAATTTATAAAGTTTTCCTAGAATAATAACTTTTATTCGAGCATAAGCATGAGTCTATTTAAGGTTTTGTATGGTGAAAGGTGTAAAACTCCTTTATACTATGTTTGTATAAGGTAATTTAAAAGAATAATTCATTAATTCGATGAATTTGAAGTTCTTTGGAATAAAATAAGTTGTTTCAATAAAAAAATTAGAAAGAAATTGAAAATTTAAAATTTTAAAAGCATATTTCAAATAATTAAAACATTAGAATTTGAAATTCACTTTAAAGAGACAATTTAAATTTCACTACTAGGTTTAGCCAAGTTTGGATGAGGTGAGTTAGGTCTGTGTTAGGATAAGTCAAGTCAAGCCCATATCAGGCCAAGTCAAGTTAAATCTACTTTGAGTCAAGTCGAATTGAGTCAGGCTTGCTTTGGGCTAATTTGAGTCGAGCTTGACACGAACTGAGTCAAGTTAGGTTTCACCTTGACCCTAGTTAAGTTGCACCCACCTTGGGGTCCATGTTGAATCAGACCCTCCTCAGGTCGAATCGAGTCTAGTTGAGTTTGCCTTGAGTTGAGTTGAGTTGAGTTACGCCTATGTCAAATCGAGTCAAGTTGGGCCAACATCATCAAATAAATTCAAGTTAGGTCAAGTCAAGTTGAGTCTAGTCCAAGTCAAGCCCATTGAGTTTAGTCAGACCTACTTCGGATCAGGTCAAGTCAAGTTCACCTCAATTTGAGTCAAATTAGTTCACTTTGGGTCAAATCAAGTCGGACCCACGTTGGGTCAAATCAAGTTGGACTCACGTTGGGTCAAGTTGAGTCGGGCTCACCTTAGACTAAGTTAAGTCAAATCTACCTTAAGTCGAGTTGAATCGTGCCCATCTTGGACCAAGTCAAGTTGGACCCACCTCAGTTCAAGTCAAATCAAATCCACCTTGGATCGATTCAAGTCGAGCCTAGTTGTGTCTATATATATTTTTTGAAACTTTGAATTATTAGGTATAAGTTTAGTATTTAAGTTTGAGTAATATTTTTTGTAAATTTTATATTTTCAAAATTTATTTTTGAAATTGAGTTTTATGTTAAAATAAAAATTAATTACTTTATCCAAACAAAAATATTAAAATGTAAGATATTTTAATTACAATATCTAATAAAAAACATTTAATAAATGAAAAACATTTAATTGCAAATAATTCAAATGTTTTATATTTTATTTTTTAGAATTGTTGAAATTTCTCATTAAAAACATGGTTATACTTGTACAAGACATGTAAATCTAGTCTTTATTGACTACATATTGCTTACGAAACCATTGAGAAAATTCAAATGATTACGGATAAGATGACAAAAGAACCTTCAAAGTTTGAGAATAATATTTATATTTTACCTAGATATTTTTCTCTTACTAGTATTGATAGAGCTTTACAAGCTTAAATGTTAAGTCCCAGGTTAATTACTCTTTTCCAAATCCTTGACCAAATAGGTTTCAGTAGCTTATAAAGTTGTTATATCACAATCCTTATCTATCATTCATAACTTTTTTCTTTTTTCTAGACTCTTGAAGTACGTTCTAGCCCATCTCATGTTATTAAACCAAGCATTATTCAATTAATCAAATCTTATAAAGTTGTGGATTATAATGTTAAGAAACTTAGGAACAAAACTGATGAAGGTAGTTTAGGAGGAAGACTCCATGGAATAGCTTCAAGGGAAGAGAAAGAAGATATAAGTTGTTATCCATATAGTGTTTGAGTGACATAGGTACATTTTCTAACATTTTAGAATAGAAATTTTGAAAGGGGAGAGTAGTTTTTTCTAATAGTATGTATGATGAAATTTAAGAGGATAATTAATTTATTTGAGTAATTTGAAATATCCTAAAATGATATGTTTGGATAAGGAGATTAGAAATTCAAATTTAAGAATTTTGAGAAAGTATTTCAAATAACTAAAACATTAGAATTTGAAATACCCTAAAAAAAAGAAAGAAATTGAAATTTCACTATTGGATCAAGCCGAGTCATCTTGGCAGAGTCGAGTCTGGGGATGACAATTAAACTCGTACCCGTGAAAATCGAACCGTACTCGCCCCGAGTTTGATAGGGAAAAATTGAGTTGATTGGGTTTGGGGTTGGTTTCGGATTTTTCTTATTTAAAGAAATCGGGTTTGGGGTCGGGGATGGGTAATGTATTTCTTACCCCGACTCCGTACCCATCCCCACTTTGTCTTCAAATTTAAATCTAAACCCTAAAACTAACTCTATTCCTTCTTAGTGTTTTTTTTTATTTTTCATACATAAAGGGTTAGATGTCTTCTCTATAATCCTATTCTTAGTGTCTGTTCCACATTTTTCTCTTTTCCTCTACCCTTCACTCACTCTTTCAACTTTCTCAATCTCTTTAACTAGTTCAATATACTCTTATCTTTCTCTCATCCTTTATACATTTATTTTTCTCAGTCCCTTCAACAAATTTTGTAAAAGCACAAGGTTATTTCTTTGCTTCTTTATCAATTTCTAAATATTGTTAATCGATCTTAATAAAATTTATTCCTATTTTATTATCTGAAATTTTTTGTTAGGACTTCAATGGAGGGATTTGTTGAGTTATATTTTGTAATATCTTTATGGGTAATCTATTACATTTATAGTTAGATGCATAACCTTTTGCACAATTTTTCATAGATTTTTTAAATTTATATACTAGTTTGAGTATGTCTATTTTTATTTTTATTTTTATTTTATTTTCATTTTCTAGTAGTATTTTATTTCTATTTTGTTTTTTTCATCTTCTTTGCCTTTGATTTTCTTCGTATTTAAATTTTAAAAGTGTATTTGTTGTAAATTGTATAATTGTTGTGATTTTTTATTAGTTTTGTAGTTTATTTTTATCGGACTTTGTTTGTAATCTCTATGTCTAATCTTTTACATTTATGAATAGATACATAACCTTTTGTGTAATTTTGTTCAGATTTGTTATGTTTGTATATTAGTTTGAGTATTCCTATTTTTATTTTTATTTTCTAGTATGATTTTATTTCTATTTTAGTTGTTTTTTTTTCATCTTCTTAACTTGATTTTTTAAAAGCGTATTATTTGTAAACTGTATAATTGTTGAGATTTTTTACTAATTTTTGTAGTTTATTTTTATCAGTTTTTTATAATTTGTAATATCTTTGTCACTAACCTATTACATTTATAGGTATATATATAACATTTTTGCATAATTTTACACAGATTTGTTATTTTTGTATATTGGTTTGAATGTCTATTTTCATTCCTATTTTATTTTCATTTTTTAGCATGATTTTTTGCTATGTTAATTTTTTTATTTTTATGTTCTTAACTTTGATTTTTTTTCTTAATTAAATTTTAAAAGTGTCTTCTTTGTAATCTGTATAATTGTTGTGATTTTTTATTAATTTTATAGTATATCTTTATCATGTTTTGTTTATAATCTCTTTGTGACTAATATATTACATTTATGATTAGATACCTAACTTTTTGTAGAATTTTGCACATATTTATTATGTTTATATACTCCTTTGAGTATGCTTATTTTTATTTCTATTTTATTTTCATTTTCTAGCATGATTTTATTTTATTTTAATTGTTTTTATTTTCATCTTCTTAACTTTGATTCTCTTCAAAATTAAATTTTAAAAGTGTCTTCTTTGTAAACTGGATAATTGCTGTGATTTTTTATTAATTTTGTATTTTATCTTTATCAGGTTTCTTCATAATTTGTAATCTCTTTCATTAATCTATTACATTTATGATACATAACCTTTTGTACAATTGTGCAGATTTGTTATATTCTGTATATTGGTTTGAATATGTCTATTTTTATTCAATGAAATAAATTCTCATGATGAAGGTACTACTTTAAGAGATAATACTACTTTATTTATTTATTTACTCTCATGAAAGTACTTTTATTTATTTTCTTTTTTAATGATACATTTTATTTTGAATTATGTAAGTGAACTGATGGAGAGTGACATTACTTCTCATTTGAAAGATGATTATTAGATTATTTGACATTTGCTTGTTTGGAATATATTTATTAGTGTTTTCAAATATGTATTTAATATTCATTTTGGAGGATTTTAGACTTTTTATTATATGTTTTAAAGATTGATAAATTAAACTTGATAGATATAAACAAAAAAAAATATTATCAAACATTTTTGTACATATATATTATAATATAAAAATAATAAACTAAAATATACTTCATCAGTAAAATAATTTAAAATTTATAACATTATGAGATTAATTTATGTATAAGAAAATAATATATATAAAAGAAAAAGATATTTAATATTAGGGTTAAATATGTTTTTAGTCTCTGAACTATTTCTTAAAATTGTGTTTCGTCCCTAGGGCAAATTTTTGACGTATTTCGTCCTTATACTTTATAAACAGGTGTAAATGATCATCGATGACAAACAAAAACATCTTTAAGAAGAGGAAAATAAAAGGAAATAGAAGGGAAAAAGGTGAAAGAAGCTTAAGAAACGGATGATAGTGAAGTAGGAAACTATTAAAAGAAGGAAAATAAAGATATAAAAGAGAATTCTGACACATCATCAAAGATTGTTTACACAAGTTTATAAAGCATAAGGACGAAATAAGTTCAAAGTTTGTCTCAGGACAAAACACAATTTTGACAAATAATTCAAGGACTAAAAACATATTTAACAAATATTTAATTTTTATAAATTTATTTTTAGTAGTTTATTTTTGTTATATGTATATATTATAGTCATGTTTAAATTTTTAAATTTGTTTAAAATATTTTAAGAAAATAGGATGAGGATGGGACGCGGCAGGACAGGGAAACCCGATCCCCGATGGGATGGGTGGGGAGATTAAATTTTTATCCCCAACGGGAGTCGGCCGCAGGGGTAAGAATAATTAAGTGAGTCGAGAATGGAGGCTAAGGACGCAAAACCCGCTCCCATCCCACCTTGTTGTCATGCCTAATCGAGTCAGACCCACCTTAGACCGAGTAGTGTCAAGCTTGCCTCGACCCAAGTTGAGTTGCACCTACCTCAAGCTAAGTCAAGTTGGGCTTGCTTCACCTCAGGCCAAGTTGAGTTGGGTTTCCCCTGACTCGACTTGATTCAAGTTAGGTTGGGATGAGTCATGTTAGGCCTACCGTGGCCAAAGCTGAGTCAGGCCCACCTTAGACCAAGGCAAACCTAGCTTGCCATGGGTCAAGTCAAGTTGGTCCCGCCCTAGGCAAAGTCGAGTCGAGTCCTCCTTAGACAGAGTTGAACCCAGCTCGACATGGGTTGACTCGAGTCGTGCCCCGACCAGTGTCGACTCAAGTCAGGATTGACCTAAGTTGACTCAAGTCAAACATGTCCCTTTCCTAGTTGAGTCTAGCCTGAGGCTAAGTCAAGCTAGCCTTAAACTGGATCGAGTCGAGTCAGGTCCGACCTAGGTTTAATAAAGTCAAACTTTCCCCAGGTCGAGTTGAACCAGACCGCTCTAAAGCTAATCCAGTTAGGCTTGACTCGGGTCGACTTGAGTTGGGCTTGACATGGGTCAACTTGAGTTGAGCCTAACCCGGATTGACGTGAGTCATGCTCGACCTGAGTCAAGTTGAGTCGAGTCCATCCTGGAACGAGGTGAATTGGGCCCATCCTATGACTAGTTGAGTCGGGTCTGTCTCGAGAATAATCGAGTTGGGCCTACCCCGTGACGACTCGAGCCAAGAGCACCCCTAACTGACTTGAGTTGGCCCGTCCCAGGCCAAGTCAAGCCAAGACTATCCAAGGTTGAGTCAAGTTGGACCCACCCCAAACGAGTTGTGTCGGACACGTCATGGACCCGAGCTTAATCATGTTAGGTCTACCCCAGATCGGGTAGAGTCGGGCTTGTTTTATATCAAGTAGAGTCAAATCTACATCAAGCCAAGTATAATCAGACCTATATAAGGTTGAATTGAGTCAAACACAAACTGAATTTATATATGTGTGTGTGTGTTTTGAAAAATTTTAAAGTTTTATATTTTAAAAAAATTAGTAAAGTTAAATTTCATCTTAAAAGATAAATTAAATTTCTCTATCCAAATAAAATAAGTGAAACATAAGATATTTTAATTTTTTTTTAAATAAAAAAAAAATTAATTTCAAATATTTCAATTGCTTGAAATTATTAAAATTTCTCATCCAAATATAAGGCTTTTATGGAAAACATAACTTAATATATTTCAATTTTAGGTTTTAGAATGTTGAAATTGTGGATTATAATGTTAAGACACTTAGGAACAAAACTGATGAAGGTAATTTAGGAGGAAGACTCCATTGAAGAAGCTTCATGGGAAAAGAAAGAAAAAATCTAATTTGTTACCCATATAATGTTGGTGATATAGGTACATTTTCTAACGTTTTTAGAATAGAAATTTTAAAAGTTTCTAAGGCTTTCTATGGGGAACATAATATAATGTATTTCAATTTAGGTTTTAGAATGTCTTATCTAGGGAAAATTTGCTTAGTCAATTTAGTTTGTCCAAGTGAATAATGTAACAAATGAAAACCAATTTTTTTTTCTTAATTGGCTGAGTGAATTCAAATTCGTTGAATCATTTTCATTTGGCCCAACTGATATAGCCTATTTACTCAACAAATGTTTTGGATAACATCAAGGTTTAACTATTATTATATCATATACATATCTCTTCATTATAAATTTTATTATCACTATATATTATTATATATGTTATATCTATTCACCCTAGAGGTTTTTTATGAGAATCAGTCTCAATTAATAATTACTAACTCTCTCGCATATATATATATATATATATATATATATATATATGTGTGTGATTAAGGAAAGCAGCATGTTAAAAGTTAAGCAACAAAACTAAAACTGGGAATATATCTTAACGCAATAACGTAGGAGAGTATATGCAGTTTTATTTACGAGCAGTGGTTGGCATATCTGATTCTAAACTGAGTGATGCCTCTTGGGGCACGACCTTCATCCAAATTTTCTCACCATAATCAAAAGCTGCTGCGGCCAAACGTTGTGCCACTTTGTTGGCTGTGGGACGCACCAATCTGAAAGATGATCCTGTCCCCTCGATCATAAGTTTGCAATCTTCTAGAACTGAATCAAGGTAGGAAGTAACACTGTCACCTTTTCCTTCACTTACTAGGTTCCACCGAGCGTGTAACAGTTTGCAATCACTTTCGAAAATCACTTTTGAAAAACCCAGTTCCCCTGATTGCTCTGCAGCCCATTTATAGCATAATGCATCAGCAATTTGAGGCGTGTAAGTCTCTTCTTCAAAAAGAATTGTACCTGCAGTATTTCATGCATAAACAAATTTACTTCATTTTTCACAAAACATAATAATCATTAGAAAGATAAAATTGTTGCATTGATGAGTTACTTTAGAGTTTAATTAAGAAAAAAATATCAAAAATTGTACCTGATGCAAGTGGTAGACCGAGAGAGTTTCTAAAAACTATTCCCATTCCAGTACCAAGATTGTCTCTCACAAGAGAAGCGAAATTGGCCTTAACGTGATGAAGCGGTGGTGGGACCCATTTCAGGCCACCGATCATGGACAAGGCTTTCGCCATAACCTCCTTGCAATCCATTTTCCTGTCTTCGAAAAGCCTCACATTGCGTCTGTTCCACACCGACCACATGATGGCGCACACCATGCCCATCTCTTTCTCCTCCAAAACGCACACACACTGTTCGATCAATTGCGACACGCTCGTCCCTTCGCCCAGAGTCTCCACTCTCAACCCCAGCGGCGACGCGAACCAAACGCGCTTAATCTCCTCGCACTGCAACAACGCGTGCGCGGTTGTCTCCTCGCCGCTGCCGCAGCACGGACACGTGGCGTCGTTCAGAATTCGTTTTTCCACCAACAACGATTTCACCATCAATTCCTCTTTGCACGCTCGCCACGCCACGCTCTTGCACCTTGCAGGCGCTTCTGCGTACCATATACCCCTCCACACCTTCGTCTTTGAGTCCAGAACATTTTCCGAATATACCATTCTGTTTCTGCAAACAAATCACAGCCTCAACATTTCAATCCTAAACTGCACCAAAAATATCAAATCAAGAACTCTTGGTTTTTGGAAAATATAGTTAAGGGTGATTGTTAACGTAATTAGGGAACTTAATTAGTAACTAATAATCAGAAGAACATCTAACTTCTCAGGATGAAAGATGATGTTGAAAGAGGAGGAATCGAAAAACCCTGCCAAGGAAGAAAAACAAAATAAAATCGTACCAAGAAAGAAATTCGAAACACCTCAACAAAAACAAAAGATAAGATAAGATCATGAATATACTTTTTTTCGGGTGGTTAAATCAACGTATACTCAGTATTTTTTAAGAATCTTACTCAGAAGAGCAGAAAGAACGAACGAGAACAAAAAAAAGAGTGTGTGTGAATCTCTTTTTCAATTTGTTAGGGTTCACTTGGTATCTTCAGCATACATTAGCTGAACTCATGGTAGTTGAAACTTGAAATTTATGATACCCATATTTCATCAACAACTTAATTAAAGTTATTATATAAAAATTTCTCAAATTATATCATATTTCTATTTTATCTTTATTATTTATATATAAATTTCTCTTTTTTATCATTTTTTTAATTTTTATTTTATTATTAAAATATTATAAAATAAAATTTTATAATTTATAACAATATAGTATTTATAATTTATAAAAATATATAACCTATAATTATATATAAATTTCATATTTTTATTTTATTTTTAATATATTTTAAAATAAAGATAATATATCAAACGTATGTAAAAACATTGTTCATTCTAATTATAAAGGCAACTTTTAATATATGTAAACTCTAGAACATAAATTTAAATTGTTATTCAAATATTATCTAATCGAGTATATTATCCATATTTATATAGATATATTTATATATATATATATAGATATAAAATATTGATATTATATGGAATTTTTAAAAAATTCTTGTGTTTATCCTTCTTTTATAATTTTCAATTTTATTTTTAATATATTTTAAAATAAAATTATTTTTTTAAATATTAAAAATAATTATAGACACTTCAAAAATATAATTCTTTATTTTTTATATAACTATTATTACTAAAATAATTCTAAAATATATATAGACGCAGTACCTCTTCCTCACTAGTATTTTATTTATAAAAATATATAATTAAATTCTTTTATATATTTTATATTTTATTTTATTTTTAATTATATTTTAAAATAAAAATATTATTTAAATAATAAAAGTAACTTTAATCCTGAATTATTACTAGTTACAAATTTTTCAAAAATAATAATCTATTATTAGTAGTACGAAAAACAAATTCATATATATATATAAAAGAAGATACAAAGTGTCTCTTTTTAAACTAGTATATATATATATATAACACTTATAGAACACATGTTATATTTTTAATGATTATAACTAAACTACCGATGAAAATTATTTCAATCTAACATAACAAATTAGAATAATATTAATACAAAGAAAAAAATAAGAGAAAAAAAGAAAAAGAAATAAATTCAAATAAAAAAGAGATAAAAAATAGAAAATTGAAGAAATATATTCTAATAGTAATAATGTTGACATATTTTTGTAAAAGTGAATATGTTTAAAAATGTATTATTGAATTTCAAAGTGTCTATTGTATCTTATTTATAATTTATAATGTATAACATCTTTAAAAAATAAAAAATTTCATAATTCTCACTCATTAATGTTGTTTAACTGTTTATAAATTTACTTTGTTTAATAAATTTTGTTAATATTTTGCAATCAATTTTCTTTTGAGTCAATCTTTCTTTGAGTTAATTGAGTTTTATAATTATATTTGGAGATACACTTCTTTGATATTATTTGTCTTGAGTTTATTTTTTCTCAAAATGTATGATACCTTTTCTATCTTCTTAATTTTCATATTTAATATTCCATATTTTACTCAAATCTCAAGCGAATTTATCTCACCCTAATATATACCTTTAAGAGAATGATTATTATAAATCTATATGTATTAAGATTCATTCTCTCATTCATAAAAATTTGAGATGGAAACACATCACTTATGTGTTTTTGCATTCCTTTAGTTTCCATCCAACGTTTCACGTAGACATAAAATCATGTTTTATTACCATAATGATTTTGGTTGTTATCATTTTCAAAACTATTTTTACGTAACATAATGATTAACAAATGTTTTGGGATTGTATAAAAAATTACTTCTTTAAATAAAAAAGATTGAATTTCAACAATAAAAACACATAACAAATATTATATTTTTCATTGTTTGAAAATATTAAAAATATTTTGAAATAAAAATGTTCATGAAATATTCCATTTGTTATATCTAGATAGTTTATATAAGAGATACCATGAAGTAAACATATTTTTACTACTCACTTAAATCTTTGTGTGCTTTATTTGTTGTGTGTTTTTACTTTTTTAAGAATCATTTTTCTTACTTTCATGTTCCTTAAATTCATCTATGGTCTCTTTTTCTAATCCATCCAAATCTTCCACTACTGTTTCTAGGTCATTAAGACCTTGCAATCTTTAATGAGTAGTTGATCAACCATCAGTTTATTCCAAAACTGGGTTATGAGGAAGAGTTCAAAAAAATGACATCAACACAAGTAATCCTTTCTCCATAGGTGGTCATTGTTATGCTCACTACAAGAAAAACAAGAAATAGTGACCGAAAAATCGATGACTAACTAAAAAAATCAATCACTAATCAAAGGAGTGACTGATTTAGTCACCATGTTAGTCACTGTTTCGTTGGTCACTGATGCATAGTTACCGAATGTAGTCACCGATTTAGTCATCGAATGTAGTCACCGATTTAGTCACCTACAGTCACTGAATGAGTCACTAATTTAGTCATTAATTTTGTCACTGATTCAGTCACTGATTTCATCACCCATTTAGTCACTAATTTTGTCGTTGATTCTGTGACTAATTTTTGTTACTGACTGTGTGACTGAATTCAATTACCGATTTAGTGACCAATTTTGGAACATGCATATCAATCACTAAATCAGTCGCTAATATAATATTTTCTATTTTTTAAAATTTTGGAATTCTTTAAAAATTAAACATAATAAAAGCATTAAATATACTTCAATATATGATATTCCACAATATTCATTAAAAAAAGAGTAGTTCAAATATAAAATGTTCTTGACAATTCTACTTTGTTCTTCAAAATTCATCAAATCTAGACAAGTTCAAATGTACTTCATAAGTTCAATATTAACTAATAACAAATATAAAATCTAAATAAGTTTTAAGTACAATAAAAGTTCTAGAGAGTTTAGCTTCACTGGTTTAGTGCTAATAGACAAACAAACAAGATATGGTGAAAAGATTGAAAAAGATAAGCAATCAATCCTTATACTTTTATATATAATCAAATATTCATTGTCAAAATCCTAAATCAATTATAACTTTTTTCTAGTATAATAAGTGGTAAAGAATTTGTGCTGATATTGAGACATAAAGATGCGAAAAGTAGGTGAAAAATCAAAGTAGCTTTGCCTCATTACAAGGACTAGGTATACACATGTAAATCCAATAAGATATAGACAATGTATGAGATATTTTTGGGAGGTATACCTGAGGGTAATATAGTATACTGACTAGTTCAAAAGCAGTGGTATGAAAATAGATGGTGATTATTTGTTGAGAGGCAATATATTTAACAACTTTTAGAATGTAAGAGAAAATTCTAAGTATTAGTAGGAAGGGTACATGATGGGGTAGTAGAAAAGTTGTTAGATATATAAGGTCATATGGCACATGAGGTGTTGCAGGTGCGGGTACACTTATCAACAATGACAATCGCTATAGGCCTTTTAGCAAAATTGGGAACTTGGAATACAAATCTTTAAACATCAAAAGTTGATGCAACAGTAACAGGCACATGAAAAAGGTTGTGAGGTGTTGAGCCATATGGTTAAACACAACAAGGAAACATTACAGTCATTATTTGGAAGCACATATAACATGAATCAATAAGCTGAAATCCAGTACTCACCTTTGGTTATGAAGGAGAAGGAAGCACAAAAGTATAGTTGATGAGATGTTTGTTTGCATAAAAAAGTTGCATTGCATGGTGTTTAGGAATATATGAAAAGACACAAGGTGGGAAGTTGGTGATGATCATAATGTTATTGGCACAACCAAAATGTTGGTGTCAATTGTAGAAATATAAGCTCTACTGGAAGAAAATTATATGTGGAGAAAGGCTCAAGACATGGAGGTGGAGAGGATCCAAAGATGTTAAGATAGTGGAGGTCACATAGGTCAATGGTCAAACACTCATTATATAGGACATAGGGGATGAAGCATTGACCAAAAAGTGGAAACACGAGGGTTGTCATTTGCCTCACTCTGAAGGCAATGATGTTGGGTAAAGAAGCCTAATACAACAATGTGGGAATCATATCTTCACACCAAATTAGAAGCCATATATGTGAAGGGTTAGTTAAGGAGATGTTCAAAGTCCGTGTGATGATCAAGTCATAATCATGTGCAACCAAGTGCTCTTATTATGTTAAGCTTGAATAACTAGTAGTATTTGGTAGGATCTATGTCCTTGGCCCAAATTACAACTCCATAACCCACATGTTCTTTCATTTGAAGAACATCACACTGCAAAACTTGGTAAGGAGTCATTACCGAGGACCAAAATCTTTACCTTCTTCTTAAGACCCAGTTTGGTTCACTACTAGACTAATTTATGGCTGACACGACATTTAAAAACAAATAATTGTACAAAATTCAATTTTTCAAATGAGTTCAGAATCATTTTAACTACACCTATCATAACCACTATCAATTGTTAGTTTTCATTTTGATAAATTAATTAAAAAAACCAAACCATGTTGTAGTGTGTGGTAGGTTATTTGGGACCACAAATTAAATAATGAAGATTATCACTTGCAATTATTTTCCCTTAACAATAATTCTCCCTCAAACCCTCAAATATCTCTTCTAAACTGATTCTTCTAACTCAAGCTCCTTAATAATCTCTTGGACAACCTGTTCAACAACATTTCAAAGTAAGTAATTCATATTAGATAAAAAATAGAAGAAGGAAAACAAAAAAAGAATTATCAAACATAACTCAGAGGTGTTGTTCCTCAAGTGACGAAGGCGAAATCAATTTGCGAAGGTGCAAGAGATTAGGGATTATGGAGAACATAAGACTTAGGTTATGGTTTACACCTTCTGTGGGAATATAGAAGATAAAATCTATAATACACAAAGGTTAGGGGTATGATGCGAGCTCGTGAGGGTTAGGGTTCAAGCTCGTGAGGGTTAGGGTTCAAGCTCGTGAGGGTTAGGGCTCAAACTTGTAAGGATTAGGGTTCAAGCTTGTAAATGTATGGTTTGAGCTTGTCAGGGTTACAATTCAAGCTAATTAGGGTTCAATGGCACACATTTAAGATTGTGAGTTGGGCTTCGCATGGGTTATAGAGTGGTTGAGGAAGATAGTAGGTGGTTAGGAAACACATGGAGAAGGAATATGAAATACGTGATGTCAGTGACAGAGGGGCGAGGTTGTTGGAGTCACGAGGTCGTCCGAGTCACAAGGTCATTGGAGTCGTGAGGCTGTCAGAGCCGCAAGGCCATTAGAGAGGCTACGCACTAGTGAGGTTAGGGATTGAGATGCTTGGTTCGAAATCACGATGGTTCCAAACTATGATGGCTTGAAATTGTGAAGCCAAAATACATTCACATGCAAAAATATTTGTGAGGAGAAAATCTGTTTTCGAAAAATTAATAGGAAAAAATACACAATTCTTTAATATTTTAATTAATAAGTTAAAAAATTTAATAAATGAGTCACTGATTTAGTAACTAATTTTCTTTTACTGAAAATTTGATAACCAAATCAGTCATTCATTTTGGAAAAACAAAGTGATCACTTATTCGGTGACTGATATTAGTCACTATTTCCTGATTTTCTAATAGTGATTTTTGCAGGTCCCTTTAGATCTAAGTTTAACATAGAGTGCATTAAAGGTGTATTCCCCTTATTAAAGATTTAAGTCATATCCATGATGATAAAGTAAGGATAAACTTCCTAGATAATATCACCAAAATGTTTCATTGTGAACTGACATTGAAATGTGAAGCTTATTGGGCTTAGCTCGAAAGAGTAGAGAAATCTTATATCAATCATTGGAGGAAGATTAGGATTTACATTTGAAGTTAGTTAAGTAATTTTGGAATGTCAACTTTTTACATGTCAATGCTAAAAAAATTTCAATCTCTAGAACAAAGAATTATGTACTCTAGAGTTTCCTGGTCCAGTAATGCCCACACTTCTGGATATTGCAACAATCATAGGATTAAAACCTAATGAGAAACATTACACAATCAACTTCTTTGAAACTAATCTTTATTCCTTCGATGAAATTATTGAAGTCAGAAAGCTTATAACCACTTTATTTCTAATAATAATGGTAATGACCCTATGATTTGGAAAGGAGTAAGATATTAGAAGAAGAGGAAAAGAAGATGGAAACAAGAATGGTTCCAACAAAAAAGAGAGAAAGAAATGTGAGATCTTGAATGGAGAAGTGAGAGAGTCTCCTAGATGCACTTTGAAGGTAAATTCTTTTCTTATTTAAGGGAAAATGGATTTGGTGTTTTTTATACAAAGTTTTTTTTTTGTCAAAAATGAATGAAGCTTGCATGTAGATTTTTGTAAACTTTGTAAATCCTTGTTATGCTCACATGGTCCACTTGGGAAAATGTCTCAACCAAAAAACTTGTTTATAGTTTTGTTATAAAAAAAATAGTTAATGTAGTTGTTAAATATGGTTAACCAGACTCAATAAATAGTTAAATGAGTACTTTCACATGAATCCATGGGAAATTTAAAGGAAAATTGGCTTCTAGTTATATAATAATGAATTTGATTAATGTAAGTGGAATGTGATTTAGGAATTAGAATAAATTGTGGGTGAATTAGATCTATTTGTTTAACTTTCACATTGATTGATAAGTAACGTATCATTTATTCTAAAATGTTGACTTAATCATAAGGAAAAGAGTAAGTTGGCGTAACATCAGCAAGTAGATAATCTTGTGCCTCATCCAAGACATCATCAGTCCAAACTGCTTCACCATAAACAAAAGCTTCTGAAGCTATACACCGTGCCACTTTATTGCCTCCGCAACCCACCAATGTGAGAGGCCATCTCCTCCTCCGGAGCATGATTCTGCAATCTTCCAGAAGTGAATCAAGGTAGCAGCTATCACTGTTGCCTCCTCCTTCTATTATTTGGTTCCAATGACAGTATAACTCTTGGCAATCAGTTTCGAAAATAACATCAAACATACATAGCTCCCCTGCTCGCTCCAAAGCCCACCTATAGCACAGTGCATCTGCAATTTCCGCGTCAAAACACTGTTTTTTCATCAAGTTTGTAGCTGCAGCAGTGTTTATCCAAAACATGTTAAGTACCAACCAATAACAATAGTAATACATAAACACCCATTTTCGATAAACACCAATACAAACTTGTTCCTTTCTCTTATTAGGGCATCTGCATATGTTCCAATGCACAACACTACTTTTATAACTGTTTCACTCTCCTGACTTCTGATCTCACATCATAACTCTCATTTTTTATTACTGTCAGCAGATTTCAGAATTCTTACAGAATAACCGTTATGACATCATCTCGTTGTACTCTATCCACATCTTCGTACCAACTTGATCCGGAAACAAGATATTTGTGAATGAAGTACTAATTGTTTTGATAACAGATGACAGATAAGGTCTAAGAAATCTGGCTAGAAAGAACTCTGATACCATTTTATAAAAAATGAACTTTAAACCTAATGTGATGTCACTCATATTTGTATTTAATTATATATTATAATTGTATTATATCTGTGGTTAATCCCAGATTTTGAATTTTGTTTTCTTTTTCTCTGTAAATACGTATTTTGTGCGATCATCAAACATTATAGTTATAAACATTATGAATTATGTTGAATACAAAACAAAGTAGGGAAAGAAAAACTGTACCAGATGCCAGAGGAAAACCTGTGGAGTCTCTATAAACTACTCCCATTGCAGTACCAACTTTATCTTTTACAAAAGAAGAAAAATTGGCCTTAATATGGGGATAGGAAGGTGGAATCCATTCATCTGGAAAGAACATGGTGCAGGCCTTGGCCATAACTTCTGAAAAATCTAGTTTCTTGTGTAGGAGAATCCAAACGTTGCGTTTGTGCCACAGTGCCCACATGATTACACACACCATGCCCAGGGCCTTGTTATCCATCAACTCCACGCATTCATCTATCCATTGCGACACAGTGGTGACATCGTGTATCAGTTCCACTCTCAGCCCCAACGGCGACCCAAACCAAACGCACTCAACTTCCTCACATTGCAACAAAGCATGCATCGTTGTCTCGTTGCCCTTGCCGCAACATGGACATGTGTCGTCTTCAACAATACCTTTTGCTAACAACAAAGATCTCACTGGTAGATCTTCCTTGCATGCACTCCACACAAGTTTCTTGCACCTTGGAGCTGCCACTGCATGAAATATACGATCCTGCACCTTTGGGTTCGACACACTACTTGAACTTGCCATTGGGTCAAACAACTGCAAAAAGAAAAGGCAAAGCTTGGAGAAAGAACACACTCAAGAAAAACAAGAAAAGGAAACTTGTAGTTATTAATAGTATATGATTATTACTGTCATTAATAGGGAAATGTAAACTCTGAACAATGATCAGCGTAGTTAAGAAACTTAATCAGTAATTAACAAGAACAAAAATGTGAATGTTGCGATATGAAAAAGATGATGGGCTAAAAGAACTATGCAATCAAGAAAACTGTCTAGACAGAATCATATCAGAAAAGAAAAGGAACCACTTAAGAAAAACACGTTAGAAAAATGATTAAGATTCTGAGGAATACGAACTTACTCAGTAGAAGAGAAATAAAGTTGAGAAAAAATTATCGTCCCAACTGTCCTTTAAATCGGAATAGGATTCCCTACTTCAACATAAATATATATATTAACATGCCTTTAGAATATTTATGAAACTAATAATATGAATTATTTGTTTAAGATTTTATGAATATTTTTTTCATATTTTTTCATATTTAATATTGAGTTTGTAAAAATTTAAAACAAATATCAATTTGGAACTATAAAATTTAAAATACTATCATAAAGAATATAATTACATATGATTTTTTTCGTACTCTATTATGAATTATGTTTTGCATATAAAATGATAAATACATATACTTTATATATAAAATAAAAATATGTATTTATCTTTTTAAATAATATTTTATAATATTTTTCACAAAAATAATATAAAAATTATTACTTATAATATATTAAAATTAAAAAAATCACATGTAATTATAAAAAAAATATAACTCTTAATTGAATAATTTTCTAAAAAATATTTAATCATTTTAAATGTAATGCAATATAATATTTTAATTTTAATTTTAAATAATTATTTTAATTAATATTTTTTATTTTTAAACTTATATATTATATCTAGTTAAAGTTTAGGAGTAAAACAAAATATCTATTGTGTCACGTACTACATTTTCTACTTAGTCTACATTAGCTCGTTCTGTAATAATTGGAAGGATTATTTGGAAAATGTTGCAAGAATATTCACGACTTTTAACCGCTGCTAGAATAGTCTTTTCACTAATAGTTTTAGAAATGTGGTTAATATTGATATTGTCAATATAAGAAAGAAAATTATTTTTTATTTTTTATGTTTCTATTTTATCCTTTAAAAATAAATATATATATATATATATATATATATATATATATATATATAATTTATAATTACATATAAATTATTTTTTATCTATTTTTTATATTTTTATTTTATTCTTCATATATTATGAAATAACGATTTATATTTAAAAATATTTGTTTATGTCCGATTTTAATATTTTTATGTTATTTTTAATATATTTTAAAATAAAGATATATAATCATATTTATAGTAATGTATAAAGAATTTTTATTTTCTTTCATATTTCTAATTTATTATTAATATATTTTAAAATAAAGATTTGTAATAATATATAAAAATATTTTTTTTACCTTTTTTATGTTTTTATTTTATTCTTAATATATTTTAAAGTAAAAGTAAATTTTTCAAAAATTAAATATAATCACAAATACTTTAATATATAAATATCTAATTTTTAAATTGTTAAATTATTTAAAATTAAATTAGAATAAAATATTTAAATTTTAAAAATATCTATAATTATCTATAACACAAAGAGAATTTCTCTTTTTAATGTTTAGAGTTTAGGAATTTCTCTATTTGATGTGTGTAATTATTTATTTTTTCATGTAATTACTATTATTAAACAAATTAAAATAAAAGTAAAAATAAATTATTTAAATTTTAAAAACAATCTATAACAATATATAAACAAAATTATTCCTTTTTTTATTTTTCATATTCTTATTTTATATTTAATATATTTCAAAATAAAAATATAACAATATCTATAAATAAAAACATATAAAGGAATTCCTTTTTTAGTGTTTATTTTTTATATTCTTATTTTACGATATATTTCAAACTAAGATATAATGATATAATAATATAAAAAATATTCTTCATTATGTACTTTTTATATTCCTATTTTATTTTTAATATTATTTTTAAAACAAAAATAAAATGAATTATTTAAAATTTAAAAGATAATAAAAAATATTATTTTTTTCATGTAACTACCATTGTTAAATTATTTAAAATTAAAATAATAATAAATTATTTAAATTTTAAAAATAATTATAAACATTTCAAAAAATATAACTACTTATTTTTTATAACCATTATTATTAAAAATGTTAAAACATCTTGAGACACAAAATGTCTCTTCCTCACTAATAATATACAAAAAGAACTTTCCTATTTAATATACACTTTTCATTGTTATTTTATTTTTAATATATTTTAAAAAATAAATCATTCAAAACTTAAATACAATTACAAATACTTCAATGTGTAGTTATTTTTTTTCATACCACCACTATTAAATCATTTAAAATAAAAATAAAAATAAGTTATTTAATGTTAAAAATAATTATAAAACATATAGAAATACTTATTTTTTTAACTATTATTATTAAAATATAATAATTATCTTTTTATGTATTATTATTAAAAAAATCCTAAAACACATAGAGGCACAAAGTGTCTATTCCTTACTAGAAATAACAACTATCATTATATATGACTGGAGTTGATATATAGATGGTTTTTCGTTTAAGTATGCACTCATATAAATCCTTCATATTTTATAAAAAATTATGTTTGTATAGTTTGCATTTTAAAAGTTTTATATTTTTTGTTGATAACTATATTGGAAAAGTTTCTTACTAAGATAACCAGGCTCTAGTGTCACTGTTGAAAAATTTTTAGATGGAAGATTTTAACACACATGAGATGTGAGCAAGCATATAAGAAATATGACATCACTTCCAACACAAAACCTTGAGACTTTATGTTTATGGGACTTTCTTTTCTTATACACACCTCAACTTTATCAATTCTACTCAATGTGGAACTTTTTGATGAGCCACACAAATAAAGAAGAGGAGTGTCCAAGGAGGATTACTAGAAGCATGATGAGAAGGGACACTTCCTACTCTCCCCTTTTATTTAGCCTTTTTAGCATGTCTATTAGTTGTTAAATATTTTCTAAACTCATGTTTTTTTTTTGGTTTTGCAGGATTGCTTTTGACACTCATTTTTTTACAAGTAGAGCCGTGTTTGGAGCAAAGGTGCCCTTGGACTTGAGACCCAAGTTTGGGACATCTAAGGAGGGGTGAAGAAGTCAATCTTGACCTTCTAGAACCCTTAGAAAACGTCCCCTCATCATCTCAATCATTGGCCACCTCTTTTTGTTGCACTACCTTCTAGCATGTGTGAAGAGTGGAATATGCTTAAGAATCTTTTCCAATGTAATTCCCTCTAGGTCCCCACCCCAAGCCTATATAAGGAAGCCTCTCATTCTTGTAAAATAGTTGAACATTAATGAAATAGAGAGCATTCTTGCATAGCCTAGAGCTTATGTTGTGTTCTTGGGTGTTCTTCCCCCTCTTGAAGTCTTATCTTGAGCATTAGCTCAAGTGGCTGCTAGCACCACTCATCTTGGTTTGGACCATCCCCCAAGTGGCGTGTAGCACTCCACTCCCCTCCCCCTCTCTCAATCTCTTCCTCCATTTTTGTTTCATGTTCCTTAATTTCCTCGTAGGAAATTGAATTCGTGACCTTGGCTCTGATACCAATTATTGAATCGAGCGCTTACCACTACACCAAAAGTTATAGTCATTAGTCAGGGCACAAATCTTTCTACTTAAGAGTGCAATAGCCCAAGCATCATGATTCGATTATGACTTGGCCCACATCGTCACGGGACAATTGATGTCACTCACAACAAATGTTCATTCATTTAACTTGACCTATAACTACATACTTTAAAAACTCCCTCGTTGTTAATCATGCAATTTGATTTTCATTTTCGTAATTGAAAGTGAGACCTTACCTATTTAGGAAAATATTTTTCATAAATTATTAATACTGTTAGGTATTAGATAATTGTTGGACTTAAAGACTTGGTTTCAAGTTAATTTGATGTCTCCAACCACTTTGATGATGAAGATGATGATGCTTGAAGAATGAAGATTTTATCTTAGGATTAGAGTGTCTTAGGATGTGGGGTAAGATGCATTTCATTTAATGTTGGACTTAATCTTGTGTTTTAAAATGTTTTAAAATGTTTTGAAATGTTTTAAAAGTTTTAATTGTTTTTCAACTCATTAAAAACGTGTTTTCAGTCAGTTAAAATGTTCTTAGTTTGATGACCAAGTCAATCTTAAACATTTTAACCAACTGGTATGATTTTCAGTCAATTAAGTTTCTGAACTGGTGTTTTAAAGCTTTGCTCTGGCTGATTTTAGCTAGCTATTTTTCTGAATTTAAATCAGCTAAAATTCTGGAGCTGTTCTTAAGAAATATAAGCTCTCTAGATAATCTGGTTGATTCACTTTTAAACAGGCTAAAATCACTTAAGGATTTCCCTTTAATGATTTCCACCAGTTTAATCGCGTTTTCAACTGACTGTTTTCAATTTTCAGATTTGGGGTGATCTCTGGAAAATTCATTTTAATGAAAACAACTAGCTAAATCACTGAACCAGTTCTGTTTTAAATACTTTGAATTTTTAAAGAACTGGGCAATGAATCAATTACAGAAAAACCCATTGTTCAAAAAGACTTTTCAAGTGTTCTAAATCAATTTGCGAAATCAATCAAGGAGTCCAAGATCAAATTGAATTGAGAATCTTTCCATAGAAAGTCATCACCTGTTTTTGTCCTGTTTCTTGTTCTGAAATTGTAAATCAGGTGAATTCGTTCCATAATCTTGTGTAATCTTGTTCTGGGTTTGTTTCTTCTTAATCAAGGTGATTAGGGTGTTCTTGTAATAGGGTCTTACAAGGGAATACAGATCTTGTAGGGTTCAAGATCAAGTGTATTGTTCTGGTTTTTAGTTTTTCATGTAAGATTCATGTAAAAACTGAAATTTAGTGAATTGCTTTGATTTGGGTGTTTAGGAAACTGGATGTAGCCTTCATTGGAAGGTGAACCAGCATAAATCTCTTGTGTTGATCTTATTTCCCTGCTTCTTTAAATTCTGTAATTGCTAATTGAATTGGATATATGATACATTGGTATAAGTATTTCAAGAATCTTTAAAGAATTGATTTTCAACTGCAATTACAATCTGTTTTTCAGAAATTGGCCAAGGATTTCGAAAATATTTTAAGAGTTTAATTCACCCCCCTCCCCTCTTAAACTCAGCCATTTATTCTAACAATAACAACATAAGCACATAGAACTAAAATAAAAGATAAGAAAAACACAAAAAATAGGCAAAAATGTAATTTCACTAATGAAAGAAATTACAATCTTTCTCTCTCTAAATCCAAGGAAGAAACAATAACACCCTCTCTTAAAAATAAAGGAAAAACAACTACTAAGAGAACCTTAGAGGAGAAACTAATTTTCCTCTCTGAATTTGTCTCTTAAGCACTACAGTAAAAGGAAGCAAAGGAAGTGATTCTGGGGTAATTTACAAGGTAAACATTGTGCTCCTTTTGTAATAAGAAAAGTAAGCACTAAAGTATAATTTGCCTAATGTGGGACTTCTCTTCTTACAATCTCCCACTTGAAGATTTTGATTAAATTAATCAAATCTTCACACCATGCTTTATTCTTGCCATCCATGTTACTTATTTTTTCGATAGGCCATAGTAGGATTGACTCCGTATAAAGTTGTCAACATTAATAGGCTTTGACATAACATCTGCTAGCTTTTCATCAGTGTGAATCTTTTGCATATCTACACTTCCTTCCTCCACTACTTCTTGAACAAAATGATATCTTATTTCTATGTGCTTTGTCCTAGAATGAAAGGTTGGATTCCTTGCATTGTGCCAGGCACTCTGACTATCACAATCCACAACAATTTGTTGTTTCTTGTGCCCTACTTCCTCCATTATCATTTTAGTCCACATAGATTTCTTTCATGCCTGGGTAGCTGCCATGTACTTAGCTTCTATAGTAGACACATCTACAACATCATGTAACTTGGATAACCAATTTACTACCCCTCCTGCAATTCTAAACACATAAATAGTAGTAGATCTCCTTTTATCCATATCACTTGAAAAAATTGAATCAGTATAGCCTTTAACAACTAGTTATTGATAAAATGCAGAAACAAGATCTAGAGAGGGGAGAATAGATCTTTCGAAAAATTATATGTTAAAAATGTGAATTAACTTGTTGTTTTATCGTTTTCATATTCAATTAAGATAATTAAGATGTATATTGCAAAACCCAAAAATCAATAAAGTGAATAACAGAAAATAAAGAAGTGCACAGATGATTTATACTGGTTCACTCTTTCACAAGAGATACATCCAGTTACCCAACCACAAATAAGATTTCACTAAACAAAAAATTTGTTCTTACAAACACTTACAACCCTAGTAAGCCTAAAAACAAACAAGAACACAAGTCTTAAACCCTACAAGACTTGCACCCAACCACTGCAGAACTCTATTGCAATTCCACTGGATAATTCCAATCTAGAAACGCTTGCAAGAAACGAAATCACTTGGTTTACAGAAAAAGATCAAATGAGAAAAAGGAATGATGATTTCCTATGCAATCTTCTCAAGAACCAAATTCAAGGATTAATATCAAAATCTTGAATTTCCACACAGTTATTCTTGCTTAGAAAGATTCTCTCTCAAATCACGTTTCAGAAAGATTCGTAAAAGATCTGTTTTAATTTTGAAATTCAAACTATTTATATAAAGAGAGGTTTTCATAAAAAATAATAGTTTTAACCTATTAAAAACTCAACTTAATCTATTAATGTTACTTAACAGTAAAATTAATGGAGCAGTTCAAATTTCTAATAATAAAACTTATCGAAAGTGTAAAATATTTGAGTCAAAGACAATTAATCTATTGAAAAATAATCTCAATAGATTAATAAACGAGTCTTAAAAATATTCAAGATCTTAAGCACTTTTAACACATTAAACTGTTGCTTTAACCAATTAAAATTACAGCTGAAGTTAATTTCAATACTTTAGAAGCATTTTAACAAATTAACATGATCTTTTAATCTATTAAAAACATGCAGATGATCAAGATAATTTTTAAGATAGTTTTATCAACACACAAGAATATCAAATGATCATATGAATGGCTAAGTGAGAGATGCTTACAAGGAAACCTAGAAACACAAAATTACAATCACATAAGGTCTTCATAGGCTTCAATGAGGTTGACTTCATCAAATCTTCAAGGCTTTGACCAACCAAAAGGCTCCATTATTAGTTATGGTCCTCCATAACATAATGCAACACTTGAGGTTCCTTTGATATATATAAGGATCCTCTTTATAGCACTGCTCTCCACCAATATTTCTCATGAATCTACTAAACACCCCCACTGCTTACACAATGTCTAATCTTGTACAAATCATGCCACACATAAGACTTTCCACCGTCAATGCATACAGTACTCGAGACAATTTCATCCTCTCTGCTTTATTGATGAGACTCATACTTGAGGATAACTTTCAATTGATAAGAAGTGGGCTAGTAGTTATCTTGCAATCTTGCATGTCAAAGCGCCGCAAGAGTTTTAGTAAGTAATTCTTCTGAGAAAGCTAAACCTTCCTATCTTTTTTGTTTCGCTTAATTTGCATTCCTAAAATCTTGTTTGTTGGTCCCAAGTGATAAAGATCATGTCTCTTACACAAAGAAAGATTAAAGCCTTGATGATGATTTGATGAAGTCTACTCAACTCATTATCTTTTGTAGTTTGTATATTCTCTTTTTAGGATGCTATGTAAGCCTTCTTCCATTTATCAATTAGGTAATCAATATATAAATCTAGATTTCATAATATAAACTATCTTAGAAATTATCTTGATCATCTGCAAAGTTTTAATAGATTAAAAGATTGCGTTAATTTGTTAAAATGCATCTTAAGTAATAGGATTGACTTTAGCTGGTATTTTAACTTATTAAAGGATCAGTTTAACGTGTTAAAATTACTTAGGATCTTGAAAATTCTTAAGATTAGTTTTAATCTGTTGAGATTACTTCTCAATAAATTTATTAATCTATGCTCAATCTGTGAAACATGTTTGTCAATAAAGATCTGTACTGATCCATTAATTTTACCATTAAGTAAAATTAACAGATTAAGTCGAGATTTTAATGAGTTAAAACTGATAATTTTATTAAAAACCTCTCTCATTTTAAATAGCTTCAATTGCAAAAATTAAACAAATGTTTACATATCCTTTTGAAAAACAAATTAAGAGAGAGTATTTTCTGAGCAAGAACAGATTGGTGGGCATCCAAGATTTGATTTCTTTGATCATCAAATTGTGAATTGGGGATTGCATTAGGAGATTGCACTTGGTTCTTTAGAAATTGTTCTATGTCATAAACATACCAGGTGATCTCATTTCTTGATTCGTATTTTGATTACATTTCTGGATTAGAATTATCCAAAGGAACTGCAATAGGGTTCTACAGTGGTTGAGATCAAGTCTTATAGGGTTCAAGACTTGTGTTCTTGATAGTTCTTAAGCTTACTAGGTTTGTAAGTGTTTGTAAGAACAAATTTTCTTATTAGCAGAAGTTTTATTGTGGTTGGGTAACTAGATGTAGCTCTTGTGAAAGAGTGAACTAGTATCATTTGTGCACTTCTTTGAATTCCATCTTTTACAAACTGCATCTCAATTCACTCTTTTATATCTGGAAACGAAACATTAACAAGTTAAATCGTGTTTTAACATACTAATTTTTTGAAAGATTTATTCACCCCCGGCTCTAGATCTTGTTTCTGTATTTTTATCACCAAGTCCTTCATATCAAATTCCCTAGCCAATTGTGCCTTTAATTCTTGGATTTGATCTATGTTGGGGCCTACAACCAACATGTCATCCATACACAATAGCAAAATGACAAAATCATTATCACAAAACCTATTGTAATAAGTAAAATGGTATAAACTTAGTCTATTGTATCCAAGACTAATATTGAAGGAATCAAATCTCTTGTACCAACATCTCGGTGTCTGTTTTAGACCATACAAAGATTTGGTCAACTTGCAAACTAAGTTTTCTTGTTCTTTAAAGCCTTCTGGTTGGAGCATATAAATTTCCTCTTCAAGATCTCCATGAAGAAAAACCTTTTTTACATCTAATTGCTCAATATGTAAATCAAATGTAGCACACATAACTGGAACAACTCTACTTGACATCAATCTGACAATCGGCAAGAATATCTCATTGAAGTCAATACCTTCTTTATGACCATATCCCTTTACCACCAATCTAGTGTGATATCTTTCCACTTGATCGTTGTCATCTCTCTTGATCTTATAAACCCATTTGCAACCAATGACTTTTTGACCTTTTGGAAGTGCCATAAGATTCCATGTCTTGTCTCTATGAAGAGCCTCAATTTCTTCCTACATTGTAGTCATCCATAGAGAAGTGTCTGAACCGCTTATAGTCTCTTGAAAATTTTATGGTTCTCCTTCTTCATTTAGAAGACATTATGCATCATGACTTGCCATCACATATTGTGAATGACAAGATGGTTTGACTCTTTCTTGTGTTGATTGTTGGAGTTCTCCATTACCAACCTCATTTGGCTCCTGTTTTTCGTGTTCCTCTGTTGACACAAAAGAGTCATCTAAAGGTTTTTTCTCTATTTGTACTATAACCTTGTCATTTACCAAGTTGTCATTTGTCTGCTCATTTTGCAATTCATTTTCTGCAAAGACTACATCTCTGCTAACAATAACCTTGTAGGAAGTGGGATCCTACAGGTAATACCCCTTCACATTGTCAGCATAGCCCAAGAAGATGCATTTCTTGAATTTTGGATCCAGTTTCATTATTTCTTAAGAATTGTACATCAATTACATAGGACAACCAAAAACACATAAGGATGAATAATCAACAGGCTTACCTTTCCACATCTCTATTGGTGTGTTGAAACCCATCACTGTTGACGTTGACGATGACTGATTTATCATGTAACAGGTAGTGTTAACCTTTTTTGCCCAAAAAGACTTGGCTACTCCATTTGTTGACAACATAACTTAAGTTCTTTCAAGGAGAGTTCTATTCATCCGCTCTGCTACACCATTTTGTCGAGGCATATGTGGCACAGAAAATTGTCTGATGATACCCTTTTTCTTACAAAATGCTAAAAAAATTTCATCTACATATTCTCCTCCATTTTCTGTCTTCAAGCACTTTATTCTCTTCCCAGTTTCAATTTCTACTCGATCTTTAATTCCTTGAACTGTGAAAACACATTTGACTCCTTCTTGATAGGGTACATCCATAATCTCCTAGAGTAATGATCGACGAACGATACAAAATATTTTACTCCTTCGAAGGGTAATACCTAATCAGAATGAATCAAGTCCAATATGTGTTTACTTTTGGCAGTCACTCTAGCAAACTTCAATCTATGTTACTTTTTTATCTATCACACAATGCTCGAAGAAGGTTAAACTAACTTCTTTAAGATTGGGTAAGAGATTACCTTCTGCAAGGATTTTCAAACCACGTTCTAACATATGACCAAGTCTACGATGTCACATGTTGCCGCAATTGACACATCCACTTCTTACAACATATCTCTAAATAGCACATACAAAATTGCCACAGTTTTCTTTGCCTTCCTGACTACCAAACTTCCCTTCACCACCTTCAAGCCTCAACATGGATCTTATACCCAAGGTCATCTAATTTCCCAATGAATAATAGATTCTTCTTCAAGTCCTTCACATGTCGTAGTCTTGCATTGTGCAAAAAATACCATCATACATTTTTAATTTGATAGTACTAACTCTAGCTAATGAAAAACCCTTAACCAGGGGACCAACCACAAGAGTCATGTCCAAGAGGATTCATGAAGATTGGGCCTCAACTAAACTTAGTAGGCCCAAGCTTTTATATGCATGGACTAAGCTCTAACTTGTAAATATTTTGTAGATTATAATAGGATTTTGTAGGCCTTGTATTAGGCTAAGTAGTGTAGAATAATTTGGATATGTGAGTTCCAAGTAGTGTAGGATTGTTTGGGCTTGTATTTAAGTCTTGGAGGTGTAGATAGTAAAATAGGGTGAAGATAGAGGAAGGATGGACAACCAGGGGAAGGAGGAGTGACATTTAGCACTCACACTTCTCACATGTAGCTCATACTTTATGTGTGAGTAGTGTGTGGAAAGCATGAGTGTCACAGTGGTACTCTCCCTCTCAAATTCATGGCCAAATGTTTGAATTTTTTAGGGGAATTTAAGTTTGAATATGCCTCTTCAAATTTTTGGATCCCTCGCCTTACCTCTTGTGTTTTCACTTTGAGTTTGAGTAAAGAAATGTTGCCCAACTATGGCCATTCTGTTAAACTTTGAGTCCTCCTTAGGTTAGTCTTCCTCTTAGGCTATCTTAGACTTCTTCATAGAGAGTTGGCTATACTATTCTCTAGAGTTTCTCCCCTTGATCCACTTCAATTCTCATTCTCATCCAAGCTTCTACATCAACCTACTCATCTTCCTCCATGGGTCATCCTCAAGCTATGAGAAGGAGTCTATCACCAGCAATTTCTAAGGAATGATCGTTTCCCATGAACATGGATTCACCTAGGATAGGTTCATAAGTGTGAAACCAATCTCAATGTGAAGTCATGTGCCAAGTTGCACCCAAATCCACTATCCAACTATCATGAAACTCCTTTTCACCGTTAGAGTTAATTACTACTTTGCTCACCAAAATGTCTCCATCTTTCGAGGGTATTTGCAACACAACCTTGTGAGGTTGATGCTTTAGAGTTGTTTCGACCATTCGTCATCCCATGAATACGGATCCGCTTGAGATAGGTTCATAAGTGTGAAACCAATCTCGATGTGAATTCATGTGCCAAGTTGCACCCAAATCCATTATCCAACTATCATGAAACTTGTTTTCACTGTTAGAGTTATTACTATTTCGCTCACCAAAATATCTCCATCTTTCGAGGTATTTGCAACACAACCTTGTGAGATTGATGCTTTAGAGTTGTTTCCATCATTCATCGTTTCCCATGAATACGAATCCGTCTGAGATAGGTTCATAAGTGTGAAACCAATCTCGATGTGAAGTCATGTCCAAGTTGCACCCGAATCCATTATCCAGCTATCATGAAACTCATTTTCACCATTAAAGTTAATTACTACTTTGCTCACCAAAATATCTCCATCTTCTGGGGTATTTTCAACACAACCTTGTGAGGTTTATGCTTCAGAGTTGTTTCCTCCATTCTTCCTCTTCCAACACTCTTTTTTCATATGCCCTTTCTAGCCACAATAGTAGTACTTGAAACTCTTCTTACTTCGATAGTTCAATCTATTATGATTTTGACTCCCATCAGAGTCATATTCCGTTGATCTTCCTCTCATCATTGTCAAAGCCTCTGCTTGTTTGAAACTTTCCACCTTGCGCTTTTTCCTGAATTCTTCTTCAAGCATAGCTCCGACAACATCCTCAAAGTGCATACTCCCATCCAAATTATTATTTGTAATATTGATGATGAGTTGATCATACGAGTCAAATAAACTTTGAAGTAGAAGCTTTATGCGCTCATTTTCAACTATGTTGAAATTTATCATTGATAGTTGGAAAACATGGTATTCAAATTGTTGATGTGATCCATCACTGATGTGGACTCACTGATTCAAAGAGTATAGATTTTTATCTTCAAGAATATTCTTGTGTGAAGTGACTTCACCTCATATAGTTTGTCAAGGGTATCCCAAATCTCCCTCGCAGTATTATTCTTCACAATACTGGATAAAACCAAATCTACCATAGTAAGTGCAAATTTGCAATAGTATTGTTGTTCATTTCTTTCCACTGTCGTTTATCTATTTGTTCCACAGTTCTTGCCTCAATTGCATCTATACAAATGTCATCCCTCAAGATTGCCTTCATCTTCAATTTTTATAACGAGAAATTATTTCCATTGAACTTCTCTATCTCATATTTTGTTGCCATGGTTTCAAACCGACTTATGCAACACTCACTATGAATAGTATTGTCTACTAAAACAACAATGGTAGACTGTGAACCAGTATATTAGGTAAGTTCCCATAAAAGAGTGGTGGGTCACCAATGGACATGCTTCAATACCAAGTCTTTCCTTTTTTAGAACTATCCTAGACATGCACTTTCACGCTACCAAACTATATGTAGTAAAAAGAATAACTATTTTTTTATGTGGAAGATCAGAGCATACTTAGAATTTCATCCAACACTATTCTAATAATTAAAGATGAGAAAAATATAGACAATAAGCAAAATTGTAATTTCACTAATTGAAAGAAATTTAGACCATTTTCTCTCTAAATCCAATGAGGAAATAATAACACTCTCTCTTGAAAATAAAGAAAAAATAACTATTAAGAGAATCTTAAAGGAGAAACTAATTTTCCTCTCTTACTTTATCTCTCAAGCGCTATAATAACAAAAATAAGCACTAAAGTATAATTTATCCAATGTAAGACTTCTCTTCAAACAAATACATATAAGTCTATTATCTTAAATTTAATGAAATTTCGACAATATTATTTTATATTAGTTTCCAAATTACACAAAATCAAAGTGATGAAAGTATGTATCTAGATAACAACATAAAATATTATGACCGAAATTCCAACAAATTTAAGATTAAACATATTTTTTAATATTAACAATAATGTTTTTAAATTGTCTAAATGAACAATTCAAAATTTTGTACAAATAATTAATATTTAATTATTTGTATTAAATTTTAAAGATGAATTAAGATTTGTTCAATATGTAGACAACAAAATTAAATATAAATAAAATTATTAAAATAAATACTAAACATCAATTAAAGATACGTATATTTTAAAATAATAAAATTTAGCCAAAAGAGAAATTGTGTTCAATTAGAATGACTTAAGTGGTGGGTGTGGAACTAAAATTAGACAAATCTTCAAGATTTTTAAATAATTTTAAACATTTAGTCTTAGATACTAAGATAATTTAGTCCCTATTATTATAATACCAAAATTTAATTTTAAATTAACGTGCGTTATACATCTATTTATTTCTTATGGGTAATAATATTAGTATTAAAATCATTCATAAAACAATAAGAAACAATATCACATGCTAAGATCAACACCGTACCAACGCACATTTACATATGATAACATAAATGGAATGATGAGTAGGGTACTTACGTGCAAACATGAAGAAGATGCACTCAACTAACAGCGATGACGAAGCTGAGTCCTTTAACTTTAAATTATTATTTTAAAAGGGTACATATATGCCAAGCACATTGGTCTTTATTGACATGCAAGAAATCAAACTACCAAGAGAAGTATACTGCATCAACCAACCTACTCTAAAATTCTTTCCCTTGCCATCATGCACTGAAATTTGAGAGAACCATGCACCAATTACCATTTTTTTTATTTGAAGGAACACCAGTTGTAGTTGATCTTGAGCATGTCAATGAAGTTCTTCCCCTCAGCAATGTCATTGGATGCCAGAAAGTTAAGAAAATCTCTAAAGCTGCTCTCCCTATACTTCTTAGGATGTTGATCGTCCACAAGCTCTTTGGCTGTCTCCATTTTGTCATCCAACCCTAAACTGAACAAGCTAGTGATGGAGAGCCTTGTCGTGTCCTTGTTAAGGGTAGCCCTATGGACAACACTCTTGTACAAGCCATTGCTTAGTACCTCAAAATGGTCACCCACAATGAACTTGAAGGGAACCAGGAATGTGTGGAACCACCTTCCATGTGCCATCCTCCAAATCCATTATCTCTAACCCAGGATAGTTTTGGTACAAAATGGTTAGGCAACTATAGTCAGAATGTGGGGGTAGCCCTAGTGCAATCTCTGGTTCAGGGCATGGTGGGTAGCAATTCACAGCCATCACTTGCATGCCATCTTCAATCTTTTTTGCTAGATGTGTGCATGGATCTAATTCAAGACTCTCAATCACTGCCATCATCACCTCCAACCCCAATTTCTTCACTTCTTCACAATATCTCCCCATCTTTTCCCTAAAGCCATGTATAAGGTTGAAATTTAAATTCTCTGTTAATGTAATTTTGTTTTACATTATCTTTGAATCATCATTATCATAGTGTTAAAAAGAGTTTAAATATATAACACCTCAAACTTGAGGTTTAAACTCTTTTTAAAGATATAATAATGTATAATCATTTTGATAATGTAAAAAAATTACACCCACAGAGAAATAACAAACTAAAAGGTTAGTAAAGTACACAATGTTTGCAAATTTGCTAAATAAAGTGGACAATATGGAATATTGATATATGTGTAATGAAATTCATGACCTTCAAATATAAAAACTTCATGGTATGGTATTGCTATCTACTCAAAGAGTAATAAGGAAAATTATATAAAGCCTTCAAAATTCTAAGAAAAATATGTTAAACAAATTGTTTTGTATAGACAAAAGAATTTTTACTTGTTAAAGAAGTTTGACAATTTCCTCTTTTAAGTGGTTATTTCCTACTTTAGATAGTTTCAATATCTTATGAGCCTTGTGTTAAAAAGCTTTCAAAATCCTAGAGAAAAATATCATAAACAATTTGTCTTTGTATAGACTAAAGAATTTTTCTTTCCTCTTTAAATTTTATTTTCAATTCGATATTTTCAATATCTTATGAGTCTTTTATGTTAAAGCTTATCCAGAGCGAGCTCATTAAAAATTAAACACCGACAGGTGAATTAATGAAAGGAAAATCGTAATGGGTTCCACCTTTCAAGTGGAATGGAAACATAAAGTTAATAATAAGAATAAATAAAACACGTAATTCATAATAAAAAGGAATTATGAGTTTAAAATCAAATTTTGGCTTGAATTAAATATTCAGTTGCGTAACTCAGATGAATAAGGAAAGAAAAATATTTATGTCTGCCAAAACAAACAGGAAAACGTTTTATTTATTTTTCTTTTTCTGATAAATAAAAAAATTGTACAAACTATTTTATCATTTTATTATTTTTCTTCTCTTGAAGTACATACCTATGCAATACATATAGCCCGTGACATATTCATGGCTGAATCTTGTTTTGTGTGAAATTTCAATTTACTGTAAACATGTTTCTTGTAGATTTTTATTAAATTAAACTGTTTAGCTACTAAAGAGTTTCTCATCAACAGATTCATTCATGGTGGATGAATAGTCAAATGACTGGTTTTGGTGCTTCCCGAGAAAATTGTGTTGATATCATTTCCAAAGATTGTGGGAAGCTAAATAGATGCATATCAATTACAAGGTTCTTGGAATTATGTGTTTGTCTATATGAAGATGATAGATACAACTTTTTGATTCATGTTATTCCTACGTATCTACACAAATATATTCTTCTAAATAAGATAAATATTTTAGAACAAGTTCATAATATTCACTTCATAAGTTAATCTTATTCTCTGTCTTGGTTAGGAGGACAAAGTCATTTTATGAATATTTTATTATAAAATATATATATTATTTTGTATGGACTAAATATATACTGAGATTATATTATATTCTTTATTATTATAGAAAAAAAAAGGGTCAAATTATATAATATAAAACGATTGTAAAGGTATAATTAAATATTATATTACAATTTTTATAACATTGAATTAAATTTAAAATTTATTTTTAATATTATAATATTTAAATTTATTGTATTATTTACTATTAATTATTATTAGACTATCCATAAATATTTAATTTTCACATCCAAACTATTTAATTCTGTGAAATAATGTTTTAGAAATTTTACATTGAATAGAATATATATAAATATAACTGTAGATTTGTGGGTGCCCTAATACAACAGCTTGTGATTATACATTAGTTTGAGTATTTTGTTCTCTTTTCTGAAGGAAAGTGTTGCTAAATAAAAAAGATTCACCCACTTAATCGTATCATGCAGAAGTAATTTGACATGGAGTGAAAGAAAAACCTGTAATCTGATGGATTTTCTGGCCACAAGTGGATCCATTCCTTTAAAGGGTGGGCATAGTGTTTGAGAAAAACCCTCCAAAATTGGACCTTGTCAATGCCATCTCTTAAACTCGTTCCATACCTCACTGGCTTGTGCACATCATTCGACATCAACTTCACCTTCTCCTTTGTCGGCAATTCAAAGAATTTGGAAGCAACAAATAGAGCTTCATCAATCACTGATTCACTCACTCCATGGTTCACAACCTAAAGTTTCCAGGTTCAAACATCAGAACAGACATCTCCAGGTACTCAGTTATATATATATATATGTTCCTATAACAATATCATCATCTTACAAAAGTGCAACTAGAAGACCTACTATATAATTTATATAATAAAAAATGAAAGTTATTTTCAAATGTAATTATATTCTCTTATAATTTTTGGAAAACAGTAGAAAAGAAAAATAAAAATGTAATTTGCACTGTAGATTTTAAAAGGGAGGAACAAGGAGAGGAATCACATGATTCATTATGAATTGTGATAGTTTTACACATAAAAAGATATAATATGTAGATATAGATGGAAAGGAAGTGTTAGAAATCCAAATAAGAGCTTGAATTAATTTCAAATTAAAAAAATAAAAAATTTTACCAATATATAAAAGATATTCACAAACACTTAATTTTAAGATTTTGAATTATAAGTGACATGAAATCTCATACCGTTTAAATTGAAGAATATTTGTAAGAGTGGAATATATTAAATGTTAAATTCTATTTGTGATGTATTTGTTACATTATTTTTTAGGTTATAGCAAGTGGAGGTGTATATTTAGTTGACTTAGTTCATATTTGAAATATGAGCATGGTATTATTTAGTTTACTGGATAAATAATAAGTAATTTAATGAAAAAGGAAGAAAAACATGTCAATGAAATGAAAAAAGAAAATTGAACATATATTGATATTCACTGATTAATTACATGCAAAAAATAATAACAGGTTTATCATAACAAGATGGACAGAGAACACTTATTTTGTTATATTATATATATGTTTTAGCTAAATCCAATATGAAGACAAGAGATTTAGTTACACGAAGCATGATTAAGAAGAAGAAAAACTTACTTGAAAGAAACCCAAGCGATGACAAGCATCTCTTATTTCTTGAATAGCAGAAGACCTTGTTGGTGAGGCATTCTTAAGTGCACCCATGTCAATAACAGCAACATTTGCATAATCTTTGGGTGCCAAATTTGGCCTATGCAAGGTTGGAATCACATATTGTTGAGGAACACAAGAGAGACCCTTTTCTTGAGCAGTGTCCAATGTGGAGAATGAGCTTGAACATCTCTCACGTTCCATCTTCATTTTGCCACCACCACTACCAATCTCTCAAACCACAATGAGTGTTTGCCACATGATTCACCATTTTATAGCCCACGATTGAGGCCATGACTTGGTCACTAAGTTAGTTCATGCCTTGATTTGAGACCCTTGTACAAATTGTTACAAACCTAAAAGTAATTTGTTCAATTGTACAACACACAACTTCAACATTGATTTACTATTAAGAATCTGAATTTGGTCTAGTTTCTTCAAAAGGATTAACTAATGCAATTTTAATATGGCATTCGTGTTCAACCCTTTTTCTATTCTGTGGGATTCCCATTTTATATTACGTAATGCAACCAACCATATGGGACAAAAGAGGTCTAACAAACAAGTGACAAAATTAAAGTAAACCTTGTTTTCCATTCAGTCAACGTTGGGTCAAACTAGGTTTTAAAGGTACATCCAAAAACCCCTTACCTATGTTAAAACAACATGCCGTAGGTAGTCTAATGTTAGTGTGAATTATTAAATGTTTCTTCAAGTGTAAGGTAACAAATGCTGCATGACGTTAAGAATCGTAACACCGCTACCATGCTTATTCTTATCCACAAACTATAATTTTTGGTTCATTTCTAAGCTTCTAGTGTAGTCTTTGTAGTTCTGCGAAGGTTTCAGACAATTTCTGACCTTTTGAATTTTTTTTCCTTTATTATATATAACATACTTATAAATTTAGTTCGAAAACGATGAACCCCGTCACTTACGCATTGTTTGAATTTGAAGAAAAGAAAAAAAGGGAAAAACTTTTTATAAGATGCAAATATTTTTTTTATTAAAAAAAATTAACATGATCCCTAGAGCTGTCAAAATAGGCCTGGCCCGACGGGCTGACCCGTATAGCCTATGATTTAGGTCAGGTTAGGCTTAAAAAATTATGGCCTGGATAACAATAGACATTTTTTAGCCTGGCCCATTTGGCCCGATGCCCATATGGGCCAAGGCCAGGCTGGCCCGTAGGTTAATGGGCTGGCCCGTTTATTTTTATATTAGATTTTTGTTCTTAATTGTTATGTTGGCATACCAAAGAAAGAAACCCTAGTGTCTCAGAATCTTTGTTCTCTTCTTCATTTCTTCTCTTCCTTTCTCACTTGAGGGAGAGGATCCATTACAGTAGCTCTTTCATTTTCTCTACTGCACTGTTCTTGATTTTGCACAAACTTTCATACAAATATATTGTCTATTTATATATTATTTACTGTTGACAAAAATATTATATTATGGATATGTTGGGTGCTTGACTATTTTGGAAGTACTTAGTATATGCTCTAAGTTTGTTTTACAAATTGTTCAAATGTAATCAGTTTTACAGAGACATTTATATAAATATTATATATATATATAATATATTTATATTTATATTGTTGATAAAAAATTATATTGTAGATATATTGTAATATTTTTTTAATTTTTCATTAGGCTAAAAATGGCCCGTTAGCCTAACATAGGATCAGACCAGGTTAAAAATTGTGGCCCGTTTTAAAATACAGGCCAGGCTAGGCTATCAGATTTTCTGAACTTGGCCCGTAAGGTCAGGCCAGACTGGGCCGGACCGCCCGTTTTGACAGCTCTAAGTGTAAGGTAACAAATGCTGCATGACGTTAAGAATCGTAACACCGCTACCATGCTTATTCTTATCCACAAACTATAATTTTTGGTTCATTTCTAAGCTTCTAGTGTAGTCTTTGTAGTTCTGCGAAGGTTTCAGACAATTTCTGACCTTTTGAATTTTTTTTCCTTTATTATATATAACATACTTATAAATTTAGTTCGAAAACGATGAACCCCGTCACTTACGCATTGATCCCTATACTTAATATATATATATATATATATATATATATATATATATATATATCTTTTTATATAATTATAATTTATATCAAATAAAATATTTTCAATTTATAGACTATTTTTAACTAAAATACTTTTAAATTATAAGATATATTTTTAAATTATAATAATTATTTAAATTATGATATAATTACAGTTTTTAGTAGTGATGACAAAAGAATGAATGAGTGCTGATTTAATTATAGTAATCTTTATTTTTCAAATAAAAATTTATATTTATTCTCATACCCATTTTAATCTAATATAAAATTAATGTTTTATCATAGCAAATATACTTGTCACATGTATCTATCCTCATAATATTTTAAGTATTAATTAAATATTTTTTATAAAAACAATAATTGCAGTAAATAAAATATAATACTATTAAGAATTAAATGTCAAAACAAAATGACATACATTTTTTAATGACAAATATTAAGAAAAAAAATTGTATAAATCTTATTATAAAACATAAAAAGTAATTTTATAAATATCAAATAATTATAAAAGAATTAAACAATTAATATAATTGAAATTTCATAATAATTATAATATCTATTTTTTTAAATTATGAGAGGAAAAATATCTTGTTTATCTCTGTAAATTTAGTAGATATAAAACAATTACCATTGAAGAAGAGCATGAAAATTGTATAGTAAAAGATAAGTTCTTGAAAGAAAATGAAATTAAGAACTAAAAAAGAAAAAAAATTAATATTTTTATATTATCTAATAAACTAATGATTTACATAATAGAGAGGCATATTATCAAATATGCGTGGTATAAATAATTTAGTGCAATCAAATTGAGTTTTGTATTTTCTAAAATGTATATCGTTTGAACAAAACCATACCAAGAAAGAAAATGTGTAATTGATGATTTTGTGACGAGAGAAAAAAATTCTTGAAAATTTGAGTGAACTTTGTGCATATCAAACAAGTCAAATAGTTGTGAAATAGAATGAAAAATTGTGTAACAAAAGAAGAATTCTTCAAATGAAACAAAACTAAAAATAAAAAAAATAATAAAAAATGAACTGTTTTAGCTTTCTTAACAAACTTAAAAGTATTTTAATAGTTTAACAAAGACGCTATGAGATTAGGAACAAGAGAGATATGCACATTCTCATCTTCCTACTAATTTAAAGATTTAGAATTACTTATACTTATCGTGTACTCGTAAGGTTAAGATAGTTTTAGACAATATTTATCATGAGTACAAATTTATTTTTCATCCCTAGTTAAAAGTCAAGAAAATTAAATATATAAATAAAAATAAAAGAAAAATAATTTATATAATTGAAATAAATAATTACTAGTTAAAAATAATGTGTGAAATGCATTACCAAAAAAGAGAACTAAGATCAGTGAGAATATCCAATAAAGAGAATAGAGAAAATAAAATTTTAGCATTCAAGAATTACACTTAAGAAACTATTTTATAGTTTAAAATCGTTTCATGAATAGTTTTTATGTATTTTGCGCAGGAGTTTAGAATAATTAAATTTGTATAATAAAAGAAGAATAATTAAATTTGAGTTTAGCATTTTTTTTCAATTCTCTACCTTTGTATTTTTTTCTGCTCTTTTACCCTAGTTTTCATAGTTATTCTACAATGGAACCATTATATATTATATAATTGTTTTCTCCTTTGTCACATGTGATGAGTATTAGAGTAACACAATTTTTTATGTGCTTTTTCTCCGTAGTGTTTAAATTCATTTTCTTTGTGATTGGGAATTACATTTTATAATGTGAAATCTAATATCAAAGTGTGTAGTCAATCAAGAAAGTAAATATATGTAAATCCTAAATATATTTATTCATCTCATATTCTTATTGTTCATCTCATATTTTTAATGTTTTTACACAAAGGAAGAGTGTTGTTCCTTAAGGTAAAAGGAACATCATCATTTTGAAAATAAAATTTTATAAGTCTTCTAAATTTGGCTATTAGGTTGTCATTGAAAATAAAATAGAAGTCTACCCACACAAAATTCTTCAACGCTGAAGTTAGTAAAAGAATAAAAAGTAAGATAGAGTATCGAATAGTAAATGAGTATTTTTTATTATATTGTTATATATTTACAGGTTTTTGAGTCTTTCATAAACAATCTAAAGATAAATAAAAGATTAATAGATTTTGTATCATCTTATAAGAGATTATCATATATTATTAATGATAAATTATTAAAAAGACTTATAATTGATTAATTAATATTTGAGTAATCTTGTGGCTTGTATGTAGGTAAGTCTCCAAGCTTGAACATAGTATATTTAGATAAGCACAGGAACTAATTTCTAGAATGAATAAGTTTCAATAAATTGACTCACTATAAACTAACACATTTTAATGTTGAATTTTTACAACTATTTTTCAAAGGCCAATTTATTATGACCATTTTATTGGAGTTGAGTTTGTAAACTATATTTAATTTGTAGTGTTTACAAACTTACATATTTATGACTAATGGTTTATCAAAGAGTGATTTTCGATGCACATTTATTAGGGATTTTGTTTTTATTGAGGCATTACATTGCATGTTAGAGGGTTTTGTGGTATGACATGAAATGTTTAAACCTTTTATCTCTCTTATATTCAAACTTCATTAGTTTCATTTTCTTAATCTTCTTTTTCACAATCCTTAGGAGCTTTTGTTGAGTACATTGAATATCTTTTATACGTTGTTTAGTCATTTACTTTGAACAATTTAGTTAAATGCATCAAATATCTTTGATATAATGTTTAGTTATTTATTTTAAACAACTTAGTTGGCTACATTGAACATCTTTGATATGGTGTTTTAGTTATTTACTTTGAACGATTTATTTGAGTACACTAAATATCTTTAATATGATGTTAGTTGTTTATAGAGCTGTCAAAATAGGGCTGGCCCGTATAGCCTATGATTTAGGTCAGGTTAGGCTTAAAAAATTATGGCCTGGATAACAATAGACATTTTTTAGCCTGGCCCATTTGGCCCGATGCCCATATGGGCCAAGGCCAGGCTGGTCCGTAGGCTAATGGGCTGGCCCGTTTATTTTTATATTAGATTTTTGTTCTTAATTGTTATGTTGTCATACCAAAGAAAGAAACCCTAGTGTCTCAGAATCTTTGTTCTCTTTTTCATTTCTTCTCTTCCTTTCTCACTTGAGGGAGAGGATCCATTACAGTAGCTCTTTCATTTCCTCTACTGCACTGTTCTTGATTTTGCACAAACTTTCATACAAATATATTGTCTATTTATATATTATTTACTGTTGACAAAAATATTATATTATGGATATGTTGGGTGCTTGACTATTTTGGAAGTACTTAGTATATGCTCTAAGTTTGTTTTACAAATTGTTCAAATGTAAACAGTTTTACAGAGACATTTATGTAAATATTATATATATATATATATATAATATATTTATATTTATATTGTTGATAAAAAATTATATTGTAGATATATTGTAATATTTTTTTAATTTTTCATTAGGCTAAAAATGGCCCGTTGGCCTAACATAGGGTCAGGTCAGGCTAAAAATTGTGGCCCGTTTTAAAATACAGGCCAGGCTAGGCTATCAGATTTTCTGAACTTGGCCCGTAAGGTCAGGCCAGGCTGGGCCGGGCCGCCCGTTTTGACAGCTCTAGTTGTTTACTTCGAAAGACTTTAATTGAGTACAGTGAATATCTTTAATTATCCAATATTATCCTTTTACTTTGAACAACATTCAATACATTAAATATCGTTGATATAATGTTAGTTTTTTTTTTTTCTTTAAACGACTTTACTTTAGTACACCAAATATCTTTTATATGATGACTAGCCGTTTACTTTGAACTACTTACTTGAGTACATCAAATATCTTTTATATGACATTTTTAGTTATTTATTTTAAATGACTTACTTGAGTACATTATATATCTTTGATCCAATGTTGGTTTTTCTCTTTGAACGACTTTGATTAAGAATATTGAATATTTTTTATTCAATATTTAATAGTTTACTTTGAAAGAATTAACTTAATGTAGATAAAATATAAGTAGTTACTTGCAAGTGTAAAAATAAGAATATATAAACATAAATTCCCTAAACAATTTTCAAATGATATCTATAGAGTTCAACGTGGTATTGATTTTGTGGCTTAGATCCTTATTACAATGAGGACAACAATTACAACCATGATTGGCAAGATAGAACAAAGACTAATGCTTATAATTGAAATCTTCTAATGTTTCATGGCATATAGGAGGATCAATCCTAACATCAAAGCATTTTAAAATACTAATGTGTAATATAATTTACTCATATTTTCATTTCATATACAGACACAAATAACTTGTTTACTTTATTTCATAAACAAAAGGTGAATATCACTTCAACATATTGGAATCTTCTTCAAAAGACCCATAAGACTACTAAAATTGATGCATGGGTGTCCTCTAAAGCCCACATAATTATTGTAAGTTAGATTATTTTTATACCACTTAAGGCTTCTAATTCATGATTTCATATGCATATTATGTCTTATTTATTATTGAATATCACTTTTATTTTTCAGGATAACTATGAAAAGCTTATTGTAGATAAAGACTTGCCACAAGACACATTGAAGGATAATGTGTCTATTCATCCAATTGATGATAACATATTTTATGATGTTGTTAGAGGAATGAACAAAAGAAGATGAGTTTATGGCTTAGGATTAGCGAGTGAAGACTTCCAACCTTCTTTTTCTTCAAGTTCTTCAAACATCAGGTGAATTCAAATGGATAAGGCATTTGTGTTCAACTTATTTGAAGAAAATAAGAGTTTGAAACACATGCTAATTTCTAATAAAGAAGAGTCGCATTTTTTAGAAAACAAATGACATAATTTAAGCTTAATTTTCAATCATCCATCCATTTTCATTAGTATCTCCTTTTCCAATACAAATCACACCTTCTTCTCATGCAAAAGAACAACATTAAGACAATAACTTTAATGGTGAAAATTTTCTTTTATATTTATTCACTTGTAATATTATTTTTATTGTACTCTACTGACTATTAATTTTATATTATGCAAAATAATTCATATACATGTTAAACATTAAATTAAACTTTAGACTTTTAGACAATAATACATTATACTTTTTTGTATAGACATGTAATTTCTTTTAATTTTTAATTAGGTCAAAAATAATTTATTGATTCATAGATCTAATATAGAATCAAATTATACAAAAAAATTATAAATTATTTTAAAATATAAATTAAATTGAACTATCAAACTTTTTTTATTTTGACCCATAAAAATAAGTCGGACTCAATCAAATAGTTTGTTTTAACAAGTTTAACTATTTATGATATATTTTTATCACATATTTTAAATTTAGTATTTTGTGATAAAGTTTTTCAATAAAGATATTATCATTTTAGTAGTAATGCTGATTTTTAAAGTTAACTTTTCTTTTTCTATTGAGATAAAAATAAATATAATATCTAAAGTATTATTTAAAATATTTTAAGTTATGTTATATATTATTATCATGATCAATGAACGTTATTTTTCTCAAAAGAAAGGTAACACGTGATAATAATAAGAAAATAAAAATATGTCATAAAAATAATGAATAAAACATTATCTTTAATCAGTAATTAACAATTGAATACAAGAAAAAATATGTCATACAAAATTGAATGCTATGGTGAATTTAGATATATTAAGATAAGATTATAAATCTAGAGATACTTACTATCGTATCTTACCGTTTCCTTTCTCTGATAAGATAACAGATAAGGTGCTCATTTTATAATTATTGTGTGATTACAATATAAGATAATAGTATATTATAATATACAATTTCTTAAAATTTACTAAAATAAGATAATTATCACTAACACACGTGTTTATAGTAAAATATATATAACCAAAAGATAATGTTATTAGGTTGTTTCCTTTTGTAGTTTCACCTTTTTATAATAATGTCAAATTAATGTTTATCTTTTCAAATGTTTATCTTTAAAAATTGAAAAATAATCTAAGTGCTTAATAAGTTTAGAACTTTATCCCGAAAAAAGTTCAAAACCCTCACAGATTAAGTGGTTGCAAATCTAAAATAAATCAGATCCCACAAATCCTCTGAAGTCAAAACGAAGAATCAAAATACAGAAAAGTGAAATGTCAGTTACATGAATAAAAAGGAATAATAATCACTGAAATAAATAATCAAATTTGATGCTATAATTAGATAATTGACCAAATATTTTCCCAGGATAATAGACAAAAGATTGAGAAATAGAAAATTGAAACCTAAAATGGACTTTTTCGTCCCACCAAACCAGCAAAAGGGAAAGAACGTGAGATAAAATCCAAAAGGTTTATATATAGACAGAGAGGCTAAAATTTTATGAGTTGAGCACAAGAGTTTGTGTAAGTGAAGAGGTTTTGACAGAGCAAAAGATAAAGAAAGATGGTGAAGGAAGCAATGACATGCAATAGGAAGAGTGAAGGTTGTTTGATGCTCTTTGGTGTCAACATTCTTGCAAAGAAACCTATAATTGGTGGTCATCCTCAATCTTTAACTGCACAAAACCTCAGTTGTTCCCATGGAGACAAGGAGATTAATCAAAACAAAATTTGTAAAGATGAATATTTTTCTCAAGTTCTTCTTCAACCATTACATGCCTACCATGACAAGAAGAATATAGGTACATTTCTGCATATGCATTCCTTCTATTAACAACACAATCTACATCTTTTCTAAATGTTGCCAAATATTATCATGTTTCTTACTGTTAAATTCACTTCAAACTTTTCACACATCTTATAAACATATACTATATTAATATAATCTCTTTTTTTTTTTCTTTTTCTAAAACATATATAGAGGTAAATATTGAAATTTTACATAAGCTCTCAATTATTATATTTTTACCAACTATATTAATTATTTATAAAATGATAAAATTAATCACTAATTAAAATAAAAACTAATTTAATAAATGGTTAAAATCTTAATAGTTAATGTTAAAAGTAAATTTATATTCTAATTTAAAAACTAATTTAGTTATTATTATATAAAAACCAATTTAATTTTATAATTGATGACTAAAATCTTAGTAGTTAGTTGAAAATAAATTTATATTCTAATTTAAAATCAATTTAATCATTATTATATAAAAATCAATTTTATAATTTTTTAAAATAAATAGTTAAAAGAATTATAGTTTTTATTATAGTAAAAATTATTTTAGATATTAATAATTTTTAGTTTATAAAATAGTTTTTAATTTAGTTATTATAATAACTAATTATTTTTTATTTTAAAATTAATTTATATTTAATAAATTTTTTTATAGTGGTATGCCCTTTATGTATAATATAAAGAAATTTATGTTTTAATTTGAGTAAAACATAAAATTTATAATCTTTTAAATATTACATCAGGGTTATTTATGCTTATGTTTGTTTATTTATTTATTTATTTTTATCTATATATTTTATTTATTTTTATTTTTTATGAAATTGTTCAACATGCATTTTATGTATAATATAAAAATCTTTTCAATAGAAATTTATGCTTTAATTTGAGTAAAACACAAAATTGTAGTCTTTTAAATATTACATTGTGGTTATCTTTATGTCTATTTATTTATTTATTTCTATCTGTATATACTATTTATTTGTTATGAGATTGTTAAAATATGTATGACTCACACAATAAACTTACACCTCACTATTTAGTGTAAATTTGAAAATAATGATTACCTAATTTTGCTTAGAAATTGTGTTTTTCTTTTCTTCTATCCTTTTTCTACATACTTGGTCAAGTATAATTTATAGGTGATGTCAAATAAATGAAATAAAAAGGAAGATTGTTTTACTTTTTTAAAATATGGGAATCAAAATATAATTTTGTTAAAAAATAATAAAATTACATTTATTATATACTATTATCTTATAATTTGATTTTGTGTGTTAAACCAATAATTAAATTATGAATTATATGATCTTTCAGGGAAACCTGCCAGAGCTTGTGATTTTTATTTAGGTTATTTAAGGAATTGTCCAGAGTTTATTAGATCAGATATGAATGTTGGTGGTAATAGCATGATGGTGGATGAGTCCATAAATTTTGACAGAGGACCAGAATTTATGATGAATTCCAAAGGTGGATATTTGTCTCATGATATGTTTCTTCAAAGAGGACAAGTTTTCCATGACAAGAAGAATAAAGGTACATTTTCTTATATTTCTTCCCTCTTTTCATGTCTCACACATCAATATATTGATGTTTTAAACATTTATTAATAAGCAAAGTTCTTATATTTAATTATTCATTATTATAACTTCTTTCTTGATTATATTTATTAAGTTATATCATCACTCACTTTACATAAAAAATGAATTTTGTTAATTTATTCATTATATTATGTTTAATTTCACATATTTAGTCATAATTGTTTATGTTAAATTTTATTAATAGTATGTAAGATTATGAAATGATTTATATTACATTATGTTGAATTTAATCTATATAAATAGGATATTAAATTATTTTAAAATAATATAAATTGAAAGATATTAAATTATTAATATTGGTAAAAGTTACACTTCATAAAATAAATAAAGGTAAATATAAAGATAATATAATAATCAAATTAAAAGATATTAAATAATATAACATCAGTAAAAGTTACACTAATCATTTTCGTACGGATAAAATAAACAAAGTTAAATATAAAGATAATGTAATATTTTAAAGATTATGCATTAGAAGAACCAATCTTCTGATTTACTTATAAATTGAAACATAAAATTAGTATATATATATATATATAGAAGTGATTTTCATGTAATTTTTACTAAATATTATATAACTAATATCTTTCAATTTATAATAATATTTTTTCAAAATTTATTCTTAAGTGGAAAGTTTATTCAAATATATAATATTTATAAAGAAACATGTTAATCTAAAATTATTTTATATTTAGTTTATATAGATCAAAATTATTGTAATAGAAATTTGTTAAAATATATTAAAACATTAATATCTGATAATCTGGTTATTTGTATAATGTAATTTAAACGGTTAAATCAATCGAAATTCTTCTTTTTAATAAAGTTAGTGATAATGTAATATTTGTTAAATTTTAAATTAGTGTAATTTGATTTCCATATATAGTATTTAAGTATCAAAATTCAATAAATATATAAGTGCAAAGATTGGTATATGCTTTTAACACAATCAAACATTATATAAATAATACATGTACATGAAAGGTATTAAATATTTTTATAGGAATTCAAAATTACAAATAATAATCATACAATTACACATTTTATCGAGTAAAATCTTCATGAATTTATAATAAAAAATTGAATATTTGTTAACAATATTTTTTATAAATTTTTTTAATTATTCAAGAAATCTATTAATTCAAATAAATATAATAAAAAATAGTTATATGGAAATACATTATTTGTTAATCTATATCAAAATTTAAGTTGCTAATCACTATATAATATTTTTTAATTTAATAAAAAAATTAATGAAGAATTTTAATTCTTAAATTAATTTTAAATTATTTCAAACTTAAGACCATAACAATATTTAATTATTTATTCTGTCATTATAACTTAATATAAACTTTACTTTTTAATCTTTATACTTATAGTTATACTTATATTTATTATTATTATTATTATATATTCTCATAATAATTTAGAGAGTAGAGGCTAAAAAAGTTTAAAAATAATATGTATAAAAATGAAAATAGACATAGAATTAAAATAAACTATTTTTAAGTGTATGGGCTAAAAAAATTAAAATTTATTAAAATATGTGGACTAAATAAGTCATTAAACCTAATAATAATATTATAAAAATCTATTAAAAATAAAGTATAATCTAATATTTTATCTTAAAATAAAATTATTGCTACAATAAAAAATAAAAAAATCTAGTTAAATAATATTATTTATATATTTATATTTCTACATAATTAATTATTTAAACCAATATATATATATATATATATTATAAATTAATACTAAAAATCTCACTTGTTAGTGTAACTTCTGAAGATTGATTAGTATTTATTTGGTGACAAGGGTGTGTTTTATTCTCCAACATATGTTTCAAATGAAACAATTTTTTGGTGGCTAATTGAATAAGTATTACCTGTTCTTCAAGAAAAATAAGTCATGTATTTACTATGAAAGAATGAAAATAGTCTTTCCTTAGCATAATTAAATTGTAAAAGTATGAGAAGTTAAAGGATAACTAAAATTATGAATGATCTGTTTGAAGGAAAACCATGGACTGAGGAAGAACATAGATACTTCTTGAGTGGTTTGAAGAATGTTGGAAAAGGTAACTGGAAAGAGATCTCAAAGAATTATGTAAGAACAAAGACTCCCACCCAAGTTGCTAGTCATGCACAAAAGTATTTTCTCAGAATGAGTGCCTATGAGACAAGGAAACGCAGAAGAAGCCTCTTTGACATGCCACTTGTTAGTTTTTTTACTCTACACTTTCTCTTATTCTGCAACTGTCTTCTCTTCTTTCTATTATTCTCTCTGTAACTTTTTTCACTGTGTGTGTTTTTGGATAATGCAGGAAGAAGATGAAACTTCAAAAGTTTTAGCAGTTTCTCATATATAATTCCAACCACATTTTCATAACTTCTAACTCTTTTGAAAATAGCAATTTTGATGGACTTATATGTATCTTTCTTTTGGTCTATTTTAATTGACATACTTACACAAGAAGAGTGACAACTTATTCATCACATACTCTATTCAAGCTAACACTCAAACACATAACAGGTATACCCTTTCTCTGTTATCATTTATCCATCTCTGGTTTACTTTTAAGAAATTTAGTGTGTGTATATATATATTCATAAAAATTAAATATTTGTTGTTAATTATTAATCAAATGTTGGTTATTGTTGGGAATTCTAAAAAAATTTAAGGACAGATTTGATAATAATAAATTATAAGTCCAAACATATCATTATTAACTTTTATACCACTTTCTTGCATCTTTCAGACAGGATAATAGGATAGATTCTATATCAATTAGATATGAATTTACTTATATAAGATGTTACTATCACATTCAGCTCACATTTAAAAAAACTTAAATTTATTTTTATTAATTATATTAATAATTTATAAAATGATAAAATTGATTATTAATTAAATTATCTAATTTAGTAAGTAATTAAAATTTTATTAATTAAAATCCTAAACAAATTTAGATTTTAAAATTTAATTTAGTTATAATTATATAAAAATTAATTTTATAATTTTTTAAATTAAAAATTACTAAAAAATATAATTTTTGTTATAATAAAAATTATTTTAAATATTAATAATTTTTAAATTATAAAATAGTTTTTAATTTAATTATTATAATAACTAATTATTTTTTATTTTTAAATTAATTTATATTTAATAAATTTCTATAGCTTGAAGATGATAAGATTATGAAATTTTTATATATATAGTGTTTAACTTATTTGTTAGTTGCTTTTTATTAAAACACTAATTTATATTTAAATTTTTAATAATTTTTTCAATTTAAAATTAAAAAAAATTCTGAAAATTTTTCTATATGGAAACTACTAACATTTTATATATCTGCAGATTATAATTCCTGGCATCTTTCATCTATTTCAAGCTCTCTTAACCAACCAACTAGTGATTATTGTACTTACAGTCAATAAATGCAAATTTCAGCAATGATCTTAGAATTGACAGTTTCAACAGAAGATTACAGTTGTTAGCTATGAAAGTTGTAAACCATTAGTGTAATTAAATAATTATAAATTTTAGTCATTTTTTCTCCACTTTTAATTAATGGATTTTTTCATATTTTTTCATGAGCCAGTCACTTTATGTATATACTTATGATTTCTTTTTACTTCTTTTTCAAACATTTAAGTGTCTTATTTGTGTTGATCCCAAGATGCAGTTCATTATTTGCACTATAAAACTGTAAAAATTATTTTATAATTGTAATAACAAGTACCATGTTGGTCTATTTTAAACAATTTTATGCTATTTAGTGATAAATAAGATATTCAGTGAATGTGTAAAGATAAGTAGAATGGAAATGGTAATATGTGATAATGAAAAACAAAATCTCACTTGTCACATGATATTCTAAACATTTCTTAATAAGCAATTTTTTTATATTTATTGATTATAGTTTTTTAATTGTTATTTTAATAATTTATCCAAAACAAGGTTGTTGTTATGTGTTTTAACAACTTGTTTAACAAAATGTTATATTACCACTAACTTTGGATAGAAAAAATATTTTTTGTTAATTTAATCATTAAATTATAATTTCATGATTATTTATACCAAATTTTATCAAATTTGAATAATAACAAATTTCATGATTATTAAATATATTGTTGGTTTTAATTTATATAAATAAGATATTAAATGACTTTAAAATAATATAAAATTGTGTATATAATTGATGTGAAAGAAATATTATTAGTTTTAAAAAATAAATAAATTAAAAGATATTAAATAGTATAACATTAGTAAAAGTTAGAAGCAATATAATTTTATTCATTCTCATAGATAAAATAAAAGAAAAGTTAAATATAAAGATAATGTAATATCTTAAAGATTAAGCATTGGAATAATCAATTTTCTGATTTATTTATTTAAAACATAAAATTAGTATGTAACTTTTACTTAATATTACATAATTAATATCTTTAAATTTAATAATTTTTTTTCAAAAAAGTTTATTCACATCTATAATATTTATAGAGAAACATGTTAATCTAAAATTATTTTATATTTAGTTTATATAGATCAAAATTAGAGTAATATAAATTTTTTTCAATATATTAAAATAGATATTTGATAATCTGATTTTTTTTATTATTTAATCTTAATATAATTTAATAAAAAATTTATCTGATCTACTTAATATTTAAATTAACATGTGACATGAAATTAATATGCACATAAAATTATTGTGGTTAAATTATAGTTATTTAATTTTAATAAAATTTAACATGTGACATGAAATTATAATTTAATTGTTAAATTGAAAAAATTATCTGATTTATTTAATAGTTAAATTAACATCTGACATCAAATTATAATGGTTAAATTAACATGGGACATGAAATTAACATCTGACATGAAATTATAATTCTCTTATTTACTTATAAATTGAAACATACAATTATATAAAAAAATTCTTCAAAATTTATCATTAAATGGAAATTCTATTCACGTCTATAATATTTATAAAGAAACATGTTAATCTACAATTATTTTATATAGATCAAAATTAGAGTGATATAATTTTAAATATATATATATATATATATATATTAAAATATTAGTATTTGATAATCTGATTTTTTATTTAATTTAATAAAATTAAGATATGACATGAAATTATAGTTTAATATCTGTTAATTAGGTATATAAAAGTTAACATGTGGCATGAAATTATATTTCAATAGCCAGTCTTTCTTGTTTTTAAATGGATTTTTTCATAAGCTTTTATGAATATTTAATATATCTAATATCTGTTTTTAAATGAAAATTTGTATCTCTTAAAATTGTATAGTTCTATTAACAGATGGGAAGCCGATTTATTTTGAACAGGTTTATAGTTAAGGTTGTCAATACAACAATAGGTAGGATCTGCTCTATCTTGGATAGTTTTATTACTTAAATGGATAGTGGTATTCATTCGAGATGTTTACAACTAAATTAAAAAATAATTAAAAATAATTTAAATAATGATAATCAATTACAACTAAAAAATTATTGATTTGGTTATTAGTGCTTTATATTATACTGTAGTTTGAAATTTCACCATCAATTCAAATTGAATTTGAAATAAATTCTTTAAATATTGTATTACGTATTATTTCATACATTATAATGTATGTATATCCCGTAAGAAGATTAATGTTGATAATTTGGTAAAAATAACACAATATTTTCAATATAAATAAGTAGGAAGAAGATTTATTTCAATAATACGAATTAAAGCTATCAAATATATATGTAAAAATGACTTATTTTTATTTAAGTTATTTTTTATATCTGATTTGATCTAAATGATAGATTAAAGGATAAATTGTCAGAGCAAACATAAACTCGGATGTGAATATTATATAATTAATCTTAAAAAAAAAGATATAAAATATAAATATATACTCAAAAATCTAATTTTAAAAACATGTTGACTTAGTTTGAAATAAAATTCTACAATTTTGATTATATAAAACAGTTAAAATCAATTAGTTTTCATATAAAAGTAAAATTAACATTCTTAAATTTAGTTTTTATCTCTATTTTTTATCATTACACTTGAAAGTTAATAAAAATATAAAAATACATTTATTCAAGCTTTAGGGACATGCATAACCTTTTGCCATTTGTACATGCAACAAAAAGTTTCAGTGAAATTAATAATTTAAAATCACATTAGTAATAATAAATAAAATACTTTTTTATGATCTCTATCATAAAATACATTGCTACATATTTTCTTATTCATTATTATAGGCAGAAGAAATTAAATACCTATTTATACTTATTAGTACGTAAACTATTAAAATGTACAAGTCATTAGAATATTGTATAAAGCACTTGTTAGTTATCAAAGCTATTTAGTCTACATAAACTTTAACATTTTGCATTGTTAATTCATTTATATTTTTTTCTTGCAAACTAATCACTTTTTTTATTATATCCTTGATATTAATTAAAATTAAATACTAAATTATTTTAAATTTACCTACGTATATATATAAATCAATAATAGTGTTAACTTATGTATAATTAACTTATTGTTTTCTTCAATAAATGCTAAAATACTTGTTCAGACAGACCAAACAGTAGAATAAACAGTAGAATATATTTACATGTACATATTTTACATATACTAAAAGTATCATCTCATATCAAAGACAGATTGTCTCTGCTATGGCTGGCTACTACAGGTCGTGACTAGACAAAATCACTTATTTGCAGTGTTACAATGTCCTTACAATTCAAGAAGCATTGTAGAAAATAATGACTTCAGTGGAAGTCAGGCAACAGTGGCACACCTGTCAAGTAGACTTAAAATGTCAAGGTTCAGCAACTTTGCTAATGATGACGGAGGCATATTTGGCAATGGATGATTCTGGGGACTGCTGAAGCCTTCCAATCACAGGGAACAAAGGTGATGAACGGATGAACTGTCTGCAGAGTGGATGTGCGCACATCTTTGCCAGGGAAAAGAGAGCGATCTTAAGCGGAGATTCGTTTCCTGAATCATTTCTGCCTGGGTTTAGTGCTGATACCGCACAATCAGAAATTAATTTCAGCAGAGACTGCAAGGGAGAAACACCATCCAAGCCATACACAAATATTAGTTACAATCATAGCTAGAAGTTGAAGCACAACCACTAGTACCATAAATTTATAATAATTGATTGTAGACAAACCTAATAATTAGAGAGATTCATAGTTCACTGGTTTTCAGATTACAAAACCTCATCGTGCATTTTCACGTACATACATGGCTCTTATTCTAATCAACTACCAATCACTAGCACCATAGCTACTGTACTGTACTGTACCTATTAAGGCGTGGCCATTACGTGAAATGGAAATGAAAAGTTTAGAAATAAGAAAAAAATTTATGGTGTATTTTTATTATTTGAATTAAGTTTATAATTATTATAAGCATTTTTCATTTTGAAACTAAATAAGTTTTTCCATAGTTTATTAAAACATTTAACACGTGTTTACAACAGAAATTCCAGAATTTCTAGAAAATTTAAATGTATTGAATTTCAAATATTTTTATTTCAAATTAATTTATTTTTAAATGTTCTATTTGAATAAAACAATTCAATTTTTTATTAAATTTTATTCTATAAAATACTGAAGTCTCTTTAAATACAAAATTTTATTCTACTGTTAAATAATATTTAATAATTCAAAAGTATTGACGTTTTCATACAATATTGGTTAAAAGTTTGACAAAAAAAATTCATACAACATCGACAAGGATTTTTTTCATTAACATGGGTTTAAGTTATTTTTAATTAATATATACTAGATCAATTTTTTCAATATCATTGTCAGAATTCTTTTAACTGAATTTCCGATCGGTGTGGGTGAAAAAATTTGTCGTGCTAACATTGGTTAAATCCATCTCAACCATGCTTGGCTTAAAGTTTTCATTCAATATTAGAAGAAAAATTCTACTGTAAAAATCTCTATCAACATCAACTAAATATTAAGTCTGAGAATATTTCAACCTAATCCAAGACATGGGAGTGGTATCCAAACCAACAATATCTCAATCGAAAGTGAATTGACCATACTGGCTAAGCTAAGAAAAAAATTTTAAAAAAAAACGCCAAACAAAAAGATTTCAAATATTTTATGGCTTGTATAACACTCTAGCATTCTTATTTTTATTAAAAAAAGATAAAATTTTGAAATCCTCTCATTTTAAGAAATTGAATTACTTTAATAAATTTTTAAAATAATATTTTTATAAAACTGTCTATCCAAACAATTCAGGTGGAATTGCTCCCGTTTTAAATTATGAAAAGTTTATTTTAATCTCTCAATTTGGAAAAATGTGATTCAGTTTATATAAATACTAAATTTGAGAAATTAAAATTACATTTAAAAAATCAGTTAATAAGTCGTGAAAATAGATATCATATCACTGCGTCAGCTTGAATACATAAGTAGAAACTTTCACGATATTACAAAAAGAAAAAAGCAGTTTTGCACTAACCTGAACCGCTCCTTTAGACACGATGTCTTCACAAAGTTTGTCAGAGTTGCGAACCAGATTGCTAAGTGCACCTGCTGCATTTGCCTTTGTCTTATCTTCCTCAGCCATTTGTAACAAATTTGCTAAATGAGGAATCGATCTCCTCAGCTCCTCATACAACAAGTCATTGTGGTAAGCCGCATTTCCAATCTGAGTTCAGGTATGGTGTAGCAGATTAAAAGAGGTCAAAAAAGAAGAAAAAGTGGCATATGTATGGTATGAGAAAAACATAAGCATGATGGAAGGATGATGAATTTGTGCTAGACACATATTTGTAAATTGACAATTAAACAGTTAAGTGTTACACAACTGAAACATTAAATGAAATAATTGATCGCATTTTATGTTATGTCCACGCAATTACATTAATATCTTTAGGAAATCATATACCACAACAGTATTCTAAAGCCAAAATAAATAAATTAATAAAATCAAACGCTTTAAAGAAATAAATATGAACGACATTGTTATGATCAAGATTTAGCCTCGGCAGTGGAAACGTGATAAAAACTTACAGCAAAACAAGCAAACTTTCGTGTTCGTTTGTCTGGATCAGAACATCTTTCGATAAGAATACCAACAATTTGATGTCCAGCCTGGAAATCACAACAGAAAATAAGAGATTCAAAATATGAGAACAGCAGAAAGCACACTATCACTTGTTTTTCCTCCTACGTTATAACGGCCATAGTATAAATCTATTTTACAAAATTGTATATTAACACTTGGAAACGGCGTAATTGCTTAATAGCAAACCAAAAAAATAAACAGGAGGAGAAAATGACTGAAGTAGGAGAAATCAAGAAAAGAAGTTCAGGAAATAGCATTCAACAAACGAAATATCATTGTATTAAAAAATTACTTTTAAGACAAATACCGTTATTCAGAATACTCACAAGTGAACCATAAAATTAGGCGCTATGAAGGCAAAAAAATAAACAGGAGGAGAAAATGGCTGAAGTAGGAGAAATCATAAAAAGAAATTCAGGAAATAGCATTCAACAAATGAAATATCATTGTGTCAGCAAATTACTTTAAGACAAATACCATTATTTAGAATACTTACAAGTGAACTATAAAAATAGGCGCTATGACGGCACATGTTTCCAAGAGCACTGCAAGCTTTGGCACGCATATTGGGATCCTCGTGCGAAAGAAAATCTTTCAAGAACTCCAAAATAGTAGCACCTTTAATGTACTCATAGAATCCCTGAACACCATAAAACAGATAGGAATGATTTTCCAAACTATAATCAAGGAATATCCAAAAATGTAAATACAGAGAAATTAACTATCCAAAGTAAAAACATAACTGCGGATGACCTCAAACAACGAGCATATATTCGTTCAAAGTAAAACTACAACCAACTGAAATAAAAATTGACATTTTGACATTGCTGAAACAAATACCAGTAAACAAAGCCTTATCACACAAGATAGTCTCTTTAAAGTCTAAAAGTTCAATAAATTCACAAAAACTAAATATATCCTTAGGTTAGAGGATTAACTTGAGAATGGCTGCATCTGTGGATACCAAAGAAGCAACATAAGGATTCTCTTTATTTTTTTAACACAATGATACATTAATGTAAAAATAAGGCTGGGCATGGCATGCACTACCTCCACCACCTATCTATTTCTTTCTGTTATGTGTACTCACCACCCTTAGTAAACTGAATAGAAAGAATGAAGGTAAGAACTGACCAACTTTGATATTTGCATTCACATAAAATCATTTGATGGAGAATGAAACTAACCTTGTCCATGCGAGCAAGATCAGAAATAATCATAAGAGCATCCAGCGTGACCTCTTTTGGGCCCGAACAGTCAAACAACTTTCTCATTCTATTTGGATCCAAAAGACCTTTACTCACAAGTTGGATTGCCAAAGGTCGGTGGCAGACCATCTTAGCCAGAAATGCAACTGGCCTGCCCAAATCATTCAAATCCATATGATCTACACACCGAAGGATAATACCAGGCACACCAACCTGAAAAATTCAAACCATTTAATGGTTATAACAATTTGACCATTGAAGTTAACAATATAGCAATTCATCCGGTAATCAAGTGAAAACAAAATATAAGCGATAGGCACTATTATAACAGGGTTTTTTTGGTCAGCACTATTAGAACGTTACTAAAATAAAACCAACAAAAAGAATTGTCTGCTCATAAGCAATAATTGTTGAACCAGAGTACACCAGCAATGACTTAACCATCATCAACCACTGCTCATTAAGGAAAATGAATGACTTGAAAAGACGTCTTATTATCACATGATATAATGACCTCTCATTACTATCACATGATACAATTATATTTGCTTGATGCTTCCTAATCTCCAATAAAAGTTACCAAATGAAGAAAGATTTTACCTCTACAAGTATCTTAATATACTTTCCCATGTCTTCTTCAATTGCCTTAACTATACGCTTATCTTCCATGCATACTCTCTGACCAGGGGAGCCCATATTAAGAAGAAACCCACTGCTGACAGAAGCGGTGGCTGAAGGCAAGCCAGGTGCATTTTGCAGAGCAACAAAAGGAAATGCTAAGATATCTATCACAGCATTTATTAGATCTCTGACTCCTGCTCTCCCTCCACCAGGTCCAATCCAGCATTTCACCAACTTGATATGAACATCGCATATCAAATTGGAAATGAGCTTAATATGTTCATTCCTAATCAAAATTTGACGATAAATCAAAGCACCGCCAGAAAGACAATGACATAATGATGAAATTGTCCATACAACACCAATAGGAGACAATCCAACTCTATCATTTAGATGCTCATTTCCATGAGAAGCATTTAAAACATCATTGCCTAATAAGCCCATAAGAAGTAGAGGAATGCCACTTGCACACAGCTGCTGAACAGCTAATGGTCCTCCCCACTTGAGTCTGGAATCTAATAGACCAACATACCCATCTCTTACACCTTGCCAATACGAGAGTTTCCCACTGAAGTTGCAAGGGTCCAATTCATTTTCATTGCCAGATGAAAATTTAAGATGATCACTTAGTGTAGAGGTTCGAGGAATTAAAGGCATTGCAATTTCAGATATTGGAGACTCAACTAAAGCCCCAGATTCGAGAGACAGAATGGATGCCAAAGCCAACATGGCTGATGCACTTTGAGGTTCGATAGAGGCTTTTATTTTATCATCAGAAGTAATATGATGAGAAAGCACTGAAAGTCGAGCAAGCTGCTTCTTTGGTGCGGTAGTAAGCATAAACATTGCTGAATTTCTTCCAGTTGACTTCAAACATTGAGCAATTATTGCGAGAACAAGACATGAATGACGAACGAGAGCAGAAGGATTTGTTAATTTGCACTTTACATTACTTGGTTCAATACTCTGTGCTTCTTTGTTAACAGAGGAACCGCATAACGATAAAACAGAGAAAACTTCTGAAACAATAGTTCCATCACCACCCCCACTAACAACAGTAGTCACCGGAAGGGAACTAGGAAGACCACAAAGGAGAGCTGGAATAATTTCATTATGTAGGCAGCACCTTGATAAAAGCTGGAAAAACAGAATATACCAAATTAAATCACCTTTAACTCTGCCATAATTACAACCACAAGCTTTGTCCAAATAGTAATTAGGTGCTACAACATCATCAGGAAAACAGCAAAAAATTATCGGATTGATCTACTACTATATTTGTCCAACATAAAACATGTATAAAACTCGTTGCCATATATCCAAAAAAGGGGGCAAGTGGTAAACCACAATTACCTGAAGACAACAATTCATTGCAGACTCAAGTCGTTGGTGAAAACAATAGTAAACAGCAACCTGAACAGCTTTAGATCTAAGGAATGCTCTTGTCATTGCATCAACAATTTTTGTTGAATCTGCTTTCTCCAAGAGATTTTGTTCATGTTGCACAACTTCCATCCTATGCAAAGAATGACTGCGCAAAGCATTAATGGGAAACAAAATGGCACTTTTTTTCATAAAAAGAATATCCAGTGCATTAATCAAACACCAGATAGCTCTACATGCTTCAGAAGCAGCCCTTAGCATGTTGGAAGAACCTGAAATAAGACTTGATCCTGAAGTGGCTAAACACAGACATAGATGGTCCACTAAACCCATTGTTTTTGCGTGGTCTAAAATTCTGTTGGCTGTTTCATTCAGTGTCTCTTGCCCTGAAATTTGAGGAGATGACTTAAAAACCTGAGCAACTCTAGACAGCATGACTGTAATGCAGGCACTGGATTCATACAGAACTCTTCCAGATGCATCATTATTTGATGCCACAACCTGAAAATACGTATAATATTAAGTACTACAAAACAAGTAAGAAATACACAATTATCGAGAGCTTTGGAATCGAAGGTACTACTTTGATTGAAAATATAAACTAGCATTACAAGATGTGAACTTACATGATAGAGAGAGTTTTACCTGAGAATAGATCTCAAAAAATTCAACCCAGTGACTTAGATAAGAGCTTGAAGAGCAACTTCCACCATTATCTAACAAAATTTTAGTGATGGAGAAACCCTGCACCAAAATAAAATATCTTAAGTTTCACTTACTCTTGGTAGAAAAAGACTATAAGTTATTGTCAAAAACCAAAACGAAGTTTAATACTTCATTAATCAAAGAGCATTTGGTATTTATTGAGATTAATGCCTTTTGAAAAAATGTGCTACATAACCAGATGCAATCAGCATCAATCAAGCAATGCCATAATGTCCTATCCTATCATAAATTATGTTTAATGGCAAACCATTTGAATCTGTACCTTTCTTACGGTTTGGCCTAGTTTTCTTTACTCTCCCTGAATCTCTGAATCTCTAACTATTTGACCGTCCTGGAATCTAATTTTGCTCTACTTACTAAGTCTTAGAATTTTAGTTAAAAATCTAATTCAACTGGCACAAAATCAGTGAGTAAAGCAAAGATGACTTGAGTTTTTAAAGTATAGATGACTTGAGTCTTACAAGGATATGTTGGTCATATCTCTAGTTGATATGGAATCTAAACTCCCCGTTGAGAACTAACGTCTCAGAAGTTGCACTATCCAACACTTCACTCAACCTTTCTTGTCAATGCTTCCATAGGTAGCCCTTTCCAAGAGGCTACCAACTCTGATAGGACAAAATCAAAGCAGTCCAGGAATGAATGCAATTACGCAAGATTCTACCATCTTTTCCACAATATGTGCTACCCTTATGCATACTTCAAGAAAAAACAGTCCCAAAAAACATGGCTCTCAAGGATGATATTTGGGAGGCAATTCACAAAGAGTTTTCACATTATGGGAACTCAACATGACTAAATGGACCTGCCCAGATGGATAGAACCTCTCTCATGCCATGATAAATATTGGGGCTAAAGGAAGGACTGAAGGAATATCAGGGAGTAATAGTGTCATGGAAGATAATATGACCTAGAATACATACGATGTGTGTAAAGTACAAAACAATACCACCAATTTATAATTATAATAACTTATTAATCAAATTACATTGTTGTACTTCTAGTATAAACCCGAGCTCACTAACACAGTAAATAAGACTGCTACCTCTAATAAATTTATTGAGTAAACAACTCGAGAAACATAAGTTATTAACAACTCCTAAAATTGCTTCTTCAACAATTACTAAGATTGCTTCCGAAATTATATCACTATTAAAATAATTGATTCCAAATATATCATATTCCAAAAAAACTTCTAAGATATCCATACACTGAAATATTCTAGCATACATCAAACTAAAATCCAAGCATGTTTTACCAGTCATAGAGGAAAAAATACTATAACAGATGTAATTGTGATGAACCTTTGCCACCATGTCAGTAACTTCAGAGGACTTAATGGCAATAACCGATCCAGTAAACGCAAGGAGTTCTCTTATTAGTTCATCTATTCGTCCACTAGAATTGAAGGCACCAGCTGCAACTAGGTTTGAGAGAATCCTCAATGACTGATTTGATTGAGGAACATCTTGATCACTGTACATTGCACGCATGCAATTAGACTTCAAAGATAACTTTTAATTTAAAGGTTATTGAATTGCTAAAAGTGATTTAAAATTTAAATAACTATATAAAAATCCACTCGTCAATCAAATTGATTTATTTTATTTGTGTAGAAGATAATGAAAGAACAGAACAACACCACACAAAAGGTAACCTATTTTAACATGAAAATAAATTCACGAAGAGAAAACCCCAAAAAACACTAGAGTCTTGAGTTGGCATTACCATTTCAAAATAAAAGACAATTTTTTTATTTAATCAAACAATGCAAACTTAAAAAGTCTAACGTGATGCAGCAGTACTCTGCCAATCAAATAATACTAATATTAGCACTTTACATCCTTCTGAGCAAACTACAAATGAGAAGATAATTATCAAAATAGAAAAAGTAAATTACACAAAACCTTTCGACAACTCATTTATGAGGATACCTGCAGAAAATACTCAAGTAAGACACGAGAGATCTTAGGAAGACATATGAACAACATGGTGCTGCTGGCACAAAATAGAAGCCAAGTACATTACATACTATTTTCCTAGAATAAAAAAAAAACTAAAATGTTACATAAGACCTTTTTGGACAAAAGTTCTCCATAAGGATTTTTAGAAAAGAAAAAATGTAATGAGTTTATCGAGAAGTTAAAATTAACTTATACAATGTTAAAAAATAAAAACTTCGTAAAAATATACGAGAGAATTTCTACAAATTAGCTTACACATAAGTTAATTTTAACGTATGACAAAACATATCTCTTCTTTTTTTTTTCTTTCTTACAAGTCCTTATAAAGAAGTTCGTCCAAAAATACTCATAATTAACAAAAACATATATAAACTAAGGCTATTTCAAGTAATTACTTTTAAGAAAAACACAACATTAAACAGTGTTAAAATGATTGCTAGAGACATTCTGACATACAAAAGCAGGCAATCAAGGAAGTGAACGAGTCCTCTCACAACCAAGCAGCAAAAAACATTTGACTGGTCGTGTCGGTATCAACAAGAAAAAAACGACCAAATGGAAACGACAATTAACTATGGTTCTTAGCCTATTCAACTTTCAAACACATAAACTAAGGCTATTTCAAGCAATTAGTTTTAAAAAAAACGCAATATTAAAAAGTTTATACAATGATTGCAAGAGACGCTTAGACAGCCTGACGCAAGAAAAGCAGGTATTCAAGGAAGGAAAATAGACAACACGTGATTTCCTTACCTAGAAAGAGAGAAAGCATGTTGCAGATTTGTGATCGAAGTTAAAAACTATGCGCAAAACATTATACATTATGCAGAAATACAAAAAAACCATGTTTTAGAAGGATAACAAATCGATAGCCTTTATATACATTCCAAGTCAAAAAGAAAATTCCCAGTTTCTGAATATTATAATGAACAAAAAATCTCAAAAGAAAAGTTATAATGAGTAAACTCTTAGGTATTAAAACCAACTCAACATTTAATGGGATTCACAGAGGATTCAATACGCAAAATAGAAGTTTTAAGTATGAGGTTCGTATATACCTGCAAATATTTTGAGATCCTTTTGACCATCTTTTCAGTGGTAGCAGAATATGACCCAACGCTTCATTATCTTGACCAATTATTTTGGCACTTTTTACTGTGCGAGAGTTATTTTCAAGTCTGTCCAATCTTTGGCAGCCTATCCAGAAGTACTTACGACAATCATATTACAGGTGTTCGTGTAAATAAAGAATAATAATTGAGACATTTGAAAATTCATTTCAGAATGTTAACAAAAATTATAATACAAGTTCATAGTTCCATCCTAAAGAACAAATCAATAAAATCCCTAACTGGATGCATACGAAAGGTATGCACACATCCATTCCTTGTAAAGTTATGCACACATCCTTAAGAATTAAAGGCTTAAAGTCTCAAGAAGAAATCCATCCTTCATAAATGTCAGCATAAAATGTGGAAAATTTTCGAGTATAATAATACACGGCTAGGACAAAATTTAAAAACAAAAAATACTGTGTGAGGTTTCAACAGCATAAGCTTTCACAGCTTCTACAAATTCATTTGTAGGAAAGGATACAGCTCTGAAGGGAGTGAGTGGAGAGTGATCATAATGATAATTTCAACATTTTGTATTTATATTATCTTGCAATTTTAGTTTTGGCTTGAGCAGAGTCTTAGAATATAATTAATATGGAAACTACGTAGTTTAGAATTGGTAAATGCGAAGGACATGTGAGTATACACAAAATAAGAAAAACAAGAGAATCCACGAGGAAATGTCTTTTTCATTAGCCAGGAAGTCACTTACAAGCTTAACATCATATATTAGACCAAAATCATACCCACATTTTGGTTCTTGGATTTTTCAGTGTATATGGCATTCAATCAATTCCTTTGGACAGAGCATACATGTTACCTCTGTTCTCACGAGCACACGAAACAAAACAGAAATATAACAACATAATTACATTAACCAAAAGCTCACCAAACCAATTTAAATTTAAATATTAGATCAAATTATTAAATTTCAAAGAGGAAATGTTAAAGACATCATTAACACATTAAAATAGAAACTTCACGGTTGAATGAAGAACCATTTATAATTGCAATTTTTTACCTGTTAATTAAAATAACAAAAGTACAATGACCCTTTCTTTCATAACAGAATACATTGGAACGAATGTAACAAAATATAACCACAGGAAAACCAATAGTTTGAAATTCAGAAACAAGATTGCGTTTCTCCCAACCAAAAATAATATTTGCATATAACGAGCAATGAATAAAGCCAAGAGAATTACCTGACTCTCCTATATTTTGATGTGAAAATTCTGGGGACTCATCAAGCACTGAAGAATTAGTTCTGTCTAAGTTAGGACCATTTAACTGAACTTCACTCTGAAGCGGTGAAGCAAAATTGCCCTCCATACCTACCATGTGATTGGTTTTGCCTGTGACAAGTAAACTATTATAATGAAGGGAAAGAAAATAAAAAATTTAGGCATATTTAGCTGATACTTTATCAATATATACAACTAAGGTAGGTACTATCATCTTGCAATACTAGAAGTAGCAGAACCTGTTGGATTTTGAATGGCTTTTCCTTCAACCATCCGTGCTGCATCACTGCGAATGCGTGAACCATTTATCTCTCGCAATTCCTGAAGTTCAATCCATGTTTTATTAAATTAATTAAAAAATTAACCAAGTTAAAAATCCAATGAGCGTGTAGCACATTGTGGAACAATCTAACACTAACCCTGGCCTCGGGTTCATCAGAGGTTTCTTTAACAAATGGGTGCTCAAGAAGAGCCGGCCAAGTTAGTCGACTTTCCGGTGCCTGCTTGAAATAAATTCAGAAACCAAAGCATTTTAAATATCATTGTAGATCAAAGTAAAATATAGCAACGTGGCAACAAAAAAGGGGGTATATTCACAAGTGAGCTACCTTGTTAAGCAAACCCTTTAAAAAGCTTTTGAAATTTGGACTCATGCGATCAGGATATTTAACAGGATCCTGGATTATTGAACTAGTGATCAGACCCACCCTTCAGTACTAGTAAATATACATAAGAGATTACATAACAGAAGTAATGCAATTGGGAAAGGTACCTTAACAATGTGTCTGATGAGAGCATATACAGAATTTGTATAAAATGGTGGTTGGCCAACAAATAACTCGTACCTGTTGTAAACATGAAAACTAGGTGACTCATGAATAGCAAAGCAAATAGACGGTCAGAAAGCGCTTTTTAACAAAACACACTACCATAACTATTAGTAACACAACGTCATCATTCAGATCACTATTGGAAAGTGCAAAAGATCTGGAATATTCACACTATAAAAGGGTAAGGTGCGAGAAGGGTTGAATACTACAAGCAAGAAGCTGGTGAAAGTATCTTCTGCTAGAATGAAACAAGAAGTTTTGTCCAAAAAATGGCTAAGTATATGACAAATAGAAAGAATTTCAAACGAGAAACAAAGAGTTGTAAGGAAAAAATAACACCTAGGACAACTTCATAGCATCCATCTCTCTCTGTACTCTGAAAAAACCAAAAAGCAGTATTATGCCAATCCGCTCTTCCTTTACCCTGAATATCCTTTCACACTTGGGCTCATGTGGGGACCCTCATACAACTAAATAAAAAACCTAAATAGGCACTCAGAATTCATCCATATGGCAATTGTATTCTCCATCCATGAATATATATTCAGCAAAATACAAATGACCGATGTAAATCTTGTAAAGGATCTATTATAAAGACATTAGGCATTAAGCCAGATTTAAATGAACAATCAAGCACAATCATAGACCAAGACAAATAGAGAGATCCAACATACAGTATTACACCAAGAGACCATAAATCTACAGTGTGGTTGTAAGGTTGTTCACGTACAAGCTCAGGAGCCATGTACAACGGAGTACCTGTAAAACATACTATGTTAAATATTTGCAGACTATAGAAAAATCGTCAAAGTATAATAAACTGCAGTTAAGATTCAAAAAGCAACAAACTCAATTCTGATCAGCCCAACCTTTTATAGATCGCAAAACAACTGTATTTGTGGACATTGCACGTGCAAACCCAAAATCACAAAGCTACAAGATATTCACCAAAACAAAATCACACATTAGACCATTTTCGAATGTACTCATTTGCAGGAAAGTTTAATTAGTTTCTCATGGTATCAAAAAAACTTTTCTATATTGCTTCCAAGAACAAATTTCGCAAAAAAAAAAGTATTTACATTACAAAAGCTGAACCAAACATGAACAAAATGCCGCCTAGAAGGGAAGTGTGTTATTGGAAATGTGTACCGGACTATTGAAGGAAACAAAGCTTTAACTCCGTTATAATGTATACCATGACAATAGATAGTGGATTAGTGACAAAATTCTACTACAGCAAGCTATAAGACAAAACTTTAAGTGTATGTTTCACCATGTGAACAAACTAGCGGTTAAATCAACCTTGACAACAGATCCAGCACCAATTAGAATATTTTGGGGCTTCATATCGCGATGGATGATCCGATTGGAATGCAAATAATGTAAAGCTTTTACCTGCATAATCCAAACTAAAAATGAACTTCTGCTAAGATCATATAATATATATGTATATAGCACACATATTCATATGAAGTACTTATCTGCGTTTTTCCTTATTGTAAAGTTATTAAAGAAAAAGCAAAGATCCCTTAATAAGAGGAAATACCAATTGCTTTGCAATTGCTTGAACTTGCTCTTCCGGAAGGCACTTATCATCCTCAAGAATCTCAAATAGCTCACCCTGCAAAAAAAAACAAAAAAATCAGCATGGCAACATTTATATTGCAAGTTCATGTTCCACTATCAGCTAGCCGAGTATATATAGATCACCAATTAATGGGTAAGTGTTAACTTTCAGACACTGAAGTATCAGTTTGTCAACTGAAAATATGGAGGATTACTTGTGCAAATTCTGTGACGACACAAAATTCTTGCGGGCTTTCAAAAGAATCAAGCATTTGAATAATATTTCCATGCTTCAACTTTCTCAAGATCTGCAAAAAGTTTATGAATATCAAATGTCACCAGTGAGCAGAAACATTTAAAGTCATTAATAATCTTATTAATAAATAGCAAGAACACTTACAAGAAAATCTTGTACCCTACAAGGTAAAGTCAGGTACATTCATCGATTAAGCAAATGAGCAGTACATCAACAAATCATTTAAAAAAAACAGTGATGATAGTTTCACCTAATGTTAACTCATGCCTTAACTATAACTTACCAATAGGCATGTAGAACATGGGTTAAAAAAGAAATAAATCACAAATTTCCAAGGAACAGATTTGACACTCGCGATACCCGACAAAAAATAGTAATGATAACAAAACTAATAATAAATATTAATCTATAAGGTGATACTACTCTTCGTAAAGGCTTTAGGTATACACGATTTTCATATCATTTTACCCTTGTTAAGGTAAAGGAATGGTAGTAACTTTTTCTGTAAGTGTAAGTGCCATAGTAACTGTCTTTGATAACTTAGTAAAAATGCAGACACACATGGGTCTCTGTTTCCGCGGGTAATAATAATAACAATAATAGTAATTACCACAGATGTTATAATTAAAATTGAAAAGCAGTAACACTCAACAAGAAGCATCTTAATAAGATACTCCTGAAGATCATCATCCTCTAAGGCAACATGCTCGTTCCAAACTCAATTACTTTTTGACACTACTGGACACAAAAAGAGAAATTCACGCCACCAAACACCAAGCTACAAAAATTCCGCGACCATCGCTTCTCAAATTACCTAACAACTAGAAATCCTTAACAACGACCTTCAAATAGCGTTAAAACAATATAGAAAAAAAAATGAATGAATCACCTCGATTTCCTGCCTTAAATTGTGAATATCCTTCTCAGTTTTGCCGTGCTTCACTATGAACTTCATCGCAACGGTCTAATGATAGGAAACCGGAAGTGAGATAATAATCGTAAGAGATCGAGTCAGAAGAAACCCTAATGAAGAGTAGCGTACCTGCCCCGTGTGCTTGCGCCTTCCCTTGTATACCTTCCCGAAGGAACCCTCGCCTACGAGTTCAATCACGTGGTAGTTCTCAACGCCCATTGTTGAATCCGAAGTGTGCAGAGAGAGAAGAAGGAAGACTAATTAGGAAATGTTCGAAAGTGAAAGAGATTTAGAACGTTGCAGAACGGAGAAGAAGAGAGAGAACAGAGCAGAGAAATTCGAATTTCTTTTCCCGCTCCACTCTTTCCAATATTTATTATTTTTTAAATTAAATTATTAATTTTATCAAGAAAAAGTAAAAAATAGTGGAACAACTTGAGGAAAAAAAAATATTTAAGTTAAATATGTGTTAGATTAGATCAATGATAGATTATTAGATGTTGTTATTGATCTCTGATAATTTTATTTTAAAATTTTTCTCTAATAAATATTTTACATTTTTTTTCCCAGAAAAACAAGTGAAATAGTATTTTTTAAGTGAATTAACCAAAAAAATAAAATAAAATAAAATTATTGGTATATCAAAGTTTAATTACAAGTAAAAATAGATAATTTATCAACAAATAAAATATATTTAAACTTTACTTTTTACTTTTTTTAGTAAAAAATTATTTTTAAATTTCTAAAAAGGTGATTTCTTTTCAGTAGTTGTATTTAAATATAAATTTAAATATAAATATGTTAAGTTTATATGAAATTTATTTTATAAAAAGTTAAAAATACTATTTAATCGTATAGATTAAATAACAATGAATTAATTAAGAAGATAAAACTTATGCTAACTTGAACGGTCATAGTAACAGACCAGCAACGGTAAAATTAATTAACTAATTAATTAATCAATGAATCAATACTAAAATTAAGAAGATAAAACATTTAAAAGCAGTGGGCAAGTTGAACACTCCTAGAGACAGTAACGGTAAAAAACAGGGAAAAGGTATTAAAGTAAAATTATGAGAACAGATATAAATACTTTTACAACTTACAAAATATTTTGTTTCATAAATAGGAAAAAAAAAGTCATTAGCACAATCTATATTATTTATGAAAAAAATAAACAATTAATAAAAACTTATTAAAAGTTACAAATTTTAAAAAATTTATTTTTATTTTAGAAGTCTCACTTTTAATTTAATCATTTTTAATTAATATCAAAGAAAATATAACTTAGTATATTTCCATATCAAACTTTTTTATTTTAATAAACTCATTCATTTTCTTAAATTCTCGCGTTTCGAGTCAACTTATTTTAATTTAAAAGATAAATTTAGCTCATTTTTATCTTAAACTCTACCGTTTTGACTGAACTTATTTTAACTTCAAAGTTAAAAGTTGAAAGTTATTACTTAAATTTCATAGTTTTTAGCTTAATTTAGTTAGGATTGGAAAAAATAGATAATTGAATTTGGAGTAATTTAATAAGAAAACAAATAAAGAGTAAGATGATTTGATTTAATGAAAAAAATAATAGATTTTAGAAGAAAATGTGGTACACGTAATTAATTTGATTCAATTAAAGAAAGAAAGTAAAAAAAAATTAATATGATATAAAAAAAATATTTTTTAAAATATAAATAATTTTCACTTAAAATAGTAAATGATTAGTAGAGAGAAAAATTTACTCAAAAGTATTATTAAAAATATTATTTATTAATTAAAAGTTGTATCATTTCAAAATTTATAATACAATATATTCTAAATTTATGTATTAAATTATATTATTTTTAATAACCTTAAATATTTTACTAAATTTTTTAATAATATATAGTAAGAATAATAATAAAAGAAATTAAAAAATTATAATAATGAAAGTAAAAAAAAAACTAATTATAATAATACATATATATATAAATAATAATAATAATAAATTTAAAAATAATAATAAAATAATATTATATTTCAAAAAAAATCAAGATAAGTTTATTTATTGTAGGAAGAGATAAGAGATAAAAATCTCTCTTTACAATTAATTTTTTGCATTTAATGCATAAAAATAAAATAAAATAAATTGTATGTATGTGTGGGGTGATGTGGGGGTGGAGTGGGGTAGAAAAAAAAAGAAAGTTACTTATAGAAAGAAAAGAGAGAAGAAAAAAAACTCATATTAATGGGAAGGAAACATCTATCATTCTAATTATTATTTTTATATTTATATTCTAATCTTATCTTCTTTATTTATTTATTATTTTTATATTTATATTTGTTCTTCAATATTTCTCCAACCTCATATTATTTATTTTTTCAAATTTTCTAATTTTATTTATTTATTTTATTTCGAGTTACATACCGATCCTTCTTATAATTTATATTTGTATTATTTATATCCAGTTCTGCAGTGGCCCTTTCTAACAATTTATATTTATATTATATAATATTCAATTTTGCATTTGTTTTTTCTAACAATTTACATATACATTATTTAATTTATATCCAGTTCTACACTAGTCCTTATTATTTATTACTCTAATATTTATATTTGCTCTATGAAGTGTCCGTAACTTGATCTTCTTTACTTATTTATATTCATGTTATTTAAATTATTTCCAATCCTAGTGGTCCCTTTTATATATTTTTTTTAGTTATGTAGTGATCTTTTATTTATTTATATTTGTTTTATTAAATTTTACTTTTAGTAATGTATTGACCATTCCATTTTTTTATGTCCTTATTATTTAATTATTTATATTCTACACACACACACACACACACATATATATATATATATATATATATATATATTGTTAGATTTGATGAAATTGTAGTAAGAGGTTTGACCTTGGAGGATTTAAATGACTAGATATTACCCAAAATGAAATAATTTTGTGATATTATTTTAACTATAGTAAAGCTCATTTATCCTAACTAGTCACTACAAAATAAATTAAAATCTTTCAAATATAGAATAAAACGGAATATATTGATGAAATTGCGATGTTGATGAATTTGTGAATGTGATATTTGTAAAAGTCCAATTTCTATAAAGATATTTATTATTTACTTAAAATTTTTGAGTAATTTTAGTTTTTGGAGAATTTGCTATAGAGAATATATAAAATAACTTCATAAATTCATACATATGGCAACATTTTACATCTTTATAATTATTCAAATTACATAATAAAAATATATTAAAAGTTCTACATGAAAATAAAGGACTATCTATGTATTTATTGTCCTCTAATGATATTAAAGCTAAATAGTCCAAAGTTAACAATTCAGAGAAGATTTTTGTAAGCATCAAATATTAATCTTTAATAAACTTAAGATACATTAACAAACAATGTAGGCCTAAAGTTTGACCTACAACACTGTAAGACACAAGCATATTTTACCAAACATATGATACTCAAACTCATTTTATCAATATATAAGAAATTTAACATATGGATCCATATTATACATCTGATGATATACTCTGAACATCAAAAGTTCATTGGGAAGTGATTAGGTAGTTAAGCATTTTTCATTGGTACAATCATAAATATTTTTCTTGAGAATATCAACTGTTTTTCAACCCACAAAAGATATATATATTCCCTACCTGTTTGGCCTATGGAATATCCTAGTCCAAGGCGCTACCCTAACTAGCCAAATATCCACCTACTTGGTAATACTTCCTTAGACCCCGCAATGGTCACTCCCTTTCATCTCACACTATACCAAACTGTGACTTCCCAACCACAAACACTAATGTGTCAACATAGTTCTAACTCATCACAAGAAAACCTATGACGCTTCTCAATTAAACTAACATGTTTTTTGAAATTTTCAAATGCTACAAAACTTGATGACTTTCAACCAAGAATCCATGCACATAATCCAAACAAATATCAAAAGAATATAAAATGATAAGAGAGCACAAAAACAACTTCTTTTTATCCAAATTTGTTGAGTTTATTATTGTTATTTTTTTTTTATACATATATATTTTGAATTAGAATTATCTCAAAATAATACAAAATAAAAAGAATTAAAACAAGAACTTTAAATAATTAATTAGAATATAAAAATATAAATATAATAGTAAATTAACTTGAAAATATAAATGAATAAAAGGACCAATACGTAACTGGAAGCAAATAAAATAAATAGAGATAAAAAGAACCAGTACATGACCAAAAATAAATTAAATAATATAAATATAAATTGATAGAATAAACTAGTGTAAGACTGAAAATAATTAAATAATAAAAATATATTAAAAAAGACCAATATGTGATTGGAGATAAATAGACAAACATAAATTGATAAAAGGACCAATATAGAACTAAATATAAAATAATAAAATAACCAATACAAAACTAGAGATAAATTAAATAAATATAAAATGATAAAAGGACCAGTACAAAACTGGTGATAAATTAAATAAATACAAAAATAATTAAAGGACAAGTACAGAAGTAGAAATAGATTAAATATATATAAAAGTATGGGTTAAATATGTTTTTAGTCCTTAAATTATTTGTCAAAATTGTGTTTTGTCTCTCAGACAAACTTTCGACTTCACGATCCTCGATAATGTGTCAGAATTCTTTTTTATTTCTTTATTTTCCTTCTTCATATATAGTTTTATACTTCACTATGATCCGTCTCTTAAGCTTCTTTCACTCTTTTCCCCTTCATTTCCTCATTTTTCTCTCTTTAAAGATGTTTTTATTTGTCATCGAGGACCATTTTATAAAGTATAAGGACGAAATAGGTCCAAAGTTTGCCCCAAGGACGAAACACATTTTTGACAAATGGTTTAGGAACTAAAAAACATATTTAACCCTAAAATTATTAAAGGACCAATACATAATTGGAAATAAATTAATTAAATATAAAATTATTAAAGGACCAGTACAGATCTAGATATAAATTAAATAAATATAAAATGATAAAAAGAAGACTGAAAATAAATTAAATAAATATAAATTAATAAAAAGATTAAATAAATATAAATTAATAGAGAGGACCATTGTAAGAGTGAAGATAAATTAAATAATAACATAAAAGTAGATAAAGTAAAATAATATTTTTAAGAAAACACACATAGGTTTATTAAGATTAATAAAAAAGGAGTTAAGTTCACTTTCTCCTTACCTTATTAACTCTAGTAGTCCATTAAAATTAGAGTTGAAAATATTAAAAGTTTTTTTTTTTTTTTTCTTTTCTCTCTTTTCTTCTTCTTTCTTTCTCTTTCTTCTCTCTTTATTTTTCTTCTTTCTCTCTTCCTCTTATCCTCTTGTTTCCTTCATATTTCTTTTCTTTCCACTACCTACCTATATATATATATATAGAATGTTAAGAGAACAATCTCTCTTTATTTTTTCCTTAAATTAAGTGATTCTCTTTCTTTTAACTAATAAATAATTTTGTTATATATTTTTTATTTTTAATAACTTTTTTAATTATATTATTATTATTATTGTTTTTTAATTAATTTTTTTAATATTTTTTAAGTTAATTTTTATCAATAATTTATATATATATATATATATATATTTAATCATAGGAGTTAAAATATAAAAATTTTTAACTTTTTATTTAAAATAATAACATAGATAAAAGTAGGATGTCATAATATTTATATATTATTATGTTTTGATATAAAATTATTTTACATAATATATATTTATTTTCACTTTCCTATCTTGTGTTTTTTTACAAAAAAATATCAATCTAAATAAAAGGAGATACCAAACTTTCCATATTTATGCTCAACAAATATTTCCGTCATTAGTTAGAATATGGATATTTATTTTAGAAAAATCAATCAATCTTAATTTTTTTGTTTCAGATACAAGAAGATCTATATATGTGTATAATGGAAGGATAATAATATTGTAATGTAAAAATATGTAAAAATATATATTTTTATTTTTATGTGTGACAAAAAATAACATAACATATTATTTCTTAACATATAATAAAATTAATAACTAAAATATATTAAAAAAGTGTTATAAAATAACAATAATTAAAAAGGTAATAATTATTAAAAAAATATAAAATATGCATGTAAATGTTAATTAAAATTAAATTGATGATTTTTCAAAGAATGCAAATCTATTATTTTTTCTTTATTTTAGAATAAACTTTCTTTCAAAAATTTCCCAGCAATAAATTACTTTTAATTAATAATAAATTAGTCCTACTATATAAAGTGTTAAAGGTAAAAACTATTTGGTATTTTTTTATAAAACTCAAATGTTTGTATATTTAATATTAAATATTTTCTCTGATAAAAAAATATATTTATTAAAAAAATATTGTGTAAAATTAATTTACTTTACATAAAATATCCTTCTAATAATGAGAATGTTTCAGTATAATTTTTTATACATGTCAAAAGTTAGCTTAATTAATAAAATTTGTTTTAGAGGCTATTTATAATTTGTATACATTAATTACAACTGATAAAATATTTAAGATATTATACATTTCCATTCAATAATATCTATAAAGGAATAGAAAAGGGTTATTTAGATATAATTCAATAATATTAAATTACATTAAGAAATGTTGAATAAGAAAAAATCGAAAACAAAAAATGGCAATTCGCACGAGAAAAATCAAGATTTATTGGTTTCAACATAATGAAACACAACAAAAGCAAACTATAAGTCAAACCAAAATTATATTTAATATGGAAATGATAAAATAAAACCAATATAATTTATCATAATTAATAAGGAGAGACCTTCTTAGATTCAATACATACATTTTAAGGTTTTAATTTGTGTAAATTATGATTAATTTTTATCTTCATTATCACAAATTATTAATATATATATATATATATATATATATATATATATATATATATATATATATATATAAGGGTGTTTAGTTATGCTTATTTGCATTTTTTTAGTTCAGAATATCTATTTGTTTCTTTAAATGTATGTTGCTTATAATAAGTATTATAATTTAGTCGAGTAGTTATATGTTACATACTATCATTTATTTATTTGATTTCTATAAAAAAAATGTATGCCTAAAATATGATATATAACATTTTTCGGGCTTAAGTTTTGAAGTGAAAAGTATTTAATAATACAATGAATGATAAAAAATGTAAATAATGAAGAGGGAGAAAAACAATAATGACTAATGACGATCAATAAGTAAGAATATATACTGGTCATAGTTATTTTAATTAATTAAGTAATCTAATTAATTTAATTTCCAAACTCTTAATTAATTTAATTAAAGCATACTCATGTATTAATCAATTGATTTAATTATTTCATGATATATTTTAATAATTAAAAATAAAAACCCAGCACGGAGAATTTTAATTTAGTATTTTCTCATATTCATAACGATAATTAATATAAATATTATCATAAATTCCAAGTTTACAAGCATGCTGAAAAGATCTTATCATGCTTGATATTGAACTATTTTAGTTGAGACCTAAATTTTGTTAGAAACATAAGCTAAAAATATAGAGACTAACTTAGGTAATTAAGAAAAAATGTATAGAACACGAATAATATAGGTTCATATAGATTCAACAAATTATAAATAAGTTGAAAATTTATTGGTAAAAGGTCCTGATTCTTCTTGACTTTTTTTTATTTATTATTTTAACTATCAAGGCCTGATTATAAATACAGTGGGATGACAGACCCTGACGAACACATTAATGTCTTTGTTACGCATTGATGGATGACATAATGAAGGTCCAATTGTTATTCTCTTGTAATGTTGTTTTCTATAGTTCCTGATGTCCCTAAAAGGGTCGCATAAGTTGCTTCACACGACTTCCACCCATCTCAATAGATTGTTTTGATACACTGGTGGTGAAGTTTGACACACAATTTGCAACCAATAGACCACACCACTTAACTTCCATTACTTTGGTTAATATTTGTCAAGAGAATAGTTATAAAAATAGGTTTATCCCGACGGGTTAGCCCAAGTAGCTTATGATTTAGATTAGACCAGACTTAAAAAATGGTGCCTATATAAAAATAGGCTTTTTCTAGTCTTGCCCGTTTGTTCTGAGGTTTGTATGGACCAAAGCCAGACTGACCCGCAAACTAATGGGCTGACTCGTTTTTTCTTTTATATTAAACTTTTTTACTTTTAATCTTTATTTTATTTTAATTACACATATTATGCTATAGATACGAGAGACATTAATAAAATTGTTTCAAATAATATTGGATCAAGGAATATATATATTATGGGCAAAAGGTTATGTATGTGAATATAAACAATAAGGAATAAATGTGTCATTAAGGAAAAAGAGATGTGTAAAGAGAAAATTATTCAATATATTTATTTTTATATATGGGAATTGTACAAGATTAAGGACAAAATCAATTATCCTATATTTTTACAGTGATGCTTCATTTTTTTTATTTAACAAAATTACAAGGAATGAGAGTACAAATACTTATAAAAGTTAGATTTTGGATGGTGTGGCAGAGAAAGACAAATTTGAACCCAACGTTAGATTGCATTATTCTTGTTTGTTAGATAGAGTGTTTTTTCCCTTGTTTTGGGCAGGGTATATTTTGTAAGATTTTCTTTGTATGATGTTTTAAGTTTTTTTTATTCATTTTACATTGTTCAGTTATGAACAATTTTGCACAAACTTATGTATATATATTGTTACTGATAAAAAAATAATATTAGAGAAGATATGTGATATTGTTCTTTAATGCATTTAGTTGTTGAATATTAAACTTTAAACTTTTAAACAATAATATATTATTATTTTTTATATAGACATAGTTGTAATCGTTTTAATTTTTAATTAAGTCAAAAATGGTTCGTTGGCCTGATATAAGGCCAAACTAGACCAAAATTATGGCCCATTTTAAAATGTAGGTCAAGCCAAGTTGTTAGATTTTCTTAACTTGTTAGATTAGACTGGGTCGTCCGTTTTGACAACTCTAGTCAAGAGAAAAGAGGAAGTGACCTTGCATCACATGATCACAACACTAAAACTAGGACCTTTCGCATATAGTCTATGGAAGAAGCTCGCAGTTGACCTAACGAATAGCAAAGTTCATGTAGCTGGAAGAACTAAGAGAATTTAGAATAAGGCGCGGGCAAAAGCACCGCAAGAGAAGCCTCTAACAAGAAAAGACCAGGACATTCTCCTGCATCACCTCATTTGAGATAGTCAAGGCCTCCTTGTCTTGCACAATACATTTTTTTGAACACAGACTGGGCACATATTCTTGACGAGGCCTTTAGTGCGAATCTCATTCCTACTCCTCATAAGGTCCCCATGAACACAAATACCAGCAAACAATGTTTTTATCATTAGTGCTAATCTCTTCTTAACTTGTTTTTATTTATTACTCTAATTACCGAAATCTAACTTGAGTTTCAAAGTATCTTCTACAAACATATCACCATATGTGGAATTAACTTAGAAAGTCTTAGACAACTTTATCTTAGCATAAAAAAAAAAAAAAAAAAGATTTCTCGACTTTGGTAAAAGAACATACTTATACATCATTTAGCCAATGTAAAAATAGTTAATATGTAAGATAATATCATATTTTTATAAATATAATATAAAATTAAGTAAATTGTTATAATATTTAGATGATAAAAATATAAAAATATTTTATAATATTTAATAAATTGATTAGCCTATTATATGATTTCAAAATCTATTTAACATAATTGATTAATTTAATCATTATTATAAATAATATGTTTTTCTTAATAAATTCAAAAATTGAACAAATTTCGATTAATGTAAATGAATTTTTTTTTGTGGTGATAGAAGACAAAACATCGTCGAGATGCAATATAATATATATTTTAATTGTAATAATCAAGATGATAATAAATATATAATTTATTTACATCAATCAAATTATTAATATTATTTGAAATATATTTATTAAATTTTATGTGATATTTATAAATAGAAAAATATTATTTATTCAATAAATTTTTTTATTTTAGTTTATGAAATAATTAATATAAGTTTGTTTCGTAATAACAATAAAGTAATTAACAATTTTATGGACTAAATTATAGTTAGTTTAGAAATATTTTTATTTAAAAAATTTATAAGTTACTTTAACTATTTTTATGTTTTATATATTTTTTTAATTTTAATATATTTTGTTTGATAAATAATTATTACACTAGTTTTAATATTTGTAAAATTATTTTTTTAAATTTTTATACAGTTTAAATTAAAAAATAATATTTAAAGTAATAATTATTTCATTATATGATCTTATGCAAAAATTACACACGATAAAATTTTTAAGAAAAGAAAATTCAATAAAGTGATATTTTAAAGTTAGAAATAAAAATTTTTAAATTTTAAAATAAAAAAAAAAATTTGATAAATATTCATTTAATCAATTCCTTTAAATAAAATGAATATTCAAATAAAAATATATATACAATTTTTAAAAAATAAATAAAAGTACTACAAGATTTAATAAAAATTAATTAATTTAAAAAATATAAAATTATAATTTCATAATAATATATCATTATTGCTTAAAAACACAAATATTATCTTATAAAATAAGATTATGTAGTTATATCTTTTTTTTTGCCTGATTATATTTATGAGTTAGTTTAGTAAAGTTAGGAGTTTATTAACTAATTCAAATTTGTATTTTATTTATTTTTCTTTCATTTTATTTTTTTATTTAATATATATCTTTAATTTCATTTTATTTTTAAAAATAATTAATTATTATATTATTTTTAGTATTTGTTGAATTATTTTTGAATTTTGTATAAAAAAGGATTAAATATGTTTTTAGCTCTTAAACTATTTATCAAGATTATGTTTTGTTTCTAGTGTAAACTTTGAACATACTTTGTCTTTATACTTTATATTATCTACCGATGCTTGACTATGTATGAGAATTTATTTTTATTTTTTTATTTTTATTTTTCATAATTTCTTACTTCAGTGTAATGTGTCTCCTAAGTTTTTTTTTCCTTCTATTCTTTCTCTTTGTTCTTTCTATGTTTTTATTTATTATTCAGAATTATTTACATTACTTTATAAAGTATAAGGATGAAATGTATCAAACATTTATTTAAGGATAAAACACAATTTTGACAAATAATATAAGAAATAAAAATATATTTAACCCAATTAAAAAAATTAAATTGAAAATAATGAATAATTTATTATGTGATGTTATGTGAAAATTATAAAAAAAAGTAATAATAATTTAAATTGAAAAATTAAAAATATAAATTTATGAAAATAAATAAAAAATAGTTTGATTAACATTTATGAGATTTACTCATTTAAATAGATGGAAAATTTAATGAAACTCAATTATTTAGAAAGTTTAAAATTATAATTATATAATAATTAATTTTGATTAGAAACATAACTTTTATTCATGTAATAAAAGTTATGTAGTTATATTTTTTTATTATTTATATTATCAATTAATTTATTAAATACTTTTAATGTAATAAACTTATTTATTGGTTTAGAGTTAGTGTATCAATTAATTTTACAAAAAATTAAATAAATCCTAATTAACATATATTTTGACATAAATGTATATTTTCTAGACTAAAAATAATAAAGAAAGATATTAAGGGATACAGAACTATTTGTAAGCATTGGAGTTGTTATATTTTGATTAAATAAGTTTTACAAACTCTAGAATGGATTCTTTTAGAAATTGATATTTTCAAATTTTGTTAAGTATTTTTATTTTCAAAATTTAATAAATATGTTAATTTAAATTTTAAAAATACTATGTATATTTTAAATTAATAACGTTTTAACCGTGTCTTGTATTTATGGATAAACAAATATCTGACAAAGATCACTGTATATTAATGTTAATTTTAAAGTAACTATTAAAATTTAATTAATATATTTATCAATACCTGACAAAGATCATTGTATATGAATTTTAATTCCAGTAATTATTAAAATATTAATTAATATACTTATTAATTGTTTTATTTATTGTATTTATTACTTTTGTAATTTTTAGTTAATTGTCGGGAGCGTTACAAACTCTGGCGTTACTTTCTTATCTCACTTCCTTGCGTTTCACACTTTCAATCTTTCAAACTCTACACCAGAGGTCTTTTTCTTTTCTCATTAATCCAATAGAAAGAAAGGGAGAGGAGAGAAATATGGGTCTTTCAATGTCCTGTGTTTCATTTTGAGTTCAATTCTGAGGTAGTATACTATAGTGAATGAATAATGAATGATCACAAACTCCACACACTTCACTCTTGAACCATTTGTATGGTTCTACATTCTAACCATTTTCCTCTCACTCTTATTCTTTCACACTTCACTCCTACTTGTCTTCTATATCTCTTCCAACCCTTTTAGTTCATTCAAAGTGAGAACCTTTCAGGTTTTTTTTTTTTTTTTAATTTTTTCCCTGTCCATTTTCTTTTTTGCTGTCAAGATTGTATTTTTTCTGTTCAGGGCGTTCTCTACTTTTTTTGTTGGTTCTTAGAACCCTTTATCTGTTTTGATCCATTTTTATGTTTTTTGTTTTCTAGTTCTTGCTGTGTGATTGATTCTTGTACGGTACTTTGTTATTCCATGCACCTGGTATGCCAGTCTTGTTTCCTACAATTGGAGAAACCGCTGACGCTTCTGTTTCCCACAATCTGAGAAAAATAGGACTTGGCTTGTTAGGACATTTTGATTGTTTGATATCTTCTTGTGTATGCTTAAACGGTTTCTTTTCATTGGCATGCATAAGGACATAAGGGCACCTTTCAAAGATTAATGACCATAGAAGCATGCGCATATATAATTCTACATGGTGCTTTTTACTCCAATCACTGCTTTTGTGTTATCATGACTAGTTATATGTCACTTGCTGTGATATAGCTAGTTATATCATCAAGCTCAGTGGTTTTCAACTTGATACTAGGTTTGAGTTTTTAACCCACTTGTTGACACTCAGGCTTTGGCGTAGCTACAGAGTCTAATCCATTCATGAGTACCATATCTTCGATATTTGAATAATTGAGGTTTTTATGAATTTTCGCATCATTTTCAATTGCATTTGTCAATAGAGAAAATATTACATTCTTAAAGATTCAGAATTTCGGATAAATATCATCTGAATCTGAGACTTCATTAATAAGAAGTGAGAATACGAGGCATTCTTGTTGCGGCCCCTGCAACTTTGTATCTTCCGTTTTTGACAAGGCTCACATTTTACATTTGACAAAAACATTCATAACATAACCAGTGATTATATATGTTTTTCGCTGCAGAAGACATCCAGAAGAGGAACTTGCTGCCAACGAGACTCCTATTTATTGCAGGCCTATTGAACTCTGCAACACTATTCAGTGACGTGCTATGGGAAATGTACTCTATCTTATTTGCTAAAATATCTGCCATTGTCATGATATTCTGTCATTGTTTCTATCATTTGATTTAGAAAATGTATGAGGTATTGGGCTAACTTATTCTTGGGGGCATAATTGTCTCATAAATTTTCTGCTCCCTGAAGATATTGGGCTTCTGATAAACTATTATTTATGCCATGTTGTATTGCTGATAAATAGAATTGGTTTTTGTTATGCAGCCAGTATTCCTTCAGAGATGCTTGCGCTACAAGATACAGGAGAAGCTCAAGAAGAGGTAAAAGTTATCATATATAGACTTCCTTCTCCAACTTGCTCTCTTTTAACAGATTTACATAATTTACATGCCTTATGTCCATGATTTTATATATGCTATGTTCAGTTTAAAATTAATTAGAATCTTTTTAGACAAATTTCTGTGTCTTTACTGTTGAAATGAATATTTTGTGATTCAGATAGGAACATGTATTTAAAATCACATGCGAAGCTTGGGAATGCAGAAACCAAAAAAGAAAGTGTTTTCTTCCCATTATCACAAATTTAGAGGCAACTTAAGTCTCTGATACGAAGAAGAGGTGTACTTAGTTGAAAAATCAAGTTTCAAAACTTACGCTTTGATGCTTATATTTTTTATGCAAAATGAATTAGGATCAGGAGTATCAAATCAAATTATTCTATCGAGCGTATCTAAAATAGTCTTGAGCATATTTAGTAATCATGTTTTCTTTGTCTTGGTTTATTTCTTGTTTTAAGAGAAGGAAAAATCTTGTTCTGTTTGAGATGATGACGATAAATTAAGTTTCTTATTTTTGTGCAACCTTGCAATTCCTTTTTCTTGCTCTGTTGTGGTGTTTGTTTACTCTTTCAGATAAGCATTAATTTACAGTAATTCAATGGGGCATTGTGCTCATTCTGTTTTATCTGAATATAATTTAGTAAATATAAATATTGTTTTTGCTATGCTAATGAGATATTTTATGTGCATATGTAGAATACAAATGACAGTTTGCCTAATGAGGAATACGACTAATTGGGAAAATGTCTTTCCTATGTATATCTGTCTGGCTAGGCAGGTTTCTACAAGTGGAACTCCAACGGTAGGAATATTGCTTCTTAAAATCTGAATCAATTATTGTTCCTTGTACTAACCAGTTTCTTACTTCTAAGTGTAAAACTGTATGATAATACCTTTTTGTTTTAACTTACCAAAAACAAAGGATACTGTTTATCAAATCGGCCGGATTTTCATCTTCCGAAATTCCCCTGAAGTTGCTTTGGGTTCTGAAGTCCAAGCAAATTTTACACTCCCGGAAGTGAACAAGTTAGCAAAGGAAGCTAGATCTGGCAAACTTGATGTCTTGTTTGTCAGCGCAGCCACTGGTATGTATATGGTAATGTGATTGAATTGTTATGGAAGAAGTATCCACAATTTTGCCAAGTTCCTTATTGTGACTATTTACATGCAGTTGAAGACACAACTTTATCGCTTGGAGTTAATTCAAGCTCGCCACCTTTGGATCTGAATCATCTGCCTTTTGGTGAATGTGAGATATCATTTAATTGCTAATTTCTGTCTAACAAAAAGCATGTTTGACCATGTTTTGAGCCTACAACACGAACTAGCCCCATGTTCATATTTTATATACTAATAATTAGGTCAAGTGCTACTATGGTTTCACCAAAACTAGCCTCATAGTCTTATCTATAGACTAATAATTAGGTCAAGTACTACTAATATTGTAGGACTAATAGCCTTATTACTAGATTTGCAATATTCTCTGGTACATGACATGCGACCTTATGAAGTTTTGCTATGCTACCAATAGTTACATAGTGAAACTAGCTTCATATTTTGAGAGGTTACTAGTATTGACATGCTTTGTACATTTCTAACCATCAAAGTGTTCATATTTTGAGAGGTTACTAGTTTTGACATGATTTCTACATTTCTAACCATCAAAGGCTATCACACTAGCCCAAGCTTAACAACCATTATCAATCTTGTTATCTAGTTAATACTAGACAATAGAACAAGATCTAAGAAGTTCAACTAAAATTAAAGGCATCCCCTCCCTCCAAATTGAAGAGCTTAACACCCAACTCATTTTGCTTGTCTCTTAAATCAAATTTTCACCTAAGGGCTCCAGTGAATGTTCCATTGCCATTGGGAAACAAGTGCACCTCATTGTACACCTAGAGGTCCTTCTCCTGTCTTCATCACAAACACAATGTTCACTTAAAGGCAGCAGCAGTGATGACCACACTTTTTGCCCTCACCTCCGTTGACTTCATGGACTCGGTACATGCTTGTCTACAATTTCGTAGGGAATGTGAGAACCAATTCATGAAAGTACCATGAATTGTTATGCCAACACTAATTGTGGTTTGCAAGGGTGAGGAGCAAATTATTTTGCTATGCTACTAACACCTTGAATAAGGTATTAAATGAAACACAATGAGTAGGAAATAGCTCCTAGGATTGCTTCCCCAATTTTATGAACACTTTAAGTCTACAATATATTATACAAATCAGATCAGATATCCTTAATTCTTAAAAATTCAAAACATAAAATTAAGATAACATGATCGTTGTTTTGAAGAGCTGGTTGGCAATTTCCTGCCCTGTGATTGTACTCAACAAGAACTAAAACTTATCCAAATGCTTCAAACAACAAATAAACTTGGAAACTCAATAAACCTAGAAATTAAATTTAATGTTGGTGAGTCACAACCAACTTAACTGTTGGGCAACTTCACTTAATGCCATGTGGATTTAAGATATAAGCTAACATAGTATTAGATCCTATATTCTATTTTTGTTCCCTTTTCAGTTTTGAGATGAAATCTAGCATGATATTAGAAATAGAAATTATTATTGTCCCACCTTACCTACTATGGTGTCGTTTATATACCTGTTGGACTACTTAACTTTGTGTTAATTGGTATTAAAATGTAATCTAGCATCACCGTAAGATTCAATTATGGGTAAGAAGCACGAATTAGGTATGGACCATTATTTTCGCTCTCACTTTTAATGCTATGTTAGCATTGGGAAACAAACAATGAAAAAGGTAACCCTACCATTTATGCAAGTAGAGAGACTTTTTCAATATTTGAACTTTTGATCTCCAGATCACAAGGTAACAAATTGATGAGTGCCTCCTTGGAAGATTTAGGATCTCTGCAACATCAATGCAATTCGGCCAAGCCAAGCTTCCATGGGTTGATTCAACCATCAATTCAATCATAACATAGAAAAACCAAATGAAAAGAAAAATATGGAAGAGAAATTGAATGAAGAAATCATGCCACATCCAAGGTTGATAATTGGAAGAGGATTTTCCACTTTGAATATGGAAACTCAAAGATAAGAATTAAGGGTGGATATCAAATCCAAGAGGAGTATCCCTCACACTTTAGCAATTGGTAAAGAAAATACAATTCATTCAAAGTATTCAAATGACTTTGTTTACGATGTATTTATTGAAGAAGAGAAGCTTGTACTAGAAGCTTCTTAACTAGGTATCTAGTTTAGTAAACCTATGCTAACTAACTAGAGTTTGAGAAGCTCCTCTCATAAGCTAGGTAGAAGAAACTTCTTTGACAAGTTTCAGACAATTATTAGTTAACTATCTAAAGGTGGTTACCTGAAACCAAACTAAATCCTAAAATTTCAGCTTACTAACCAATGTAGATTTCCGGTAGCCTATTACAATGCGACAACTAACAAACACAACAGAATTTTGTCTCTAGTCTGTTAGGGATTAAATTCCCTTTGCTAATTCCGTCTCTACCATGCTTCCTTGATTTAGAATGGCCTTTCTTCCTTAACCTTTATCCTATTCTTCTTAGGTCTCTTGCAAACTTACCGTTGTAGTGAGGCTTGCCCTCCATTAGTTAAAGGACAATAATACCGACAAAGGAAAGTGATTCAACATGAATGCAGATTTCTTAAGAAAATGCGTGGGAAAAAGATCACTAAGCAAAACACAATGGCACATTAGCAGGGACAGAAGGAAGAACTTGAATTTTCATTAACGAATATTTGGTGCATGCCAGAGGGAGAAAAAATACTACTAGAAATGAATTGGACAAAACTAAACTGTATCTCAAATTTTGATAGAGTATGTTGATATTCTGATGTCATGTTCAAACTATCGGATTTAGGTAGTGAACTGTGAAGGAGGAAATGAGATAACAAGGATTGAGTCGCGTTATTAGATTGATATGGTTTGTTCTTTATGTGAGACAAAATACTAACCCGCTAGTATACTAATTACAATTATAAGATGAAGCCCTCTAGTACAACAGGACTACAAAAACCCTAATTAAATTACGAAAACCAGGAAACATAATGAATAAAAAATAATTCCTAGGAAAAGTTTCTTAATTGGTTAACTAATTTATTCCGTCGTATTTTCTTCAATTTGTGTAAGATATTCCAAGATACTCAAATACACAATAAAGATATTATAAAATCTTTTGTTGATGAATGGTAGTAATGGATTAATTTTCCCCAAATGATTTTTAAGTGCATCATGGATTTTGTTCTTCATTTTTCTTCATTTTGTGCTTGACAGCTGGAGAAAACTGTCTTTTTGGGAAAATACCTTTAGAATCACTGTATACAGCTTGGAATTATTTTCCTAATTTTCATTTGGGACAGCGAGCTGAGACTTGCTTAACTGTGGATTTGCTTCCACATATTCTGAAGGTATGACGATTAACACAATTACTTTTTTGTTTGAGGAGAAAACACTATCATTACTCTGCTTCCTTTTGTACTATTCATTTATAGTATATGATATGGTATGCATGGCACTATTTTTTTGGTCTTAAGAATCCATTTCAAGCTCTAGCATCTATTCTTCATGCATGGTTCCATAGATGTACTAGTTCATAACTTCCTTTATGTTGCAGTCGAATTTTCACAATGAGGATTCAAGAGTCACCATTCAAGCTTCACCAAATAGTGGTAATATGGTTAGTTCTAGCTTCAAAGTCATTTCCTACTGAGCAAGAAAAATTCACACACCTAAACTACAAAACAAACTTAGATATCAAATGGAGAATTAAGTGCATTGACCACTGTTTATTTCTTTCCTTTTCTTTGAATTTCTAAAGAGTACATCAAAGGAGTTGCACCTCAGAATTTCTGCTGAAGAGTTTGGGTCCAAAGAAAAATCTTCCGAGCCTTCCGCGTCCACAGACAGTGAAGCGTCGTCCTCATCATTTTTCAAATGATCGGGTAAATTGTTGGATTTTTGACAAAAAACTCCAAAAGGAAACGCAGTGACTTGGATATCATTGCAAACTGGAATTAGCTTTTATCTCAGTGTACTTGGCTATTTATAATTGGTTGCATCCACCTTTGGTAGTTCTGCATGCAGTTACTCTACAACTGATTTTTTTGGCAACTTAGGCTTTGTCTATTTTTCTATATGGATAATTTCATTGAAGAGTTTGGATTTTTTTTCTTCGTAGCTATAGTTACAAAACATACTTTCTGGGATTCATAGCTGAATTGTATTCATAGTTATCAATCCCAGAAAGTGATGCAAAGCAGCCAATGCTAAAACCATTTCAGCAGGATTGTGGATAGTGGCATGGTTGTTATATGATTTTAAGTTCAAATGAATCACATTATATTAGACTTATATAACTGCTTAATGGTAGTTTGTGTGAAAGAGCATTCAAATCAAGAATGAGTTTTAGTTACTGTTGACAGTTGTTGAAAGCCTTGAATATATGTGATTTCTGGTGCAGTAATGGGATTGACAAGAAGGTGAAATGTTATAACTGGATTTCTTGTCACATCTCAATTAAGGCTGCATTTCTTTTCTTTACCCTTATAGCTAGTTCCTTATTAGCCGCACCAAGACGTTGTTGAACCTTCAATGAACCCCCTTTTGTTCCCTTCATAGTTAGCCCTTAATTTCTTCAACCTCTGGAGCTTCTTACATGGATGATTCACATTTCCCCAATGGATAAGTAGTTGGGACCTTCACCAATAACTCAATGGCTTGCTTTTGCATCCTGCACCCCATAATTTCTACCTACACCCCCATATCTTTTAAAATACTTTATTTGAAACTTTCGTTATTCGTTTAGGGTCTTCCAGATCAAAGGTATTTATTGGAAAAAAAAGACTCTTTCTGAATTGGAGTTTCCGAAATTTAATTTGTTGACAAACCTCTTCATCTATTAGGCGACCTTAGTCTTTATAGATTTTGTTGTTTCTTTTTATACCTGTCCTTGTGAGAGCTCTTGTTTTGTGCTCTCTCGTTATTTCTTCTTGCACCCCAAACTTTCAAAAAGGCCACTTTGTCCCTTTGTCCTTGTCATTTATATTTTTAAGAGGACTCCATTATTCTTTCCTTTGGTGGTGGTTCACGGTGGATGGTGCAACGAAGTGCAAAGAGTGTTGGTGGAGTTAGCTGTGTATGGTAAGGGTTAAGATGTAGTTTGGAAATCGTTTGGTGAAAAAATGGTGTTTTTGGGCATTGATTTTGGAAGTCGGCAATCCATTTTGGAAGTGCAATTATAGTTATAATTGTTAATTGATAAGGTATTTTTGGATGACCTAATCAGAAGGGTTATTTATGAGTTCCAAAATAGTCAATCTGGAACCTAATTTGACAATTATAGATAGGATAATTTTTAAAATATTTTTGGATCGCTATGAGAAGGCGATTTATGACTTTTGAGTTTGTCAATATGAAAAACGTATATCTTACCAGGATATAAAAGAGGTGACAAATACAAACATTACAAAAAAAGGGATTTTGAGTCCATAGTTAATAGAATGAGGAAATGTTATTGTTTTTTAGACTATGGAAAATGGTAAAGCATGAATTGTTAAGTTATTTTGTAAATATCTTAATCACGAGTTGGTTGGTAGATAAATTGGTAGGATATTCATAAGTTCGGAGATTAAGAAGTAATAAAAAATTCGTGTTTGCTAAGATGACTAAAAGTTTAGTGAATCTCAAAAGCATTTTATTATCTTTGAAGGAGCACAATAATTGATTTAATGAATGCAATTACATTCGTCTTTTCTGAAACTTGCAATTTTCTATGTGAGTATGACCTAGACAAAATGTAAAAATATTAGTATATGCTACAAAGGCTTAGGAGCATATTACCTTCTTGTGTGGACAATTCCTTCATTTGTCACCCCATGCAAGAGTTCCTTTAATCAATCATCCTCAGATTCAATTTGTTTAGTATACCTTGCAACTATTACAATATACATTGTAAGACATTATTTTATAATCATTAAAATGAAAAAAAGAAGCCTCAAAGTACAATGTATATAATGTCTGAATTCTGCCAAGGAAATGGATGTATGATATTGAGTATGTTAATAAGCTGATAAAGTCAATAAATATTTGATTTCTCTAAAAAATATTTTGATAAGAAACAAAATTTGTATAGAGTGTTTATAACTTTCTTGTTTGAATGTATGTAAGTCGTGCATATAGAAAATATTTTATATCATACTAAGAAATATGCTCATTATGATAATTCTTTAAATATTTTTGAAAATATTTTAAAAAGGCTTTAATAACATATTAATTAATTAATACTTAATATAATATATCATTTTAAATTTCATAATCTATAATCATTAGTAATAATTAGTTAGATAAAATGGTTTAAAAAACATGTTCTGTGCCGATAATCAATTAAAAGTTAAAATAATTTATTATTTTGTTTTATAGCTTGTACAATTAATCAATTAAGTGAGACATAATCTATTAAGTTTTTTTTTTGTATTTTCTGGAGTAACATAAAATAAAATAATTGGTTATCTACTAAATATGATTGATTAACATAAGGACGATCTCTCTTGCTAAAATGGTTGAGGCTCCTAGATACAACAAGCAAGCTTCACGTAAATGAGAACAATTTAAAAAAGGCTTTAAGTGTTTAAGTTATAGTTCATCTTCTAGACAACTTAGAGAGATTTGAACATTTTTATATATTCTTCACTGTTGTGAACTAATTTCTCTAAAGTAAGGAACTTAGAATTCATCTTACTCATTTGAGTGTGAACCTTGTAACCAAAAAATTCTAGGATTGTATAGTTTGAAGAGACTTTGTGTACTTTGAGTAGAGAGACCTTATGTACACATGCTTAAACTCAAGGGGAGTTTAACATATAGCTTAGAGAGGTCTTGTGTACATAACTTAGAGAGACTTTATTTACTTGAATAGTTGGAAATGACTTTATTTATCCGTTGCAAGCTAGAAGTGACAATGATAGTACTTATAATAAATTTGATTAGTAGAACCATTTACAACTCATAAAGGAGAACTAGACATAGTCTAGTTTGGGGTAAATCAATATAAAATTAAGCTATTATTGTTCTCTTCTATTACGCGTTGAATTTCCTTTTGCTTATCTCTTTTAAAAGTGTTTTATAATATATGTGAATATGTTTTATAAAATCATTAGATAACCCCCACATAGTGTTTGATAAGCCTTCTAGAGAATTTTTTCCCAAAGTGTTTTTAGAGTTCTATTAAAATTTCCCTTTAAAGCTTACATGTTAGTTCAGACCGAACAAGTCCAAGTGCAACAATTTAAGGGGATTTTTGGTAAAAACTTTGTTCTTACTCTAAAAATAGGTTTTAACTTTGTTCTTACTTTTATGATAGTCATATTTTTTTTATAGACATGAGACAAAAGATCCTTTGATTTGATAATTCACTTAATTCAATTTAATACAAGTTACCTTGTAATTTGTCAGTAAATATAATGGTGTTGTCAATATTTTAGTGGTCTATGTTTAAAGACAACATTGTATCGGTTGTCACATAATACCTTCTTGTAATAAGACATTATCTAAGGTGCATATAAATTCGTCTAACAACAACAATCTTCTCTTTCGTATTTCATCGAATGTGATTGACCTTTCTCTTTTATTCCAAAGATTATGAAACATCGATCATTCGCTATCATATGTTACAAGCACTCCTTGTCCACGTATCATGATATAGGTCTGTCAACTATTAACCATATCCACAACATCAATTATTTGATATTTAAATGTCTTAACGGTCCAAGACTCTTTCTTTTAATTTTAGAAGACTTAGATACTCTTGTTTTAACAAAGTTACTTATGTATTATGGTTTAAACATTCCTATTTTGACAAAGTTAGTAGATAATGTATAATGAGATTTGTTATGAAGTTTCTCTCTTCCACAACCTAATTTAGTCTTGTAATGTGATGTGATTTTATAGTTTATCGTATTAAAAGATCTAATCTTTTATCAAGGTTGAATTTCAAACTTTCATATTCTTTGTGAAATTTTCCATTGTTAGTGATCAGTTCGATTTTCAACTTTCAAAGCATTTAAGGTAAGTATTAGACCCTCTTTCAAAAAATTAGAATATTTTAAAAGAACTTTTATCTCTCATTTTGTTGTTCCACTATACTTAAAAAAGAACATAAAAGTTGGATATATATATATACTAAAAATATAAAAAATAATTAAAAGTTTAAAATAAAATTAATTAATAAAAAATTAAAAGTGTAATTATAAACCTGAAAATAAAAAAGTTATTTTTAAATTTAAGGGTCAACATTTTAATAATTTTAATATAATGCTTTTGTTAATTTTAGTAAGAGTGGTGATAAGTAGATTACTTAATTTTATCAAACACAACAACAGCATTCTCTTATTTAACTTTATTTATTATTATTTTTTACTTTTTTAGTCATTTTTCAGCTTATTTTTAAACTTATAAGTGCAAACAAAATTTAGGAGTTTTGCTTTTCATCCATTCATAGTATGAGGAATTTATAAATGCATGTTTATAAATGAGCATAAATCTCATTGACTATTGATTTTTATGTTACTGGCCAATAACTTAATAATATTTGATGACTATGATATGAGAAGATTTACGAAGCAAATTTTTAACATTAAAAACGATTTAAAAAAGATATAACAATAATGGTAAAGAGTCAGAAATATCTATAACCTAAGTTGTATCTTGGAATCGGTAGATTTGACATACAAAACAAGCAATTAAAAATCCATGAATTTCTTTATAAAAAATGCAATTAAAGTAATAATAATAATAATGTTTTATCTAAGGGGAACAATTACTTTTAAGTAGAACTTTTCAGAATAAATGTTGTAAATTTTTCTTTTGGAAACTTTTCTATACAACCACATTAAGAATGTACCAATCATATTTCTTTTCATCCTTACTCTTAATAAAATCCAACCACAATATTTCTATTTTCATTACATAAAACAAGATTTAAAGTGTAATGAAATTTATAAATAAGAAAGCAAATTACTTTAGAGCCTCCATCAAATTAGAAATTGTTATTTTATTGTGTAATCTTAACAATTATATACTAAATGAAAAGTTATTATCTTCTCAACAATTATGCATTACTGATTTTTGAAATGAACCGGTCCTTGGTATTACCCGAACTCGTTCCAATTTTGACTGAGAATTCTCGCATTGATTGAGTATGTGTATGTGTATAGGTAATATCTGATTTTTTAAATTGGGTATGGGGGACTCGCCCTTTCCCGCTTCCATACCCGTCCCAATGTCCAATATTTATTCCTATTTTAAATTACTAAAATATATTTAGTTTATTAAGTAATTTTAAAAATTTATATTAATTTTTCTTTAGTTTTTAGTTTTGTAATTTATTTTTATAGCATATATTTGATAATTTTTTTTTTACTTTTTTATAATTATTTGACCTTTATTTAGTTATTATTTGATGATACTTTAATTTGAGATTTATGTAGTTATAATTTTTTATCGATATTTATTATTGGAAAAAAGAATATACGTATCATTCTGACTTTGATTTATTTATAATATCAAGTTTTCTTTGTTATAATTTTTATCTTTTTGTAAAATAATTATTTAATTAATATTTGGAATAATAAAAGATGAATACGACTATACCTACTACCCCGGTGGGGATAACCCGTACCCGGTGGAGATAACTCGTATTTGGTGAGGATAGGAATGAGACAAAATTTTCATACGCGCTAGATATAGGTACATGAATGAGGATAAATTTTTATTGCAAGGATGAGAATGGAAAAGTGAAACCCGTCCTCGCTCTGCCAAGTTGTCATCTCTAGTTAAGCTCGAGAAATATTAAGATTAATTGAAAAATATTAAGATTAATAAAGTAGCTTTGTGTGATAGAAAACAATTGAAATTTTGATAACTTCTATTTGCCCCAATCAATGAATATGGAGATATAAAATTTATATATGGAATATTTAAATTTAAGATACATATTAAAACATTAAAAATAACTTATATGAATTGAGGTATTTTTTTGGCTTTCATAATTGTAAGATGACAATAGCAGAGTATAAATGGGATGGTTATTCAAATATATATTCATTTTGTTCAACATATTCCTAAAAAATTGAATATAAAAAAATAAAACACATGCCAAAAGTAATTAATTAATATGCTTAAATATGTAAAAGCTTTTAAAATGTAAATCAATACATTCTAAATCATGAAGAACAATGCATTTGTTTTTCTTCCCATTCTTTTGATTTTTTTTTCATCTCATCCTTTTTCTATGACATGGTCATAAATAGTTGCAAATAAGAAAAAGATAAATATATATGATAGACGTGAGAAAAAATTACTACAATTCATCCTTGTCATCAAATCAATCGACATTTCTTACAAATTTTATGAATCAAAGCATGTTAATCCCATTGGAAAAAAGATGTTTTCTTACATTTTGGACTTATAACTGTGACTTTCCCATAAAATAAAAGTAGGGTTGAAATTAAAAAACATGCTAATTAAATTGAATGGCTTATATTTTTTTTCCTCTGGTATATGCCCTAATGTTGAATTATATTGGATTATAAAATTGATTTCAAGAGTGGTTTACTTTATATTATTTTAAATTTTGATTTTTTTAATACAGGGTTTGATATGTTTTAATACACTGGTATAAAATTGATATTTTATGTCACTGATTTTATGTTTAATTCTTCAATATCCGACGTCATAAAAAATGCGGTCAAATAATTAATTTTAACTTCTTTATATTGGATTATCGGGCTTTGACATAAACCTCCGTAAAAACTTGCACATAACCCTTTCTTCCTCATGTGCTCGACTTGTGTTTTTTCATTCTCTCTCTGGTCACGGCAACAAAGCTTTGGAAGGATCTCTGGTGAACGTAACATGTGGGGGTCCTCCATCCTCATGCTTTATTTGCTTTGGAGAGTGTTTCTATATGATTTCATTGGGATTTTTACAACTGCATTATACGATTGATGTTATCCCTATTTTGTTGTTGATATGGAAACTGTGATTGTTTTTGGAGATCTTAATCACAACAATGCATGAATCTCTCCATTGGATTGTTGTTGTTGAATGTTGATTGTATTAGATTTTTTGTTTTTAATTTTAAAATTAGTTGTTCAAATAAAAAAATTAATGTTTCTGTATCATATGAATATTAAGATGTATTTTAGTTTCTAGGAATGACTAAATTTTTTAGTAATTATTTTGTCTAAAATTTTAGGAATTAAATTATAAACATTTTGTGTTTATGAAAATTATAGCAAAACTTTTAGTTTAAACCGATTGAAGGATTAAAATATACTGTAATATGTTTGGTTGATGTAATTGATTTTTTTGTAGTACTTTAATTAGATGAGAGTCATAATTTGTCCATGTGTTACTTATTTATGGGTGGAGGTAATTTATTTCAACATTTGTTTAACTTTATTTTTATGAGTCTTGCATGTTAATGAGAGTTAAATTAATGAGAGTTAAATTAATGATTCGGTTCTTTCAAGATGCATTTTCATTGTCTCAAGATGATATGAGAAACATAAGGGAATAATGGACAACTTTTTTTCTTCAAAGTATATAATACTTAGTTTTCTAGGTTTAGTTAGTATTATATTATGTTGTTTAGGTATTTAGGATAATTAGATAATTTACTTGATTTTTGGGTTATTGAAATGTATTTAAATTTGTATTCTAGATTGTCTAAAAATGTCCTGATTATATATGCAGGTTTTGACTGTAAGCTAAAACAACCTACATTTTTTTTAAAAAAAAAAACCCAACTTTATGTCGGATCATACCAGGTTCGACCTAAAATTATGTCGGATGTGACCTAGTTTGACGTAACTTTACGTTGAACCTGGTATGATCTGACATAGAACTGGTTTTTTTTTAATTTAAATTCAAATTGATTACGTCAAAGCTAGATGAGTCCAACATAAATTTACGTAAGAAAAATGGATCTCTAACTTAAATTTACATTTGTTAATATCTTTGATGTAATTATGTCTCTCATTATGACGTCTTTAAAATAATAGACATAAAAAACCTCTTATATATTAGTGACATCATTATTAAAAGATAATAATATTCCAATAATATTAAATCCACAAAATTGGCGAATCATATATAACATATCAAAATTAAAATTAACAAATAGAATGTGAAAAAATTCGTGAGAAAAGTATACCAAAACTTATTATTATCATATCAAGAAAACCTAAAGTTTGACAAGAGTAGATTCCACCATTCAAAAAGAATTCTAGAATCTAAACCATAGATTGGTAGCTTGTCAACCCAAGTGTTCTCTTCATGTGAGTATAAATCATGTTGGTAATTAAGTAGAAATTTAGACATTTTATCCATTCACCATGTGATTTCCAATGGATAATGCTTTTTTTTCTTAAAGATTTTAAAACAAACTCTTAGTCGCACTCTAACCATAATGAATACCAACCATATGGGTTATCTTAATTTGAAACATCTATTATCTTTAGAATTTGAGATATTACTAAATTTGAGACTATTAGTCGTATACCATACAACCAGATAAGGAAGGAACATCATGCAATTGCTTTGATTTTCATGAAGTATAGATGACAAATCAATAGAATATTGAATATATGTTGGAGCCATGAGAATAAGAGTTAAGCTATTTTACCATGAATAAGACTCTATAATGAAAAACATCAAGAGAGAGAGGAAGGAATCCTTTGGAGAAGATATACCAAAATATTTTATAGAAATGATGATATGTGGCTCCATGGAAAAAGATGCACCATGCTTGGATTGGAGATGAATGGCTTGCAGAAGCTTGAATTTAAGGAGAGGAAAAAGGAGAAGTGTGATGCGGATGGGAAGCTCCTAAAGAACTAGGAGAGAGCCTAATTCACAAGGAAGGATCCTTGGGACTAGACTAAATAAGAGGGTGCTTCTAAAGTGACTTAAGATGAGTACAATGCACAAATTTGGTAGAAATTCTTTACTTATTAAAAAGTAAGAATACAAACTAAGAGAGAGTTTATTTATAGGTGAGGGTTAACCTAGGGGCCGATAAAGGGAAGAGAAAAAAGATAGGGGAATTCAAATTTGAGTTTCCCCATGTGCTCTTATATGTGTGTCGCATTTCATGGATCAAGTGCCATGTGGCATGTTCATGCTTTCTACATTTCTACATATGGAAAATGTGAAGAGATTCTAGGTGGCTTCTTAGAAACCCTAATTGACCTAGGGTTGTGTATGGGATTAGGTTTCCCTTTGGAAACCCTATTTAGCTATCCACACCTATTTTATCCATTCCTACAATAGTGGACCAAAATACAAAGCCCAGAATAAAATATTCTATTACTTATAACTAGAGAGGGTCCATGTGGATAGTAGCTTGGGCTCGTTGATGTTGATGAGGTTGGAGCTTTTTAGTTAAGTTTTGAAGATTTGATAAAGTCAACATTCTTTGTGGTGAAGCATGAAGCCTTTGAAGACTTTGAGAGTCTTTAATTTTTGTTTCTAGGTTGTTATGTAAGCTTCTCTCTTTCAAACAATTAGATGATCATTTGATTAAATTGTATTTCTTGATACAAACTATCTTGGAAATTATCTTGACCATCTGCATGTTTTTAATAGATTGATAGACCGACCGCGTTAATCTGTTAAAATGCTAGTGAAGTATTAGAATTGACTTCAATTGTAATTTTATTTGATTAAATTATCAGTTTAATGTATTAAAAATGCTTAGGATCTTGAATATTTTTAAGAAAAGTTTATTAATCTATTGAGATTAATTTTCAATAGATTAATTATGTTTGGCTCAGTTTTTGAAATGTTTTGGATAAGATTTAGTTCATTAAAAATTTGAACTAATCCATTAATTTTTTTGTTAAGTAAAATTAAGAGATTAAGTCGAGTTTTTAATATGTTAAAACTATCCATTTTTGTGAAAACCTTTCTCATTTAAATAATTTCATTTGTGAAAAGTAAAAAGACTATTGACATACTTTTTGAAACACGTATTGAAAGAGACTATTTTCAAGTAAGAAGATCTTTGTGGGCATCCAAAATTTATGTTCTTTAATATTGAATTTAGATTTGAGAGTTGCATAGGAGATCACCCTTAGAATACGAACTTGTGTAGAGATTGTAATTTGTCCAGGTGATCTCATTCCTTGATTTCTTGTTTGTATGTGTTTCTTGATTAGGGTTATCCAGAGGATCAACAATAGGGTTCTATAGTGGTTGAGATCAAGTCTTGTAGGGTACAAGACTTGTGATCTTAGTATTTTTTAGGCATTATTTTGGTTGTAATTTCTTGCAAGAATACTTTGTTATTAGTGAAAGTTAATTTTTGGTTGGGTAATTGGATGTAGCCCTTGCAAAAGAGTGAACTAGTATAAAAATAATTTGTGCACCTTTCTATTTTCAGTTCTACATTGCATTGAATTTTGGTTTTTGCAATTTGCATCATTGTTATGGAAACAAAAATTTAGCGAGCTAAATCATGTTTTTAACGAACTAATTTTCTAAAATATCTATTCAACCCCCTTTAGATCTTGTTTCTACATAGCAACATATGTCAATGGAGACTCAATCTTCTTGTATCTTCTTGGTCATTGCTCTAGTGGTAGGTCCTTACACAGGAGTCCTCCATCATCTCCTCTATCTTATAGAGGATTTGGCCTCAATTCACAAGTGTCTTCCTTATCATCTATGTCACATACAAAAGGAATTAAATCAGATACATTGAAGGTGGGATGTACTCCATATTCTTCAGGTAGATGTAATCTATATGCATTGTCATTGATCCTTTTGAGGACCTGAAAGAGTCCATCTCCTCGGGGGTTGAGTGTAGATTTTCTAAGTGTAAGAAATCTATTCTTCATTAAATGAAGCCAAACCCAATCCTCTTCATTTAATATCATAGCTTTCCCCCCATTTATTGTTGGTTTTGTTGTATTTCTCAGTTTGATGCTGGATTTGAGTTTTAATCCTCTCATGTAACCTTTTAACAAATTCGGCTTTAGATACTCCATCCTTATGAATGAATTCATGAGAATTAGGAAGGGGTATTAAATCAAAAGGAGTGAGATGATTAAACCTAAATATAGCCTCAAATGGAGAAATTTTGGTAGTCTTGTGGACCACTTGATTAAAGGAAACTCAATGTGAGGTAGGTACTCATCCTAAGACTTGTGGTTACCCTTAAGGACTGCTTTTAGCATAGTCGATAAAAACCTGTTTACTACCTCTGTCTGCCCATCTATTTGAGGATGACATGTAGTAGAAAATTGCAGTTGAGTCCCTAGTCTATTCCAGTGTATCCTCTAGAAGTGACTAATGAAATTGGTTTTTCTATTAGACATTATGGTTTGAGGTAGCCTATGAATGTGAAACACGTTTTGAAAGAAGAGTTTAACTACATTGCTAGCATCATCCACCTTGTGGTAGGTATCAAATTGGCCATTTTATTTAAACGATCCACTACCACAAAGATGGAATCAAAGCTCCGCTAGATTCTAGGTAAACCAAGGAAAAAGTCCATACTAATATCTATATAGGGCAATGTTGCTATAGGAAGAGGAGTGTAGACTCCATGAGACATTGCTGTAGACTTTGCTTGTAAACATGAAATATACCTTAATTAATGTTTTTGGACATCTCTTCTCATATAGGGCCAAAATAATTTATCTTTAAGCATACTTAGGGTTTTCTTGACCCCAAAGTACCCCATGAGACCCCCTTCATGGGTCTCCTTCATAAGATGTTTTCTATGTGATCATTGAGGTATACAAAGTTTGCCTTCTTTAAAAAGGTACTCGTTAGAGACTTAGAACCCACTTTGTGGCTTCTCAAGACAACTAGCAAAAGTGGTAGAAAAGTCAGGTAACCCACCTTGGGGTGACCTCCTTGCAACAAAAACGCACCTATTCCTACATTACATATGCATCACATTCTAGCTCAAAAGTTTTTGAAAAATCAGGTAAAACTAGAATGGGTGCATTAGTGCGTTTGTTTTTAAGATTTTCAAAGGATTTTTTATGTTTTTCTCCCCAAAAAAATTTGATGTCTTTATTCACCAACTAATTAAAGGTGAAGCTAGACTAGAGAAGTTAGAAATAAATCTCCTATAAAAGTTTGCCAAACCATGGAAACTCCTAACATCTCCCACATTTTGTGGAGTAGGCCATTTTTGGATGACCTTGATTTTCTCAGGGTCCACATGGACCCCTTTTTAACTCACTACAAAACCTAGAAAAACTACATTATCTACATAGAAGGTACACTTATCAACATTTGCAAAAAGCTTATTTTTTCGAAGAACTAACAAAACTTCTCGCAAATGTGTTAAGTGTTCCTCCAGACTTTTATTGTACACTAAAATGTTATCAAAATAAACAACTACAAACCTACCTATGAAATCCCTTAAGACATGATTCATAATTCGCATGAAGGTGCTTGGAGCATCAGTGAGTCCGAAAGGCATCACTAGCCACTCATATAAGTCAAATTTGGTAAAAAAGCAAATTTCCGCTTATCATCATGTTTAATTTGAATCTGGTGATAACCGCTTTTAAGATCAATTTTGGAGAATATAATGAACCCAAGCAACTCGTCCAAGATACCATCAATCCTAGGGATTAGTGTTAGCACATTTCAAGACCATGTGTTAATGAAGTCTTCCAGAGTTTTAATGAAGTCTTAGAGTTTTGATGATGAAGATTTAAAGTGATCCAATCAACATTAAAGACTTGTGCCATCTCACAAAGGAAGGTTGCTTGGTAGAAAAGGAAAGGCATAAAGAGTGTTTAAAGCTTTCAAGAGAGAAGATTGATGAAGATTTTCTCAAGAGCTGAAGTTTCAAGTGTAGAAGGTTCTGTTTTGGGTGTTGGATGAAAAGAGTAAGTCATAAATCCCATTCAAGACCTTCCTAAACAAGAGAGCAAGTTGTTTTCTCGCAAAAACGTTTTTCTACGCTTTTAATCGATTATGATACGTAGATAATCGATTATTTAACTTAAAATTTGAAATAAAAATGTTTAACGAACTAAATAATCGATTAAGTGTTTTTGATAATTGATTATATTGATTCTGGATTAATATAATCGATTATGGCCTTAATCTAATCCATTATATCAGGCAAAATAAGTTTTCCAGTTTTCAAATATGATATAATCGATTAAGCTTTTTATATAATCGATTAAATGAGTCATTTTTGTGAAATCAATGCTAAATCAACCTAAGAATGGAAACTTTGGAGCATTTTCGAATTATAAAATGAAAGAGAATGTCTTAGGAAAAACATCATCTAAAAACAACACATTTCTTGCTCTCTCAAGTTTGATCAAGTCTTTGGAAGTGGTGATCTTTGTGCTTAAGCTTTCTATCCAGCACTATTATCAGGTGTATTCTTTTTACTGTTTTTATAAACAGGAAAATTCATCCCTTGGATCTGTTCTAAGGGAGGTGTGTTCATCTCTTGTGTGTCAAGAGAGGTGGGTTTCATCCTCAGTGTGTCTGGGGAGGTGTTTCATCCTTAGTGTGTCTAAGGAGGTGTTTCCTTTATCTTTATTTGTTATTGCATGAATTGGTGTTTGTAATTTCAATTAAAGATAGTGGGGTGATCATCACACATTTGTGGTGATTGGGAACTGGACGTAGGATTGGCTTAATCCGAACCAGTATAAATCTCTGTGTTCTTTCTCTTTCCCTATCTCTTTTTATTGTGGATCATTTTAACAATTGCAAATCAATATGCTTTAATCAAAGGTTAAGAAAAATCCGCATCCTAGTTTTTGAAAGTAATTCAAAAATCTGGAAATTTATTTTAAAGGGAAAAAGTTTAGTAAAAATCCAATTCACCCCCCCTCTTGGTTTTTACACTGCCGTCTTTATTTAACAATTAGGTGTTTGTATCTAATGGTGATGTTGTTGATGGCTCGACAGTCACAACACATCTTCCACTTCCCATCTTTCTTGGGCACCAACGAGACAGGCACAATACAAGGGATAAAACTCTTTTGAATCACATGCTTACTTATAGGAGATCTATGGATGACAATTAAACCTTCACCCATGGGACCGAACCGTACTCGTCTTGAGTTTGACAGGGAAAAACTAAGTTGACTGGGTTTAGGTTCAAGTTCGAGTTTTTCGAGTTTTGAGAAATTAGGTTTGAGGTCAGGGATGAGTAATATAATTAGGAATGACAAATGAACTCGTCCCCGTGGGTATTAACCGAACCTGCATCGCGTTTGGTGAGGAATCCCCGCATTGACTTAATATGGGTATGAGTAATACCCGATTTTTTAAATTGGCTATGGGGACAGGGATGGGTATGTACATATCCATCTCGTCCCTATCCCCATACTCGTCCCAACAGCCGTCCTTGTCCTCATACCCGTCCCCGTTTGAAATTACTAAAACACTCATAATTTATTAGATTACCTAAAAAAATTATATTTATTTTTCTCTTTGGTCCTTAGTTTTGCAACCCTTCTTTTTCTCTTTCACTACACAATTCTTTTATTCTCTCAACTATTCAACCTTTTCAAAATCCATAAAGTTCACTTAGATCATCAATGTATTTTCTCTTTTATCACAACCTTGATTGTACATTTTTCCCCTTTGTGGGGTTTGGTTCAAACGGTGTATTGCATTTCAAGGAACACAAACCTTAATTCCATTGAGTCAAATATTTTTTAGGTTACAAATTTGATTACTTTTACTCTTTTATAATATTTTTATTTATTATTTATGTTTCAACATGAGAATGTTTAACTCTCAATCTCAAGTGTTTAATCACCTAAACCTTAGTTTACTAGGTAACATAAAAGGTTTATATTTATTGTTCTCTTTCACCTTATGTTTGATTTTTGTTTTGCTACAAAATTTTTCATTCTCTCCCAATAAGACTCATTCAATATCTATCAAGTTTACTCAAATTTCTAAGGTACGTTCCCTTCCATCACAACCTTGATACACACGTTTTTCTTTTGTGCAATTTTGTTCAAATGGTGTATTGCATTCTAGGAAATACAATACAACTCTCAATTTCATTGAATCAAATTATCTTTAGGGCACATATTTGATTATTTTGACTTATTTCTAATATTTTTATTTATTGCTTATTTTTATTATGTAAGAATGTATGACTCTCAAATTCTAATTGAATAAAATTTAATTTTTTATATAATGATGGTTTTTTTTAATCCTTGCACGTTTATTATGATATTATTTATTGTCATTTTTAACACCATAAAAAATTGATTTAAATCCAAAAGATGAAATATGTATTTCTAAATTATAATTATTATTAGATTAATTTTTTCTGTACAATTTTGTTCGCATTGTGTATTATAATTTTTATTAGTACAAAAAAAAGATCCCGTGCAACTGCTATTTAGTACTCTGATTTGAGATTTATGAAATTACAATTACTTTTTTTTATATTTGATATTAAATCCTTAATAATATGATAATTATTTTCTTGTGATTTGTTTATTTTTTTTAAAAAGTTATTGAATTAATATTTAGAAAAATAACAATACTAGTATGCGCATGGGTAGGAGTATATACTCGCCATCCGATGGAGATAAGGATGAGACAAAATTTCTATACCTGTTGGGTATGGGGATGGGGATGACTTTTTATCTTAGGGATGGGGATGTGATAATGAAACCCGCGCCTGCCCCACCCTGTTGCCATCCTTAAATGCAATCCCTCAACCCACCCCGTACCCATTCCCGTTTAAAACTAAACCCTAAAATTAACCTTATTTACTTAGTGTTTCTTTTTATTCTTTACACATAAAGGGTTACTATGTCTTTTCTGTAACTCTATTTTTAGTGTTTGTTCCACACTCTTCTCTTTTCTTCAACCTTTCACTCACTCCTTGAACTTTCTCAATCTCTTCAATCAGTTCAATATACTTTTTTTTTTATCCATCCTCCACACATTTACTTTTCTTAGTCCGTTCAACCAATTTGGTAAAAATAGAAGGTTAGTTCTTTGCTTCTTTTTCAATGATACATTTTATTTTGAATTATATAGGTGAACTAATGGAGAGAGACACTATTTCTAATTTGGAAGATGATTATTAGATTATTTGATATTTGTTTGTTTGAAATTTGTTTCTTTTATATAATGTGTTTTGAAAGATTAATACTTGGAAATTATTTATTTATTAGTATTTTTAAATATATATTTGATATTCATTTTGAAGGACTATTAGACTTTATATTATGTGTTTTGAAAATTGATAAATTAAACTTGATATGTATAAAACAAAAAAACATTATCAAACACTTTTCTACATACAAAAAATAATAAACTAAAATATACTTCATCAGTAAAATAATTTAGAATTTGTAATATTCAAAATATTAATTTATATATAAGAAAATAATATATAAAAGAAAAAATATTTAATATTAAAATATTTAGTCATTATAAATTTATCTTTAATAGTATATTTTTATGATATATATATTCATTATAGTCCTGCTTAAATTTTTAGACTTTTTGAAATGTGTTTTCAAAACAAATAATTTTGTTAAAATTTTATTTTAAAAAATAAAATGGGATAGGGATGAGACAAGTCAGGGAAACTCGACCCCTGATGGGATAGGTGTGGGTGACAAAGATAATTAAGTGAGTCGAGGACATGTCGAGGAGGCAAAACTCGCCCCCGCTTCGCCCCGTTGTCATGTCTAAGGAGATCTAATCACCTTGAGGTGATTAGATATACATATTCAAATTTTGCTAGTTGTATTGATAAAAGAAAGTCTACATTTGATTATGTGTATCTTTTAGCCAGAGGATCAATTTCATGGACAAATGTGAAGTAGTCAATCATTTTTGCGTTCACCATGGAGGCTGAATTTGTGACATGCTATGCAGTCACAATTCAGGCTAACTAGCTGTGAAATTTTATTTTAGGACTTAGAGTAGTTGACAATATTGCCAAGCTACTGAAAATTTATTGTGGTAATTCTGTAATTGTCTTCTTTTCTAAAAAAAGACAAGTATTCCAAGGTGCTAAGCATATGGAATTGAATTACTTTGCTGTTAAAGAAGAAGTTCAGAAACATAGTGTTAATAAAACATATTAGCATTGATGTTATGATTGTTGACCCTTTAACAAAAGGTTAAAGCCCAAAGTATTTATTGAACATTTAAAGAATATGGACATTATGTCTACTAGTGAATGTTTTAAGCTCATTAAGGTATAAGTTTCTACTTTATGTATTTGCATGCAAATTATTGTTGATGAAAATGACATTATGTTTGAACTCATTATGGATTTGTCATTGTAAAGTCATATTAAGGAGAAGGATAATATAGTGGTACATAGAAGGGAATATGTTGATGGAATGACATGACTCTTATTATATATGTATATCTTTAATTATAATTAATGATGGTATCAATGAATTTAAGGTCTTTGAATGAGCATTGTGATTTACGTAATTATTAAATCATGAAGTGCTATGACATCACATCACTCAAGTGGGAGAATGTTAGAAAAATAAATAAATAAAATTAAATAATGAGACTTATGTGAAATATAATTATGGGCCTAAATATGATTTAATAAAATAAAAGGACCTATTGGTTATTATGGGAAGTTATCTTTTTAAAAAACTAATGGTAACCAACTTCATGGAAGTTATTTAAAAAAGAAAAAAAAACCGATAGTAACCAACTTGATGGAAGTTGACTAAATAAAGGAAACAAGAGCTATGTCTCTGCAACCAAGGTTACTCACTATTAACCACCAAAAAAAAGTTATTAGTAAGAAAAGTGAGACAAAGAGATAGATTGGGAAAAGGAGATTGAATAACTTATTCTCAGAGTCACTTATGGATCAAGATAAGTCTCTCTCACTATTGTAATTTATGTGAGAATTATAGATTTTACGATCCTTATCATGTGTAATAGTTTTCTTGAATAAAGAATGCATGAAAAATACACTTTACATATACATCTTAGGTATAGGAATGACAACAGGGCGGGGTGAGACGAGTTTCACTTTTCCATCCCCACAATAAATATTCATCCCCATCATCGTCCCCACACCCCACAAGTGTTAAATTTTTGTCTCATCCCCATCCCCATTGGATACGTGTATATCCTATTAAGTAATGGGTATAATTGTACTCGCCTCTTGTTATTCCAAATTTAATTAAATTAATTTCTATAAAAAAATAAAAGTCACAACAAAGGAAACATGATATTATAAATGATTCAATAAAGAAATTATAACTGTATCTGAAATTAAAATATCATCAAATACCAAGAAAATAAAGGTAAAATAATTATAGAAAAAAGTAAAAGAAAATGATCAAATGTATGCTCTAGAAATAAATTACAAAACTATGAACTAAAGAAAAGATAATATAAGTTTTTTAGATCACTTAATAAACTAAATGTGTTTTAGTAATATAAAACGAGAATGACTATGAGGACAAAGACATGATATTAGGACGGTTATGAGAATGCGGACGAGTGGATATATACATCCTCATCCCTATCCCTATTCCTCATCTCCATCCCCATCTCCCGAACTTAAAAATAGGGCATTACCCATACCCATATTCAGTCAATGCGAGAATTTTCCATTAAAATTGGAATGAGTTTTTATAATATCCATGTGGACAGTTCCCCCCTTATGTACTTTATTTTGTTTTCAAAGCAATGATTTGAAGCTATCACCTATAAGTGAGAAAGGGCCATTAGATTATACAAGCTACTTTTATTCACCCTATAAAAACAGAAATAATATGAGCATACAAAAAGTGTGATGGAGTAGACATACCTTTAGGACTTGTTTGTTTTATATGGGTTAAATATGTTTTTAGTTTCTGAATTATTTATCAAAATTGTATTTTGTCCACAAGGCAAATTTTTGACCTATTTCACCCTTATACTTTATAAACTGATGTAAATGATCATTGCTGACAAATAAAAACATCTTTAAAAAAAAGAAAATGAGAGGGAGGAGAAAGAAAAAAAATGAAACACACTTAGAAGACAAATGATAGTGAAGTAAGAAATTATGGAAAAGGAAAATAAAAAGATAAAAATGATTTCTGACACATCATCGAACATAGTTTACCAGTTTATAAAATATAAGGATGAAATAGGTCTAAAGATTATCTCAGTAATAAAATACAATTTTAACAAATAATTTAGAGATTAAAAACATATTTAACCTACTTTATAGTATTAAGATGATTATAAAATAAGATTAATAAATCTACATTACACACTACATATTAAGATGATCATAAATATTTTAAAAATTCAATACTGGATTGAATATTAAAAGAAAGGGTTACATTATTTTTTCTTTAAATTTTTTTAACATAATTTGATTTTTTATTAATAAAAAACTAAATTGAATGAAATAATTAATAAAAAAACTAGAAGGGTAACTAAGTGTAGATAGTATTGCATTATTATTTCTTTATTTAGAATAAACTAATTTATATACGTTATTAAATAATGAAAATACATTATTTTCTTTTTTTAGTTGTGTTTTTTTTTATATTATCCTGTTATGTTTTTTTTAAGGTTATAATAATGCTTTCATTAATAAATATATATACATATATATTACTTTTCAGTTGCATATAATATAATAGTATTTTTTTATCTCAGGACAGAGGGCATTGTGTTTGTAGTTTCTTACTTACCTCACTTGCGTTTGTTTAACTTCCCCAAACTCAGCTCAAAAATGTGTTTCTTTTGAGAGTTAATCTGAGAGACAGAGAAAGAGACACAGAGAGCAACTTTGTTAGATTTTAATCATTTGGTGGACATTCGATTTCCAATTTCGCGTCTTAATTTTGGGTTCAATTCTGAGGTACGATATGAAATGAACGATCACACTCTCATACTTCACTTTTGAAGCACAGCTTTGAACCAATTTTGGTTTCAATTACTGCCATTTGTTCTGTTTGTGTCAAAGTGAGAACTTTGAGGTTTTTCTGCTACCCATTTGGTTTTTTGCTGGCTAGATTATTATTTTTTCCGTTTCTTATCATTCTGCTTAGCAGAAAACTTCTCCTGGGCATTCTCTATTTTTTTTTGGTTCTTTGAACCCTTTATTTGTTTTGATCCTTTTGATTTTGTTCTTTATTTTTTTGTGATCGATTTTTTTTGCTGTACTTTGTTATTCCATGCAATTGCATATGCCAGTCCTGTTTCACACAATGGGAAACACCTCTGAGGCTTCTGTTTACCATAATTGGAGAAAACAAGGACTTGGATTGTGATTGGCATTTCTGCGCATGTGAAATATTACAAAAAAAGAGAGAAGAGTTTGGGGAATTTTTTTGATTTTGATATCTTCATGTGGATGATTGAACAATTCCATTAATTTTTCATTGTCATCCGTAAGAACATTTGGCCGCTTTCAAGTCTTAATGAGCATAAAAACAGGCACCCTACATTATATGTCACATGGAGTATTTGTAATTTGGAGCATTTTTTTCCTTTATTGGCTCAGTGGTTTTCAACTTGATAAAAAAATGAGGTTTTTTTCTCACATGTTGATGTTCAGGCTTTGATGATTGAAGTGTAATCCATTTATGTCTTCAATTTGAATAATTAGGGTTTTTATAATTTGTTGTGCCATTTTCGATTGCAGGTTTCTTTCAAGCAAGAGAAAATATCACGTTCTTAAAGATTCAGAATTTTAGATAAATATTATATGCATCTGAGACTTGTATAATAAGAAGAATGCCAGGCATTCCTGTTGCGGCTCGTGCGACCTCGTATATCTTCTTTCAGACAAACACTACCTTTTGTGAACTTTTACTTTTTACAAAAGCATTTTGTAGCATAACCAGTAATTATATCTGTTTTTCCCGGCAGAAGCCACCATGATGCTTCTGAACATTTATCTGCGGAAGAGGAGCTTGCAGCTGAAGAGAGTCTTTCAATTTATTGCAAGCCGGTAGAATTTTACAATATTCTCCAGCGACGTGCCGCGAGAAATGTACTATCCGATTGGCTAAAATTATTTGCTTTTGTAAAAGTATTGTTATTATTTTTCATTTGGTTAGGATGTGTGGCATAGGGCTAACTGTATTCTTGTTGGCTCTATTCTCTCATAATTTTATTCTTCTTATAAACTACTGGGACATGTTCTATTGTTAATAGAATGTCTCTGTTATGCAGCCGTCATTCCTTCAGAGATGTTTGCGCTACCAGATAAAGGAAAAACACAAGAAGAGGTAAAAGTTTCATATATAGCGTTCCTTGTCCAAATTGCTGTATTTAGCAGATTTACATCATTTGTCCATTTATTATACTTGCTTAGTTCAGTTTAAAATTAAATAAAAAGATTTTTAGTCATATCTCTGTGTGTTGACTGCAAATGAACATTTTGTGATTCAGATAGATACTTGTATTTAATAACACTCTGAAACTTGGGAATGGAGAAAGAATAATTGTGTATTTGCTTGCTACTGTAGTACTTGCTTAGTTCAGTTTGAAGAAGAGGAATGGACTAAATTGAATGAACAAGTTTCTACATTTACTCTAAGGTTTTTGACTTTTTTATGATTCTGAAATGAATTACGATTAGGAATATCAAATCAAGTAGTTATTGCAGATTTATAGAATCTGTCCTCAACAATGTATTGAGTAAACTTTTTCCTTTTGTCTTAATGAATTTCTTATTTCTTCTTTTAGGAAAAAAAGATAAATCTAGTTCTGTTTCAGACTCTGATGATTAATTTTATGTTATCCTTGCAATTCCTTTTCTTTCTGTACGCTGTAGTTTGTTTATTTCTTTCTTGTATGCTTGAACTTTCTGTAATTTCTAGTGATTTCATGTGAGACATTGTGTTCAGTCTATTTTTTCTGAATATAATTTAGTAATATATACAAATATTGATTTTAATATGCTAATGAGATATGATATTTGCATATTTAGAATACAAATGACAGTTTCCTTGATGCGAACTATTACGGAAAGCCAAAATGTGTTTCCCATGTCTATCTGTCTTGCAAGGCGGGTTTCTGATTATGGAGCTTCAAGGGTAGGAATCCTGCTTATAAGTTAATTCAATTATAATTCCTTAGTGTAAAATATTGAATATCTAATAATTATATAATGGCTTTTCTTTTACTTACCAAAAACAAAAAAAAGCAATCCGCTGTGTATCGAATTGGTCGGATTTTCATCTTTCGAAACTCCCCTGGAATTGATTTGAATACTCAAGTTCAAGCAAGTTTTACTCTTCCTGAAGTCAACAAGTTAGCCGAAGAAGCTAGATCTTGCTCACTTGATATCTTGTTTGTCAGCACTGCCGCTGGTATGTATATGTGCATGTTTTTCAACTGTGATGAAAATATCTGTAATTTTTGCTGTGTTCCTTATTATGACTATTTACTTGCAGTGAAAAACTCAAATTTATCATCTGGAGTCAGTTCAAACTCTATGCCTTCGGATATGAATCATCTAGCTTTTTTTGAATGTGAGCTTTGCTTTAATTGCTAATTACTGTCAGACAAAAAGATGGCTATGATCACCTTGTTACATTGTTATTTGAGCCCCCTCTTGTTTTTTTTAAAATATACTTACCTTGGGGGTTGTTGGCTCTGATCACGATATGTTTCTTCTAGTGGCTCTCCTCAAATCCTCACATGGAGTTCTGTTAGTGTACTGAAGCACACCTTATGGTCAACTGAAGTGCTTCTAATTTACACTTTTGTATGCTGTTCTCTATTTTATTTGGCTTCAGGTTGTTGGATTGTTGATCTTCTTCTATATATGTCCTTGATTCTCAATAAATTCATCATATAAAGTATTTATAACAAAAGAGAGAAAAAAGAGTTCCTTAAATCTCTTCGAGTATAAATATCTAGTGCTACCCAAACCACAGTTGTCAGATTGGGAATCATATCAAGAATTGTTTGTCCTGATTGATCCAATTTTGAATCATGAACAGTGAATCATAAGATATCGTACATAAAGTGAATTTTGAAGGCTTAATTAATTGCTAACTGATTCTAGGTGGTTCATTTGTAGCTATAAAATTGTATGCTTCTCCCTCTTGTAAATGCAAGTGGGGACGCAATGTGTTCTGGCTGCCACCTGCAGCATTTTTACTACCTCTTTTGTGCTCTTCCAAACTTGTTATTTCTTCTCTCTAACTTTTGAGCATGGTAGTAGAGCCTTCAAGCAACCAAATGGTCAGATATCCGATTTCTTGTTGGTAAATGTTAGTTGTTAATATGTTAGCTTTTGTTAGCAAGGAGATTAGAACCTTAAACCTATCCCACCTTCTCTTTCCTCCATTCCCTTCTTAACCACCAAACCAACCTTATAACGCCCCCGATATAGTTAAATTATAATTTCGGTTCTTGAAACCAAATTTTTACGGACTTGCCCCAGAAAGCCTGTGCAATGGTGAGTTGGTTCTTGACAATATTATCATTATCAACCTTGATTTTTGTTGTGAACCAATAACCTTGATTTTTGTTGCAATCCAATGAGATGACTCATTGTTTGGATATCATCCTACCAAGAAATTAAGGAATTTCGTAATGGGTGGTCAATTGAAAATCATAAGATGGAATGTTTAGTGATTTCTGATATATATATATATTTTTAAGTCTATTTAGCCGTTGAAATTATATGATTTAGGCAGTGAATGGAAAAAAAGAGAACTTCTAAATAATTAAATATTTTATTGATATAGTGTGTTGACAACTTGATACCAAATACAGGCCCTATGGGCCTTACTTTATATACTAATAATTACGTCAAGTACTACTTTGGTGTCACTGAGACAAGCCAAGCCCACAAATATAGTATGACTACAAACCAGTGTTACTAGGTTCATCATAGTCTTTGATATATGCTATGGGCGCATGTATGTAGTACTTAACCTTGTGAAGTATTGTCATGTATGATGTAGGGTGTATACATAGTTGATAGGCTACAAATTGCTACATAGTGGTGCTACCTTAATATTTTGAGAGGTTACAGAGCTAATTTGATAACTTCATTTCTACTCATAGGGAGACTTCACAAGAGTCAAATCTTAACAACCATTATCTAATATGAATGGTATAGTAAATACCATTCAATAGATTAAGATGTAGGGAGTTAAATCGATAGTGAAGGCACCCTCTTCTCCAAATTTGAAGAGCTTAACAAAGCCAATAATGCATATTGCCTAATCAAGGTTTAATCCAACAAGCTTGTTGGTGGCAAGAGAAGTTGCAATTTGTTGAGAAGTCCCACATTGTTTGTCTCAATGATTGGGTGCAGTTTATATATCTGTTTGGAGACTTCATTTAATGGTAATTGGTTTTAAGAGAGAATCTACAAGAACTGAAACTTCACCTCATGCTTCAAAACAAGAGGAAAACCTTCAATAAACCTAGAAGTTAAATTTTAGTCATCATTTGAGTGGTTGTTGGTGGCAAGAGCAGTCAACTTGTTGAGAAGTTCCACATAGCTTGCCTCAATTATTGAGGATCGGTTTATATACTTGTTGGGCAGCTTCACTTCAAGCTAATTGGTTTTTTAAGATAGAATTATTAGAGCCTATAAACTGTTTTTGATGCTTTTGTGGTATTTACGTGGAATCTAGCATGGTAACAAAGATGGAAGTTATTATCGACCTCAATTATTGGGGTGTGGTTTATATATTTGCTGGACAACTTTAGTTTATTAAGATGGAGTCTAACATTGTGGGTAAGAAGCATACTTTTGGTATGCGCCTGTCTTTTCAATCTCACTCTTACTGTTACGCCATCTTTGAAAATGAACAGTTAAAAAAGGCAGCCTAGTGCACAAGGCTCCTAGAAATGGGGTCTAAGGAGGCAAATTGGGTGTGGTTTTAAGATGGAATCCAACATAGTGGTAAGAAGTATAAGTTTGGTTCGGGCCATTCTTCTCAATCTCACTCTTACTGCTATGCTGGCAACGGAAAGTGAGCAGTTCAAAAGGAAACCCAGTGCACAAGGCTCCTAAATATGGGGCATAAGAAGGGTAGATGTATGCAATCTCTATCCCTCTGTTTAAGCAAAGAGGTTTTTCGAAATTTGAACTTGTGATCTCCACATCTAAAAGTGACAAACTTACCATTGTAATGAGACTTACCCTCCTTGCATTTATGATACCCAAAAATGGGAAGAAATTCAGCATGGATGGAGATTTCCTTAGAACATATGAAGAAAAGACGAAAAAGATCACAAAGCAAAACACATTTGCCAATCTCAAAAGTTAACTCATTGGGGGAGAATTGCTTAGGTATTATAAGGACTATTTTGCCCATATTCTTAGCATGTGGGGAACATTTTAACTAGAACTATGGAGATAAGGCATTGTTGTAGTGGAGTTACATATTTTTGTGAACTAACGTAACCCCAACATACCCCTAATACCAAAGGCAGCTACTTGTTATGCAGAGGTATGGGGGTGGGTCATTGTATGCAGCCTTATCCTTGCATTTATAATACCTGAAAAAAGGGAAGAAGTCCAGCAAGGATGGATATTTCATAAAAGCATACTAACAAAAGAAAAAGATTACAAAGGAAAACGAATTAGTCAATCTCATAAGTTAATTCATTGGGGAATTTTTTAAGTATTATATGGACTCTTTTGCCATATTCTTAGCCGGTGGGGAACATTTTAACAATAACTATGGAGATAAGGCATTGTTGTAGTAGAGTTACATATTTTTGTGAACTGGGTGGCATAATGGTGACAGGAAGATGGTGTTGTTGTTCTGATATCATGTTGGAATTATTGGATTTAGGGAGTGAACTCTGAAAGGAGGAAAGTAAATAACAAAGACAGAATAAATTATTAGATTGATATGCTGTGTTGATAATGTTATACAAAATACTGATCCAGCTCGTATTTTTGCTAATAACTAGACCAAGTCTCGGATTTACAATCCCACTAATACAATAAAACTGTGAACATACTATTTAAATAAGGCGAGAATTTTGGAAACATAATGAATAGTCCTAGGATTATTTTCTCTTATAGTTACCTGACTGATTCTATTGTATTTTCTACAAGTGAACTCTGAAAGGAGGAAAGTAAATAACAAAGACAGAATAAATTATTAGATTGATATGCTGTGTTGATAATGTTATACAAAATACTGATCCAGCTCGTATTTTTGCTAATAACTAGACCAAGTATTGGATAGTATTACAATCCCACTAATGCAATAAAACTATGAACATACTATTTAAATAAGGAGACAATTTTGGAAACATAATGAATTGTCCTTGAATTATTTTCTCTTATAGTTACCTAATTCTATTGTATTTTCTACAAATCGTGTAAGATATTTTAAAATAGTCAAATATGCAATAAATTTTTCATGCAATATTTCATAGATATTCTAGCTCTTGTCATGGATTATTTTTTGCAAATGATTTTTTAATGCATGATGGAATTCCCTTTTCAATTTTATTCATTCTGTGGTTGACAGCTGGAGAGTACTGCCTTTGGGGGAAAGTGTCTTTAGAATCACTTTATATGGCTTGGGATTGTTTTCCGAATTTTCGTTTAGGACAGCGAGCAGAGATTATGTCAACTGTGGATATGCTTCCATGTATTCTGAAGGTATAATGATTAACACAATTTTTTGTTGGGGTAGTTAGTCATTACTCTGCTTCCTTTTGTGCTATTGAAAGTTATGCTATGCATGAACATCTTATTTTTGTACTAAGAAAAGAATCCATTTGAAGTACTATTTATCATTTCTTCATTGTTTGGTAGATGTACTAGTTCACAACTTCCTTTTATGTTGCAGTCAGATTTTAAAAATGAGGACACAAGAGTATCCATTCAAGTTCCTTCCAATTTCGAGAATATGGTTAGTTCTAGCTTCAAAGTCGTTTCCCACTGAGGCAAGAAATTCACATAAACCTCAAAATAGTTAGGTATAAAATGGAGATTTTGTTTTGACTGCTGTTTGAATTTCCTGTTCTTTGGGTTTCTAAAGAGTACATCAAAACAAGTACAAATCACAATTTCTGCTGAAGAGTTTGGGGCCAAAGAAAAATCTCCATATATTTCGTATGCAGGCAGTGAAGTACCATCCTCATCATTGTCTCACTTGATCGGGTAAATTTTATTTTCTCATTTGAATCTTTTAGCCATTCAGTCATTATAGCTGCAAAGCTTGTGATTTCTCTATTTCTATTAACGTTTTCTTACAAAACTCAAACGATAAAAAGTTACTTGATATCATTGCAATTGAAATTAGCTTTTAGATTGGTGTGCCTGGCCACTGGCTCATACGTAATTGATTGTATCCACCTTCCTTGCTAGTTCTGTACGTAGTTGCTCTACAACTACCAATTTTCTTGGCGTCTAGTGTATGTTGATTGCTCCATATGTGGAATGGGTTTCATATTGAAGATTTTGAGTTCTTTTGTTTTTAGTTGTAGTTAAAGAAATAACAGTTTCTGAGATTCAAGACGATGTGGTAATTCACAATTGTGCTAGTTATCAATCCCCAAATAGTGGGGCAAGTTAACCAACCTAAAATCTTTTCAGTGGACAGTGGATAGAGAGATGGCTACTACGTGATTTTTCTTAGAAAATGGACTTTAAACCTAATCCAGGCTCGCAAAATTAGCATGTAAAGTAAGGTTTGCATCCATTTATATTCTATAATTTGGTCATATCTCTAGTTGATGGAAAAATTTCAACAATTTTAAATACAATTTTAAATATAATTTTTTCTTTGTACACCCATATATAAATGCTTAAAACTGAAAAGGAATAAACAATTTAAAACATTCATATTAACTAATATCAATCTTAAGCTAAACAATAAGTTAACAATAACAAAAGTCAGGAATCAAACTATTATTTTTAGAAAATTTATTGACACTTGACAAATTATTGGTGATAGAGGGAGCACAAACAGATTGGTAATCGACAATGAGACATTAGGTTTAGAGGAGAATGAAAAGTTATGGAGCCAATGGATGGCATATTTAAACATTGGTCATTCATTGCCAACTACAATTTGATCTACACCTGCCTAGGGCATCCTTTGTTGAACATTATTAGCATATTGTGTCACATGATGGGTCTTGTTAATTTAGGAGTGAGTACCACTAGAAAGTAAGTAGGGCGTGATGATCTTGCTAAATAGAGATGGCTCAATTGTGTGGGAAAGGCTTGCAATTGGTGTTTAGGCATGGGTGGAACCTAGGGCTATGTCTGATGAGTTGCTCGTGGAACCTGTGTTTGTGTTTATTCACGTGCAGCAGTGGAGGCTCATGAGGATGGAAGTTGTCGGAATCTAGTCATGGCAGAAGAAGTTGTTGCTGCAGTTATCAATCTTGGATACTGGCATGGAGCAGCCAACCCAAATACCCTATAGCCAGATGGTTGCTATTATGCAATTATTTATATATAACTTCAATATTCATATCACATATATATATAAATGTTAAAATAAAAAAATTACGAAATTATAGACATTCATAATTAATAATTAAATTTGTAACTTTGAGCCAAACAAAATTTAATACAAATTTAATTACACAGTCAGTAATATGAAAGAAAAAAAAAACATAGATGTGCTGAAGAAAAAAATTGAACAGAACATAGACCCCTTTTTTGACATGGATAGAACAGATCCCAAAGGATTTGAACAAGAGAGTAGAGACCAGACAATGGTGTGAGTGCCAGAGTTCCACTGGCTGGTTTTTGTTACTATGTGGCTGCTGCTGTACAGGACACTGTATAGAACTGGTAAATGGCCGGAATATGCAGTGAGGCCAGAAAAGTTGCTTTAGAAATCTTGGTCCTTGTGAGAAGGCCATGGTTAGGACCGTATACAGGGCCCATGAACGGATAGAAAGGGGAAGCATAGTGTTTTGTATTTGGTAAATGAATAAAGGGGTGGAATCTCAAGATTTCTTCCCTAAAATTGCTCAAACAATAATATTGTGTTTTCTGACCTGGTGAGAATAGTTGCTGAAATGGCTTTTTTGGAAATCCAAGGTTGCCTATTCATTTTGGCCTGTGGTATTCAGTAATTAGCCTTAAATGCTAATTAAGGATACACTTGATGTTTTCTCTTAATTTGGAAAATGGACATTTGTTTATGTTTTTTTAGCAGTGAGATACATGTTTAGAATAGTTGTTTTTGTTTTTAATGAATTTTTATCCCGGAGCTTGAGCAATTACTTGTTGCTAGTTTTACAAGTTTTGGAAGGAGTAAGGAGGCTAAAGCTATATGACAGTGCACGAATTCTGCTGTACTCAGATGTCTTACTGAAGTGAAAATCTATTGGCCTCTGGGGCCTTTGAGATAAAATCTTTTAAATTGACTGTGCTCCGCTTCACAATATATTGAGTATCATTGGTGGGCATGCTGATCTGGATATCTCTTTGTATTAGTTAGTCTATCTCTGTTTGTTCTCCCCTGTTGCTTTGTTTAAGAGAATACGTTATACTCATTTTATTACCAAAAAGGAATACGTTACGCTCATTTTAAAACAACAAAAAGAAGTAATGACACTGTTCTTGAATTTCTGTTAATAAATTTGGTGCACATTTTAACTACAAGCTGTTTGTGTGGTCCAGGTTGAGGGAAGGAAATGTCATGTTTAATTACAGGTATCACTTTCTAAGTTTTCAATGCTCTTATTTGATTTATTATGATCATGGACTTCCTCTAAAGGGGGTTTATTTTGGTCAGCTATGCTGAGGGATTTGACAACAATTTTTTTTTGTGATGATTTGTATTTTTGTTCTGAATCCCTTTTTTCCATTGTTGTTAGAAAACTTTGATTATTCATTGTATTCTTTTTCTTCTTAGTGAGCCTTTTTTTAATTAAAAATATTTCAGGTATTACAATAATAAGTTGCAGAGGACAGAAGGTAAAGTAAATATTGTTCTGTCTCTCATGTTAAGATGCGATTGCTTTCTTTTCTTTATGGAGTAATTAATGTATTTTTTGTGAACATTTTGAAAATTGTTGAAAGAGAGAAAAATAGAGGGAAGAGATATAGAAAACTATGTTCACTTTATAGAAACTGATGATGTTAAATACAATTATAGGAGATTTTATTCCCATATGCATGATATGATATGCCTATATAAATCATATTTTAATAAGATATAAATCATTATATTTATGTAATATAATCCTCCTGTTTTTAAATTTGCATTTGCATAGTTGAGGAACATAAATACACATAAAGCATTACATAGGGATGGGCCCAAGCCAAATGTATCTAACACTTCCCCATAAGCCGAAGCATAAAAATTATATGCACTAATCTTGTTACATATGTCATCAATCCTAAGACCCGCAATGGTTTAGTGAAGATATCTACTAACTGATCATTGGAATTAACAAACCGAGTGGTAATATTTGAAGATTGTTAAAATTTATGAGATGATTCGTGAGTGAATCTCTGTGTGCATTATACAGCAGAGCAAAATGTATATATATATGTGTGTCTTGAGAAAACAAATAGATGGTCCAAGGCCCATATATATAAAATACATTTAACACTCCCTCTCAAGTTGGTGCATATAAATCATATGAACCAAACTTGTTACAAATATAGTCAATTCTAGGACCCCACAAAGATTTGGTAAAGCTGTCTTGATCATTAGAGTTAACAAATTGAATGTTGATGTCTCTAGATGCAATCTTTTCTCGGATAAAGTGACAATCTATCTCAATATGCCTAGTCCTCTCGTGAAAAACTGGGTTTGAAGAAATATGTAGGACAACTTGGTTATCACAAATGAGAGTAATTTGAGTGAACTCCCCAAATTTCAATTCTTTAAGCAACTGTTTGAGCCAAATAAGCTCACAGGTGACAAAGGCCATAACACTAGATTTTGCTTTTGCACTAGATCTTGTCACTATAGTCCTTCTTGCTTTTCAGGAAATCAAGTTGTCCCCAAAATAGATACAGTATTCGGAGGTAGATCTCTTGTCATAGGGAGATCCAACCCAATCTGCATTTGAATATCCCACAACACGTGTATGATTATTGTGACCATATAGTAAACCTTTTCCAAGGGCACCTTTAATATACTCTAGAATGTGAATGACCACATTCCAGTGTCTTGTACGTGGAAAATTAAGAAATTAGCTTACTACACTGACTGCAAAGGAAATGTCAGGTCGAGTAACTGTGAGGTAGTTCAATTTTCCAACTAGTCTTCTATATCTCTCAGGATCAGAAAGTGGCTTCCCCTTACTACGTAGAAGTTTGGAGTTGGGATCCATGGGTGAGTCAATGGGCTTTGAATTCAATAGCCCAACTTCCTCTAAAATATCTAGTGCATACTTCTTTTGAAAGATGACAATTCCATTACTGGATTGTGTTACCTCAATCCCCAAAAAATATCTGAGTTTGTCAAGGTCTTTTGTTTGAAAATGATGACAAAGTGTTGTTTTATTTGTGAAATGCCATGATGATCACTACCTGTAAGAACAATGTTATCAACATATATTGCCAAGTATATACACCCAACAATTGTGTGACGATAAAACACTAAATGATTAGCTTCACATCGAGTCATACCAAATTGTTGGACAACTTCACTAAATCTACCAAACCATGTCCTGGGAGATTGCTTCAAACCATATAAAGATTTATGGAGGTGACATATCAATCTAGAAGACTCCCCCTGAGCAACAAAACTATCCAACAAATTACCATGAAGGAAAACATTCTTGACATCCAACTAATATAAGGGCCAACGACGAAGAGCAGCCATGACAATGAATAATCAAATAGAAGCCATCTTGGCGACGAGAGAGAAGGTGTCACCATAAGCAAATCCAAATATCTGAGTATAGCCTTTGGCCACCAAGCGAGCTTTGAGTCGATCAATAATGCCATCTAGACTAACTTTAACATCAAAGATCCACCTGCAGCCAACAACAGATTTGCCAGAAGGCAAAGGAACAATATCCCAAGTTCCACTCTTCTGAAGAACACACACTTGAACCATCATAGCTTGTCTCCAGCCAAGGTGCACTAAAACATCACCTACAGTTTTAGAAATAAACATAGAAGAAATAAAAGAAAGATATGTATAATGGAGACAATCGGTGATAGCTTATAGCAATATAATGAGGTAAAGGGTTACGAGTGGAATGTATACCTTTACGAAGAGCAATGAGAAGAACAAACTCAAGAGATGGGGCCAGAGGAGACGAAGTAGATGGCATCGAAGATGAGTCAGGAGTTGGCCCCATTGGATGACGTAGAGCTTGTCGTTGATGGTACACTTGAAGAGGAGGAGGCAGCAATGGTGGATCAGGTGGTGTATCCGACACAACTATGGGATCAAGGATAGAGGGGTGGTGGTGATGATAGTTGGACTATGAGAAAGGAGAGTAGACTTAAAAGAGAGAGACGACTCAAAGAAGGTAACATCAGTGGACATTACATAGCGATGAAGGGAAGGTGAGAAACACTTACATCCCTTTTGAGACCGAGAGAAACCTAAAAAGACACATTTGTGAGATCAAGCAGACAACTTATCTAGGCCAGGAGTGTGGATATGGACAAAGCATGTGGACCCGAAAACTCAAGGGGGTAACGAGTGGAGGGGTTGATGAGGAAATAAAATAGAATGGGGGATTTGGTTATCTAAATCCAAGGATGACATGCGATTGATGAGATAGCATGTAGTGAGAACAATATCACCCCAAAAGTATTGAAAAACTTGGCTATGAAGCAAAAGAGTTCGAGTTGTTTCAATAAGATGTCTATTTTTGCGCTCAAAACCCCATTTTGTTGAGGTGTGTATGCACATGAAGGTTGATGAAGAATACCATTTTAAGCCATAAAGGTCTAAAAAGAATGAGAAAGATACTCACGAGCATTGTCACTACGAAGTGTGTGAATAGAAAGACCAAATTGATTTTTAATTTCAATGTAAAAAGATTGAAAAATAGAGAACAAACGATTTTTCATAAACAACAACCAAGTACAACGAGAATAATCATCAATAAAGGTTACAAAATATTGAAATCCTAAAGTAGATTTAACACAACTTGGTCCCTAAATATCAGAGTGCACCAAAGCAAAAGGAGACAAAGCTCTCTCAGAGACACTCTTGGGAAAAGAACACGACTATGTTTGCCAAGTTGACACGATTCACATGATGGGGTTGATAACCTGGACAAATGTGGGACAAGTTTTTGCAATTTGGCGAGGCTAGGGTGACCCAACTGAGCATGGATGAGAGAAGGGAAGTCCAGAATCGAGCCAACATGAGTGGAGGTCTGAAGCTGGTACAGGGCATGTGACTCACATCTGCGCCAATCATCCGTCTCGAATTTCGGTATTGTAAGAAAACAAAATCTTTATTAAACGAGATGACACAATCAAAGGAACAAGTTAGACGACTAATAAAGAATAAATTAAAAGGAGATTCAGGGACATAAAGAACAAAGTCAATGGAAAGAGCAGGGAAAAGTTGAATAGTACCGACACCATGAGATGAGGCTTGAGAGCCATTAGCCATGGTGACAAATGTGAAAGACCTACAATAGAAAGGGAAGAGAAAAAAGATTTATTACCAGAGATTTGATCTGTGGCCCCAGAGTCGAGTACCCTAGGGCCAAGAGAAGTGGACTAGGTGAGACCAACAAAAGAAGGGCCAGTGTGCACAACAGAGGCAATAGAACCAGAGGCTTGACGTTCCTCATACCATTTCATAAAATCACGGAAGATAGCAGGTAAACCAAGACTATAAGAGGGAGTGGGGTCGAGGCAGGGGAGAGAGATGGAGCAGTTTGGGCAACAACAACAAACTGAGGAGGACGACCACCATGAAAGGCATAACACTTATAAATTCGGTGGCAATGATCACATTTGGGACGACTCTTGCCAAGTTTACGAGAGCGGTTGTCATCATGTTGAGAAACCAAAGCTGGAGAGTCACAAATGGAGACAGAAGAAGGGATGTTGGTGGATGACTTGCATGACACACGTAGAAGAGTGGACCAAGCAGAGGTCAAAGTGGGCACATTCGGAGATCCCAGAATCTGATCACGAACAATTGAATACCCTTTAGGAAGACCATAGAGTGCCAACAACATGAAGAACGTCTGACGCTGTTCTAATTCTTGAGCAGGCATGTAGGTAGGAGGCAACAACTCATTAAACTCATGGAGGAGACCATGAATTTTGCCCAAATAGTTAACCATGGAACCTTCAAGACGTTGAGGGGCTACGATATTCAAGAGATTTTGACAAATGCCATAGGGACGTTGAGTGTCATTTGTGTAGAGAAAGTATCATGGGCACAAAATATTTGTTTGAGAGAAGGACTGATAGTTGACTTGAGAACACTGTAGAGTTGAGCATCAATTTGAGACCAGTGAGGACGGTCCTTTTCAACAATGTAGGCTACCATCTCTGTAAGATGGTCAACATAATTTTGGCCCTTAAGCCAAAGCTTCAAATCTGGATGCCCAAGCTTAAAATCATAGTTTATAAGTGAAGTGCAAATCCCACCTTACAAGTCGGTTTTGTAGGGTTTAGTTAGACATAAACCCACTTACTAAGATGGTATCAGAGCCATATAAAACCCTATCCTAGGGAAATGTGTTGGGGCTATTGTACCACATGTTATAGGGCTCTAGTTAGACAACCCACAAATATCTAATCCCACACTCAAGATGTTCATTCCTCGACGTGAGAGAGTGTGTTGGAGATTCCACATCAACTAGTGATATGGTAAAATCATAGTTTATAAGTGAGGTGCAAATCTCACCTTAGAAGCTGGTTTTGTACCGTTTAGTTAGACATAAACCCACTTACTAAGATATCTCAATATGTTTGGTCCTCATGAAATATTTGATTTGAGACAATATGAAGAGCAACTTGGTTATCACAAATGAGAGACATGTGTCACTTACCTAAATTTAGTTCTTTATAAGCAACTGTTTGACCCAAATAAGCTTGCAAGATGTAGTAGCCATCACTCTATACTTTTCTTCTACACTAGATCTTGCCACCACATTTTGCTTCTTGCTTTTTCAAGAGATCAAGTTATTACTAATAAAAACACAATATCTAGAAGTGGATCTTTTGTCAATAGGTGAGTCTACCCAATCTACATTGAAGTATCCCACAACTCAAGTATGATTATCGTGTCCATATAGCAACCTTTTCTTGGGACCCTTTCAATGTTCTTTAGAATGTGAATGATTGCATTCCAATGTTTTTAAATGGAGAATTAAGAAGTTGACTCACCTTATTGACCGCACAAGAGATGTCAGAACAAGTGACCATGAGGTAGTTCAGTTTTTTGAACTAACTCTCCTATATCTCTCAGGATCTGAAAGTGGCTGCTCCTGACTCAATAGAAGTTTGACATTTGGATACATAGTTATGTCTATGAGTTTGGAATTCATTAGCTCAATCTCTTTTGAAATATCCAATGCATATTTTCTTTGGAAAATAATAATTCCATTGGTGGATTGTGCTACTTCAATCCCTAAGAAGTGCCTTAGTCTGCAGAGATCTTTTGTCTCAAAATGATGACAAAGGTGTTGTTTTATTTGAGATGGCAAAACACAGAATTGTCAACTTTGCTTCTAGTCATACCAAACTATTGGACTAGTGCACTGAATTTACCAAACCTTGACAAGTTAAACATAATAAAGGAATAAATCTAATTAAATATGTATATAAAGAAATGATCTACATTCTTCATATTTTGCACATTTTACAACTCTACTTCAAGATGATGAAGAATATCTATTATTCCTAACTTGCTAGTAAGATTTCAGAATCATTTCATGGGTTGCCCATTAGTTAGAACATCCATGCTATATTTATTTATTATTAGTTTGGTTGTTATGCAGCTTATTCTAGTAGTAATTATACACAATGAAATATGTATATAAACATGAGTTTTAGGTTATGGTTTTCTATCATATTACATCTATCAGTTAGATGTGATTAATTGTAGTACCTATTTATTGATACATGCCTAGTTTTGAATGTCTATGGATTGTTGTATCTTACAATGTTTCTTGGCACATAATGTTTGATTGCAGTCACCCAAGATTTCACTTGTCCATTCTGTTTGGTTAAGTGTGCTTGTTTTAAGGTTAAAACTACTTTCTTCTTTTAAATCGATACTTTCCTAATATGATGTTGAAACTTGTTTCTAATGCTTCTGACGTGATCTTTTTTAGGGTCTAAGATTTCATTTGTCCTCATCACATGATCTCTTCAACTTTGAGTTTTGGGTCAGTTGTCCTTAAATCTCTTGCTGGCATTCTATTCACTGAGCTGTACTGAACCATCAGTAATCAAGTACATAATTTGTAGGTATCGGATGAATGTCACGCTGTAAATGTGACTGTGAAAAATGATATCATAAGACCAGAGGTAAGGGTAGTTTGCGCTTGATTACTTTATTCGTAAATATATTATTTTCTTTTTGGAAATATATTATATTATATTTAATTAATAACTAATTAGTTATTCTTTGTCTATTACAAACTGATGCTTCTTAGATGCTTGGGAAGATTTATCTTTCATTTGGGACCTCTAATTTGTTCTTGACATTTTTGAATATATGATTTTGGGCTTTATTTATCTCTTATTCATCTTTTTTTATTCATATTTATATTTTTGTCACACCAACGACCTAGCCCTTCTTCCACCGGATGGGGTTTTGCAATGTAGACCAATGGCAGCTTTAAGCTTTAGAAACGAATGCTAGATTCATTTAATCCATTTGGAGTAAGTCTTTCTATAATTGTTTTTCCTAGTCTTCTTTGGTTCTAGTTTTAATGGGGCTATATTTATTTGATTCCTATAGGAGACCAGTGGTTGATAGTCTATGCGAGGGCAAATGGAGGGGAAACACAGCTGTAACCAAATAGCTTATAAATAGGAGAAGGGGTGGTAGTTAGTTAGTTAAGAGCTAACTCAGAAGTTGTTAGGAGATGAGAGGTCTCTAGAATACCCCATTGTATTTCTTGGTCACATTGATCAATAGAAGTTTAATAAAAAATGCAGGCTCATTTCCTTGTTATTTTTTTTCCAAAATCTTTCCATTCTCTCAGTTGAATCCTATTAGATTTCACTTTCTGCACTAAAAAAAAATTAAATTTCAATTAATCCGTTTGGGTTATTTTGAGTTTTCCCTTCACATGACAAAACCACTTTTGATTTCTGTTATCTTCTCTTAAAAAATTGCTACACCAACTTTCTTGTAGATACCTTTATTTCTAAATTTATCTTACATTTGCGTGCATGCATCTCAACATTTGCTACCACAGTCATGCCAGCTTGAATTCCTCTTTCAGTTTAAGAGGTACTCTATGATCTCAAACACTGTCTTTTGTCCAGATTGTTGCCGATGATTTTGATCCAAGAGTACAAACATTTTTCTATTGGTAAGCTATTTTGTTTCTTCTATTCTTTTTTGGCTCCGGATTGCTTTCATGACTAAGATTCAGATGGCATACCATGTCTATATGCAGTGGAAAGCCCCTTAAGCGTAGGAAACCAAAGAACCTATCTTCAAAAACTGCAGTAGGCTTTGAGTCTGCATTTCCTGCAGGAGAGACTGATATTTTAGAGAAGGATGATGGTATGTGCTAAAATTATGATTGTTATTGTATTCTACAGCTTTCATAAAACTGGTTTTTTGGGTGTCTGTACCTAGTCTAAGGGGTTGAGTATTGTAGGATATAACTTTTCCTTGTATCATACTCTTCTCTTTTCATATATATAAAATATACATCAGCTGAACAAGACACTTACTGACTTTTTTATTCATATCCAAATTCAAGTTAGTATCCAAATCCCTGGTGCCAGACCACCATTGTTTGGCGTCTCCGACCACAATCTGCCACCAGGTGTAGTTTGTTTGGTGAAGTAAGGGTTAGTTGCGCCTCGAGGAGGTGGTCGCATGACCAAAAGCTTCATAACACATCAGCCTTTATCAAGGTCACTAGGCGTGTGTGTCTCATACACGGCCTACCTGGTGTTGGAATCACACAAGACCATCGTTGTTTGTCTTTGTTGATGTTTTCTTGCCACGTTTCTGCCCATGTTTTTCTGTTGATGTACTTAGATAGCTGGTCAAGCCTTGCTCCTCATTGCTTAAGTTTTTTTTCCCTCTTCTGAAATTTGTTTGTGGCTTTATCTCTGTAATGACTTCTATATTTCTACTCCTTCATGCTGGCATTGTTTGCTGTCTTCGGCCACCACCTACCGCTGCTGATGTTGTTTTGTTTTGTGAAGTCAGGGTTAGTTGTGCCTCGAGGAGCACGCCTCAACCCTGGTCGTCATATGACCAAAAGCTTCACAACATTTCGATCTTTGTAAGCCCATCACTACACGTGTGTGTCCCAAGTGCCCCTTCCTTGTGTTGGAATCACCTAAGATTACTGTCGTTTGTCTTGTTGATGTCTTTTGGGCATGTTTTTGCCCATGTCTTTCCTGTTTTGACGTACTTAGATAGGTGGTCAAGCCTCACCCCTCATGGCTTAAGGTTTTTTTACCCTCTCAAATTTGTTTGTGGCTTTGTCACTAAAATGATTACTATATTTCTACTCCTTCCTTTTTTGCTACTACTGTTACCACGACTAAATTCAACTATAAGAACTACTTATCTTGGAAAAGGAAGTTTGTTCTGTTTCGACTGAAGATAAATCTCAGTGACAAAATTTGGATATACATTTATGTGTTGTTTTATGGCACTAAGTTGAATAGGATGTCTTAGAATTACTTATAGCCACATTCTCAATGCAGTGTCCATCTCCTAGTCTTACATTGATAGGCCTCCCTTGCTTTACCTCCAATCCCAAAGTACTAGCCGCATGAGGAGAGATGAAGTTATGACTAGCACCATTGTTGATTAGCACGACTAAGGCTACCCCATTAACATGCCCCTCAAACATGGAAGGAGTGTTTCTTCCTTCTCTGCACAAATCGACCTCCCGAAACACACCCATGGAACTGCAATCCAACGTTTGCTCTTCGTCTTCTAGTCACACTTCAATTGCTATAATTTCTCCCGCTTCTTTCACCACCTTGTCATCTCCCAATATCATTGGTCATAATTGTCTTTTAGTGCACTGGTGGAGGGGATGGTATTTTTCAACCCCTTGATTTGTGAAACCTGACCTATACTTCGATTCCCTTTCCACAATCACGTTCCACAACCTATGGAGGCCACTTCCCCATTCAACTCCCTTTCGCTATCTTGAGCCAGCCACATAGCCTGTAGAAAGTTCACTGGATTGAATGTCCGACGCACTGCCTAATTTCTTATTAGAGACTACCAATGAAATATCGAAGATACTGCTCCTCTAGCAACCATGGCACCTGCAAAGCTATATATTTGAACTTGGTCAAATAATCCTCAACATTCCCCATTTGTAAAAAATCCTTAAGTTCTTTTTAGTAAGGATTGTCACTCCAGCACCCCCCATAATGTCCAATCAATTCTTGTTTCGGTTTGGCCCAAGTCAATTCCTCCTCCGGTTCACATAACAAATTAAACCAATGAATTGTCACCCCTTCCATACTCAATTTGGCCAATCGTACCTTTATCTTCTCTGTTGACCCCTATACATCAAAGTATGTCTCTACTTGTGTGATCCATCCAACGAGATCAATTCCATCAAATAGAGGTAACTTTAGCCTCTTTGCAGCCATCTAATAATCCATCAATGACTCCATTTCAAAAAATGTTGATTCCTGACGATCATCGTGATGAAATGTGCGAAGTTTGGTAAATTCTTCCATATTGATTTTCTGAATTCCACCAAAGAGTGATACATGGATGCTTTCCTTGAACTCAAGCGCCCCTCCAATGCGTCAACTTTATTTGACATTTTCGGGGGTGTTAGAATAAGTTATTATTTTGGTAGGTAGTTGTTGAGGTATTGATTAAACGTTGTGCTTCTCATTACCTCCTACTCCCTAGGAGTATAGGGTTTGTCTTTTCATATTCTGTAATCATTGTAAATTAATAGAACAACCAAGAGACTATTATACTCTTGAGCTATTTTTTCATTTTTTCTAGCTTTAACTTGGTATCAGAGCTTGGTTTGTGATGCTGAGTGGGTAGGATCTCCTATGGATAGACGCTCCACTATAGGGTATTGTGTTTTCATTGGAGGTAATATTGTTTCTTCTAAAAGCAAAAAACAAATGTAGTTGCCTAGTCTAATGTTGAAGCTGAATATAGAGTAATGGCGTCCCTTACTTGTGAACTTGTATGGGTAAAACAATTTCTTCAAGAATTGAAATTTTGTGAGATCAAACAAATGAAGATGTATTGCAATAATCAAGCTGCTCTTCACATTGCCTCTAATCCTGTGTTCCATAAAAAGACCAAACACATAGAACTTGATTGTCACTTTATTCGTGAAAAAATATTGACCAAGGAAATTTGTACCGAGTCTATTGGATCTAATGATCAGCTTGTAGATGTGTTAACAAAATCTTTAAGAGGACTTTGGATTGACTTTATATGTTACAAGCTTAGGACATACATTTGGTATGCTTTAGCTTGAGGGGAGTGTTAGAATAAGTTATTATCGTAATAGGTAGTTGTTGAGGTATTAATTAAAAGTTGTGCTTTTCATTAGCTCCTACTCCCTAGGAGTATAGGGTTTGTCTTTTCATATTTTGCAATCATTGTAATATCCCCTATAAATGAATGGAACATCCAAGAGACTATCATACTCTTGAAATCTTTCATCATTTTTTCTAGCTTTAACTGGGGGCATGGAAAAAAATGACAATGCTAGCTCCTATCAATGGATCCTACAGGTCAGACCAATGATAGAAAACAACACAATACAATAGGAAAATAGATAGAAAATCAGTATTATTATTGTCCAACATAAAGGAGTGAGCAAAAATGCTCTACACTGCTAAGGATGGTATCCAGAGTCTCAAACTCTTCTAGAGAGAACTCTCTCCTTAGCCATTCACATAACAACTTCCTCTCCCTCTGAGAAACCTTACTCCCCCGGATAACAGAATACACTCACTCATTTGCACACCTGTCATGTCATACACCCCATAACTAAATTTCATTTTGTCACACTCTTTCTCCTAGTATAAACCTGCCACACTTTGGGCCTCATTTTATCCCCTTCTCCTATTACCACCTATCTATTAATTGGTGATCTATCAAAGGTCAAGGTCCTTGGATACTTGACTCAGGTCCCTTTGATCTTATTCATGATAATAGTTTTTAATTATCATTTATCACTTTGAAATTTTCTCACCTTGTTACTTATAGCAATGGATTCAAAATTGTATAATTTTGAAGACACCTTTTTTCTCATCCTCCATGGAAACTCCTCCTTCCATTTGACAATTCTCCTTCTTCCAACCTTTGGCCCTTTGATGATTTTGGCTTCTTAATCAGTTTGACATTGCTTCACCACTTGTTGTACATACCAACATAGGACTGAAGCAAACTCTTAGATTTATTGCTCAGGGGGAGTTAGGTCTAGTGTGTGAATTATGTTGATCTCTCTATAGATTGAAGCAATCACCTCTAACTTGGTTTGGTAAATTTAATCATACTAAACATGTTTTTGGATTGAAACAAAGTGAGGCAATTCGTTAAGTTTTCTATTGTCTTACTTGTATGGGGAAGTGTGTTTATCTGAAGGTTTATGTTCTTGATATAGTTATTACATGGAACAATGCCAATAGGATCTCTCAACTAAAGGGGCACTTATTCAACCATTTCTCAGATTAAAGATCTTGGTTATTTGAAATACTATTCAGGTATTAAAGTGGCTCAATTAGGGGAAGGTGTCGTTATTTCACAAAGAAACTATGCTCTTTACATTTTAGAGGAGATATGCTTCGCAAATTGCAAGCTATTGATAGTCCTATGGTTTCAAATCAAAAGTTTGTTGTGGACCAAGGGGAAATTTTTATAGATCCAAAAAAGAGATTGGTAGGAAAACTCGTTTATCTTAGTATTACAAGACCTTCTATTTCTTATGTAGTTGTATTTGTTAGTCAATTTATGTAGAGTCCTCACATTGATATCTAGAATGCTATAATTTGCATTCTTAGATATATCAAAAAGGCTCCATGACAAGGATTGTTATATGAGGACAAAGGAAAAATTCAAATAATAGAATATTGTTGTGTTGCTCCATAGAAAGGAGATCCACCCCCGGATATTGTGTACTTATTGGAGGAAATATTGTCTTTGAGAAGAGTAAGAAACAAGATGTAGATGCCTGATCAGTGCAGAAGCTAAAATAGATCTATGACTTTGGCAACTTGTGGACTTGGGGGGTTTAAACAGCTCCTTAAAGAGTTGAAATTTTGTGAAGTTGAGCAGATGGAATTGTATCATGAATTAGACATCGCTTCATATGGCTTCCAATCTTGTGTATCATAAAAGGACCTAACACAAAGATCGTTTGTCATTTTATGAAGGAATTGTTGTTGTCCAAGGAATTTCATACTAGATTTGTTAGCTCTAAAGACGTCTTTGCAGATATTTTCATTAAATTTGTGAAAGAGCCTAAAATTCAGTTTATATGTTTTGTGCATGGTGAATACAATTTATGTGCTCCATCTTGAGGAAGAGTGTTAAAATTATGATTGTATTGTCCAACTTTCGTAGAACTGTTTTTTGGGTGTACGTACCTAGTCTAAGTGTTGAGTGTTATAGGATATAACTTTTCCTTGTATTGTATTCTTCTCTTTTCATATGTATTGCTAAAAAGTGAACTTTAAGTCTAACTCAATCCTGCAAAACTAGTTTGTAAGGTGAGGTTTGCACCCATTTATGAACTCAAATTTGACCTAATCCCTATTTGATATGGGATCTTCAACACACCTGTCTCACGTTGAGGATTGGATATCTGGAGTATGAGACTAAATATTTATGGGTGGTTTGATAGCGACTCAATAGCGGGTGACCCAATAGACCCAACAACCTTACTAGGATAGGCTCTGATACTATATTAAGAAGTGGAAGCCTAACTCAACCTCACAAAACTGACTTGTAAGGTGAGGTTTGTACCCACTTATAAACTCAAATTTGTCCTCATCTTTAGTCAATGTGGGACTTTTAAGATGTATAAAATATACATCAGCTGAGCTAGACACACTCACCGATCTTGGAGAAGGATGATGGTATGTAACTAACTTTAGCATCAATATCAACTATTTGTGTCAATGGTCCATTAATTATCTTAAAAACTTGTAGAAGTGGCAACTACATATAAATTCCAGCAAATTATCTGTCTTATGACAGCTGACAACATTTGACTAAGCCATGTCCAATTTTTTATTGGAAATTTAAAGGAAAGTTTGAATTAATATAAAATAACCATATTTTCTTTTTTGGTTTAGGGTTTAGGATTTAGGGTAATAAGAGTAATAAGTGTTAAACTTATAACAATTGTTAGAGACCCCTCATCGACTAATGATATTGTAAAATCATAGTTTAATAGTGGGATGCGAACTTCATCTTACAAACCGGTTTTTTGAAGTTGAGTTAGGCATAAACCTACTTACTAAGATGATATTGAAGCCATATAAGTTTTTCCTAGCGAGATTTGTTGGAGTTATTGTGACACATATTATATGGCTCCTATTAAACCACAACAAATATCTATTCTCAAGCTCGAGATGTTTATTCCTCGGCATGAGAGAGTATGTTGGAGATCCTACATCGATTAATGATATGATAAAGTTATAGTTTATAAGTGGAATGCAAACCTCACTTTACAAACCAGTTGTGAGGTTGAGTTAAGCATAAATCCACTCACTAAGAACATTTATGGTCTCCCATACAATCATTAATTTTAAAGCTAAATTTGTCATCATTCCATTTTACATCCACCGTACTCTTTTTCCAATTCTTGCTCACTAATACTTATGCCATTCTTTCCTATAACTTTCACTGTGTACCGAAGTTTAAATCTATTAGTGTCTTGCTTTTTAGTTGGCTGCTGAGGGCCTGACAAAACCTTCCTTTACCTGGACTTGGGACTGGCTATGATGCCATAGACAGTGTTTTATAATTAATCAGTAATTAAGAAAATTTGATATTTTTGATGTTTAATATGAAATATAGTTGCAATATAAATTAAAATATTTAAGTATTAAAATTACTTAATATCAATTATAATTATTAATTACTACCTAAATCAATTTACTGTGATATATTAAAAAGTTATCAAAATATAACTAAGATTGAATTACATTTTTAATAAAATAATAAACTAAAAGTACATTGAAGGAAAATCATTTGATTTTTATATGACAAAAGGATTGTCATAATATGCTAAAATAAATTTAATTGACAATTTTTCCCTTTATTTACTCAATTTACATGCATGTACTAGATTTTGTTTATAATCTTAATTTGAAAAGACAAACAAATGTAATAATTTTATATAATTGTAAAATTTTGTCAAAATTAATTGTATTTTTCATTTTTTTAAATATCTTTTCTGTCACAAGAGTTTTAGAATATTTTATTTTAGTTTTTTCTAAACATGAAAAAATAAGCCAAACTTATTCCTGTGAAAGATTTATTAGTTAGTTCAAAATTAATTAGTATGTAAATCAAAATTAAACTGTGGAACACATGAAATAGAGTAGCTTTATCTAACCTGGACTCAAACCTTTGCAATATGATTTTGTTTTGTCACATTTATGTGAAAAGGCTTTATTAATTGCTTTTCCTAATATGGTCATGGTCTTATTGTTGATATTTCTTGAGTTGTGGTTCTTGCTCTCCAAGATGTTGCATTAGAGCTGTTAGGAATATGTTACATGCTGCTGTGACACTGCAGGGATTTCTACCACAATCATTCGATCACTTCCTGACCGAGACTCTGTCCAGTCAATGTCAGACTGTGATCAAGCGGTGCTTCAATTTGCCAAGACTAGGAAGTTGTCAATTGAGTGTTCTGACTCACGAAAGTAAGTTCTACAGGCTTGTTTCTCTATCCTTGGAAAACAAGAGGGGGGATATTACATTAGGAAACTTTTTGATGCACAATTACAAGGGAAATCCTGAAACTGCAATGCTAAAATAAAAGCCTTCCAAACAAAAATGTTTTATCTTGCAAATTATAATGACATTTTTTAAGTAATGAATACCTACATATTAGTCATACAAACAGCTGTAAACCTAATAGATCAATGAGGTTAAATGATTGAATATAAATGTATTGTTCAATGTTGGAATTATTTTGATCTATTAAATGATATAACTAATTTATGGGTTGGTTTAGTTTTTCAAAATGTCACATTTGGGGTGCTTATACGTGACAGATTTATTATTTGATTATTTGGGTATATACTTTTTGTGTGTGTCAATTAAGAAGCAAGAGCTTGATTTTCTACTTTATTAATCCAACATTTGTAGGTTGAATGTAGTTGATATCATTACAAATAGTCATGTTATTATGGTATCAAATTGTACATCATATGTGAACCCTGGACTGCTTTGGAGATGAGTGTGACTTTCTTGAAATTTACAGACTTTCCTTGCATTGGTAGTGTCGAAGTACATTATCAAATATCTGTTTTTACTTTTGAATATAATTTTTTTATGTATATAATCTTTATGGACACACATCTGACATTGTTTTGAAAACATTTCAGTAGTGCTCTCTTAAGGAGACGGCAGTTTTTTCATTCTCACAAAGCTCAGGTAAAGCATCCTCTGTTTTTATATTTTGATTTTGTACTTTTTATCACTGTTTCTTGCGTTAGTAATTGCTGCAAAATATTGGACTTAGTTTAGAAAGGGGAGTTTATGACATGACTCTTCTCTTTAAATGTATGACCTGACTCTTCTAAAGAGGAGTTTAGAAACCACAATATTTTATCATTATTAAATATTTATAGCATAATTATTAAATATAGTCAAGCTAATCTAATATCTAAATACGGAAACATAAGTTGAGAAACAAATCAATGTTGCATTGCGTTACTGTATTCCAGCACAAAATACCTTCGTTCAAGTCCTAAGTGACCATGTTTTTTAATATTTTGTGAAAAAAAGTTATTCAACCAGTTACCATGAAACCTGTCCTGTTTACTGGTTATTGGATGATTTTTTATTGTTTTACCGGTTCCATAACTGATTTTAATAGATTTCCTGCTTCAAAGATGCCCCCACATCGTCTAGTAATATGACCTAAATAGTTATATAGCTTTGACAGTCTTCATCTTACAAGTTTGTTTGTATAGTTAAATCTGACTCTATGTTAGGAAAAAAGTGGGAGTAAAATATTGTGAAGATCTTCATCGATAAGTTACGAATAAATCACATTCAACCCTAAACTTTAAAATTAGATAGGGCAATTATATATTGACAACCCCGTTTTCCAATACACCCACATGACAACTTTATTTAATACATGAATCATCCATTTTTATTATTATATTACTGTAATATAATTATCAAATGGTTGTTTTTGTTCAAAGTATAATTTTCCAATTAGATATGTTGTTGTTTTAACCATTATAGTTGATGAGAACATAGTTGGAGGTTTCTTGAAAGGAAGGACCTTCTATTGAAGCTTCAAAGCAAAGACAAAATCAAGCTTCCAAGAAAGGGTTTCTTGGACGGATTATTGGTTTCTTTTGGTTTGGTTAGGTCTCGATTAACCTTAGATAGGTAAGGGTATGTACCTAGGCTAGCTCGAGGTGGTTCTGGCAAGGTTTAGGGTGAGCCTTGGTTTGAATCTTGGAGAGATTCTTGGAGGAATTCAAGATGGTTTTGTGGAAGCTTAAGGTTGAAGAGATGGTGGTTCTTGGTGGTCTTTTTGAGTCTTTTTGGAGGTCTAATGCTAGGGTTTTGTTGCTGATGCCTAGGGGGGTAGATTGACCTAGGTTTGGTGAATTATGGGTGAAATTTGGGCAGTCTAAAGATGTTTGGCTGAAGCTATAGCTGGGAGGAAAAATGAGAAGGTTCCTTGGAGAAACCTTGACTAAATGGTGGTGTGTGGGGTTGGCCAAATGCTTCTCTTTAGGTTTTGTAGGTTCTTAGCTAGCTTTAAGTGATAGAGAGGCAAGCGATGGAAGCATAGCCAGAACACATAAAGAATGCAAGAAAATGGAATGGAAACACGATGATAGTTGGTGCAAAGAATATGAATGAAAAAGGGTAAGGTATGGTGATCATTACCTCATCAAAGGTATACAACCATGGAGGTTTGCTAAGACCCTTGTGGTCGCTTGACACTCTTCTTGAATTCTCCAATAAGACAAGAGAAGGAGAGATCACTTAGAAAACTCAACTAAACTAGTAACACTCTCATACAACGAATATACAAAAGGCTATTCAGGCTCTCACATGTATATTCAATTCAAAGGTTATTTACACAATGCTCATTTGAGTTACTTTTCATAAGGTCTTGGTCATGAGCATCCAATCCTTATTTACAAATGTGAGACTTGAATTCCTACCTAAGGTGAGAGCACATCTCATTGCTCCTATTCTACCCCAATCTAAGCTATTTTAGGAATTACTAGCCTGTGTCTCTTTTCAATTTATTTTTTCATAGGTGAGGCTTTCTTTTATATTTTTGTATTCTTTAACTTGTCTTTTTAGGCTGTCTTCTCCAAGTTCTATAACTGAAGACTCTGTTTTCTGGTTTATATCAATAGTATCCTACTTAAACTTGCCCTGAACAATACCTGCCTTCGGACCTATACATATGTGGGTTATGGGTACCTAAATACCTGGACCCATACCTATCGCCTGCACTTGAAGATTCAGATGGTCCTTGAAGAACAATTGACAATTGTTCCATTAAGTTTATAATGAAGATGGCTGTGGATGAGACATGGTTTCAGCCATGAGGACAATGTTAGATGTCAGCAATTGCAATAATGGGTAAGATGTTAAGTTTTCAATTTTGATATGAAAAAAATAAACATTAACATACAATTTGTGAGTTGAGTGCACATTATGATTAGTTATTGGTGTAATTGGAATTTTCTTACTTTAAATTTAATATATTTAACAACAGACCGTTATGGTCTGGCTTGGGTGGGCATTAAAGTACCTGAGTCACATTCATGACATAATATTTTTTCGGTAAATATCCAGTCCCAGACCCAAATTATTGGTAAATTCTCATGTAATTTGAAGGGTAATTCCCCTCCTCATCTAGGGACTTTTTTATGGGTGTGTCCCTTGACTTTAGGTCTAATTTTCATCCCCACTACGGGGTTACCAAATTGGTTAAATTTCTGCTTCCCGTGCTTTGACTGAAAGAACTGTGTGATCCTGAAATGCAAAGCCAAGAAGAGGGCCAAGGTAAGCAAATTCTTGAGTTCCACCAAGAGGTGAATGGTGTTGAAGAATAACACCTACTTGTCCAATTCTGTTGACCACTGGAGAGACCAGATTCGCAAACGCATGTGGAGAAAAGTAGAAAGGTCAGAAAACTAAATCTTGCACTTGCAAAGGTATCCATAATGGAGAAGTTGGACAATCCCCAAATTGAGATCACCTACCTGTCCAATGTTGTTGTCCCACAGGACAAAAACCACATTCCCAAAATTCACATTGACAAAAGGAGAAAGGCGACGAAACTATTTCCTGCAGTTGCAAAGGTATCCACGATGGAGAAATTTGATGATCCCTAAAATGAGATGACCTACTCTTCCAATGCTGTTGTTCCGCTGGACAAACTAGATTAACATGGAGAAAAGGAGAAGGGTGAGAAAACTAAATCCTGCAATTGCCAAGGTATCCACAGTGGAGAAGTTGGAAGATCCCCAAAATGAGATATCCTGCTCATCTATTGCTGTTGTTCCACTGGAGAAACCAGATCACAAATTCACATGGAGAAAAGGAGAAAGGCCAGAAAACTAAACCTGTGGTTGCAAAGGTATCCACAGTGAAGAAGTTGGATGATCCCCAAAATGAGATCTCCTACCTGTCCAATGTTGTGTTCCCACTGGAGAAACCAAATTCACAAATCCACATGGGAAAAGGAGAAAGGTTAGAAAAATAACTCCTGCAGTTGCAAAGATATGCAGGGTGGAGAAGTTGCATGATTTCCAAAATGAGATGACTTGTCCAATGCTGTTGTTCCATTGGAGAAAAGAGATTCGCAAATTCACATAGTTCCTTGAAAATGATTTTTGTTATGATTTATTGCAACACAACAACGATGCATTATTACGAGCTCTAATGAAATATTTGTATTGATAATTATACAGATTTTCTTTCTGTATTAAAATCACTAATGTTAGCTTGTTAGTTTATGCTGGGTTGTGCTTGTTCGAAGATCTCCTTTTTGTGGTCTCTTTTGGGGCTTCCTTAATTACGTCCAAGATGTTAAATACCACATCGTATAGATATATGACCTAAGTAGTGTTTACAAAGGTTGGGCAATTCTCATCTTATAATCAGGTTTTGTTGGGTTGAGTTAGATTTTAATCTGGGGTGATCACTTATGGTGGCTTGATGACCGAACAACATTTTTTGCTGTTGAAAGATTTAGTTGTTTCTTAACAAAGTTTCTTTTCCAGTATTATTGGATTCATTATATTTAGTTTTTATTTTTGTTGGTATCATATGCCCAATAGATTTGTTACTAAGTTTCTTTTACATTTTCTTAAAGCCAATGACAATTGAACAAGTTCTATCAGATAAAGATAGCGAAGATGAAGTTGATGATGACGTTGCTGATTTTGAAGATAGAAGGGTATGTTTGGTTATATTGGATTTTTGTTTTATTTTCTTAAATTATTGTAGAGTTGTCCATCAATTTTTCATTGCAAGGAGCCTAAGAGCGATTTCTAGTTTCCTTTATGAAAACTTATCTGCATGACTTAATAAATGAGGCTTATTCCACAGACGTGATTGTACTTCCAAATTGTTAAAACTTCAAACACGAGCATTATCTAGACTTTTCTAAACCCAACCAAATTGTTTAGTCGGTAAAAAAATTGATCAACAATTCAATGGTTAAACCGTGATTAAATTGGAATCAATTGAGGGAAGGTACTTTTCGAGGTGGATGAGACTGGTTTGATGCCATGGGCTGTATAAGTTGAGCAGAGGTAAAGGGAAAATAAAATAGGTGAGATAGAGGCCTAATATTTACTAGTTATTCAAACTGATTGTAACATACTAGCTGATCTTATATCTGTTTATATCAATACATTGTTTACATAGAGATACATACTCTTTACTTTCAATGTATTACAATATAAATTATAAAATTACTAACTGATAAGACTTACCTAATTACGCAGCACCACAAATATACCCTTAACCTCATTCTTCTTTCTCGTAAACTTTAGTTGTAAGCCCAACTGCCATAGGCCCATCAGAATTCAATATTGGTTTTGGTTGAGGCATGACCTTGGATTATGAAATGTCTGTTGCAGCTCTTACTATTGGTATTGATACATTGCAGATGCTTGAAAATTTTGTTGACGTGAGCAAGGATGAGAAGAATTTCATGCATATGTGGAACTCATTTGTTCGGAAGCATCGGTAAATCCTTATTTTCTACTCAAGTCATTCTATTTGCTGCAACTTTGTTCATTTCCTTAATTAATTATGGTAATGTTGCGCCTTGGGATCTGTTGATATTTTCAGCTGAATATACCTTTGAGCTTAAGCTGATATGTATTGCTTCTTTCTTGATTCAATTATTTTCTTCTCGTGGCAGTGTGATTGCAGATGGTCACATTTCATGGGCATGTGAGGCTTTCTCGAAATTGCATGCACCTGAGTTTGTTCGGACCCGTGCACTGGCCGGGTAACTAGTTTCTCTCATGTTTGGAATTTATACCTTTCAATTAATCAATACAAGTTTTTAAACTTAGCTGATATTCATCACTCTTGTATGGATAAAAATCAGGGAGTTGTACTTAGCTGATATATATATATATATATATATATATATATATATATATATATATATATATATATATATATATATATATATGTATGTATGTATGTACATACATGTGTATATATATGTAAATATATATATATACATATGTATATTTAAGAGAGAAGAGTACATTACAAGGAAAATGTATACCCTTAGTCTAGGTAAATACACCCAAAAAACAGTTTTTTGTGAGTTGTACAATAACAATCATAATTATAACACTCCCCCTCATATAAATTGCATGCACCAAACTTGAAACATAGTGAGAATGCCTACAAGTTAGTCGTTAGAGTTGATAAATCCTATACATAGTTTCTTAGACAATTTCTCCTAAGACAATCAATGTCTATGCGTTTAGTTCTTTCATGAAAAAGTAGGATTGGAAGCAATATGGAGGTTAGTCTGATTATCACATTACAATTTCATGTGCTCAACTTCTCAAAATTTCAACTCTTGAAGGAATTGGTCAATCCATGCAAGGTCATAAGTGGCTAGCACCATAAATCTATATTCAACTTCTTTGGATTGGGCACCAACATTTTGTCTTTTGCACCTTTAGGAGAGAATATTCCCTCCAATGAATACACTATCCTGTAGTGGATCTTCTGTCAATGGGACAATCAACCTAATCTGTTTCACAATACCCTATAATTTGAGTATTTCCTTTGTTCTCATACAACAATCCTTCAGAAATCTTTTTGATATATCCAAGAATTCAAATTACTACATTCCAATGATCAGTGTGAGAATTTTGCATAAATTAACTAACAACTCCCACAACATGAGAAATATTAGGTCTTGTAATATTGAGATAAATGAGTTTTCTCACTAGTCTCCTATAGCTTTCTAGATCTGAAAAGCTTACCTTGGTCCATCATCAACTTTGATTTGGATTAATGGGACTATCAATGGGCTTGCAATTTGCCAACCCATCTCCTCTAGAATGTCAAGAGCATATGCTTTTTTTTAGTGAAATAACATCTTCCTTTGATTGAGACATTTCAATACTCAGAAACTATTTCAGAAAACCAATATCTTTAGTTTGAAAATGGTTGAATAGGAACTCCTTTAGTTAAGAGATTCTAGTAGTATCATTTCCTGTAATAATTATATCATCAACATAGACCATTAGATAAACACACTTCCCATGAAAAGTATGACAATAGAAAACTAATTGATCTATCTCACTTTGTTTCAATGTAAAAACCTTTATAGTATGACTAAATTTACCAAACCAAGCTTGAGAAGACTACTTCAAACCATTGAGAGTGGTGTAATTTACACACTAGACCAAACTCCCCTTGAGCAACAAGATCACCATAAAGGAAAAGATTTTTAGTGTCAAACCAGTGTGAAGTGGCCAATGAAACATAGCCGTCATTGCTAAAAGAGCCTAATTGTGTTGATTTTGGCCATGGGAGAGAGAATATCACAGTAGTCAAACCCATAAATTTGTATATATCTTTCAGCCACCAACGAGCTTTAAAGTGATCAACATCACTACTAGGTCCAACTTTGATACTATAGACCCATTGATAACCAACAATTTTCTTTCCATGGGGAAGAGGAACAACCTCCACCTACATTGCTTGCAAGAGTTCACATTTCATCAATCATGGTTTGTCACTATCTTGGATGTTCAAGTGCCTCACGACTATTGTTAGAAATAGTCGTGACAAACAATGGTAACTCAAAAAATTATGAATAGGATATGAATTACAAATAGACTGAATGCCTTTCCTAAGAGTAATAGGACACTTTGAAGTGGAGTCATGTGAAAGAGTTGATGGAGAACGATCTATGGTATGGGAAGCTGTTGGAGGAGGATTTGAATCATGAGACTTTGGGAAAAGTGGGAGGAGCTTTTTGTGTCCTGTGTTGGTATGTAAGGAAAGGTGGTGAAGCAATGTCAGAGTGGTTTTCTTTAGGATTGGAGGTAGAAATGGCCAAAATCACCAGGAAAAGTGGTGTAGAACTTGTTGAATGGAAACATGAGTTTCTATGGAGAATGAGAAAAACAGGTGTGTCCTCCAAAGATGTGACATAAGCTAAAATATAGTATACTTTCGATAATTGGATAACAACATTTGTATCATTTTTTAAGTGGAGATTATCCTACGAAAACACATTTAATAGCATTTGTAGGGAGTTTGTCTAAACCTAGATAATGAACATTTATATTGATTATTAAGGCCTCTCAAAAATTACTTCTAGCATTGGGGGATACATTAGTTCTTTTATTTTTAATTTCCTCGCTTAGTCTTTGGAAAACATGATTGTCATGAACTAGGTGAATAAATATATTGGGGTAATGCTTAGATTAGGAAGTTTCTTTCTGCACCCATATTTTCTTCCTGCACTCCGATATATGAAAATTCCTATTTTGCCCATGAAATCTTTCGGGATTGTGTAAGGGTGTGGAAGGGTGACGATTCTGTTACCCATCCCAATGTAGGTGCAGATAGAAATAACAAGGATGCAGAAAGAAACTCTCCTTAGGTAATTGTTGTTTTGGAATATACCACTTATGAATCATAACTGCAAAGCCGCAATTGTTATAAAGCAGGGTTGTTTTTCTAATGTTTGTTGAGTGTTAATAACTTGATAAGATGTTGTCTCTAAGGTTTATTGTACAGTTCAGTGAGCATTTTTATCTTTACTTCACAGTATTGTCTTGCACATTTTATTTATTTATGCATACAAATCTGGTTATAATTATAAAATTATTTTTTTGGCAGGTGTTGGAGAATATTTATGATCAAATTATACAATCATGGTCTTCTAGATGCTCGGACCATGAATGACTGTAATACTATTCTTGAGCGATACCATAACCAGAATTCAGACACCAATAGCTAAAGAAAACCCATTTTTACCCTTTAATTCAAGAAATTGAAGGCAAATAGTAAGGACTTTTTGGTTTTTGGTTTTTTCCCTTCACAAGGTACAAATACTGAGGGTTTCAATTTTACATTTTGCTATTTGCGGTACTGTTATGTTAATTACCATAATTTTTGTTCTGGGATAAAATTTTGCATCCCTCGGGCATAGAACCGAGGACAATTTTAAGCAAACTCTGATTACATTGGCATGATTATTTCTACATTCTGCTTTTATTGCCACTAAAATTATGTTCATGACGGATCTAACTTTATCCTTTTATGGTATATTCTTCATATATAAATATCTTTTAACTTCACAAATTTTTGAATGAATCATGAATATTTGAATGTAAAAATATTCCTTCTGTTTCAAATTTTCTGTTGATTAAGTTTTTCACAAAACTTCTAAAACAAACTTTCTAGAATGCATGTTTTATATTACCATTATGGAAACAGAACAAATTTTATACGTTCTGGAACACGTAATTCAAAAGATAAAAATATGTATTTTAAATTATCAAAAGTTATAATCAACTGTAATGCTTGGATTACTATATTTTTAAGTAAAAAAATTACATTCTAACTATAAGCTAATGATAGGTGTTGAATCTAACACAAGAACCTTTAAATAGTTAGGACCTTAGGATTTCCTTCCCTCTTAGAAAATTAATTATAAACGGCTGCTTCTTCTTCATGCACTCTCATGCTTTTCTCTTGCACTTGCATAGTTTCATAAAATGGTTATTTTTATTAGAATAACAGAGTAGGTAAAACAAATTAAGAAGGGGTGAATTGGTTCTTAATAAAAATTAAGCCTCTTTCAAATCTAATCATGTTAAAATAAAGTTTAACAAAACTCTTAATATAAATTTGAGTTCTATTCGACTAAAATCAGAGTATAAAATAAATAAGGAGAATATAAGTTGAATGTAAAGAGAGTAGGGATAAAAGATTATTTATATTGGTTGGGATTAAAGATTAACAAGTCACCTCCTTTGTATTAAACACCACATCTCTTAAAGACACAAAAGATGAACAAGAACATTCTTTGAACACCATAAGGAATGAAGACACCATCTTTGAATAATTACAAAGAATGAACACCTCCTTTGAATAACCACAAAAGATGAACAATACCTCTTTTAAAAACCTCAAAAGATTAACACCTCCTTTGAATAACCACAAAGGATGAAGCAAGTCTGAACATTAGCAGCAGAACAACTTTTACTTTGATCTCTTTAGGTTATTTTTGAAAGCTTTGAGCCCTTCTGGATTTATTGGCAAAGAGGGGTACAAGGTTCTGTAGAATATGTGAAGGTTTTTCTAAAAACGTTTAGAATAATTGATTATTACTTGGGATAATCAATTATTCTAGAGAGTAATTGAAAAATAAAAGTTTGCTGATGATAATCGATTATTTTAAGTATGGATAATCGATTATTCTAGGAGATAATCGATTATTTTGACATTAATTACTTTTTATGAAAAACAAAAAATGTTTTTTCAAAGTTTAAAGGAGAGTTGTGTGCATGTTGTGATTTTTAACATGATTCCTAACTATTACAAGCAAACATATACACAAAATGTAAGATTAAAGTTTTCACAAGACTTCAATCATGAAAGTTCATTTTCTTCTTTTAGAGTCATCATCGTCAAAACAATTATCCTTTAGATATTTCTAAATATCTTTCTTCTTCTTTAGATTAACAATTTTACTCTTCTGGTGTTATGGAAAGAATATTTTAGAAATTTTTTGAAATAAATGTTATTTCATAATATATATTTTAGAAAAGACATTCTAGAATAAAAGTTTTATAATTTTATTCCAAAAAGACTATTCTGAAACACTGCAACTCAATGAAAAATAATATTCTAGAGCACCCTAATTTAAAAATTTTATAGGATAATCTGTAACATAATTTATTAGATTAGAAGGTATTTTTGTAATTTTACATAACCTATGAAAGTGCAAGAGGAAATTATGGATGAACACGAAGAAGCAGCCATTATAAACCACCCCTCTAGTACAGAGTTCGTAAGTCCTGATCCTATAGGCTTTGTTCCTTTCTAAGAAAGGATTTGAGGGAAAGGAAAAGAATGAATTTGAAAGAAAAATAGTAGAAACTAAGTTCTTTCTTTTAAAGAAAAGATAGTAAAAAGTGAAGAGAAAGTTTGTAAATGATTTGATTGATATAATACATAAAAATTATTTTTAATAAATTTTTTTATAATATAATTATTTACTGATTATTATTATTATTTTTATTTTATAATTAATATATGAATTTATTTTTATTATTATTATTATTTACTTAATATTTATTATTATTGTTAATTTTTTTATTTAAAATAATTTTTAAATATTTTATAATTTTTTTATTATATATAATATAATTTATTATATGTTAAAAAACTTATATATCTTAACATATAATCAAATTATGTACAAATAATCACAAGTAACATATAATCGATTATGTTATACACATAATTATATGTTAACACATAACATATAATCGATTATGTTATTGTTTTTTATGTAAATTCATTATAAAAATCAATAATTTCTATCAATTTTGTGTTGATGAATTCTACTAAAACTATTTCATATAAACTCGTTTGTGAACAAGACGCAATATTGCCAATTGAGATTAATTTATAGTGTATCAGAATTCAAAGGCAAAATGAGATATCAAGTGAAGATTATTAGAATTTAATGTTTGATGAGTTAGATAGACTCGATGAGGAGAGATTGAATGCCTTAGAGAATATAATTCAACAGAAGAATCAAATTACTTGTATTTATAATAAAAAGGTAAAAAATAAGTCTTTTGTTAAAGGTGATATTGTTTGGAAAATTATATTACTCATAGATAAAAAATCGAAACAGTATGGAAAGTGGTTGCCGAGTTGGAAAAGTCCTTTTGAGGTTACTAAAGTACTTTCTAATAATGCTTATTCGATAGTGGATTGTGAAATAGGGAATCTCTTCACTTTCTATAGAAGAAAAGACTCAAAGAGTCGTTGTTGGTTGTTTTCCAAAATTGAGTTTAAAAATACATGTGGGATATAGAAGTACTTCAAAAATAATAAATGAATATTGTTTACTTGATTTCTAGGAACTAAAGACTTTATGTTGATTGGTCTCGAAGAAGTTTTTCTTTTAGATGGCTTGGGAGGATGAGAGGCGACAACCTTAGTTTGGGACGTGGCTTCATCATCTTTCACCCAATCTTCAGGTTTTTTAGGAAGCTTCTTCGCTTTAGCTGATTGGAGATATAAAACAATATAGGTACAAAGTTAGATGAACATAGAAAGGGACTCAACAATCGAGTATATACAAATATTGAGAATCCTCACCCTATAGTGTAGGAGTCAAAATCCTCGTATATTTGATGTGTTGTAACCATGAAGGGAGATCATTCTCAGTACGTCTAAGATATGGATAATAAGATAATCAAGATAAGCTAACATGGTTTTTTGTGAGATAGGGATATAGCATTTCTTTGATAGGGCGAAGTTCTCGGACCCATTTTGGATGTGTTAAAGGTTTAGCCACTCCAAAAGGAGTCGAGGGAAAGGTTGGGAGATGTTTAGGGCAATACTTTTCAAAGTCAACTTTTCCTAAAGGATTAATAAGTTTGAAAGATTCTCGATTCTTTTTGAACTTTTGACAAAGAGAATGAGCTACCCCCAATAAAGTGCTCTTGAGGTTTGTAGGGTTATAACACTCTTAGTAAAATTTCTCGAATTTTAAAATTTGAAGACGATGTGACCATTTACCTTTCCTCGATTTTCTTTGGTCCGACACAACAAAAGATGGAGAAGTAGTCAATCTCAAAGATCATAGTAAAAACATCAGCATGAGTTGATTTGAACCATTGATTCCGCCAATCTTGAAAGTCTTTTGTGCACCAATAATCAGGTTCAAATGATAATTTCTTCTTTGGGAGAACAACCTTTAATTCTATTTGCAAGATTTTCTCGATAATAGTAATGCTCTTTAAACCAGGGTCACTTCATCGAGGATATGGAAGCATTTGACAAAGACCAAATTGTCTTGAAAATAGCTGAGGTTGGTAAGGAAAAAATTTCACATCTCTCATTTGAAAATCTCTAAAAATGATGTCCCAAGATAAGAAATTTTTCCAGATATCGATTAATTCCTGTTGGACACCTATAGTTGAGGTAGGGAATCTTTGGGTTAGCCAAGATGGTCCTCAGTAAATGAATTGAGATTTAAGAAAAACTTGAGGTATCTCTCATAGGTTTCTCGAGACGGTTTGTTCTTGTGAGGTAATAATGCAGTGAGCCTAGCTCCCTTGAGAGAGGATAGGAAGGGATGTTTTTGTCAGATGGATGGAGTCTTTTTTCTAGCATAGCATTCATCTAGAGTTGAATGAACTAAATAGGTCCTGATAAATTCCCGTTTGTTTTGGTTGAATACAAGATATTAAAGGCCTCATGAAAAGCAAAATAAACATGTGCTAAAAGAAATTTAGCCAAGCAAATTTGAGGTTTTCCCAAGTGATGTAAATAAGCTAAGTTAAACATATTAGAAGAAATTTGAATTAATCGAGAGCAAAAACCTTGTGTAGTTAGCCAATATATCAAGAAGGAAATATGTTTCGATTCTATAACAATTGAATTGAGATCGTCATTGAAATGACGAGCAAGAAAGTGACCATAAGCTTTTTGAGACCAATCGATTTCAGATTCTAGTTCTGAATCGAGAGGAAAGACAGTTATAGTTATGTTTCTCCTAAAGGTTTTAGTCTAGTAATAACAACTATGTCTAACAAGGTAAGAGATATTGGGTCACATGGAAGCTCCAAAGCATGTAAATCTTTATTCCATAAGTAAACAACTACTAAAAAGACAAACATGTGAAAGGAAGAAATATCGAACTTGCTTAACTAAATAAGATCGAAAATACCATTTTTCTTCCCATAGGATTTCTCGAACCTACTAAACCTATTCAAATAATTAATTCTTTTAGTGGCAGGACCAGTGTGATGGACTTTTGATGTTATCTCTAGAAAGTCAAGTCCAATCTCAGAACCATTAATAAGTGCCAAACCTTCAGGGGTAGAAGAAAAATGGTCCTTAACAGAATCTAGAGAAAAATAGGGCTTGGAGGAACCTAGAAAAGCTTTAGGTTTGTCGAAAACACAGGGAAAGGTAACAATATGATAATGTTAATTTTTACCACTTCTTTCAGTCTTTTCACATCAACAAAATCAACTCTTTCTTAAGCTTTTAACTTACTTGGTTCTCTTTTTGATACTTTTTGTAAGTAATTTGCATTTGAGGTTGAAAGAAGCAAGTTTGGAATCCTAGGGATGGAGAAGGAAGGCCTTAAAGGAAAATTAAAGAGAGTTCCTGACGCTGGGCGCCCCTGAAGCAGGCCCGGCGCTAAATGGACAGGGACCTGATCAGGCACCTGGGGCCGGGCGCCAGTCACCTGAGGCCGGGCGCCAGGCTGCAGAACTTGCCTTAAGCCGGGCGCCACCTTAGTGAGGCCGGGCGCCAGTTGGGCCGAGACCACTTTTGTGTTAGTACGCCGGGCGCGAAATGGAACCCGCCGGGCGCCAACTTACTGACATGGCACCCTTATGCCTATTTATTCATACTCTTCGAGAGAATATGGTGGCTTGGCAAGAGAACTCAAAGGGAACGCGACTTGGAGCTTCTAGGGCTTCCTTGGAGACCATATTCTTCCTCTTGGGTTATCATTCTTCTTCTTCCCTTACTCATCCTTTACTTTTTGTGCTCTTCATGACAATGAAGAGCTAATACCCATTTTGTTGGGATTAGATGTAGCCAAACGAACTCTTATGTAATCTCTTTGTTATTTATATATATGTGTCTTTCCATTCAATGTTAGTATTTTGTTTCTATGCTTAATGCTTGTTGTGGTTTGATCACCCATAGCTTGATATTTGATTCATTAGGTTTTGGAAATTATCTTTTGTAATCTTGAATTGAAGCAAAATACCTAATGAAACTTGTATCTAGGAATGGAGCTTGATTCATTGGTTGTCTTAAACCCTTGTTGTGATGGCAAGTTTTCTTGTTAGGGGATCAAGGAATTGACTCATAATAGGGAAACTTAGGCTCATTCCACTAAGGGATTAGGGTTCAGTAAATTAGTGGGTTGACATTTACATTAAAATGGAGAGAAGTTGAGTCATTATATGCATGAGAGTGAGTTTTGGTGAAATCTAATCCTAACATTTACATTCCATATCATTTCTTATCTTTATCGCCTTCTAAGTGTTTGTGAAAATACCAAAAAGAGTTTTTATTGTTGTTTGCACAATTTTATTTCTTTTAAACACTAAACCAAATTATGGAAATATTCTTTGTCTAATTTAGTTATCAATTGCAATTATTGTCGTGTATTGCACAAGTCCTTTGGGAAACGATACTCGGACTTTCCGAATTATTACTTGAACGATTTGGTGCACTTGCCAAAAAAAGTTAACACAATACCTGAGCCGAACAAAGTTTCTTGGTTTCTTCTTCTAAGCCAGGAAAAGGAAGAAATTTCTTACCATTAAAGTCCAAAAGCTCAACCTCTAGGACAAATGAGTTTGAAGTGGAAGCCATTAAAGTATTCATTAAGGGAAGTTCAGAAAGCATGAAGAAGATGAATAGGAGGAAGTACTGGCGTGAGACAAATTTTGAGTTCAAGGGGAAGATGGATTGAAAGTAGTAAAGATGAAAGTAAAAAGGGATTTTTATTTATAAGGGAAAAGTAACAATAATAATAATTAAAAAACTGAAAGGGTTTAGTTGCAAGAATATAGCGAAATGTTTTCAGTTTTTTATCCTTTAAAGATTTTGATTTGATCTATGAAGATTTTCCAAAATCTCAAGGACAACTCATTAAATGTGGATGCCAGAAGTGTCAGCGAATTGAGAGGGTGTTTGTTTCAAGACAATAATCGAATTTGTAACCTATTCACAATCCAATATTATTTTGGGGACATCTGTTAGTCTTCATTGAAAATCGATGACAGAAGAAGGAATCAAGATGATCAATTCCTTATTTTAAAGAAAGAAAATAACAAGACAATAATCCATCGATGATAAGAAGCAGCTCATTATGATTGCAAAATATGTTTCAAATATCTATAGGGACATGTGAAGATATAAGAGATTGACATGTGTTAAGTTTTTTAAGTATGAATAAGTGTTATCAACAACATTATCTTTGTAAATGATTATATATAGGACATGTATTTGGGAATAAAAAGAGGGGGACAAACATACTGTGTAAATTGTGCAAGCCAAGAACTAAAAATGACAAGAACACATTGTACACTGCTAGTTTGGGTTGTCATGTTCTTTGATTTACTTTGTAACTTTATGATTTATCCCTGATAATGAAATTTAAAGTTATGTGTTTTATTTGAATTTATCATTTTTGAACAATGATAATGAGATTAAAAGTTTCCCTTTTTGTTATGGGTTAGAAATTTCAATTTAGATTTCGATACTTTTGGTTGTTGCATTTCAATTATTCTAAAAAATGAAAAAACTAAACACGTTATCTTTTACCTTCTTGAAACGATACTTTTTAGATTGAAAACTTATACTTAGTTTGAACAAAAAGAGAATCTAAATCATAATTGTTAGTAGATTTGAATTCATAGTAAAAATCGATAATTTTTATTATTTTTATGTTGGCAAATTTGCATTGAAAACAGTTATACACATAATCAATTATTTATCTTTCAATATATAATGAATTATATTATAATGTAATTAATTTTAAAATTTTAAAATTTTAATTTTTTATTTTAATTATTTGTATTATAATTTAAATTTGTAATTAATTATAACAATTAATTACACTAAAAAATTAATCAAATTAGTATATAGTATAAATATAAATTATATATATAAATTTTTTTCTTTGCGAAAAAAATTTGAAGGAATTTTTAAAATTTTTTATTCATTTGTTTTTGTTTTTTTAACTTTCTTTGTTATTTATGTTTTTTCGTTTTTCCTTGTTTTAAAAGGAACATAGCCTTGAAGATGGATAGGATCCAACTTCATAATGAAGTTAATTATAAAACTTTGCAATCTATTACTGCATTTTTTTATAAATATGAAGCATAAGTTTGATTGTACATGACTTACCCTCCCTGTATCTGAAAAATTCCAAAGAAAAATTAGGCATAAGTTTGAATGGATGAACGAATACTATTAAATAAATAAAGTTAGATAATAAAATCCAGTTAATGAAAAATATTATAATTTTATAGATACTCAATCTAATTAACTCAAAGCCATATTTTAATATTTATAAATTTATACGCGTACTTTAAATTTTATTTTTGGTATATAATCATTTTTTCGTTAAAAATAAATTATATAAGACATAGTCTACATGAAAACAATTATTAAAATTATATGTGATTTTTTATTAGATGTTAAATATATTTATTTTAATTATTTCAAAATTAAAACAAAAATATTTAAAAATTAATTTAATATAAAAGAAATCTAAATAATTTATTTAAATTAACTCGTAATTCAGACAACTCATTTTTAATTGAATATACATTTTAAAATATGAAATTTAGGTGTCAGCCTAATAAAAATCCATTGAATAGTAGTACATCTTTGGGTCACTTCAGTATGACATTTAATACATTTGAAGGCAATTTTAAATTTTTTTAAGAGTTTTTATTTTATTTTAAATCGAAGTCGAATCTTGGCTGCATAGGTCATGGTGTCGTAAATATGAGTTCTTTTCTTCCTATCCGATTAAGCAACTCTGGATTTAATAGAATACATTAAATCTATTTAATCAATAATTTTAACAATCCTTATCATTTGCATTTCTTTTGCACGTTGGAAACTGCAACTCTGTAAATTGACACGCACACAGATTCATAGAACAACATTCAATGCAAAATAATCGCCACAGAAACCAAAATCCAAATAATATATTCCTTTTCACCACTCCAATCTCATAGTTTTTAAGATTTGATACACAAATTAATAAAAGAATAATTTTTATTATTTATAATAAATTTTTAATTATTTTTTTAATAATATTCTTATTATTTAAAAATGTATATTTTCTTTTTTTCTTTAATAAAGAATATTCAATCTATTATCTTTTTAATTAAAAAAAATTTTTAATTCTCAACAATATTGTACCTCAAATATTTTTTTCTCCAATTTATCAAAACAAGTTTTTCTTTATAACTTTTAATTTTAAAATTTTCAACACCATAAATTTTGATTTAAAAAATTTTTAAAAAATATTTTTGTTTTCACAAAAATTTGATATCACTCTTAGTTTCACTCTGTTTATTGAATCACTCTTCAATTTTAAGAGAATATTCAATTACTTTGTTAATATCATCTTTTGTGTTATCAAATAAGTCTTTAACTTTCTCCATAATATTATTAACTCGTGTCTTCATTGTTAGGTATAAGTATCAATTTTTCTTTTATTTTTTTTATAATTTTCCTTTTTCTTTCTTTAAAAATTAAATACAATATATTTTATTGATTAAGGAGAAAATAGATAAAAAAGTAAAAATAATAAATTATTTATTAAGTAATTAATTAATATAAACAGTAAATTACTTAAAGTCTAAAAAAAATAATTGAATAATTATTAATATTTTAAAAGTAAAGATATAATTGATAAAAAATAATTAATACGTAATTAAATTTTACAAAAATAAATAAAATTACTTTTCTAAACCTACTTTTATTTAAAAAAAGAAGAGTAATTTACTATTCACTCACTCCTATAGAAAACGAGATCTTCTACTCTTTCTCGTTTCCATCGTCAAAACCCTAGACTTCAAAATTCAATAAACTTTGCGGTTTGTAGCGAGGACGATTACGAAGTAACCTGGAAGGGTCATTTCCAGAAGTAAGGGTCCCACACAAACAACACTAGTCAAGTTGACATTTGAAAATTCCATAAACGACAAATAAACAAAGACGTGACCTTTCTTCTAACCCCAATTATTAATACTAACAAAACGATCCTTCCTCTCACCATCTTGGAACCCCTCTTGAACCCCATTACTTCATTTTTTCATCTTTTTTTCTCTTTTTTCTAAACCTTTTGCTACCCTTCCTCACATTTATATGCCCCTCACTCCCCATTTTCCACTCAACCAATTCCATTCTCTTCCACTTTCCCTATTTTAGCAACAAACCACCACAAAACTTTGGTCCCTTTTCTCTGTCTCCTGAATTAGAAAAACCATGCAAACCTTTGAACCCAATTTCACCTTTTGCTTTCCAAACACCTTAGAGGCCTCAATTTCACAATCTGATATTTGTATCAATGATTACTTGGTACCCCAAGAAGTTCAATTTCAAGTTCACATGAGCAATAATAACAGCACACCCATGAAACCTATGCCTCAAGTCACATCTTTCTCCAAGCCTCCAAGGTCCTCAAATCTAAGCAACCGCAAACCCTCCTTGAAAAACATCACAATCCCTTCCATAACCTCAGGTCTTGTTATGCCACACCACATGGAATCTGCAGCAGCCACAACAACATCATTCGGTACAACCTTGTATAACAACAACAATCAAGTTTCTTCTTCTTCTTTGGATGAAGCCAGCAGTAATACCAGAGAGGATAAGCACTATAGAGGGGTTAGGAGAAGGCCGTGGGGGAAGTTTGCTGCAGAGATTCGGGACCCCAATAGAAAAGGCTCAAGGGTGTGGCTTGGAACCTTTGACACAGCCATAGAAGCTGCTAAGGCTTATGACAAAGCTGCTTTCAAGATGAGAGGGAGCAAAGCCATATTGAACTTCCCTTTGGAGGTTGGGGAGACTGAAGAACCAGTTTCAAGCTGCATCAAGGTTGGTGTGAAGAGAGAAAGAGAGGAAGAAAGTGAAGGGAACAACTATGAGGAAAGTGAGTTTAGCAATAACAATAGTAATAAGATCATGAAGAATGGAGACTGCTCTCCTAAAGGGGTGTGCCCTTTGACTCCATCATGTTGGAAAGGCTTTTGGGACACTGATGTTATGGGAACCATCTTTAGTGTGCCTCCTTTGTCACCATTATCTCCACTCATGGTTGTTTGAGATTATGGCCTTATGATCTTTAAATCATGAAAAGAAGAAAGAAGCAAAGAGAGAGATGATGCTGGTGATTATCCTTTCTGATTTGGGATGGTAAATTTGCCTAAACCAAATGGTAATGCTGATAGATTGATGAAGATATATGGGTTTGTTTTGTTTAATGTAAATATAGGATATAATGAAGCAAGATTTATTTGTTCGTTATAAAAAAGTTCATGCTTATCTTCTTCCCTTTTCAATTAATGTTCTTGGTATGTACTAGAAGCAATATGGAAATTTGTTTATTCGTTTATTGAAAGTTGAAAACGGCTGGTGACGTTATTTATTGGATTTGAATTTCACTATTCCTTTTACCCACATATAGATTTTGTAATCCTTTTGCTGATGCAGGTTCTCTTGTGCTCATATCTGTCATTTCAATGGAATTGTGTGCTATGTCGACAAAAAGCGTTTTAGAAAGAGAGAAGAAGTCAAGAACCTTTAGATTTATTTCAGTACTAAATTAGATTCTCATAAAATCTAAATAGAAAGAGTTTAAGATTTTATCATTCATACCAATAAAAAAGAAAACAAACTTTTACTATTTATAATAAATTTTTAAATTTTTTTAGTAAAATCTTTATTATTTAAAAGAGTATGTATTATTTTTCTTTTTGTAATATAAAGTATTTAATTTTTTTTTTTATTTAAAAAATAATTTTTTAATTCTTAATAACAGGGTAATTATACCTGAAACATTTTTTGTTCATTTTCAATTTTTTGTGTAAGTATTAATTTCTCTTTCCATTTTTTTATATTTTTACTCTAACATTTTTTTTCTTTAAAAAGTAAATACACTTTATTAATTAAAGAAAAGGTAGAAAATGAAAAAGTAAAAAAATAAATAAATTATTTATTAAATAATTGGTTTATATAAACAATAATTCACTTAAAGTCTCATAAAAAATAATTTAATTATTATTGATATTTTTAAAAATAAAAATATAACGGGTAAAAAATAATTAATATAATCTTAAACTCTACAAACAACAAATAAAAATAAATAAAATTATTTTTCTAAAACAACTATTACTTATGTGTAACTACTTCCATTCTTATTCATAAGTAGCAACGTGGATGGATTAAGATTTTATATAATTTGCAGAGTGTGTGCATGGATAAACTTATTCAAAAGATTTTATTCATAAGTGCTCATATCTTGTATAGTGTGCATAATTTGTTTTAATCTTCTGTTAATATGCAAAAACGAAGAAATCCCCTATTTAAACTAAAAATCTTTCATTTGGGATCACGATTACAGATGAATGGTTCTGATTGAGATATTCAATTTGAAATAAAAAATCGACTTAAACTAAAAATAATAGTTAATGAATCTAAATTAAATTATTAAAACTATTTTTTTGAAAACTAAACTATTATATTTCAATTTTTAAAATTGTACTACTAACTTGATAGTTTAATTGTTTAATGAAATACTTAAACTATTACTAGAGTTGAAAATAATTTTTTACATGATCATTCACTCGTATCACACACACGTGTATATATAGTATACTTAATCAAGTATTTTAAAAAGTTAACAAAAATGTAACATCCATGCAAATATATTTGATAAAACTATCTTTCATCTAAAATTACTTTTAATATGAATAAAGTAGAATTATAACATAAAATTAATAAAAAAAAAATAATGGTTTCATAAACTTTTTTGTCCGAATTTTTTATAAATTTTTGTAATGTGTTTCTACTATTATTTTTTTTAATGTAATTATAATTTTGATTAAAATTAATTAATATAGTCTCTTCTACTAGATTGCTGTGGATGATATTAAAAGAGTGATGACGTGATATATAACATGACACCTGTCACATATTCATGTATTTTTCTTTTTCATTAGTTTTATTTAATTCTTGGATATTCTTTCCAAAGTTTCTATTGTATTTCAATAATAGTTCTTTTCTTTTCAAATGTCTCTATTAACATTTCATCTCAAATTTTTCAAGTTTTATTATACACAAAATTATTTTGTTTGTATATGTATAATGAATATAATGTAAAATAATTTTTATAATGAATTATAATTTATAATTAAATAGTTTAAATCTATTAAAAATAAATAATTTATATTTATAAACAATAACTTTATATATATATATATATAATCAGTAACTTATTTTATATATATATATATATAACTATTATTTTTTGTATATATATATTTATATTTAAATATTAAAAAAATTAAATTAAGAAAAAAAACTTAAGAAATTTTAAGATGAAATATTAGTCAAAACAAGACAAATTTTCAAATGAAAATAATTTTTTTTAAAAAAGTTTGTTTATTGAAATAGAAAATTCTTATGTAGAAATTAGTGTAATTTTAAATTTTTTTTAGCAACTTTAGAATTACTTTTATCATCTAACCGTTAAAATCTAATTAAATTGGAGAATATAAATGTATCATAAAAGTAATAGAAAACTAGATAATTCTTTATAAAACAAAAAATTATATTTAATGTTTCAACTGTCATGTACCATGTCATCACTATTTTAGTATTATCTACACCAATTTAACTGAAAAAATCACATTAATTAATTTTAAGGAAAAATTGGGACTACATTAAAAAAAATAGTAATAGGAACACATTGCAAAAATCTAAAAAAAAATTAGATTAAAAAATCTATTAAACCAAAAATAATTTATCAAAAATTAATACTATATACAAGCTTTATCACTATATATATATATTTATAAATTTAACTACATCAATCTGAATTTCACTATATTTATTTTAAAACTGTATTGATTTAAAAACTTTAATTCTAATTAATATAAGATAATACATAACAAATAAATTTGTTTAAAAAAATTTATATTAAACATGTTTTAATATAAACTAATATTTAATTTATCCTAAGTATTTTTGGTATATATAAATAGTAGTAATAATGCATGCTATGTTGGAAAATTTTCTAAGGGGAGAGGGTATGCCCACTCTCACACTTGAATACCCAACATGCTAACGTGTATTAAGCCCATAAAAAAGGTTAGAACAATATGCATAAAAGCTATTAGTATTAGTTAAAAGGTCTAGCCTGTCTTGCATAATATCATATTTGTGAGCTTGCAAGTGTACAAACTAAAAAAAATAAAGAAAAAATCTACAAAGATTTTTTTTAATTTTTTAATCTCAAATTTAAGTATATTTTGAAAACAAGAATTTAATATATGTATAACAATTGCAAAGAAAACATATAGACTAATAATTTATCATTTACTATAAATAAATAAAAAATATTAAAATAAACCATAAAATAAAATCATCTAGATTTGTGCTTATAAATATATAATATTTATAAAATAATGAATGAAAATATTTAGTCATATTCAACATACAAATAATATACACAACAATACAAGAATAAAGAAAAATTAATGTTGTAACAATCCTAGAAATCGTTGCTAATATCGTAATCAACATATAGTAATATCTTGTATTAACTAAACATAAAATATATGTATTATAATTGTATTATTTGTTACAAAATAGAATTTCCACTAGTAAGGAACTTTTTCCAACTATAGAAATACAATAAATACTACAACTGCTTATTTAGAATATCCCGAACTCTCACTGGTTTACTTAATAACATCTTTGCTCCTGTGCACACACACAATTATTGTAAGTCACAAGCATGTTAGGTAAACATTCATTTAAAAACAATAATGTGTGCAAGTCATTTACTAAATAAAGCATGAAATATGCATATAAGCATAAGCATCCAGTGATGCATGAAGCATGAAAACATTTCACCCTTAGATTTTTTATCTACCCAAAACCTGGACAACATTTTAGCTTACCTATGGTTAGTTTCATATCCCCAGGAAGCCAAAATACGCTTTCAACTAAAACTTAAAAAATGATCGCAAAAAATTACTTGTTTTGCAAAACTGATCGATTAGAAACCTTTCTTAAGCTTTCAGCTCTAACCTGCCTTTTTTCATTTTGTAAACCAGTAAAGTTTTTGTATACAATTTATAGAGACAAATGGTGAAGAGACTTGAGAGAGGAATATAGTTTTGTAACAAATGAAGTGTCTTGCATCGTTATTTATATAGTCCTCGAGAAATAAGATATTATTATTTTGCTTTTACAAAATTTTTATTAGTTACAAATGGAAGTTATGGGATGGCGCGGACCAGCTCACACTTTAGTATGCACAAGCTTTCACTTATACGGGACGAGCCTATATGGGATGACTTCCCTCCCACCCCTCACTTTTTACAGCAGGTTGTGGGTTAGCCTGCGTGTCATGCCCAACATTGTCATCCCTATACATAAGGACCTCAAGCTCCATAAGTTAAGTTTATTACTTAAATTAGCAGACAACCTATAATATATAAAAGTGGTGTAAGAATTTTCTCCCAATTTCTCATCATCTTAATCTACATAATTTAGATCATTAGTAAAATAAGGGTATCTCCTTTTAATAATATGTTCATGTACTTAATATTACAAACCACATATTAGCTCAACATACCATCACAAGTATTTGTCCTCAAATCATTCAACCCAACATAACATACATCAATTCAATACACTTTTACACAATTACTAAAGTGAAAACTCAAATAAATTAAATATTACATGTTTAAAGGCACACACACACATAAACACATGTCACACAAATAATCCAAATTAAAATAACATTACAAAACACTCACATATAACTTAGCGTGCTCGATGGTAGCTTTTGTGTTTGTGTTTCTTTTTGGATTTGAGATTTGAAAACTTGTTCAGTTGGACGAGGATAAAGAATTTGAATATCGTCCTCAGTGTTTGTCTTTTTTTATCACAAAGAAGTATTTCTAGTTGGTTACATAGAGCATGCAACTCGACTTGATGTTGTCAAGCAAGGTTCAAATCTTTGGCAAGTTATACTTGAATTTATATATTTTCTTTAATCAGTTGCTACTGCATATTGGTGATTATGTTTTGCATGATTTAATCATTCTTTTGGAAAAGAACTTCCATGTGTGTTTTTAGGTTATTTATTATTGAGGGATCCATCTCACTATTTGAGGAAGAAGATATGGTAGTTTGAAATTTAGAAAGAACCATAAATTAAGTTTAGGATAAAGTTTTACTCGAGTCTCTTGGTGCCAAATGTTAGGAGTGTTCATTGGGTTGGGTTAGCCAATGACCTAACATGACCCAATCTAACCAAATTAGTTTGGATTTTGTTTTATTTATGATTAGGTCAAATCCGACCCAACCCAAACTAACACACTTTTATACGAGTATGAGTGACCCGAGATCCAACTAAAGACCTGGGGTGAGTTTTGCCTCCCCGCCCCTTGTCTACGACTCACTTAATTATCCTCACCTCCACCCCCGATCCCTGCCAGGAATAAAAATTTAGTCCCAACATTCATCCCATCGGGAGTTGGGTTTCTTTGCCCCACCCCATCCCGTCCTATTTTATTTTTTTAAATATAATTTATAAAAATTATTTATTTAAAGTATTTGATTTAAAAATAATTAAATAAATATAAAAATTTAAACATGACTATAATATATATATATATATATATCACAAAAATAGACTACTAAAAAGATAAATTTATAAAGACTAAATATTTTAATATTAAACATTTTTTCTTTTATATTATTTTCTTATACATAAATTAATATTTTTAATGTTACGAATTTTAAATTTTTTTAATGATGAAGTATATTTTAGTTTATTATTTTTATATTATAATATGTATGTAAAAAAATGTTTGATAATTTTTTTTATTTTATTTTATACCTATTAAGTTTAATTTATCAATCTTCAAAATACATAAGGTAAAGTCTAAAATCTTTCAAAATAAATATCAAATACATATTTAAAAACACTAATATAGCATAATCTTGATTGTGCACTTTGATCATGCTCATTATCTTTTGTTGCTTGTGGAGCTTCATTTGGTGTAGTAGTAGGACCATTGATTGAAGGGTCTGAATTTTCTTCTAGCATTAGTTGATGTGCTTGTGATGTTCCAATATATTCCATAACAAGAAATAAAAATTTTGCAATTACAAAAATAAAACGATTTATCTATCATGTTTCTCAATATTAATTTTTTTAATAGTCATAAAATTTTAATTTTGATTAAAAACAATGAAACTATGACATAACAAAACTTGATAAAGATAGACTACAAAACTAATAAAAAATCACAAAAATGATATAATTTACAACGAAGGCACTTTTAAAATTTAATTACGAAGGAAATTAAAATTAAAAAGATAAAAATAAAATTTAGAAAATGAAAATAAAATAGAAATAGACATACTCAAACCAGTATACAAAAACAATAAATTTGTGCAAAATTCTGCAAAAGGTTATGTATCTAACCATAAATGTAATAGATTAGTCACAAAGAGATTACAAACAAAACCTAACAAAGATAGACTATAAAACTAATAAAAAATCATAGCAATTATACAATTTACAACGAATGCACTTTTAAAATTTAATTATAAAGAAAATCAAAGGTAAGAAGATAAAAAAAACAAAATAGAAATAAAATAATACTAGAAAATGAATAGAAGTTAAGAAAATGAGAATAAAATACAAATAGAAATAGACATACTCAAACCAATATACAAATGTAAAAAATTTGTACAAAATTGTGCTAAAGGTTATCTATCTAACCATAAATGTAATGGATTAGTTACAAAGAGATTACAAAATATAACGCAACAAATCCCTCCAATAAAGTCCTAACCAAACATCCTAAATTTTAGATAATAAAATAATAATAGATGTTACTAAGATCAATGCACAATATTTAAAAATTGATAAAGAAGCAAATAATTAACCTTGTGCGTTTACCAAATTGGTTAAAGGGACTGAGAAAAGTAAATGTGTGGAGAATGGGAAAAAGAAAAGTATATTGAACTAGATGAAGAGATGGAGGAAGTTGAAGGAGTGAGTGAAGGGTAGAAGAAAAGAGAAGAGTGTGGAACAAACATTAAGGATAAGGTTACAGAGAAGACATGGTAACCCTTTATGTATGAAAAAAAATACTAAGAAAGAATAGGGTTAGTTTTAGGGTTTAAGTTTAAATTTAAATATGGGGTGGGGATAAGTATGGGGGCGAGGATTGCATTACCCATCCCCGAGTCTGAACCCAATTTCTTTAAGTTAGGAAAATCCAAACCCGAACCCAAACTCGATCAACCCAGTTTTTCCCTGTCAAAGTCGGGATGGGTACGGTTCGGTCCCCACGGGTGCGGGTTTAATTGTTATCCCTACTCATATTATTGTCTTCTTTTTCCTTTTGCATTTATTTACTGTATAATAAAAACTAATATTTTTTCTAAATATTTAAATTGTTAGAGTTGCATAGTTTGACATTAAATATTGCTACTCTAGGACGACTCATTGGGAGGACTCAAAATATTAAAATTTAGGATCACTCCTTCTAAGTATAATTTATTTTTCCTTCAAATTTTGCGCATATCATTAAAAAATTTGATCTTACTGATAATTGATTATATTTTTGTTTTTTTTGTAGTGTTTGACATTTTGGGAAGACTTCATGTATCATAATATTGTGACTTTTATTTAAATTTTTAATTATATTTACTTTTGATGTTTATTTTTTGTAATTATAACTTATTAGTTTGAACAAATTATGTTATGGACAAATTGTGTAACACCCCGAAAAACTATAGTATACTAGTTGGATAACTATTAATTTACCACTTCTATTACACATCAAATATATATATTATTATTACAACACCAAGACTCAAGGTTCTCAAATTACAACTAAACAAAAATCAAACATGCATATATATTTATTTTGCTCCTCTCTTGGAAGCATGTTTGCTTCCACTACCACCTACTATAGGATTTGCTCTTGTACATAGTATAATCACAGTAGTGTCACTTACGCAGACAACTAGGGTGAGCTAACAATTACATAATACAACTCACACATCAGATATCAATAGTAATATCATCACAACATTATATAAAATAGCTCAACAACATAACAAACCCTATATTCAGTCACCATTCCTGTTATGACCAAATATAATACGTCTTCTGAAATACTATATTAATGGTAAGTAAGTCTCACAAGAGGCTAACACTTGACCCGAACGTGGTTCGGGTCGGGGTACCTAGGGTCAAGGTGGCACAAAGCACCTGTTATCGAGAGTCAAGTGTATGCCTAATTCGAGAGGCTGATGTAAGTCTCCCTCAACTTCTCACCATCTGATGCCTTGTCTATGTGACTAGACAACAACGAAGCCATGATACCTATTATCCATGAGCTGCCATGTTTACCACTATTATATAATGTATAATATCACCTTAGGTAATGTACGAACACCCTAGGAGGGCCAACAACAATGGTATCAACACCCATGAGGGCCAATAGTGCTAACACCCATCAGGGCCATCACAATCACCTATCAAAGGCTTTTAACCATCACCAATAGGAATACTAACACTTTGTATCCCATTTTGAGCTATGCCAACAACCACTTACCCACTTTAATTGATTTACAACATGCATAATATAAACAACATACTATATCAATAAGGTATTTATCATTTAAACATACTAACATCATCATCAATCACCAAGAATATATCTTCAACATCAAAGTTCATAAATATCAACAAACTTATTTCGCTTGAGTGATGTTTGTCGCTTGAGCGATATCAAGACTAAGAGCACCTCATCTCTAGGGCTCTCTCGTCGTCTGAGTGACCACCTGTTGCTAAGGGCCAAGAGTAGACTCTTTGTCGCTTGAGCGACTAACATGTTGCCTGAGCAACAGTGGGGTCGAGAGTAACCCTTTCTAGAATCATCCTATCGCTCAAGCCACCAACATGTCGTTTGAACGTTGTAGCTCCAGTGGAGAGAGAATGACGTCAACATCTCCCCTGCTTGAGCCATCGCCATCGCCTGAAAAACATCATCCGTCCAATGACGATGAAGGTAATGATTATCCACCACCTTACCATCACTTTAGCAATGTATAGGCTGAGAGTTACACTACTAAGCTCCTTCGATTCACCAATTCACGTTTCCTAAATTTCTACAATGATTTCATACATTCATTTACTACTAACAACATAAATTTTCAATAGAATCATCTTAAATCATCAATTAGAAACATCAATAACTCAACCTAATACCAAAAATCTCCCTTCCAGTTCAATCTCTAATCACCAACAACCAAGTTTATGCATATAAAGTTAACTCCTTTTACCTAGATTTGAAGTATAACCTTCCAAGTTATTTCCTCACCTCTATCAATCTCATGTAAGCCCTAACTGCACAAGGAACATCCAGAGTCTCCTCTTAAACTCTCAACCTCAACAGAAAAGAGATGACAAATTCAACATCCAATATCTATCAAACTACTTACTCATTTGAAGTTCTGATCAGATAGACTTGTTTTATGTTTCACCAGCTTCTCACAACTCTAATCTGGTAAGGTTTCACCAGTTAAAAGTCCAATTATCAGATAGAGAATGCAGACAAGAGAGAGAGTTTTGAAAGAGAAATTTTTTAGAATGAACTATAATGACATCAAAATCCTTTATATAGGCATTTAATAATAATTTATTTTAAAATCTATTATTAAAATATTCTCAAGTCTTACAAATCATATTATATTTTTCTTTTCATATCTTGAATTAGTGTGGACAAACTTGTTATGACTTCAGTTATTAGCTTACCTGAATTAGTTTTTGTATATATTGTGTTATTCACTAAGTTGATATTTGAAAATTACAACTTTTAAAAGACAAAACAAATTTTTTCAAAATCTTAACCTGATGACCTAACCCAATCCAACTCGCTCAAGAGTGGGTTGCGTTGGATTGGGTTTAATATAAAAAAATGTAGAAACTCAATCCAACCCAATATTTTTTTTAGTAGATTGGTAATGAGTTTTTCGAAATCCTACCCAACTTAACTTATGAACACCACCACCACTACCAAATATTCTTAATAGAAGATGAAGGATCATTAGATGAGATATAGAAAAATCAAAATATCCTTTCTAAGCTTGTGGACTTCTTAAGGATAAGTTGAGTCAATTGTTGAGAACTAAATAATAATCTATCTATAAACTATTCTCTTACGTTAAAGTCAATAAAACTTTAAAATAATAATAATACAAATTAAGTAAGTATTTTCTTTAATATTAATATGTTTTTGTAAGCTTTTGAATTTTAATAATAAAGTGAACAATAAAAAACTATTTACCATTAAATAGTACTTAGTTATCAATTTTTAATTATAAGTCTAACAATTAACGGTTAAGTAATTAGATAACAAATAACTATCTCAATTTCAATATTCATAACCATGTTCAATTTTAATGTTCGTAAACAAAGAAAAATATATTAAATTATTATATAATTACTTAATTATCTATTTCTAATTTTAAATACACTACTCTTCTATTTAATTATTGATTAACCAAAAACTCTATTCTTTTTTTAATATCCATAATTATCAAAATATACTGTAAATATTAGTATCTCTGGGAAGAAACAAATAGCATCCCATCCGTAATTTTGGGGCAAATACCCGAAGAGTAGTAAGCCGTTATATGCGAACAATGAGAAATGTTAGTAAAATACTTTCGTTGCACACTTTTATTGCTAAAATTCATCTAGTTCGATTAAACATTTTGCTCTTCTCTTTTTATTTTGAGCCTCATTTTTAAATTAGTAATATCTAAATGAATTTGTTCTTTTATAGAAACAAAGAAATGTAATAGTATCTTTTTGTTTTAATAAATTTTTCATTTTTAAATTACAATAACGGTATATGGCTCAATGATAAGACTATAAATAACAAAAACAATAATTAGTATTATCTTCAATTTTAAAAATTACAATTGAATGAAAACAAAAACATTTTAGAATTGTAACACTTAAAAAATGCAAAGTATCTTGTGATAGAAAGAATAAGAATGATAGAAAGAATAAGAAGAAGAAAGTGCACTGCAATGCCTGTGTACACTGAATTTGGTGAATTTTAATGTTTGATTTGAAAACCATCCATTTGATTAAGAAAAGTCAAGAGAGTTGTGTGGTGTGATATGATGAAGAGTAGAAAAGTGGTGTATTTATAGAGAATAAAAAACTCCCTTACTCAAATTTTCTCTTTCATTAACATTCTTTTATTCACAAAATTTGAACCCTTTAAAAAGATCATACACCTTAAACTAAAGACTAATTAGTACTAATCCACTAAATTTAAACCGAAGATTAATTGATTAGATTTTTTTTTTGGATAAATAATTTGAATTTTTACCCTAAAAATTGACATATCTTAGCTGGAGATGCTCTATAATAATTCTTAATCATAAAGGTCTAAGAAATTGGAGGCCAATGTATCTGATCATGTGAATCATTTTGGTCAAGACACGTGCTCTGTGTCTCTTCGAAAAAAAATTCACAGAACTAAATAACAGTGGAAGGTTTTAAAGAATAATAATTATAATAAAATAAATTTATATTAAAAAAATTTCATTATAATAATAATTTATTTAATCTATTAAATAATATAATATTAATAGAAACAAGAATGAATGAATTTTAGATTAAATAAACTTTGTAACTACGTATAAAAGTACAATTTTTTAACTTTTCTTTAATAAAACATAATAAAAACTTCTACAAACTATTAAATTAAATTTAGGTTTAATAAATTTTTGGTCTTAATTTTTAGAGTCATTTTTGCAATGTTTTTTCTAATTATTTTTTTCTTAATCAAGTTCCAATTTTGATTAAAAACAATCAATACTGTCTCTTCTATTAAATTAGTGTGTTAACGGTGTTAGAAAAGTGAGTCACATACATGATAAGTGGTATATTCAGTAGGAGACACGTGTTGTGTCTTTTCTCTCTCTTACTTTATCTATCTTCTCTCCTCTCTCTCCTTCTTCTTTACCCTCTCATTCCCTCCTCTTTCACTCTCCCATTCCCTCCTCTTCCACGCTTCCATTGACTTTTGAACCATCTCTCATTAAGTCCTCATAAAAAACCTCAGTTGCCCACTTCTCTTTGACAATAGAGGCAACCCACTAAGGTAAATATACTCCATTCATAGACACCCCATGTGACTTCCTCGTTAGGAGTTCTAACAAGATAACACCAAGACTATAGATATCAGTTTTGGAGTTGGCTTTCTTAAGCTTTGAGAGCTCAGGTTCCGGTATCCCAATGCCCATGTAGTAGCTATCACGTTGGAATTAGTAGTGATTGTCATTAGTCTCGAAAGACCAAGATCTGCAATTTTTATCATTATTTGTATTTTCATCAAGCAGTAAAAGAGGAGTGAATGGGAGAGCGGAAGAGGAGGGAATGGGAGGGTGAAGAAGGGGAGAGAGGAGAGGAAGAAGACAAAGGAGAAGAGAAGATAGATAAAGTAAGAGAGAGAAAAGACAGAACACGTGTCTCCCACTGGATATGCCACTTGTCATTGTATGTGACAAATCTTCACTTTTCTAACACCGTTAACACTAATTTAACAAAAAGGACCACATTAATTGTTTTTAATCAAAATTGGGACTTGATTGAGAAAAAAAATAATTAGAGGAAAACATTACAAAATGACCCAAAAAATTAGGACAAAAAAGCTTATTAAACCTTATTTAATTATGTAAAATATTAATAACAATCAAAATTATGAATAAAATTTGTTTAGCCCACATATTATTATATAAAGGGTTAAATAATTTTTAGTTCTTGAATTATTTGTCAAAATTGTATTTCGAATATATTTTTAGTTCTTGAATTATTTGTTAAAATTGTGTTTTGTCTCTGAGACAAATTTTGGACCTATTTCGTCCTTATACTTTATAAATAAGTGTAAATAATCCTCTATGACAAATAAAAAATCTTAAAAAAAGGAAAATAAAAAAATAGAAGAAAAAAGAGTGAAAGAAACTTAAGAGACGGGTAATAGTAAAATAAAAAATATGAATAAGAAAAATAAAAAGATAAAAAAAAATTCTGAGAGTAATTATTTACACCAATTTATAAAATATAATGACAAAATAAATCTAAAGTTTGCCTCGTGATGAAATACAATTTTTTAACAAATAGTTAAAGAGTAAAAATATATTTATACTTTATATAAATTAAATATAAAAAATTTTTATTAAAAATTTATCAAAAAAAAATCAGACATCATATTCCTTCCTTCATCACCAAACACAATTTACTGCTAACAATTAATTGTGATTGAATTTGTAACCACCCATGACGTTGGCCATTGAAGTCACCTGTCTTCTTTTACAGCAATCACTGAGCTGGAGTTTAAAACATGACACCTACTCTATCAACACGACACTTGATTTCATTCTAAGAAAAGAAGAATTTTTTTTTCTAAAATGAACTTATAGAAAAAAGTAAAATAAGTTTCTTCATAAAGTACAATTAATTTATATATAAAATAATTTATAAAAGTTCTCTCGCATAAACTTTTAATTTTTGTTGATTTGTGTACAAATTAGCTTTAGTTTTATAACAAAATAAGTTTTATTTTTCTTTTTTTAAAGTTATTATTAATAAATGTATCTAAAAATAGATTTATAATTTAAAGTTGTTCATTGAAAAAAATATATTTATAATTAAAGTTATATTAGAACACTAATTTTTTTTCTATTATGAGGTTATATTTGGAAACATTACTTCTTTATAGTAAACTTGTGTTTTCAAGTAAAACTTTCTAGATAAATTTTTTAAAATTATTTTGTAAAAAAAATTATTAGATGCTTAAACCTATCTGTGCTTTATAGTTTGCAGCTGAAGGCTGGTATGTTAATTTGCTATACCCCTTTTTTCCAATATATGGTCTTGTTTGTGGGAATAGTAAAAGAGGATATGAGAAAACATAAAAAGAAATTACATTAATAATAATATATTTACAATAAAAAATAATTTTACACATTTATTCGTTTGTAAATCTCATTGTTATAATTTTTCAGGTAATTGTAGTAAAAATTAATGGAATTTTCATGGACAATGATTTACGATGGATGACAATATAAAATTATTTTAATCAGTAGGTCGCCTTTTTTTATAAAAAAATATAAGAAAACACTTTTAATTCTTCCTTTAAAGAAAACAATCAAAACTTAATAGATTTTAAATTGTTGAGTATTGCAAAATTATTTTATAAAGCACTTAAATATGTTATTAGTTACTTAAATTTGAGATAAGTTCATTTTGTATCCTTTAAATTTAAAATTTATATTTTTAGTCTATAGAATTTGAAAAAAAAAATTGTTATAGTCTTTGCATAGATCTTTCTTGGATCTAACTGTCAACCAAATGACTATTTTGAAAGAACAAAAAGTAGGATGTTTTGTGATAAGTGTAACCTCATTTAATATAAAGATTATTATGTATATTTATATATATATATATATATATATTATATGAAGAAAAATATTTATATAACGGGTATAAGGGTTTAGAAGAGGAAGTCAATCAAAATATAAGTATTTCTAATCATTCATAATATATACAAAATAATATAGATGTGTATTACAAGTAAATTTTAAAAACTAAACAAAATAAATCAAAACTCAAGAAAAACACAAAGCTCATGTGGTATACATTATGAATCTTACTAGCACATAAATAATGGTTAAAAAAATGAACTAAACAAATTGAACTGAATAAAAAGACAATCACACAAATCTAATCAGTACAAAACAATGAGATATGGAAACAAATCATGAACAAGATGAAAATGAAGAAGAAAACATAACTAGAAGAAGGTAGTTAGCTTGCAATCAAAGCTCTTGATACCAAATGATAAAGATACAAATTCTTCTAGTTTGGAAATGAGGTGCATTCTATGGAGGAAGATGAGTAGAGTGGTGGAAGCATGTTCTTCTTTAAAGAAGAGGATGAAGAGAAGTGGAGAAGATGAAATGAGGAGAGAGGCGCAACCAACTAGAAGGATTCTAGGTAGCCAAATTAGGAGACTAACCTAAAAAGAACTACAAGATAGTAAAGCAGCCAAAATTGGACAATATTTTTTTACTAAATCTCAAAGTGAAAATACAACATGTGATGACTCCTATTTATATATAGGGAGTCCGAAAATTCAAAAACAAAAAAAGAGGAAATTCACTCGGCCATATTCTAAATTCAAGTCACATGTGCCACACTTAGACATGCTTAATACGTGCTTCAGTGTGGAAACTGTGACTCCTTTCTAGATGTTAAATTCAAATCAAAGATCATCCATTCTATTCTAGAAAGAAACCCTAACCTAAATTATATTATGGATTATAGTATAAGCTCAAATCCTATCCTACTTGACTTAATACAAGACTCATAAAGTCTTATTCTACTCAATATAATATTTATAAACTAGAACTTTGTCCATACAAATAATAACATGGGTCTACTAAGCTCAGTTAAGGCCTAATCTTTTTGTTTTTTCTTAAATATGACTCTTCTAATTGATCTCTTAATAAGAAATCTTCCATCAAAGTACAAATATATTTATATTATTACGTAAGTGTTTCTTAGTAGATATCAAATACACCCTTAATTTGATTCCTAATATTTTTTAATATACATCCCAATAAAAAAAAAGGTGTTGTAATTTAGTAATATTGACATATAGAGATATCAATTTAGTATTTTATACAAAGATTAAACTGTAAATTATATATTTAATAAAACGAAATAATTTTAAATAGTTAAAATCCCTTTTTATAATATGATCGACACTTATAAGAATTTTTTATGAAAGATACTTCAACAAGAGAATCATAAATGTAGGAATTGTGATTCTTAAAATTTACTACATCTTGACTGTTAACAAAATATTCCTGAAAATATTCTACAAGTTTTTCAGAAATAAAAGGATGGTGATACTTTTAATGAAATTTATATTTTAATTTGAGAAAGTTAACTTTGACGTATTTTATGAAAATAATTTTGTAGAAAACTTGGATAAAATAACAAATTAAAATTCGTGTTGCACATATAAAATCAAATTAAAAATTTGTTAATCATATAAATAGCAAATTAAGAATATAAGTAGACGTTTTCGAATATAGGAACCAATTAGTAATGTTTATATATAGAGATATCAATTTGTTTTTACGTATAAAAACTAAACTGATATTTCAAAAAATATGAAGATTAAACTATAAATTATATATTTAATAACATGAAATAATTTTAAATTATTAAAATCCATTTGAAAAATGCGCCACTAAAGGATTTTTTATTAAAGGAAAAAATTTCCAACAAGAGAATTATGATTCTTAAAAATTACTATATTTTTAGTGGTAAAAAATATTTCTGAAAGTACTCATACAAGTTTTTAAAAATAAAAGGATAATGATATTTTTTCAATTAAATTTATATTTTTATTTAAGAAAGTTAACTTTGACCTCTTTTATGAAAATAATTTTTTGGAAAATTTTATTAAAATCTATTTTAGAAAAATCTTATTTAACATCCTATCTTTTTAAAAAAGAGTGAAACAAGTAAATCACACTTTCTAGCCTTCAAATTTATAAAAAATTTATGCTTTTTAAGAAACTTCACTTTTACGGGTGTTTCCATGAATGTACACTTGATAGTGAAAAAGATGTGTTTCTTTATTTCCATAAGAGCATATCTGCGACCAAAGAAAGACTTTGGTGAGAGATTTCAAGTCCTCTTCTAAAATGCAAAATATTACAACTGACCATAAAAATACTTTTGATATTTTTAAATATATTAATTTATGATTTTTTATTTTATCTTATTAATTAAATCATTTATAAACTTTTTATTTTTTTTCATTTTTTACTGTTTTTATTTTATTTTTTTATTTTAAATAATCACACTTTTTACTGTTTCTATTTTTTTTTACTTTATTTCGAAGATTTTATTATAACCATGTAAAGAAAGAGGAAAATGTACGCATTTGTATTTGTTATTTTGCATGGAAAAAGGATAAATTTTTGGGAAAATTATATTATATTTTATCTTGGTTTATAAAAAGAAAAAGAATAAAACTATTAAGAAGTCGACTTTAAGTCTAACTCAACCACATTTTAAGGTAATGTTTGTTCTTCCATATCTTATAATAAGATATGTATAATAATAAAATACATATTATAATAAATCTTAACAAATTGATCAATTCGATTAGGACTGTGCACTTCAGTTATTGTTAATTACAAATCGGTTATGACTTGTTGGGTAATCAACTCAATTTTTTATCAATTACAAGGTCCATAAGAGCCTATAAATACATATTTATTTCACAGGAAATACTCACTCACTTTTACTCGTTACTATCTATCTTATACAAATACTCTTACTGACTTGAGCGTCGGACAATCTTCTGTAGGTAAACCACTCGCCGGTCCATCAACACCTCGGACACCTCAGTGCCGACGTGTCAGCGCTCTTGATTACAAAATATTCCCTCTATCTCGTTCCGGTAAGAACATTTGGTGCCCACCGTGGGACTGGGTAAAACTTCTTCCCAGACCACCAGGTTCATGGTTCGCACCTACAACAAACACTCCTACATTGTCTCTTCATCTTCCAATATTGCTATGGATTCTTCCGTTGTAGCCGCCATTAAAGAACACATGGAGAACCTCATCACCAGAAACGAGGTAACCCTCCATGTCATTACTGGAGAATAGGCCAAGCATGATCACGACTTGAAGGTCATGCGTGACCAACACTAGGCCGAATTATGAACTGTTCATGACCAGCTCACACTCCTCACATGGGAGCATCGACCCCACAAATCGAAGCATACATCTACCGACACAGAACACATGGGCAAATCCCGCCCACCATCGGATAACTCAAGGGATCATTAATCCTACCACCATGTGGCACGCCCTTCCCAGCACAAATTCGCTTCCAAGCGAAAAGAGTTGTCCTCCCGCCACTATGTCATGTCTCATGCTCCCTCACGTCCCCCACCATCTGATGAACGATCCCAGAGCTGACGCCATGATGCCTCCAGACGACCATCTCCCTCGAATGACAGAAAGAGTGACAAACCTCACCATCAAACAACAGTGAATAAGCAAGCTCGGGGCCTAGCAGGTTTCCACCCCTTTTGGACGACATCATTCAGGTCGAGCTTCCCCATAATTGGAAACCTCCCCATATTGAGAAGTACAACGGTTCTTCTGACGTGGATGAACACTTATAGGCCTATATGGTAGAGGCTAGTTTATTATCTAAAGACCTTGTCGTGCACTGCCAAATCTTTCCGACCATTTTGAAGGGACCAACACTCAAGTGGTATTACTCTCTACCTCTCCATTCCATTCATTCCTTCGAAATGTTGAGTGTGAAGTTCACAACACACTTCGCCGATAGTAAGCTATTGGTAACCAATACGGCTTCGTTAAGCCACATCGTCCAAGGGGAAATCGAGTCCCTACGGCATTATATGGGGCATTTCTCCCAAGCAACACTCCACATTCCCGATTTGCACCCTGTCGTAGTCATGCATGCCTTGCTGGTCGGCCTCAAATCCAACCCGTTCTTGGATGCTGTGTATGCCGATCCCCCTGCAAATATGGACGTATTGCGCACACAGGCGACTCGTCATATTAACATTGAAGAAAACCAGGAGATGAGAAGGAGAACTACATAAGGCAGAGCACAACCTCCCACTCCCAACAATCACACCTTCAAACAGAAACAGGGTAAGTTCAACAACTACACCACCCTCAATGCCAGTTGCGAGGTTTATTTTAAGGGAGACTTGCAATCTGGAACTCATCTCGATGCCACCCCCCAAACCGTTGCCTCCCAATGTCGACCCTTCGAAAAGGTGTAGCTATCACAAAAACATCGGTCACACTACCGAGGATTGCTGGAGGGTTCGTGATTTGATTGAAGAACTCATCCATTCCAGTGCCCTCGCCCGTTTTGTCCAAGCTAGACAGGAAGGTCATGGTCGCGGATGAGGAGGATGGCACGAAGATCACAGAAGAAGAAACATGGGAGACTATCAGGACAGGGGACAAGGTTATCACAATACACAGCAAAATCTGGAACCCAAGCCACAACAACAACCTCGTCTTTAGCTCGAAGTCAGGCCACCATCTCAACAACACTCGTTCGGCTTAAGGGGGTATTATCAACACTATAGGCGGAGGCTTTGTTGGAGGCGGCAACACCAACTCTTCCTGCAAACGCCATCTCCGAAGCATAAATTCGGTAGAGGTATTTCCACTACGCTTTCTCCCACTAATTACCTTCACCAACAAAGATTTCTCTCTTCAAGACCCCGAGCAAGATGACCTTGTGGTTATTACTGCTACTGTGGCCAATTGGAGAGTTAGGAAAATCCTCATCGATCATGGCAGCTCAGCCGATATCCTTTATTGGTCTACATTTTTAAAATTGGACATCCTGACCTCATTGATCAAGTCCTTCCCAGACCCATTGGTCGGATTTGCGGGGGAAAGGGTTCACACCAGGGATACGTGGACCTCCTAACCATTTTCGGAGGCTCAAAATCTTATCAAACTCTAACACTGAGGTACATATTGGTGGAGGTCGATACCTCGTACAACGCATTAATCGGACGTCAAACACTAAAATGGCTCGATGCAGTTGTGACCCCACATGGCTATGAAGTTTCCCTCCGATAGTGGGGAAATCATCACAATAAGGGTTGATCACAAAATAGCTCGACAATGTTATGCCCAATCGCTCAAGGTAAGCCCCTATACCTTGAAGAATGTCACATCCAACCATACCACCTAGACGGAGGTGTTTGGACCTCTAGAATATTGTACAAAAGACGTTGATGATAATCACGAGCAATGCTTCATGATAACAACCATTTCTGGTGACTGAGCAGTTGTAGCCCAAACCACCGATTCTGGGGTCGACCTCGACCCAAGGGCCGAGCATGAAGAAGCCAACCCTCGATTTGACGAGCCAATGATGGATGTACACCTTGATGAAACACTACAACACGTAACCCGAATGGGTTACACATCTTCTCCCGACTTACGAGATGAGATTAGGTGTACGATAATACAAAACGTCAACCTCTTCGTGTGGAGCCCCACTGATATGCTCGACATCGACCCAGACTTCATGTGCCACAAGTTGGCCACTCCCCCACATGCAAATCCAGTTTCTCAAAGGAAACGAAAGCTCGATTAGGAAAGACGCCACGCCATTAACCAGGAGATCGGTAAGCTGGTTGAGGTAGGATTTGTTAGAGAGATCACATATACAACGTGGTTGGAAAAACATAGTAATGGTCAAAAAGTCTAGCGGCAAATGGAGGATGTGTGTCGATTATACAGACTTGATCAATTTTTTCCCAAAAGATACATACCCCTTGCCATGCATAGACTGGCTCGTAGATAACACGTCCAATTTCGCATTGCTAAGCTTCCTCAAAGCATATTCAGGATACAACCAAATACGATGTATCCCCTGGATGAGGAGAAAACCGCGTTCATGACCGAAGTTGCGAACTATTGCTATCGAGTAATGCCCTTCGAACTAAAGAATGTTGCCACATATTAGAGGCTTATGGATAAGGTCTTCAAAGGTCTTATCGGCACCACCATGGAAGTATACGTAGACGACATGGTGGTCAAATCTAAGAATGCAGCCGACCAGCCTCAACATCTAGCATAGGTTTTAACAAGGGTTTTATCGAATAAGGTTTTAACGAGGCTCGCACTCCATCAATAAAATATTTTACTTGCTCAAATTTATTATTCAGATCAAAGTAATCAAACATGTTTAGTCGAATCAGAGTCATTCGATCAAATTTATGCCTCAGATCAAAGTAATCCAAGGTGGTAAGTTGAATCAAAGTCATTCGACCATATCTATTATTTAGGTCAAAGTAATCCGAGGTGGTAACTCGGATCAAAGTAATCCCACGTTGTTTAGTCGAATCAAAGTCATTCGATCAAATTTATACCTCAGATCAAAGTAATCCAAGGTGGTAAGTCAAATCAAATTCATTCGAGCATATCTATTACTCGGATCAAAGTAATCCGAGGTGGTAACTCGGATCAAAGTAACCCGATATGTTCAGTCGAATAAAAGTAATTTGATCAAGTTTATACCTCAGATCAAAGTAATCCGAGGTGGTAAGTCGTATCAAAGTCATTCGACCATATTTATCACTCGAATCAAACTAATCTGAGGTAGTAACTCGAATCAAAGTTATTCAACGTGTTTAGTCGAATTAAAATCATTTGATAATATTTACTTGGATCAAAGTAATCTGAGGTGGTAAGTCGAATCAAAGCCATTTGACCATATTTATTACTCGAATCAAAGTAATCCGAGGTGGTAACTCGGATCAAAGTAATCTGACGTGCTTAGTCAAATTAAAGTCATTCGATCAAATATATACCTCAGATCAAAGTAATTTGACGTGTTTAGTCGAATCGAATTCATTCAATCAAATTTATATACCTCAGATCAAAGTAATTTGAGGTGGTAAGTCGAATCAAAGTCATTCGACCATATTTATTACTCGGATAAAAGTAATCTGAGGTGGTAACTTGGATCAAAGTCATTCGACGTGTTTAGTCAAATCAAAGTCATTTGATCAGATTTTACTCAGATCAAAGTAATCTGAGGTGGTAAGTTGAATCAAATCCATTCGACCATATTTATTATTTAGATCAAAGTAATTCAAGGTGGTAAGTCGAATCAAAGTGATTCGACCATATTTATTACTCAGATCAAAGTCATCTGACGTATTTACTCGAATAAAAGTTATTCAAACTTATTTATTACTCAGATTAAAGTAATCTGAGGTGCTAACTTGAATCAAAGTCTTTCAAGTTCCAAAGGTTACTCAGATCAAAGTCATTCGAGCTACTTGAATCAAAGATTCAAATTCAAAGGTTGCTCGGATCAAAGTCATCTGAGTTACTAAAATCAAGTGTCATTCAAACATCGACATTTAGCACAACTCGAATAGATAGAAACACACATCAAACAGCTCGACTCTACAAGCTTTAACACAAAAATGACTAACTTGGTCAAAATATCATACTCGTTCATCCTCATAAATCGATTTACTTGCAAATCTCATATTTGGATTCCGAGCTTGAGGGGACTTATGTACTGCCCCATATCTTATAAGATATGTATAATAACAAAATACATATTGTACTCACTCATTTTTACTCCTTACTATCTATCTTATACAAATATTATTACTGACTTGAGCGTCAGAGAGTCTTCTGCAAGTAAGCCACTCGTTGGTCCATCAACACCTTGGATAACCAGTCCATCAACACCTTGGACACCTCAGTGTCAACGTGTCATCACTCTTGATCACAGAAGATTCCCTTCGCCTCGTTCCGGTAAGAACAATTTGCATTCACTTATATATACTAAATTGACCTCATTTCTAGTTGATGTGGGATCTCCAACACATCCCCCTCACATTAAGGATTGAACATTTCGAGCATGAGATTATAGATTTGTAGGTGGTCTGATAGCGGTCCGATAGCGGGTGACCCAACAACCTTATTCCTTGTTGGGATGGACTTATATAGCTTTGATATCATATTAAAAAATGGACTTTAAGCCTAACTCAATCCTATAAAACTGACTTATAAGATGAAGTTTGCACTCACTTATATACACTAAATTGATCTAATTTCTAGTGGACGTAACATTTCCAACAAAAGCCAATTTTAATACGTCTTATTACACATTTACCATAATTACTATTACTTGATTTCTCCTTTATTTTTTGAGTTTTTTTGTGTGAACTTGTTTGCTTTCTTTCTATGTTCTTACTATGATGGTTTGTAATAATATGATTGTACTAAAAATATTACTATTGTGATATTTAAAGAAACCGTAAACACAATGAAAATGGATTATGTTGTAATAAAATAAAAATATTAAAATAATAATAAAAAATATATAAAGAAAATACAAGAAGATAATAAAATTAAAAAATATTAAAATAATAAAAAATATTTAAAAATCATATTAAAATTATGATTTAATACACATTTCTAGTCTTCAAATGCACATTCTAAACTATGGATAGTAGAAGAACGAGCATTTAAAGCTGTTACGATTTGGTTTATTTGTAGAGGTTCCCTCTGATGGGATAGTGTACAACATTGGTCAAATCAGGAAAAGCAGGGGAAGACGGAAATGAAGGAGGGCTTTGTGTTTCTATCTCACTTCTCCCATTGGCTATGTTTCATTTTTCCATCACCTCAACATCTCTGTCATCTCCCATACACACCCAAACCAAAGAGTTGATTTTTCCAATGCATGGAGATGGAGAAAATTAAAAATCATTGAAACCTTGCACACACGGATGCAACCGCCGGTGTGATGTGAGTTATTCCCACTCTTGACTTATTTAATTATTTTTATTTTTATTTTTAAATTTTATTAATCTAAAATTTTAATCTTATATATATTTTATTGAAAGTTGAATTTTTTACCCAACTCCATTTTTATTTCATTTTACTTTTTTAAATATAATTTAAAAAATTATTTTTTAAATATAAATTTTAAAAATTTTATTTAAATAAATTTAAAAATTTAAACATAATTATATAAATATATAATATTGTATGTATATATATATATATATATAAAATAAAGTATTAAAGATAAATTTATAATGATTAAATATTTTAATATTATATTATTTTTCTTTTTTATATAGTGTGTTCTTATATAAATTAATATTTTTAATGTTATAAATTTTAAATTATTTTATTGATGAGGTATATTTTATTTTATTATTTTTATATTAAAATATTTATGTAAAAAAATATTTGATAATATTTTTTTTTATAAAAATCAAGTTTAATTTATCAATATTCAAAATACATAATATAATTAAAAGAAAAGAGTGTGAAATAAAAAAGAAACAATAATTCTTTATGTGTGAAAAATAAAAAGAAATATTAAAAATATAATTAATATTTTAGCCTTTAGGTTCAAATTTAAAGACGATGGTGGGATGAGTATGGAGATAGAATGAGAATTGCACTATTCATTCCCGATCCCAAACACAATTTCTTAAAATACAAAAAATTCGAACTTGATTAACTCGGTTTTTCTTGTCAAACTCAAGACATGTATGGTTCATCCCAACAATACAAGTTTAATTGTCATCTTTATTTAGAACATTCTTTTCCATTCTTTCATGCTTCCTATCTCATGTAGATAAATCTAGTGTGTCAAATCAAAGCATAGTATTAGTTTAATTTTATTTATATTTGGAGTTAAAAAAATTGTTCTTATCTCAATTTATATCAAGTAAACAAATTATTTTATTTAAATTTAAAAAAATCTAATTTTTTAAAATTATACAAAAAATATGCATTTTTAGACTTGTACTAATGAAATTAATTTCTAAAGATGATTAGATATATAAATTCTATAATATATATATATATTAATAAAATAATATTTTTTACTTTAAAAAATATAATTATTATTTTATAAAAAAGAAGGACCTATAACATATAGTCAAGTTGGTTTAAATGTATTTAAGGTCTGGATTAAATATATCATACTAATATTGATTTATTTTAATTTAAATATTTTTTTTTAGTTTAGTCATTCTCATGTTATAAATTATTTAAGCTAAATCATTATAATAGAATTATTGTGGTGTATGGATTAATTTAGTATCCGGTGTAATTTGTTAAATATTTTTTAGAAATCTCTAATTTTTATTTAATTTTTTAGTAATTTTTCAAATTACATGAACTTCACAGCTCTTTTTATCTATTTATGAAGGTTTGTTGGTAGTTTTTTTGGCTGAATTTATCAAAGAAGGGTTTTGACCAACATATGATCATGTGGTGTATAACAACTTCAAGATTAAGTTGGTTGTTGGATCAAACTTTTATTACTAGGTCAAAAGTTATAGTTGATAATCAAGGTATAACTTTATTTACTTAAGAGCGTAACAATCTAAGTTCTATGATTCAATTGTGACTTGACCCACCTAGTATACACCATAAAACAATTAATACCACCTATAACAACATTTCTCTTAACAACTGCCCCATTGAAAATTGAACTTGTGACATTGACTCTAATACCAATTGTTAAATCAACTGCTTATCACTATGCCAAAAACTATATTTGATAATCAATGCACAACACTTTTTACTTAAGAGTGTAACGACCTAAGTTCCACGATTTGATTGTGATTTAGTCTAATTGGCATGACAATTGATGTTACTTGCAACATTGATCAAGTTCGAGTAACATAACTAAATGTCAACTTTTTATTGGTATATTTTGTAACATCTCAAACTTCCCTCATCGCTTGAGCAACCAACCTAGCATTTTGATAAGACCCCAAACCATCTTCATGAAGGGATCCACTACTGGGCAATGGCTAGGAGGATACAAGAAGATTGAGCCTCCATTGACTTTAGCATGTCCAAGTTGATCTTAACATGGGTCATCCCTAGTTTGTAAATAGTAGAATAAGAATAACAAGGTTCCTAATTGGGCCTAGTAGTCTAGAATATTTGAGCTTTGTATTTGGGCCAAGTAGAATAGGTTGTTGGGCTTGTATTTAGGGCCTTGGAGGTGTAAATAGTAGAATAGGGTGTTTAGAGGAATATTTGGACTACAAGGGAAGAGAGGGGACAATCCAAGTACTCACACTTCTCACATGTAACTCACACTTTGTGCATGAATAATGTGTGAAAAGCATGAGTCCTTAGGTGACACTCTCCCTCCAATTTTCGGCCAAGATTTGAATTTGTAAAAGGGAATTCAAATTATTTCCCACTCTTTTCCTCTTTCCATTTTCGGTCACTTATTCTATAAATAGGAACTTCCACTTTTTGTAAATTCATTTTAGTTTGAATAATGAAATGTTGCCCAAGTTTGGTCATTCACTGAAACTTTAAGTCTTCCCTGGGTTAGTCTTCTTCTTAGGCTTTTGTATACTCCTTCCTAGAGAGTTGGACACACCTCTCTTTAGGTTCTACTCCAAAGTTCCACTTCAATTCTCTTCCTAAATTAAGCTTCCATGCCACTCTTTCATTCCTCCTCCATTGAAGATGAAGATGCAACAAGAAGGAGTCCATCACATTTGAATGCATTAAGGCTACGAACACCCATTTTGAGATCCCTCTCATCATTTGAGCGACCAAAACATTTCCTAAGAAATACATATTTAGTGGAGAGAGAATATCCATGATGTCTACCTTGCTTGAGCTATCATTATCACTTGAGTGATATCATTTGTCACCAAAGTGACCAGTTCATCGCTTGAGAAACCAAAGGTAGTAGAGGTAATTATTATCCACTGCTTACTCATCTCTTAAGCCATATAAGGGAGGAGAACTTCCCTGTTAAGCCCATTAGAAGCTCTTTCCTAAGTTTTCTACTTTTAACAAATAATTTTACTCATTTATAATCTCCCAAAAATGCATAATAACACCTAAACCAGCCTATACTATCATCTGTGAATGAACATCAATTTCAAACTACTAACTAGTTATCACAGTTCTCAACTCATCATTTTATCACCATCAACTAGTTTATGCATGTAAAATACTAACTCTTGATAGAGGTTCATTTTATCCTTTAGCAATTAAGGTGTTTGCTGAAATGAAATTCAAGAGAAAGTCACAAGGAAGATTCCTATTGGACACGAAGATAACTCCGAAGGAAGTGTGAAGGTTCACTTCAAAGAGCTCAAGAGGAAGAAGAGATGACAAAAAATTAAAGATGATGATGAGAACAAGAAGTAAAGGTCCTGAACTTAAAGCGTTGGAAAATTAAAGAACATAACATAAAAGAAGATGGAAAGCAATGGAAGAAGAGTTAATAGAAAGGGGAAAGGGAAGGTGTGCATTCACGCCAGTTAGGGGATGGACTAACATAAGATAAGTGGTGATTGTCGTCACTTGAGCCAGGGCTCAAGATAAAACACAAAAAGGGATTAACACTCCCAAAAACACAAAGAAGCTAACATCTACATGTGTATTTCTCTAAAAAATGTTAAACCATTTTACATGAATGAGAGGCCTCCTTATATAGGCATGGGATGGCGACCTAGAGGGAAATACACTAGAAACGATCCTAAGCATATTCCACTCTTGGAGGACAAGACACTAAAAAGATCTAGAAGGTAGGGCAACCAAGGGGGAGAGGGGCGACTCCCAATCATTGGTGCACCTTTCAAGGGTTTCTAGAAGGTCCAAGGTTGACTCTTCTTTCCTCTCTTAATAGTCTAAGCTATTGGGTCTTGGTCAAGTGCTCCTTTTCTCAAAGAAGGCTCCCACATGTAGAAAAAGGGTGTTCCAAAAATAATCTTAGAAACGAGGCAAAAAGAAACATGAGTTTAAGAATTTAATGCATAAGAAAAATTCTAAATAAACTAAAGAAAGGAGGTAAGGAGGAAATGTCTCCCATCATCCTCCTAGTAATCTTCTTAGGGCACTCCTCTTCTTTATTGGTGGTCAAGGGCTCATCAACTCTCCTTACATGGATTGAAGTATAACACTCTTAGCTTGCTTCTTGGTCTAGTCAACTCCAACTACAAGCCAAACATCCAGAGTTTCTCCTTAAAGTCTTAAACCCAAATAGAAAGTAGGAGAACTCATTAAACTGCCAAATATACCAAACTACTTACCGATTCAAGATTTTAATATGGTCAGGAAGATCTATTTTGCACTAGCTTCTTGTAGCTCTAATTTGGTAGAAAATCACTGATAAAAAATTCTTACAAGTAAGAGAGAATGTAGAGACTGAGAAAGAGAATTTTAGAGGGATATATTTTGGAATGAATTGAAAATGAACATCTAATCCTTACATAAACGTCATTAATGATTCACTTTAAAATTTATTAAAATATTATTGGGTCTTACATATTTTCTTGCTTCATTGCATTGGGCAAGGGACAACTTGATGAAACAACTTAGCCATGCCGTTTTCATAGTCATTTAGTGGGTTGACTAATATGATACTTCTTTGTTCTTCTTTAATCAGAGATAATGACTACGAATTTGAATGTTCTCTTATCATATGGCTTCTATCTGTTTAGCTTTGCATTGCTTTTGGCTTTGACGTTTATTTCTCAATTCAATTAGGTTCATTACTTTACTATTATTGTTGTTCTCTTTTGTGTTCTCTTGAATCGTTGATTATTTACTTTTAGCATTGGTCGACATGTTTTGAGTTGATACCATTCAAATTTGAATTTTTTTTTATTTGTCTGCAAATGGATAACAAATGTAGTTATTGTTAGGACCAAGTAGTTTCCTTCCTATGTTAGAATGTTTCCTTAGACCAATCTATCTTCTTCTTCTAGAATGAAGATACATCTCTCCTTCATGGATCAAGATGTCTTCTTCTAATACTTCATCTTTATCAATGATATTTGACATATAAAAACAACTCCAAAATTTATGTCAATTAAAATATACATTACATATCAAATTAATAATGACAATACTTAAAATCATCAACTATTTATACTTTTTCTAGAAAACCTCATTTTCAACCCTTTATTTTTTTTAATTATTGTCTTAATATGTAATTACTAATTATAGTTATAATTAAATTTATTTATTTTATTAATTTATTCTTAAAATGTAGTCTATTTTTGTGAAAAAAAGATGTTATCATTTTAGCTAAAGTCACCTTGAATCCTATTATACAGTAAATAATATCATCTTAGAGGGATTCAAATAATATTAGGGATGAATAACAACCCTTAAACTTTACTTAATAAATGAACTTACTTTTATTACGCCTCTTGAATTAGATACTATTAATTATTTTTTAGTTAAATATGTTTTTAGTCCTTGAATTATTTGTCAAAATTGTGTTTCGTCCTTGAAGCAAACTTTGGATTTATTTCATCCTTATACTTCATAAACTCACGTAAACGATCATTGATGATGTCTAAGAATTCCTTTTTATCACTTTATTTTCCTTTTTCATAGTTTCATATTTCATTATCATCCGTGTCTTAAGCTTATTTCACTCTTTTCCCTTCCATTTCCTCTCATTTTTTCTCTTTAAAGATGTTTATATTTGTCATCGAAGATCATTTACACCTGTTTATAAAGTATAAAGACGAAATAAGTCCAAAGTTTTTCCTAGGGACGAAACACAATTTTGGCAAATAGTTCAGGGACTAAAAACATATTTAACCCATTATTTTTTTAAATGCAATTCAAACTCAAACACCAATCATTTTTTAATTTCTAGGTTAAATTATTAAATATTTATAATTTTAGAAACTACATTATGTATTATAATTAAATTTTTTGTGTTGTTATTTTTTTTTGTGTAAAATGTATTTCAAATTTCTTAATCTTTCATTGAACTAGATTTCAATTCATTTTTCATATAGTTTTAAAATAAAGATTTTCTATTTTTAAATTTTAATATATTTTTGGTTCGTAAGCTTATTTAGGATTTAAAAATATAATTGTAACACTTCAATTTATATAACAACTAATATGTTATTTGATATTTTTATATTATATTATATATGTTTGCATACCACTAGATCATAAGCTCCCAAAATACATAAAATTTAAAACCACAAAATATATTTATCTAGTAATAGGTGGAACCTCCTATGTACATCTTTCAGAAAGTATGCTCACTTTCAACTATATTTATAGAAAAATTTGTTTTCGTATATAGTACAATCATAACAATGTTATCCATACAAGCAATAGGGTGAGTTAACAAAATTATCATAATCATATAATATATCCACTTTAATCATCAACTAGCATCCACACCAACATGCAAATCATTTCATTGGCACCACTAACCTCATACTTAGTCACCATTCCCGTTATAACCAAATACAAGACGTCTTTTGGAAGACTCTATTTTCGTTAAGCAAAGTCCTACTTAGAGGCTAACACCTGATCCTCAACATGAACCAGGCCAAGGTTCCCAGGGCTAGGGTGGCACAAAGCACCTGCTATCTAGAGTCAAGTGTATATGTACTCTGAGAGCTTGATGTAAGCCTCCCCCGACTTCTTACCACTTGATGTTTGGTCTACATGACTAAATCATCAATAAAACCGTTATAGCCCTTATCCATGAGTTGACATCACTACTACAGAATTAGGAATCAACGTCGCCATTCTACGTCAGTTTAAATACAAACGACGTAGAATATTTGATTTGACCATTCTACGTCGGTTGTAATCTATAACCGACGTAGAATGTTTTTAATTCTACATTCTACGTCGGTTCTGTAACTAACCGACGTAGAATGTCAACACTACTACGTCGGTTGTTTCTTAACCGACGTAGAATGTAGAATTCAAAACATTCTACGTCGGTTATAAATTACAACCGACGTAGAAACCCCTTTAAAACCTATTCCCCCCTTTTCTTTCTCACTTTTCGTACTGTGGTCGACCCTCGAAGCTCCGCTCTCCGTCCTCTCTGCGCGCTCCGTCTTCCTCGTCACCGGTGCTGCGGCCGGTCTCTCTCCTTCCTCGTCGCCGCCCCCTGCCGTGCCGCCCCTGCCGCTGCCACCCCTGCCGCCCTTCCTCCTTGGGTTTTGTCGCCGCCGCTTGCCGCCCTCCTTGTGCCTTGCCGGTGCACTGTGTTCATCCTTGTGTCTTGCCGGTGCAGCGTTCCTCCTTTGCCGCCACCGCCACCGTTCGTTGCCATTGCCATCTGCGAGGTTAGTGGATTTTTTATTATTTTTATTGTTTTTTGTTTTGTAGATAGTGTTTGTATGATTAGGTTATTGAAATGGCTGTAGTGATGTTCTGGCTGTGCCCATGGGGCTTTATTTGATGTTGTTTGATTTTGTATAAAAATTTGGATTTAATAATAGAGGAATTATGACAAAAACCGTATGCAAAATGATGCAATTAGGACAAAAGAACATGCAACTATGAAATTTCTAAGATGTAATGGCCTGATAATTCTCTGTTTGGTACGACACAACTCCACAAATCTTTTCAAAATTTTCTGACAAGTGCAAGTTAGTCACATAAATGCCCAAAATTTAGAAAAATAGGTAAAAAATAGTAAAATAATAAAAAAGTTATAGTAAATGGAGGATTTTTGAAATTTTTTTTGCCCAAATCCCCATAGGGGATTTGCCAACAGGTTCGTTGGGTCATTTCCAAAAACTTTCATTTTTTACGCATCTCCATCCGAGGTCCGTAGCAAAAGTTATGATCGTTTGAAGTTTTTCTACACCTAAATTTTGTATTTTCAAAACTATGATTATTTTGGGGGATGTGAGGCCTCTTTATTCAAGTACACATCAAAAGAACATAACACAACAAAAATTAGCAGAAAATTAAATGTCTAACTATTTTTAATGATTTTTTCAAGATCGATTAGATCCATTCAATAATGTTGTTTTTACATCAATCTTTCTTTTTTTAAATTGTTCTTCTAAGACAAAGCATATAGAAATTAGACATCATTTCATTAGAGATCATATAGCTAAGGATTGCATTATAGAATACATAGATATAGATACAAAACATCAATTAGCTGATATCTTCACCAAACCTTTGCCTAGAGAGTAGAGAGTCGTATCTTTGAAATTTAGCTATTTGAAATGTATTATATATGAAATTGTGGCTGGTTTGCTGGTTTATTTGATATGCAGGTACTAAAATTTAGGGAAAATGAGAAAATTAGAAACTGCATTGCAGTTGTAGAAGCGACTTACAACGTCGGTTAGGGCTAGAACCGACGTTGTAAGTTTGGGTGACACTTACAACGTCGGTTCTAGCCCTAACCGACGTTGTAAGTCTTGTGATTTTCAACGTCGGTTCAATTGAACCGACGTTGAAAATATTACTTTTAACGTCTCCTGATTCAACGTCGGTTTTCGGGCCGTCGTGAAATCATCCCCAGAACCAACGTGGATTCCGGTTCCTGTAGCAGTGCATGCTTATCATACTCCTAACGTACACTACCACCCTGGTTAATGTATCACCACCCAAAGCGACCATCAACACCACCCAAAAGGACAATATCAATCACCTATCAAGGGCTTTAATATCCTTCATTGGATAGTGGGTTTTGCCTCTTTTGATGAAATAAATGCATCTATACATGATAAGTGTACTTTGAGAGAAGACAAAGTTTTAGGCGCGTTAGAAATTTGGTGAGAAAACAACTTTTACTTTTTATAAGGAAGGCATCGATATGACATGAGAGCTGCTCTTATACTTGTTCATCAGACTGCCGTGAAGAATGTCTGTGAAAGCTTCGAAAGAAAACTTTCAAACATTAGTTAAGACCAAAATGTATCATCTGATGACTCATCATCTGATGACCCTTTTAGGTATCATCTATCAGACGATACATATATAATCTGATTTGTTCTTACGATTTGTTTCGTTTGGAAGCTTAATCATCTAACTTAACATTTAATTACTTTAAGCATTATTCAAAATTATGGAATGTTTGGAATTTTTTCAACATTTAATGATAAACTCATTTCATTTATGTTAGTTTAGCACTCACTAAGTGTATCTCACATAGTTTTATCTTTTCCAGATGAATAAGCTCATAAGTGAATTATATAGTTTGAAGTGTGAAGCAACTTTTGTGTTTTGATTTATGAGAAAAAGATCTTTGTATATCATCTTATGTAAACTCATATGTACATATGTATGGTTTACTTTTTGGTTTAGTTTTGTATCGTTGATCCAAGAACATTAATATATAACGAATATTATGTTATGTAAATGTTCCTTTTTTGTAAATTTTATTGTTCACATATGTTATACCCAAAATCTTCTCTAAGGCGTTACAAAGCGACTACACATTACTTGAGCGATATCTAGGATTAGAGTTGACCCTTTAAGCTCAAACACATGCATTCACTAAATTTCTCTCTCCAAACAACAATCTTAGACATGTATAAGCTCCCAACAATGTATATAAGTCTCCACATCAACTTATACTATCACATATACATCGACACCGGAAGAAAATGCTACTCATTTATTCCAGTTCTCCATACAATATACTATCATCACCAACCAATTTATGTAAAACTATTAACTCCCCTTACTTTGATTGAAGCACAAAACTCCTAGCTTGTTTCCTACTACAGTTAACTTCAGGTAAGCTCAAACTAGATACCAAATGGCCAAAGTTCCCTCTTAAACTCTTAATCTAAATAGAAAAGAGGAGAACTCGTTCAACATAAAAAAGATACTAAACCACTTACCCAAATGAAATTTTGATCAAATAGATGTGATCTACTCTTTACCAGCTTCCTGTAGTACTAATCTGGTAAACTTTCTATGGTCAGAAACTCCTATAACTTAGAGAAAATGTAAACATTTAGAAAGAGAATTTTAGAAAAATAAATTAAAAATAACATCAAAATATTATTAATTATTTATTTTAAAATCTATTATTAAAATATTACTGGATCTTAAAAAAATAAAAACTTATATATGGTTAAATCTATTACATTTGCTTCCTAACATGATTTAGTTTTAAATATAGTTTTAGTTATTTAAATTTAGGGCACTTTTAAATATACAATTCTTTAGTTTTTAATCTTTCAATTTTTCAAAATGCCTTCTATAACTTATAAGGTCATATGAATTAGTAATGTCATTCGTGTGAAAAATAATGGTAGAGGCAATATTTGTCCCGTGGGATTAATCAAGTGACATTTTTGTTTTTTTAAAGTGTAATAATTTTTTTATTAATTCCCCATGTAGTAGAGAATTTAAATTTGTAAACACCATGCTATTATGACAATTGATTCACATATTTTTATCATTGAAGATAAAACATTTGTAAACAATAATTCAGTACTTACACAAAGTCAGGGTTTTAAGTGACACATACGAACAATGATTTGTTAATGTCTAATAACCTATTAACGTTGGAGTAACAAAAATTTAAAATTTTTGTTCAATTGAGTGAAGAACGTAGTGTAATTAGAGCTACGTGTTATCCGATTAAACAAAGAAATTGAAAGACGCAATCGAAGGCCAAATATAATGTATTTATTTTAGTATGGCTGTTTAAATTTGGGGTTGGTAAGTTTATTATTCTAGGATTTTATTGTTTTGAGTCTATTACAATTTCAGGTTTATTATTAGATAAGAGTATATCAATCAATTTATCATCTATAAATTTTTACTATAAAAAAATTAGTAAATATAGTTTATATTTTAAGTGTTCTTTAGTTTTTAGAAATTGTATTTATCTGATAAAATTTGTGAATTAAATAAATTAATTTATAATAAAATATATATTAAAATTTGTAACTTTTATTTATATAATAACAATTAATTTTATTTATTAAATAATTTATAATTAATAAAAATAAAAATAATATATTTTTTTAAAATTATACTTGATAATAACTAATAAAAATAGAAAATATTTTTATTAAATTATTAAATTTTAAATTGAATTAGAGTTTTTGAGACAAGTAGTGAATAATCTACAAATATCACATATAGAAATGACTTTAAAAGTCGTTTAACATGTTTTAGATTAAAAATTTACGAAAAATGCAAATATCCACCGACATGGATTGCGAAGACTTTTATCCAAATAATTTATCTTTATTATTTACTTTGGAGTGTTTCTCTAATTTACGGGTTTCTATTTTGAGAGTGGGTGTGTTGGTTATTAAGTTGTAAATTGGTATGTTATTTAGAATGAAAAAGTTTGACAAGTGTCATGAGACTTTTATACTTGAACAAAACTTACTGAAAAAATCTTTAAAATAATGTAATATGATTAGAATAACTTAAAACATATTTTTTTATTCTAAAGATAAAAATAAAATTTTATGATATAATTATTAAATGGGTCTTGGATATATCCTAAACAAGAATAGGGCTTGCCACATGTATTGGTTATCTTTGTTGCACATGGAAACCCTAGAAATTGTAGAAGAAAATGGTGACAAGAGTCATTGGAGAAAGATAAAGATATGCCACGTTTTGAGGGTGAAAGATAATGCAGCCAAATGTTTCCATGGCACCCACAATAAAAAAGTTAGAAAAAAAAAAACAGAGAGAAAGAAAAGTGTGGTTCCTTTTTTCTTCTGCTGAGTTGCAGAGATTAGAAGATTCTTCTTTTCTCTGTCTCTTTTAAAAGTCACATTTGGAAGAAATAGGTTCATCCATTACTTTCCACCAGAAGGAATGGATTTTTGGGATCTCAAAATCAAACAGAGTTCGAAATTTTTTGAAGAAAACAAATGTGTGGACACCTACTTAAAAATTCTTAGTAATGCCTTTTAGTTTCCATAAAAATGTTTATTAATTTTAAATAGTTGAAATTTTTAACTTTTACTTTTTAATTTATATTTGTTACTTATAGTTAGTTTAATATTAAAAATAAAAATATCAATTAATATAATCAAGACAGTAAATAATATTTTAAATGAAGATACTTATATTTTTAGACATAGAATTTAATTACATTCTTTATTAGTTAATATAAATGAAGTATATTTATTAAATAATATATCTTAATTTAAAAATGGTTTGTTTAAAGTTTATATTTTATATCTATAAGTTAATTTTGATATTATAATATTTAATATTTTTTAGTATATCATAAACATAGATTTTGTTCCTAAAGACAAAAAGTAATAAAAATATGTTTTATGTTTTAAGAAGTAATTATTTTATCATATAAAATTATATATAGTATGAAAAATTATTAATTTTTTTTATCTTTTTACAATTTAAAATAATATATATTTTTTATTTGAAGATGTTTTAAATTTTTGCAAATATTGTTTTGTTTTGTTTCAATTCTTTTATTTTTTTAAATCTTTGACCTTTTTCAATTGTTTTTTATTCTTTATTATTTAACTATAGTTAATTTGGTATAAAAATGTAAAATATTAATTAAAATAATTAAATTATTTTTAAGTGCATAATTCAATTAAGAATACATTTTATAAATAAAATAATCACATATAAATTTATTTTCAATAAATTAAGAAAAAAATTGTAATATTTTAAAAAACAATATTTTTAAAATTTAACTATTTTATTGTAAAGTTTTATATTTTTTTCACAAAACTGGAGTTAGAACTAAACTTGATGATGAATTTGCAAAGGATTTTGTATGCTGTTTTTGTTTTTGACATCTGCACTGACAAGCAGCAGAAATGGTACAGACATAATTCATGCACCCTGTCCTTATTTTTCATTTAGGTTTCTTCCCTCCACTTGAATTATTCTTATTTCTTTGTACATTACCAGTATAGATAATTATATTTTTACAAGATTGTTAAAAGCAATATTGATTTTTATAAAAATGCTTTTATTAAATATTAATTTATAAAAGTAATTTTTATTAAATTATTTTTCTTGATTTATTAAGTAATCTGTGGAACACATCAGTAGTTTCTGTACATATAATTTTAGAAAGGATTTTTAAGTTTCCCCCAACAACAGAGATAGACAAACAACAAGAAACTGTGTTAGTTCATTTAATTATATGTATTTTCATGTATAAATTGATTAGTGAGTTAAATTGTTATGGATTATAAGGGTAAACATTTCTGTATTGTTAACTACTGAACAATTTTTATGGAGGAAACAATCAATTAACTAAGGAACAGTTAATGATTATAAAACTCAATAAGGAATGATACTTGTATAGAAGTGAAGGTGAACTGAAAAGAATTAACAAGTTTCCCTCAAAAACAGAGACAAACAGCGACAAGAAAATGTGTAGGTTCATATTTTTGCTATGTATTTTCAAACAGAAATTGATTAATATTCTTGTTCTTAAGCTCCTCAAAGTTAGTAAAAGTTTCATAACATAGATTCACATTAGAATTGCTTCTATGTACAAATTAAATAAGCAAGACAATCTTATTTTCCTAGGTAACAAACTTATGCTACTGACTCTATTGTTCTCACTTTCTCAGGATACACCATGATGAACTTGGACTTGTGGAAGCTCCAATTGAAGGCTCTCTCTTCTCCTTTTCCTGCCACAACTGTTTGGCTTTGGATCAGACTCTCCAGCCTCAAGGGGAAAGTTCAAAATGGCCTTCTGACCTCTCATCTTGAAAGCAGCAGAATCATAGGCCTTAGCAGCATCAATTTCACTGTCAAAAGTGCCAAGCCAGACCCTTGTTCCTTTCCTTGAAGGGTCACGGATTTCAGCAGCAAACTTACCCCAAGGCCTTCTCCTAACTCCTCTGTAACGTTTTGCCTCGTCATATTCTGCCTTCTTTGCCTTCTCTTCTGATGATACCATTGGTTCAGGAGAATTGCATTTCTTTGGTTCCTTAGAGGGGATGGGGATGGTTGTTGTTGTTGATGGGGACTTCATGGCCTTGTGATCAACAAACTCCATGTCTGCCACCAAGTCATACCCTTCAAGGAAAGTGAAGAAGCTGGTGTTGTCCAAAATATATGAGCTGAAATCAAACTGTGGTGATGAGGGGACTTCAAGTTTCACAGGATTGAGGTTGGAGAAAAAGCAGTCTGAGATGTTTTCACCTAAGAGATGCTGGCGTATGAGATCCAAGTTTGAAGTTTCTTCTGCTGTTGTCATCTTTAAGGAGTGATGAAACAATGTGAGGTGGATTATTGGATTGAAAAATGGTTACTAGCTAAGGCAGATATTTATATTTGCTTGTCAAGGAAAAAAGGGCCCCTCATAGCATAAAGTCTTTGTTCAAATAGTTGTTTTCAATTAACAGGTCATTTAATGATGTAAATACAAACTTGTGTTCTAGCATATGCTCTAGCCTTGGAATTTGGGCAATCCTTCCAACTAGATATTTCTCAAAGAAAAACTGGTAAGATAGAAGTTTTGACAGCACAAGGGTGTTGGTTTGAATATTTGTTCAGTTCAGCTCAACACCGATGACTGAATGTCTGTATCGAAGCTTTCAAATTTTATGAGAACTTAAGCGTGCAAAATAAAAATTACAGGATCAGTAAAGTTAACATGCTATATAGGGACATGAATTGGCTTAAGGAAAGTAGAAAATGAGTAGAACAAATACACTTCAATAGTTTGTTTGTATTAACGTTAGCACTCACTAAACATTGTTTGTTTCAACTCACCTAGAAACAGGCTTTTCTGTTTGTGCTCTTTGAAATGCGTTACAACTGAAACTATGTTTGTGTTACCATTTCCAAGTCTTGACCACACGATTACAAAAAGGCATATTTTGTTATTTATGCGTTACAATTGCATCAGAATGATCACCACGAGAATTCAGATGGTAAACATTTGCTGAGTTGTTGCCTTATTGGCATAATACAGTGTTCTTACTTTTTGGATCTTATTTAAAAATTACCTTTAATTGTATCAGAAATAGATACTTCGGATTTGTTCCAACATGTAAAGTTGAATATAATTGAAACGTGTAAAGATACGTTTGTAAGCATGAAAAATCTAAACCAAACACACCCTTATAACGTCAAGTTTTCATTACCTTTTATATCTTATTTTAAAATTATCTCTATCTTCTGCTGGAACTCGAAGACTTGACTTCCGTGACTGTATTTCGGAAGTAACTACAACATAAGTTTTTACCTGTGACATAGTAATTTTGCTCTTTTACAAGAGTAATAGACTGAAGGGTAAAAACCAGACACAAAAGTTGTCGGTTAACAAGAACGACCGTTCATATAAGAGAACGCTCGTTCCCATAGTAAATTTTTTTTTTATAAATAGACTCGTAAGTCCCTTATGCTGGAGAGGGCTCATATACAAAAAAAAATCTCCTCTCTCTAGAAATCCCCTCTCCTCCTTCTTTCTTGAACCTTTCACCCTTCTTCACTCATTGTAATTATTTCACTATCAAAAAAGAGGAATTATTCAGTTCTCTCCTTCCTTACCACTGCAAAGTAAGTAGCTCCTTCATGGAGTAGTCTTGTTTTGGGCATCCACGGATACCTTAAGTGATATTCATTAAAAGATGCGATAATTCATTTAAAGGATTTCCATCTTCCGGACAACACATACGAGATAATCCCCTTAATATCTCCACAGACTGGAAGACAATTACAAGCCCAACAGGGTAGATACGTACACATGGGTCTAATTACCATTGGTGTTAGATCATTGGCTCGACACATGGTTGGAGCCAGAGCCTTAATCGTTTTGCACGATTCAAGGTTCCAGAACAATGATTCATAGAGTGTGATAGGGATTTTAGAGGTAGACCTAAATCAACCTTTTTCCCTCATATATCTTGCCCCAAATTTTACGTTAACACTGTAAGATTTTATAAATCATATAAACTTGGAAGTGCAGACCATAGGTTTCGGACCCGACTGGATGGGAGAAAACCTGCACTTAGACATAACCTTCATAGGAAGAATAAGTAATCATATTACTTCTATGTATAAGATAAACACAAGGTCATTAGAAGAAGCAATTAGTTCTTTTGGTACACAGTTTCTGCCTGCCCAAGCCTTCACAAGAAGAAATGAAGGACATTTATGGCAAACACATCTTCCCAGAGAAGAAAATAACACTATTACAGCCCCCTCATTTGCAGTTTTGCATAACAGATCTAGAGGACTTAGCCTAAGTTTCACAAATTACACAAACGTTCCATTAACAGACCTAGAACAGGAAGGAACAACAGAAAATAGGTATAGTACCTCAGCTATTCCTAGCAACGAAAATATTTCTATGATGAATATCTTAGAATATGAAGAAGATGATGACAAGACTGACGAAGAGTAGAATCGTCATCAGGCTATCATAGCTGAATTTAGACAAGGATCTTTGGTTCATGCACCAAAGACGAAAACAGAATATACTGGTGATGAGGAAACTATCATAGAAGATTTCCTTAATTTAAATTTAAAAGAAGAGTCTTTATTAGAAACTTCTAATCAAGATAAAGAAGATAATTTTTCAATAATTTCAGAACCAGTAACCAAAATAGGTTTTGTTATCGAAAGCGTAGGGTCAGTAAATCCCCCTAGCTATCACTTAGAACATGTTGGAACACAAAGTTATTCTACTGGTGGATTCATACCCAGAGAATCACCCACAAATGTCACCTTTTCTGACAACCAATACGTTACACACGGAAAAAGACTCCCAATAGAGCCAAATTTCGTGTTACCAAACCTCTTATTAAACATAGGAGGAATTGACCCCCAATTACTCCCAACATACATTGAACAATGGACGGCAACTGTAATCCGTGATTACATCATCCATTATGAAAAAGAAGTCCAGACTTCTCAAGATATGATCACCAAGGGAGAAACCTACTTAGGTGACATAGCAAGAGCTTGTTGGGAGTCTTTCAAAAAGAATTACCCAACAGAATTAAATACGTTAGTGATCAAACCAGGTCCTAACATTTACAATTTCTGTTCATTAATACAAAGATTATTAACTTTCCAATATGCAAATGATGGGAACACACTTAGACAACAAATATATCTAGGACACCTAGAAAGATTGTCAATTTCATAGTTCGGAAAGATAAAGGAATTCCTACAAGATTATTTAATGTATGCGTCCATAGCTGGATGCTTCCACGACATAAATGTGGGAGAAAAGATGTTTCTAAAACTCCCCGGAAAACTAGGACAAAAAATTAGAGAGTCTTGGAAAAATGAAGAGGTTACTCCCATGTTGAATAATCTCTCTATAAGAATACAACACATCATGAAAGTGATGGAAGATACGTGTACGCATATTGCGATACAAAAACAGTTAAAAGATTCAGACTCCGGAATCTGCAAACAAATATATACTCCTCAACAGTATAACCACAACAGAGCAAGATATACACCTAGAAAGAAACCTAGGTATACCCAAACTTACAGACAAAATTACAGTCAAGGATCTGCTGTACAAAAACCAACTAGGTCTAGAAAGACTTATACCATTAGGTCTTCAAATTCCAGAAAACCTACATTGAACCCTGACAAACATGTTAGGAAATATCGAGACGGTAAAAATTACAAACAAACGTTAAAATGTTACGCTTGTAACCAAACCGGAAATTTTTTTAGAGATTGTCCAAATATAGCTAATCTCTATACTAAAGAGGCAGAACTAATAAAATCCTGCCACATGAATCTTCTTCCCATTGATGAAGATGTATCCACTGACTCTGAAATTTTATTAGTAGTCAGTATAACAGAGTACGACGACGAAATTGATACTAATAAAACACGTAGAAATTACGATTTAATAAACGATTTCACACATAACGAATTCATTCATTTATATCCCAAATAACATGATTTCGAACTAAATGATAAATACAATGAATTAGGTGAAATACTAGACAATTCTGGTTATTACTTAATGAACGTAACAGTAACAAATGATTGCCCACACACATTACAATACTTCTTAGGACCGGGATCCATCCCATGCCAATACTGTGATAGGTATTTTCACAAATCTCAAAGAGCTCATTGCTCGCAGTGTTATAAGAATTTTTGTATAAATTGTTGAAAAACACACTTGCAAATACTAGAAATACCAGTATTTCCAGAACATAAAGTAAACACAAAAGACAAAAACATAATAGACACTAGGACATCAATCCTAGAGACTAGATTAAACAATTTCGAAGAAAGACTTCTTCTTTTAGAACAAATAAACCAAGACCAAGAAATAAAATTGGTCTCAAAAGACATACAAAATAACATGATGGGTACCACAGAATGTATCCCGCTAGTTTGTAATGAAAAACAGCTAATTTCTGTTAAAGTATTAGTAAAGATAAATTTCCCTAAACAAAATAACAATCCTGCAAAGGAAGAAATTATACAGGCTCTTTTAGACACAGGATGTTCCGGATCGGTTATTTGTAGGACAAAAATACCCCCATACATGGTCAACAAAAGTAAACACATACGTAAAACTAAGACCATATCCGGATTAATAATGACAAATGACGAAGAAGTAAATAATATTTCTTTACTGTTTAGTACAAATTGTGACCTATTTGATTAGAAAATCCACATTAAAACCATGCGAGTGGAAAATTTAGTCCCCTCCAAACAAAGCATGATAATAGGACTAGACTTTATTATAGGTCTATCACCTTAAACAAAGATTATGTGATTATCAGCGATAAATCACAAATGTCTCCTATCATTAGTGGAGACAGTTACACAGAACAATCTTCCGAAGATTGTCCATGTAAAAACCCTGAATCACATGAAGAATGTGATTGAGACTAAAAACTTAGAATTAATGGACTATTATTATCCAAACGAAATTATAGATTCCTTTTCGTCCATAAAAATATCCAAAACAATTACTTTTGACAATATCCAACAGATTTTGGATAGATTAAACAAAATAAGTATAATAGGAGAAGATCTAGATTTTGGGATCGTGACCTATAACTTGCAACTTAAATGTAATTAATCCAGATTATATTATAAAAACAAAAGACATTCAGTTCAACAATTGGGAACAAGAAGAATGCCGACTACACATTAATCAATTATTAAAACTAAAAGTAATAACTCCAAGCAAAAGCCCGCATAGGAGTCCAACTTTCATCGTAAATAAATCCTCAGAACAAAAAAGAGGTAAATCAAGAATGATTTACAATTACAAACGATTAAACGATAATACAATCGAAGACGGATATACAATTCCGTCTAAAGAAGTCCTCATAAATCGCATTCAAAATGCAAAATGGTTTTCTAAATTCGACCTAAAAAGCGGTTTCTATCAAGTTAAAATGGAACCCGAATCTATAAAATGGACAGCTTTTTCCTGTTCTGAAGGTTTATATGAATGGCACGTAATGCCATTTGGTCTAAAAAATGCCCCAGCAGTCTTCCAAAGGAAGATGGACAATATATTCAATGACTTTAAGTCATTTACTTGTGTTTACATAGACGATATACTCGTCTTTTCCAAAACTAAAGAAGACCATTATCTTCACCTAAAACAAGTTCTATACAAACTTGAAAATTACAGATTAATCATTTCGAAAAATAAAATGGAAATCTGTAAAAATTTTATAGAATTCCTCGGAACAGAAATAGGCAATGGAACTATAAAACTCCAACCTCATATATCTAAGAAAATCCAGGAATTTCCTGATAAAATGGAAACTACAAAAACACTAAGATCTTTTTTAGGACTTCTAAACTACGCCAGAAATTTTATTCCTGACCTAGGAAAATACACTGCTCCTTTATACAATAAAACCTCTTTAAAAGGAGAACGAAAGTTCAATTCTGAAGACATAAGATTGGTCCAGAATATAAAACAAATGGTAAAGACATTGCCAACTTTACAGCTTCCATTAGATACAGATTATCTGATAATCGAAAGCGATGGATGTGAATTAGGATGGGGAGCAATCCTCAAACGGAAGAAAAATAAATACCTTCCCAAAAACACGGAACAAATATGTTGGTATGCCTCCGGTAAATACGCTACTAAACCACAAATATACCAGACCAGCACTGACTATGAAGTCAATGCTATTATACATGTCTTAGAAGCTTTCAAACTGTTTTTGATAAACAAGCCAGAAATAACTGTTAGGACAGATTGCGAAGCAATAGTTTCCTATAATAAACACCAAATCAACAGTGACAAAAAGCCCCACAAAAGATGGCTACTGTTCAGAGATTATGTAAACTCTGGAAAGACCATAAATTTTGAACACATCAAAGGAACAGACAACGTGTTCGCAGACATCCTATCCAGATATGTTCTACAAAGATAAAAGCCCAAAAATCCCCACTGGATTTAGGCTTCCAAAATTTTTTTTTACAAGAAATAAAATCAATTTTTTTAACAAAATTTCTGTTTCAATTTACAAGAGGTACAAAGTACGAAAAGTGAAAATACAAAGTACATACGTACACTTACAAAGCACTGAAAAGTACATACAAAGTTCGAAAGAACAAACTCTAGAAATGGAGTATAATACAAAGAAAGGACCTTCGGGTCCAAAAACTGTAAAATCCCCATTCATGGTGGAACAGTACACAAAATTCGGCAAACAAGAATTGCCTATCCTTACAAATATCTACCATTTTAATGGCAGAGACACTACAAATACAAAGCTTAATGTTTTGATAGACAATATTTGGAATATTCCAAAACACACAGCTCAGAATGAGCACCAAGTTGCCAAAGTCAAACAAAGCATTATATGTGCTCTGTATAATTTTTGCAATTCAGACAATAAAGGAGTTGTTTTGACTTCTCCTGCCTCCCCCTCTGGGGAAGGATTCACACATTTTGTCCTAATAATAGGGCCCAACAAAGGGGTTTATACCTCATTTAGAGACCTCTCAAAAGCCAAGCAAGACCAGCTTTGGTCTAGTTACAAAGGCTTTTATTCTGTAGAAGAAGCCCAAATGGCATTAAAGCTACAAGCCATCGACGAAAGCAAAATAAAAGCAGCCCTTGCCATGGAACCCAAAAGCCAAACACAGACTTACGCTGCATCCTGCAGCATTCCCCCACAAATAAACCCAAACATCCTTCTTGCAAAGTTTGGGGTCATACAAGAGTTTCTCTTTGAAGCCCATTCTGAAGCCCAAAACTACAACGGGCTTTATGTAAAAACACAAACCTACTTCAACCGAAGAAACTCATGTGTAGAATCTTCGGATTACTGTAAAACAGTAGAAACAAATTGTACCTGCCAGATAAAATTTATTATTAGACAGGCTCAAATAAATTTAAGGAAGTTCACCAGCCAGCTATACAGGGATGTAGTTATAAGCCCACAAGCACTTCTAGAAACTGGCTGCCTACACACCATCTCGATCCCACCTACTGAAAGATTCCAGGCCCTAACCCCTGAAATCAACACCGTGGTCAACGAGATACAGGCGGAGCACATGAATGATGTCCTATTGGACATAACTTCCTCTCCCAGAAGTGCCTCCTCCCCAAATAGTACAGCAACACATGTAATAAATCTGTACACAAATACTAGCTTGAACAGCTATACCCCCCAGAACATGATCCATTCAAAGGATTATGTATCAACAAAGATCAGTTGTATCAATACCATCTATGGAAAGCTTACATAGAAGGATTCAACTGGAAATTTACCAGAAAAGACGTCCAGGAGTTCATTCTCCTTAAAGAAACAGCCGACACAAAAATATACTGGAAGAAACATATGGGAAACAAATTCCATCCCTTCCCCATTGAAGCCAGTCCAGTGTTGGTGAAACATTTCGAACGAGAAAGGATACACAAGGAAATTTATGAACAAACAGGGTGTCACGGACAAGAAACCCCAGAACAATCCTTTCCGTCCGACAATGAAGAAGCCGAGCTCTCAGATCAAATGCTGGAAGAAGATCTCGGAGACTTGACTTCCGTGACTGTAATTCGGAAGTAACTACAGCATAAGTTTTTACCTGTGACATAGTAATTTTGCTCTTTTACAAGAGTAATAGACTGAAGGGTAAAAACCAGACACAAAAGTTGCCGGTCAACAAGAATGACCGTTCATACAAGAGAACGCTCGTTCCCATAAACAGTGTAATTTTTTTTTTTATAAATAGACTCGTAAGTCCCTTATGCTGGGCAGGGCTCATATACAAAAAAAACATCTCCTCTCTCTAGAAATCCCCTCTCCTCCTTCTCTCTTGAACCTTTCACCCTTCTTCACTGATTATAATTATTTCACTATCAAAAAAGAGGAATTATTCAGTTCTCTCCTTCCTTACCACTGCAAAGTAAGTAGCTCCTTCATGGAGTAGTCTTGTTTTGGGCATCCACGGATGTCTTAAGTGATATTCATTAAAAGATGCGATAATTCATTTAAAGGCTTAATATATCTGTATGTACAACTTTATTTCGTTTTGGCTTCATAAGCTTATAAGAGAGTATCTAACTGGCTTTGCCAGATTTATACTCTTATAATCTTAAAAGAGCTTTTATGTTTTTCTTTTATGTTTTCTGCATATCCTTCTCTCTTCTTTTTCCCCTTCTCTCACAACCCTTCTCTCACAACCCTTCTCTCTCTGGTTGGAATTTATATGAAGTCTTAGATGTCTAAGTGTATTATACATTTTGTATATTACTTTTTAAATACCCTTGAGCTTTTAATCCTTCTCTAACCCTTCATTTGGAAATGACAATTTAGTGTGTTAAGGAAGGAAAAAAAGTTGAAATTGTTATGGTTTCGATATAGCGACGTGAAGAGAAATGGTGATAAAGTTGGTTTAGATTGCCACTAGTTATCCTCAATAAATTTGAATTGAGATTTAGGCTGAAAGACACTATGAGAATTTCAATTTGCTCTTTTTGCATATTTTTACACAAACATATCTCTTGCCAATATTGCAACCATCATCCTATCTATAACTAGGTAATAACTTTGAACAAATTTATCTTCCTTTTTTAATATGATGGTGCATAGTTAATCCTTGTATGGTTATCTTTTATACTCATGATACTATATAACTTATATGTTAGTGATACGGTTGAAGACACATTGATATGTATCCTGAAAAGTTTGGTATAATTAATTGTTTGGAATGACATAATCAATTATAGTTAAAACATGTTACATAATCGATTATGTCTAATCATGTCAAACAATCGATTAACTCTATCAATTTTGTTTGCTAATTTTACTTGTGGTGCCTATTTTGAATAATGTTTTATTGTGTTCTTTCTAGTACTTATCTTATTTTTTGGTTTGTGTACTTTTTACACGTATTTTTATGATAATTTGGATGACATTAATTTGGGTGTAAAAAGGATGAGAAACACCTGAAATGTTTGAAACAATTGAATATGTAGTTGTTAAGCATAATCTATTATGCCACAATATAAAATCAACTATCTTAAGGTAATAGATTACAAAATTTTTAAGACAGAGTATACTATGTTAAAATATGGTTAAAAAATTTTGTAGTTGACTTTAATTTTTGAAACTAGATTATAATTTTTATGTATGATTTTATATTTTAACCATTTCAGAGGTCAATTTGAAAGTAGTAGGTTTAACATTTTAAAATTCGGAGTAAATTTTGAAAGATGGGTTGCATTTGTTGGATCTAATATATCTTAATTTGAAAAACTAACTATAATACTAGACAAAGTAGTTGATATTTTGGGTGTGAGAAATATATTGATTGGGAAATTGTTACATGTGGTTGAATGTCAATGTGTATTATTGAAAAAAAGTTTTAATAATAGAGAAAAAAAAGAATGAACTTATGAATGAACAAACCAACATATTAAGATGTAGCTCAATAGTCCAATATGCATAATCTTACATACGAGAGATGTTGGTTAGAATAAACTTACAAATGAGAAAATAATACAGTTTATCTACAAAAATCTATTATATATGGAAATATTTTAGGTTGCCCTGACATCTTTACATAAACTCTTTGTTAGCTTATGAGGAGAAGTTGTTGATATATATTTTAATTTTCATTAATTTTTAATATATATTAAAAATTTAATATTTAATTATTTTTATGTTTTTTTTGTTAATTGATTAAGAATGACACTGAGGGTGTAACAACATAATCACTATACATATATTTCATAATTTGATGTGTACTATTTTTTAATTTCATGGTAAACATTAGAGTTAAAGTTATACCACATATTAATTTTATGTGTGTGAAAAATATTATTGTTTAATTCATCTCTTCTATGATGCACATTTTTTAAGTGGAATATTATGTATTTAGTTTATCATATGTGTGGTTTAAATTTGTTAGGTGATAAGCAATATCATCCTTATCAAAAGGTCAGAGACAAAAAGGTGGAAAAGATAGAAAAAATCTCTATAGAAATTTATGGAAGTTTTGATCCTATAACTTAGTGGAACATATTTTACACCACAATCGTTATTTCAGCAAGCAAAATCATATGGCAAAATATGTAGGAGATTTTGCATCCAGAGAAATTTATTTGGATTTGAGTATTGATTAAAGTTTCATCGATATCTTGCATATGTGGGCTTGTATTCATTACAAAGATTTTATTAAAGTATTTTACTCCCATTTGAAAGTAGTTGATTATGGTCACTTGTGTACTAAAATTTACAAAAGAAAAACATAGTCAAACCTTAAGATTGGTTAAATATTACTAATTTAAAATATCAGGGTCAAAAGTTTTATATTTCAAATATATCAAAGGAGCTTAACTATGATCAAACTCTATTTTTTGGTGACATGATTAGACCAGAGATAATGTAATTTGATTATTGAGAACAAAATTTTGCATTATGTGTATGCTCATAGTCTCAATTCCTAGATAGCAATTATGCTTCATTGAGATATAGAGACATTTTAATGCTTTGAGCCATGAAAAATAACATTCAGAATAATTGGATATATCATATAATGCAACACATGAAAAAGTTCTAGATTAATTATATGCCTCTTGCATGCAATATTCCTAATACTTGCATTTTGGAGAATCATAACTTAAACATGTTTGTATAAAAATATACCATACTAGGGCCGTCAAATTGACTTAATGAAATATTTTGTGAAAAATTTGCATGTGATTAATATTAACGATATTTGAAAACATGAAAAAATTAATCAGAATCATCAACAACATTTGAAGGACGAAAACTCTAGAAACCATAATGAGGATGTTGGAGTTAGATTAGATACACAACTCCAACTTTGCCATAATATTGATTTATTTGATTAACTTAAAAATGATATTCAATAATTGCAACAAAGTTTAAACATTTTAAATTTAAATATTTACTGAAACTTCAACATGGTTGACCAAAATTATGAAACTGAACAAAAATTTAAAGAATTTTAGAAATCTGTCAAGTAGATGTACTATTTTTCTTCTTCTATTTTTAAATTTATTTTTCAATTTAAACTGCTACAGTTTTAAGTTATGTTAACGTTTTTTTTTTCTTTTTATTGGATGATTGTAATATACTCTCTTATTTAAACAATCTCATAATTATTATTTATTTTAATTATAATTTATAATTAAAATAAACTCTTTCTTTGTAGATGTTGAGTCCTAGATGTTGAAGTGAATTTTTTTACCTTTTTATCTTAATTTATAATTACCCTAATGTTGAACCGAATTTTATGAAATTCTATTTATTTATTACTCTTAATGGCCCATAGTATGATAGAGAAGAAGAGAGAAAAGGGTCCTACATTCAGTTGTGAGACACATCAGAATTGATGGTACACATGAAGTAGATCAGAGAGGAGGCTCCTTTACCCTGTTATAGCAGTGAGGTGTGTGTGTGGACACTGCATCTTCTTATCCGAATTCTAATGTCACAGTCTTGGAGGTGTGCCCACAAGGAAAGGAACACAATCTTTAATTGCATTTCCCAACTTGGTCCTTGGCATATTCTCATCCCATCTCTTGTTCTTTACAAGGAAGCAATGGACATAGACATCAGGGACAACAAAATTATGCAACTTGTACTGTCAGAATTCTTATTATTTTATGCCAGTAATCACTACTCACAGATTTTTTTATTTTTTAAATGTTAAATAAAATTATTTAAAACTTATTTTTTAAATATAAACCCAAATAAACTTTTATTTTAGAGCATAATCTAAATATAACTGTATTATAAAATATTAACAGATAGAATCAAATTTGAATTGTTAATATTGTATTCACTGGTAATTTTAGTTTTTTAAATATTATCTGGTCTTTCTATAAGTAGATAATATATATATATATATATAGTTTTGTATCTATTATGAATTTTATTTGTGTGGGAAGTTTGTTTTTTCATATCTATAACTCAAAAAGTTGGCTTTGATTCTTGTCTAGTATCTATGTACCTTGTATGTATAGACAAGAAAGTGAGCATATGAAATTGGAAGCTAGAAACTGTTTTTTACTGGTGTAGATGGGGTCCCTATTCCTCAACTTGCACCAAAACCATTAGGGGTCATGAATTTTGATGCCTTTAATGTTTCACATAAAATCAAAGCACCCTCATTAATGCCTAACACTACTTGCCAAGTAGCTTACCAAACCCAACAATGCAAAATAGTTGTTCAAAAATAATATTGTGCAACAGTTTGAGAGTGGATGATTAAATTAAGTAGAGGGATTCATTGAACTTAATTATTTCCTGTGATGGCTTTTTAATGTGATTTATTGAATGTGAATGTTGAATTTATTATCTGAAAATATAATTTCTGAGATAATTCTGTTTGACATTTGGATATGATCCTGAATCAAACATATGATATACTCATCAGTGTTTAATTTTTCTAAAATTTTATGTAAATCTTTAATTAAACAGCATCACATCATTTCAGAATTTGATTTATTAAATTCATGTTATAAAAGGTTATTAGAATCTCAAATTCGTTTTGTGATCTGATGATAAAGATAAAATATGAGAACGGTTATTACGTATGATAGTTTTGTGTTATCCTATTCTATATTTAAGACAGGAAGTGTTGAAGTTAAATTTTTTGTTCTTCCTCTATTTCCATTTGTGATGTTCTTCATGTGTGTTCTCAAGTCATTGTTCACAAAAGAGAGATGTTACCCCTATAAGAAATTAATGTCTTATTTATATGAGAAATGTGTGTGTTTTAATAAATTAAATTAAATAATATATTATTCAATTATTTAAATGAAAGGATATGATTAATGGAAAAGAGGTGTTATGTTTCCATCAAGAGATATATCATTTAATTATTTAAATGAAAAGATATAATTCTTGAAAAGAAGTTATTATGTTTAAATGAAGAGATATATTGTTTGATGGACACATTATATATAATAAAAGGACATGGATAATTCATATATTTGCCAATATATTTTTCTATAAAATTATCATCAAGAAAAGAAAAAGACAATAAAAGAAAGGAAAGAGATAAAAAAGATTCTTCTCTCATTTCCACAAGATTTAAAGACATCATCTTATCATGGTTTAGGTAAGTTTTTATCATCGTTATAATTTTATGTGAGAATCATAAATTCTAAGATCTTTTATTATGTAGAGTAGTTTTCTTAAATTGAACATGCATGAAAACTATAACTTACACCCCCTCCACACACACAAATATTGGGACTAATCTTTTTGGTGAATATTTTTTTAACTCCAAGAATTAGTCTCAAATTTAAACAATTTTATTAATTTGCATAAGTTTTTGTTAGAAGTCCAGGTGTGAGTAAAGTAAAATGAGAAAGTTGACCCTTTTATAAAAAAATAAGACGGATAAGCATTGAGTCATATAGTTTTGTATTAAACGTGATGTCAAATATCTTATATGGTTTGCTCATGTCTTAGTGGTGTTAAATAATATTCCCTAAACTATTAGGAATCCAACTGAGTTAAGTCTCACATGAAATAAAAATGAAGTTGAGCTCTTTATAAGAAAGAAAAGGTTGAGCCTTAAGGTTTTATGTTAGGAGGTGGTGTCAAATCTCTTATAAGGTTGACTCTCTTCTCATCAATGTTGAAGTTTCCTAGAATGTTTACTAGAATTATTCCAACAGTGGTATTAAAGTTCTTAATTAGAAAGAAAAAAACTATAAATATTGAGCCTTAATAGATGTGATGTTAAATTTATTATATGGATTGTCTCATTAGTATTGAGTCTTTCCTAAAAATTTTCTAACAGTGGTATCAAAGTCTAATTAGTCTTGTGTTAAAACCTAACATATGCGTGAGCATAGCATTAGCATGAGCATAACATTATCATGAGCATAACATTAGCATGAACATAGCATATTCATAACATATGCATAAGATGCTTACAAGAATTGTTTGCAACAAAGAAAAATCATTTGCATAGCATATGCATAAGGAGAGATGAAAAAGGGGGCTACACTTTCAAATAAATTAGAATGCATGATAGGTATAATCATTCACACACTCAAAAACATTTATATGAATGGGGATTGTTTTAAAAAAGAAAATAATCTACATTTTAGGCTTAGCATAGAAGCTTTTCTGCATCACATGCATGCATCATGGCACTAGAGTGCACAAAAGGATAAAATCCCATAATTGTTTTGAAGAAAAATGACTGATGAAAAAATACCAATTTTGTTCCAATCCACTCTTATTTGGAATTCTCTTGCTTTCCTTGCATCCATACATATGAATGTTATCATGGGGCACAACGGTTATCCCGACCAAAATGTATGCAAACACTAAAGGGTAGAGACTGCTTTAACCAAGATTTTATCATCATAGGGGCATCGAAAGTTCAGCCCAAAAAAGACTCTCTAAGTTAACTAGTGTTTCTACTAGTGCACTGTCAGCTTAAAGTGGTCGAGTGAGCCAAAGCATTCAGAGAACTATAAAATCATCTAGAGTGGACCATAAGATCATTGTGGTGTTGAGTGGGCCAGAGCAGTCGGAGGATTATAAGGTCATCCATAGTGGTCAAGTGGGCCAGAGCAGTTGGAGGACTATAAACTCATCCAGAGTGGTCGAGCGGGTCAGAGCAGTCGAAGGACTATAAACTCATCCAGAGGGTCGGATGAACCATAAACAGTCGTAGTACTATAAACTTATCTCTACAAAGTCAGTTGGACTTTAACTCAAATTCCTAGTGAAGGGTAAGACAAGCAGTTCCCAGGGTCAGCTAGAAGCCAAAACACCAGTCTAGCCTGAAGAGGTTAAGCTAAAATAATACTTATAAGCAAGCAACCATCAACCAAAAACTATCAGAGCACATCATTGCGATTGGCTGAGCCCAAATACCGGTCCAGCCTGAAGAGGCTAAGCTCAGATAATACTCTCATTCTTAAAGACCAGAAAAAACATGTCTACGTCTTTACTTACCCTTTTTTATCAGTCGGGTGTCATAAAAAGATAAGTAAAAAGGGGCAGCTATAGACCCCTGTTTTTGTCTAGGTAGAAGCTAAGCCATCAGAAAAGTCAGAAAAGAAGAGAAAGAGCTGCAGAAAGTTATTTATGAAGATTCTTTTAGAGTTTCCAATACAAAATTGGTAACTTTTATGCCAATAAGTGTAAAAATGAAAAGTTGTACTCTTAGGACCTAAGAACAACTATTCTCAAGGCCAGAACGGTTGTTCTCAAGGTAGAATGGTCGTTCTCACCCTAAGTACGAATCTTTCTGCCTCCCACTTTTTTTCCTCGTTCTAGGTGAGTAGAATGACCATTCTCAAGGAGATAAAGGTTGTTCCGCATCTCAAACAGTGCACTATAAGTGGAAGTTTGTACAAGTCAAATCACACACGTCACTGAGAATATACTCTTGTACTATCAAGTTGTAGCTCTAAAATTCTTTCTGAATAAGAAAAAAGCTTACTTGAAAGGTGTTTTTCTCTCTTCTCTATCCCTTCTCTTTTTAGCTTTAATTTATAATTTTCCTAATAGAGTAGAGTAGAACAGAATATAAAGAGTAGACACATAGTAATCATGTGAATAGTTAATTGTGTATAATAGTCAAAAGGTAATAATAATACCTTGAAGTAGAATTTAATTGCAAATGTTATCATAGGGTACCAATAATGGCCGTGTTGGGTGCCTAACCCCTTTCCACACATAACCGACAACTGAACCTAATCTCTAGCTGTAATGACCAAGGTTTATTTGCGAAAACCATTTTTCTTTTTCAGTGTTTTGAGTCAAATATTGGTGGCGACTCCTGAGAACCTATTTTCAAAACCATTGACCTAAGAAGAGTCGAGTTAATTGGCATCTTTAGTTTGAGCCCAAGAGGGCCCAACTCGACTTGACACAAGATAAGGTGAGCCCAACTAAAGCTGGCTTGAGGTGCTCGACTTGACTTGGGCAAACTCAACCTAACTCAACCTAGAAGAGTCAGACCTAACTCGGTCCAGGACAACTTGGCCAAACCCTCATACATAGTACACACTAAGGATGGCAAATGAGCATACCCTTATGGGTATTACCCAAATACATTTAGTTTATTAAGTAACCTAATTATATTAACATTTTGGCTTTTAATTTCGCAATTTATTTTTAGAGAACACATTTGATCATTTTTTACTTTTTTCTGTAATTATTTTGCCTTTATTCAATTCTTATTTGATGATACTCTAGTTTGAAAATTTATGCAATTATAATTTCTTTATCGATATTTGTTATTGAAAAAAAAGATATATATCATTTTGACATTGAATTCTTTATAATATCATATTTTTTTACTATGATTTTTATTTTTTTGTAAAAAATATTTAATTAATATTTGGAACACCAAAGGACATACATAATTATACATGTTAGCTGATGAGAATGTCCTTGTATCCAATAAAGATGTAGATGAGACAAAAATTTCATACATATGAAGAACAAGATGGAAATGAACTTTACTGTGGGGGTGGGGATGAAAAAGTGAAATTCATCCCCACCCCAACCCCTTATAATCCCTAATACACACCGAAAATGAATTGTTTTATGTCAACCTATGTAATCATAGTAAAGATTTTTAATCTTATTATTGTCCTTTATATTTTCACCAATTGAAAACAAAAAGGATAACATTAAATTTAACTAGTAGTACTTTGCAAAACTCCAATTCAAATGTCATTAAAACATTAACACCAACTTTAAAAATATGAGAATCTAATGAGTTTTCTCCTCAAGAAATCATAAATTCTCACATGCATAACTCTTACTAAATTATTTGAAAATTTTTTAGCATGGCCTTTCTTTGTTTTTGAGCATCTCATGAAAATCTTAAAGTTAAAAAATCAAAATCACATGTAAGTAAGTTTCATAATCAACATCTTTATACAAAATTTCCAACAACTGAAAGGGAAAAAAAATCAGCATACAATTTCTATCAAATGAGTCACACACAGGGATGATAATTTGATATGGGTTGTGCAGGTCAACCGCGGTCCGTTGCTAAAAAGTGTGGAGGGACTGAACATTTTAGTCTGTCAATCAACATAGGCACACTACCCATAACTCGTAGACCTACCTCACCCTACAACATATGTTGTATATGTTTTTAAATTTTTTATTGTTATGTAGTATTGTATGTATTTAATATAACTAAATATTTTCATTCATTATTTCATCAATATCATATATTTACAAGTACAAATTTAAATTTTATTTCATGGTCCAATTCAATATCTTTTTTATACTATGTTTCTTTCATTATTTGTAGCAGATAGTAAATCATTAATTATTATGTTTATCTTTCTGTTATTATACTTTCATTAAATCTTGTTTCTATATTATACTCAAATTTAAAATTAAAAAATTATATAAAATCTATATTCTTATTTTTATTTTTTAAGTTCATAAGTTTGTAAATCTACAATTATACAAGACAAACCAAACTTTTTAGTCCACGATTCTTATACTAGACGGACCAAACTTTTTATTTTGTAATTCTTATGAAGATTAATCCATCTAAGTGTATTTTTGACAAATCAAATATAAAGCGGACCAAAACGAGTCATATTAGTCCACTTTCTCATCCTTATATACATATATGAAACCGAGAAACACATTCATGGTTTCTTATTTAATAAAGAGAATCCTCTCTTACCTTGCTAATAGTCCATGTGAAAAGGGAGAAGAATTAAGATAAGAAGTATCCATATGAGCTTAAGGTTTCGGGACTTCTAGGTGGTGCATGCAAGGCTTGAATTGAAGCAACTAAGTGTACATGTTTCTGTTTTGGCTGAGAGGAAAAGAGAGAAGAAATAGCTTTCTTTTGATTTCTTTTCTTAAGCATTTATTAGAGGAGTGTTTCTTCCTGCACCCCCATGCTTTTCTTCCTGCACCCTCAAGCGCCTAGTCAAATGACAAAAATGCCCTGAACCCTAAATGAGACCCCTTTTCCTTCCCATTTTTCTTCTGCACGTTTGCTTCCGCATTACACATTCTTCCGACACAGCAATTCTCCATTTTCGAACAGCAATTGTCTTCCTTGTTCATTCTCTTCTTCGTTCCATTTCCATTTCCTTGTACACAGACTTTCTTCTTGTAGAGTCTCTGTCGTGAGCATTATTGTTGTGGTGGTGAGAAGCGGCGCCGGGACAGGTGAGAGACTTTATTTCACGGTGGTTCCATTTTCTGATTTTAGAAAATGACTTCCGGCTTGTACAGACCGGAAGTCATTTCCGGATGGGAGTTAAAATTGGCTTCCGGTTTGTACAAGCCGGAAGCCAAAAATTTAATTTTTGAAAAACGTACAATGTTGTAGGAATGAGAATTTTGTGGTATTATTTAATTTTGGTTCATTTTCAGATATGGCTAGGACAAGAGGTGGTTCCTCTTCACGTGGCGATGGTAGACAACGACCTATGGCCTCTATCCGTAGGAGAGATCATGTACAACAACCTATTGATAGCGGTGCTGATGTATTGGAAGCACCGAGAGAAGGTGATGTGCAACTTCAAGGATTCCCCGGGGGACCAAGGGACACATCAGTATTGACGGGTTATGGTGATCACGTTGCAAAGACATTGTGGGATGGTGAAGTAAGAAGAAAGTTTTTTTTTATTTGTGAATTTCCTAATGTGTGATAATTTTTTTTATGTTTAAGTAAATTCGTTATATGTTGTTTTGATTAGGATCGTGGAGATTTGAAGGTCATTTCACATGGTAGAAAATTAAATAAGTTTGGAATCCCACATGAACGGATCACAGCACTAGTAGAGAACACGGGATTGTTGCCTCTATGCAACATAAGCTACAAAGTGGCGGACAGGGGGTTGATTTCTGCATTTGTGGAGAGATGGCATGCAGAAACTAACAGTTTTCACCTCTCCATCGGCGAGATGAGTATGACGCTGGATGATGTTTCAAACATTTTGCACATTCCCATCATTGGACAATTTTGCTCCTACATAACTATAGATTCTAACACAGCTATAACATTGCTAGTTAACCTCTTAGCTGTAGATTTTGGCGATGCCTCGGCAGAGACCAGGAAATGTCGAGGTGCGCATGTGAGACTGAGTTGGCTGAGAGAGGTGTATGAGGAAGCATGTGTCCATGGCCGATGGGACTGTGCTGCTAGGGCTTTCTTGTTGCATCTTGTGGGATGCACAATATTTGCTGATAAAAGTGCAACATCAATCAGTGTCTCATACTTAGGCTTGTTTGAGGATTTGCCGATGTGTGGAGGTTATTCCTGGGGATCTGCCGCATTGACACATATGTATGAACAACTGCCAGATGCTAGTTTGGAGCAAACTCGACAAATAGCTGGTTATCCCACGCTTTTACAGGTAAATGAAATAATGAGTAATGTATTTATGTATAATATTTATTTGTTTAATTTTGTATTAAAATTGTTGCAGGCATGGATATATGAACATTTTCCAGTACTAGGTCGAAGGGATTTGAATCCCCATTATGATGAGACAAAACCTAGAGCAGGTCGATATGTTCTTGGAAGAAATATATCAACACTTTCAGTTGTGCGGGAGCAAATTGATGCATTGACTGATGCTGGGATAAACTGGATGCCATATGGAGCCCATCGACGTACTAGACCATTCCAATCCATCACCCTGTTTTCTGGTTATATCAGATTTGGGGGGTGCACACATATGCATCTTCCTGAGCGGGTGTTACGACAGTTTGGTTATGTGCAAACCATTCCCCGATCTCCTACTTTACTTCAACATGGGACAAGGGCTGTGATAGATGACAGGTGGCGTTCGTTTAGTCAGCATCTAGTTACGTCTGTGGTGGAAGCTACGCATGCATCTGCTTGTGTGGATGGTTACATAGAGTGGTATAGATTAGTTTCGCATCCATACATGCTTCCGAGGGCTGAAGAAGATCAACCACTGGTGCACACACGTCGTCGTCATAATCATGCACGTGACGAACCGTCATTACCCGTGACACAACAGGAGCATGCCTGTCCCGTGAGTTCATATTTAATATTCAAATTTCATTAAGCGATGTTCACTAATAAACATGTATTTTTTACTAACATGGTACTTGTTACTGATTGCAGGGTATATTTAGACGAATATCTGCAAAACTTCAAAGAATGATTGATTGTCGGTATGTTGAGGAGGGAACTCCTGCATGGGAAGAAACCCACAGTGCACTGCAGTTAGCTCGTGGAGTGACGGAAGATGGAGTTGTATACAGTAGGCGCCAACGTGGTCCACGAGGCCGACGATCATGAATGATGTTAATTAGTTGTCCTTTTAATTACGTCGCAGTTACCTCATTTTATGTATTATTAAATATGAAACTCATTTAACACTATGTACTATTATTAAATATGAAATTGATTATGCACTAAGTTATTGTAAATTTAACAAGGTGTTCTCTATTTTTCAATCATCTGCAATGTTAACATAATCTAGATACACCCCTACAAGTTGTGAAAAAACTTCCATCCGGCTAGCATAAAATGATGCCCACATTTTTGCCTCTTCGTAACAATAAGTAGACCATAATATGTCTGCATTCGGTATGGGACATCCATCCTGCAACTTCACCTGCATATGTTTGATAAATGTTAATAGTAATGTCATGTGTATTCACGAATATGACAACATATAATGACATTACCTGAACGAAATGATTGCCAAATAAATGTCCAATACATAACATTCGATGCAGACTAACATCTGTTGGTGGTTTACTTCGTAAAGGAAATATAGTCATGTTTTGTTTCTTCGATAAACATACGAAGACAACATTATACCAATTAGCAATGACGTATCCCATATCTGGTATCGTCATCCACTTATCTGCACTCGCCTGGAAATAACATCCAGTATGTTAGGGAAATAGTATAAGTTATAATTGAGAATAAATTAATAACATACAACATACTTACCATTGACATATCATCTACAAGTAATGACCTTTTTAGTTGGTCAACCCGTTCATAACCTCCAAATATGGTAGCATATTCATCACGCCATTGTCCAATTTCTTTAAATAAATCCGCTCTCACAAGCGGCCATGAGTCTTCACCCATCCCTAGCATGGCAGCAACAGATCGATAACCACAATGACCATCAGCTTTTACATCAATAACATCAACTATGTATGGATGATAACTACCAAGAAATTGATCTAACATCGGAACTTGTTTAATGTCAATTGACACTCGAACTTTTGCCTTCTCGTTAGTTAACTTCAGTGTAGAAGAGCTATCATGCATAGAATAGATGCCATCAACATGCTCAAAATATGATGGATCACGCTTTGTAGATCTGGAAACCCTACTACGACCTTTTTTTGTGATCCCTTCGTGCGTACCTTGTGCCTTTGGTGCACACATTGATGTCAAATCTGGATATGCAATTTCACGTAACTTATTTTTAATGCTACATTTGCTCGCAATGTCAACCTCTTCAAAACGTTTAGCAATGACATCAAATTCTTGCTTAATAGACATTTCGGATGTTGATCGGTCGCATGATATATCGGCAAAGCTAAGTCTAGTCCACATGACATGCACAGCATTAAGTGGTATACTACCAAGGGCATATCTAGCTAACTCACATGCACACGGTAAACCATGAGTATGTCTAAGTGTGCATCCACATTGTTGACTATCAATACCAACATACTTAACAAGACTAAACTCTTCAGCAATGTGGTTCAATGCGTGTTTAGATACAAAGCCTTGTAACTTTTTGTACAAACTGACATTGAACATGTGTCCGACAACATAAACTATGCTCAAATGATGCTTTTATTTCATTATGTTGCAATGTTATGATGTTGTTTATTGCATCCCAACAGTTACACAAGTCTCTCATACTATTTTGAAGCACCCTCTTCAAGTTCCAATGAGCATATTCAACCCTGTTAAATCAAATAAAACAAAATGTGTTTCACAAGTTTTAACATTTATTTTAATATAAATAATAAAGACACAAAAACATACCTATTACTAGTGGTATTCCCTAGGTGCATAACCTTATCCGTCCACGCCTTCACGAATTTTTCCTTATGTGGAATGACCCATGTATTGTTGACATATTCAAAAAAACAATAATCATGGCGAACAGACAATTTCAAAACGTTTAACACACTCAAAAAATGTATGACAATCAACACAATCCATTACTCATCCATAACAACTTCCCAAGCCTCCGTCGAATCCACTAACATTTTACACTTTGCTTTAACGTTCTTATTAATATGGAACCTACACAAAAGGTGACACGCTTCAGGAAACACAGTGTTAATTACATTGACTAGTGCTAGATCTCTGTCAGTAACAATTACTTCGGGGAGGACATCCGCTCTCAAAAACAATCCTCTAAGTCTTTCTAAAGCCCATAAGAAGTTATTTTCTCGTTCACTTGATAACAACACAAAAGCTGCAGAGAAAGTCAAACCTGTAGACGTAACACCAACAATCTCAAGTAAAGGTAGCCTATATATATTGGTTTTGTATGTGCTATCCATCAACAATACAATGCTAAAAGCATTTACCAATTTCACTGAATCGGGATGTGTCCAAAAAAGATCAGTAACAACTTTTGAGGACTCATCAAACCTACTCCAATGTATATACATGTCACGCTCTAGCAACATCATCAACTGTTGCATTTCTGTTCTTGGTCCTCTTTGTGATCTCTTATAGGCATACCTAACATTGTACACTTGTTTTATTGTGGTCACATTCTCTTCATTATGTTCCGTCAAAGTAAGTAAAATATTTGCAGGTTTTACTAAACTTTTGGTCATATCAACCAACATTGAATGCTCATTGGGTTTTAATCTTCCAGCATATGGGTGACCGACTAACGTGTCAGCCAATTCATGATTATGCCTACCACATATTACCTTTAAAATCCACCCTCTTCCATTACTAACTGGTTTACCTCGCAATTTAAATGGACAGTCACATTTTCTTGTCCCAGTAATCGTGATCTGTAGATCCTTTTTGTATTTTCTATATTTGCCAGCTCGTTCACATCTTAACAGCACATGTCTTTCTTCCTACTTGTCCATTTGCTGTATCAGACCTCAAATGACAATAACAAACCCAAGTGTAAATGCTACTGCACGGACCATTCAAGTAAGTCATCCTGTGTAACAAAAATCTATGCATGTACATTATATATAAGCATATTAATTGGGTGCTATTTTATACAAAAATAACGAGTAATTATACTTACCTCCTCAGTTGTGAAAAGATCACCACAATCTCCCTTATCAACTTCATCGTCTCCTAACTCAAATCTTACAATATGAGGCATTTCGTACAAGTCAGAACCCTTATCAACTTCATCTGACATTCTGATTCAAGTATGACATTCCATTTCAATAAAAAAAATCACAATAGCAATACTAAACCAAAAAATCACAAACCTAAGTGACTTCCAGCTTGTACAAACCGGAAGTGAAGTTGAAAAACTTGACTTCCGGTTTGTACAAGCCGGAAGTCACTTTTTTGACTTCCGGTTTGTACAAGCCCGAAGTCAAGTTTTTCAACTTCACTTCCGGTTTCTACAAACCGGAAGTCAAAAAATGACTTCCGGCTTGTACAATGCGGGAATTTCCCGGTTCTACAAGCCGAAACTACTGAAAAAATTGAAAAAAAAAAAACCTGGCTTCTTCTTCTTCACGAACCACCACCACCAACTTCCTATCAACCTCACCCAAGACCACCAATGCAGCTTTTCAAACTTCCACCAACATTCACTATGCACAACTAATATCACAAACCTATTCTCAACACAACACAACACCATCTCCAGTGCATCTGCTCATGCTGTCATATATAAATGACAAGGGCAATGTTGGTATTTTCATTTTAGAGAGGTGCAGGAAGAAGTCTTGGGGGTGCAGGAAGAAGTCTTGGGGGTGCAGGAAGAAACTCCCTTATTAGAGAAGTGAGTGTGTGTTTAGGGTGAGTGGTAATGAGATTAGCTTACTAAGCTTTTGCATGAATCCTTAGTGATTAGGTATTATATTTAAAAGGGAAACTTCTGTTCGTTTTTAATATTTATTTAACAACTTCAAATAATAATAAAATATTAAATTATATTTTTTAATTGAAATATAAATTAAAATATTAAATAAAATATTAATATATATTTAGGGTAATTTTGCTCTACGTAGTTAGAGGCTAGTATACTCAAAATTTAATTTATATTTAAAGAGCTTTAACTATAAATCATTTACATTTAATGTGTTAATTCTTTAATTTAAATTAATATCTACAGTCAATTTTAATCTCCTAAAAAAAGGTATGTTCTCCTTTAATTAATCAAACGGAAATTTCAATATTAGTGAACTGATTTTTAAATTTTAAATTTAACTAGACTTGTCCCCTAGCTATCTAAACAATTCTAAACTAAATACTGAGTGACTTACTTGTAGTAATTATTCAAACAATTTAACATCAACTTTAATCTCATAATAAATACAAAAAATCACTATTTAAATGCTAAAATCCAAGAGTAGATTCTAGAGAAACTTATCTTTCACTAAATATATATATATATATATATATATATATATATATTCACTTAAAATATCAATTTAAACTTGATATACATTTACAAAGAGAGAGAGAAATTATAACTTTTTAAAAATTTATAACTTTTTAAAATATACCATGTAATAAAAAAAGAGAAATAAAAAGAGAAATATTAAATACGTATAGATAAAATGAAGATGTGTATGTAAGATTGTCTATATTTTTAATATTTTTTATATTATAAAGGATGAAACTCTGAATAAAAGACTTTCATGGCTTAAAATCTACCCAACCCAAAAAAAAATTACCTTTGAGCAGTAAAATCTAGAAGTTATTTGAAAGTTATTTATCAAAACAAAGTAACTTAAATCTAAAAGTCACTTTTTTCAAAGTAATTTTAAATTATGTAATTCAAAATATAATTTTCAAATTATATAATTTCTTAAATTATTTCTAAAAATAAAATAACTTTAAGATTAATCTAAAAATTACTTCTAAAAATAATTTTTATTATACAATTTAAAAATCATTCATAAAAAATAAAATAACTTTTAAATTACACAATAAAAAACAAAATATAATAAAATATAGAAATATAAAATTTCAGTGATTTAAAAGTAATACAAAAAATACTTTCATTATCTTATACATGCATATTAAACATATGAAGGGTACAAATTGAACATATGGGATGCATAAAAAAAAACCCCTAAATCAATTAGAAGCAACAATGCAAGTCAAACTGCCCTTTTTCTTCCTATTCTACATTTAATCCACTAAAAACAACTTGAAACAGATTAATTTACAGAAGACTTAATTATTAAAATGTTTAACCCATAAATTTCAAACTACAAAAAAACGCTATATAAAAAATATATTAAAATAAATCAAAATTAAATATAAATACCTACTTTAAATATTCAATATAAATAAAATATTTAATCATATCCAAAACCTACCACATAAAAATTAAAAAATATATGAATTGCAAAAAATACTATGGATCAATAAAAGTTAAGAAGTTGATATGAATTAACAAACATGCCAACTTTTACATTAACTCACTCAACCTACACAAACTATACAAGTAAACTCAAATATCGAGTCCGTACCTCATTCGTCTATGGCAGAATAACCTATCCTGTATTGTCGTCTCTGATCAAATTGCTAAAATCAATAATGATGTGTACAATGAAGAATAAATGAATAGTTAAATTTTAGCGCGGTAGTGTAAATTGTCAATAAATTTAAAATCACAACCTGACATATTAAGTAGTTATTATATGGTTAACAATTTTATTGTATATATATATTATATGTACACGAATAAATGACAATGTAAAAAACATTTACACCGATGTATATATACAAATTAATTTAATAAAGAACCTGCGGATACACAAAATGGAAAATAGATATCTGGAATAAGAAATTTTATTGTCCCCGTGCATTGCATGGTTTCCGACTAGTTTATACAGTGAAATGGATGAGATCCACAAACAAAATTTAATTTTCTTCTTCACCGCAACTTCATCACTCAAGGAAACCAATTGTTTCCATCCTACAAATACAATTTCAGATAAATTCGATCGATTATTATCAATTCTAGTTTACTTACAAATAGCGTGGTCACTTTAGATTTACCTATGAGAAGCATATATTGCCAAGCAGGACACATACTTGAGAGAGAAAAGGCTTCTAGAGAAGAAAATGATCAATCATATGCTGTATAACATCTGCACCTTCTATTTGTGTGATTTGGTCTTTGACCTGTAAAACATGTAAAGAATGGAGGAAGAACTTATGCAGGTAAAACAATGCATTCAAAGAAATACAGTTTGAAAGACAGGCTATATATCATAAGAGGCTAACTTGAATGGTGGTTCATTATGATAGCGTCATATATCAAAATTTAAAGGATATGTAGACAAACAAACATGGTGATCACAAGGGTATCGCAAGACAGACCTGAATGATAGTATGCGCAGCAAATCTATTCTTGCTATTGCGGAAGCTAACATCTACTTTTTCCCATGACACACGAGATAAGCCTGTTACAAGCTCCTCTGCAAGTGTTCATTCGAGTTAAAAAAAATCTTACCAATTGAAGATAACGTAAAATACTAAAAAGAAAAGACCACTCTGGCCCAAAATTCATGCAATGTTCGTTATCCAGGGCAAGATCAACGGCGACAATAACAACCAAATCTTGTCCTATTTATTAGGTAGAGCCAGCTACGAATGGATCAACAAAAATTATTGGGGTCTACAAAATTTAGAACAAGTGTAGAGCCATCTACCGTAACGACCTTTTAATGGTCTCTATTAATGAAGCTGACCCCAATAAGTATTTAGGTGATTCACAAAAAGAAATTTGTCATTGTTTATCAGGGTTGTTTCTGGAAACTGTATCATTTCTCATGGTTTGATTGTACTCCACGAAAGATACCTTCCTACGGGATTATTTAATGCTTAAAAGTTGTTTGACGTACAAGATTATGCATTTCTTTTAAAACAAACATTCCAAAGAATATCTCATAAGATCTTGACTTGTACCTTTATATTAGTAAGTTAGAGTATTTTAGATGATATCCAGAGTGGTTTCCAAATTTCATCATATCTCGTGATTTATTTCATTATTTGATTCTATTACTACTGTAAATAGAGGTTAGTGCATTGTCTTTTTTTAACATATCATTACACACCGTAATCTAAACCAAATTGCAATCGAAGGACAAAGAAAACATTTAGGGAACTACGGCATTAGGTTAATATTAATAAACATCAGTAGTAATCTAGACAGAACTGACTAGCCAAAAATTATATCGATGCAGAACAGCAAGGGAAGTCAACCTCGTAGAGCACAGGATGTGGTGGAACACAAAAAACTACAATGAGCGTACTTAAAATTGAGAAACCAGAGATACTAAAACGTACAAAAAGGCAACTGCATATAAGGTGAACATCAGTTTATAAAAAGATACTGAAGACGCAAACCTTCTATCTTGTCATAGTTGTTATCTTCCAATATGTCATACTGCTCAGCGTCAGAACAAGCCTTGCAGTGCTCTTCATATACAACATGTGTATATTTTTCATTGAGGGTATCCTTCCACTACCAACCAAATAGTTTTAGTTCATTATATGATAACAATGATTCATTAAATCAGGCAATACAAAAAGATATGTTAGAAGATATACATTTGCAAGTTCACTTTGACGTCTAATTGATGACGTTCTCCAGCCAACAATATCTAAATTATTTTATAAAGGAAAACCAGATAAAAGAATGTGCAATGGAAAAAGCTAAATGCACTTATAATTGGTAGAAAGAAGAAGCAAATAAGGATACGATCATAGTCCACATTTGAATATGCAAATCTGCGTTTAAAGCAACGCAGTGCAGACCTACACAAAAACAATCAGAAAACATGAAGATCCTTTAAAGGAATCAATCTCAGCAAACTACATATATAAAAAAGAAACTAATATATTATGCAACAAACATACATGAAATACAAATCACCATAGTCTTCAATCATGCGTTGAAGCAATGGAGGTTTTCCTTCATCATCATCAGTAAGAAAAAGATGCCGACCAGTTCTTCTAAAAATCAAATGAATAACACAACTGGCAACCTTCTCAAAAGCGGGTACCCCCAAAAGAAATGGAACCTGATTCAAAAACCATTGACATATTTAAATACCCAAGTAGCAAAAGGTGATACAACTTTCTTTCATGAAAATGTCCCCCACTCAAACAAAGAACTTTATGTCAACTCCGATAGTATTGCAGCATACTTAATAAAAATATCTTCAATACAACAACTTATCAAAAGAAATCCATAAATAAACATTTTCTATGGAAGGCAAACGGAGAAAGAAAGAGATGACTCTTTAGAAGAAATTATTTATACTGGACAAGCCTAGTTACACTCCAACAGCATCAGGTCAACTTTGGACCATTTTAATTATCAATTAGTACATTGATAATAGATTTAGGGTACTGTTCCTGCACCGTGAAGAGTACCTCCAACACTTATTCTTAGTTTGGTCAAACATTGGAACAAGTTGTAGGATGACAATTCAGATTTGTATGAAATTGACAGGACAATAAATATAAGTTGTCAGGCTGACTGAACAGATTGATAGAAACCCAGTATCTTATTTTAAAGTCCAAGGGATTGCTCCCCTCAATACAGCGCCCAACTTGCAGAACTTGTACGGTCTGCACCTCCCAATGCCTAATGGCACTGAATCTCTCATAAATGAGCAGATATCTCTCTGGTCTTTTCACCTCCTCTTTTATTTATAGGCAATATGTATTTTCTCTAACTATTCCAGTCCCAGCTAACTCAATAATATAGCTAAGAAATGGCCAACTAACCTTATTGTAACTAACTACTAATGGGGTTACCTAAAACAAGTCTACATGTTCACATAATGCAAAGCAACCCGATCAAAACTAAATTATAAAACCATATAGTTTAGTGTGAAAAAAAAAGTCACTTCGTAGAAAAGGATTAGTTAATTGAACCCTAAAAAGAAAGAACCATTTATAATAAAAAGTGAACCATTTTATAAAGTAGTTTGATTGGGTTCTTTTCAAAATCCAAACCATACACCGGTCAGGTCTATACACATGGATAATTAATTTTGAAAAAAGAAAAATAGATGAATGACAATTGATAAATAACTCAAAACCTCTATCCTACTGATTAAAATTAATTTTCCTCCTCCTAATCCATAAAAAGTATTATAGGTGTTTCATATGCGACGAATAGGCCTAATTTCCCCAAAGTATATATGAAAAATGAATTTGGAGACTAAGCTAAGCTAGATTATTACACTTCCAAGAATTTTTTAATCCCAATCATTATGTTTGGCCAAATAAGCTAGATTTGGAAATTAAGATGTCAGTACCTGCTTATTGCCCCTTGATCCTAAATGAGGTGTGGCCACAGCAATGAAATTCATAGCCTCCAAGCCACCTATTGTGCCCACTGAGCCCTCCTTACTTTCTTCATTGTATGAGTCCTCCGTACATCCTTTTTCAGGTGGCCTATACAGCCTCCCAATTGCATATCGTGCCACCAGTCCTCCCACAGAGTGTGCAACAAAAGATATCTTTCGCATATTTGGCTTGCTTCGAATCACTTCAAGCACCTAAGTGTTAAAGAGGTTGTTAATAACCAATAATTACGAATCCAATACCATGGTATACAGGAATATCGAGAGAGTAAAGATCTTAAATATTAGATTTATCTGGTTAACAAACACTCAATTGAACCTAAAGACACAAAGTTTATCCATATCCAACATACAAACATACATCAGAAATTGACATATCTACTAGAACTAGTGAACAAACTTTAAGTTCCCTTCTCCAAACATACAGACTCAGATTTTCCCATCCAAAACTTGGGAACTTTATATCCTTCCAGAATTCTAAAGTAGGAACAGTACTTTTGTTTTTCAATAAATTACAAACATTTAATGCAAGATTCATGTAAAACCTTCCTACATGTTATGCTTCACCAATGGCAGAAAGGATATGTAAAAGACAAATTTGGTGCAGCATACTTCATATGATTTGATACAGAACTTCAAAAATCAAAATAATACTAGGATTATACTAACATGTTTACTTATTTCTTTTCCTTTTTATATACTCTGGATATTCCTTCTGTATATCATAAGCACAATAACATTTATAATATAATGGCAAAGATAGGGTAATATAATCAATAGAAAGAATCTAGTGAAATTAGATCAAACTGACTTTCACATGGCACGCCAATCCATAAAACAGGTCTCCATTACGAACAGCAGATACTAACCTCTTCTGCTAATCTCTCCCCCATTACATCCACTCCGTCTAGTGTGTGCATAGACACATTTCGTTCACTACCTGGGTGGAAAAGATGGAGAAACGTAAAAACATGCACGATATGCAAAATTTATAGCCCATTATAGTTTCGAGAAGAAACTAATATCCAAGAATGTAGTCAACTAATACCATAAATAAATAAAAAAATATCCATTAAAGTACCGTGAAATTTTTTTCATTCAAACACAATAAAAAATGAAGAATTAAGGACACATTATTTTGAACAATTTCTTAATGAGTTCACAATCAAAGAATAAGACAGGAAATGCGGGTATAACATTCGGTCAAAACACATTATAAGTTCAAGAGGCCAAATCACAGTTCGATAGGCCATAGCTATTACAACCACAACAACGTATAAGTACAAGGAGTTAAATTTTCATAAACTGTTAATGTAGAAGGTAATAAGTTATTATGATGTCAACTAATCAGAAATCATCATTCATACGAACTATTGTAAAAAACTAATAAACTTACCGTACACGAAACTTGAAACTTTGCAATTATACGACATTGTTAAAAGACTTTTACCCTTTTACCAGTGGATGCATTGTTTATTCCCAAAATAAATCAAAAAATCCTATACAACAACACCAACAATCTCTTGTTTTGACCACACCAGTACAATCAATAAAGCTTTTTAAAGAGCCTTACAGTGAACAAACACTTTATCAGGCAACTCCTTGACAAATTGCTCCGCAGCATATTTCCAATCCGTGGTACTGCAAGAACAAAAACATATCACAAGAACCAGAAAATTCAGTCAATTTCAAGAAAAACACACTAAAATGAATCCACAAAGCAGCAAAACTCAATTCAAGCAAACACTCCGTGAAACCTCAGCACCAAAACAAATACAGTAAAGTAAAATTACAGCATCACATCAAAATCAAAGTGAAGCAACGATGATATACCGTCCGAGAATTCCATTCACCATTACAACGAGGTGATCCGCGGAGGAAGCGAGCGAGGGCTCCGAACTCCAAACATCGCGACTTCCTTCAACCACCGACTCCGACGCGCACACGTTCTTCTCCTCCATAGGAAAAAAAACAAAAACCCTAGCAATTTGCGAAGCGAAATCGGAGTCCGAATTCGATACCAATCGCAGCGCGAAATGCAGTAGAAGCTCCAAAAACTTCACGAGAAAATCGTAGAAAAAGCGCGAGAAAAGAAAGCAGGAAAGAGAAGTGGAGTTTGAAGAAGAGCCTGAAGATGGTGCTAGAAAAGGGAAGCCGATGACGAGGATTCGATTTCGATTTGGCGTTATTTATACAAAGGAAAGTTAGTTTATGTTTTTGGGAGTGATGGTGAGTGTTACCTGAAGACGAAGGAAGCAAACGGGGAAAACGATGGGACACGTGGTGGCACTGGGAGAGTTGAGTTTTGTTGGGAAGGAAAAAAGTGTGAACGCCACTTCTGAATTGTGAAGTGAGATGTTTTGGATAACGGTGGCCAAGGTTTCAGTTATTTTATTTCCGTGGATCCAGCCACCAAAAGGTTGTTGTGCTTGTTATTTATGGGTTTGTTGAGTCTAAAGAAAGAAAGTGTGAGAAATAAATAAATGATGATATTTTCTAAATACTTTTTTTAAAATATTAAATTATTTTTACTTAAATACCTTCCTTTTTTTTCTGTTGAAATTTTTTTAAGAAAATACTTTTAAAATTTATTTCTTATTTTTAGGTCTTTAAAATTTTTTCCCTGACAAAATTTAATTATGTTAAATAGTATTGACACCGAATTTTTTCAAACAAGTGATATATTAATTATTTTACTATTAGAAATACTTTAATATCAAAATTATATTTAGTTAATTTATAGTGTAAAAATATATATATAACCATTATGTAATAAATTTTACACTAGCATTTTTTACTAATAACTTCAGATTATATGTTTCAGGAAAAAGTAATTAATTCATCTTATTTTTTATTAATAGTTTATTTTTATCTTTACTAATTATTTAATAACAGGAGAGATAATCATATACTTAACAAACACATATAAGAAAATAAACCAGTAAAATAAACCAGTAAATTTATTAAAATTGTAAAATACCTTAGATAAAAGATTAATTTTTTATAATATATTTAATAAGAATAACTAATACACATGCACATGTTCATATTTTAATAATATAATTTTTAAAACACATAAAAATAAATAATTTTGAGTACAAATTCTGTTGTTACTTTTGAATTCGGAAGTTGTGGTTACTATCATTATACCGTTACTTGATATTATATACTTTTGTATTTTATTAAATGATAAATTTGTATTAATTGGTAGAGGATAAAATTATATAGTTATAAAAATGTATTTATTTTATATAATAATAGAGATGAAAATAATACAAATAACTAAAGTGTACAGAATTAGGTTTGAATATATTTATCATTTAACTTGATACAAAAGTTTTTCATGATAGTCTTGCTAACAAATATTATTTTGATTTCAAATGATTCAGGGTTTACATTGAAAATTCTATTTCTTAGAAAGGATAATAATATGAAACAAAATCAAGAGTAAGAAAAAGTAGAAAAATAAGTAACCCAAAAAAAAAAACAAAAAGATTTTTTTTAATATATGCAGGAAGGTTAAAAAAGTATTGCTTACCCAAAAAGGATTATTATAGCAATTAGATATACATGTATGAAAATGTGATGTTTATATACTTTATTATCATTTACCACGTATTTGTGAAAACATGATGTTGTGTGAATCATTATAGATAGATTGATGAAAAGTTCTCTCTCCTTATAAGTAGAATTGGAAATATTTATGTAAAGGTTAATACAACTGTATATTAAAAAAATTGCTAAAATACATGAAATTTATACAAATATAGTATTTGACAGAGGAGAAATCTTAAGTTTATTTTTAGGTTCTAGTAGACACCAAAAGAAGTTAAGAGGCCATATTGAGATTTGGTTCAACTTATTATCTATAAATAAATGGATAGTAAGAGAAAAAATATTTAGTCTTTAAAGATATGTTAAGGACACATGTGAAAAACAAGTCAAATACATAGGAAATTGGGTTGAATTGAGTACTAAATTTTTTTGTCAATTTTCACAAATATATACACTCAGACACTTATTTTCTTTAACATACAACCTCTCAAAACTTTTCGTAAACCAAGTTTGTAAAACTCTCTTTCCTTTGTTAGTATAGATTGAATAAGTAAAATGTAAATAAGATCAAGGAAAAGAAGAATTTACACGAAGTATTTTTATATTGATTTGTTTGTAAATTTAAACTAAGTTCAGTTCTTGATCAACTTGATCGTACTTCACTAGCACGTTATTGTTGCGAAATATAAAATGAGTATTTTTTATACCTCATCTACTCTTAGCTAAAACAATCAAAATATTATTTGGACATAGACACTTTTGATTAAAAACTGAGTATTGTCTGGACAACAGTCACTCTTGGCTAAACCCTGGGTATTCTTTGGAATGCAAGCACTCCTAATTAAAACACTTTGATAAACAAAGGGTTGTGATCTAAAAGATCACACAGGTTTGCTCACTAAAAAAGATATTAAATCTTAAGACGAATACAAGATTTTGAGTACTCTTCTAGCTTACTAAAAGAACACTTTATTATTAATTATAGAAGATTTCTTGTAGATAACTTAGACACTTGGCAGAGTTTACATATAATAAAAGTTATCAGGCAGGTATCATGATGACAACATATGAAGCTTTGTATGGTAGGAGATGTAGGACACCTCTTTGTCGCTATCAATATGATGAGATTGTCTTGATAAGATCAAGTTGCTACAACAAACAAATGAGAAGTTTTAACAAATAGGATTATATGAGGACTTCTCATAGTAGACATAAATCGTATGTAAATCATAAGATAAGACCCCATTGAGTTTGTATAAGGTGATCATGTGTTTATAAGAGTTTTTCCAACTACAAGTGTTAATGAGCGATGAAATCTAGAAAGTTTATTGCTAAGTTTATTGGACTATATCACATTCTCCGAAAGACAAGTCCAATATAGTTTAAGAGGTTGATTTAATACCTCATCTCGCCAAGTTGCATGATGTGTTTCATGTATCTTAATTGAGAAAATATATACCAAATCTAGCTCATGTGTTAGAATTGATAGGTCTAGAGTCAGAGATCATGAGATAAAATTATTCAAGGTATAAATATTAATATGGTCAAAGTGTTGTGGGACCTGAAGACTAGTGATTATATGTAGGAGTTGGAAGACAAAATGAAAAAGTCTTATAACTTTTTCCCTAGTAAGTAAATTTTTTAGGAAGATGTTTTTGTTGTTGGGGAGAATATAAGACTTAAGTTTAGAGAAGAATTTGATTTATAATACTCTTTCATATTATAGCTTGAGTAGGTAGTGGGATAATGAGTAAGATAGATCGATCAACCTGGAGTTTTGGTAATGAGTTCGATCTCTACTAAAAATTATGTTCTTTTTCTTCTCCTTTTTAGATGTTTGATAAATGGGAGATGTTGTTGGTATAGGAACTAATAGTTAGTGGATTATCTAAATATTTATTGGATTTTTTGTAGTTCCAAGGGAAGCTCAAGCTTATAGGCACACTACATTTAGGTAATAAGGGAAGTTAATATTTACATTAATTCAATGACTTGTTTATTTAAATGTCTGAAGAATGTGGTAATTGGATTGATATATATATATATATATATAAATAAATGGTGGTTGACATATATAACTTTGGATACCATTTATATATGATATTAGTATATAACACTTAAGAATTGTTAGAATGTAGAGATTGGCATTTGAATGAATAAAAGATATATTCATTTTTGCATAATAATAATAATGCATAGATTTAAATTCACAGGTTTAAGCAAACGATGAGCCTACCCACATAAGGAATTAACATCACCTTCAACCCAAAACTTTAAGGCAATGAGTTTATGGATATTTTTCTTTATATGTTGCTCAAACTATTCATTTCTCCTCGATTGTGGAACTCAAACTCACGCTTGGATTTTCAACAATCAAGTATGACTCTTTCCCCTCGAATGGAAACATTCCTTAATTGTATCTTGTTCATCTCAACGGGACACGCTTGTCTGAAACCTCCGTTAGAAAAACTTTCGATATAAGGTCCACTTTCATCCACTCGTTTTTAGCCGGTAAACTATCAGCTCTGACACCGTTGGATTTTTCAAGAGAGGATACATTGGAAGACGACACCAAATGAGTTATGAGTCAACTCACATAAGGGAATTGCCACCACTTTCAACTCAAAACCTTAAGGCTATAAGTTTACGGATCTTCTTCCTTGTATGTTTGTTCAAACTACTCATTTCTCTCCAATGTGAAACTCAAACTTATCCTTGAGATTCTTAAGAACATATATATATATATATGTATATATATATTATACCACTGTGATATGACGTTGCAAGGAGCTATTTGTAGACTTTAATCTTGAATAAAAAATATTAATATTTGAGAAATATCCTTAAATCTGTCACACAAAAAGTTAGCAAAGTTAAAAATTAAGAATAGAATAAAAACAAGATTTATTATGATGGCCTTCATGGAATTAAATAAAAAAAAACATTACCTGATGATCTTCTTAAAGAATTATTATTTACACTATATTTGAGTTTTGTGATCCGTTTGCTCGGAAAACTATAGATTAAATCACTTTATCTTATTTAACTACGTATATCATATTTATTTATTTATACTATAAGTTGGTTTAATAGTTAGTAATTATATAAATACGTTACAAAAAGTTATTTATTAAAAAATAGTATAATACATAGTATTTTCGTAATAAAAAATAATCATAGAATGTTTTATGAAAAAAATAATAGTATTTAAATATTATTAATAAATTCATATAAGTAATATTTTTCTTTTAATTAGCTTATATATATTTAAAAAGAAAAATCAAGGGGTCAAGACCTACAAAAGTTAACACACTTCCCTCTCTATAAAGAGATACTGATGGATAATTGTTATTAAATTCTAATATATACAATATTATTAAATTTTGATATATAAAACATTATTAAATTTTGGTCATATATAAATAATAATAATGTTCAACTTTAATATATAAATAATTATTGAGTTCGGACAATAGATACCAATATTTAACTACGTAACATAGTAGATATATACTAATAAAACTTTATTAGTACTGACATAAATAAAAAACACTTAGCTTCACATTTTTATTACACTATATTATAATTTACATATATAGTATATAATTTTATTTATTATATTAAACTAAAATAATTAAATATATTTATTAAATATTTTCTTAAAGTTATATTGAAATTAAAAATTTAGTTTAATATCCGTATCTTTTTTTATTATTTTAATTTTTTTACATTGATATTTCTATGTGAATTTTGTGTTATAAGTTTAAAGATATTATTGAGAATAAAACAGAAAATAAATTTTTACTTCAAATCGAAAAATTCTCATTATATATAATTACATATACTATTGTAAAATATTTAAAGAATGACATTTTTCTCGTTGTTAGTATCATTTATATTGAGTTATTGATGTTATGTTTGTGTTATTTTTATATTTAATATTATGGTATAAATTTATGTGTTTTTCAAAATATTTTACTTATTTGTTGTTTTTTTTAGAAACTTATCAATAATAAAGAAAATTATTTCAATTGATTTACAAGTTTTATTTTCCAAAAACACATACTACTATTACATTTTTTTCATATAAAAGATTTACTACAACATGTAATGCAACTCTCTTCAACTATTTAAATAAACTAATTACTCTTTAGTTTAACTTTTTTTATTTTTCATTTTCTTTTTCTCTTTTGAAATAACGTAATATTCTTTTATGACAAATTTGGAATGTTAAGTTCTATGTCATGTAGGTCAAGACAAAAAAAATCCCACGGAACCAAAAAAATCCAAAAGAAATTTTTATAGGACTAAAATATCCACAAATGTCTTATAGGAAAGGATCAATCCATGGACTAGGTCAATTTAAGCTAGATCAACACTATGCAAACACAATTCAACATATATCTAGCTGAGTCAAGCAAACACAGTTCAACATATATCGAGCTGAGTCGAGCTATGTGAATGTAGTCAGGGTCAAGTCAGACCAACATCGACCAAGTTAAATCTGGTCAATCTTAACCAGTTCAAGTCAAGTTAACATTAGTCAGGTCGTGTCGAACGATTTAAGTTAACATTAATAAGGTCGAGTAGGACTGACATCGACCAAGTCGAGTCAAGTTGACATTGATTTGATCGAGTCGAACTGATGTCAACCAGATCTAGTTGATTCAACGTCGATTGAGTCAAGTCGGACCAACTTCTGTCAGGTCATGTGGGGCTTAAATTTGGTCAAGTCGAGTTGGCCCAACATCAATCAGGTCAAATCTAACCAGCATTGGCTAGTTCGAGTCAAGCCACCGTTGATTGAGTCAAGTCAGGTTGACATCGACCAGGTTGAGTCTAGCCGACATCGACCCTATGGACATTGGTCAAGTCGACATTAGACCAACATTGATGTCAAACGAGCGTTAGTTGGGCCGATGTCAGCCAAGTCAAGTCAAGTCGACATTCGTCAAGTTGAATTAGGTCAATGTCAATCGTGTGAAGTTGGGTTAACGTCAGACTGATTTCTACTGGGCCAAGTCTAGTTGGGTCAGGCTAGTCTATCGAGTCGAGTTAGGTTTAAGTTAGTTGATTTTAGAAGGGTCACATTAATCAAGTCAAGTTGGACCCATGTTCCTCGAGTCAAGTTGTGCCAATGTTAATCGAGTCGAGTTGGGATCACATTAGTTTAATTAAGTTAGGTCAACATTGATTGGATCAAGTTGGGCCAACATTTACTTGATCGAGTTGGGCCCACATCGGTCAAGTTGTCGGTTAGGTTGGGTTAGGCCTCGTCTGTCAAGAAAGGTGTTAGTCAGGTGGACTCAGACCCATATTGAGTTAAGTTGAACTAATATTATTTCAGTCTAATCGAGCACAAGTGATCGAGTCAAGTTGAGTCTAAATTAGTCAAGTCAAGTCGGACCTACGTGAGTCGAGACGATTATTAATATATTATATATTATTTTAATTACATTAAAATTTACTAACAAATTATTTTATGAACAACTTTATTGACAATTTCACAACAAATTTTATCCTAAAAGATTTTTGTCAAATGATATCTTATTTCTTGTCATATAACATCAACTTTATCAATAAATTTTTGGGTTAAATATGATTTTAGTCCTTGAATTATTTGTCAAAATTATATTTTGTCCGTGAGGCAAACTTTGGACTTATTTTGTCCTTATGCTTTATAAATTCATGTAAATGATCCTCGATGATGTGTCAAAATTTCTTTTTATCTCTTTATTTTCTTTCATCATATTTTCCTAGTTTACTATTATCTGTTTCTTCAACTTCTTTAACTTTTTTTTCTTTGATTTCCTCTCAATTTCTTTTTCTTAAAAATATTTTGGGAATCATTTACATCTGTTTATAAAGTATAAGGACGAAATAAGTCTAAAGTTTGCTCCAGAGACGAAATACAATTTTAACAAATAGTTTAAGGACTAAAAACATATTTAATCCTAAATTTTTTAACATATTACAATCTAATCAATAAATTACCAATAAAATTTCATTGGTGGATAATATTTTATCAGTTATGCATAAATCTTTTCTATTTCCAGTCAGTTTAGATCCTTAGAACAAGTCAAGCTTCAAATAAGTAGTCCGCTAAGGTCTGTCTAACAATAGAGCTTCCAGAGGCAAGCCTAAGCGTAGAATGTTTCTCCTAAAGAGTCTATTATAGTAGTCTATCAAAGTACAAGGAGAATGGCTCTAACTAAGCATCTGGTGAGGGATCCGCTGGATTAGTAAGCATCACATAAGGAGGACGGGAGATCTAAGTTGCTCCTTTCTTCCCCCTTCCCTAGTTCTCTAACTAGTGGTGTAAGCAAGTGCTCCCTTGTGTAATGGTCTAAGGGCCTTTAAGTTCTAATCTTACCTACCGCAAGAACTAAAAATGTCAGCAATAATGATTGGGCACAGCAAATAACTAGGTTAACCGGAAAGGCTGCATCCGTTAAGTCCGGGTTAATCGAAGTGAGTTGGTGTGAACTACCTCTCTGGTGAGTTTGGCTTGGTGTCTAGTGGGCGGTGTTCTATGCAGTTGCAAGTTTAATTTAAATTTAAAACAATTGGATTTTTTTTAGTTTTGCTCCGTTTTATTTCGTGTGTTTTCTTTTGTGAATTCTTATTAATCGTGTGATTTCGTAAACAATGAAAGATAATTTTTATTAATAAAAATTAAATCTAACCAATCAAATAAAAATTATTTAATTTACTACTAATAAAAAAATGTAAGATATGTATTAAATGTTAATTTAAAATAATATTACATTATTATTTCATTTAGTTACTAAATTATCAACTACGCAAAACATAATTTTTTTAATTTGTAAAGAAATGTAAAATGTGTTTTTAACTACAGATGTAGTTTTTAATTCAATTAAATAAAAAAATATAAATTCTCCAAAACAGAAAAAGAACATAAAAAAAAAGACATTCACATAATTTAAATATTTTTCTGAGTTCAAGAACATGTACACTAAGTTGGGACCATCTTAAGTTGGTTGAGATGAATCAAGGTTAAACTAAATCTTAATCATGTTAAATTGGTCGAGTCTAAGTCAAGTTGAAAGAGTCTAAGTTGGACTTATATTGGTCTCAGTTAAGTCAGACTTAGTCTAGATTAGGCCATGCCAAGTTCACGTCAATTTGGTTATGCTAAAAAATGTTCAACTTAGATAGTCAAATTGAGCTAAACTTATGTTAAGAAAATCAGGTTGAGTCCATGTCAGGTTAACTCAAGTCAGGTCCAAATCAGGTCATGTTAGGTTGAATTCATGTCAAGACAAGTCAGGTCTAGATTAATATGAGTAGGGTTATATTAGGTTTAAGTTAAGTTAGGTTAGGCTAGGTTCAAGTCGGACCAAGTTGGGTTGATCCCATGTTATATTGATAGAGTTAAACCCATATTAGATCAAGTTTAGATCGAGCTATATCAAATCATGTTGAAATATGCTAGATTAAGGTTGAATTCACATTAGACAAGGTCAAATTGAGTCTAAATTGGGTGGAATTAGATCTAGTTCAAATTGGATTGGACCTAATCATGTCGAGTCGAGATAGACCAAGATCAATCCAAACTAGTCCGAGCCTGGATCCAAGTTAAGTTAGGCACTAATCAATATAAGTCATTAAATTAGAAATAAGTCATTCAAGGTTGGTTGTTGGATTAGTTTGAGCCCTAATTAAACTAAGTTAGATAAGACTAAGGTTAGGTTATACGAAGGTTGAATTAAATTGAAGTTGGTATAACAAAGTTCAAGATAGAACTTAGTTGGATTAGCTAAAATCATGCTGGGTGAGATTGAGCTAAACTCAAATCAAATATGGACTAAGTAAAATTAAGTTGGCATAAACTGAAATTAAAATGTGTTGAGTTCTTATTAGATTATGTCTGAATTAGAAAAAATCCAATTAAAATTCAAATATGAAAAGTCAAGTAGGGTCAGTTAAGCTGAAAATAGATTATGTAAAGTTAATTTTATTAAACACCAATCTTACAATTAAGTTGCAAATATTAAATATTAATTAAAAAATTTAAAATTAATATAAAATATTAATTTAAAATATTTTAAGAACGTATATAATTATAAAAAATATTTAAAAATTAATTGAAGGTTTATTTTAATGTTGTAGTTATTTAAACTCTTTTTAGTCATAACCCTAACCTAACCAATTTTACATGGAAATTTTACGAACTCAAACTTCAACGCATTCATTTGGTTAATCAATAAAAAGATATATTGTTTTAAGAGTGGATTGAAGTTGATTCATGAATATTGGGAAAAATTGACATCTTTATACACAATACATGCACACAAATATATTCAAAACCAAATTTAAAAATAATTATATAATCATCCATTTAATAATTTAATACTTTTGATCTAAATCTAAATATTTCTAAAATATAAAAGGAAAATGGATTAAAAAAGTGAGAACTTGGAAAATAATAAAAAAAATGTTTAAAGAAATAATGAAATTTGCTAAAAATAAATAACTTAATTGTTAATATTTAATTTATATACTTAATAATTTAATATGTAAACTTATTTTTAAAATCATATTTTCTAAAGGGAAAACCATATATAATAATTTTACTCTAATTATATACATCTCATTAATGATTAAACTTTAATAGGAGTCACAATAATAAATCACAGCTTGATGTTCTTTCACCTATCATTATATCATAAACTCCACGCGATACCATTATCTATGTTATTTCATACTGCAAGTATTTTTTCTTATTTTATATTTTTATTTTAAATCAGATAATTTTTTTGTTGTTTTATTTCTTTTATACTTAATATTTAATAAATATATTAATTTATTTTTATAACTATTCTGTTATTTTTCACCTAACTATATTGACATTACCCAACAGATAAATATTTTAAGTAATTCACTATTTTCTAGAGTGGCCACAGGGATAGAAGACGTTTAGTTTCTAAAATTCTCAAAATTAAATGTATAATATGAATTAAATAATTTTTTAATATTTTTATAATTCATGTTATTTAATGATAATAAATATTATTTTTTAAACTTTTTATATTTATTTAAAATTTTAAAACTGCATTACTTATTTTTTATTTTTAAATCACATAAAATTAAAATATTATTTTATTAAAATCATATTTATAATTGAAAAATTAATATTTCATCTACGGTTTAATAAAACTATAATTTACTTTTGTTTAAAAATGTTAAGTTAAAACTAAAAAAATGAAATTTAAAAAATTAAAGTTATAATGAAAAGTAAAATTAATTAGAATCTTAATTTTTTTAGAAAGTTAAACTTTCTTAATAATTTTTAAAATAAAAAACCAAATTTTTTTATAAAACAGATAATTTTGAGAAAAAAAATATATGTACTTTAGATACGTCTATTTGATAAAAAGAAAAGAAATTTGTATTTTACTAAAAAATAATATAATTATGAAAAAAATAATGTCACTCAACTATTTCTATAAAAGAAGATACTATTAAAAAATTAATAAATTTTATAAATTATAAAATTTAATAATTTTTTTAGTTTATAATTTTAAACAACTATTGAAATAAATAAGATAAAATATTAAATTATAAAAAATAAAAAATAAATAAATATGTAAAAAAGAAAATCAATAATTGTTTTATTTTTTCTTTCTTCACTTTTCTCCACTTCTGATATATTTATTTATTATTTTCTTTAACTCATTTGTTTTAATCATTTTAAAAACATATATATGAATAGTTTTTAGGTAAATGTATTTCGAATCTTTTTGTTATTTTTTATAATTAATTTAAATATTTTATATTCTAAACTATTTTCATAAAAAAAATTAAATATATAATAAAATCTTAATTTTTATATTTATCATTAGACCAAATTTGATTATGACTTAATTAATGTCCTTCTTAACAATTATCTTCCTACAAATCAAATTCATGATCTTGAATCTAATATAGATTATTAAATCAAACATTTAATATTAAATAAAAACTATAATTATTAATAAAATACTTTTTTTATTTAAGAGTATACCGGTCCACAATCACCACAATTCAATTGCAAAGCCGGTTAGATACTCTCTTATAAGCTTATACAAGTGGAAATGTAAAGACTGTACAGGTATATTAAGCCTTTAAATGATTATCACATCTTTTAATGAATAAAACTTAAGGCATTTGCAGATGCCTGAAAATAAACTACTCCATTCCGGAACTACTTACTTCGCGGGGGAACAAAGGGAAGTACTGAACAACTCCTCTTTATTGAATATGGGATAGTTACAATAAGTGAGAAGGAGAGGAGATTTCTAGTAGAGAGAGAGATGTATATGGTGTGCTCTGTCCAGTATAAGGGACTTACGAGTCTATTTATAAGAAAATTTTTACACTATATATGGGAACGAGCGTTCCCTTGAGTACATGGTAGTTCTTGTCAACCGAGAACTCAGTATGTCCGGCTTTTACCCTTCGACCTATTGCTCTTGTAAAAGAACAAAATTATCGTGTCACGTGTAAAACCGATCGTCGAGGTTACTCCGATTTATCGATACTGAAGTCAAGTCTCCGAGCTCTTCTTCCAACATTTGGTCTAAAACTCGGTTTCTTCATTGTCTGACGGAAAGGATTGTTCCGGGGTCCCTTATCCATGACACCCTGTTTGTTCATAAATTTCTTTGTGTATCCTTTCTCGTTCAAAATGCTTCACCAATACTGGACTGGCTTCGATGGAAAACAGATGGAATTTGTTTCCCATATGTTTCTTCCAGTATATTTTTGTGTCTACTGTCTCTTTGAGAGGATGAACTCTTTGGACGTCTTTTTTAGTAAATTTCCAGTTGGATCCTTCTATATAGGCTTTCCACAGATGGTATTGATACAATTGGTCTTTGTTGATACCTAATCCTTTAAATGGATCATGTTCTGGGGCTGCATAGCTGTTTAAGCTAATGTTTGTGTACAACTTTATTATGTGAGTTGCTGTACTGTTTGGGGAGGAGGTACTTTTGGGAGAAGTTATATCTAGGAGGACATCATTCATGTACTCCGCCTGTATCTCGTTAACCACAATATTGATTTCAGGGGTTAATGCCTGAAATCTTTCGGTAGGTGGAATCGAAATAGTGTGTAAACAACCAGTTTCTATAAGTGCTTGGGGCTTATAACGACATTCCTGTATAGTTGGCTGGTGAATGTCCTTAAATTTATTTGAGTCTGCCTGATAATAAATTTTATCTGGCAGGTACAGTTTGTGTCTACTGTTTTGCAAGAGTCCGAAGATTCTGTGCAGCGGTTTCTTTGGTTGAAATAGGTTTGTGTCTTTACATAAAGCCCGTTGTAGTTGTGGGCTTCAGAATGGGCTTCAAAAAGAAACTCTTGTATAACTCCAAACTTTGCCAAGAGGATGTTGGGATTTATATGGGGAGGAATGCTGCTGGATGCAGCAGCATATGTCTGTGTCTGGTTTTTGGGCTCCAGGGTTTTCACATGCTTTTAGCACTCCTCGCTGCTTTTTCTTTCTGTGCTCTGTTGGAATCACTCTCCACAAATTTTTAATTTTTAAAATTTTAATGGAAAACACACAGCCCTTTCTGGGCAAAGAATACAAATTCGCCCTAGCTGTGCAGAACAAATTACAAAGTCTCCTCCGGTAGGTTATAAAAAACCTTCTCCAGAGGTAGATCACGTACACTCAGTCCTTATTGGACAAAATAATACTATAATAGCACTACTAGAAGAAGTTTCTAGGAAGCTAACATACCTAGTGGATTCCACTAAAGAGACCAACTTGTCAAAAGACATAGATGGTCTAACAAAACAAATCACAAACTTGTCTATAGGAACACACTTACACATGAAAACAATTTCTAAAAGTTCCCAGAAATTCGTTAAAGTTATTACAAAAACAAAAGATGTAGATAATAATACAGCAACCTCCACAAACAATAATAATAGTTTTTAATGATTGGACAACCCACTCATTCAAACACACAAATCCAACTTGAAAGTGTTAATATGAATAACACACCAAATTCAGAAAATACACAACGATTCCCTGAAAATCCCAGAAGATTAAGGGAACATCAAACTAGAAGTCAAAACCTTATACAACACCCAGGAATCCTAGACAGATTCCTAAATAGACAAAGGTCTACTAATGTGAGAAGATTAGAAGACTTTGTTGACATACAACAAAACACAGACATAGGATCAAACTCAAGGATTGATTCCCTTAATCCTAGACTATTATATGATATAGGATGGTTAAGCCCTGAGCGAACTAGCCTTTATCGGTATAGGAGAGTAGAAGACTTCCACCTCCCAGACAATACATACGAGATAATCCCTTTGATATCTCCACAAACAGGAAGACAATTACAAGCTCAACAGGGTAGATATCTTTTGGTACACAGTTTTTGCCTGCCCAAGCCTTCACAAGAAGAAATGAAGGACATTTATGGCAAACACATCTTCCCAGAGAAGAAAATAACACTATTACAACTCCATCATCTGCAATTTTACATAACAGATCTAGAGGGCTGAGCCTAAGTTTCACAAATTACACAAACCTTCCATTAACAGACCTAGAACAGGAAGGAACAATACAAAATAGGCATAGTACCTCAACTATCCCTAATAACGAAAATATTTCTATGATGAATATCATAGAATATGACGAAGAAGATGACATGTCTGACGAAGAGTGGAATCATCATCAGGCTATCATAGCCGAATTAAGGCAAGGATCTTTAGATCATGCGTCAAAAACAAAAACAGAATATACTAGTGATGAGGAAACTATCATAAAAGATTTCCTTGATTTAAATTTAAAAGAGTCCTTAAGACCTTCAGAAGATAACCTTTCAATAATTTCAGAACCAATATCCAGAATAGGTTTTGTCATCGAAAGTATAGGGTCAGTAAACCCCCCCAGTTATCATTTAGAACATATTGGAACACAAAGTTATTCTACTGGTGGATTCATACCCAGAGAATTACCCACAAATGTCACGCTTTCCGACAACCAATACGTTACGCACGGGAAAAGGCTTCCAGTAGAGCCAAATTTCGTGTTACCAAACCTTTTATTAAACATAGGAGGAATTGATCCCCAATTACTTCCAACATACATCGAACAATGGACAGCGACTGTAATCCGTGATTACAGTATCCATTATGAAAAAGAAGTTCAAACTTCTCAAGACATGATCACCAAGGGTGAAACTTATTTAGGTGACATAGCAAGAGCATGTTGGGAATCTTTCAAAAAGAATTACCCAGCCGAATTAAACACGTTAGTGATCGAACCAGGTCCTAACATTTACAATTTCTGTTCGTTAATACAGAGATTATTAACATCCCAATATGCAAATGATGGGAATACACTTAGACAGCAAATATATCTAGGTCATCTAGAAAGGTTGTCAATTTCTTATTTCGGAAAAATAAAAGAATTCCTACAAGACTACTTGATGTATGCTTCCATAGCCAGATGCTTCCATGATGTAAATGTGGGAGAAAAGATGTTTCTTAAACTTCCCGGAAAACTAGGACAAAGAATTAGAGAGTCTTGGAAAAATGAAGAGGTTACTCCCATGTTGAATAATCTCTCGATAAGAATACAACACATCATGAAAGTGATGGAAGACACATGTACGCATATTGCGATACAAAAACAGTTAAAAGATTCCGATTCAGGAATCTGTAAACAAATATATACTCCTCAACAGTATAACCAAAACAAATCAAGATATACACCTAGAAAGAAACCTAGGTGTACTCAAATTTACAGACAAAATTACAGTCAAGGATCCCAATCCACTGTACAAAAACCAACTAGGTCTAGAAAGACTTATACCATTAGGTCTTCAAATTCCAGAAAACCTACATTAAACCCTGACAAACACGTTAGGAAATACCGAGATGATAAAAATTACAAACAAGCGTTAAAATGTTACGCTTGTAACCAAACCGGACATTTCTCCAGAGATTGCTTGAATATAGCTAATCTCTATACTAAAGAGGCAGAACTAATAAAATCCTGCCACATGAATCTTCTTCCTATTGATGAAGATGTATCCACTGACTCTGAAATTTTATCAGTAGTCAATATAACAAAGTACGATGATGAAATCGATACTAGTAAAACACGTAGAAATTACAATTTAATAAATGATTTCACACATAATGAATTCATTCATTTGTACCCCAAAGAAAATGATTTCGAACTAAATGATAAATACAATGAATTGGGTGAAATACTAGACGATTCTAGTTATTACCTAATGAACACAACAGTGACAAACATTTGTTATCACATATTACAGTACTTCTTAGGGTCAGGATCCATTCCCTGCCAATATTGTGATAGATATTTTCACAAATCACAAAGAACTCATTGTTCTCAGTGCTATAAAATTTTTTGTATAAATTGTATAAAAACACACCTGCAAATACTAGAAATACCAGTATTTCCAGAACACAAAGAAAATACAAAAGATAAAAATATAATAAATTCTAGGACTTCAATCCTAGAAACTAGGCTAAATAATCTCGAAGAAAAACTTCTTCGATTAGAACAAATAGTCCATAACCAAGAGACAATCGTAGTCTCTAAAAACGTACAAAACAACATGATGGAAACTACGGAATGTATCCCATTAGTTTGCAATGAAAAACAACTAATTTCAGTCAAGGTATTAGTTAAAATAAATTTCCCTAAGCAAGACAAAAATCCTGCTAGAGAAGAAACTATACAAGCCCTTTTAGACACAGGATGTTCTGAAACAGTCATCTGTAAGACAAAAGTGCCCCCACACATGATTACTAAAACTAAACAAATACGTAAAACTAGGACCATGTCTGGGCTAGTTATGATAAATGATGAAGAAATATATAATATTTTCCTACAGTTTAGCACAAATTGTGACTTATTTGGTCAGAAAATACACATAAGAACCATGCGAGTTGAAAATTTGGTTCCCTCAAAACAAAGTATGATACTAGGCCTAGATTTTATTTTAGGCCAAAACAGATCAATCACTATAAACAAAGATTATGTGATTATTAGTGATAAATCACAGATGTCACCCATAATAAGTGGAGACAGATATACAGAACAGCCTTCCGAGGAATGTTCATGTAAAAACCCTGAATCACATAAAGACTGTGATTGTAAGAATAAAAACTTAGATTTAATGGACTATTATTATCCAGACGAAATTATGGACTCTTTTTCGTCCATAAAAATATCTAAAACAATAACTTTTGATAATATCCACAGATTTTGGATAGATTAAATAAGACAAATATAATAAGCGAAGACCCAACAAAATTTTGGGATCGTGACCCTGTTATTTGTAAAATAAACGTAATTAACCCAGATTTAATTATAAAAACAAAAGACATACAATTTAATAACTGGAAACAAGAAGAGTGCCAAGGACACATCAATCTTCTTTTAAAATTGAAAGTAATAGCTCCAAGTGAAAGTCCTCACAGGAACCCCGCTTTTATAGTAAACAAATCTTCTGAACAGAAGAGAGGAAAATCAAGAATGGTTTACAATTACAAACGATTAAATGAAAATACGGTCGAAGACGGATATACAATTCCATCTAAAGAGATCTTTATAAATCGCATCCAAAATGCGAAATGGTTTTCAAAATTTGACCTCAAAAGTTGTTTCCACCAAGTCAAAATGGATCCTGAATCCATAAAATGGACAGCCTTTTCCTGTTCTGAAGGCTTATACAAATGGCATGTAATGCCATTTGGTCTTAAAAATGCACCAACAGTTTTTCAAAGAAAAATGGATAACATTTTTAAAAACTGTAAATCTTTTACTAGCGTCTATATAGACGATATGCTTGTATTTTCTAAAACAAAAGAAGATCATTATCTTCATTTAAAAGAAGTTTTATATAAACTTGAAAATCATGGATTAATAATATCCAAAGGAAAAATGGAAATCTGTAAAAATTTTATAGATTTTTTAGGAACAAAAATAGGGAACGGAACCATAAAACTCCAACCTCATATTTCAAAGAAAATACAATAATTTCCTGATAAAATGGAAGAAATAAAAACATTAAAATCTTTTTTAGGACTTTTAAATTATGCAAGAAATTTTATTCCTGATTTAGGAAAATACATAGCTCCTCTATACAATAAAACCTCATTAAAACGAGAAAGAAAATTTAATTCTGAAGACGTAAGATTGGTCCAGAATATAAAACAAATGGTAAAGACATTGCCAACTTTATAGCTTCCATTAGATACAGATTACCTGATAATCGAAAGCGATGGATGCGAATTAGGATGGGGAGCAATCCTCAAACGGAAGAAAAATAAATACCTTCCCAAAAACACGGAACAAATATGTAGGTATGCCTCCGGTAAATACGCTACTAAACCACAAATATACCAGACCAGCACTGATTATGAAGTCAATGCTATTATACATGCCTTAGAAGCTTTCAAACTATTTTTGATAAACAAGCCAGAAATAACTGTTAGGACAGATTGCGAAGCAATAGTCTCCTATGGTAAACACCAAATCAACAGTGACAAAAAGCCCCACAAAAGATGGATACTATTCAAAAAATATGTAAACTCTGGAAAGATCATAAATTTTGAACACATCAAAGGAGCGGACAACATGTTCGCAGACATCTTATCCAGATATGTCCAACAAAAATAATAGCCCAAAGATCCCCACTGGATCTAGGCTCCCATATACAGTTTACAAGCCCAAAAAATCCCCACTGGATTTAGGCTCCCAAGATTTTTGCAAGAAATAAAATCATTTTACTAACAAATTTTCTGCTTCAATTTGTAACAGGAACAAGTACGAAAAGTGCAACTACAAAGTACGAAAGTACACTTATAAAGCACCAAATAGTACATACAAAGTTCAAAAGAACATACAAAGTTCGTAAGAACAGACAAAGTTCAAAGGAACAAACTCCAGAAATGAAGTACAATACAAAAAAAGGACCTTCAGGCCCAAAAACTGTAAAATCCCCATTTATGGCGGAGCAGAATACAAAATTTGGCAAACAAGAATTGCCAATTCTTACAAATGTCTACCATTTTAACAGTAGAGACTCTACAAATACAAAACTTAATGTTTTGATAGATAACATTTGGAACATTCCAAAATATACAGTTCAAAATGAGCATCAAGTTGCCAAAGTCAAACAAAGCATCATATACGCTCTATACAACTTTTGCAACTCAGACAACAAAGGAGTCGTTTTGACTTCTCCCACCTCTCCCTTTGGAAAAGGTTTTACACACTTTGCCCTAATAACAGGGCCCAACAAAGGGGTCTACACCTCATTCAGAGACCTCTCCGAAGCCAAGCAAGACCAACTCTGGTCCAGTTACAAAGGCTTTTACTCTGTAGAAGAAGCCCAAATGGCTTTAAAACTACAGACCATTGACGAGAGCAAGATAAAAGCAGCACTGGCCCTGGAGCCCAAAAACCAGACACAGACATATGCTGCTGCATCCAGCAGCATTCCTCCCCATATAAATCCCAACATCCTCCTGGCAAAGTTTGGAGTTATACAAGAGTTTCTTTTTGAAGCCCATTCTGAAGCCCACAACTACAACGGACTTTAAGTAAAGACACAAACCTATTTCAACCAAAGAAACCCCTGCACAGAATCTTCGGACTACTGCAAAACAGTAGACACAAACTGTACCTACCAGATAAAATTTATTATCAGGCAGGCTCAAATAAATTTAAAGACATTCACCAGCCAACTATACAGGGATGTCGTTATAAGCCCCCAAGCACTTATAGAAACTGGCTGTTTACACACTATTTCGATTCCATCTACCGAAAGATTCCAGGCCCCTGGAATCAATACTGTGGTTAACGAGATACAGGCGAAATACATAAATGATGTCCTCTAGATATAACTTCTTCTCCCAAAAGTGTCTCCTCCCCAAACAGTACAGCAACTCACGTAATAAAGTTGTACACAAACACTAGCTTAAACAGCTATGCAGCCCCAGAACATGATCCATTTAAAGGATTATGTATCAACAAAGACCAGTTGTATCAATACCATCTGTGAAAAGCCTATATAAAAGGATCCAACTGAAAATTTACTAAAAAAGACGTCCAAGAGTTCATCCTCCTTAAAGAGACAGTAGACACAAAAATATACTGGAAGAAACATATGGGAAACAAATTCCATCCGTTTCCCATCGAAGCCAGTCTAGTATTGGTGAAGCATTTTGAACGAGAAAGGATATACAAAAAAATTTATGAACAAACAGGGTGTCATGGACAAGGGACCCCAGAACAATCCTTTCCGTCAGACAATGAAGAAACCGAGTTTTCAGACCAAATGTTGGAAGAAGAGCTCGAAGACTTGACTTCCGTATTGATAAATCGAAAGTAACTTCAGCATCAGTTTTTATCTGTGACACAGTAATTTTGCTCTTTTACAAGAGCAATAGACTGAAGGGTAAAAACCGGACATACAGGTTTTCGGTTGACAAGAACGATCATGTACTCAAGGGAACGCTCGTTCCCATATACAGTGTAAAAATTTTCTTCTAAATAGACTCGTAAGTCCCTTATGCTGGGTAGAGCACACCATATACATCTCTCTCTCTACTAGAAATCTCCTCCTTCTCACTTATTGTAACTATCCCATATTCAATAAAGAGGAATTGTTCATTTCTCCCCTTTCTTCCCCCTGCAAAGTAAGTAGCTCCTTATGGAGTAGTCTTCTTATGGACATCCACGGATGCCTTAAGTAATATTCATTAAAAGATGCGATAATTCATTTAAATGTATCAAAGTGTGAACCTTTACTAACAGTTATAGCTTTTAGTTAAGCGGCTAGCGCTACGTGCTCATCCTTTGGTATCAGAGCGAGGACGCGTGCTCGATTCCTGCTGAGGACGGAATTGGGACAGCGTGTGGTAAGTCCCCTCGAGATTCCTGAAGAGCGGAGGAATCAGAATCGCGAAATCGTGGTGGGACTGAGGGTATAAGTATCAAAGTATGAACCTTTGCTATAGCTTTTGGTTAAGTGGCTAGCGTTGCATGCTCATCTTACAAAATCTTTACCACAAAATAACTGATATCACACGTAATAATATTTAAAAAAATAATTAACCATTTTAATTTTAATTTAATTATTAATATCTTTTAAGAATTTGAAGACAAAATAAATTTTTAAATAAATATAAATTTTTAAATTATAATTATATTAAGTTATGTACTCATTTTTATTTTATTAATAATAATAATTACATATTACGTATAAATTCAATATATATTTTTTTAACCCTTTTAGCTCAAAATTTAAAGTAGCTCCCTATTCTCTAAAGTGTCATCGCAAACCGAAAAACCTTAGACCTTTCAAATAATCTTTTGATCAATGGAAACTGACCTCGTGAACAGTGCCACAGCATTGAGTTCATGCTGATTAATCCAAGTTTATCACAAAAGGAAAAGGTGGACCTGGACGCTAGACCCAAGTTTGAGGAAGGTCGATATACCTTTGAGGATCCTAAAACAGACTACCAGTAAGGCTGACACTCTACTCAATACAGACGAACATAGAGTTACACACTCCAACAACAAATACAGGAAGTACTCATTCAAAACACTGAACAAAATTGGACATATTTTATATCGACTTTATATATTGAAGAATTTTTGGAACGTGTATGCATGTGTAGTAAAATCAAAATACATGGCAGACTGCTTGATAGTGTTTCAGGAAAAAGATTCTTATACTACAATGTATCTTGCTACTATGATTCTTCCAAAAGAAGATAATTTGAAGGTTGCAGTTGTGAAGACTTCAAGTTTTTTTTTCTTATTAAACTGCTTCACCGCAAAAGGAGAAAAAAATATTGAAGTCATTCATAGATTGTAAAGAAATTCCTCAATGTTATTTCTACCAATAGACACAATTGAGCAAAAGTGTCTTGTAAAGAAATCCCTCAATGTTATTTCTACCAATAGACACAATTGAGCAAAATTGTCTTGTCATCTTTTGATCGAGTTTACTCCTTATGGTTTCATAAATGATTTAATAAGAAAGGGGTCACTGCCAAAGAAGCAAATCATATATCTATATCATGTTTGTCAAAGGGAATTTCTTATATTCATACAATAAAAGTTGTCCATAAACCAAATAACATTCTTCCTTTTGCTTTATCTAAAGGTTCCGCAAATTATCATCTAAAGATGGTTGATTTTGGATTGTTCAAAACTAAAAGGCGACAAACGCTGACTTAAGGGAAATCAAGTCTACAGAAACATCTTTTTACATGTTATCGTATGCGATTGCGGGTCTTATGAAAACACAAAGATATCTCTTGGGTGCATTGTTATTGATATAATCACTAGAACCCCACTTGGAAACTTGTATTCCTTCAAGCCAAAGATACCTATCCACAACATACACAGCTCTAGGCCTATAAATGGATAATTAATTTTGAAAAAAGAAAAATAGAAGAATGACAAACGATAAATTACTCAAAACCTCTATACTACTTATTAACATCAATTTCCCTCATCCATAAAAAGTATTATAGGTATTTCATATGTGTCGAATAGGCCTAAATTTGCCTAATGTATATATGAAAAATGAATTTGGAAACTAAGCTAAGCTAAATGATTCATTTCCAACAATTTTTTTAATCCCAATCATTATGTTTGGCCAATTAAGCTAGATTTGGAAATTAAGATGTCAGTAACTGCTTATTGACCCTTGATCCTAAATGAGGTGTGGCCACAGCAATGAAATTCATAGCCTCCAATCCACCTATTGTGCCCACTGAGCCCCCTATTCTTCATTACGTGAGTCCTCCATAGATCCTTTTTCAGGTGGCCTATACAGCCTCCCAATTGCATATCGTGCCACTAGTCCTCCCAGAGTGTGCGACAAAAGATATTCCACGCATATTTGGCACGCTTCGAACCACTTCAAGCACCTAAGTGTTAACGTGGAATAATTACGTATCCAATACCATGGTATACAGGAATATCGAGAGAGTGTTGTTTGATTCTTTTAAAAGAGGTACGATAAGAATAAAAAGGATTACGATAGAGGTAAAGGGGGTAATGGGGGAGGTCAAAGAGGTTTAGAATACAGGATCAATGCCGTCGAAACCGCAATATATTTACTGGAACTAATGAACAACTTTTAAGTTCCCTTCTCAAACATATAGATTCAGATTTTCCATCCAAAAATTGGGAACGTTATATACTTCCAGAATTCTAATGTAGGAACAATACTTTTGTCATTCAATAAATTACGAACATATAATGAAAGATCAATGTAAAATCTTTTTACATGCTATGCTTCACCAGTGGCAGAAAGCACATGTAAAAGACGAATTTGGTGTAGCATACTTCATACGACTGGACACAACTTCAAAAATAAAAAATAATACCTGGATTACACTAACATGTTTACGTATTTCTTTTCCTTTTTACATACTCCGGATATTCCTTATGTATATCATACGCACAGTAACTTTTATAATATAATGGCAAAGATAGGGTAATATAATCAACAGAATGAATCTAGTGAAATTAGATCAAACTGACTTTCACATGAGATGCCAATTCATAAAACAAGTCTCCATTATGATCAGATACTAACCTCTTCTTCTAATCTCTCACCCATTACATCCACTCCATCTAGTGTATGCATAGACACATTTCGTTCGTACCTGGGTGGAAAGATGGAGAAACGCAAAAGCATGCACATTCTAGTTTCGAAAAGAAACTAATATACAAGAATGTATTCAACTAATACTATAAATAAAAAAAATATTATCCATTAAAGTACGTGAAACTTTTTTCATTCAAACTCAATCAATCAATAATGAAGAATTAAGGATACATTATTTTCAATAATTTCTGGATGAAAGATACCTATCCAAAAAAATATTGAAAACTTTATTTTCTTCAATTATTAGTTTTCATTCAAATTGAGATAATTGTTAACTGAAAAGTACGATTGTTACAAAGAAAATGATAAATAATGTCTTAGACTCACCGCAATGGATAAAAAAAATCCTTATATTCAATATATTCAAAGACATTTTCATAATATCTGAAACTATAATCACTACCTTTCTCTAAATTTATGCACTAAAATTTGATAACATTCAAATTTTCTTCGACTAGTTTTTTATATTTGAATCCTAAATTTAGTAAAGTAAATTTCGTTTGGTATATTTAGTCTCAAAAGTTAACCAACCTTTTTTATTCATGCATGCCGGTGAATAAATTTCATCATTTTGCCACTTGATTTTTAAATATCACCAAGTTATTTTTTCCTCTTTTTTAAAGTAAAATGAACGTTAATATATAATTATACCACAAAATATTCTCTTGTATGAACAATATACATGTACCCAATGAACATAATAAACTTATTGTATATAACTTTGTTGAAACTTCAATATGGAGAGGCAAATACAATTAATACAATCATCTAAGCATCCAATAGATATATCCTATACCTTATATGGTATATAACTAACAATATTATATGAGAAAAAAGACAAATCATCAAAAATAGGTAAGATTGGATATTCCTTTTGAATAAAAGGATGCTCGAGAAGCATGGTACCAGTCCATCTCTACCTAAGATCTTTCACAAAATACTTGCTTAGGAAAATTTTCATAATCCCACTATCTTTGGTGCTTCTTGAAAGAATGCAAGCTGAGACATTCCTCTTTGGTTTCCACCAAGATGGGAATCTATGGATCATCTAAATAATAATGCACCCAAGAGACCATGTATCGTGTTTCTATAAGACCCACAACCAATTCCGGCAACATGTAAAAAAGTTTCCCTCTAAATTTGATCTCTTCTAATTCAATATTTGTCTCTTCTCTAATTTTGGACAATCCAAAACCAGAAATTATAGTTTATATTTATATAACCATCAGATAAAGAAAAGAGAAGAATGTTGTTCAGTTTGAAATCACATTAAACAACTCCTTTATCATGAATACAAGAAAGGTCCTTGAAAAACATATAAATATAGGTTATCACTTCCTTCCTTGAGGGTGGTTTCCTTATTAAATCACCAAAGAATCATAAGGAGCAAGTTCCATGGGGAGATTATAGGTAACAGAACCTCTCTTGATAATGTATTGATAGAAATAACATTGAAGAATTTCTTCGCAACCTATGAATAATTCTAATATTTTTTTCTCCTTTCCAAGTGAAGGAGTGAAAAAAAGAATAAAGACTTGAGCACTTCACAATTACAACCTTTCCCATTATGATGTTTTGGAAAAATGATAGTAGCAAAATAGACATGAGCATATGAACCTTTTCCTAAAACTCTAAACTTCTTCCAGTCTGCCATGTATTTTGATTGCTTATACATGCATAAAATCTACAAACTCTTATATATATAGTATAACACCAAAGTTACTTAACTATGATATTATTTTTGAAAAAATCGTGATGGATATAAAAAAGATAATTGAAGATATGTTTACTATTAAACGGTCTAATTCAAAATAAAGGGTTAAAAAATCAATATCTGATGAGAAACAATTTACAGATAATATATGATAAAGATACTTTCACCATTACATTTCTTTGCTCAAAGGAAACTAAAATTTAATATAGTCGTAACTTAATCAATGATTGAAATAATCAAATTAAGCATGTTATTTGTTTTCAACATTTACTTGACATATATTTCTTTATATAATTTTAGTTTTTTTATGGTAATTGAGGTAAGAAATTATGGTAGGTGATAATGCGATCATGGTAGGCAATTAAAATGTTACTGACATCCTAATATATTCTGTCCCTATAATTAGGGAGCTTAAATTCATTCTATTAATGATGTTATTAGAGCATAAATAAAAAAATGGCCAATTTAAAGATTAATTATCATTCTGAAATAAATTAAAGATTATCATATATACATATATATACATATATGTGTGTGTGTGTGTTATAGGAATATAATTAGTTTAATCCCATTAAAGAAAGAATACAGTTTAATGATGAGTTTGTGTGTGATTTTAAATAACTGAATATTACCGAAAATATTACAATTTATTTTGAAAGAAATTTAATGCAAAACTATTAATATGTGTGTATATGCATGTCTATATCTATCTATCTATATCTATATCTATCTATCTATCTATATATATATATTATATTATATTATATGTATGAATGTGTGTGTATACTACTAAAAGAAGTGGTTTTACGGTAAAGAAAAATATATCTATTTTTATTCACTAAAACTAAACAAGATTTAAAACTTATTACAGTATTTGAAATGTAAAACCAAACAATATTTTTTTAGATTAAAATTTTATCTTTTTTTTCTATAAGATAAAGATAAAATCTCATCTATTAAATAAAATATGATAAGATAGATGATTTATTTATTATATGTTAAATGATCATCTTCATTATTTTTCTTTATTTATTTTATACCTTTTCTTTATTATAATATCCTTTATCTTTTTTCGAAATTATGATTCCGTTTATAACTTATTCATTTGATTTATTAATAAAAACATATCAAATCTACCTTTCTTATTTTCTAACTTATATATTTTTTATTATACTATATTATGTATTTTCCTTTATCTTATAATAAATATATTTTTAATTTACTCAGTTATTTATTTATATTAACATTAAAAAATATTATCTAATATTTATTATATATCTTTTAAAAGTCATGTCCTACAATACTCACTCTCATACCTTTTCTCTCTTTATGTGTGTGTTTATATATATATATATATGTACACATATATATAACTATTTAATAATAACTATTAAATTAGAGATAAAATCTTAAATTAAATTGATAATAATAAAAAGGGCTAATATCAAAACTTAATTTAAAAATCATGTCATCTTATTTTTATAATTTGGGACAGCAAAACAATGAGTTTCGTAAGACTTCTCAATCCATCGAAATCCAACAACATTAAACAATACAAGTCAGAAAACAAAAACAATAATAATAATATTAATAAAAATAAAAGATAAATTTTGATTTTATTTTTTATTTCACTGATTCAATTTTATTTTTTATTAATAAAATATTTAATTCGATTTTGTATTTAAATTATATAAATATTGTTCTTTTCTATTGATTGCGGTGACATTAGCTGTTATAACATGAAATAGTCATGCGTCCACTTTTTTTTTATTATAATCAATAGTATAAAAAATGATAATATTAAAGATTTTTACTTTTTTTATAATTTTTTGGTTACTTTTATAAAATTTAAAAAAGTTATTTTTGTTTTTTATAAAATATATAACTTTTGGTTTTAATCTTTATAATTTTTTTAAAATTTCATCAACTAAACTTTTAAATCATTATTTTTTAGTCTCTACTTTTAAATAGATAAATAACATTTATTTATGAATTTTAAGTATTTTTCTTAAATGTAACACGTTGATTGTACCACTAGGTCAGGCCAAGTTTAGGTCACACCAAGTCAAGGTGAGGTAAAACCAGGTTGTGCTGAAACAGTCATACCCGTCAATGTTGATCCAAAAGTAGCAAAGAAGTGTTATGCTCAATATTTAAAGTAACTCCCTATTCTCTAAAGGGTCCAAGTGTTTGTGGATCAAACCAAACCGAAACATTGGACCTTTCTAATAATCTTTCATCTATGAAAACCAACCTAGTGAACAATGCCACAATGTTGAGTTGATGCAAATTGATTCAAGTTTATCATACAAGAAAGAGGCTGACCTTGACCCTAGGGCCAAGTTTAAGGAAGGTCGTCATACCTTTGAGAAGCCTATAAAAGACTTCCAATAAGGCACACACTCTACTCAATACACTAGAGTAGGACAAACAGAGTCACACGCTCCAACGAGCAATAGAGGAAGCACTCGTTCATAACTCTACTCCGAATTGAGAATATTTTATATCAATTTTATATATTAAAGAAATTTTTGGATTTCAATGTGTGTATGCATGTGTAGTGAAAACAAAATACATGGTTGAATGGAAGAAGTTGACAGTTTTAGGAAAAGATTCATGTACTACAATGTATCTTGTTACTATCATTCTTTCAAATAATTTGAAAATTGCAGTTGTAAACGCTTTAAGTCTTTTTTTCTTTTTCAACTGTTTCATTACAAAAATCATTTATAAGTTGTAAAAAAATTCTTCAATATTATTTCTATCAATACATAATTGAGAAAGGTTGTCTGGTCATCTTTTTATGGAACTTGCTCCTTAAGGTTCTCTTGATGATTTAATGAAAAAGGGGTCTCTACCAAAGAAGGAAATGATAGTCTATACTCATTTCTCAAGGGAATTTTTTTATATTCATAAAATAGAAGTTGTTCATCAACCAAACAACATCTTTCTTATTCCTTTATCTAAAGGTTCTTATTCCTTTATCTAAAGGTTACGGAAAGTTTCAACAAAAAGAGGTTGATTTTGGATTGTCCAAAACTAAGCAAAAAGACGAATGATGCCCTCTTGATGGTTTAATAAGAAAGGGGTCACTACCAAAGAAGGAAATGATAGTCTATACTCATTTCTTAAGGGAATTTTTTTATATTCATAAAATAGAAGTTGTTCATCAACCAAACAACATCTTTCTTATTCCTTTATCTAAAGGTTCTTATTCCTTTATCTAAAGGTTCTTATTCCTTTATCTAAAGGTTACGGAAAGTTTCAACAAAAAGAGGTTGATTTTGGATTGTCCAAAACTAAGCAAAAAGACGAGTGATGCCATAGAAAAGATCAATTTTAGAGGTCCGGGTACTGGTTGTAGATCTTATAGAAATATTCTTATATATATATATATATATATGGTCTCTTGGATGCATTATTATTGAAATCATCATTGGATTCACCGTGGAACTTGCAAAGCAATGAAGGACTAACGTGTGGAAACTTACATTCCTTCAACAAATGCCAAGGATACCTAATAGACTTAATTCAGGTTGCAAAAATTTCTTAAGCGGGTATTTTGTGAAGGATCAAAACAGATATGGACTGTTACCATGCTTCTCAAAAGAATATCCAACCTTAACTAGTTTAATACCTTATCTATTTTTTTTTCTTATATAATAAAATATCACTATTGGATGTCTGGATTAATTGTATTTGCCTTTGCGTTAAAGTTTCAATGAAGTGTATTTCTATGCAATAAGTTTATTATGTTCATTGGCTACATGCATTGCTCATATATGGGAATATGATTCCCATCATGGTGGAACTTGCAAACCAACGAGAAACTAATGCAGAAACTTGCCTTCCTTCTAAAAAGGGCCAAAGATACCTATCCACAAATATGAATAATTAATTTTGAAAAAAGAAAAATAGAAGAATGACAAGGGATAAATAACTCAACCTCTATCCTGCTGATTAAAATCAATTTCCCTCATCCATAAAAAGTATTATAGGTGTTTCATATGTGACGAATAGGCCTAAATTTTCCTAATGTATATATGAAAAATGAATTTAGAAACTAAGCTAAGCTAGATGATTGCATTGCCAACAATGGTTTTAATCCCAATCATTATATTTGGCCAATTAAGCTAGATTTGGAAATTAAGATGTCAGTACCTGCTTATGCCTTGATCCTAAATGAGGTGTGGCCACAACAATGAAATTCATAGCCTCCAAGCCACCTATTGTGCCTAGTGAACCCTCCTTACTTTCTTCATTGCATCAGTCCTCCATAGATCCTTTTTCAGGTGGCCTATACAGCCTCCCAATTGCATATCGTTCCACTAGTCCTCCCACATAGTGTGCAACAAAAGATATCTTACGCATATTTGGCATGCTTCGAATCACTTCAAGCACCTAAGTGTTAAAGTGGTTGTTAGTAACCAATAATTACGTATTCAATATCATGGAATACAGAAATATCAAGAGTAAAGATCTTAAATATCAAGAGAGTACCGTGAATATTTTTCATTCAAACTCAATCAACCAATAATGAAGAATTAAGGATACATTACTTTCAATAATTTCTTAATGAAAGATATCTTCACAGTTCATAATCAAAGAATGAAAAAGGAAATACATGTATAACATTTCGTCGAAACACATTAAATGTTCAAAAGGCCAAATCACAGTTCGGTAGGCCATAGCCGTTACAACCACAATATCGTATAAGTACAAAGAGTTAAACTGTTAAAGTAGAAGTTATGATTATGTCAACTTATCAGAAATCATCATTCATACGATTTTTAAGATGACTAGTATAAAAAACTAATAAACTTACCGTACATGAAACCTGAAATTTTGCCATTATACAAAATTGTAAAAAAATTTACCCTTTTACCAGTGGATGCATTGTTGATTGTCAAAATAAATCAAACAATCCTATACAACAACACCAACAATAATCTCTTGTTTTGACCACACTAGTACAATCAACAAAGCTTTTTAAAGAGCCTTACAGTGAACAAACACTTTATCAGGCAACTCCTTGACAAATTGCTCCGCATCATATTTCCAATCCGTGGTACTGCAAGAACAAACAAATATCACACGAACCAGAAAATTCAGTCAATTTCAAGAAAAAACACACTAAAATGAATCCACAAAGCAACAAGACTCAGTTCAAGCAAACACTCCGTAAAACCTCAACACCAAAACAAACACAGTAAAGTATAATTACAAAATCACATAAAAATCAAAGTGAAGCAACGATGATATACCGTCCGAGAATTCCATTCACCGTTACAACGAGGTGATCCGCGGAGGAAGCGAGCGAGGGCTCCGAACTCCAAACATCGTGGCTTCCTTCAACCACCGACTCCGACGCGCACACGTTCTTCTCCTCCATAGGAAAAAAACAAAAACCCTAGCAATTTGCGAGGAGAAATCGGAGTCCGAATTCGACACCGATGCAGCGCGAAATGCAGTAGAAGCTCCAAAATTTTCCCGAGAAAATCGTAGAAAAAGCGCGAGAAAAGAAAACAGGAAAGAGAAGTGCAGTTTGAAGAAGAGCCTGAAGACGGTGCTGGAAAAGGGAAGCCCATGATGACGATTCGAATTCGATTTAGCGTTATTTATATAAAGAAAAGTTAGTATCTGTTCTTGGGAGTGATCGTGAGTGTTACCTGAAGACGAAGGAAAACGCGGAAAATGATGGCACACGTGGCGACACTGGGAGAGTTGAGAGTGTTGGGGAGGAGAAAAAGTGTGAACCCACTTCTGAATTGTTATGGGTTTGTTGCCAGACAGAAATAAATAAATGATACACTTTTTAATATATTAAATTATTTTAACTTAAATGCATTCTCTCATTTATTTTTTCTTAAAAATTTTCCAAAAAAGAACATTAAATTTTTTTTTCTCATTTTAAAGTCTTTAAAAATATTTCCATTTATTTTCTCCTTAATAAAATTTCATTATTTTAAATAGTATCATAACATTTTTTCAAACAAATGATATATTAATTATTTTAGTATTAGTAGTACTTTAATTTAAAAAATAAAAAAGTATTTAGTTCGTTAATAGTGTAAAAAACATATGATAACTATGTATTAAATTCTAAACTACCGTTTTGTTATCAGTTACTTCGCATTACCCCATTCAAGAAAAACCAGTTAATTAATTTTTTATTAATATTTTAATTTTATCCCTTTTAATTATTTAATAACAGGAGAGATAATCATATACTTAATAAAAAATATAAACTGTTAAATTTATTAAAATTATAGAATGTTGTGTATAAAAGATAATTTTTTTTCTAAAATATATCTTATAATAATAACCACAAAGAAGATCACATACACATGCCTCATTCGTATTATATTGAAATAATATAAATTTTAAAACACATAAAAATAAATAATTTTATAAAAATAATTTAAAAACATTTGCAAAGAAATGAAAGGATTTTACAATATAGAAGAAGTTATATACAATTTTAAATCTTTAAGATAGTTAATTTTAAATTGAGAGGATATATAGCTAAATAGTTATATATTTTAGTAAACGATAGAATTGTATTAATTGGTACAAAATAAAATTATCTAATTAAAATAACTAGAAAAGCATGTATAAAAAATGCATTTATTCTATATAACAAGAGTTCGGTATACAAATATTTCCGTCAATTCGTACTATCTAAATCTATATTATAAAAAAATTTGTATATATAACTGAAATTTTAAATGTTTTTTAATTTTATAAATAATAAAAATTTGTGAGTTATAGATTAACTTGCATACGAAAAGTTATATTAACAATAATGTACTTAATTTGTTAAATAATATATATAAAAAATATAAATTTTTAATTGAATTAAATTTTGTGATAATTAATAGAAGAAAAAATATTAAATTTTAAATTAAATTAAATTCGATGAGTCATTTCTTCGGACAGAATACGTAAACAATTATTCGGAATCTCACTTATCAGATTCTATTGTGGAAGACACAGTGGAATCTGACGAATTCGCCATAATATATCTGACCCATGCATAATATCATGAAAAATGGATACAAATTTTTGGCTGCTACTTAGTATCGGCAATAGGTCTGAAAAAGTATCTAAAAATATGAAATTTAAATATTTGTACCCCGTCGAGGTAAGGAACCATGGTATATATGTTTGGAATAGATTCCATTTTGAGAGAATTGAAAAAACACTATCTTGTTGAAAGGTTCTATACATCTGACCTTTCTCATAATTTATTGAAGTATAAAGTATTAAATTTTAAATTAAATTAAATTTAATGACATGGATTGCATGTAATTCATAAAATTTATAGGTAAAAACTACTTTAACTTACAAGTTGTACAAATCATATATATAAAAATATTTATATTTATATAAAAATATTTATATTAAAAATTTATCCAAAATACAAGTCCGCATTATAAATTATAGAGATGATTTGCAAACTTTACCCAAATATGCAATTGTAGATATATATATATATATATATAACTATAAAATAAAACAACAAACTGTAAAATAAAGAAAACAAATAACGACGGGTGTGTATAAGGATTTAATTAGAGTTGTCAAAACAGGCGGTTCGGTCCAGTCTGACCTGGTCTTACGGACCGAGTTCAGAAAATCTAATAACCTAGTCTGACCTATATTTTGAAACGGGCCACAATTTTTAGCCTAAATTGGTCCTATGTTAGGCCAACGGGCCATTTTTAGCCTAATTAAAAATTAAAAAAATATTACACTATTTCTTTTGCTTTCTTAGTCTCTCCATGATTTTGTTCAACGTTATTTCTTTTGTTATCATCAGATGGATCACTAATTGGAGGCGTAACTCCTTGATGTTGTCATAGGAAATAAGAACTTTGCAATCTAGGAGATAAAAAAAACATAAAAATCTATTTAATACTTATAATAATTTGATACGATGAAAACAAAAGGAGATATAAAGTTTTGATTAGAAATGCAAAAAATAATAATATAAATTAACAAAAAATAAGGAAGAACCTAACCTAATGTAAAACAGTTAAGTTAGATCAGAAGCAGCGTGAGATGAAAAAGCTTGTGAGAAAGGAAGAGAAGAGAACAAAAACTCTGATACACTATAATTTCTTTCTTTAATATAACAACATAACAATTAAAAACAAAAATTTAATATAAAAAATAAACGGGTCAACTGTTTTCTGGTAGGCCTTAAAGTTTATCCCATTAAGTATGGGGATACAATTAATTAATTTGAGTAGAAAGAGCATATGAAAGAGAATATAAATAAATGTTCATGAAAACTAATAATTTATATAATAAACTCATTACAAAATACCAAACACAACATTAATTCTTTAGTCTTTGGACATATAAATTAACTTGTAATTGGTATTCTTAATGCGACAATCAAATATTGTGTTTAATTTTTTGGACAAATTTTAAACCTATTTTATTCTTATACTTTATAAAATTATATAAATATACATTAGAATTCTTTTATACTTTTATATTTTCCTTCTCTATAATTAAATTTCGTGCTGTAACATTCACTCATTCTGATTTTCACTCTCAATCTCATTCTCATTTTCACACACACAATAAATCCTAAATCCTAAAATAACAACAATAAAAATATTAATTAAAGATAAACTCTTAATTTTTTTTTCACTTATTCAATTTAATTTTTTTATTAACAAAATATTTAATTTATTTTTATTTAAATTATATAATTATTATTCCTTTCTATTGATTGTAACGACATTTGTGTGACAACATGAATAGTCATGCGTGCAATTTTTTTATTATAATCAATAGTATAAAAATGATAATATTAGAAATTTTTTATTTTTTATAATTTTTATTTATTTTTATGAAAATTATAATTATTATCTTTAATTTTTATAAAATATGTAACTTTTGGTTTTAATCTTTGTAAGTTATTTTTCTAGTTTCATCAACTAAAATCTTAAATCACTATTTTTTCCTATTTTTAATTTAAATAGATAAATAACATTTATTTTATGAATTTTTAGTATTTTTCTTAAATTTAACATCTTGATTCATACAAGTAATATATGTGATTTGAAGTTAACTAATGTTATAAAATAATAAGGATAAAAAATATTTCAATTTTTAAAAATAAAAAATTACAAAATTAAAACTTTTTTTGTTTTGTATGAACTTTTAGATGATACATGTACATTTGCAAATCTTACTATGGCTAATTTGATAAAAGTGGCGGTTAATGTGACTTGGAAAATGATAGAAAATAAGTTTTATTAATAAAAATTAGAGCTTGTTTAGCCTCTAAGCCCGTATAACAAAAATTTGTAATATGAAATGTTCTTTCACAAAGCTCATATTTTAAACAATTTTCAATGTTTATAAATTATATGTATTCTATAAAATTTATAAATTAAATGAATTAGTTCATACTTATAAAAATATATTGATATATTTTAGTATTGATTTATGTAATAACAATTTACTTGATATATTAAATATTATACCATCTTTAAAAGTAAAAAAATAAATTTTAGATAAAATTTAACTTAATTATTACTATTAGAAAGAAAAAACATCTGTAAATAAATACAAATTGTGTGAACTAATACGAAAAACTCGAATTAAAAATTTACTGAGAAATACAAGTTTATCCTTCCACGAATTATAAATTATATAATCAGTTCTACCATAATACACAACTTTATAAAGAGCTAAATCAAACTGAAAAAAAAAATAATTTAATAATAATAATAGCAATAACATAATATAAGATATTATTAAATATTAATAATTAAAATAATATTATATCATTATTTCATTTAATTACTAACTTATCGATTATGCAAAACATAATTTTTTAATTTGTAAAAAAGTGTAAAATGTTTTTTAAACAACAAATGTAGTTTTTATTCAATTAAAACATACAAAAATATATATAAATTCTAAAAAAATAAGAAGAAAACATTCTAGATATTTCTTGGAGAATATGTTGAGTTATTTTTGTTTATAGTAAAATATGGTTATAATTAAATCTGTCAATTTGACTGAGTTCACATAATTTATACCCTTAACTTACATGAGTTAGGCTAAAACAAATTAGAACGTCAAAAAGTCTACATACAAAAAATTTAAAGCCAAAATATTAGAAAAAAGGTTGGCGAAGATTAATATGTGGACTATTTTCTGAAATAAAAAATCTTATTTAAATCAAAATTAAAAAAATACTTCAAAGAAATCTTTATATGCATAAAAAATTATTACATAATCCAAATTTGAACCTTATTTATTATGTGTGGAGTCAAGAAGGACTCAAGTTAAATTAGACTAGGTCGAGACCATGTCAAGTTGGTCGAGATAGGTTTAGGTCAGACTAAGTGAAACATGGTCTAGATCAGGTTAGATTGAAATGAACTAGGTCTAAGTCAGGATGAGTCCGGTCAAGCCCAACTTAAACTAAGTTAGGTCGGAATAAGTCAAGTTTGGGTCAATCTAGATCGTCCCGAAATAGGCTCGACTTAGGTTAGGACAAGTTGAGTTTGACCCATGTTGGGGCAAGTCGGGTTGAGTCCAAGTTAGGATAAGTCAAGTCGAACTCATTTTAGGGTGATTCAAGGCGAGCCCAAATTAGGTTGAGTTAAGTTAGGTCCTTATTAGACTGAGTCGGGTATGGTCAGTGTGCATAAGGTCGGATCAGGTCTAAGTCAAGTTAGGTCAGGTTAGAACCACATTAAGCTTATTAGGTTGGGCCTAGGTCAAGTTGGATCCAAATTAGGCCAAGTTAGGTCGGGTCTACATTCGGTTGAGTAAAGTCGAGCCCATGATGGATCGTGTCAAGTCAAGTCCACATTGAGTCATGTTAGATCGAGCTGAGATGAACCTACCATAGGTTGGACCCACATCAAGCAAGGTCAAATCAAACCCATATTAGGTTGAGTTGAGTCGAGCCTATATTAGATTGGGTCAGTCCAGTCAGGCTGAGTCAGGTTAGACCAATATTAGGTTAGACCCTATTTAGAAAAAGTTAAATTAGGTCGGGGCTAAGTGACACAAGATTGGGTCAAGTAGAGCCAATTCCAAGTCGAGGTGGACCCAAGTAGGTTGGGATAGGTCAAGCCTGGACTCAAAATAGGCTAGATTGGACCTCGTCCATGTCAAAATGAGTTGGATGGTCAAGCTCAAATAAAGGCTTTGTCAAGTCGAGTTGAGTTTAAGTTGGATCGGAATGAGATCAAATTGAGTTAATCCTAACTAAGGTCAAATAAACTTAAAATTAATATAAATTTGGATTATTATAGATTGAATTTAATGATTTTTGTATTTTTTTTCACGAGACCCAAGAAAATAAGTTGAGGTAGAATAATATGTAAACTAGATCAAACATTTTGTTTAGCTAATTGTTTATTTGCTATACTAGTTTATGAAAGGTGTGCGTAATTTTTTTTAGTTTAGCTATTTTTAGAATTTACTTATCACATAAGTACCCCTTGTAGCAACATTGATACTGTAACTTACAAAAACACATAAACAATAAAGAAGCAATACAAAATAGGTGCTGACACCATTCTTCCTTGTTCTCTTATTTATTTTCTCAATTAAACATGTTGAACCATATTTCTTAATGAAGATTATAAAGTTGTAAATATTTTGTAATACTAACTTATTATATAAACATAAACAACAACAAGGTTTAGTTATAAATTACTTTTATTTTGGGAAGACAACAATAGGACTTCTTACTTGAAAAGTTCCATCATCCCAAATCAAAGCAGAAGAAACAAGCTCCACATTAATTGTCCCTTCAATCGTAAGAGTGAAGGACTTCTTTTGACCCACAGATAAGAAGGAAATAACATCTGGCTCCACTTTGAACTTTAATGAAGATGGAGGTACAATCAATTTAGCTTTATATGTTGATGTGTTGGATCCAACATTGGTAACGGTTCTGTGAAAAATGTGACTAAAAGGTGTTGAAGTGTTCACGGAAAGAGCAAAAGATGGGAGATTAAGATCCAAATCCACTCCATTATTGGGTTGTGTACAACTACTATTATCGTGTGTAATAGCACGTAGCTTTTTGGTATCATATCCTTGGCCGCATAGAAAGTTAACATAGTCAGTTTCATTTGCATCATAAATTAAGCCAGGGTTTAGTGCCTTCATAGGGTTTATTTGGCCCGCACCATAAGCAAATTCAGCTTCGGGATTAAGTAATACACTCATTGGGGTAGCTACAAATAAGAGAGAACACCAATGCTCATCATAACAATCATATCAAAATACGTTCATGCATAACTCAATTTGCTTAGACAATACTACATTTTTACCTTTTCTTCATCTATATAAATATTTATGTGATTTAGAGGTTGAGAACAGTGATTACCAGTGGTCATTAGTGCTGATTTGATTGCTGCAGGGGACCAATCAGGATGAAATGATTTGATATAAGCTGCTGTTGCAGTAGCATGAGGGCATGCCATTGAAGTACCAGACAATATACTATAGTTTGCAATTCTCTCATCTCCTTTGACATCAGAAACAGAAGCAATTGGAGACCATGCAGCTAAAATGTCAACCCCTGGAGCAGCTAAATCAGGCTACAAAATCAATAAAAAGTTAGAATAAGCAAACTATATCCTTGAAAAGTTGTTATTATATATTACATTATGTAATTAAAGTTACCTTAAGAATGTTTGGAGTGATTGCATTTGGTCCTCTAGATGAGAATGAACCTATGTAAGGTGCAGATGAGTCTTTACCTTCCATACTCTTAAATATAGTAGCAGTCGGATTGCTATAGTATGTCATTAATATAATATAAATTAGTCATATGGACTCAAGAAAATGACTTGCATTCATGCTCTTAAAATTATTATATATCAACTGATTAATAATAATAGGTGAAGTTGTTTAAGGATATATAATATATATTATATTTAAAATATTTTCTTTTTTATGTATGATTTTTTTCAATATTTTCTTTTATGTTGAAAAATATCACATACCACAATACATATCACAATAGCCACAATGTTAAGCAACTGCAACCATGTGATCCAAACAAAAAGAAAGGTAAAATATACCTTGTTAGATTTATGTAAGATCGTACGAGTGCCCCATCTTTTAGGCCTAGGCGAACTGCTGGCAATGCGTATGTAAAAGCCACATCGTTTGGTGCTGAACTTCTTAGTAAAATACCAGCTGCTCCAGAAACCAATCCCACAGTTGTAGCTCCTTGAAAACCATCACACAACACAATTTTTCCCTTCACTAAATTCTCGTCTAAGGTATTTTCGAGGCATAACCTTATAAGTAGTGATGATGTTAAGATAAAGTATTGAAATTCACTAAATAGAATTGTAAAATTGTTGCAAGTGAGAAGGATAAGATTTTCGTACCTGGAAATAGAACTATTGTATCCACCAATGATGTTTGGTGCATTTCCACCATAAATTAATGGATAGCTCTCATTTTTTAGATCAAATGTATTAACTGAAACTCCCTGAATGTTGAGTAAAGTTTATGAGGTTAATTAGCTAAAACAGTGGAAGACTTGCTATTAATCACAATATGAAAGCCTAACAAGCAAGGTGGTCTTATTATCTAAGTAGAAAAAAGGAGTTGAGTCAACTATCAATTTTTTTTCTTAATTGACTCTTGAAATTCTTTAAACTCGTGGTAAATTTGTTTAAGCTCATGATTTAAGAAGAAGATAGTTATAAGAAAACAAAAGTGAGTTATAAGAATATAAGTATGATCTAAGAACAAAATAGTTCTACTCTGAATTACCTGATAAACTGTGCCATCACCCAACTGAACACTAGTAAAAAACTTTCTGTCTATAGTGCTAGCAGCTACAGAAAGTGACCATGGTTCATTTTTGGATATTGTATAAAATTCTGGACCACTATTGCCAGCTGAAGTGGACGTTAATATGCCTTTCTTCATAGCATGGAAAGACCCTATGGCGAATATATCATTGAAATAGTTGTTGTATTCTACCTCTCTAGGTCCTAATGAAATGGAAATTATGTCAACACCATCTTCAATGGCTTCATCAAATGCTTGAAGGATGTCAGCATCTTCACAACCTAATGACCAACAAGGTTTGTACACAGCAATGCGTGCTGAAGGAACTCCTCCTCTGGCTGTTCCTGAGGCAAGGCCAAAGAAACTTGTGGACACAACTGAGTTTCCAGCAGCAGTGGATGCACAGTGAGTGCCATGCCCATCTGAATCCCTTGGAGATATGAAGTCATCTTTTCCATATGAACCGCTCATGCGAAAATATTTTGCTCCAATTATTTTACTGCAAAAGGGTTGTGAAAATGCATAAATAGATTGCTAAAAATAATCTTTCTGCAAAAAAATTTAGATACTTTTACTGTTGTCTTAAATATTAACATTGGTATTGTTATTCCATCTAATAAGTTATTGTTCATTCGTAAAATATCAAACTTCTATTCAAGAGACTAAGATGCTTCTAATGCAACCTATGAGAGACCATGTTTAGTGGTTCAACTCTTATCAATATCCATTTTAACATGAAAACTACGTTAGGATCATCTAAAAAACAATAACACAACTAGTTTATATCCATGATCTTCTAGCTAAAAGTGTCAAAGAGTTACTGAGCATGAAAATATTAATTTATTAGAAAAGAAAATATTCATTATACTTTTTTATGTTTCTTATATAACAAAAACTTTTAATTTCCACAAGAAAAACCTTACTTCTAGTTGCTTAAAATCAGTTGTAAGGTTTGGTGTTAACAAACTGCTATAGATGTATGAGTGTAACAAATGTTATATACTTATTGCAGGTGAAATTATGGCAAGAGCCCTTCCATTTTTGTGGAGGTGGACCAAATCCTTGGTCATTAAAACTATCAGACTCTGGCCAAATTCCAGAATCTATTACTCCAACAATTATGTCACTCTCTGTACTTGTTCTTTTCACAGACTGAGACAAGCCTATGAAGTCCCAAGACCTTGTTGTATGCAATTCATTCTTCTTGTTTTGGAAAACAGAAACCACTCCATCCAATCCTAAGCAAATATCATAATCATACATCAGAATAGATGCACACAAGGATTCATTATAGATACATAGAAAAGGTATTTTGAAATGAGATAGAGAGATTATGCATATAATGTAATCAATACCTGCCATTCTCAATGCCTCTTCTTCTGTTAGCTTTGCAACAAAACCATTAAAACTTTTCTTGTAGCTATGTAGCAAAGAATCTGGTGCAAATTTGCTGCATGGGTGCCATTTGAAATGGTAAATATTTTAGTAAAACACTTTCATTAAAGAAAACCATTCTGAAAAATACTTTTATATTAATGCTTCATTGGAAATTGATATGCACATGAACGTTATGGTGAGTAGCACATCAGACACACATGTTAAGTGTAGTTAGTAGATTCATGGCAGATTTTGGTCATGTTTATCATGAGGCTTTAAAATGGATGCTGAGATATTTAAATGAAATAATATTGTCTTCAGTTATATATAGATAGTCTATCCATAACGAAGAAGTTATAGAAGAGTTTGTAGATATAGACTACGGAGGGAATGTTGTTACCAGAAAGTCATTTTCTAGATAATTGTAGTTTGTTTGAATTTCAGTTTACAATCAATGATAGCTCTATCTATTTCTTAGGCTGAGTATACCGTGCTTCCAGAAGAGGTGAAAGAGATTCTGGGTTGAAAGGATGATAGGAGAATTAGATATTATGGAGGATTGTATGACTATTTATTACAATAGTCAAGTGTCATACATCTACTTGATAATAATATTTATCATGAGAGAACCAAATAGATGTTATATGGCACTTTGTTTGAGAGATTGTTGACTTTAAAGAGGTTAGGATTATGTGTAAGAATTTATGTATCATGTGAGAGACACATGACTTTTTAATTAAAAGAAATAAAAAGTGAATAAATTAATAATAAAAAATAAAATAGTAATTAGGCTAATAAGAAATAATTTTTTCTAGCAAGTAAATACTTTTGTCTTCATTCATTAAGAAAAAGAAATCTAATGATAGTGAAGCCTTGGATCATTATTAATTTATTCAATCTCCAGGAGCAATAATAATCTCTTATAAACAAAGGTACATATATTTTTCTTACATGAGAATTATTGATTTCAAGATTTTATATGAATTTTCTATTTTATATTATTACTATAAAACTATTATAATTTTTCATTATGAAGTTAACTTAAAAGAAAAATTATGTATATGAGTTTACAAAATTCTTGTCACCACAGAGATTTAAATGTTGTTTAAAAATAATTAAATTTTGTTTGAGAATAAAACAATATAATATGAAAGCTCTTTCATAATTTGCTATTCAAAGGTAAAGAATTGTAATTTATTAACTTTAAATCATGTTTGTTGACCTAGTCATAATTGTCTAATGAAGACACAATAAAAAACACTTAAAATCATATATAGAGAGAATGTATTATATTGTTAAGATAAGATTGAGAGAATGTATTATATTGTTATGATTAATTAAACGTTGTTTCTTCTGTGATCTTCTATTAATTTTCTTTTTTAGTTTTACATGGAACATATGTAACTTTTTTGGCAAGAAAATAAATAATATACATTATATGGTTATATTGTGAGAGATTCTGTGTATAAATTTTTTTGTTACAATATAATTTTTATTTTATTTATTTCTTATACTTTTTATCCTGAACTGAATCCAATAGCATATTTATATTTATCAATTTTAATTTTTAAATATAAAATTATGTTTTTTTAAAATACGAAACAAATTTAAAAAATACATGTTAGCAATAAGAAAGTTTGACGATGAATATTTTTATGGTAAATTTTATTTTAAAATATTTAACAATTTTTTATAATTAAAAATCCATACAAACGGAATTATAAAACATGTATTTTGATTTTATTTATATCTTATATCAAATTAAAACTAAAACAAATTATACCTGGTCTTATTTTATATTTAATTCAGATGAGATTTTAATAAGAAAAAAATAATCAGATCAAATTAAAAATTGAACCAAATCCTATATCACAGACAGTTAAAATAATAGAAGAAACTAGTAAGAAATTGAGTTAATAATTACCTGCCGAGGATATTTTGAACCATACTGACATGAAGTGATTCTGTGGATCCAACGCCCTTGGGATGATCACCCATGTACACAATGTAGGTCTAACAAAGAAAATAGAGGAAATCATTGTTTAGCATCTAAAAGATTATTTTCATGTTAAATTAATTTTTGTAACTAAAGAAACTTAAAAACAAGTTCTTAAAAAAGTTTTGAGTTTATTTGAAGTTTTCAAAATTTTCTAATAAAGACTTAATTAGAAGAGATAATGAAAACATATATTTAGGCACTAAAATAAAAAAAAAATGTTTACTTCTGGGAACTTAAAGAAATTTCATAATTTTATTTGAACTTCTTTTAATTTGAATCATTAATATATCTGCGAGTAGAAGAATAAATTAAATATATACTATAATAAATAAAAATATTTTGTAATTCTAGTATTGTCAAGTAACTATTAAGACATTTTTATAATTTTTATTTTAATACAAAAAATCTTATATAACTTATTCTTTAACTAACATTTCATTTGATTGGGAATATAAATATATATTTTTAAACTAGATTTTTTTATTATTTTTATAATGAAGAATCTTATTTCACATAAAAGATTTTTGTAATCAAAATCTTATCATATCTTAAATGTATTGTTATAATTATGAATATGACTTCTCCAATAGATATATGTAGAAAGAATGTGTATTTCCTTGTAATATAAATGTCAAATAAGATTTCCAATAATTAATATTCCTATAGGTTGGTAGGTACAAGTTAAATTAATGATTGGAAAATAAACATTTCGGTCCACGAAATTTATAGCAAAATTAATGTATGAATATTATTATTAAACTTCTTACATGCATAAAATATTTTTTTTATCTTAATATAATCTCAAAATTTATATTTTATTATTATTTTTTATGATTAATAATGTAAACTTGTCTACACTCTCATTGTATAAAAATTACACTTAAAATTTTGAGATTATTCTTTTTACTCATTTTGAAAATTTCCCCAAATTTTTCAAACATGATAACTTATACGGCCATAAAAGTGGGGTTCTCAAAATCGATAAAATTTAAAGAACAATTATAATTTTTTTTGGAAGATGTTTATGTAAATTCTCAGATAAAAAAATATAAAAAAGAGGTAAGTGAAGTCTTTTTATTTACAGAAATTAAAAACAACGCCAGTTAAGTTATATTAGTAACAAATAAATTATTTGTATATAAAATGTATCAAGATTTTTTTTGTCAGGATAATAATTGTAAAGTTTGGGATCACTCAGAAAACATTATCAACTTGAAAAGTCTACTCACGTATTAAGCGTTTACTAAAGTTTACTTAAAAGAAATTGAATTATTTTTAATAAAATATTGTAACTTTGAAAAAGAAAATCGAGTTTATTTTCTTATTTACAATCTTCGTATATGTGTGAATAACACATTCATTTTTTTTCTGTATACATATTTCTTGAAGAGTGTATAATTTAAATGGTTTTTTTGGAGAAAATATCATTTTTTTTTAAAAGTAATATATTTTTATTAAAAAAATATTTCAAAGAAGATGATAAAAATAAACTATATATTATTATTATTATTATTATTTCTTTAAAGTAAAACTGCACCTAAAAAATAGTTTGAGATGGAAATATATTTACCTTTCGTCCATCTTGAGAATATGTTTGAGTCAAAAGTAGAAAACATGCAAGTATGTGGAGAAGATGCCACAAGCTAAGAGAGATCATATTTTTGGCTAAAATGAAACCCTAGTTTTGATACTTATCCAAGCTCTTCTTAAGGCTATATTTATAGGGAAGAAATTGATCTTGTAGAGACTTGGTGCTACCAAGAAGTCCACACACTTTAATTGAGAATACTTATTCAAACATGTAATTGAATGAAATCTTGCTAACTTAGTTTTTTTTTTCCTTTTTATTCGTTTTCAATCACACCAATCACTTTTAAAAAATTAGATACAAAAACTAATAGAAAAACCCAAGTTGAAGTTATCAATAATCTATATATCGTTATCAAAACTAAAACAATAATGAATTTTATTATAATGATCGAGTAAAAAATGGTTACACGAGATCAATAATTACACTACAAAAAATTAATTAAATATAGAATAATTTAAAAATAAAAAATAATTAATTATTATATTAACTAAATTAAAAATCATTTTATAAACTAAAAATTATTATTATTTATTTATTTTTACTAATAAAATAAATAAAAATAATATTTTTTGAGTTATTGATTTAAAATAATATAAAATAGTTTAATTTTTAATCATAATTTAAATTAATTTTTAATATTAATTACCAAGATCTTATTTATTAATTTTTAAATTAGTTCCAATTTTATTATTTTAAAAATTAATAATATGGTTTTTAAAAGTAATTACTTTTGCAGTGTTATTCCATGAAAGTTAAATAAATTAAATTATAACTATGGTATTTGAGCTAATTTTAAGTAAAAATTGTAGTTTTTATTTTTGGTCTAATATTAAAAAATATTTGATCAAAGTTATAATTTATATTTTTTATTTAAAAATGTTTTTCTCAACAATACTCCATCGTTTGAACTTGTAAACTAGATTAATTATGTTATCGTTTTCATTACATTTAATTATTTTAAAGTAATAGTCATAAGAAAGACCAATTCAGTGTGGGTGCGTGAGAAGGTGGATGAAATTCTTTAAATCACACGGTTTCTAACATTTAAAGGTCAACCATGGAATTAGGTTAGAAAATATCAAATTGGTGTTGAGTGAGTTCTTCTAAGTAACCATCGACAAAGATGTTATTATTTCTTCGATATTTCATTCTTAAGTACGATATCTTTTGTTCAATTAAATAAAACATTTGGATCACAACATTATAAAATAAAATTTTGAGCGTAAGGTCATCTTTTTAATTCAATTTAAAATGAAATTAAAAAAAAATATTTTTATTAATCATATTATATATCTATAAAAATAATAAAATTAATTATTAATTGAATTAGAGATTAATTTAAAATCTAATTTAATAAATATTTAAAATTAATTTAATAATATTATAAATTAATTTATATTCCAACTTTTAAAAACCAATATATTCATTATTATATAAATCTAATTGTAATTATTTAAAAATTATTTTAGATATTAATAATGTTTAGTTTATAAAATAATTTTTCATTTTAATCACTAATTAATTATTTTTTGTTTTTAAGTTATTTTAAATTTAATGATTTTTTTAGTGTGAGAAGATCCACCAGCAAGTTTATTTACATATTTAATTTAAAAATTAATTGTTAAGATTATCACTAAATTTAGAGTTATTTTTTTATTATTTACATATTTAATTTAAAAATTAATTGTTAAGATTATCACTAAATTTAGAATTATTTTTTTATCATAATTTCAATTAATAATTTTTTAATTAATGACACACTTCAACTTTTTTGGAGTAATTATGGTGTGTACTAATGAATGACTTTCATCATCCTACTATTAGAAGAGGTATTGTTCAATATGAAAGAAAATATTTTGTCTTTTATTCCCCAATAATTAAGCACTTCAAATACCTTCTCTAATAATTCTAACCAAGTGTGTGAATTATCTAAGTGACAAAATGAAAGTTAACTTACTATTTAATTTCTAATTTTGATTAACATAATGAGTAATTACACTCATATAGTCCTAACTAGTTACAATTATCCATACATCAGAAGTCAAACATATCCTACAAGAAATATTAGATAGCACATTCTTTAGCTTTTCTTTTTCACTTATATACTCATTATAGACCTCATTGGTCAAAGTGTTTCTACTAATTAGTCTAAAATCAGGATTTAACACTTTATTTACCTCCCAAACCCTTTCATATTCAGTATAACTAAATGGAACATCATGCTTAATAATACATTTAGCAAGTGCATCTCGATATATCTTAGAATCAAATTTTCATTGCTTTAATATGTTTGCTTAATTATCCAACATAACTCCCCCACATCATGATATTTAGGAAATACACTATATTTAGGAATATGTCTTCTTAGATTATTGGTCCCTGAAATTCTTTTACATGTATATAATTCGCCACATCCTTTACATGTATACAATTCGCCACATCCTTTACATGTATACAATTCGCCACATCCTTTACATTTACATTTCTCCACTCCTTCAATTAAACCAACTTTTTCAAAATAATTCCATACCTCAGAAGTCACAACCTTTGTTTTCTTAATATATCCACACTTTTTGTTCAACACTATTTCTTTTATTATTATCAAATGGATCACTAATTGGAGAAGTAACTCCTGATATTGTCATTGTTAGACAAAATGGCATCAAGAGGGGGGTGAATTGATGTTTTTAAGATGTCACTAATAAATTTACCCTTTTTAAAATTTCTTGTTTGTCTTTACTTAATTTATTATAATTGAGTGCTTAAGCGAAAGCAAGTAAATAAAGTAAAGAGATAAGGGAAGAGAAGTACACAAAGATTTATACTGGTTCGGGTATAGCTAATCCTACATCCAGTTCCCAATCACCTCAATTTGAGAATGACTCCCCACTCACTACCTTTAGAAAATTCAATTACAACCAATATTACAATTGAAACATGCAAAAGAATAAACCTAAAGACTTAACACCTCTCTTGAATCCCACAAGAGATGAAACACCTCCCTTGAAAAACTTCAAAGGATGACAACACACCTCTCTTGATCACACAATAGATGAAACACCTCTCTTGAAAAAATCACAAGGGATGAAAATCCACCTCCTTTGAAAAACTTCAAAGGATGACAATATACCTCTCTTGATCGCACAAGAGATGAAACATCACAAGGGGTGAAAAATACACCAACGATGGTGTTTACAAATTATCAAATAATAATAGGAACAATATCACTTGGAAAGAGAAAATCCAAAATGGTAGCACAAACCGTTAGTTCCTTTCACACGTGACTCGATCAAAGTTGTAGAACAAAGATTAGAAGACTGAATAATATTTTCATGCTCAGTGTGTATTGTTCCTCTGTGTCTTCTTACCTCTTAGATTAGGTTAATTATAGAGACATTATGTTGAATTAATTTAATAAAATAATTCAAAAAATAAAATCAAAATAATTTCAAAAATCAGTTTTAATTCTCTGAATAATCTTTAAGAGAGAATATAGAAAGAGGTTTATCTTTTAAAATTCAGTTTGTATTTAAAAGATATTTTATTTTTGAAAATCTGTTTCATAATCGATTACGTTATGCACATAATTGATTATGTGAGCATCAATCTCGCAGCATTTTCAAATAGTAACATAATCGATTATGTTTTACATGTAATCGATTATAACAGAACCATTTTTTAGAAAATCAGTATCATAATCAATTATGTTATAAGTATAATTGATTATGCTAATCGATTATGTTATGAGCATAATAAATTATGTGTGTAAAAACTCGATTAAATGGTTCACTAGTGAAGGAGTATTTGATTTATGTTTTCATCTTTTGATTTCTCTTATTCCAGAATAATTTGACACACTAAATTGTTCAGCTTGAGCTTCAATTCTTCATTTAATGATCTTGATTTGGCTTGCTTGAGAATTCATTAAAACTTATACTTTTGTCTTAAGTGTTGACTTCCTCCTCTTTGGTAATAGTCATAAGGAATAAGAACTCTACAGTGTAAGAGATAAAAATACATAAAAACTTATTTAATGCTTATAACAATTTTACTTTATATAACTCGCCAAATAGTAGCAAAATAATACAAACTCATGATATGAGAAAAACAAAAATAAATATAAAATTTTGATTAAAAATAAAAAAATGAGAATATAAATTAACAAAAAAATAAAGAAAAAATAACCTAATATAAAATAGAGAAGTTGTGATAAAAGTATGAAACTGTGATGGTGACAAAACAAGAGATGTAGTGTAATAGAAGAGACGAAAGAGTTTGTGAAAAAAAAGAATAAAAAATATATTGACCATACAAAATATTAAATTATAAATACCACTTAAAGGAAATGATAACCATATCTATTGAATTTTATTTCTTTTATATTATTGGTGTAATATATTCATCAACTTTATTATCAATTAGTCAATGTTAAAAAATTGAATTAACCATTTTTAAGGGATTTTCTTTTATAAATACATTTCTTTTTCATATTTAAGACTTAAACATAATTTAACTTTGTTTAAAATGAACAAAACCTAGTTTTGTTTGAACTATGAAGTAAAATTTTTAATTTAAGGATGGTGGAAGAAAAACTGAAACTAAGATAATTTTTTTTGAGGAACAAATTTTTAGTGAAGTTGTGTTTAATATAGAGAAGTCACATTATCTTTTTTTAGATTCCCGTAAAGGAAAATGTTTAATGTAACGCAACACCTATCATACAGCATGTTAACACCTGGAGTTGAATTTTTTATTTTATTTTTATTTTATTTTTTTCTTACGTGGAATGTTTGTCTCTTTATTTTTCATTTCGTCAGTCTCTTCCTGGCCTTATTCGTTTTCGTTTCTTGCTTCTTCTTCTTCCTCTGGCTTCTTCTCCCTCGGTGATGTTGTTTTCTCCCATGCCACCCACCTCCTTTTCTTCTTTCTGTTCTCCTTCATTCTCCCACCATGCGCTCCTCTCCTTGTCTCTCTACCTTCTCCTTCTTCTCCCTCTTCGCGTAACCTTGCCCTTATTTCTTCTCCTTCACTCTTCTTTCTTCCTCTGCCTTTGTTGATCGGTAAAGAACATGGATATTTATATTGTTGCTGGTAATCTAACTACACTTTGTTCTAACTTCATTTACATGTATTATCTTTTTAGAACTTAAAACTCCGAACCATATTTTCATCTTTTTCTAATTCTTTTAGTTATTATTATTATTATTATTATTGAAAGACGAGTAAATATTAGTACTGTAGTTTATGTATGAACTTCTTTACATGAAAGATTAAACAAATTTTGTGGAAATTGATGTCTACATCAACCATCTTCTTCTTCTATTTTAGTTTTTTCAAAAAGTTTTTTTTACCTTCTTTTTAACGCAACTGATACATCAAATATTCTTTTGTTTATCTGTTCTTTGTTTTCTTTTATAACTGCATGTATGTTGAAATTTGTTAGGAGAATGAATTTTTTTTCTTTATTTCCTTAAGCTTTATGTTTGGTAAGAACCGAGAGTAACTTTCTTCTGGTTCAACTTGAGAGATGAACGTAAGGAAATCTTGGATTAATATTTGTTTAGTTGATTGATTTGGATTGGAATGAAGATTAAGATTAACAAAGTGTGTTTTGTATGTAATTAATGATAAGGAAAATTGTAATTGAATAAGAGAATTAATTTATAATTGTTTACATTTTGCAAAATTATTCTATATTTTAATTTAATTTAACAAATCTGTTCAAACTTTCAACTTTGTATGTTCCATTCACGTGTTGATCATTTACCTTAATCACGGTCATTGGAAGACGACCTAAGGATCATTTTCTAGTATTACATTCTAGTTGTTTATTTGACTATATACGATTTCGATCAAATTTGGCGTCGTTGCCGGGGATCATCGGTTTCATCAAGGGTTTTTAATTTTTTCTGGAGTTTGTTTGGTTTTCGTTTTCTGTTTGCATTTTAGGGTTTGCATTTTAGGGTTTCCATTTCTTTGTTTTTGCTTTGCTTTTAGATTTGTGTTTGTGTTTGTGTTTTTTTGTTTTTGTTTTGTTTTGTTGTTTAATTGTGCACGTTAATTTGGCTCCAACATTAAAGGATTGACTCTAATCTTATTACAACAACCGAATTACAACATCAACACAAACAATTTTGGTATTTGGTTTTTTGGGTTTCAGTATTTTAGGTTTGCATAGCTATGGGTGGAATATTTTGCATAAAATTTTGTTTTGACACTTCTTGCATTCCATATTGAGTGTTTCATACCCTAGCCCACTTAATTTGATTTTGGTTGTGATTTATAAAATTTTGTTAATCATTTTATAGTAAAAACTTAAAACAACCATAACTTTTGACTTGGGCATCATAATTTGACGAATTTGACATGCTTTTGGGGTAGAAAAATCCATTCTAGAGCAAAAAGGTGATCTTATTTTGCTCATAAAACGTAGTTTTCTATTTTTTTCCAAATTTTTTGAGTATTTATTTTGATGTTTTTCTTCTTCTTTTGAATATTTTTTAGAGTTTTCACATACTTCTATTTTGAATTTTTATTTTTATTTTTTGTATGCTTTTTTCTTATGATGATAGGGTGTTAGTGACCAGTTCTCCTATTATTTGCTTATCATTTGTATCAATTTCCCTTTCTACCCCTATATATTGTTATTGTTTATTTAAATTTGAATTAGCATGAGAACTTCATTTCAATTATTGGTTTTCTTTTAAATTTGTCATTTAATTTATTTATTTTAATCATATAAGCATTTAAAAACATTGATCTCGTTATTAAATTCCCAACACTAATTTAATTTTGCATGCATTAGTTTTTCGTATATAAATATTTTAATTTTCATTAGTGTTTTTCATTTTAGTTTTCTTTAATTATTTTATTTACAACTTTTTTTTACTTTGTGTTTTTAATTTTAGTTTTCATTAATTATTTTATTTACTACTTTTATTTTGTGTTTTTAATTTTAGTTTTTATTAATTATTCATTTTCAATTATTACTCTACATTATTAATTTTATTAATCCAAAAAGACCTCCTTTATTATTATTAGGTTTAATAGGCATTTTGGTCCCAATATTTTATGAAAATTTGCAATGTTTTCTCACTTTTTTTTTCTCAATTGATTTCCAAATTTTATTAAAATTTGTCAATGTGGATATTAAATTTTACTCTTTAGTGAATTTCTTCAACATAAGTTCCATATTTTCACAATCAAAGTCATTTTCTTCCTCATGACTCTGCTCTTTAGAAATTTCAAATTTGAAGGCTATATTTCTCCTTTGTGTTTCATGTTCTTCTTAGGATAGACAGATCTTGTAGGGTTTAAGATCAAGGTGTTTGTGAAGTTCTTCGTCTTTTACATGTAGGGTTCTGTAAAAACATTGAATTAGTTGATTGATTGATCTGCAGGTTAGGAAACTGGATGTAACCTTCTTGTGAAGGTGAATTAGGATAAAAATCACTGATATTGATCTTCTTCTCACTTACTCTTTAATTTCTGTAGTTGTTAATTGAATTGTCAAATAAACTGAATATATGATGCATTGATCAAAGCATTTCAAGAATCTTTAAAGAATTGATTTTGGTTGCAATAATGAGAAAAAATCTTATTGTTTTCTAAAATTGGCCAACATTTTCGAAAATCTTTTGAGAGTTTAATTCATCCTCCCTCTTAAACTCAACCTTTAATTCTAACAATTGGTATCAAGAGTAGGTTCTTGGAAGATATTCAAGTTTTTTGAAATTTTTTCAAAATGGTTGAGGAAAAATTGCCTTTTACTGAAGGAGCTTCAATAAATAAGCCACCTATGTTTTTAGGAGTAAATTTTCCTTTTTGAAAAGGTAAGAATGAAGATTTGAATCAATTGATAAAGGTATTTGGAATGCCAATGGACCATATATTCCTAAAACAAGGATAGTACTAAACTAGAAAAACATCAAGAACAAGCTAAATCTTATTTTGAAAAAACTGAGAAATCCATATAAAAATAAGCATGATTTAAATAAGAAATGTGATAATTCCTTTACATATAAAAATCAGAATTACACTCCTTTCATTACCTGTTTTTATTGCATGAAAAAGGGACATAGTGTGAAAACTTGTAAAGCTAGATTGTATGATGATGTTCCTTATGGTAAAAAGAAGTGGATGCCAAAATGTGAGAAAGAAAACCCAAACTAATAGGGATACCACACTCTCTTTTTTTATTTGTTTTGCATGTGCCTATAAACTCAATGAAGCTACTTTGGTATCTTGATAATGGATGTTCTAGGCACATGACTGATGACAAAGGGAAGTTAAAAAAGCTGCAACTAAAACCTGCTGGACATGTCACTTATTGTGACAATAATAAAGGAAAAATTCTTGGAATCGGAAGCATTGGAGGAGACCACTCAATTATAGTTAATAATGTGTTTTATGTTGATGGTTTGAGGCACAATCTACTTAGTATAAGCGAACTTTGCGATAAAGGTTTAAAAGTTACTTTTGAGTCAAAATATTGCCTTTGTTGGTTGATAAACGCATAGAAGATTTGCACACATTCATATGCATCATCTAAATAAACTTACTGCACAAGAACTGGTTATGGGACTACAAAAGCTTAAGTTTGAAAATGATAGAATGTGTGATGCATGTCAAATGGGTAAACAAGCTAAGACATCTTTTAAACTGAAAAATTTTGTGTCTACTTCTAGACCCCTTGAATTGCTTCACATAGATCTCTTTGGTCCTTCTAGAATTGTAGGCCTTGGTGGAAATTATTATGCATTTGTCATTGCAGATGATTTCTCTAAGTCTACATGGACTCTATTTTTGGTATCCAAGTATAATGCTTATTCAGTCTTTAAAAGACTTGCCAAAGTCCTGCAAAATGAGAAAAATGTTTGCATTGGTTCTATAAGAAGTGATTATGGTGTGGAATTTTATAATGAGAAATTTGAATCTTTTTGTTCTAAACATGATATTAAACATGATTTTTCTAAACCTAGGACTCCACAATAAAATGGAGTGGTAGAGAGAAAGAATAGGTCTCTAGAAGAGTTAGCTAGAACCATGCTAAATGAATCATCTCTTCCAAAATATTTTTAGGTTGATGCAGTTAATACAACTTGTTATGTTTTTAATGAGTGCTCATAAGACCTATTTTAAAAAAGAACACCTTATGAACTATTTAAGGGTAGAAAACCACACACAAGTCATCTAAAAGTTTTTTTGTGTAAATGTTTTGTTTTAATTAAATGGCAAAGAGAACATTGGTAAGTTTGATCATAAGGCTGATGAAGGTATTTTTCTTAGTAGCCATGCATATAGGATCTATAATAAAAAAGCATTTCATTTTTGAAGAATCTGTTCATATAGTATTTGATGTAGTTAATTCAGTGGTTGTAGATTTGCAGAAGTTTTCTATAGGTGATGATGATCAACCAATTCTACCCAATTTGCATAATTCTAATATGTTAAATGATCCTGATAATCAGTTAAATCGCCAAGACAATTTGTTAAATGAATCAGATAATCTGTTAAATAACTAGTCTGCAAGTACAAATGAAGAAGAAGAAAATCAACTTCCTGAAGAGTGGAGAATACCTAGAAATCTTTTGTCGCCTTCATCCATCAATAAAGAGAGAGCATAGAATAGAGAGGCAGAGGAAATTGTCTCTTATTTGATTTAATCTCCAGAGTATTAAATTGAAATATCTCATGGACAAAGGTACACATATTCTTTCTTTATCTGATGTGAGAATTATTTATTTCAAGATTCTATTTTTTTGGTTTTCTTTTATATGATTACAAGAAAACCATTATGAATTTAGATTAAGAAGATGGAAGAAGAGAATCACTTGAAAATGGATGGTTCTTTCATCTTCAAGATGAGCTCCAATGGTGAGTTGTCACTTAACTCGTAAAAAAATAAGATACGATTTTAAAACTCAAAATCACTTTCACAAATATCTTAAATGCTCTCAAATTTCATATGTGAAGCAAAGTAAAATACAAAAACGAATGGTGAGCTATGGTCATAAAAAATTCTAATCTAAATTAGACTTAAATATGTCTCAAATTACATTCAAAACCTAACTTAATACATGTATTGAACATTTCAAAACAAAAGGAAGGAAATTTGAAATTCAAAATTCATATAAAATGGAAAATAGAAATTTTCTTATTGGCTAAAATTAGGAGTCATACTTCCCATGCTTTCTCATTCTTTCTCATGCTCCTTTGGTCAAGCTTGTATTCTCCTTTTGTTGACTCTTGTTGGCCAAGATTTACCATTATAAAGTCAGCTTCAATTTAATCTTTCACCTTTTGTTTTCTATTTGCATTTCTTGTTTTAGCTTGATCTTATGATTTTTTGGTCTTGAAGAAACTCATTTATATTTTTACTATCTACATCACGTAAGATAATATTATCCAATAACAAGTCTAAGAAATATTAAGCATAGAAAATAGGAAACTATTTTTGGTTCTAAGATCATTTTGTTTAGTCATGCTTCTAGTCATTCTTCTCGGCATGATATGCTCTTACTTATTCTTTTGTTCTTCATTCATGAACTAATCATTTGATGGTACACTTACTTATGCACTAGTTGTAGTGGGAGTCATCTAAATCAACAACTTTTTGTGAGGTGGTTTCTTATTTCAAGGACAACAAGTAATTTTGGCCAAGCATTTAGTTTCCTAGACGACAAGTACACTCTTTTGACTTGATGAATATGGATTATTGGTAGTAATTCTAGCAAAAATCAATCACAGTTCAAGATAAATTTTGTAGGATCTTGTGTACTAAACTACTTTCTAAGATTAAAGCAACTAACGTCTAATAGCTTAGATCATTTGGTAAAGCATGTCGCTTATTAGACAGGTCTATTGGGTTAGAGTGTCTAGAAATGACAAAAACTAACAATCATTTGTATTTGTTTAATTGTTTTAGCTCAAGTACTTAGAATTTTTCTAGTGTTTCTAACTAATTTGTAATGATTTTGTATCTCTTTCTAAAAGCAGCTACACCCATAAAAAATGATGTAGTTAACGACAATTATCTAATAATACAATATATGTTCGTTTGTTATTTTACTTTGTTTGTTTTTTATTCTTCGTGTCCAAGAATATATGATTAACGAGTGCTGTACTCATTCTTTTATTGTTCTTGGATTACCTAATTATTTTGTGAGTGCACTATGGTTGTAGTTTTTTATAGCAACTTAATTTACTAGGAATCCCTTCCATTTTTTTTGAGATATTTGTATTGTTTGAATTTTCTACATAAATAAAGTTTATGTTTATTATTTTACAAGTTTTTTTTGTGTGCAATATTTATATTACATTTGGATTGATTTCTATAAAAAAAAATTGGATTAGCTGTGATTGAGATCACATAACATAAAAATTTCCAAACCGCTTATTTATATTTGATCTACATCATCAAATATCAAATATGAGTGACAATTATGGCTTAGTCACAGTTAGTAGTTTTAAAAACTAAAATGGTTTCTCGTTGTTATGTGAAATCAACTATATTGTTTAATGGGAAGTTTAAAAGTAAATAACATACAATTCCGAGCCTAAAAAATTCTTATCTGTAATTAATATGAAGTCTTAGCTGAGATTAGAAGGAGTTATATAATTCCTAATCAATTTATTAATGTGGACTACATATTATATTTTGCATTAGTTATTCACATTTAGATATATAGATATCATAAATTTTTCACTATACTTGTATAAATTGCAAAATCCATTATAAATAAATGATGCGTTCTCCATAAGAATTTGTGAAATTGTAAACATAGAAGTAAAAGATTGAGAAATGCCCCACACATACGTATATTTTGCAAGATGAAAATAATCAAGGTTGTCCAAGAAGTGAAGGCATGTAGAAAGCATGGGTTTGTGCAATCTCAATCCGTTCACGGGGATCATTCTGATTTTCATCCCTAAGAGCTTGTAGAATAGCTTTGGATGAGGAGTGTTCCCTGACAAATATAAATTTTCAAATTAAATTAATTAGTTTTCAATGTCATAAGCTCGAAGGGTGATGTAAAGAGGCATATAATGGTTGCAAGAAATTAATTACCTGGATATCAATATTTTATAAAGTGTCTTCAGGATGGGGCAAAGTTCAACAGGAGCAACAGGCTTGTTTTCTTCAGGGTGCATCACATTCAGGCTTGAATGGCTCAAAAGTTCAAAAAAGGCCTCAACTGCAGAGACACCCTACAAATATAAACACCGATCATATCTTTTGAATCTGAAAATTTTGAATGAGCATGAAATTTTGTGTATTCACAAATTAAGGAAATCCACAGCTTGTGAAACAAAATGCATTAGAGGACCAACTAACAATCCACAGTAGTTTTCTGATGCAGTTTGCAGAACATAAAAAATGGTCAAGAGCATCCCATTTTTGTATCTCACTTTCACATTTTATAAAATTTGTTCTTGCAGGATACATATGGACTATGTATGAAGTATTAATCATTTAGATATAGAAAATCAATTGTTAAAAATTTAAGTATGAGTGAAGTTTCACATTAAATATAAATGAGAGTGTTATGGTCTATGTAAGAAAAGTTAAAATCTATAAACATTGAGTCTTAAGATTTTGTGTTCGAAGTTTCCAACTTCAATGAACTCGTTTTCTTTTAAATTGTCCTCATATTTAAAGAGCGAAATAGCAATATCATATATGCCAAACCAGACGAGCAAAATTTCCATTTGTTAATGCCCACTTAAATCCAACTACAGATTTTAAATCCCATTGTAGATCAGTAACTAGAATGTAAAAATGTTGATTAGAAGAAATTCAAAGCCACATCTATCCTTAAGAACATTTAAGAATGCAAAAACCAGTGTGTTGAAAGCTAAAAAATAAATCTACCATTGAAAATTGCAATTGCAGGGATGCTTTGAACCACCATAATAACATGCAAAAGTTACACTAAACTACAATTAAAATTACTGAAAGTGGAATTATACTATTTGTTCATAATATTCACGTTTTAATGCATATTATACTAACATTCCAAAGGGCAATTAGAACACTTAATGAATTTAGAGTTGGTGTTGGGAAGAAACCAAGTGGAAAATTACACAACATACCTGAATCATTCCTTTGCCACTGATGCTGTCACCCATGTCTGGACTTAATTCACCCTTAGCTAGCATCTGGCCATACCATGCATTACGACCTTTTAGTAAAGTCACATAAGTGTCAGCCAATAATGGCCCTGCAAGTTTCTCAGGTCCTTCCGCCAACAAGTGAGTGATAAATATCATCTCTGATGTGCAGTGTGCAAAGTATACAGATTTACTGGTAGCACTCTCATTGGTTAGGGCTGCTACCATACCTGACAATAATAAGAACGACATATTGTAGTAGAGATTGTCAATCATAAAGTAATGGATTATGGTTTGATTGGTTTCCTAAACTACATTTATGTCTTTTTGACTTATTAAAGCAACTTATTGAAGATTTGATGGTAGAAGAAACAAGATACTTTTGGACCAAATTAGATGCAAATTCTCTTTCTTTATGAATATGAATATGCAAGTTAGATGAGTCCATTCCTACAACTTTTAAGCAGACCACAGAAGCTAAAAGCTGTTATTTTGAGGTCAAAATTCAGTATGTAGTTTCCACTGCATGACAGGGCTACATCATGTTTTCAATCTGAAAAATTAAGGCTTTGTATCTTTTATGGTGTATACTTGGGAAGGATGAGAGAGATAGATAGAGCCAAAACGAGAGAAAATAATGTATTTGATGGGGGTGACGTGATAGGAAAGGAAAGGAAAAGAGACGCATCAGATGAGTGTAAAAGTATGTGTATCAAAATGAGGTTGTTCCAATAGTCTACTTAAGGCATAGTTTGAGAATTCTCTCTAAAGTGCTTGGCCTCTAACTCAGTGTGTTCACTTCAAAGGAAGTTTTGTAATTACAAATGTAACCATGTGTCCAAGGCACGACTGTGTTAATTAATGGCTCTTTCCAATTCAAGTATTTGATTTTCAATTCTCAGCAGAGCACCATTTTAGGCATGGACCAACAACAGAAACCTGATCTTTGCTGAAGTACTCTGACAGGAAACATATTATGCATAAATAGACATCTATAAGAAAAGAAAAACAGATATTTCTTGGGGGATAGTTTAGAGAGCCATCCAACATAAAAGATAAACTCTTCAACACTGGAGAGAAAACTTCAGGATCAATCTCAGTAATCATAAAAAGTAGGATCAAAAAAGTCTCTGGATTTAATCTTCCATTGTTTTTATCTTTCTATTCCTGGATTCTCTATGTTAATAAGATTATATTGACGAGAGACTAAATCTTTCCCTGTGGTAAGATAGGGTTTTAGATCTCTAGACACAAATATTATTATTTGACGCAGCTATTATTAGTTGAATTTTATTTGAACTTGCGTATATTCTTCTGTGTACGTAATGGTGAAGATCAATTCTTTAAATCAATATTTGATATAACAACCTTATCTCCAATTACCCTTGATAATTAGTAATTTACTTTTACAAAATTCCTGTAAGTATATTGGTTAGGTAGTAGAATAACCCTCATTCACTACACTATATATTAGGTAAATTCTGTAGTTTGCTATATAATTTTGGTAAGGTTAAACTTTGATTTGTACACAAGACACTGAGATTCTTAGCATAGTTGCTTGGAGTCAGTGCTGAGACCAATCCAGTACTCCTAGGAGAAACAGGATTCAATGAGAGTTGGTCCAAACAATAGCAAAGATGTTCAAACATTTGGAATGTGAAAAAGACAAAGTTGAATACAATTTCAGGAGAAGGAACTAAATCAACAAGTGAAATTTACTTACAGCCAACTACACAACTAGCACATGCAAGGAGAAAAAGATCGTAAGAAAAATGGTAATATCATATTAAAGCAAATTGACCAATGATAAAAGCCTTTAAGCTCTTATTTGAATTGTGTATGTTTCTCAACTAGTTTTCTTTCTTCTGTTCATCTCTCCTATCGTCAATCAGCAAAGTTACTTTTTAGCACATTGTAATGCTTGAATAGCATTCACAACGAAAATTAGGGGTAAAAACTGAAAATGTAGAATTTGGTATTACAAAGGGTTATCTTCAAATGTTGCAACGATTATAACACATAAAAGACATGGCAATACAGAATACTACAAGATTCACATTAGCTATAAAGCTATGTTATCAAAGACATGTTTTAGACAAGTTTCTCCATAAGCACTTCAAAGGAAAACAAAGAAAATAATGAAATCAACTTCTCGGTAAACTAAAGTTGGCTTATGCACAACTTAAAATTATGAATTTAGAGAACCTAAATGAAAAAGCTTTTACAAATTAATTTATGGCTAAGTTAATTTTGGCTAAGTAAAAGCTCAATTAATTTTTCTCGTTTTATTTTCTTTTCTGAACCAGTGTCTATCTAATTTGAAGCTTACCTGCACCAATTGCATAGACATTTTTCAAGCCACCCATGACTTCATGGGTGACAAGGTCACTGTTGTCCCAGACAATAAAATGTGGTTGTTTGAGAAACTTTGCCAGAGGTTTCCTCCATTTATCAGCTCCACATATTCGAGCATTGGCATACTCCTTGTTGTAGATTTCTGAGGCAATATTTGGACCACCAAGATAAAGTATGTTCTCCATAGGCACTCCAGCTGTCAAAGTATATACATCGTAAACAATTGAGAATGAGGGTAGATAAAATAGGTATACTACTAAGTTACTAGCTTCTATTTGTTGGTGTAAAATAAGTTATAGAAAACAAATAGCAGTACCTAGTCTTTGAATTATCAAATTTTATATAGATTTACCTCCTATAAAGTGTGTTGTAAACTTTAGAGGATAAGTGCAGAGTAATCAACTTTTGAAATGTAAGCAACTTTATAATATATTTTGTATGCACTTATCATATTTCAGCTGTCAATTTCTGAATCAAGATATATTGCTTCACTTTATACTCTAAAGGCTAAAATGTATAATGAATTTTGGGAGTTATATTATATCCTTGATCTGTAGTATACCAATATGAATGAGAACTTTAAGTGAAACTAACTTGCTAGGAGTAGATGGGGAAGGTTGAGTTTGACATTCATTCAAAATAAACAACATTGTCTCCACCAATAAAACTCACAATAATGCTGCGGAAGTTTCTTTGGCTAGACTTCATCTCTAGCTGTACTGGTCAAAAGGTGAGAAGTTATTCAAGAAGTAGTACGTCATATACCAATAGCCGGTGGATATTACTGTATGAAAAATGTTACAAAAGTAAGATATCAATGAGTCCCTGAACCTTGTCACATAAAGGTATCCTCAATGCTTAATAGTTTTTTTTCATCTTGTTCTGAAAGACAAATGTTTTCTAACTCCTACCACACCCAACCAAACTCATAACAACCAACTATGTTTTCTAACTCCTACCACAGTTGTAGTTGTCTAGTGATTAACAAAATTGCAGGCAAATGCAATTTAAAACCTTGATGGGATTCCTTTACTTCTTCTATTGTATCAAGTGCATGAGAAAAAGATTGTCTTTCAAGTATAAGAAAGAAGCCAGAAGAATGGAGAAAGGAAAACTCATGATAATGAGCAAAAACTTACTTGCTTGGTTAATCATTTTTGTAGGAGTTATAATATGGGGAACAGGCTCCAATGCAGCCTCTATACCCTTTGCCAAAGAGATTATCACAGGCACTGTGATTCTCTCCTTCCAATATTTACTTATGTCTTCAAAAATCTCCCTTGTTTCGGTTGAAGGCAAGCCATTAACCACAATATCAGCATCCCAAACCGCTTCTTGCAAGTTTGTGACCACCTTCAATGGACAAAGCGGTGTATCTATCATATTCAAACAAAATCCATCTTTCAGAATCTCGTCAGCCAGAAGAGTCCTATCACCAAGCCTGGCCTCAACATATTTCAGATAAGCACAACGCCTGATCAACCTTCTCAACACATCTTCCCTGGAATTGATAACTTCAAAGAGGTGTTTTGCTGTTGCTCTATCAACTGTCTTTCCTGGTCTTCTCCATATCCTGATTTGCACCTTATCGCGGAATTGGCCAAAAGTATCTTGCAACAAAGCAGCAAAAACACTGCCCCAAGCACCAGCACCAACACTCACAATTCTCAAAGGATCACCATCAGCCTTCCCAACAAGGCTGCGAAGATCATCAAGCTTCTCCTCTAAACCATTGCAGCCCTGAACAGAGCCATTTGAGTATTCATTACTAACTACTTCCATGATGCTTCCCACCATGCATAAACACAAGCCTTGAAATGAAATCTCCAACACTTTATTTGCTTCAAGTTCTATGAACTTTTCAATAGGTGACTTCTTTCTAATCCAGGTTTTATGGCCATAAATAAACTAAACACATCACACAATCCTATATGATCTCCCTAAATCTTAGACCCTTCACATTCCTCTGACTCAACTACCCAATTTGACCCTCTTGACCAAAGGTTTGTGTTACCACTAAGATGTAAAATGAACTGCAAAATCAAATCTTTTTGGTGGATCTTCGTGGACAAAAAACTGAACCAACTAATATTATAGGTCTTCCCTTTCAGATTTTCGGACAGAAAATTCTCCACTCCTGACTTTGGTTGAATAGTAGAATGAATGAAATATATCATACAATTACCACTAATAAGGTGTCCCTTTGGTTTTCTAGACAGCTCACATCACATATGCCTAAAGACCAGAGGCAAAAACAAAAATATAAAATGCAAATATTAATGTAACTTTGTTTTCTCCGTCTAGAGTTGTTTATCTACCCAGCTAAGAACGCAGTCACAACCAGTAAAAAACAAAGTAGAATACGAAACACCCTTAACTTTTCTGTGGGAACAACAATTTCGTTTGTTCAACCAAAGGGGTGTTTTCTTCAGTCACAAAAATATTTTGTTTTAGATGCAAGAACCGACCTTGTTAAAGGGAATAAATGACACGAGAAACAAAAAGAAGAATGAAAATTATGTGGGAAATTATATTGCACAGAAATGTGACTGAAGTTGAGCATACAAAGTGAAAACCACTAATGAGAGTGAAACTAGAAGCAGCTTATTCACACTGGGCATGCCATAGACAGAAAGAGATGAGGGAGAGAGAGAGAGAAGAGGTTAGAATATAATGAAGGTGTATAGTTGAAGCCCATAGACATGCATTAAAGGTTCATGGCTGTTGCCAACTTCCCTCGGTTATTCATTAATATGGGATGACTTTGCTGATCTTGCTCCATGTGACATGCTTCATTGGGAATAAGTAAGAAATTTTTCTCAGCAACTAAGCATAAAAGAATTTATTTTAGATGCACATAACACAGGGTTCACCTATCTTTCTTGTCTTTTAAGTGCTTAAAGAAGAGTTTCTTGAAATCGTGTGCTAGGTAAGGAAGATCAAATTCAGCCAAAATTACGATTAGAAAACAATAATAATTGTATATACATAATCTTTATTTTTAAAATTTTATATTCATGTAAAGTGTAATATTTTATTTTATGTGAGTATATAATAATTAAGGTTTATTCACAACTTTTTGTTAGATTTTAGTCATTTTGTTGTCCAACTTTTACATTTTTTTATTTCTTATAATTATTGATTTTTATATATTTATGTTATTATTTTTAAATATGTATTTATATTATTATTTATTTTATATACTTTCTTAATTAATTTTTGAACTTAAAAATATTATTTTTATTTTTCAAATGGGATGTATCATATTACGAGTAATAAATAAACGGTAAAAGTTTAAAAAACATGGGTGTACATATCTAATATTTTTTATAGTAGAATCGTTTCAGTAAAGAGTTATTCAAAATTAAATTTTAAAATATAAATAAATTTAAATTCAAAAGTTAAACTGTAATCCATAAAAAATATATTTCTAATTTTAAGTTCCATAACTCTTAAATAATATATAATACAACTAAAGTAAAGTAAAAAATTTATAAATTTGTAAATATAATAAATGTTTTATTCATAGCATAAGTCATTGTTTTATATGTAATTAAATATTTTATGTAAATAACTATATTATATAAGAATTATTATTTTACAATTTAATTTAGTTATGACTTATATTTTGATAATTCAAGGTTTTATTTAATTGTTTTTAATATTATGTTTGGGTTTTTTATTTCATGTTTGAGTATTTTTATTTCAATGTTATGTTTAGGCAATTTAAAAATAAAATTTAAAACTTTGTAAATGTAAAATAGTTTTTTTAAATAAGATAAAAATTTGAATATATTATATGACTAAATTCGTATAAAGACGTTGCTAGTAAGTAACATTTTTGAAAATGACATATCAATTAAAAAAATAATCACGTGTTAAGTTTTATCATTATAATATCGTAGAGTTTTAATCGTAGTTAAACAAACATGCATATATATATGTTACACGCCAAAATATAAAAGATAAATATATTAATAGTAAAAATACATTTGTGCATATGTATTTTGGACAAATTAATAAATATACATTACATCCTCCAAGAGTGAAATTTATAGTATTTTTTATTGTTTTTAAATATAAGTAAAGTCTGCCAAGTGAATATAAATATGGGTTTTTAGTCCATTTTATTTGATGATCTAATCATTTCATCTGAACCATGTATTTTAATACTAGACAAATAATTTATAGTTTTGATATATATATATATATATATTCTCAGCATAATTCATCAAGAAAAAATAATAGGAAGTTTGTTAAATTATTGAATTGTCTTACTCCATATAATTTTAAAAATATGCTCTTATTAAAGCTCCTAAAATAAAAGACGAAAACCTCAATACAAAATTTTTAGTAATATGCTTATTAAGTTCAAATTTGTCGTTCACCCAATAATTTTATAAAGACTCTCATACAATTGACCTACTTTATGTTCGTGTATGTTTAAAATAAAGTTGTCAGCAGCCAAAAAATAGTCAGTTCTAGAAAATGGAGATTTTTATAGAACTTTAAAAGTGCTTTGAAAAACTTTTTTAAAAACAAAAGTTTATTAGATGTTGACAGAGTCTCGTTTAGGGTTAAATATATTTTAGTTTTTAAATTATTTGTTAAAATTATATTTTATTTTTGGGACAAATTTTGAATTTAATTCGTTCTTATATTTTATAAACTCGTGTAAACGATCATTTATAATGTGTAAGAATTTTTTTTTATCTTTTTATTTTCATTCTTCATAGTTTCATACTTCACTGTCATCATTTGTCTCTTAAACTTCTTTCATTCTTTTCCCTTTCATTTTCTCTCATTTTTTTCTTTTTAAAGATGTTTTTATTTGTCATCGAGGATCATTTACACCTGTTTATAAAGTATAAGAACGAAATAGGTTTAAAGTTTGCCTCAGAGACAAAATACAATTTTGACAAATAATTTAGGAATTAAAAACATATTTAACCTTTTTTTTTATAAAACTAACAAAGGACTCTATATGTATAACATAAATTAAAATTGAACACTCTAGTTTATATTAGTTAATATTTAGTGATGGTAACAAAGCGAGACAAGTGCAAATTTTATTATATGCATTATTATTATTTTTGAAGTAAAAACCCATACTCATATCTGTGCTAATATATGCTCATGCATTCTCTCAAATATTAATTGAATAAGTTTATTATAAAAAATAAAAATCACAATAAATAAAATATGACATTATAAAGATTCCATGTAAGAAAAGATACATTTTCTTTTCTTTGAATGTCAAATTTTAAGAAAAAAATTATAATTGCATAAATCGTAAAATAGAATATTAAATAGCAATTGTATAAATGTAAGTGATTATAAGAGGGAGAAAATAATTACATATAATTGAAATTTTATGACAATTACAACGAGTATTATTTTAGCAAATGTTAGGAATAAAGTACTTCCAAAAATATTGAGTGAGTTTGATGGTTATCAAATAAGTTGAATCGTTGAGAGAGACTTACAATTTGTATAGAGAAATACAAGTATTTTAATTCTCACCTGAAAAAAAGGAACATTAAAAAGGAGCATAAATTATCAAATGTGTACCCTAGAAATGATTTAATTTGATAAAACTATTTTTCCTAAAATGTAATGCATCATTTGAATGAATCCGCACAAAAAAATAAATGTGTAGTTGAGGTTGTGATGAGAGAGGAAAAGTACAATGGGGATCTGACTAAATTTATTGGATATATAATGATTCAAACAATCTAGAGAGAGAATGAATATTTCTCTGACAGAAGAAGGGCTCTTCAACTTAATTGAAACAATTGAGCAAAGATAAATGTGAAAATAAATTGTTTGAGTTACTTAATAAACTAAGGGTGTTTCAGTAATTTAAAATGAAAACGACGACGAGAATGGGACAAATATGTATATATTCATTCTCTTACCCAAACCTAATTTACAAAATTAGATATTATTCATACGCATACTCGTATTTAATCAGTATGGCGATTCTTTGTTAAAATTGAGATGAGTTCAAAAAATATTATTCATCATCCCTATTCACCCCTAACCTCTGTTACATATAAAAGATTCTACTAATCAAATAAAGTGTCATAATTATTTTCAGTGTTATTTTGACTACTTTTTATCTCCTCCTAATATAAAACATGAATAAAATACAGTACTCATTATTAGTGTACATTATCACTATCAGTCTTGGCAATAGAGCACAAGTTGTTTTAAGTGTTTACAAGGTCAGTTATTTGTAAATCCCAAAAATTTATAATACAACATTTGTATTAAATTATATTATTTCTAAATAATTTTAAATATTTTACAAATTTTTTTAATATTATAAATTATTTAATGAATAATAATAATAATAATAATAGTAATAAGGTAACATTTTATAATACAATTAAAATCAAATTTACAAAAATCTAATTTTGCATATATTTAAATATATAAATTGCGTCTATCATATTAGAGAATTGCTTGTAGCTTAGTAGTTTCCAAGGATTATTTGAGTCCAGTGTACTATAGAAGGGTGAAGCACTAAGGGAGGTAGAAAAATTTTAGGGGAGGAAAAGAAGAGAAAGTTACATGAAAGTGAGAAAGAGAAAGAGAAAGTTACATGAAAGTGAGAAAGAGAAAGAGAAAGGAAGAGAGAGACAAAGGGAGAGAGGAAGTAAACGAAATAAAGCAAAAAGGAGAAGAAAGAGACAAAGAGAAAGAGAATTCCAAAGCACTTTTGTCTGTATTTCTACTGATCACTTCAATTACACAGTAAGGAGAGAGTGAGGTTTAGCCTTATTATATTAATCTTAATAAACTTATGTGTATTTTATTAATTTCTTATTTATTTTAAATTACACATTGTTTTACTTTATTTCTTTTTATATTTCTTTTATTATCTCCAATTTTGTACCAACCCTCTTCATTAATTCATAATTATTTATTTATTTATTTTACTTCCAGTTCTGTATTAGTCCTTTTTTATTAATTTATATTTATTTACTGTTTATTTATTTATTTTCAGTCATGTACTAATCCATTATATTAATTAATAGTTATTGATTTAATTTATTTACATACATGTCCATTCTATTAATTAATATTTATATTATTTATTTACAATCTTGTACTTGTTCTTTTTATCAATTTATATTTATATTATTTATTTTCAATTTGACACTAGTCTTTTTTATCAATCAATTTATATTTATGTTATTTAAAGTATTTCTAGTTGTCAATTGATCCTTGTGTTCATTTATAATTTTATTTAATTTATTATTATTGATCATTTTTATATTCTAGTTAATTAATTGAGTATTTAAAGTTATTGCTTTAATTTTTATTTTTATAATTCAATATATATATATATATATAAATAATAATAATAATAATAAATTCGATAAACTTGGATAAAAGGAAGTTGCTATTGTACTATATTATCATTCTATATTTTTTTATTCTTCTAGTAGTTGTTTGAATTGTTTGTATAGATTATTTGTTTAGACAAACATGGTATATCTTAAAAGTCAACCACTTTTGTAATCCTTACAAATGTCAAAAAGCATGTAAGTAGAGTTGAAAAAAAAGTCCTAGGTTTTCTTGTGATAAGATAGGATTGAGTTGACACATAGTGCCTATGGTTGGAAAGTCAGAATTTGGTACACTGCGGGATGAAAGGCGGGGACCATGGTGGGGTCTAAGGAAGTATTACCAAGTAGGTGGATATCTAAATAGTCAAGGTAGCACCCTGCACTAGGATATTCCACATGCCAAACTTGGGATTATCCGTTACATGCTCAACATCATCAAGGTTTGGTAGGAAATATATATATATATATATATCTTTTGTAGGCTAAAAAATAGTCAAAATTCTCAAGAAAAAATATTTATGATTGTACCAATAAAAATATTCAGCTAGCTAATCACTTCCCAACGAACTTGTGATGATCAAAGTGGATCATCAGAAGTAGAATATGGATCCATATGATGGTAAATGTCTCATGTTGGAAAAGTAAGTTTGAGTCTCATGTTATTGTATGATTAAGTTTATTAAGATTCATATTTGAAGTTTAAAAACACCTCACTCCTTTCAATATTTTCTTTTATATATCTATGTGGTACAGATAGAAGATGAACCTGCTTAGTAGAAGTTGTTTGAGAAAATATCAGAAAAATTTTCTTTGGCTAATATCATTAGAGGACATTAAATAAATATATAGTCTTTTAATTCTGGTGTGGAACTCTTAATATGTTTTTATTATGAATAATTATAAAAATGTAAAATGATGGCATTTGTATGAATTTATAAAGTTATGTTATATATATTTCTTATAGCAAATTCTTCGTGTACAAAAAAATATCATAATTCTTAAGCAAATAAGTAAATATTTTTATAGAAATATGAGTGTCACACTATCAAATATATAATTTAAACACTCCATGTACTAGCCTAATTTAAAAAAAGTAAAGGATTGAAAAAAATTTCATTATGGATAGTGTAATTTTTACAAAAGTAAAGAAAACTTTCATTCTAAAGTCATCTAGAAAATGAAATTTTACAACAAGTACTTATAAGCTTTGAGAAATGTATGGCATGCAAGGTTCACGCAAATGTCATATGTCTCATTAGATTCTTCTATATGGCTTCGCTTCTATTTGTAGACATCCTAAAAAGGAATATTAAAAATTGTGTACTTTTGTTTTTCTTTTGTGTCGCTGTCTTTTCTGAACATACTTGATTTTATGTTGACATCTTGCGTTGTTACACTTAATGTGCATGACAAAGAACACTTTCTTTTTATCTCTTATTCTGTGCTTCTAACAATACGATATTGATGAACATACAAATTCAAAGATTTGATGGGATCTTAACATAATCCTCTTTTATTTATTATATAATTCAAAATACAATTTTCACTTTTAAATTATGTAACGTATAAGACAAAATTGTATCGTGAATTATATAATCCATAATATTTTAACTTTCGAATTATATAATTTAAAAATTAAAAATAATATTTTGAATTAGACTATCCACAGTATGATTTTAAAATTTAAATTAGTATTTTATAATATTATTTTCAAATTTTAATTTATAGAATCTAAAAGAGAACATTGGCTTTAAATATTCTCCTATATAGAATACACAACACAGGGAAATCACAATCAAGAAAAGAATTCCAAATTAGATACCAATTATTTATCTTCATTCATTGGTATGCTAAAATCTCAATCTCAAATACTTGCATCAATTCCGGGGAAGAAAAACAAAAAATAATGGAGCACTGGATGTTTATTCTCATTTAAACAACAAAGGGCAAAGTGGAAAATTTAAAATAAATGGGGTACAAGAAGAAGTTACGGGGGGTGTAGGAAGGAAATCACCACTCTTAACTATCTCAGGAGTGAAAGGTTAGCCATACACATCTTTGATAATTGGGGACATAAAAGGTCGTTCTCTATCAGAGATCTTCACTTCCAAACCCAGAAGTGCCGTAATCGGAATCGCGCGATGGAGACGAAGCCAACCGAGATTAGCAGCGGCAAAATGTTCGGTGGCTACAACAAGAGGTTCAAGCATTTCAGTCCCACCCTCGGCTGCTCCATGAACTTCCATATCTACTTCCCTCCTTCTCCTTCTCCCTCTCACAAATTCCCAGTGAGTACCTCTCAATTTTTCCCTTTCTCATTCCATTTCATTCAATTTCAACCTATTACACTTCCTTCACTTCATCATCTTATTGTGCTGTCAATGAAAAGGTTCTTTATTGGCTCTCTGGCCTCACATGCACCGACGAGAACTTCATTTTCAAGGCTGGTGCTCAACGCGCCGCTGCTGCTGAGGGCATTGCTTTGGTTGCCCCCGATACTTCCCCAAGTAAATCAGTTTTTTAATCTTTTATTTTTTGCCTCGAATTCCCCGAATAGACCTGCGAATCTTCATTAAAGAGGCTTTAAATACTTTTTTTGTGTGTGAGTAATATCATATTGAATAAGTAATGCATGGACATTGTGAAGGTTTAATAAATTTGTTAATTTTTATTATAATTACTGTAAAATTCATATAAAGATGATTTCTGATTGCATGTCTGTTAAACCAGTAGATGTTTTCGTTTTCATCATCCTGAAATTATTTTATTGTTTTGATACACTGTTTTTTTCTATTATAGTCTCTGATGTTACTTATTCAGCTTTATAAAATGGTAAACTTTTGATATTGGTTATTATGGGTAGATTTTTATTTTAGTCCATGTTAAGAAGCAATGCATATTTTCTAATATCTGTTAAGTCATGTCGTCACTTAGAAGAGAATACTGACATGATAAAAGAAAATTTTCGGGACCAAAACAAAGAAAAGAATTAAGAGGGTTGGAATGTGAATAGTTATATACTACAGGGAGTATGCCAATTGAAAAATACATATTTTTAACTACTACAATTAATTGGTTATGGAGTTTCTACTTTCCTTTTGTTGTTAAGCTTCTATATGTTCTCAGTTCTAACTTGATAATGCAGGAGGCTTGAATGTGGAAGGAGAAGCCGACAGCTGGGACCTTGGAGTAGGTATGCCATGTGAGACCGTTACATTTGGGCTTTGAATTTTGAATAGAGCTGGACCTAAACCTTAGGCCTAGCTCGGTTGGGCTTTGGGATGGGCCTGTTTGAAAAGTAACAGACTCAAGCTTTGGCCAGCATCATATTTCGCCTTAGTTTTAGTCTTGTTGATTGTTTTTATTTTTGAAGGAAGTCTTGTTGTTTGTTTCACGAGAATGTTGAATTTCTTGAAATTGCCATTTATAATGGATGCTCTGTTTTCTTCTACCACTGTTGTTGGTGACTCAGTGGCTAAACTTTCATTTTTTATGACCAATCTTGTGTTTCACACTTGATAATGAATATGTTGTGAATCTAGTAGTGCTGCTCTTAGTTACCCTTTCATACATGTGTCTTGTATAGCCATGAAATAAACCTCACAAAATCCTTTTTTCTTGAAAGTATTCCATATCAATTCTCTTGGTACGTGATCATATGCTTTTTTCAAGTGAATAAAAATTTTCTTGAGTCTCTCTTTTTACTTAATATCCTTCCGTCATGCATCTTGAAAGATAAGTGACTTAAGTGTAGACCCTTCCTAACATAAAACGAAATTGATTCTCTGTAGATCTCATTAAACAATCACCTTTTATCATAATTTATAGCATGGCTCTTAAGTTTAGCTTTGTAGGTAGTACAACTCTGAATATATCTTTTGTTCTTAAATATAGGAATCAAAGTGTTCTTCCTGCATGTTGAAATGGGCCATGGAAACTAAAAGAGGATGGAAATTTATTGCCTGACATGCATATTTTGGCATAAACACACAAAAAATGTTGAAATTTTTTAAAATCCCCCACCTAACTTCTATACCTAGACCATAGCATCACCGTAACATGTCAATGGATGACGAAGCTTGTTATGGAAGTACGCTACTAAGCCTAAAACTTCATCTAGAGCTGGTTGGACATGGATGGAAAAATGGAGGTACTGATTTACAGAGTAGGTGTTACCTGAACATGTTAACATTATGTATAGAAAATCTAAAGTGTACTCGTGGGGTATAAGAAGGAAACAGATTAAACATTCTTTTGACTTAATTGTTTTGGACTATAGCTAAAGAGTTAACTTGCAATGTACAATATATGTTTTAATTTACAGAAGATATTTTAATTCCATATACATTCTGGAACAGGTGCTGGATTTTATGTCAATGCCACACAAGAGAAATGGAAGAATTGGTGCATGTATGACTATGTTGTCAAGGAATTGCCAAAGCTTCTGAGTGATAGTTTTCCACAGCTGGAAATATCAAGGGCTTCTATATTTGGTCATTCTATGGGCGGACATGGTGCTCTGACTATCTACCTGAAAAATCAGGATAAATATAAGGTATTGATGATTATGCAACTGACAATTTAAAGCAGAAGTGCTAGTTTGAAAATATTGAAAATTCCTGAAAATAATGGATATTTTTACTGTTAAGTAACATGGTTTTTCATTAGTTACCTTCCCTAACTGAGATAGTGCACATTAATAAATTTCTCCGATACATGTTGATTGTATAGGTATTACTATTATTTTATTTGTCTGCAAATACAATTTTTATTTCTAGGGATCTCAATTGTATTTAGATAGTTAGCCATCATCTCATAATGTATATTGCCTAAGGGTTAACATTATTCTTTACCATGGAACTTTTACTATTTAATAGTTGTAAGACTCTTTATGAGAAAAGGAGGATGATCATCATGGTTCAATTTTTTCCTGTCAAAATTGTTTTACTTATTTGAATAGGCTAGCTTGTTCGAATAGGCTAACTTATTTGTTTGGATTAACTATCTGTCACTTATGTGTAGGTTACTCATATCTTTTATGAATGTTTTTTATGTAGGGATCCATATAAATATATGAATCAACTAAGGGATGAATTAATCTCAGTTTTTTTTTCTATTTTCACTCTTAAGTTGGTATGAGAGCAGATCAATCTCACTGATTGTCATTGTCTAATGAGCCTGCCGTCAGTCACCAATGAGAGTGGGTCTACTGAATAAACACGGTTTTAAAAAAGGTTTTACATATCATGTTAAAGTCCAGAGAAGAGATAAACATTAAGTTGAAACCGTATATTTCTAAGACAACACACATGTTGTATTTATATTGAGAAAAAGAGATCAATACAATACAATAGATAAAAGAAATTTGATATTCTCTAATAATAAAGATATGATGTGGAAATAAATAAAAGTGTTTCTAATAATAGATATAATTTAGATATTCCTGATTATATAGAATCAGCTCCTTATTCCAATATTTGTAATTATATAAAATCAACTCCTTATTTCTATAATTATAATAGTTGTGAATGTTGTAGAACAGTACAGTGCTAATAAGAGAAGAAAATGTGCAATGGAGAAGAGAATGTTGAGAGGGGGATGGTGGGATAGAACCGATAAGATTAGAAATGAGTGTACTCAGGAGAAAGTCAGCATAGCAGCTATTTAGAAGAAGTTAGACACTCATGTATAGTTTATTGTTCAGAAAACATGTAAGGTAAACTTGTTGCAATCTGCATTGCGTATTATGTTTGTTGCAAATTAGAACCAACGAAGCCAATTATTTCATCCTTTTGGTGACCTTCTGAAATTTGTAGAACATTATTTCGTAATGAGATATAGACTGTACTTTGTCGTGAAATTAAATTTTATTTACTTATTTAGATTCTAACTTAATTTTGTTTACATAACATGCTTGTTCCAGTCAGTTTCTGCCTTCGCTCCTATAGCAAATCCTATAAATTGTCCTTGGGGACAGAAGGCATTCTCAAATTATCTAGGTGACAATAAATCTGATTGGGAGGTAAATTTTATCAGGAAACTGCATGTTGGCTTTAAACAAGTCTTTATAATTCATTATAATAAGAAGTTGAAAAATGCAGGAGTATGATGCCACTTGTTTGGTAACGAAGTTTCCTAATGTCTCTTCCTCTATTTTGATTGATCAGGTAAAAGATTTTGGTTTTTGTTTATTATTTTTTAAAATACTTGTGAATGATTGATTTAAAGAGTGGTAAAGAATTACTTGCTGTCCTGTACAGTTTTATTAGATTGTACTTGATTTTTATGTTTTAAGAAAATCCAGTTTTAGCAGGAATATGAATTAATCAATAAGGTCTGCCAGATATTGTACTATTTGTCGTAGGGCATGGTTTCAATTTATATAGGCATGCACTTAGATGATCTTATTGATTTTTGCTGGTTTTGTATTTATTACTGTTAATCCACTTTTCAGGGGGAAGATGACAAATTTTTGCCTGATCAACTGCTGCCTCACAAGTTTGAAGAGGCTTGCAGAAAAGCCAATGTTCCGCTGCTGTTACGTTTCCAACCTGGTTATGACCACCTTTACTATTTTATAGCCACATTCATAGATGATCACATCCGACATCATGCTCAAGCTCTTAGGCTTAATTAAGTTGTGTTCACTTTGATGAGTTGTGTACTTTCTGAACTCTGCTGAATCTACTCAGTTAATTTTCTGTACCTTGGGTTGTATGAGTTTGCAATCGAACTTGTTTCATATCTGTTCAAAACTAATCCTTTGTCTTATTTCTTTTACTGAAAACTTTATTATAGATTATAATTACTAAAATAGTTATGTTAATAACTTTTTATTAAAGAATGAATAAGAAATAGTAATATTAAAAAAATATTGAGATTCAGAAAAATGAAAACGGGTAGTCTCCTGCCCGTTGATTAACCATAAGCTTAGAACCCAAAAATGTCTCCCTTTCATCAATGCATCATAGAGATTGTTGTACAATGTATTATTCATGAGGATGTTGCTATGAAAGACAATTGAACTTTCATTAAAAACTTGACTTGATCGTACCCTTGCGAAGTATGAAAAATAATCATGTAAAGTTATTAGTTTTAGTAACTATAATATGGTATGTTTTGTTGAAAATACAGAGTAAGATACTCTAATAAATCTGAAATCAAATAGTAAAGTTTTATAGCTTTTAGTTGAGAATTTGATAGTTAATATCACATAAAGATAACTATCAATTCTAATTTTATTTTAATGCATAAAAATGGTTACTTTTTTGTGTAATTATATTCTGTAAATTATTAATTAATATAATTATTTAAAGATTATTATTACTGAAGACACTGCTTTATTTTCATGTACAAGGTACGTAAAATAGATTAATTATTTTTTATTTTTTAAATATAATAATCTTAATATATTAATCTTAATGTCTTAAAATACTACCATTAAAGAAAGAGAATTTTTTTTAATAAAACTAAAATTTAAATAACTAAGTTTTGTATTTGTTAGTGCAATAATTGAGAATTAATATTGAAAAGATATGATAATTCTAGAAGGAGTCACTTATAGTTTTTTTTCTCAAATGCTTGGAAAACATAAAGAGTTGTGTTTTCTTTTCCCAAATGCATATAGAAAAGGTGAAGAGTTGGTATATGATCTAATAACCAAGCATCTATATTTTAAATTTCATTTTATATAAGCAATTTTCACATGAGCTTGATTATAAAGGTTTATTAGAATAAATAGTCTACATCAGCTAAGTCTATTTTTTTTCAAACAATATATGGGTTCACTTAATTTTAATTAACTCTAGTTCTCTTTCAATGATCATGCATATACTTGTTAAGGGAGTCAAAACGGAGGCTTGGTGGCTTCCCCATTCTGAGTTTGATATCTAACCATCTATGCTTGATTCATTTCACTGAAAAGTCATTATTTTACATTTTTATTAAGAAAGTATATATATATATAATATAAAAAGAGGTAACACAAATGACAATTTTGTCATGTGTTATTATCTCCATATAAATCCTGAAAAGAAAATAAAAAATAAAAATCTATTTTTTCAACTACAAAAGGAAATTTTGACGTGTGGCAAATAAAGGAGAGATCACGTCTCCATTTCACTCACTTTACCATTCACTCCCAGAGATTCTTTCTCTTCTCTCATATATCTATTGCTAATCTCTTCTCTCCCACATATCTATGGCAGTTCCATCCGTTTTAAATTATAAAAGTGTAATACCTATAAAAATAATTAATTTGTTCAATTTTTTATAAATTTTCCATTTTTATTCTTATTAATTATTATTAAATGAATTAATTGAAATTTAATCAAAAGTATTTATAAATGAATTAATTTTTTAATAAAATTATAAATTGACTGATATTAGAATTTCAACAGTTTTAAAATCATTTCAGAATCATTTCTAAATAATTTAAAATCAGAACTATTAATTATTTTAAATAAATATTTCAATCAAAATTTTTAATTTCCACCAAATTACAAATGACTATACTCAAATTTTATTTTAAAATTTCAATCAAATTTTTTAATTTCTACTAAATTGTAAATGACTATGTTTAAATTTTATTTTCAAAATTTCAATCAAAATTTTTAATTTTCACCAAATTGCAATTAGAAATACTGAATTAAAATTAGTTGCTACTGCAACTTTAATAAAAAAATTAAAACATAATATTAGTAGATGATGGTAAAAGATGAAGAGTCAAACTAATAAAAAGGAATTAATTCTTAGTTTTTGATATTTAATTTTTCTTTCTACTATTTAATGTTAATACAAATAATGATGTGATTAACAGGAATATATAAGTAAAAAAAAAGTTATTGAAATTTTAAAACGCCTTATATTATGAAACAACATTTCCTTTACCAGTACGCCTTATAATTTGGGACGGAGGGAGTATCTCTTTTCTATTCTCTCTAGATAACCTTTTTTTAGGACACACATTTATTGTCTTTGCCTCCTCTCTCATCTCTCTGCATTAACCCTCTTTTCTCACGTGTTTTGTCTCTTCAGTTACGCCCATTTCTTCTCTCTATCTTTCTGAATTTTCAATCTCACTGTCTCTCTTTCTAAGCCTCTTTTTCTCTCACATGAATTTCTTCTATATGCTTCTTTATTATTCAATGCTTATACAAACTATCTCTCTGCTTAACCCTATTCTCTCACAGAGATTATCTCTTTACTCTCAAACCCATCTTTTCTTTGACCTTTATTTATCTTCCTCCTTCGCATGCCAAGATCTAAACTTTCTATTTTCATGTCTTACGTAGATGTTATAGCTTGTGGCTGGTTTCTTACATTCGATGCATGCGTTCTCAGATTTGTTAAGGTGTGAAGCACCAAATAGGAAAACCTGGATAAGTTAAGCTAATCTTCTTTTGTCTTTGACTCCAATTAGAAAGGTCTGTCTTTGCTACGAATGATTTTTGACCGATTAATGTTTGAATTGTTCCTTGTTTTAGAATTTTTTTCAATAATATTTGAAAAAGAGGTTAGGGTTTCGATTTTAGTCTTTAATATGGCATGATTTAGTGTTTCATTTTGTTTTTGGCCGATTAATCTTTTTATTGTTTCCTGTTTCAGTAATTTTTTTACAATAATATTTGAAAAAGGGGTTAGGGCTTTGTTTTCAGTTTTTAATATCGCATGGTTTAGGGTTTTGTTTCGTATTTTACCAATGAATTTTTATATTTTTTCCTTTTTCAGTCATTTTCAATGATTTTTCAAAAAGGGTTTAGAGTTTCGTTGTCATTCTTTAATATGGCATGCTCTTTTTTTTTACTGGTTAATATTTAATAAGATTTACGATTCGTTTCTTAATCGGGTAATATTTTTAGTGTTTCCTCTTTCAGTATTTTTTGATCTGAAATTTGAAATATGTTTTAGGGTTTCCTTTGTGTAATCTTAACCACTGATTCATTACCTTCAATTTGTCCTAAATTTCACTTTTATAGGTTTTGTTTAAAAGTGTTCTTGCTTTTTTCAAATTTCAAAACTCAAAATCCTGTGCATGTTACTTTTTGCCTTCACTTTCACACATACACACTATATATATATAACCTGCATGGCACATTACTCTTGGTTTGGTTGTTATTGTTGTTGTTAGTTTCAGTATCCATGTACCTCCTTAATGTGTAATCAAACACTAGAATATGTAGCCGATATATCATTACATATTATTACACATAAATGACCATAACTCATAATAATGACCAATTATTATAATGTCGATGCTCAAGGAAAAATCATCATTATTTTTTTATATTAATACAAAATTATTACTCTTTATTAGCATTAATACATAATTATTATTGATATTTATAATTTATTATTCCAAAGACTCTATAAATACTCTATGATATCCCGAGGAGTACTCACTACAATTACATCTTATTACTTTATACTCTAAACTTTCTTATACTTCTCTTATTGACTTGAGCGTCGGAGTGTTTTTTGCAGGAATAACTTAATCTGATCTCTAGCAACCTCAACAGCTCAGAGGTCGACCTCATCCGACCTCAACCATTTCAGGTAAGAACATTTGGCGCCCATCATGAGGCTTGATAAAACTTTTCCCTAACCACATTTTGAGCCTTTTTTCAAGAACAACGTAAACATGGATCAGACTACCCTAGATGCAATTCGGGCACACATGGAAGGCTTGATCCAAAAGTTGAGAGAACAACAACAAGCCGATCTACAAGCATTGTAGGACAGACTTGACATTCACCAACTAGTCTGTGCAAGTGAACACGAGTCCTGACACAACGCAAAAATGCAAATTATCGTCGACTTAAACCCGAGGGCCAAAGATACTCCACCGAGGAGAAACGCTTGACATGGACCAAGGGAGCATCAGTGTAGACCTCCGTCAAGGAGCCTACCTCGACAATCCAATGCCAACCTTCACATGGTTGAAAACAGAAGCTATGATTCCTATTCATGCAAGGATGTATACTACCCCCCTAGCAGGGGAAATTCATACGGACTAACCCCAAAATCGATCCCATCTTTTCCACATCATTATGGAAACCCATGGGAGTACGAGGAAAACCCACATCGTTATGGACGAGGAGGATTGGGTCAAGGACAACCATATCAGCCCTGGGAGGACAGGTCGGATAGGCATGACGACTACCCTTATTTCCAGGGACTTCTGCCAAATGCCTGAGAACACAGGAAGGAGCAATACGGCCAACACCAACCCTTTAGATTTGTTTCGGTACCACCCCTAAACTCGGATCTTGAACAAAGCCTAAAGGGTTTTCAACCCTTCACACAACAAATAATCAACATTCTCCTCCTGCAAAAGCTGAAGATTCCAAGCATAGACAAATACGATGGATCAACAAACCCAAATTTCCATATAAAGACCTTTTTAACACAGGTCAACCTTTTATTGAGAAATTCGACTATACATTGTGAACTTTTTTCGACAACGTTAATAGGCCCCACCTTGCAATGATATTACTCTCTTTCTCAAAACTCTATAGATTCATTTAGAACCTTTTATGCCAAGTTCACGACACAATTTTCCAATTACAAGCCATTCATCGCAAGCTTGACATCACTCCATAATGTGATCCAAGGGGACAATGAACCATTGTGGCAGTATATGGCTCGATTCGCCAAAGCTTCCCTTGGAATACCCGACATACATCCTACCATCGCAATGCACGCTTTCATAGTCGGCCTCCGACCAAGTAAGTTTCTTGATACCTTCTTTGTTGATCCTCCTAATGACATGGACGTTCTTAGAGTACGAGCAACTAGGTACACAAGCATAGAGGAGAATACAAATGCGGAAGAAACTGGAAAAGTTGAAAGCCAAACAAATGCCTTCAAGAGAAGGTGCAAGGTGAGCTTCGACAAGTATACTCCCTTGAATGCCATCTCATGATAGCTCGAAAGTGCATTTGTCATTAGAATACGGGTTACACTACCGAAGAGTGTACAAAGGTACGTGATCTTATTGAAGAACTAGTAAGATATGGGGCACTTTCACACTTTGTTCAGGAACCACAAGGAGAAGGTGGAGGTGGATGGTATGGTAGCCAAGGAAGAGGATTCCAAGGAGGTCAATCTAGACAAGAACAAGGATACAATAAAGATCACTCTCCCTCACCAGCAGAACCAAATCGGGATCAGGAGAGTGTACAAAATCCTGAGGAAGTCTGAGGTACTATCAACACTATCGCTGGTGGATTCGTAAATGGAGGCAGCACCAGTTCCGCCAGGCGAAAACACCTCAAAAGTGTCAATAGTGTGAGCATCTTGCCGCCAAGAACGATGCCTTCTATTACTTTCACATATGAAGACTTTTTGTCACATGATTTAAACTCGGACGATCCTATGGTGATCACTGCAACCATAGCTAACTATAGGGTAAAAAAAATAATGATTGATCAAGGCAGCTCAATGGACATATGATATTGGTCAACATTCTTGAAGCTTGAAATCCCTATGTCTTTCACCAAGTCATACCCAGAACCCCTTCTCGGATTCATAGGAGAGCGAGTACACACCTGAGGTTATGTTGATCTTTTGACTACCTTTGGATCCGGCCAGGCTCATCGAATGATCACTGTTCGATATATTTTGGTGGAGGTAGAAACATCATACAATTTCATCATAGGGAGGAAAACTTTAAACTAGCTCGGGCAATCGTGTCAACTCCCCACATGGCGATGAAGTTTTCAAGAGAGAACACATACATCGTCACCATCAAAGCCGATTGCAAAACAGCTCTGCAGTGCTATGCTGAAAGCTTGAAAGTGGCACCATACTCTGTGAAGAGTATAGAAACAACACCCCCAGTAACTTTTAATTAATTAACTAGTCTTTATAACAATTCATTTTTATCAAAATAAAAATAATGCATTTATTTATTGAATGGAGTAATTCTAGTAAAATATTTTAATAATTAGTTCATATTTATAGTTTAAAAAAATTTAAACTACAATCCATTTTACTTATATTTTACAAACATTTTAACATATATTAAAAGTCTAAAAATTATATATTCGTTTAAAGATAATTTTTATGTGATATTTAAAAACTTCAATATAAAATATGTTTTTAAATGAGTTAATATAAATTTCAAATCACACCTTAAAAGTATGTTTCAACTCTGTTTTAATGTTATAAATCATCACAAAGTAAATTTTTAACTAATTGTCTATTTAAATAGGTTTGTGCGTTATGTTGAGTTTTTATATAGACCAAATTAGACCTAAAAAAATTATAGAAATAAAATAGGTGAAATGCAGATATTTTTTTATAATCAAGGTTAGACTCAATTTAATATATCTTATTGTCATTTTAAGTTTTAATTGATTCAAGCATGTTATTTTTTTTAACAAAATAAGTTAATTTCAATATTTAAAGTATGATTGGTAGATTAATGAGGTGATGTTAGTGTTTTTGAGGTTTTAAATGTACTCCCTTTGTTTCTGAATAAGATTCGTTTTAGGAGAATGATTTTGTTTTTTTTTATCTATCGTTTGTAGAGTTTAAGGTAGTAAAAATGATTTTGGACAACAATCTCAGACTCTACTAGGCCTAACACATATCTAATAACATGATACTAAGCATCACACATTCGTAATTTATCTCATATACATAATGTCATTAATATATAAGCTTTAAATAACCTCACGTCATCATAAAATGAACATGTATAAACTATTTTACCATTAAAATAGTGTAATTCCACTACTAGTTATCGCTCATCCTATTGCCACAACTTAAGTGCCCAACTGCAGCTTGAGCGTCCAATCGACGACTTAAGCAAATTCATCGTTGCTTGAGCTTTCCAAACCTATGTGTTATGTCTGAAACACCTTTGGGGCACGTGTATATCGTCCCTAACATCGTTGAGTGACCAAAATCTGGCTTGAGGGACCAAACATGTTGCTTGAGCACCTAAACCAATGTTTGAGCGATGTTTTTGCAGTGGAGAGAGATTCTCTTCGGCATGTCTCTCGCTTGAGCGACCTAAGGTTGTGGATGAAGTGATTTGGCATCGCCTAAACCTCTTGAGCAACATATGTCGCCTAAGCGAGACTGCTTAGAACAAACTCAAACGAAGAAAACATGATTTCTCCGCCCTAACCAACCAAAATACATGTTGCATGCATCTTTTAACATCATATAAATCAATCAGACAATCGTATGACTCATTTCTAGCAATTCTATCGATTTATATCATTCATTGCACTTCTATTGCATCATGCAAAACACCCTGAATCCTATTTCTATTATTTTCAAATGAAAGCTTCTTTAACCTGCATTCCTTTGACTTCCTAACTCCTCCAGATAATAACTGTCCACCTTCAAATCCTTTGCCAACATTTCAACTTACCACTGGTAGTTTCTCGTCCCTAGAGAGTCAGAATACACTTTCAACTAAAGCATAGAAAATTATTGGGTAAACTTAACTAATTAGTCAGAATCCTTCCTTATGCCTTTAGCTTTGACCTGCCTCTTTTTCCATTCTACAAACCGACAAAATCTCAATATCAAACTCAGAGAAAAGTAAAGAAGGAGTTTGAGAAAGAAGAATATGATTTTTTTATAACAAATGAACTACCATACTCCCTTGTTTATAATGTTTTCTGTGAAGAAAATAGTATGATTTTATTTTTAAAATTTCTATCGTTTGTAGATACTATCGGAACTAGAATCACGATGGGACGACAAAAAATATTTGAAATCAAACAGAGGAGTTGTTACTATAGCTTATTAAGGAAAAGTATAGAAAAAACCCTTAAAAAGATATGGTATTTGAAACCAAATTTGGATTCGGGAGTTGGTTACATGTAGGGAAGGTATTAATATCCTACAAAGTCCATCCTAAGACGGTTACCTAATATTAAATGTGCAAAACTAATGTAATTCTTAAATATTTATTTTTCTCAAAAACTCAAACAAAGAGATATGTAAAAATCTATTTCTTTTTCGGATATACATTTTTAAAACAACATTAAATAGTACTTATAAGAAGACGTGTGCAGTCATACATATAGATAATTTTTAACTTTTAAAATAACTATTTTTAACATTTATTTAAATAACTTTTAATAATAAAATATAAGATGACATGTATGGTCATACATATAAATAATTTTTAACTCTTAAAACAACTATTTTTAATATTTATTTAAATAACTTCTATTAAAAATATAAGATGATGCATATGGTTATTCATATAACTTAAAATTTGTATAAGTGTACATAAATGGGGATAAAAATCAATAAGATAAAAGTCTTAATTATATGGTATTAAATATAGATGCAAATTTTGGTAAATAGGCACTAGATATAAGATTACACGGAGAGTCATGGATGCATTTAAAATTTATTTGAGTTTATTTGCTAAAATCTTTAAATAATAAGATATAAGATTACGGGTTCAACCTTACATATATCTTAAAATTTATTTAATTGTATAGAAATAAGATAAAAAAATCTTTAATTTTATCATATTAAATATAGATACAAATTTTAATAAATAGATACTTGATATAAGATGATGTATGTGGTCATATATACATCTAAAAAACTCTTTAATATATAAGGATAGTATAAACTACACAATTATATTAAAAACAATTGAAAAAGAAAGAAAGAAGAATTAATTAAAACTTTTACTTGAATAATGTGTATGACTATATACGTATCTAAATTTATTTGATGACATAGAGATGGTGTAGAATTAATAAAAATAAAATCTTACTTTAAAATATAGATATGAGATCACGATGTAAAAATTTAATTATTAAATATTAAAAAAAGGTACAGGTGACTACGCATGTACTTAATGTAAAAAAAAGTACAAACTACACATTTAAAAACCAATTAAGAAATTTGAATGAAACGAAATATTTAATTAATTATGATGCAAAATAAAAAGAAATGCATGAAGAACCTTGATAAATTTGATATTCACCCTGCACTTGTGTAAGCTATATTCATTGGAGTGATCCTACCCTAAGCCATTAACAAAATAAAAAATTTTGGAATGGATCCTATCTCTAAAAAAATGCAATCAGTCTAAAGGTGTCTTTGAAAATCAGTTAATTTTGTACTAAAGTCAATGTATAGTAAAAAATACAATTTGTTATATTAGGTTTACAGGGAAAATTATGTTATTTAGTTATTTTTTAGTATGTTAGCAATAGTATATATAGAAGGTTGTATAGAATAAAAGAAAGTAGAAATCAATATTCAATAGTAGCCACCACTTGTGCTTTGAGTTTGTGAATGAATATCAATCTTCTCTAAAATTTAGGAGAGACTTGAATGAAACATAATAGGTTGAATCTATACAACCTTTACACAATCATATGCAACCAAAACTTTTTTATTCGAAATTTAAAATGAAATGACTTATCGTAGATGATTATTTTGGACTATGAGGCCTATAAAAACAGAAGAAAAGGTTGGTTCATAAAGAGATAAATTATAAAAGCATGAACATTTTTGTTACATCATTATTTTATTCCCCATCTAAATGTTCATCGACTTCTGCATTAGAAAATCACACACCTACTTCTTTTACTGTTATCCTAGACCTGTTACTTTACTTCTTAAGAAACTCTTCCATTATCTCGTATGATCTTATTGAATGTTCTAATCATGTATCTGATATGATCAAATTTCACGAGAAGCTTCATAGTGACATGGTTGTACGCACTAAGGTTGTTTTAGTGTTTTTGGATAGTTGGTGACATTAATTCATACCACCCCACACATACAGTTATCAACTTGATCCTATAAGACTTACCATACTGAGCTAGCGAACAACCCTAGTGCAGGTTGTGGTAAAAAAAAACCAACCCACCAGCAACTATTCAAAACCTCAAAGCATATGTTTCGAAAACATGATGTAGCATGTAGCGGAATGAATGAGTTTAAATGTTATAAAATAAACGCATTTCATTTAATGAGACTAAGGGAGGAAAGTCACGTACCTTCTTTTACTATGTTGCTGACCTCTTCTTTTTTCTTAATACTTGTTCTATATCTGTATATGTTACTCTCTCTGGTAAAAAAAAACCTTCCTCATTGTGTTCCTATTTATAAGATGGATTGAGGGAGAGAAAGAAAAAAAAACTAAAAAAATAGAAAGATAAGATATATCTAAAAAGTTGAGGTATATAGAGAGGGGTGAATACGATGGAGAGAGTGGATATAGAAAGAAAAATATGTAATGTTATGAAAGAATGAAAAATAAATTGTTAGTTAATAGTTAAATATCACCTACAAAGAGGAAAAAAAAAAGAAAAAAAAGAAAAATTAAAAGGAGTCGCTGATATAATTAATAAAATTCATTATATATTTAAATTAACAATTTTTTTATTAAAAAAATAAATTTTTATTTTAAATCATTAATATTATTTTATTATATATATAAATATATATGTTAAATATAAAAAAATATCCCTTTTTTTCAAATAAAAATATATAAAATATTTTTATTTTATTATTATTTATTTATATTTATCTTTATTTTTATTTAATATTTTTTAATTATCTTTTTAATATTTTTAAGTTAAATTTATTTCATTATCTTTTTTTATTTTTATTAATTTTCAGACAAAATAGAGTGTTAAAAATTATAATAAAATTATAAATATAAATACAAAACATAACTTATCACCATTGCCCTCTTCAATGAGACACCTCAAATATAGATTGACTTAGTACTTAAAGTGAGAACAATATATATATATATATATATAAAATATGATATAATATATCATTTAAATATTTGATTTTAATATTATCTTAATAATAATTGTACACATTTTGGATAAAGTAGACCTTTGGGGATAGATAGTTTTATGTTCAACATTTACTTAAATAGTTAAAAGTATATTATTCATTCAATTGAAATTATTTAACAAATATCTTCAAACAAAAAATCATGTAATATGTGGCGGATATTTTGGTAAGATGTGGCAGTTTTAACCGCCGCAAAATACGTGTGTGACGGGTACCCATACCGCCATAATTCTGGCCGCCACAAAATAATAAATGGCGGTTTAGTGGAACCGCCGCTACAACCGCCATTTATTACAATGTATTAAATGGCGGTTTCATTATGTAAATTGCGGCAGTTCGAAAATGTAAAAAATGACGACGACAAAGGATCACTCAGCATGTAAAATATGGCGGCCAGAACTGCCATTTCTTACAGCGATATATGGCGGTTAGAACTGCCATTTCTTACAGCGATATATGGCGATTCTATGTGTCATGCTAAACTAATCTAATGTAGAAATTTGTGGCAGTTTGAACTACCGTAATGTCTATAATATTTAGATATTATTTTTATTTGATATTAATATTTGTTGGTGATATTTAATATTTTGATTTAAATATTTATAAATTGATTTAAATTTGATATAGTTAATATAAATTTTTCAAAAGCATTAAGCAAGTCATACATATTTAATTGTTCTTATAAAATGAAAAAGTACAACATTACAAAACAAAGTAAAAAACAATCCTATTGTTATCCTTGCCCATTGCTTGCTTCGGATGAATGTCTTATGTTAGACGATGGAGCACTTGCATCTGATGCCTGAATAAAATAAAGTTATATAATTATTTTTAATGCATTTGGAAAATTATTAAACTCATAAATATTTTATGTATTTTCATACGTGATTAATAGAAGTATTAACTATTCCAGCAGCCATTGCAGCCAAATCTTCTGGAATATTTCTCCCAGATGCAATGAAGGCTAAAAGTGTTTGCATTTGTCCCTTCACAGTTGCAAGTTCATTTTCCATGTTCAAAACTTTTTTTTCATAATATTGGCATGACTCTACAAAACATAATATTTATGTTGCATTAGTATCTACTATTTAAGTTGCATTATACAAAAGTTAAGAAGCATGCATAATAAAAATACATTTCATATCAAGTTGTACTATCAAGCTAAAAGTTAATTAAATATCTATCACATAACAATACAATTAATAACTACTATCTCTTTTTTGTATTTACATCATTTTTCAAAACAGTTTAATCATTTCTCGTTTGTACATATTCTTTACTACAATGTTAATTAATAATTACAACAACTTATGTAACATGTTTAACCAAAATTAAATAAAATAAACAGTTTATTATTACTTTGTCTCATATTAATATATATGTTTACTGCATATTTGAACTGAATATTTTATGCTCTAATGGTTGGATTAGAAGTGAGATAAAGAAAGAGAAAAAGTTTATATGTTGCTTAAGTTAATAATAAAGTACCCATTGAATTATTTCGAAAAGCATGAGAAATCACAGTCACAATTATTTCTGTATTATAACATTTTAATTTAATAATAAAAATAAAATAGCAAACTACACTAATAAAAACGTAATATAACTTTAGAACTAAACCAGACGAAACTAAGGGCCAAATCTATAACTGTCCTCCTAAATATATATCTCTAATGTGTTACAAAGATAATATACATCATGATAAATTAAAAATATAAAATATTCAATTAGATGGCTATATAATTACTCTGTCTCACATTAATATATATGTTTATCAACGAATGGGCATCCACCACTTGTGAAACAATATATAAAATTTTAAGATGCTTACTTTTTCCCTCAGTCAATACTTCTAACATGTTTGAGTAATAGTATTTTGATCCAACACCCCTTTTGCACTACTCATTCTTCATCTTATTGCCATTAACTTTCACGAAGTAAAATTCTTATATGTTCATGAAGGCTTCAACAACGATCTTCAATAATAAAAAATGATAAGCCAAATAAATAGGTACTTGGTTCTTAAAACTGTAGTTGCCACTGCGAATCCATGTGAACATAGTTTTTGTCTTGCTAAAAATCTTTCTAACTTATTACTCAAACAAGCTCTATTTAACATGCCAATTACAAGTCGAAAGAAAAAAAAATATTCTTTAAAGAAAAGGGCACCAGCAAGAAAAGAAGCTCACATCAGAGTATTGAAATTAACAGCACAATCCAAAATTAAGATTTCTTTTCAAACTTACTAGCAAATCATAAAAACACATTCCTATAGTAACAGTCCAATTTCTGACACCAAAATCCACAATAGGATTCAGCGTGTGCTTGGAAAGTTTCTACAGTTTGATCAATGATGTTCAGAGCCCAAAAACGTTGAAGCTAGAAATATTTTCTTCAAGCCAGACGTGAAAAACCATATCAGTGTACCTTTAGATGAGTTTTCAAAAATACTGTCAAGCTACTGTCTTACAAACACAAGAAATTTTCTTATATTCCCTGATATATATATATATATATATGCCATTGACTTGAATAGAAAGGCTCATGCCCCAATGTTAGTCGGATTGCCTTACTGCAGATTCACTCTTGCTTGATCGCATACCTGCTATTCCCTTCTTTCTTTATAGGCTTGTGCTGGTGAACTCACCCTCGGAAACATCTGCTATTGATTCACGGCTAACTAACTAATTCGATTGCTTTCACCCCTGATTCTAGTTCTCATATCATAGGGTGGGTTGGGACCTCTACTTTCAGATTCACTATTGCTCGCGACTACACCTATAGAAAGAGGGGAAATTACCATGGTCACTCTATAGAGATGCCTTTCACTCCCTTCCCAGGTACTTCACTGCAAAAGAGGCAGATCTCGCTACATCTATTGATTTATCCGCAGAAATCGCTACTGCCTTTCTCTTTCTTGTTACCGGATCACATTCCTTCTTCTTGAAGAATACGACTTTGATATATATATATATACACAAATAAACTCAAATTGCACAAATCATTTGATAATTGAATGCAAGATTTTTTTCTTCTTAGAATCTAATAAACCGAATTCTTTACAATACTTTTTAGGAAAATAGATCAGTTCAAAATCATAATATGCAGTAAATAAAGTGTTTGATAAAGTAGATACCCCTGCCCATTTAGTTCACGTTCACTGTTTATCAGTACCTGTTTGCTCTTCACTTTCCACGTGCAGGGGAATTGGTGTTGGCGGTGAACAGCAGCTTTGAGGCAGTGACTGAATGACCTAGGAAAACCAGAATAACCACAATCTCTCCGACATTAACATTAACCAAAAACGAAAACTATCAGTGAAAACGAAAACTATCAGTGAAAAGAACCTGGAGATGAGGGTTGGAGATTGGCAATCCGATAGAGAGATTATGGCTTCCTCACTATCAGCAAGCTCCCACAGGCGATGAATTCCGACTTCTTCACTTTGTAGCCACACCGTATAGAGTGAACTATTCCTTTGAATTGTTTGGAGAAATGATCTTCAATCGGAATTCTTCAAGCAAGATAGCTGCGGATCTTGTTCATAGAGAGCCCCATTCCTCACTCACAAACTCTTTCTCAGCCCTAAGTTGAACCTAACGAGTGCATTCAGTTTTATGTCCAAAATAAGTTGAAACTGAAAAGACATACAATCTGCGAGAAATGAAGTTCCTTTACTTTTTTTTTATTTTAAATTAATTTTATTTTTTAATTAATTGAAATTGGAGACATTATCATGGAGGGAACGATACTTAAGAGATTGAAAGTTGCGGGAAAAAAATACTGGCAGTTGTAAACGCTATATTTTGAATGCAAATTATGGCGGTTACAAAAACACCATATTATGAAGTAAATTACGACAGTGTTTTAGAACCGCCATATTATAACCGTCACATTTAACATGATTTTTTGTAGTATCTAAAAAAAAGGATCATATACTAATACTTGTATTCAATTGAATAATAATCTTAAATTAACCAGTTGATTTATTAAAATTTAATATACATGAAAAATATTTAACATAATGACTATCAACAATTATTATTAGAATAATGATTCAATAATGGTTAAAAATACAAATAAAATACATCATGTGCAATATCCAAATACATTAGCTCTTGGATTGTTAAGCCTCCAAAAGTCGACTTGAGATTACATTTTTAACATACATTGCCATGCCCAATAACAAGAAGATGGCAACGACCAAGTTAGGTAATTTCTTTTGCTTGATAACATCCCCAACCAAACCATAAATTGTTGTAGGTAACCTTTGGTAAACCTTGCTGTTATCAACATTGTTCTGAAAATCAGACTGGTTAATTGTTTCATGCATTTCCTTAGCCTTAGAAGTGGTAGATTTGGTTCTATCCTGATCAACACTGTTATCATCTTCCTCTACCTTCCTCATATTTTCCTTTGTCTGAGAAACTAATTCACTTTTCTTTGGTTCCTCTTTGGTTTCTGTTGGATGTTTTTGGTTTATATAAGGTTGTGTTGGTGGGTTTGTTGCTGCAGTGATGCTTTTGGGAATCCTTATGTATAGTAGGGAACCTTCTAACTTGGCTTTGATCCCGTTGGTGCTAGAATGAGGAGGAATGGTGAATTCTCTGTTAAATCTGCGCCATTTGTTCTCACTCATCTGTTCTTCACCTCTGAGCTTTAGTCTACGGTTTGTGCCAATTTGAACCCTCAAATTCTCCTTTCTAAATCCTGCATATTATTCATAGTAGATAGGTTTTCATTCTATCTTTGTCTTTCTGTATTGTTTATAATTTAAATGTGTTTGAATCAAATCTTCAAGAGAACTTAAGCACTTTGTTTCAGAAAACCTAGAAGCAATCATGCATCTAATCAACTGAAGGTAGAGGAAAAACAAGTTCACCTTTAAGCATGAGAATAAGCGTGTCAGATTCTTCATCTTGAGCCCATTCATAAGATGGTTCAAAATCTTCGTAAACACGATCAGCTGCTGCTTGATGTGACCTTGAATCCGTTTGAGCCATTGTTAAAGTAAGTTTGATCTTCTCTTATGCTTCATTTATAATCGTCATTTTGCTCCATTACTTTTCATTCAAGAGAAATTGAAGACATGCTTTGTTTTGTGTGAATTAACTTCCACGCTAGGTTTCTTTTCGTGTTCTTCAGGAAACATAAATACATGCCTGCAATTCCTTTGTTAGGGTTTTGTACTTATTCTTTCTTACTGTGAACGAAAAAGAAAATATTCATTTTTTATATAATAAATTAAGAAAAGAGAGCAGACTAAAAACTTGAATCCTAACCCAAAATTTGATTCATTCAAAATATTTTATTAGAGAATAAGATTGCAAACAATTGTTATCTAGATTGCAGCTTTTTAGTAGTAATTAATATATTGTAATGATAGAAATAGAATACGTGCAGGAATTTATTTTTTTCCTTTTCTTATTAAGGTTGTGATACATGCAATTATATATTACTCACTCTTATATTATTTTTTGTATTTCAAATTATAAGACTTATTTTTTAAGAGAAATAAATCATATTTTATAACGTTTTAGAATTTTAATAATTTTTTTATATATATTTCTATTAATTACGTTATTATTTATATTAATGTTAAATAGTATAAAAAGAAATTAAATATAAAAAATTAAGAACTAATTTCCTTTTATTAGTCTAACTCTTTATTTTTATCATCATTTATTAATTCAGTATTTTTATTTGTAATTTTATGGGAATTTAAAATTTTGATTGAAATTTTGAAAATAAAATTTAAGCATAGTCATTTACAATTTGGTGGAAATTAAAAATTTTAATTAAAATTTTAAAATAAAATTTAAGTATAGTCATTTACAATTTAGTGAGAATTAAAAATTTTGATTGAAATATTTATTTAAAATAATTAATAGTTCTGATTTTAAATTATTTAAAAATAATTTTAAAACTGTTGAAATTCTAATATCAATCCATTTATAATTTTATTAATAGTAATTAATAAAGGTAAAAATAGAATATTCATAAAAAATTAAATAAATTAATTATATTTATTGGTATATAAAAATTTATCAAATAAGTTTATAATTTAAAACAAAGAGAGTAGAATGTTTTTTTTCTTTTGACCATTGTACTCCCCTTCATCCCCATATTCCGATATTCAAACCCTAAGTTTTATATCAAAACTTACAACTACTGTCTATGGTGTGAAGTTTAATGGTGCGAATATATTACCCTCTTTGTCACAAGTTTAGGGGATGTTTATACTGTGGCTAGTAGAAATTTGGATATTGTTTTCTGTGAAAATAAATAACATTAGTCAATTTCTTTTATTACAGTGTAAATCCTTAAATTTTCAGTTTAAATGAGTGAAAGTAAAATAATTTTAAAAAAGGATAAATTTAGTGTGACAATCAACTTCAAAAGAAAATATTTTAATGTTTATTTCTAAAAGGATTTAATTTTCTATATTAAACATGTAATAGTAAATGTAAAACAATTTCATGAGTTTCTTAAGTTTAAATTCAAATGAAAATAAATTATTACCTACATTGAAAAATTATATAAATATATTTGTAAAAAAAAATGAGCCCTTTACGAATTATGCCTGGTATGAGAGATGAAGTGTAATGGTATTGCCAAAGGTTGTATAATCACTAAATAAATTATAAATTTACTTAATTATAAGATTAGGACAAAATCTATACGGAAGATTATAATAAAAAAGATATTAGATAAAAATGATAATAAATATTTTATATTGTTTTTAGCTATTGAATTTTTATTTTATCATATTAATATTTAACAAATACGATTTTTATTAATAAATGTAGAGCGTCAATATATTTCTTTAGATAATTGATTTTTTATATGATTCTTAAATGGTCATTTATCTGGGTTTTGATGATGAGTCCATGTCACCTTTAATTTTAGTTTAATGGGTGATTCTTTCTGCACCTCCAAATTCTCTTTCTACACCTCCCAAAAATTGAAATTCCAACATTGTCTTTATTATTGACTTTCAGTTTCTATAATCCAGAAGTTATTTTTTGATTTTCAATTTCTAGAATCTGGAAATCATCACATTATTGACTTCCAGTTTCTACAATTCAGAAATTAATTTTTTATTTTGGGTTTCTAAAATCTGGAAGTCGCCACAACTTGGGTTCAGGAATTCCTTTTCGAATTATTCCAAATATATTAAAAAAATAACATCTAGTAATACAATGTTATCTCTAATTACTTAAAATTGTTAAAACTCAAAATACTTACATTTGTGTCATTTCAGAATTCAAATCCATCATCTCCTTTATACTTATCTCTTCTTTACCACCAAATCATTAATTCTTTCTTGTTATATCTTCCACTAAATATATATCTATATGGTCCAAAAATTAATATCTTTAACTAAAATTAATTTCTTTAAATTCTAATTTTTAGTATTAATCATATAATAATTAATTTATAATTTTCTTACATCATAATATTAAAATAATTTATTAATTTTATTAAATTTAAATATTCCAAAATTTGGGATGTTACATTAATACAATATGATATTTTTCACCTACAAATATTGTCAAAGTTGTGCACATAACACCAAAATGGAAGATGAATTTGAGTAATTGTGTGATAGTTGAAAAGTTTAGTATAGATTGAATTATTGAAGATGTTGATGACATGCAAGAAAGATGCTGTATATTTTAATAGATGATTAACGAAATTAACACTTTCAAATATCACTATAAAAATCGTGTTAATAGTGACGATTTTAATATGGCAGTTTAAAAAACCGTCATATTTTACCATATAATATGACAGTTTCGTAACTGTCGTAATTTACATTCAAAATATCTCTTTTTTCTCTCTTTTTCCTCGCTTTTTACTTTCCCTCCATCGTTTTCTTCCCTCCTCTGTGTTCCCTCCTTAATCTAAAAAAATTATTTTTTATTAAAATGAAGACATAATTAGAATTTATAATTAGTCTCTTCATTTACCCCATTTCCTTCTGCATCACTCTCTCCTTCAGTTTTTCTTTCATTCTTTCACTCTTTTCTTCGTCTTGTTCTCCTTAGAGTTAACCTTCATTCTCTCTTTCATTCTTCTCTTGACTCCTTTATCGTGCTTTTTCATTCCCAAATTGCAAACCCTAGCCTGTTTGGTGCTTCAAAGCTTTCTCAGTGGTGCTTCGAGGTAAATCATTTTATTCCTTTGATTCCTTTCATTTATGATTTTTGTTTTAGCTTTCAAAAAATCTTTAATCGAAAAAAAATTCATCATTTTTTATTTGGAATGGTCATAGCATCTAATTTTCACTGGAGGATTGGATGTGCGATCATTTTCTCTAAAACATCGCTTGATTTGGCTACCACTTGTCGATCCTTCTAGTTAGGGTTTTTCGTTTTCAGCAAAGAACAGTGTAAATAAAATCCCTATCCCTCGAATACGCCAAGGAAACTGAAAATAGAGTTAAAGAAAAAATAAGGTGTAGAATTTGTTTGTGGTAAATAGGTAATGATGTTGTTTTGCATATTTGTGCACTCAGGTAATTTCTAAAGCTTCTCTCGATTTTTCTATGTGCTTTTCGATTCAGAATTTTAATATCTGCGAGGGTTTGGATATTTTTCTTTTTCATTTGACATTTTAGGGCCTGGATTTAGTAGGTCGAGCTTTGGGGTTGGTTGTTCATATTGTTTGAACCAGTTTTTCTGCATATTCGTAATTTTTAGGGGGATAATTTTTTGCTTTTAGAAGTAATACTAATAGTTTTTCTTGGAGATAGTGTTTTAACTTGTTGATTACCGGTGCGGTGTCTTTGGTCGTCATTAATTCTGGGCAGTAGAGGCACTAAAGTGTTGCAAAGTAGTGGCAGATGGCTGCAATAGGTGCTCAATTACATTGTGTTTATGGGATGTGGCCACCATGCTCAATCACAGTCACTGTAGAGGAAACAAATGTGGCTTTTGTGGCCACTACGATGAACAGGGGTTAAAAACCCTAATTTTCCCTTGATTTGTTTATTTTCTTGGGATAGTTTCAATATATTGCTATGGTGTTGCTGTGGTCAGCTGATCTGCCTTGAATTAAGTTTGGTCCTCGAATTTGACCTCATTCCGGAGACAATTCCTCCACTTGTGTAAGTTGTGTCTTACTGAAAATTTGCTGTTGAAACTCAAGCTGAGATTCTGGGAGGAGTTTGAAAGGATGCAGTACCATTTATATACATCTCTGGACTCAGGCCAGATTTATCACTTTCACATCTCTGGACTTGGGCCTGATCTATCACTTTCACTTCAGTCTTCACCCTCCTGCTCCAGACTGTTCTTCTAAAATCTCTAACATGCGCTACTTTTACCTGGTGTGAAGTTTTATACACTTATGTATCAGTTTTAGAAACTTTCTAGCATGTCCTTGTATGAGATGACTATGCTTTTACTTTATTAATATTTGTTACACAAGATAATTGAAGACTTCATTAAATAGTTTTTTCAAATAGTGGTTGGATAGAAACTGAAGTGAGTGGGAATGTGCAGATGGGAATATACAGTTTTTTATATATAATTTTTTATGAATTTTATTTTATTCTATTAAATTCGATCACCAGGAGCAGAGTTGTTTACAAAGGAAAGCATGCATAGTATGAACACTAAATACAGTGATGGGTATGCATAAATTTATTTAAATTCGTGTCTTTGATGAATATAGTTTATGACCTATTTTTATAGGGAAACTTTTGAATTGCAAAATCGCAATTATAGGTCATACTATTTTTGGTCTATTCATATATCAATCCCATTTGACATAATTAGACTATTGAGATGTAAACTTCAACAGGAAATGAAAAGACCATGTTAAAACATCTATTAGTGTTGAATTGTTCTATTTTAGTTTTTAAATGTTCTGTGTGTATTTAATATTAAGTTAGTAGTGCATTAATTAGCATTGGTCATTTAACATGTCTAAACCTAAAGGTTATTTATGTTTTTTCAAGAGAGTTGGTCAATCTTTATGTGTATGTAAACCAAATATAAAAGGTGTTTGTATTAATTGGTCTTTTTTAGCTATATTATCACATTTTATACATATTTTGAACTTGAATTTTCATGGGGTTTTGCAATTTTTGGTTTCCTAGATATAAATTAACATTCAAATTAGAAAGTAGTCTAGGAATACTTCAACGTAAAATTGGATAAATTCATCCTTGAAGGAATTAACAGGACCATGTCCATTGAATTTGTTTAGGAGGCTATTTTGAAGAAACTTTTCCGTAAGTACTTCTAGGAGTAAGAAGGAAAAATAAATTTATAATTTAATAAGCGAATTTTAGCTCGTAAAAAACGTCTTACTATTTTTCTTTTTCTTAAAATTCTCATGGGAAAAATTTATCCAAACTTGTAATTTATTTAAAGTCTTTTTAGTTTAAATTAATTTACTGTGTTTTGGGTGTTGACTACTTTTATATATTTTATAAGTTCAATTCTATTTTATTGAATCTTATTGGAGATTGTACTATTGCAATATATCTCCTATGCAAGTGTTTTAGACTAGTTATTTTGTTATCCTACAAATGTTTTATTAATTAACCCCTTGTTATTTCTTTTCTATTTTCTTAATTATGTGTTCATTATCCTTTCTATTCAGTTTAATATTCTCAAAATTTTCTAATATTCAGGAATTTTCATATATATTCTTGATGTTACAGCCTTCATCATTGGCACCATAATTTCTTTGAAACTACTCAAGGTTTAGGGTTCTATTTAATTGCTGCATCTGAGCTTTTTTATATTTAAGTGTATTTATAGATATTAAGCTAGTAGATAGAAATGGAAGGAAAATCGCAAAGGCACTCAGTCTAAATTTTATTTCATTGCAGGCATGAGATATTACAAGTGGCGTTTCATCACCTAACATCAGAGGGTTATCAGAAGTAAGCAATGGCCAGTCAAAAGAATAGGATTGTTATATTCAATTTATTTTGTAATTTTCTATGTTTTCATTTTCTAAGAACAATTTGGATGACTTTGAAACAATTTCCATTAATTACATTGCTTTCTTTACTTTAATATCTTTATATTTATGTTAGTTATATTTATTTTTGTAAAATAAAAAAAATATCCCTTCTAATTGTAAATATTTAAATAAGAATATTAATATTAATATCTCTTCTATATTTAATATTAATATGAAATAAAAATAAAATCAACAATTTAAAAAAGTATATAATATAAATATTACGGTAGTTCAACTGTCACAATTTTCGTATAAGTTAATTTATAATGATGTAAGTAGCGGCGCTTATAAGAGTTGTACAACAATGTAGATAGCGGCGGTTGTAACTGCCATATTTATATAATAATTTATCCTTTTGTTGTGTTAATTACGACATTTTTGAACTGACGCTTCTTACATAATAAAACCGCCATTTATTACATTGTAATAAGTGACAGGTGTTGCGGCGATTCAACTGAAACCGCCAATTATTACCTTGTGGCGACCAGATTTATGGCGGTACACGCTACCGCCACTCGAGTATTTGGTGGCGGTTAAAACTGCCACAATTTACAAAAATAACTGCCACTTTTAACACGATTTTTTGTAGTGCATTATGCTATAAAGATTTAATATAAAAACATAGGCATTTTAATTTTATATCTAAGATGCCCTAGAAATGAATCCTGGTTCTGTTCATAGAAAAACATGTAAACGAGAGGCATACTGATTACACCAAACACGTCTTTGCATATCATGTTACTCAAATTGAAGGTCCCACCAAATTTCTAAGAGGTGGAGGTCATCATACATGCATTTCCTTTATTAAGAAGTGGACTTTAAGCCTAACTCAACCTCACAAAACCGGCTTGTAAAGTGAGGTTTGTATTCACTTATATACACTAAATTGACTTCATATCTAGTCGATGTGAGATCTCCAACACACCCCCTCACGCCAAGGACTGAACATCTCGAATGTGGGACTATAGATTTATGAGTGGTCCAATAGTGACCCAATAGCAGGTGATCCAACAACCTTGCTAGGATAGACTTATATGATTCTGATACCATATAAAGAATTAGGTATAGGATGAATTCCCTTATGTATATTATTTCATATAAAATTGTGTGTTTATTTATAAAAAGAATACAAAGAGATGTATTGAGCTCATTATATTAGAATAAAAAATCTTAGATATTTTAAGAATGATGAAGGTAATCAAGAAAAGTACAAGAACATTTAAAAAATCTATTCAAAATTTATTGTTTTTCAAAGACAGGTTTCACATGCAACCATCAATTTGGGGAAATTATCATAGCAAAGTCTATAAGTGATTTCTTAGTAAAATCCATCACTCATCTCATTTGAACAATTATTGACTGCCAAAAGAAAACTTTGGTTGTGATCAAAAGAATAAGTTGCACATGTTTGAGCAACCTATAGGGAGATTCAATTCAAGTTCTTCTTCCAACATAAAAGTGTGACTGCAAAAAACATTTGAGGCACCTATGTCTTCGGTGTTCAAGGTAGAAAATGTTTTGGACATGTAGAATCATTCGTTTGGGTTACTTCTCAACTAAATAATGTGACCATTAATATGCAAGATAATAATGTTGTCATGAGGTAGAGGAGTTTTTATTTCTCTATCCCCATATTGTTAACTTGCACTTCTATAAAATTTAAAATGTCAAAATTACTTTTTATTTGAAATTGTGTTTTTTTTAATAAGTAGATCACTTTTTGAATTATACAATTCAAAAAATAATATATTATATATAATAATTTTTAAATTATTCTAAAAATTAATTTTAATTACTAAATTATACAATTCAAAAGATAAAAGTGATGATTTATTAATGATTTTTAGATTATATAGTCTCAAAGTAATTTATAATAACGAATTAATTTCTAGATTATATAATTTAAAAAACTATTTTAATTCGAAAAGATTTTTAGATTACAAAATCTATAAATAATTTCATAAATTAATTTTTGAATTGTAAAATGTTAAAAAATTTCAACTACAATAAGTGCACTTGTGCATAAGGTAAGGGTTACTTTGGATTTTTTTGCCAATTTTATAAGGTGATAGATGAAGATATATATGAGAGTGGAGAAAGAAAGACCTAACCTAGAGATACATGACTACCTTATATTGGTCCAAAATCCACTCATATAAGCAATTAGATAAATAATGAAAAAGGTGACTTAAAAATGTTAAGGATGAAAATGGAAGCCTATATTGAATCACTCATATCCATCTATAATAAAATTAAATTTTTTATGTTTTTGAAATTCATAATTCAAAAACATAGTTTAGATTGAATAATTCAAAAATATAGTCTGAACTTATTATAGAGTGTACATAATAATAATAATAATAATAGGGTACAGCAAACAAAACCCTAAAATTAAACTTAGAAGAAGACGAGTTTAAACATGCTAGTTCAGCATAACTTAATTACCATCAAGAGTTGGTCACTTTTAATTCATATAATTTTCTCAATTCTTTATTGTTGTCTGCAAGTGTTAATATAATTAATGTCTTTCATTTATTACTTTATTAATATGTTTTTTATTAATTATTAAAAATTGATCAATTCATTGATAAATTTGGTGATTAAGGTTCAGTATCATCAATTATAAATTAGTTATATTTTTATACAAATACAAGTTTATACTTTATTTCTTATTTTACTTTTATTTTTTCTCCTTCTAATAAATAAGATATTTTTAATCTTTTGGGTTTTTTTAAGTGTCTAATATAATTTTATTTATGGAAAATTTGTGTTGTACTAAGGAGGAGTTATATTTGGAATGAAAATAATATTGTAATAACAATGTTAAAGTTTTCTTTTCCCAATTTGTGGCCCAACCCACAAACTTGCACGTTCTTAGTTCGGTAGAACAGTTAAGTAAAAATTGTGTATAAATCTTATATAACTAACCTATTTTTGGCGAGTAAAATATTAAATGAGTTAAAATAGATCAAATTGTAACTTTTTAAAAAATATAGTTAATGTAAAATAATTTTTTATTATAATTTTACTTCTTAAATATATATACATTTTAATTTTAATTTTGATTTTAATGTCAAGCTATTGTTGATAATGTATATTTTAATTTTAATATACATTTTAATTTATTTTTTCTTCCCTTGAAATGTTTTTAGGTTTCCTGGTGGTGGAACGCAATTTCCCCAGCTAGTTGATGCTTACATATTGATGAACTTGCATCTGATTTTCAATTGGACATCAGGATGGGATGCTTAGAACTATATTGGATAGTGGTTGCGGAGGGAGTCAAATCATAAATAAACATCCTGGGATACCTGTCAATTAATCTCCACCTAATATCAATATATATAAAAAATATATATATATATATTAATTTCGTGGTTGAACATATTTTAATTTAGTTGAAAATATTTTCATTTTTATAGTATGCATGTTTAACTTTTATATTTTCGTAACAATATTTTACATAATATCACTTAATTTAGATTGCGTAAAATTATTGAACCTCATTTAATTCCTCCTATAATTGATCTACTTTTAAAATAATATTTATTTTTTTAGATTTTTAATAAATAATATATATAATAAAATAGAAAATATAAATAATACAAATTCAACACTACAACAATAAAGAAAAAGATTGAAACTATATGTTGAAAATAAAAGACAAAAATAATCATAGATAAAGACACAGGCACAATGAATTATATAGAAGAAGAAAAAGAAAAAATTATGAAGAAAGGAGAATCAACACTACTCATATTCCTTCAAGAATGAGATTAATATCTATTTATGTTTGGCTCGGTGAATAAATAATGTAAGTAACATACAAATTTCATATAACATAACAAATTCATAATCATTCTCTTATCTTACCATATTATTATTTATAAAAATTATAACTATGAATTTTAAAAATAAGAATTATCTACAAATAACTTAACAATGTTATAATTTCTCGTATAATTTTATTTATTTATTTAATATGACAAGTTATACTTTTTAACAGAAAGAATTCAAGGATCTAATAACAATGAAACTGGACCAAGTAATGCATATGACAACTATATTGAATGTGGTTAGTATACTTTTTACTATTATGAATTATTTTTTTATACAAATAAATAAATATAAATATACGCACATATGATATGATTTTATTTATTTATTTAACATGATAGATTATAATTTGGTACCACAAAAATTTCGAACATCTAATGATGATGAAGCGGGACCAAATAATGCACATGGCAGATGTATTAAAGGTAGTTAGTGTATACTTTTTTCTAAAAAAAATAAATATAAATATACACACATATACTATAATTTTATTTATTTATTTAACATGGCAGATTATAAATACCACAAAGATTTCAAAGATGTAAATGATGAAGCAGGACCAAGTACTACACATGTTAGTAACATTAGACGTTGTTAGTATAGTTTTTTCACCATAATTTACTTTTACTTATCCTTTAATCTATAATACTATTTAGATTACAAAGTAAATTACTTATTTATGTTCCAAATTATTAGAAAAACAAATGTAGAAATGCAACATAGACTCCAACAGATGCATAACAGTGCTCGAAATTTTTTGAATACTGTTACAATGATCAAATTTTAGTTACCTACTCCAACTACATGTGCACATTGTCATTCAAGATTGTTTTACCATGAATCATGTGACATGTGAAACTAGACATTTTAGACAACCTATTAGAAGCTACAACCATGTACTTTCATTCACTTCACTTGGTGTTCACATGGATGAAAATATAGTTGCAACTGAGCTAGTATATATAGTTTTTGTGCTCAAGGTGCAACATATCACAAGATAGGAGGATTTTTTTCAAACAGGGGTCTAGGCCACGTTTTTTGCAGTTGTACATTTATGATAATGAACATGAATTACAAAATAGGATGTTGGAAACCCCTCAACTTCATCAAACTATTGTTCATAAGTTGCAACAAATACTACATGAATGCAACCCTTTTGTACAGGTACTTAAATAACTTGCTCAAGAACCAAATATGCATGAATGTACTTTACTCATCAAAGAGCGTCCTATCAGTGAACCCCAATATAGTCTTCCGACTGCATCTTAAGTAGCAGCAATTATTGTTGCTGGAGACACAGAATCAATGGCATGTGGGCAAGACATTAAAGTTGTAAGTCATGATGGGAATTTAATAAAGATTCAGGAAACTGTGGGATATTATGACCCTTTACAATATCCATTATTGTTTCCTTTTGGAACATATGGTTGGGACCTCAATACAAAAACCAAAATGGACAAAATATCTCATGTCGAGAATATTATTTGTTACATGCTTCAAGGTAAATTCTATTGTAACTATATCTATTACAACTATTTACTTATCAATATTACTTTATTATAAATTAATTTGAATACATGATTACTTCCAATGTAGATTCGTCTCAATTATCAATCTATAATATTACTAGCGAGACAACTTTTACAACAATATGTTGTAGACAACTATGTCAAGATTGAAACAGGGAGGTTATGATGGATTTGAAATCATCAAAATAATATTCGTGTTGAAGTATACCAAGGTTTACAAGATGCTTTGGATGAATGACAAACTCACACATGTACTTAATGTAATACACAAAATGTATTACATCTAAACAAATATCAACACTCAGCTTTTATTTTTTATTTCTTTTTTGAAGAAAATGTTGGGCAAAGGACAATATTACCATCATCATTTATTGGTAGTCGTCAAGACTTGACACAACATTATGAAGATGGTATGGCAATTGTTGCTCATGATGGGGAACCTGGTATTTTTCTTACAATGACATGTAATTCATCTTGGAGTGAAATATAATTAGAACTTCAGAATCTCCAAACTCCACAAGATTTTCCTAACTTACTCACAAGAATCTTCCGAACAAAATTTAAGCAATTGAAAGAAGATGTGATTAATAAAGGTGTCCTTAGAAAAGTTCAAATTTACATGTATGTGACTGAACTTCAAAAGTGTGGGCTGCTGCATGTATATATGCTATTGATTTTGGAAAGTAATGATAAATTACATGATCCACAAGATTATGATAGCATTGATAGGGCAGAAATACCGAAAGTTGAAGAAGAACCAAAACTACATGAAGTTGTATTGAAAAACATGATACACAGACCTTGTGGAACTCTTAATCCTAAATCTCCATGTATGAAACAATCATTGCAAAAAAATTATCCTAGAGTTTTTGGAAGAAACATGTCAAGGTAATGACTCATATCCACAATAAAAAAGACGATTTGATGAACCAATATATGTAAATAGAAATGTAAGTGTTGACAATAGATGGGTGCTTCCTTATAACCCTTGGTTGTCGTTAAAGTTTGATTATCATATAAATCTTGAGGTGTGCAGTAGCATCAAAAGTATTAAATATTTGTATAAGTATGTTTACAAAGGTCCAGATCGAGTAGCAATGGAGCTTTACAAAGGGCCAACTGTAGATGAAGTTCAACAATATATTGTTGCTAGATGGATTTGTGCTCTAGAGACCTTATGGAAAATATTCAGATTTACAATTTATCGAATGAATCAATAAGCATCAAAATATCAGTGATGTATTACATGACAATAATAGCTCCAAAACCATGCTCACGCAATTCTTTATCCTAAATTGTAGAGATCTACAATCTATAAGTTACTTGTATAGAGAAATTCCAGAACATTATTTTTGGCATAATAGTCAAAAGGAATGGTGTTAAAGAAGGTCAAGGAAGAAAGTTATTGGTCAAATTTATATTGTATCTCCTTTAGAAGGAAATAAATTATTCTTATGTATTTTGCTTTCACATATAAGAAGTCCAACCAGTTGGGAATATCTATCATCACCAAATGGAACATGTTATCCCACTTTTAAAAAAGCAGTAGCGAAATGGGGATATTTAGGAAGTGACAATAGTATCTATGAATGGTTAGTTGAAGCATCAAGTTTACAAATGCCTTATGCTTTAAGGACATTATTTGTCACTATATTAATTTTTTTGTGAACCAACTGATGTTAGAAGTCTCTGGAATGAGTTTTATTCATATATGGTAGAAGATTATACTTCAACAAGCACTCCATGGGCATGAACTTTACTAATATTTCATTGAGGAATTTAAATGACCTTCTTATTCAACATGGCAAAGCAATAAAAGATTTTGATTTACCAACATTAACATTGGATACATTTGACAATACTTCAGTATAAAAAAATTATTCAAGGAGAGCTAGCAATACAGATACCTAATGAAGATGTTGACAATGTACAAAGATTGTGTTAGAATAATAGGGTAGGTAAAATAAACCAAACGGGGGTTGAATTGGTTCTTAATAAAAATTAAGTCTTTTTCAAATTTAATCTTGTTAAAACAAAGTTTAACCAAAACCCCAATATAAATTTGAGTTCTGCTTGATTAAAGTCAGGATATAAAACAAATAAGCAGAATATAAGCTAAATGTAAAGAGAGTGGGGATAGAGAAAAATACACAAAGTATTTAAACTGGTTCGGATCAAAGCAGATTCTGCATCCAATGACTTATCACCTCAACTGAAAGTGATTTCTACTAATTATCTTAATAATAAAGTTTACAAACTCTCATTGCAGCAGAATGAAAAAGATGGCAGGAAGATTTAAAAAGACACGTCCTTTGTACAGAACAAAGGATGAAACAACACTTCTCTTGAACACATAAGAGATGAAACAACACCTTCCTTAAACACCACAAGGAATGAAGACACCTCCTTTGAATAACTATAAAGGATGAAAACACCTCCTTTGAATAACCACAAAGGATGAACAACACCTCTTTTGAAAACCTCAAAAGATAAACACCTCCTTTGAATAACCACAAAGGATGAAGCAAGAGTGAACACTAGAAGCAGAGCAACTTTCACTTTGATATTTCTAGGTTCTTTTCGAAAACTTAGACCCCTTATGTATTTATAGGCAAAAAGGGGCGCAAGGTTCTGTAGAATATGAAAGGTTTTCGCAAAAACATTCAAAATAATCGATTATTGCTTAGGATAATCAATTATTCCAGAGAGCAAATTGATTTCACAAAGCAACGCGAAATAATCAATTATTTTGATAGATAATCGATTATTTTGACGCTAAATGCTTTTTACGAAAAACAAAAGGGTTTTTCAATGTTTAAGGAAGAGTTGTGTGCATGCTATGATCTTTAACAAGATTTCTAACTATTACAATCAAACATATACAAAAAAATACAAGATTGAAGTTTCCACAAGACTTGAAGACTCCAAGACTTCAATCATGAAAGTCCATCTTCTTCTTTAGAGCCATCATCATCAAAACAATTATCCTTTAGATATTTCTAAAGATCCTTCTTCCTCTTTAGATTAATAGATTGAATAATGACCAATTGATTGGTTTCAATACCATTTTAGATGTAATCTACCGTAAGCAAAGTCAAGTTTTTTTGTAGATGGGCCAGGGGGAACCAGTAAAACATTTCTTTATCGTACATTAATTTCATATTACAAGAGTAAGGGTAAGATTGTTTTAGCGACAACTTCCTCTGGTATAGCAGCAACACTATTACCCAGTGGTCGAACTACTCATTCTCGATTTAAAATACCTATAAATGTAGAGGTTGGTTCCTTCTGTTCGATTAGTAAACAATTTGATCTTGAAAAGCTACTAAGAGAAACAACAATAATAATTTGGGATAAAGCACCCATGACTAACATATATGCTTTAGAGGCATTAGATAGATCATTAAAAGACATTCTAGATTATGATGCTCCATTTGGGGAAAAGTGATAATATTTGGAGGAGATTTTCGCCAGGTACTACCAGTTGTTCACAAAGGTACAAAGGCACAAATGATTTCTACATATATTGTTAAGTCTCCTTTGTGGAGTAACATAAAGGTATTACATTTACAACAAAACATGTGGTCATTACAAGATCAGAATTTTGCAGAATATCTCATGCGCATCCGAGATGGTATTGAACCTACAAATCTCAATGATATGGTGAAAATACGCCATGAACTTGCAATATCATGGGAAATGGATAGAGTTCAATACAAAAACTTACACAGGAAACATTTCCTTTATTGGAATTTCATACATGGGATGTATCTTATATGGTTCAAAGAGCCATATTGACCCCCCAAAAATGAAGATGTTGAAAAACTTAATGACATGATTATAGATAACTTTCCATGAGAACAACATAATTTATTGTCATTTGATGAGGTTGAAGGGGACACACATAATTTATACCAACAAAAGTATTTACACTCCATTGCACCAGGTGGATTGTCTCTGCATATTTTAAAGGTTAAAAAAGGAGTGTCATTAATGTTGCTGCAAAACATAGATCCTAAATCTGGCTTATGTAATGGGACAAGATTACTGTGTTGCGGATTCTACATGAACATGTTGGATGTTGAAATCTTGACAGGTCACCATGCTGGAAAAAGATCTTTCTTACCTAGAATTAAGCATAAAACATCAGAAAGTGCAGGTCTTCCCTTTGTGAAAGTGCAGGTCTTCTCTTTGTACTTCTTAGAAAGCAACTCCCTATGAAATTAAGTTTTACAATTACCATAAATAAATCACAGGGATAAACTATACCTAACATCTGAATTTACCCCCCACAACATTTTTTTAGTCATGGGCTATGTTGCTTTGTCAAGAGGTGTTTCTTAATTTTCCACAAAAATCCTTATTACAAAAGGACACCTTGAAGAAGAACATGGAAATTTTACAAAAAAAGTTGTTTATAAAGAAAATTTGTCATCTCAAAAGCAGATGTTGTACTTCTTATTTATTTATGTGTGACATGTAAACATATGTATATGTTAATATTCTACTTAATTATACATCATTTGATTAAACACTAAATACATTTTATCACTTTTGTTATATTAAAGGCAACGTAAAAGACAAAGAAACATTAAAGGTCATTAAAGGTATAAAAAAAAAACAGACAAACATTCACTTATACAAATAGGTAATTGACAATATATCTATATTTTTTGCTTACTTTTTAGTCTTTTTTCATAAATTATTTTCCTTCACTGAATTTGAGAAACTATGGGACACTTAGAAGGATGAACAATCACTAGCATCACTTGGACCAATTACTAATAAGGTAATACAATTAGTTTAAAATAATATGTGATGATTATATAAATACTTGGTTCATATAATGACGATGATAATAGCATTATTTAAATATATGGCCCACATTTTCATTATAGCTTCATCATTTACAAATTTATTTAATTTGGTGGAGTTTCAGGGTGACAACAAATAAAATTCAACTTTCAAATTTATTAAAAATAGAATTATTTTCTAAAAAAAATAGATAGTATATATATATATATATTATGTACTTTCTAAATTATTATAATTATTTAAATATAAATATAATAATTAATATTTTTTTATTTATTCTTTGCTCAATTATAGGATACAAGAAATTTAAAAATCAAATGACAATTGCTACAATGTCAAACTTTGGACAAAACAAAATATTTACATTTACGATATTCTTATTATTATTCATATACTTTTTTCATATTAAATTATATGTTTTAAATGGATCATAAATATATAACTTTAAATACTTTTTATATAATTTTTTAAAACTCGAGAAAATAGGGATAATGTGCTCTACACATAAATTAGAAGAATTCTTCAAAGGTGGATTAAGTTTTCTACTTAAAAAATTAGTAAATTGTTCTTATAGTTTAATAAATATACGTATTAAAAAAATTACTTATAAATTACAAGAAAGTTAAGCACATCCAAAATATTATGTTTAGTCTCCTAACTAAGAAAAAATTTATTGCTACTAAATCATGAAAGACTACAAATTAATGTTTTCTTTTGTTCAATATATATAGAAATATATATTAAATGATATAAAATTTTATATTTTTTTAATATTTGTTTCTATATATTATAATCAATTTTAACAAGAGAAGTTTAACAACATTATCAAGATGAATTGTTGATTATTAGTACATAACATTATTTGTAACAAATGTTTTGTTTATTAACCCAACTAAATATTTAATTGTTTAGGTGATTAATCATAGTGAGAATTACAAATAAAGAGATTAGATGTATGTAAAAATATTTATATATAGAAATTGTAAAAAAAAGTAAACATAGAATAAAAAATTGAATTAAATATTCTCTTTAAATTATAAAAAAAGAATTAAATTAAATATTTTTAATTAAAATTAATACGTATATGCTTATATAAAATTATTTCTACTATATTTTTATAAAAAAAACGGATACAAGCGTCTGAGTGCCCTAGTTTTCGCTACTTAAAATAAACGTGTATGTCTTAATTTAAAGTATTGTAAATGTTTTTTTAAAACATACGCAATAATATGCACCTAAGTATGGAAATAAAACGAAAAAAAATAACAATATTAAGATTCAACAATAAAATATTAAAAAAATAGTATTTGAATTTATTGCATGTTTGCTATTTAACAAATTAATTTATTTGAAACGTATTTTTAAACATAATTGAAGTACTACTAAAAACACAAACTTCGGAGTGCACTATTATAAATACGTTAAATAATAAAAAGTAAAAAACGTGTTAAGAATTTTGATTTATAATATATAAATTCATCACTGTTTTAATTCAGAAAATATAAAAAATCAGAGTGTGAATTCCTCAGACTCATTCACACCTGAAAAATAAAAAAACTGGGTACATAAATTGGGATAAAAGAACATATATAAATAGATAAGATAAAATTTTGAGATTGTTTTTAACAAATAAATATGCTTTAAAAATTTATATAAATAAATCTTTTTAACCTTTGTTTCTTGTAAGAGAAGAAAAGAGAGAAAAAAAATATTAAGGAAAAAAAGTTAAAAAAAAAGAATAATTTTTAAAAGCTTTCTCTATAATAAAAAAAATTTGAGCAAAAGGTACATTAATAAAAAAATATTTATATTATAATTTAATTATTTTTTAAGATAATTAATTATAAAATTAATTTTAAATTATTATGATAAATTTTTATAAATTTTTTATTATTTTTTCTATTGTTTTTTTTTTTAATAAACAACTACACATTTATCGATACTATAATCAATCTATATAAAGCAGAAGTGGACTTTCTTGGACGTATGAATAATTAATAAAACCCATTTATATAGATAAAGATTGAAATATTTATTTATATATAATTTTAGAAAAATAGGCTTATATAGAAGAAAAATAAAATAAAATTTTTGAAGTGAGAGTCTAAAAGTAGTTAATGTTGATAAGACACATCACTTTAAAATTTGAAAATGATTACAAATTTTGGAAGGTTGCACATGGCACACCCCACAATGCTCTAAATTCCGTATAGGGTTTGCTCTTTTATGTGAATAGTACGAACCAGGTACTTTATATTATATATATATCTTCATTTTCTTCCCTTTTAATTTCCCTATATATTTCTATTTCTTTTATAACATAATTGGAGAAGATGAAATAGAGAAGAATAATATATATATATATATATATTATTTTAGGTTCATCATATGGTTTGATAATAAAGAAGAAAAATGAAAGTTAGAAAATAGAGGAAGAGACTCTAGTGATTAAATTTTTTGTACAAAAAGTAGATTAAAGACATGAAAAAGTAGAAAGTGACATAACATATAGTTCATCATATACAAAATGTAATTTACTACTAAAATGATAGAAAAAGAACATAATCAATACTTTTTTAATTATATTTCATATTAAACATAATCCATAATTATAATTAATAGTGGAAATTAAAGATTTTATTGAAATTTTAAAATAAAATTTTAGTATAATAATTTATAGTTTAGTGAGAATTAAATTTTTTTATTAAAATATTTAATTAAAAATTAGTAATTCTGATTTTAAATTATTTAAAAATAATTCTAAAATAAATTTAAAATTATTAAAATTCAAATTTAGTTAATAGTAATTAATAAGAGTAAAGATGGAAATTTTGTAAAAAATTAAATAAATTAATTATTTTTTTTCATCTGTGAAAATTTGTCAAACCTTATAATTTGAAAGTGTCAAGTCTTATAATTTGAAACTGAAAGAATATATCTTAATAAAATATTTATTAATAATTTTAAACAATTTTAATTATTAAAAGATAATTTAAAATCAATTTAGATGACCCAATTTATAATAAAATTAAAAAAATTTCTATAAAATTCGGTTTTATAATAATTTAGTTTAAATTTATATTTTTTTCTAAATATTAATAAAAATGAGTAAATGATTTTTTGATAATTTATGTTTTTGGTTGGAATAAATGCCTTCACTTAAATTGTGAAATATATTATTTCTATATAATTAACCTGATAAACGTTTATCTTTCCACGTCATTTTATACCTATCTATCCACTTATTTTCTATCATATTCTTGACCTTTTGAATAGGAATTAGATGATTATGCTTAATCGTATTTGTTGGAGTGAAATAAAGTGTTCTTAATAATTTATGAAACTTCACAAATATCACCATTTATTCTTCCATAATACTCTTTTCATCTTTGTTTTAAATATAAATAAATTTATTACAATTATGATACTCTTATTTATGTATCATCTAATATAAGAATACAATATTAAGAATATAGTTAAAATAAAAAAAATTATTATTGTACAATATTTAATATTTAATGAGATCAAAATCAAACCATAAATCTTTGAACAAACCCTATTTATATTTTCAAGTATATTGTTATAGGCATAAATATCAATTTCATCTTTTTCAATAACATTTCTTATAATATTTTTTAAATTAAAGTTAATCCAAAATACAAAATCAACTATTTCTTTAAAATTGATTATAATTTAACATAATTTGTATTTCTAACCTTGATTTTTAGTCCCATATAATAATAATAAATTGAAATACGCCAAAACTACATAATAAAACATAACAATAATACATAAAAACATTAATAACATTTCCCAACCTACTTAAAAACAAGATTAAACAAAAAAAAATTAATAACATACAACAAAAATAAGGAACCTTGTAACGGCTATGAGGCCTAATTTTATAATAATGCATTATTGAAACATGAGACCACACAACTTGTCTTTGTATTATTATTTCTTAAATAATTAATCGTGTTTGGTCTCTTCATATTCCATGCATCCAACCCACCCATAACTGCCGGCAAAATTTGACCAATGCCAAACGGAACCCAGAAAACACGTTTTGACAGGCTAATAGGAAAAAACAAAAAAAAAAAGCACGTTGACCACTGGCTTTTAACTATTAAAAATAAAAACGGGAATATGACTAATTAAATACTTAAATCTAAATTTCAGAGTTAAGTTACATTTTAGAAGAATAAAAAAAATATAATTTACTTAATAAACGTGTGTAGTAACTTATCCTTAGTCAGAAGTGATATAATCTAACTTAGTGGCACCCAAACTTATAATTTGATCGAAAAGTTAATATAATTTCACCCTAGATTCTTAGTATTTCTAATAGAGTTATTTATAATTTTAAAATTCTAAAATATAAATTATAATTAAATATTTTTTAGAATTATTTAAATAAATAATTATAAACAACTTTTAAAAATTACTAAAATCTTTTATATTATATCATCTATTTTAATAATAAATTATTATAATAATTAAAATTAAATATATTTTTAATTTTTAAATCATTTATTAAAATTTATTTGATTTTTGAGATAAATTTTAGATATATTTTATTCATATATTTTATAAATTCATATAAAACGTCTTATAATTTTTTTTATTTAATTATTATTTGCATCCTAATTTTATTTAAATACTTTTATTTATCATTAAAATAATTTACACTAATATATATAAAATATAAAAATAAAATAAATTTAAATTTTTATCAATATAATTTTAATAAATAATTTTAGTATTAAAAATATATTTAACTCTAATAATTATAAGTAATTTTAATCATTAATTTTTGAAATTTTTAAAATCAAATTCTAATATTTTCCAACACTAAAAGTATCCATTTAATAAATAATAATGAGAGAGGTCTAGTTTAGTATTTTTTTCAAAAATACTATTTATCTAAAATTTATATTGAAAACATATATTTTAAGAACACGTTGATTTGTGAAATAACATGAGAAAATATTTATAAAATTAATTTTTACAAATTTAATTATCAAATTATATTTTTTCTTCTTTTTAATAGCTTCATTTTACATATTTAAATACCCAATTGATCATTTATCCAATTTAAAATGATAATAATAAAAATGTTTATTGGGTATTAGAGACAACCTTTTCATTGAAAAAAGCAACCTTACGTGTTACTTTTAACCATTATAGAATCTGATCCGAAAGAAGCATAAAACAAACAGAAAGCGAACTTCGAAAAATGAAGTATAATAATGGGAAAAGTTTGAATGGAGGGATCTAACGGATAAATTCTATTGAAAAAAGTAGCATCTAATATTTTTTTTCTATTATTATTTTCTTAAATGATTTCTTTATTAATATTTATTAATTGATAAAATTTGTTAACACTTATTATATCTGCTTGTTTTTTAGGTGAATATTAGCCACTTAATCACTTTTCTTTAAAACATTGAATGTTTTAGTTATTACTAACATTACTTTTCTAAAAGTTTAATTGCATATTTAATTACTTAATTATCATTTTTAATCACATAATTTTTGCACATTTAAGTGTACTTTTCCATAATTTTTTTTTCAATTTACTTACATTTTATCAACCTTTTTTTTTAAATAATAACAAAATTGCTTTACTTTGCAACATTTTTTTTAAAAGTACATTGCTTAATTTTTTTAATTTTTAATGATACATTATTGTTTTATTATAAATTTAATATATCGGTAAAACATATCAAATTTAAAAAATAGCAAAAAATAACAACATTTAAAAAAAAATATAATAATTGATTAACAAAATATACAATTATTTTTTTAAAAACAAGTGTACTTTAATTGATTTCACTAAAATTTAGTAACTCATACGTATTTTGTATTTTTTTTGTTCTTCCAAAAAGTAGATCTTACAAGTTGCCTTTTGGGTACTATGAATAAACTTGTTTTAAAAAATCAAATGTGAACGTTGGAAATGTATGATTGCTTTATGGAAGCGCGTTTGAAGGAAGAGACTTTATCTTAACCACTTGCTTGGACTCAAAATTTCTAAAATTGATTTGTACTTATTGAATTATTTTTTCTAATGGATAAAAATGATGCGAATTTTTATAATTATTTTTGTATAAACATTTTTATTATTTATTATTTATTATTTTTATTATGATAATTATTTTAATATTATTTAATAAAAATATGCATTGTGTTTCCCTTGTATATATAGAAGAATCAAGAAATTTTAGAAGGAAAATAAAAAATTATGATATGATATTTTCTGAATCAACCAAAAGACACTCCTTGAATATATGGTGATCAAGTGTTCAAAGGTTTTTGTCTAAAAGTTTTCCTTGCGTATAACTGAAGTTCAAAGTTAAAGTGAAATAAAAGTTTGCTTTTCATCATAACTTCATCATTGTTATTATTAATTTTTTTTTCTTATTATTATAATATTTTTTCTATTTTGTGTCAATAATTTAAATATTTTAATTATTTTGATTTATTTTAAAAAATAGTAAATATAGTTCTGTCTGATTGAGAATCTTAAAATAATAAAACGAAATTAAAGATAATTGTAGAAAAAAGTTATCAGATTTTATTATTGAAGTTATTCTTTATTACTAGTTATTAGTTTTTTTTTAAATAAATATTATTTCAGAAGAAAATTTTGTTTCATTTATTTGTTATTTGTAAAATTTAATAGTGTATTAATTATATTTTTATTTTTAAAAATATAAAAGTAATTAAATAATTTTTTATAAAATTTTAATTGACTTAATATTTGTATTAATTATTTTTTATTTTTAATTAATAAATTATATTTAATTCTTTAAAAATATTATTAAAAAATTGAAAATTTATTATAAATTATAAAAAATACTATTTTTATTAGTTTATATAACAAAATTTTAGACATATTTATTGAGAATATAAGGAAATAGATGGATAAATAAATGAAAGAATTTTACTTTGACTCATTATTTAATGTGCAGTTTAGTTTGATTAAGTTGGGTAATGTGATGTTTGCTTTTAATGGAAGTCTCAAAAAGAGAATAATAACAATTTGCAAAAGTAGAAAAAAGTATCATCATCATCTAGATAAAAAGAAATCCTAGTTGAACAAATATGTTGGTGGAAAGGTCTTGGAATACAATATAATGGTTATAGAGCATTTAATGGAATGAAAATGATGGAAGAAAAAATGTCCTGTTTTTCTTTTCTTATTTTTGGTACAAAGATGGTGGCATAGTGATATTTTCCACTGACCTAAATTATTGATTCTAGTTTAAGTTATTTTTATGTTTTTCTGATAAACAACTTTAAGGGAAAACTGGTAAAATCATTGTCTTAATTTTCGCTAGCATTTTTTAAATATGGATAGAAATTTTTTAAAAGAGATTGCTGAAACAGAAATTATTTGTTCCCTGGAAAAATAATAGAAAAAGAAGTTTTTATTTAAATTAACAAGTTAAAAGAGATGAACTTCAGAAGTTTGAGCCAGGCACGTGCAAAGACTTTTGCTTGAACCAACACAAAGGTGATGATGAAAACAAACTTTAATGGTAAAATGCAAACAAAATTAGATGGTAGAATTTAAAAATGATATAAAATAGTACAAGCTTATAAACAAAATTTAAAAGCTTGATTAACAATTATTAAATAAATGAGAAATTAATATAGTAATTTCACTTTTATTAAAATAATAATAAATAGTTGTGTATAAAAAAGAAAGATGCCATTGAGAATGGTGGGTGGGGCCAGTGGGTGGGACCAGTGGGTGCTCCTCTCCTTAATTGCTCCTCTCTGTTCTCTCTCTCTATTTAGCAGCTCCCAGATGGCATACTCAGTACACTAAATTTTAGATCTTTTTGTGTCTGGTGCCCTGACTTGTTCTTCATTGAGCCCTTTCTCTAAGGTAAATGATAGTTTTTTTGTTTTGTTTTGTCTTTTTATGTTAATTGGTTGTGCTTGTTAAGCTTAGCTATAAACAGCATTGTTATTGATGTTTAAAGGGCATGTTTGTTTGCTGTTGCTTGATTCTTTTTATGGTAGTGTGGTTAACGTGTTATTGGTAGGCTGAGAAGATTTAAGTTCATGTTTGTCTTAATATCATTATGCTACTGTTTTATTATGCATTCAAGAGTTGACATGGGGTGTTGTTATTTTCCAGTTTTCTGACACTTTTTTGCAATGTGCAGATTGCATATAGGTTTGAGTGTTGAAGCCTTAAAATGGGTAGATATTCAATACCCTTTGTGGGTGTTCTGCTACTGTTTTGTCTGGTTTCATCTTCAGAGGGAAAATATTTGAAGTATAAAGACCCTAAGGTGCCACTGAATGTCAGAATAAGTGACTTGATGAAGCGAATGAGCCTGGAAGAAAAGATCGGCCAGATGACACAGATTGAAAGGGAAGTTGCTACTCCTGATGTGATGAAGAAGTACTTCATTGGTAAGCACTGAAAATGTCTCATCAAATCCGTAGCCAAATCAAGTGCTTGGTACTATTTTTCGTATCTGAGTGTGTGCTAGATTGGTTTTTGTTAAAGAAATTTTTGCTTATTTATTTAATTTTTCTGTAAATTTAATGAGGTGAGATTATGGTTGTGCATCTTGTCATTGATGAACAGGGAGTGTACTCAGTGGGGGAGGCAGTGTTCCAGCACCAAAGGCATCTGCTGAGACTTGGCAGCAAATGGTGACTGAGATGCAGAAAGCAGCATTGTCTACTCGCCTTGGAATTCCCATGATCTATGGAATAGATGCAGTTCATGGCCACAACAATGTCTACAATTCTACAATTTTCCCTCACAATGTTGGGCTAGGAGTTACCAGGTGAGTTCATGCATATGCTAGAATAGAAAGAGTAGTCATGAAACGGTTTTAAAAGAAAGGGGGACAAATTGAAATGACAATGAGTAGTCATGGAGTCATATTTGCTCATTTTGATTGGAGAATCTGGTTTTCCGAACTCGTAATGAAGTAATACTGGTGGAAGCTAATATTTGAACATGTGAACATTTTCGGCACCCCAAATCAACAATTAAAAGCATTTTCTCGGTGGTACTGTGATCTCTAAAATGAATGCTATTTTGTTCTTTTATGATAATGAGATCTACTCTTTATTAGGGATCCAGTGCTCATAAAAAAGATTGGAGATGCAACTGCTCTTGAAGTTAGAGCAACAGGAATTCCATATGTCTTTGCTCCATGTATTGCGGTAAATAAGCAATATTTAAATATTCTGTTGTTGTTATGGCCACACATAACATTTATCGTATATGCTGCCGACATAACATGTTAAATGATTCATCCGCAGGTCTGCAGAGATCCAAGATGGGGACGTTGCTATGAAAGCTACAGTGAAGACCCTAAAATTGTTAGAACTATGACTGAAATTATACCTGGCTTGCAAGGAGATATCCCTCCCAATTCCATCAAAGGAGTCCCCTTTGTTGCTGGAAAGTAAGATTTTTGTTACTGGTTAGATATTGCAGTTTTTTTTTATTGAGAATACAATTAATATATAAATGGGTTGTCCTTGAAACTTTTATATATAAACTTCATAAAGCACATGTGTTGGATGCTACTAGTTAGTCTTCCTATATTGGTTATTCCGAGGGCCTATTTTATTACTATAATTTACACTTTGTTCATAACTTCTAATTCGTTTGAGTTTCAGTTTTTTATGTTTCTCGTGACAGCATTGTCAATTCATACGTTTTCGTAACGACTCTTGCTTAAATTGCCTTTTTTGGATAAAAGTTTAACTACATTTGGTCCTTTCCATAAGCAATAGCATTGTCAATACTTGAAATTTCATTTTCAAGTGACACAAGATCAGTTTCATTGGGGACAATACGATGTTTTGGCTTAATGGCAGACCTTACTATGTGCATGTGCATTAACCAATCATAGCTCCAATTGATTACAGAATATAATGGTTTGTTTACCTTCTTTTGCATCCAAAAGTTAAAGGTAATGAAAGTAGAGGCGAAGAAAAAGATTAAGTGGATTATCCTAGACATTTGGATTGCCTTAACCATTTTGATGGTTGGGTTCACTTGCTTTTGCGTCCAAACCATTTATTGTTTCATGTACCAAAAATTAATACGATTTTATTTTGAATTATTTGGTTGAAACTTGATGGTTTAGAGAAGGCCTTGGCCATTAAACATGCATGCAATGTGTTTATCATATATTCTACAACATAAAGCAATCAAAACATCAAATAACAGTTTTATCTTCTCAATGCATATCTATATGTGAGTTTGATTGGTTGTTACCAATCATTTTGTTTGAGAATTTGGACCTTAGATAGTTCATACTTATCAATAGTTTTTTCTAAGAATATGGATATCACATGCTCATGCATTTCTGTGATCAATGTGGGGACACATTCTTAAGCATTCCTCATTTAACTTTAATCGTATAAATTGTAGAGACTTAAAAAAAACTGTGTTCTTATTTTAGTTACTTTGATCTAGGAACAAGGTTGCAGCTTGCGCCAAGCACTATGTGGGAGATGGTGGTACAAACGAGGGTATCAATGAGAATAACACATTGATCAGCCGCAATGGATTGCTTAGCATTCACATGCCAGCATACTATGACTCTATCATCAAGGGTGTTTCAACAGTAATGATCTCATACTCTAGCTGGAATGGGGAGAAAATGCATGCTAATCGAGAACTTGTCACAGGTTACCTCAAGAACAAATTGCATTTCAGGGTAAGAATTTGTCTATTCAGTCCTGTAATTTAAATATTGAAATGAACAAGTCAAAACATATAGAAAATGTAATGAGTGGAGATGCTTCATGTGACCTGCTTCTTTCCTACCTTTCAGGGTTTTGTCATATCAGATTGGCAGGGTATTGACCGGATTACATCTCCACCTCATGCTAACTATTCATACTCTGTTCAAGCTGGTGTCAGTGCTGGAATTGACATGGTAAATTTTGTTATCATTTTGAAAGAGAAAATAAAGCTATATAAAGTGGCTTTTCATCCTGAGAATTTAGTATTGTTATTTACTTTTTAATTAACTGTTTCATTATTTAACAGATTATGGTTCCCTTCAACTACACTGAGTTCATTGATGAACTGACCCGTCAAGTAAAGAACAATATTATCCCAATGAGCAGGATTAATGATGCCGTGGCAAGAATCTTAAGAGTGAAATTTGTCATGGGGTTATTTGAAAATCCACTTCCAGATCCAAGCCTGCTAAACCAACTGGGTAAAAAGGTATATTTTCTTGAGGTTATCATTTGGACAAATGCTGGATACTTTCTGCATTTCTTTCAAATGGAAAGAGTTTGTTTGTTGATAGAGTATCATTCATGTATAAACAGGAACACAGGGAGTTAGCAAGGGAAGCTGTTAGGAAATCCCTTGTGTTGCTGAAGAATGGTAAATCTTCTAAGAAGCCACTGCTCCCTCTTCCCAAAAAGTCTTCAAAAATACTGGTGGCAGGAAGTCATGCTGACAATTTGGGCTATCAATGTGGAGGGTGGACAATTACCTGGCAGGGGCTTAGTGACAAGAATCTCACTTCAGGTAAGTCAATAAGTTTAATGTTTGTGTCTGCCAAAATACTCTAAAAAGACAAAAATCTAGAATCCACTACCAGGGTGGTTGTGAGTTTGTATATGTTGCTACTAGATTACTAATCCAAAGTAGGGTGATTACTTTCTATTTTCTATCTCATCAAATCAGTACCAATTCCAAATTATTTAATCTCTGTATGTCTAGTATAATAGTGTTATTGTTACATTACTTCATTCTATACTTGAAATCATAAATCCAATAATTTCACTGGTTACTTTCATGCCTTTGATTAGTTCATAATTTCATGTAGTAAATTGAATAAATAGTTTGTAGTTACTGTTCGTTCAAATATCTATTCTGTACTTGTCTTAATCCTCCTCCAAGGGCTGGCATGAAATGAAAGACAGTCATATCATCTAGCCTCGTGGCATATTTGATCTCTGGTTTGTTTCTGTGGGACTTATAGAATCTGATAGAATTTCATTTTTCTTACAGGTACAACCATCCTTAGTGCTGTGAAACAAACTGTCGACCCTGGCACTGAAGTTGTCTACAATGAAAATCCTGATGCGACCTTCGTGAAGTCAAACAAATTTTCATATGCCATTGTTGTTGTGGGAGAACATACCTATGCTGAAACATTTGGTGACAGTTTGAATCTAACTATACCTGAGCCTGGTCCAAGTACCATCAACAATGTATGTGGGGCTGTTCGATGTGTAGTTGTTGTCATCAGTGGTCGCCCAGTTGTGATTCAGCCATATCTACCAAAAATTGATGCACTTGTGGCTGCATGGCTTCCTGGCACTGAAGGTCAAGGTGTTGCTGATGTTCTCTATGGTGACTATGAATTCACTGGCAAGCTGGCAAGAACATGGTTCAAGAGAGTTGATCAGCTCCCAATGAATGTTGGTGATAGACATTATGATCCTCTATTTCCATTTGGATTTGGTTTGACTACAAACCTCACTAAATATTGAAAGTGAAAACTAATATTTTGATGCATTAGTATATAAGAAAGGCACAACCCTTTTGCACTAGGAGCCTTGAAATTGTCCATTGATGAGTGTTTTGTAAGTTATGCTTAACTGTGTGCAACTAGAAGCAGAAGCTATTCAAAATATGAAATCGCACTATCAACCATTGCAGACTTTTCATTTTGTTTACTGTTGTCACCCTTGACGATTCTGAACTATACTGATTCATTTACAAGTTAAGTTTGTTGAATATTAAAGATGAAGTGATTTCAGTATAAAATAATTTAGTAATTACATCTTAAGCGATTTTAAAATAATTAGAAGTTGATTCGTTATTATAATAAGAAAAATTATTACTTTTTCATAATACAAGTAATTGATTTTATAACAGCATCTCATCCTAAGCAGATTTGTGATTGTCTTCTTAAGTTTTTTCCTGATTATTCTGAAAAGTTGTAACAAATACACAAAAACAAAACGATTATTTACAAAAAGAAGTAATATGAAAAATGTTTAAAAAATGGTCCTTATCGTCAGGTAAAATAAAATGAAGGTTGAAAAAGTCATTAACAAATGAATAACGATATTCATTTTGTAATAGAAAGTTTTCATTAAATATTTGTTCTCGTTTTCAATACATTCTAGATATAAATTAATTATTTTTAAGGAGAATTTAAAATGTTTTATAATAAAATATGTTTTTAATAAGAAATTAAATAAATTCTAGAAATTTATAGAGTAATTTAACTATTTAAAATTAAAAAATTAAAATTACATTTAAAATATAAAAATTTGAAATTCTTTACGTATCTTTTTCAAAAGTTTATATCTCTTTTCTTCATAACTTTTTTAATCAAAGTGTTTCTCGACCAACTTTGATCAAAATTATTTTTAACATATATTCATAAAAATCAAGGCAAACTTAACAGGAGACATGCTAAATAGGCTGAATTTATTTAGCAATTTCCTTATGTCATTAAGCATAAACAAGGAAAAATTAACATAGTAGTGGATGCATTATCTAGGACACATACTTTGCTTACTATGATTGAGACAAAAATTTTTGGATTTGAACAAGTAAAGGATTTGTATAAATGTGATTATGAGTTTTCTTTTATTTTTCAAGAATGATCTAAAGGGTCTAAAGCTGAATTTTTCATTCATGAATATTTTCTTTTTAGATCTAATTGTTTTTGTATTCCTCAGCGTTATTTGAGAACATTAATAGTGAAAGAAGTCATGAAGGAGGATTGATGGGGCATTATAGAGTTTCCAAGACTTTAGAGATTGTCAAAGAACATTTTTATTGACCACATTTGAGAAGATATGTACAGAGAATTTGTGATAAATGTATTATTTGTAAAAAGGACAAGTCTAGAGTCTTGTATCATGGACTGTATACTCCCCTTCCCATTCCCAATATGCCTTGGACTAATATTTCTATGGACTTTGTTTTGGGTCTCCCAAAGACTAAGACTAAAATAGATTTACTTTTCAAATATAATGTAAGCAATAGTTTTAATGTGAGTGATTTGTCTTTGTGTGATATAGGTACCCCAAATTCGAGGACAAATTCATTTCAAGAGGGAGAGAATGATGTGATTTCAATTCATGAAGAACCTCAATCCAAGTAAGGAGGAGTCACCACAAGAAAACAAGAAAAAGAAAATAAGAAAGAAGAGCTTACAAAGAAATTTCAAGAAAAAGAAGGAAGAAAGACAAAAGTGATGGAAAACCATCTAGCCCACATTCCATGGCTAAGAGGATAGAAAAGAATGAAGCTTCAAGGATGAACACTCTTCTATTTTGGAGAGTAGAACTAAGATTTTTCTTCTTTCTTCTTAGTCTTGTAAATATTTGTATAGCAGTTTTATTTTCTTGTTTTCTTTGTACAAAGATGTATAAGATAAAATAGGTTCACTGTATTCAAATAGGCATAAGTGGGCCTCTAATTAATTGGGTTCGATTTCGGCCTCTAATTGGGCTCCAATTGGGCCACATTTTGGGCTGCACATGGGGTAGATCAAGGGGCATCCAATGACTAACCAAAGGTTTCTAAATACATTTCCTAGGGGCTACTAAGGCATGGTAGGAAACTCATTTTTCAGCCAAACAAGTGAAGGGAAGAGTGTGAAGGAATCAAGTCCCACATCAAGCAAATTAGTGCCATTTTAGGCTAAAATGGGAAGGGCCTTGTTTGGCCAAGAGGATTTTCGTCCCTAACTAGTATTCATCCTGTTCTTTTGTGTTTTCACTTTTAGTCCCACATCTTTTATAGTAAAAAGTGCAAGGGAGCCCAAGAATCTATATACAAGAGTCCCTTGCCTTTTGCAAAAATACTTTGAATTGAATGAGAATTTGATAAAGCTAAATTCTTTATCTTCTTATTCTTTAAAGTCACCAAATGGGAGTATTCTTCTCATGGGATCTTCTCCAAAGGGATCTTCTCCAAGGAACCTTAGGAACTCAATCTTAAGTTCCTAAGAGGAACTTAGGAATAATTAAAATTTTCATAAGTCTTCCGCTACTTGAGGATGCTTCCATCAAAACGGAATGTATAAGAAGCTTGAAGAAGAAATTAGAAATATTAATAGCTCTTGTAATTTCCTTGTGAATAAAAGTAGAGCATCACCAAACATAGCTTATTATTCAAGAGGTGATTGTCCTTTGCACTTATCTTTCCTTGTGAAAGTGGTGTGTTCTTCATTCCTAGTTCTGTTCCATGCTTTTTTTTATTTTCATTCTTGATTGTTCTTGAATTCTTATGTAAACCGCACCTTGATCCATGGATTCAATCCATTTTCCACCTATTAAAATGCTTGTTTTCACTTTCTATGGATTAATATTGCTTCTATCTTGATTTTAATCAGTTAGTTTCTTTCCAAACTTGTTCCTATTGTTTGAACCACATCTATACTAGTTTTAATTGGTAGAAATTGCTTATAAACAAATTCTAAGATGAATGCAGCAATTGAATTCTCATCTTAACTCTAAAATCATGTTTGATAGATCCTTGACTTCTCTTTGCACAATTTGAGTTCTCATAACCATCCCTCCATCACTGCTTCTATTTCTTTCAGGAGGCAGGTAGCAGTGATGTTGGTGGCATTCACCGTCACACATCCGACCTTCGACTTCAGCTTGGAAGCCACCCTCGACGACTTTCGCCTTGACCCAGAAGCAGTTGTACATCTGGTGGTTCCAATAGTTGGAGAGAGATAGGAATCTCACCCAACATATAGGGTCGAACACCTTTCCGAGAGAGAGAATGGCGAGGTTCAACTCCCAAAAGTTCACATGCTTCCCAAGGATGAACTGAGACTCCGAGAACACTAGCATGGTCTCTCTGGGGTTTTCAGGCATGCCCATAGGCATAGAAGCATCAACGACAATGGAGGAAGCAATCTTCTTGGTAGCCATAAGATAATCTGGGAAAAGAGAGTTTTTTAGAGTTAGAGAGATTTTTCTTAGCTCGAGCTTGGATTTTGGAAGCGCAAAGATGAATTTAAAAATGTGTTCTTTATATAGACGATAAAAGTAGCATTTTTAACTCGACACGTTTCTACTTTCCTAATTTCTCATATGCTGACGTGGTGCAGAAGTTGTCATTGTTAAGTAGCACCTTTCTGTACGAGACACATCTTGAAGGAAGCAATGTCAGAGGAATGTTGCCTCCACATAAATGGCCTTAATGAAGGCAAAAACAAAAATGCTTTATGTGATTCATCTAATAGACGTTCTCTGAACACATTTAATGCACATGTTAGTACTTCACAGACGATCCTATGTCTGAGTCAATCTTACTACAATGTGTTTTTCCTTGGAGTGTTGTATAAGGTTCTTAGCAAGATTGATTGCACTAGTGTTATCACATTAAACAGGAATATTCGTCTATGCACTAGAGTAATCCTCAAACTGATATTTTACCCAAAGAAGTTGATAGCAACATCCAGCGATTGACATGTATTTTGCCTTTGTTGTTGAGAGAGCTATAGAGTTTTGTTTCTTGCTTAACCAAGATATAAGGCATGGACCAAAAAACCATCGTTGTTCTTTCTTTCAACTCTATCTCTAGCATAGTCTGCATCATAGAATCCTTCTAACCTGAAATCTTGAAGTTTCTTATAAGACAAACATAGGTTAGTGGACCCCACAAGGTACCTGAAGATCCTTTTAACAACCTTCAGATGAGACTCTTTAGGATTTGATTGGAATCTTACGCATAGAAAAATGTTATGCATGATTTTAGGATGACTAGATGTAAGATAAAGAAGTGGAACAATCATACCTCACTAGATCGTCCGATCTACTTTCTTACCATTTTCATCCTTTGTGAGAGCTTCAGACATATGCATAGGTGTTTTCATTGGTTTTGCATCTAACATGATGAATTTCTTCAACATTTCTTTAATGTACTTTTCTTGGTGGATGATTATATCCTTCTCTTGTTGTTGGATTTGTAGTCCGAGAAAGAACATCAATTCACCCATCATGCTCATTTCAAACTCACCCTACATTAACTTAGAAAAATCCTTACACAATGATTCGTTAGTAGCACTAAAGATTATGTCATTAACGTAAATTTAAACAATAATAAAATTACTATTATGCTACTTTCGAAAAAGAGTTGTGTCAACTTTGCCTCTTTCAAAACCATTTTCTAAAAGAAATTTGCTTAGTCTGTGATACCAAGCTCTAGCAGCTTGTTTTAGACCATACAGTGCCCTTTTCAATTTAAATACATAATTGGGTTTGGATGTGTCTTTGAAACTAGGAGGTTATTTAACAAACACTTTCTCTTTGCTAAAACCATTTAAAAAGGCACTTTTTACATCCATTTGATAAAACTTTACGTTCTTGAAAGCGGCAAAGGCTAACAAAATTCTAATTGCTTCAATTGTAGCAACAAGAGCAAATGTTTTAGTAAAAATTATATCTTCTTGCTCATTATAGCCTTGTGCTACTAATCTCGCTTTATTCCTTACCAATTTACCATCTTCGTCAAACTTGTTGCGAAAGACCCATCTTGTTCCAATCACCGTCTGATCAGATGGAGGAGGCGCAAGAGTCCATACTTCATTTCTTGTGAACTGATTTAGTTCTTCCTCCATGGCTAGGATCCAACCCTCGTCAAGAAGAGCTTCGTTGACGTTCTTTGGTTCCACTTGGGACACCAGCGCAACAGCTCCATCTTCTCTGAAGGATGATCCAGTCCTGACCTCAAAATGTTTGTCTCCTATGATATTATCAAGGGGATGAGATGAAACATATCTTCAATCTCTTTTGTGGTCTTAATCAAACGTAGATGGTCTTTCGTCTGGGGTAGCTTCATCGTCTACTTGCCTTGTATCGTCTGATATATGGATGCGTTCATTAGACGATTGATCGTCTTGCCTTAATATCTGAAGATCTGCAAATTCATCATCTAGATCTAATAATTTCCTATCAGTTTGAACAAAATCATCAAATCTTATATTTATGGTTTCTTCAACTACCATAGTTCTAGAGTTGTAAACTCTATATGCTTTGGACTTTGTTGAGTAACCAAGGAATATACCTTTTTCAACCTTAGAGTCAAATTTTTCATTTTGATCTTTGGTGTTAAGGATGTAATATGAGTAACCAAAAGCTTGAAAATAACATATGTTAGGTTTTCTGTTTCTCCACAGTTCATAGGGAGTCTTTTGCAACATGGGTCTAATTAATATTTTGTTTTGTACATAACAAGCAGTGTTTACTGCCTCAGTCCAAAAGTGCTTAGGCACAGAGTTCTCACAGAGCATGGTCCTAGCCATCTCTTGAAGAGTTTTGTTCTTTGTTTCCACAACCTCTTTTTGTTGAGGTGTTCTCAATGAAGAGAAATTGTGGTGTATATCATTAGCTTCACAGAACAATTTAAACTCTCCATTTTCAAACTCAATGTCATGATCACTTTTAATGCTTGAGATGCAAACACCCTGCTCATTTTGTACTCTTTTGTAGAATATCTCAAACATGTGGAAAGACTTTTTTTTGTGAGCTAGAAAAAATACCCATGTGAATCTAGAGAAGTCATCAACAATGACCAGACCATATTTCTTACCTCCCAGACTTAAGGTTCGAGTAGGACCAAAATGATCCATATGAAACAACTTTAAAGGTCTTTAAGTGGAAACACATTTTTTGGATTTAAAAGAAGGTTTTATCTGCTTTCCTTCTTGAAAAGCTTCGCATAAAAGATAAGTTTTCCAAAAAATATTGGGAAATCCTCTTACAAGGTTTTTCTTTGAAAGTTTTGAAATATATTTTAAGTTTAAATGTCCCAACTATTTGTGCCAAATCTGTCTCTCATCTTCTTTTGAAAATAGGCAAGTTACCTTTTGAGTGCATAGATCGAACAGATTAATCTTGTACAAATTATTCTTTCGTCTGACAATGAAGATGGTTTGTCCATCACACGATGAGACTTCACATATGTCTTTGTCAAATGAGATAGTATAACCATTGTCACATAATTGGCTTATACTCAATAGACTATACCTTAATCCTTTTCAACATATAAAATATTTTTAATTAAGAAAAGGGCAAAGATACTTATAGTTTCGGTGTTGGCGATCTTACCCTCCTTTGCCTCCAAAAGCCATTTTTCCTCCTTCATGCTTTTAGAGGTCGAGGAACATAGACCTTTCTCCCATTATGTGATGCGAGCATCCACTGTCCAGGAACCATTTTGACTGCCATTCACATTGGGATGATCGTGCTTTCCACAATGTGAACATGCCTTTTGGGATTTTGGGAAATAATTTTCTTTAGATTTGTTTTATGTTTGAAATCATATCTCAGACCTTATTTGTCAGACATCGTCTGACAATGAAGGTAAGCATTTTTAGAGCTTTAGAGCTCTATGAAAATCTTTTGAAATAATTTTTATAGCAATCAAGTTGTTTTTTCAAAAGCTTTTAGCCTATCATCGTCTGATGCTTTTATCTGTTCTAAGATATGTATCTTAACAATAAATGCAACTTTCTCTCTTTTCATCTCTTCGTTTTCTCAAAGGATGTCAGTAAATTTATGTTTAAGCTTCAAATAGTTTTCAGAGAGATTGTGGCATTGATTGAGAAGATCTTCTTCTTCATCAGATGAAGAAGAGTAAATATGAGGATTAGAGTAAGATAATACCTCTTTTTCAGTGTCTGCCATGAGGCATATGCTGGCATGCTCTTCGGCGTCTGCTCCTGACTTGGATTCAGAATCCTCCCATGTTGCCATGAGACTCTTTTTCTTGTAGAAGGGTTTCTTCTTTAGCTTTGGACACTCGGCTTTGATGTGACCAGGCTTCTTGCACTCAAAATATAACATTTATTTCCCTTCGTCTTCGCGTCTAAGTCTTCCTGAGCCATCTTTCTTTTTGGAAGGAGACTTCTTTTTTCCTTGTCCCAAGCATCTGTTTAAACTTTTAGGACATTAAATATATTTTTTCATCGGTTGAGTGGTCTGACCAAACCTCAGATTCAACTGACTCTTCTTTAAGAGCCTTTAGCACCTTGGACTCCTTTCGTCTGTAGGAAACTTTCTTAACCTTGACAGGAAGTCCCTTGTCAATAGAGGTTGAAGCCTCTTTGGAGCTTCTGTGATTGAGGTGGAGCTCATGAACTCTTAGGATAGCTTGAAACTCATCCTAAAGAAGCTTCTTTAGATCTGTTGCCTCCGATATGGCAGTTGTTTTAGGTTTCCAAATCTTTGGCATGCTATCTAGCATTTTGAGGTTGATTTGGGCCTTTGAGAAGGTTTTCCCTAGAGCCTCAAGGCTATTTAGAAGAACTTGCATTCTTCCAAACATGTCATCAACACTTTCTCCATCCTTCATGGAGAAAGACTCATATTTCCTTGTGAGAGTGACAGTCTCTTTATTCCCTTCGTAGTTGATGATGAGGGAATCCCAAATCACTTTGGCCATTTTTAACCTGCACAACTTTTTATATTCATTTTTAGATAAAACACGTATTAGAATATACCTTGCTTTGTTGTTTAGTTGGACAAGGTTGGAATTCTCTTCTTTCCAGTTATTTTCAGGACCTTCTTCTATCTTTAAGTCTCTTTTGGTTATGATATGCCATAACTGATAATAGGTGGACTTGATGTACATCTTTATGAGATGTTTATAAAGTATAAAGAAGAAATAAGTTCAAAATTTATCTTATAAACAAAATACAATTTTTACAAATAATTCAATAACTAAAAATGCATTTAACTATAATTTATTAAGTAAGAAATACTTATTTACCCAAAAAAAACAACAACTCTCTACCTTTTACTCCAATAAATATATTTCAACGTCTTTCATCTCACCTTAAACACCTTAGTAACATCAAGAACAATAACCTAAAGACACTTGATCAAGTTGGATGTTACCAATTGAAAATTTTCATGAAAATAAATTATTCTAAACCCTAAACTCTATACACATATCATCTTATTTATTCTAACAAAATAGATAACATGAACATTAACCCAAATCATCAAATAATTGATCAGAAACTAAATAAATAGATTTTTTTCATCACAAACCAATTAAAATGAAAAAAAATATTAAGAGAAACTAAACTGGTAATAATTTATTAAATAAGAAATAGTTGTTTACCCAAACACAAAAAAATATACATTTTCATATATTATTGCAATGCGTAAAATTCCGTGAAAAAAGAAACCCTTGCTAAAAAAAAATTGTACACACAAGCGTCAACACGGCAAAACCGGCACTGCAAATATAAACGAAGCACTAAGGTGAATTTTTGCTCGTAAAATCAAACACTTTCTTCTCTGTCCTTTTTCTTCACCAAATCCTAACATCCAACTTTTCTCAACTCGACTTCCCTTTCGACATGTCTGGCTACCCTAACCAGCCTACCGGCTACGGCTACGGCTACGGCGCGCCTCCGCCATCGCAATCGCAGTCCTACGGCGCGCCACCGCCCGGGCAGTCCTACGGCGTACCGCCTCCTGGCCAGTCCTACGGCGCCTCCCCCTACGGCCAGCCATCCGCTCCCTACGCCGCTCCTTACAGCAAACCACCGAAGGACGAGTCCCACTCCCACGGCGGCGGTGGAGGTTATCCGACAGCACCAGCGTCTTACGGGAGCCCGTTCGCATCGCTGGTTCCGTCGGCGTTTCCGCCGGGCACGGACCCGAACGTAGTTGCATGCTTTCAGATGGCGGATCAAGACGGAAGTGGCTTCATCGACGACAAGGAATTGCAGAGAGCTTTGTCTTCGTATAACCAAAGCTTCAGCCTAAGAACCGTTCATCTTCTCATGTATCACTTCACCAATTCCAACGTCAAGAAGATAGGTACCAATTCCCCTCTCTTGAAAATTTTAGGTTTTCCTGCGCACGGTGCTAGGCTGCGCCGGTGTTTGGGAAACGATTCGTTTTTTTTTTGTTTTTTGTCGTTTTTCTCTGCGCGTTTTGGTTTACCTGCATGCGAAACGCGTGACGTGTGCTTTAAATGCGAATGCAGTGATTTTTTTGCGCGTTGAGTTTAATTTTGGGTATGACTTTTTTAAGGATCCACTCTATGTGCTGGTTTTGTTATTTCCACGTCTGGCTAATGAAAATTTAATAATATTAAATGAACTTAATTAATCAATTAATTACTAATTGGAATAGATTAGTTTAATTAATCATTTCATTGATTGTTTTACCACCGTTGACTTTTATAGTTATTACTACTGCACTAGTGGTTTAAGATAATATTAATGTCATTAAGCTAACAAATCTAAAGGAAAATAATGAACTTTAGAAAATAGAAATGCATTAAAGTGCTTTCTTTAAAGTAGTTAGGGAATAGAGTTTTAGAAATAGAAATGCAGTGGGGAATTAAATACTTTCGAATATATGCTAATAAAACAAGGAACTTTTGAAAAAATAGCAATTTGGTTTTTAAATATGGAAACAACAAAATGTGGAAACAGTTTCCTGTTGTATCTATTTTCATTGTTATTATTTCACAATAAATGTATACTAGTAGTAGCTTTTCATTTGTACTTTCATGAAAAAATGTGTTAATTAATATACAGTGGGTCACACAATAGTATTTTTCATTTAAAATAATTAAAATTTGGTAATATCTAGTGGTATAATGGGTATAAAGAAATAAGTGTTATCTTAAATAAAATTTTAAACAAAGGATAAATACAACAAGAAGTTTTTTGTTTATGGAAAAAAGAATACACTCTCATACACTCACAGATATTAAGATTAAACTTATATTAGGAAAAGTGTAAAACAATTAATGTTAAAAAGTTTCTGATGTTTTAACTTGACTTGGCTACAATGGCTCTATGTCTCTCGACTTTCTTTTAGTTTAACTATATCTTTTGGACGATTATATTTCATTTTTTTTAATTTTATTTAAGTAACGTTTCTGAAAAATTACTGGGTCTCACCTGTTAAAAGTTTATTCCGTAATGTTTATTTATTGTTGACTGTAAGAATTTGTGTTGTTACTTTAGTTAAATTTTGTTAATTTCTTGAATAAATTCTGTTAAACTTGAAAAATTATTTTGAACCACTGCATGGTTTATATGAGATTTCTAGTAACTGTTCATAATCAATTATTTGAGATTGTAGCAGGTAAAGTGCTGGACCGGTTTTGTTACCGTCACTCTTGTTATGTATAGATAATAAATATTAGTTTGAAATGGTTGGTACTGATAATATTATAAAAAATTAAAAAGTTTTTCAACTTTTGACTTCGTCGTAATGCATTGCAGGACCCAAGGAATTCACATCTTTATTTTACAGTCTTCAGAACTGGAGGGTATATGTCCTTTTGTCCTTTTATTTGTATTCCTTGTTAATCTTGATTTTCAAGTTTGCCAATTATTCTGTCTTTTTATTGGATCATTATTCTTCTAACTTAGCGAAAATTGTTGCAGTCCATTTTTGAGAGATTTGACAAGGACAGAAGTGGCAAAATCGATTCGAATGAGTTGCGAGATGCTCTACTGAGTTTGGGTTATGCTGTTTCTCCTGTTGTATTGGACTTGCTGGTTTCAAAGTTTGACAAGACTGGGGGAAAAAGCAAGGCTATAGAATATGACAATTTCATCGAGTATGGCTTTTCTACAAATCTTTCTCTTTTTATTTTGGATAAAAATTTATTGATATCATGAGAAACGAGATTTAGCGCATCTGAAGTAAGTAGGGATAAAAAAAATAGTTTCAGTGTCGAGGAGAAAATTAACAATTAATACCCCAATAAATTGATGATGATTTGTTATGCATATGTCTATAATTTCAACTATAGATTTTCCGATCATGAGATCATTTACTTTATCATGTAAAATAAGTTGTTCACTTTGGACAAACCATCCATTTAAAGGATCCTCCCCTTGGTATCTTTCCATTTTTTTTGTTAAATTCCAATGTTTTGCTTTACTATGACAGAAAAGACAGAAGAAAGTCGTCCTTGTACAATAACTACATAGGCTCAAACACTTTTATTTTTAATTTATATATTGTTAGTTAAGGCACCGCAGTTTCCAGATTTAAAATGGGAGCAACTTACAGTAAAAATTCTCTTTACCGAGCATTGTGCTTACTTTTTTCTTGTTCTGCTGTGTGTGTATAACTTGAATATATAAACTGATTTCTTTCCATGTTTACTGATGCAGGTGCTGTCTTACTGTTAAGGTGCGCAACCAAATCACTGTGACTTGTTTATTATTTTATCCGTTTCTGCAAATAATATTACATCTTATTGTTCTCATCTGATGAAATCCCAAATAAACAGAAGCAAAATGACAATTCTAGTGATACCGGGGCTTCGACATTATTGAACTATGCATGTTTACTCTACCATGTAGAACCTCTTAAAGATTTGCTTGTTTATTGCCAATACTTTTATGTTAATCTTGATTAGTTAAAAATTAATAGTGATGATGATTGGTATGCCAACAAATGAGACATGAATATACTTTGTTTCTTATATAGTTGACTCTAAGATAGTAATCTTTGTAAAATCACACGATCCTTTTCGTGAAATTTATTGTTTTATTTAGGTGATTCGTGAAACATATTCAACCTGGTCCTATTTCTTAGTGTGAACCATAAATTCTTCCGTAATGAACGGTTTCTGTTGAAAAATTGAAATGAAGCTGATGCGTCTATATGTACTTAGTTATCCTATTTACTATTGCAGGGACTAACTGACAAATTCAAGGAGAAGGATACTGCGTATTCAGGCTCTGCAACCTTCTCCTATGAATCGTTTATGCTGACAGTGCTGCCATTCCTAGTGGCCTAGGAAAGTAATGGTGTGTGGTTGTATATGGCCAAGCTCTGTATGGTTTGAAAATGTGTGGTAGAATTGCTTTACTATTGCCTGACTTTAAATATGCTTAGTATTCCCCTGTTGTTTACTTTATAAATAATTAAACACTGTTTTCTGCTTGTTCATGAATTTTTCTGAGTGCTGCTGCTTGTCAATGAATCCACGTAAATGAGATTCCCTGGTACTGCTAATCCATGACTGGATAATGATTAGGGTATACTTATTTAGAAGATAAATTATGTCAGTTTCTTTAAAGAGACAAGAATACTTCGCACTGTATTATCCTCTATAATTACTTTAAAACATATTTAAAATCATTTATGTTAATACTATTTTAAAAATATTTATTAGTAATATGATAAACAAAATTCAATTAGTTTTAAAATGCTGTAATGCATTCTTTTATTCTTTTATCCTTCCATAAATAGAGACACAAGTACACAACACAATCATTTACAATTTTTTACGGAAATATTTTTTTAAATAATCTCGTGTGCAGATTATGTGAGGCTAAATGTAATTTATAAAAATTAAAAATTGTTTAAATTACTTACTATATGAACAAAGTGTTTTATAATGTGAGTTTGGTTTATTTAATGGACATATTTATGTGTTAATTTTAGTCTATTATGAAAATATATTCACTCTAATATCATTATGTACTATACTCTAAGATACTTCAAAATTTTAAATTTTTTTATTATCATAAATAAGGAGAAATTGTCAGAGCTAATATATTATTATATTGTTGGAACCTAAGATATTCTCATTCGTACGCTAAGGATTTCGTAAACCACATAATCACAAATGAATTGACCAAAACTTCTCTTAAAAATGTTGGATTTGTACGAGTTTCTATGTAATGACATATAGAAAATTAAAATATGAAAAGAAAATTAAAATAAATATTTTCATAAGTTAAAATACTTAATGTATAAATTATAAATAAAAATTTAGAGAGGGTATACAAGAGAGAGTTCCTACAAAGTAATTTTTACCTAAATTAATTTCAAATTATGAAAAAAGTTAAATTTGTTCACATTTAAAAAAAAAATTCACTGGAAACTCTTTTAATCGTATCCTCTTATCCTAGAAGATCCACCTATATTATGGAGTTGTTGAACTTTTGTAATGAGAATCTATGATCAAATTTTTTTTAAAGGACTGATCATCCTTTGTTTATAATTTGATGTACTCCTTGTTAATTTTTAAATAATACTTTTAATTTGTTTTTAACTTTTTTTCTTTTTAATAATATTTTAAACTATGAAAAAAATGGATTGATTGATGTGATGAGTGTAAGATAGAATATATAAACCTCAATGATTTACATATTATCACCCTTGGCTAGATGACCCTACAATCTAAAACTAAATAAATTGAGAGCATAATTAAGTCAGATATATATTTTATATTATTTCAAACTTTAATCTATTCTTTTCTACTCCCTGAAATTACCTTAAATTGAACCAAAAATTATTTTTTACTCAAGCTTAGACCATAAAGTTTTTCAAAGACCAAATTAGACATTATTTGTATCGATCAAGTTGCATTATTTGGAAAAATAATATAATTTATTCTCATTATAAATTTGACTCCTATTTTTCTAAAGAAAGTATTTGCTCGAGTGATGTTAAGTTTAATTTTTCTAAAACAGTATACTAGATTCGAGATTTATGGATGAAAAAAATTTTAATTGAATAGAAAGACCAATTAAAGATGATCAACTAGGTTTATCAATAAAGCTCGGTCTTGGAGATGGTATTCATTTCATATTTTATTTATGATTCTTTATTCTTTTAGAGTATTAATATTTAAAGTTTAATTAATTTCACTTTAAATTTGAAAATGTATTTCTTGAATAATTTTATATAAAGTTAAATATGTTTTATGTAATTTGAAATATTATAACTCTCTCTTGTTTTAATAACGAAATATATATTGTGGTCATTAAATTAATTATATTTTTTTTAAAAATATTTCATGTTATTTTCTTGTCACGTTTAAAATAAAAATATAATGTATATATATATATCATTATAATATTATTATTTTTTTTCATTACATATTTTCTCTCTCCATGATCTTAAAAAAAAGATTGATTGTTATTTTTTTCTAAAAATAATTGAATTGATTACTATGTTGATATCTTAACCAATATTTAGAGAAATGACCGAAATATTTGTTGAGAATGGATTTAAAAAGTCTCCTACCTTCATCTATTTACATTAGTATTTTATGTATAAAACACAAAATGTGAAAGTGATAACAAAAATCACCTAAAATAATTTAATATCAAAACGTAATAAATATTACATTAGCAAATTCATCAATATATTTCATTTTAATTTATATTTGAAAGATTTGAATTACTACAAGATTATTTCATCTTGGGTAATATTTACTCATTTAAATCCTCAAGGTCAAACCTCCAACTACAAATTAATCAAATCAAACAAAGATTGTGTTTTGAAGCATTTGATCAAACAATTAGAGATATTATGAGAATCCAAAATGAAGAAAAACCATTTGGTGGAAAAGTAGTTGTTTTGGGTGGTAATTTTATGAAATTCTTGTCAGTTGTAAAAAATGGATCAAGATATGATATTATAAAATCATCAATTAACTATTCAGAATTGTGGAAAACATTGCAAAGTCTTAAAGTTTTCGTAAAATATGAGATTGAAGTTGAACAGTGCAAAATCTACTGAAAGAGCAAGACATATAAAAGAATTTGTTGATTAGATTCTTCACATTGGAGATGGTAACATGGATTTAAATGAAGATGGTGAAGCCAATATTTAGAAACCACAAAATCTTCTAATGAAAAATAGTGCATCACCTCTCCTGGCTTTGGTTGAGTTTGTTTATCCAGAATTTATGCATAACATGATGTCTCCTTAATTGTTTTATGATGGAGCAATACTTTGTCCTACAATGAATTGTGTGCAACAACTAAATGATTTTATTCTATTTTTAATATCTAGTGAAGAAATAACTTACTTTAGTTCAAATACATCGTGCTAATCGAATGAAGACCAAAAGATTCAAAGTAAGTGGTTTACATAAGAATTCTTAAATTAAATTGAAAATCGATGTACCTATCATGCTTTTAAGAAATCTTGATCAAACAAATGGTCTTTGAAATGAAACAAGATTGCAAGTTAGCCATCTAGAAAAAAATATTATTTCTGCTACTGAAATAACAGAAAAAATATTAGCAATGAAATCTTTATGCCAAGAATGGATTCAGTGCCTTCAAATTCAGGATTTCCTTTCAACAGTTTTCAATATCTCTCTATTTTGCAATGACAATCAATAAAAGTCAAGGACAATCGCTTTGTAGAGTTAGGCTTTATCTACTACGTTCAATATTTACACATAGACAATTATACGTTACTATTTCTAGAGTCAAATCAAAAAAAGGATTGAAAATCTTAATCCTAGATGAAGATGGAAATGTAACCACAACAAGAAATGTGGTGTACAAAATTTTTTTTTTAGAATCTTTAGAAAAACAAGAAATCTAACATGTCTAGGTACTATAAATTTATCATTTACTACAATTTGAAATGTTTGACTTTTCTTTCTAATATTATTCTTCTTTTTATTCTTTTAACATGTTTTAACATCTTATTTACATATTAGTGATGATGCAATTGCAAAGAAATTATCCGAGACATTATTATTTAAATTAATAGTAATATCTTAAAACATACACATATTGTTATAAATTGTTATTTATTTATTTATTTTCATATCTATTTTTAAAAATTAGTACAAAGATATTTATACATATTAACTTAAAACATATAATAATGTCAAAAATAATGAATTAATACCCGTATATATTGGATTTAAAAGAAAGAAAATGTTTTATTGATTAAATAATTAAATAAGAACTGAAAAATATATAAAAAAGACTAATACATAACTAAAAATAATTTAAATAACATAAATGTCAATAAAAAGAACTGGTACAAAATATAAATAAATTAAGTAAGATAAAAAATAATTGTTAAAATTAAATAAATAAATAAAAAATATAGGATTGAAAATAAATTAAATAATATAAATATAAATTATAAAAAAAACCAATATATTATTGGAGATAAAATAAATAAATATAATTTATAAAAGAATTAAATAAATAAATAATATGACATTAAATATATCTCAAAAAAATAAATATAAATATAAGATTAATATATAAATAAATAATATCATATTAGAGACATATCAGATAAAAAAATAGATATATAAAATAAATAAAGATGTCTCCTTAAAAAAAATGGATAATTATCTTTCTTTTAATTTTGTTTCTCCCTCATTTTAGAGTTCTTTTATTTCATTCTCTTTTATCCCACTCTTTCTATCTTGATTTTGAAATGCATGTATTTATAGGAAATTTTGTAATCATTACGCATTCATAATTTGATTTTTGTTTCTAATTTCTCTTTACAACGTAACTCGACCGTGATTAGAGTATAGAGATTTGCACTAATGATTTTTACAGGAATAGACTTATCATTTTTTTGATAATAATATTTTATTTTTAATTAAATAATATATCTATATTTAGAATATATTTTTTTATTATTATTATCTTTATTTTTTAATTAAACAGTTTATTATATGATATGAAAAATTTAACAAAATATTTAAAATTATTTAAAAGTAATATAATTGAATTTAAAAATATTATATTGTAAATTATGGACATTATAAATATAATTTTCAATTATATAATCTAAAATATAGTTATGAATTTTGTAGTGTGAAATCGTAATGCAGATTATATAATTATAGCTATATTTTATATTTTATATTTTACAATTTGAAATCTAAAATATGGTTATAAGTTATATAATTGATAATCTAAAATATAGTTAAGAATTATTGAATTTAGAATATAATTTCCTAAAGTTGCTTTTGATTATTTAATCCATAAATCATTATTAAAATAATAATTATAAACTTTTGAAATTATGTTTGGCCTATTTTGAAATGAGTGACATTTTTTTATTTAAATGGTAGATAAAAATATTTTAATAAATGTCTTGTAAGTTATAATTATGGGTCATTCTTCCTGCATTCTGTGATCTGGAAATATTTTTTACTTTCGATGTGTACAATCTAAAAACTACTTTTTGATGATTTTCAGATCGTAGAAACCAAAACAAAAAATTAATTAAAAATCAAAAAATAATTTTTAGATCATAAAAATCGAAAATTAATAATAAAAGCACTGTTGAAATTTTAATATTTTTAGATTTGCAGAAAGAAAATTTGGAGGTGCCACCCATAAATATGGGGTGAGAGAAGAAGAAAGCCCAAAATATTTAGAGTCCAAAGCCCAATAAAGTATAAACCCACAGTTTACTGTTATTGACACCCGCATTTTTTTTCCACAAGGCAATAGTGTTGGATATTTCTCTCTCGTTTTACCAAAGTGTCGAACGACACCGTTTGGTCCTCTTGTTTTTAAACCCTATTCTCGAATTTGAGTGTTCCATCTCTGCATCTTGCCTCTGTCGGGGCCCTATCTCCACACCACGCCGCCGCAGCAGCAGGAGGTAGGTTTTCGATCATCCACCGCCGTCACACACAAAACACTTTTCTGTTCAGAAACACTCCGTTTAATCAGAGCACATCACAAAGAGATTATTTTATTGTGTTGTATAGTATTGTATTGAATCAGTGTTTGAATCGGTGTTTGTGTGTGCCCTAGCAGAAGAAGAAGTGAGGATTTAGTATTGAATCCGAAGTGTGGAGAAAGATGGCTGATTACGACCTTACCCCGCGGATGGCGCCGAACCTCGACAGGCATTTGGTGTTCCCTCTTCTGGAGTTTCTGCAGGAGCGCCAGCTATACGACGATGACCACATCCTGAAGGCGAAGATCGACCTTCTCAACAACACCAACATGGTTGATTACGCTATGGACATCCACAAGAGCCTCTACCACACCGAGGATGTTCCTCATGACATGGTTGAGCGCCGAGCCGAGGTTGTCGCTCGCCTCAAGTCCCTCGAGGAGGCCGCTGCCCCCCTCGTTGCCTTCCTCCAGAACGCCGCCGCCGTGCAGGAGCTCCGTGCTGACAAGCAGTATAACCTCCAGATGCTCAATGACCGATATCAGGTTTGAAGCAAAATAACATTCAGTTCTCACATGCCTTGAGATCCCAAGCAGAGTATTGCACGACAATTGGGTTTTAAACATGCCTTTAACTAGTGGTGTTTGGAAAATAATTGGGTTTGCTGGATTAGGATTGGAATGTTGATTGCAAATTGATAAAATTGTTTTTGGTAGTTATAGGTAAGCTTTGGCTTATAGTAGTGAGATAGGATATAATAGTTGCTCTGAATGTGTTTATTGATGTTGCTATGCTTGTAAGCTTTAGAAGTGTCTGTTGTTAAGAAGGATTTGAAGCTCCTTGTATGAGTGTTACAAAACAGTTGAATTGTTTTGTAATACCTTTGATTACTACATTGTTTGGATAAAAAATGTTGATTGATTTTGAAGGATTTTATTGCTTGTTGGGTTTGGTATATCAGGACTGGAATCTTTGGAGCAGAATTATAAGGTTATTTTTTGCTGCTTTGAATGGTAGGATAGGAGGTGCTAGTTACCCAAAAGGGTTTATATAGTAGTAAGCTTTAGAAAATGTCTAAGGTAACTGGACTAAACTCTTTTTTAATAATTTCTTTCTTTTAAGCTTTTGATTGAGATTGTATCCTGGTAACGTGATTGCATTGTTTGTTTTCTAATTTTAATCAAGCTTTTTCTTTTCTTAGTCGTTTGCTGCTGTAATTTAGAGGTTCTTAAAAGATTTGTCCCAGTTTTGAAGTTTATCCTGCGGTGTTTGAGTTCTTACTGACTGCTTAAATCATGTGTTTGCTGAAACAGATTGCTACTGCACAAATAGAGGCACTTTACCAGTATGCCAAATTTCAGTTTGAGTGTGGGAACTACTCTGGTGCTGCTGACTATCTATATCAGTACAGAGCTTTGTGCACAAATAGTGAAAGGAGTTTGAGTGCATTGTGGGGGAAGCTGGCAGCTGAAATTTTAATGCAGAACTGGGACATTGCTCTTGAAGAGCTCAATCGCTTGAAGGAAATCATTGACTCAAAGGTTGCTCTCGTTTGTCAGTTGATTTTGGAGTTGAAGCATGTACTTGTTTGTTATGCTTATTAAATTAATATAAATTGGAGAGCTTTGTTGCAGAGTTTTGCATCGCCTTTGAACCAGGTGCAAAGCAGAATATGGCTAATGCATTGGAGTCTCTTCATCTTTTTTAATCATGACAATGGGAGAACACAAATAATTGATTTGTTCAATCAGGACAAGTATGCCATCTCTTCCTTTCCTGGATGCTGTACATACATTCTGTATATTTTACATGCTTTACTTTTATCATTAATCCTTGTCAAATTGATCGATTGCTTCCTTTCTTTGGGGCTGGTTTATGGTCGTCTTGCTTCATCTAAATATGATGTAATTTTCAGGTATCTAAATGCTATCCAAACTAGTGCTCCACACCTTTTACGATATCTGGCTACAGCATTCATTGTTAACAAGAGGAGGAGGCCACAATTCAAAGATTTTATTAAAGTTATTCATCAAGAGCAGCATTCATATAAAGATCCCATCACTGAATTTTTGGCTTGTGTTTATGTCAACTATGACTTTGATGGGGCACAAAAGAAGATGAGGGAATGCGAAGAAGTAAGCTTGGTTTCTTTTGGCTAGCTAATAGGAGTGATGTAACTAATGTGACTTATTCAGTTTCCCTTTTTTCTTATATATCCATGACACCTATACTCATGGGGCTTGATTATATTATTCTTATTCGTTTTAAAAATGCAGGTAATTCTCAATGATCCCTTCCTTGGTAAGAGGGTTGAGGAAAGCAACTTTTCAACTGTACCACTAAGGGATGAGTTCCTTGAAAATGCTAGGCTATTTATCTTTGAGACATACTGTAGAATACATCAACGTATTGACATGGGGTATGCACTTTTCATATAAGAAGTCATAGCTATCTCTCTGGCTTTATAATTTTTCTGACTTGGCACAATTTTGCACGTGTGAAAACACAATGTAGCTCTGTCATTGATCTTTTGTTCCTTTTATTTTGTGGCCTTGAAAGGTTTTACTCGAGCTCTTTCCTGTATTTCCCAAATTTATATTTTCTGTCTGTATTTGCTTCTCTATTCTATTTCATGTGGTTTCATGTGGCACCTAAATGACATATTGGGGATCTGTAGTTCTAACCAAAATTTCTAAGATAGGGTTGCTCACTTCACTTCTGATATTTTTTCAGAGTGCTTGCGGAGAAGTTAAATTTGAATTATGAGGAGGCTGAGAGGTGGATTGTTAATCTCATCCGGAGCTCAAAGCTTGATGCCAAAATTGACTCTCACACTGGAACAGTTATCATGGAGCCTAATCATCCAAACGTGTAAGTTAACATTGATCACTAACTTGATAGGCAAGGGCCTTCATTGCTTCTTGTATTATCTACATGTTGTGTGTCATCTTTTTTAAGACCATTAATCTTTAATTACTACCTCTGCAGGTATGAGCAGCTGATAGACCATACCAAGGCCCTTAACGGGCGCACCTACAAGTTGGTTAGTCAACTTCTGGAACATGCACAAGGTCAAGCAGCCCGATAACTCTGTAGGTAGATTGATGAGAGTATTTGTTTCATCTTTCCGGATGCATCATTTTGTTTTTGGTTTTATTTATTTTGGATTTAGAATTCAAATTTATGGGCTGTATACCTCTGGGAGTAGGTTCTTCTGATGTTTCTTGTGGATCCAAACAAGTAGTATTGATATCCATTTTGGTTAAAATGTTTGCCATTAACTTCCTCACACCCACTTATCATCGCAGCTGCAGCCATATTTGTCCTACCTGGTCTCTCTCTTTGGAAATTTCTCAATTTTTTCATTTCATTTTCATTTCTCTATACCTAATATCTCTTCAATAACCATCTATTTAGTCCCGAAAGTAATACCCTTTTTCCTGAATTCTTTAAAATTTAAAAATTATATTAGTAATTCCAAAAATATTAAAAACCATGCTACTTGGTGTTGAATGTTGAAAAAAATAACGGGGTGAATAAATTGATTGATATTCGATATTTCATGGATTATTTGGTAGTAGCCTGCTTTCATATTTTATTCTGTACCTGTCTTTATTATGTGAATTTTAATATTTTAGTTTGTTTTTTGTGCATTTTTAATGGTAGTTGTCAATTTTTGTAAATTTAGTAGACACATTAAATTCGTGGGAGGATTATGTGTAGAAAAAACGTTGTTTTTTTTTATCTTGTTTTAAATTTTTTAAAACTAACTTATTCAATCACTAAATACTAGTGGTAAATTAAGTGAAATAACGAAAATTGAGTTTAAATGGTTGATTAAACTTTTAATGTTTCACAAATATACAACTTGGGCTTTGCAAACATTTCTCTTAACCATTTAAGGTAATTTGGGAACTTATCCTATTTGAATATTTTATTTTTATTTGTCACATCCAAATTCTACACCAGAGACATTATAACCGTAACCTCAGTACCACAAATTTTGGATAATGAGCTGGTTGTCATATATATGATTGTATAGAGATTCAGATTATAAGGAATTACTTTTGTAATATAAAATTTCTATTTAGTAGATTGTTTCACTTTTATTTATAATAATAATTTGGACGTATAAGTTTAAAATATATTATTAATTGAAATATCTTTAATTATAACCATGATTTAAATATTTTAAAAGAAAAATATTTTAATAACAGTTGAAATTATATGAATGTTGCGTAATTTTCTTTAGTTTGATTTATTAATTCTCTAAACAAATTAATTTTCCAATCATTTTATTATCGGTATAATTTTTTAACTATTTATTTCTTATCTAGAATAAACCTCCAAAATTTACAAATTTTAATTTTAGTGATTTTAATTTTTTTGTCCATTTTAAGTCTATTTAATTTTGAAATGCACACATTTAGATCTCAAAGTGGTTTATATAATATTTTATAAAGACAATAAAAGTGGTTTAAATCATGTTCATGATACCGAAATTTATGCCTTTCAAAATTTAAATTAAAACGAATAATTTTTGTTAGAGACTGAAACTCAATTTTAAAAGAGATCATCATTATATTTTATCCATTTGTTTTTTTATCTTTAATTCTAAATTTATTTTCTATAATTTTAAATGAAATTTCGAATTATTAAAAACAATCTTATAATACTGTATAAATTTATTATCATAGATTCAAAATATGATTTATAAACATAACTTTTAATAATATTAAATAAATATTTATTAAATTAAATACTATATATACGATATAGTTGAGGCATAATAGTATTTATCTATATGGTAAACAATTATTCTCATTCATCAACTATTAATCTCATCCTTTAACTCTGTGCTATAGTCCGTACAAAATATTATTTCATATAATAAAATTTAAAATAAATAAATATTTTAAATATAAAGTATATTTTAGATTTATGATATAAAATGATTTTTAACATTGCTATTTTTTAAATGATTCAAATTTAATTTAGAAATAAGGATGAAAAGATAAATTAAATGAGATAATTAATAATTGAAAAATATTTTAGATAAATTCAATATGAGAGAACCATGAGATAGTTGATAACAAATTTATAGTTGTTAAAATAATTTTAATATAATAAATTATAAATATATTTATAAAAAAAATAAAGACATATAGAACAAAACTAAATGTTCAATACATAAAACTGAGATATGGAATTTACATGAAAATAACTTTTAAAACATTCCCATTCTAAAATAGTTTATGAATTCAAAGATAATAATTCACATTTACAATATAAAAATATTTTATAATATAATATCACATTTTTTTTAAAAGTTGAGAATTTTTTTTGAAAGAAAATATTGAAGTGATGCACGACCAAACTTCTATTGTATCTTTAAGTCATACAACATATTTTTTTTATATATTAAATAATTTAAATAACATAATATCATTCTTTATATTATTTATTATTTTAGTCAAAAGTCTTGAAAAATTTAAAAGCTAAAGTGTATTGGTCATTTTTTAGTATAGAGATCTATTAATAAGTTTTTCTAATTGAATATTGATAAAAAGAGAACAACGAAAATTTGACTTCACCTCTAATATAAAACTTTAAGGTTTAATGTTTTTATGTTTTCTTATATACAACTCAACCTTATCATTTTTACTTAATGTGAAATTTTACTCATACTTAAATTTCTATCAACGATTATGAGTAGGAAATACTTGCTTCAGTTGTTTTATTTTCCTTTCTTTTCTTTCACTTAATTTTTATGACTATATTCATATATTTGGATGACTATTATGTGATGTAATTCCTACTTATATCCTATTATTGTTAATCAAAAGATGAAGTTGAATTTCAAGGAGAGTGTTTTGATGATAATGGCTTATAAAAGAAGAAGATGGACTTGAAGTCTTGAAGTTTTGTGATGCTCTAAATCTTGTATTTTTATTTATATGTTTGCTTGTAATAGTTAGGAATCAAATTAAGACTCTAGGATGCACACCTATCTCATTTAAACTTTGAAAAAATATTTTGTTTTTCATAAAAAGCATTTAACGTAAAAATAATTGATTATCAAAGCTTTGAAAAAATTTACTCTCTACAATAATCTATTATCTCGTGCAATAATTGATTATCTTGGGATAATAATAAATTATCACATGTTAATTTCATATTTTTATTTCTCTCTGGAATAATCAATTATCCTAAGTAATAATTAATTATTATAATTGACTACTTCGTTTTTGCAAAAAGCTTTTGTATTTTTCAGACCTCTATACACCTTTTTTGATAAATAAAGAAGGGGCTTGAGCTTTTAAAATACACATAACACATAAATGTTTTATACTTTGTTAAGTTTGTGAAAACTTAGTATATTTTTTCTAAGTTGGTTTACTTGAGAAGGTTGTGTTTTTGCTGCTTCTATGGTTTTAAGCTTGTCTTCATCCTTTTGTGGTATTTAGAAGAAGTGTTCATCTTTTGGTGTTATTCAAAGGAGATATTCTCATTTTTTATGGTATTCAAGGAAGGTACTTGTTCACTCTTATGTGTTCAAGAGATGTGTTATTTCATCGTATAAAAGAGGTGACTTTGTTAATCTTCTTATTATCTTACTTATTTCGCTGCAATATAAGTTGTAAACTTTATTTTGAGATAATTAGTAGTAATCATTCTCATTGAGATGATTGAACAGTGGACGTAAGATCTATTTTAATATAAACCGGTATAAATCTCTATGTTTATTTCTTTATATTCCTACTCTCATCTATATTCAACTTATTTTCTGTTTATTTATTTTATACTCTGATTTTGATTAAACAAAACTTAAATTTAATTTGAGAATTTGTTAAACTCAATTTTAACTTAACTAAATTCAAAAAATATTTAATTTTTATTAAGAAATCAGTTTATTCCTTCTGATTTACTCTATTTGTTCTATTATTCTAATAATTATATTACGTGAATCCATTGCTTTACTGATAATGTATATTATTTTTTTTGATATCTCATATTTGAGAAAATTAAAACAATTATATTGTTGATGTGAATAAAATTGGCAAGAAAGGGCTAACTTATATATTCCCATAAAATTTCACAGGTTAAGTTAATATAGTAGCAAGACTAAATTTCATTTGGTTGGTCATTTTTATCTTCATTGCATGTGTGTTCGAATATAAACAATCATGAGTAGTAATTCTTTAGCATCCATCAAAACCAAAATGCTTATAATCCCATGAATAACATCCCATTTCTCTATGCAAGTGGTTCTGCATAATAAAGTATCCAAATTGTGATACCCTCTGAAATTCAAATGCTTTCATACATAAGTCAAGATGTATCATATGCAAGAGTTATTCAAATAGGTGAAGAAAAGTTAAGGAGGAAAAATTGTTGTCTGTTTCCTTTTCTTTAAACAGTTTAATTTTTAGCAGTACCAACATTTATTGCAGAACAAGTCAAGGATGGTAAAAGTTCTTTCTTTCTCTAAAGAGAATCAAATAGATTATTACATGAAACCACACTGCACATAAAACTGATTATACGCATTGATACACACAATTACATATGATAACACAACCAACAAAACATGAAGGAAAACTCAATTCCAATACAAACAAACAACATGAACAAATTATAAATGATGCATGAGCATGATATATACTTTCAAGACTTATTGGATGCCAAGGAACGAGTGTAGTTGATGCCAAAGCTGAAATATTCAACAACACTTTCTCTGGATGGAATGCAATCTTTGACAGGTGAAGTATGAATGAAGTTTTGAGTCCATTGATAAAGAGAAGGGAATCTCTCAGCATTGAGAAGTTCCATCTCTCCAAGCTCTTCAAGGACACTGAGCCAATGAGACAACCAGCCAGCTGCTATATCAAGATAACCAATCTTCTCTCCACCAAAATACTTTTTCCCTTCAATTTCCTTCTCAAGAAATGCTAGTGACTCTAGTGCACCATCCACAGCCTTTCCCTTCTCTTCTCCTTGAGCCACAGTTGCTCCCCATACACCATACAAACACTGCTTCCAACAAAATCAGCTATATCATACAACTACAATTTCATCTACTTATGCCTCAAATTATGCAACAGTTTTTCATTGTGTTGTGACTAAAACAATTAGCTTAATTGAGATAAGGTAAAAATTATAATATCTTTTTAGAATCCAGATATGAATTTAAGCCTTACAGTATAAATGGATAAGTTGAACAATGAAAAAAAATCTATTAACTTACTGTTTTAATGTTTTTTTTCATCAAAAGTGATGTCAATTCTTTCGTGACTTATTATTGATGCAATTTGATCCAAGTTCCAACTTCTAAGTAGCACGTATATACATGCAACAAAGTTATGAAACTTTCTTTTCCAAACCTGATCTTAAGTATGATGTTTTATCAAAACTAGTTTTAGTTCATAAACTTCTAAAAACATTTACTTTAATCCTTATTCTTTCTAAAATGAAAAACTCAGTTTTCAATAAATTAAAAAATAAAGAACATAGTGAAAGACCAAATTCACCCTATTTCAGAAACACCATGACTAAAATAAAACCACCAATCTTGACCAAATCTTGAAACACATTTTACTCTTGAAATGAACTGTGTTAAGTTCTATGCTGAAATTTCCTGAACACAGATCCAATGGTTTTTATGAGTTGGGGACTACAAACCCTCACAGAAGAATTTGCACAAGTAAAGGAGAAGGGTAATAATGAAAAAGGATGAATGATATTTTGTTGATGTGTACCTTCTCATCAATAAACCTGGCCCAGAAGCGAGCCTGTGCTCTCTGATATGGATGAAGTGGAAGCAAAGGGTTCTCCTTCCATGTCTCATCAATGTATTCAAGGATGACAAGTGATTCAGCAATGGGGTTGTGATTGTGAAGGAACACAGGGACTTTCTTGTGAACAGGGTTTGACTGAAGAAGCAAAGGACTCTTGTTTGCCAAGTCTTCTTTCAAGTACTCATATTCCACACCCTTTATCCTTAACGCCCACTCAATCCTGGCACAAGGGAAGCTTTGAGGTGTAGCAATCAGCTTCACTTCTCCTACCATCTTTTGCCAAATCTTCAACACTCTTCACTTTAATCTCATTCAACTACTTCATCATACCCTTCATCTCTTTTACCTTTTTATACTCATTTCCCTTCCATCCATGCACATCTGATAAGGATGTTTTCTTTTTTTTTTACTTTATTCTTTTGGAAAAATCAATATTCACACATTCACAACCCTCATCAACCAAGTCAAACGAACTTATCACATAAATAAACAAACTTTTCCATAAACAATATAAAAAAGAAAAAAGTTTTCCAAAACTAGTGCAAATTTATTAACTTTTAAAACCTGAAAAACTTCAATAACTCTGGTTGTACATATTATTCCAGTGCTGTCTTAGAAGAAGATTTGTAAAATGAGCATTTGTCTAAAATTGACTAAGTGTGAATATGTTTATTTTTGAATTTGAATAAATTAAGAAAATAATGTACTTTAGAGAAAATAAAAAACAAATATCCGCGTACATGTTTGATTAGGCAGTTGAAGATATTAAATATGACTATCTCACAAGAGAAGACTTGGTCTCTCATATTATCTAATCCAAAGAATGAATGAATGAAAGTTAGATTAGGTAATTAAAGATGCAGAGAAAAGATATCTGATACATGATATCTGATGTAGTATATAAATAGATTAAATATCTTTTTAGTGTACCAAATTCTTTGTTCATCTTTATAATTAATTTTAGATTTATTTTGTTAATTAATATAAATGATTTTTAATAATTTGTTACAATTTTTATTTATTTATTATTTTTATAATTTCTTATTTCGTTATCTATTTTAAGCTTTTTCTTCTCTTTTTCTTATTTCAAAAAAAGTCTATACTTATCCTCAACTATTATTTACACCAATATGTATAATATTAGAATAAAATAAATGTAAAATTTATCTCATGAATATAATAAAATTTGAGTCTATTTAAATTAATCTTGACTAAATTAATTCACACAACTTTTTTGTGTTAATAAATAATAAATAATAAATAATCATTGTATTATTTTGTTAGGTATAGAATTATTCATATTTCATTTTATTAATTATTATTCTATTGCATTAATAGTAAATATTTTTCATTATTTCATTAATAGTTAGTGATAAATATTATGTACGTGGATGTCATATAGGTATTTAGTCGTTTCGTATGAAATGACAAACAAACTTTATATTTATTTTATGCAAAGTATTAATATAATACTTAATATTATTATTCTATTTATATATTTATGAAAATTTCAAATTTGAAAAAATAAAATAAAAATATTTAAATATTTTTTGTAAGAAAGTAATTATGTTTGATAAAAATTAATTGTGTACTTTTATTGTAATTATAGTTACTATTATAACATATAAATAATATTTAATGTTTAAATAAAAATAAATTATAAATAAAGTATATGAATATAAACTTCTAATAATATATTATTTATTTTATATTTTTTAATATTTGTTTGAGAGAGAATTATATTATAATTAAAATTAAATTATAACTAAGACCCTAATCAGTGTAATGGAGATGTCTTAATCTCTGTTAGGATATAGACTATTCCACAAAAATGTCTGTTATTTATTGAATTTAGTATTGTTATTTGTGTATGAATTTGTAATATGATTATTGTTTAGGTATAGAATTATTTTTATTTTAGTTCTTGTATTTTATTGGGGACCACTCTTGCAATTGTATTAAATATATGAGTAGATGATTATAAAAGTGTTGATAAAAACTAGTCACCGACGAGATTGTTGTGCAACAATATTAGAATATATATATGTATATATATATTTTATGTATGAAGTTATTTTTCAAACTATTTATTGGATAAAATCTTGAAGTATGAGAAGACTTATTCTAGGTTTAAAATATGATTGTATGTTTATTTGTGAAGTATTAAGTCTTTAGGATGTTACATTTGTTACACATAAGAGAATATTGAAAGTTCAGGTAGCATTTATAAAATTTTATTTTCTTTATAAATTTTAGATTATTTATACTATAAATATTTTTCTTATGTAAACTCAATTGTTTTAGTGACATGGTTTACATATGAAATATATATATATTTTGAAAATTTCAAAAATATTTTAACTTATTTTTCTTAATTTTTGTAAAATGATCTTTAGTATGATACAAAGTATTTTTAAAATTATTTTTTATTTACATACTAAATATAAATATATAATTTAGTAAATAACTAATCTTTAACCCTTACACTAAGAAAAATAAAAATAAAATAAGAAGTAACTCTCTGATATATTAAAGCTATTCTAAAGGTAATTTGGTTTATATATAGGAAGCTAGCCGAAACATAAGAAAAAAGGGTTGAGAATGCCTGTTTTAAATATTAGTGTGACTTGTATATATATTAAATAACTTCTTAATATTAATTGATTTTTCAAATTTAAGAAGAAAAAAATAAATAAAAAAATTCTGATGTCTTCCCCCATCTCTTCTTTTCTGTTATTTTTGGTTGATAACTCTAAATCCAATGTTATTGGTTTACATAAATGATAAGCCAATTGATTCAAATGCAAATTAGCAGTTGTAAACTGCAAAGTGAGAATGACTCCAAATGTAAAATAGTAATGAAGATGCTTCCATGATAACATTTTCAAACTCCATTGATTTTCTTTCATATTTACATCATAAAGCATGAAATAGTTTTATTTAATACTCAAATAAAATTTCTTCACAACCATCCATAACTATTTTGCAAAGTATCAGCTGCAATTTTCTATGACAGTAAGCTTAGATATACAGATGAAGAATACTAGAAAAATGAAATAAAAGGTATACCATTTTCAATAGTAAGTAGTGACATTTTCTCATCTCCAAAACCAGAAAAACAATATATGTAACTGTCAGACAAAAAGCACTTCATACATGTATGTGAAGATTTGCAAGATGTGAAGGACCAAACATCAAATAAGCTTAGTTTTCCCTCCATACTTCTGATGACTTCTGCAGATCATGCATGCATTGAACCATGCATCTAGCATCTTTGTTGGTAACTTGCATTGTTTTCATTGGTGCTACTAGTTGCACCATAATAAGAAGAGTAAAAGGAAATTCCTTCCTTGTGAGGTTCATTGTGATTGGAGCATATATCCAGGATTCCTGTTCTTTGCTTTGGTGTGCTAATAGACCTCATCTTGGCTTTGCTGGATTCAGTAACAGCCATGTATGTAGGGAAAACTGGAGAATTTGACATGGAACTCTCATCCCCATTTAAGCTTCTTTTTACAAGAGAAAATGATTTCCTTGGGATTGAAGTGTGTGGACTCAACCCTTCTTGTGATTCTTCTTTTGTTGTCATCAAGTTTGAAGGAAGAGTAATTGGCTTATAGATCACATCCCAATCACTTGTTTCTTTATGTAGCCACTCTCCAAGTGTACGACAGCTCTCTCTTCCAAAGTTCATGTTGTGCACAGATTCTTCCACCATTTGAGGATTTTTTCTCTCCTAAAAAAATAAGAAAATATTAGACAGGAAATTTACAATTAAGACAATACTCATGCAGTGTTTGAACAAACTTTTTCATAACCACTTTTAGAAGAAAACAATAAGAAGAAAAATTGAAATTAGTACACTAGAATTAGGATATACATAAACTAATTTATAAAGGTTTTGTCATGTCATTTTTTTCTTCTTTATTTTTTTTAAATTCTCAGAAGCTCCTCTGTGCAGACTCTAAGTTTTGGTCACCAGTATCAATCTTTGAAAAGGTAGGCTCATTTTTCAAAATAACTTGACCTTTTCTTTTATCTTAAAATTCTTTCTTTCTCTCTCCAACTTTTTTTATATAATGAGATAAATATCAAATCAAATTGAGGTTCCCTAATATTAAAATCCTGTTTGTTGGGTGAAAGTTACATTAAGCAAGTTATTAGCTTTGGAATCCTGTGTAGAACATACCCTATCAATGGCAAAAAAAATCAATTGAGGTTAGTGTTACCCTTTGTGAAGAAGAGTACTGTTTCATGCGCTCTCTTTTGACCATGGCCTCTTGTTTTCTATACCATATAGCTTCAATGTCTTCTCTCGAGAGCAAGCTACAATCCCATGTTCTTTGACTATCGCATTCAGACTGCACCAAAAATTCTTGAGTGGATTAGTCAAGGGAATTGTTCAAACTCAGAAGAAACTTTGTTTATTGGTTTGTGATATCCAAAGTAATAACTATTCCACCTAACCAACTAGCACCAAGTCAAATGAATTGAGAGGGAAATCCTGAAGTTTGGGAAGGGAATGAGGAGATCTACTCAACTCAACTTCAAACCACCAACACAACGTAAATCATAGAAATCAATGTTCTGCTAATTTCTTGATCCATTTCCTCATTCTTTTGGGTTATGTTTCTCATAGTTTCTCTTCTACTAAAGTAAATGTTACATACTCTACCTTCAGTTCCTTATCTTCAAACTTTTTCTTTTGTTTTGGATTTTGCTTGATATGTTCAGCCGCATGGCTACTTCTTTCAAGAATTTCCACCTGATTTCTTGCATTGGAGGGAAAATTCTGTAAAGTGTTTGGCACTTGACGTCTCACAGCTTGACCACGAATTATGGCTTGCAGTCTTATAACTCCCTTCAATGCTCTTAATGCTTTCCTAGCCTGTTACATTTCCAGTTTAAAATTCATGAGTTTAAAATTGTTTAACTTTTTGGTGAGTCCATGCATATTAGTTTGATTTGAGTGGATACTCTTGAATAAAGAGAATCAAATTGATCAAAACTGAAACTCACAACTCAAAATCTTAGTAGAAAAAAGAAAAAAGAAATTAGAACCAATTAAAAAAGCATCATCAATTATCTTTGTAAATGATTGAACAGGATATTTGGCTGCAAATTTCTCGAGTTCCAAAATCAATCTTTAAATAGAAATCACTACAAAGCTAGCAACGCATATGGAAGCAAAATACAAACTAATTCTAATTACTAGACTCAATTACCCTTTTTCATTCAGTTCATCCACCTGTTCCCACCAAAATGGACAAGTTGCTACTAAAAAGAATAGAAAAGAAGAGTTTGTTCAATTTTGGAATGAGTTTACTCTAAACTACTGTCCCTTGTTTGTTTATTATGTGTATGTAAATCTCTTCCAAACAACAAACCTAAACTTTGAAGCATATTGACAATTCAGCGAAGAATGCAGAAGATGAAGCAGAGGGTTTTGAGAAAACTCACAAGATGTGCACGGTATGCGCTTTGGATCTTGATGGCTGCTAAACTTCTGTCTCCCTTGGAAAGATATGAGTAAGAACGAGAGGCACCTGTGAGCTTAACAACCTCAGCAGCAGCATGTGCAGCAGCAACTGCAGCTTCAGCAGCTGCTGCAGTTGCAATAGCCACAGTTAAAGCATGTTTTCTCTGCTCTGAACTTGCTTCAATCAATGTCCTATTTGGAGCTGTAATTGTAGGATACTTTTTCTGCTTAATCCTTCCAAAACTCCATCCCCATTTGTTTGGCTTCTGAAAGTACACAAGGGAAATGTTAACCAAAATGAGTACTTAACCATTGTTAGATGATTGTTAAGTAGGTAAAATACAAAACCATGCATTCTTGACACCCCATACTTTGTTGTCCTTTGACTCAGAAGTGAATAGCCTTTTCACCCATCCAAACCAGGTCTTCCTCTTTGCCATGAAGATTTATGGCATCATTCAAACCGAATTCTTCAGACAACATTTCTGCTCTTCAAGCACATCCTATATTTGATATTGAAGAAAAAGGGGGAAAGCCAAGAGTCAAATTTAGAGATTTAAAATACACATTTCATAATTCCTACTAAACAATTAAGATGCTTTAGTCATCTTCATTCTATTTTATTTTCTCACCTAGCTGTTCTATTCATTTGTCAACAAAAAAGAAACCTACCCCAATAAGGACCAAAACTGCCACTGATCAACTTTCATTTTCAGTAACAATCATTTATTGGCCCAATAGGAATGAAATATACCATGAACAGTGATATTTTTTACTTTCAAAAAGGTAAAAGAAATAAAAACACCACATATAAAGTGCACACAAGAATATTTCTCAAGCATAGTCATATCTAAAAGTTAGGCCACTTCAAGAAACTAACCTTTTCATAAAGCATGCTACACCTAGTGACTTATGTTGCATGAAGAAACAGAATGACTTAGTTATCCAAGGCAGAGGGAATAGTGATTGAAAGGAGATGAAATCCAACTGACATCCATACCCTTTTGGATATTCCAAACTTTTAAGCAAAGTGATGATTCCCCAAGTGAGATTTTTTGTCCTTTGGGTGGGGTGTGCCTCAAAATTCTTTGCTTGGTATCAATGTGTTTTGACAGTGAGCACCATATGTGTATATATATAATACATTGTCATAATAATGTGAGAGAAGTTTGCATTGGGAAAGCCATAAGGATGAGTATTGTTGTAATGATTTGGCCAATGGAGTTAGCCTACTTGGATGACTTGTGGTTACTCAAAAGACAAACTCCATTGAACTCCATGGGGTCTCTCTTGTCTCTCTTCTGCTGCTACTGTCAATTTCTTCAAATGCTACGGTCCATTTCAAATGTTTGCTTTAGTCAAAGTCAGTAAAATGACCATTTGGTTTTCTACCTTCCATTCCCTCCGGGAGGGGCATGGGGACAGGGGACTGGCCCTGGCAGTTAGAACTGAAAATGAAAGGGGACAATTTGAGTTGTTCTTTATATTATAATAATCTTAGTCTATCATGAAGTATCCAACCATATACTTAGATAAACCTTTTTCTAAGTAAGATAATAAGTTTATTCACTTTAAATTGCTGGTACAAAATTTAAATTCTTTATAGGTATTGATTGAACTAAAAATTATAGATAATTCTTAGGCCAAAGTATTGCTAATAATGAAAAAGGGAATATTTTTATTTATTTCTTCTACATAAATAAAATGATTATGGTCACCACCAAATGAAGCATAAAAACATATTGATAAAATATGGCAACTAAATGTTTCTCTTTTAAATGTGAGGTTTTAGGGCCAACACGAGTTCCCATTAGTTATTTTAATGAAAAATGCAATCTGTGTTTAATCACCTTTATTGTTTGTCCAAATCCTTAGCTTCTTTCTTGAAGTGATTATTTGTATCATAGTCTAATTGTAACATAATTAAAAGTTTCACTTTCTTGTAACTCAAAAACATTGAAATTTCTTTGCACAATGCTTATCAATTCATACTCATGATGAGCTAGCTCTCACAATATGAATTATGTGGAACACTACTATTTGGAGTTTTCTTTGTAAGTTTTCTACTTTCAATCATAGGCTTGGATACCATTACTGATGCTTTAGGTTCAGGGGGCATTTATCTCTTTGCATTAATGTGTGGAAGGGGTTAAATTCTTCATGTGTAATTTCAGAAATAATAGCACATGAGAGTGACCTATCATGTAAAATAATAACCAATTCACCAAAATACCATGCAATGCTACTAACATAGAGTTGGCACATCAATCAATTTATCATAACCTCTACCACATTTAACATAGAAATAAATAGGTATGTGCACCTTATATGACCATTTTATGTTAATATTGTCTAAATAGAGAGGGTATAATATAATTTGGTCTAATTTTTATACACAAATTTGGCCCCGGTGTACTTGATGTGAGCACGTTTTTGACTTGAGAGAGAATTTAAAAGCCTGATTCATGGTGGTCCATGCCTGGAAATAAAAGTGATGAATGAACAATTTAATACTTTTCCACGAGTTATGAAACAAAATGAGAAAAAAGTGACTTTGGTGTTGTTTCATTGTCCCAACAAGGTGTTCTAATAAGAAAAGTAGAGCAAACTTTGCTTTATGTAGTTGCATGAGTTGTGAGTTTCTTTGTACTGGGACATAGCCAACATGTTAATTGAACCAGAAAAGCAAGCCCTCATTAATTTTGTGGCTTATTTCTTAGTTAAAGTTCATGAATTATATATATCCTTTTCTAATAACAATAATATCTAGAGACTTAGCAACTTATTTTAGACTATGATTATCAAGTAAAGTTCATTGAACTCTCTAAATTATATTCTGGTTTAGCAAAAGATCATTTGATCATCGAGGTGTATAAGTTTAATAAAACACTGCTTTTGCATTATTCTCTTAGGCCTGATATTAGAATAGATCATGGCAATGAACTTTGGTTCACCTCTCATGATGAAAGGTATGAAATAAAAAAGATGAAATTATGGGTCAACCAATCATCTTCTTTAGTCAAAAGAAAAATGACAACATAAGTATGTTGGATGATAAATCAATATCCATACATTCTAGCAACTTCTCTTGCTCTTAGAGTCTTGCGTTCTTATAAACACAGCCAGGGTTTGATAAAGTAGGATTGTAAAATAGAGAAGGGAAATTAAAAAGAAAAAAAAGGAAAAAAAACAGAAAAGTATGTGAGAATATTTTAAATTTTTCTTAACATTTTTTGTTAGACTCTATGATATCTATTAATATAGATTTGGATTTTCTTCTAAACAATTATAAGCATAGGTCTCTTTATATAAAAGAGTGTTTACAACCTAACTACTTAAAAAAATCAAAAATTCATTCAAAAATTTAATAATAGATTAAAATTAAATATTTTTTTATCAATTTAAATATTTTTTTAAATCAAACAATTTGGTTCAAATTACATTTGGATACTTCGTAATCCATTTAAACTACGTGGGTGTAAATTGAATCTAAATTAATATTTAAATATAATTATATTTTAACCATATATTAAATATATGTATACGAAAAAAAATTTAATGTGTTTAACTTAATTTATGTTTATAAATTTATGACAGAAAAAGAACATAATGCATTTAACATTTGACTCAAGTGGAGAAGGAGTTTTTGTGATAAAGTGATATTATACTATTAATCTTGACTAGAAAATATGTTAAAGTAAGATAAAATAATCTATAAAAAAGAAACATTGAGGAAATGATTTAGATGTTTATATTTTGAATATCTTACAATATTATACTCGTGTGTAGAGTTTAGGATGGGTTCATAAGAGGTAAGGATGACAAAACCTATTTTCATGGATATTATCTAAACTTGTCCTGATTTTGATTCAAATCCTCGCATTAACTGGGTACAATTATGATTATTATTCAATTTTTTAAATTGGGTATACTACTTTGTGCACTTCAGGATGAGTTCATGAGATGTGGATGTACATACTCACCCGTCTCTGTTCTCATATCCGTCTCAATATCTCATCGTCGTTGACATTAAATCCTTTATAATTTCATGTTTCTAAAATCTATAGATTTTTATTGTTTTTATAAAAAATTATTTAATTAATATTTGAAATAACAAAAAATATGTACACTTATACTCGTTACCCTATACTTATACCTAATGGGAATAAGGATATAATAAAAAATTTTACTATGAGAATGAAAAAATAAAACTCATCTTTATCCCATTGTCATTCTTTATAAAATGTAAATCTTTTGAGTTATCTAATATTTGTGTCAAAATATAATACAACATTTATGATAATAAGAAAAAATTAAATAAGTTTCTCTTTAATATTATTAGAAAGAAAAAAATGTGAATTTTAAATAAATTAAAATTACAGTTTAGATAGATTATTTTAGAGAGTTTTTTAAATTAAAATTATAATTTAGATACATTATTTTAAAGAATTTTTATAAATTAAATTATTCATAAACTAATTTTAGTTTACAAATAAACTCATGCTAATTTTACTTATTTTCTTCACCTAGAAATGCTTGTTGAAAAAATTTCTCCAAACAATTCCGTCAAATATCAATAACTTCATATGTTAGAATTTAGATTATTACAGTGAATTCATTTACAATTTATCACTATACTTTTTTTATATGTATTTGCATATTAGTTTAACTCAAGAAAACTTCGCTGTGCACTTGACCATCCTCCATCCTTATCCAAGAATGAAGAGAAAATGGTGTTTGGTTGATTTCTATAAGTCGTGCTCCTTTAGGCCAATCTCCGTAACCACCGTAACCAGTATGCCTAGCATAACATAACCATAGTTTATTGTATGGGCAACACCAGTCCAATCCATGGTTGTGTCCAACAAAAATTGCCTGAAAATATGAAAAAAAATTAAAACAAAAACGATGATAAAAAATAAAAATTTCAACCCACACCAGGAGAAAAAATCAAGAAAAAACTAAATTCTTTACATAAATATTTTGCTTTAACAACATGTATGTAAGGTGAAAAAATGGAACACATTCTAATTGATTTCAAAAACTTTATAATCCATTATAATCAACTTAGTCACATATGGTTCTACATAACATGAAGTCTTGGATTCATACTTCGTTATCACTAGTATAAAAAAAATGAAAATATGAGATGAACGGTATGTAATGAACATAAATAATTAAACAAAAGACACACCAAACTTTACATTGTTTAACAATGGCTAATATATCCATGGATAAGAGAAGAAACATATTGATTATATTCTCATAGACTACAAGCTAAATGTCTGGGTACAAACATAATTATGTCAGCATTTTCTTTTATCAACAAGAAAAATTTATAAATAGAAAATATACACATGTATATATACATAGACAGAGTTGGAGGCAGAGCAAAACTTTTCAATCCGGTCTAACTGTATGCTCTGCCCCCTGCCCAAATACTCTCCTCGTGATCACAACCACAGACATAAACCATGACACAATTAGCTTTGATGCCTATTACAGCAAAAGAAAAGATAGCATAGAACCCCTTACATATGTCGTTCCCATGTACAATACCTATTACAGAAAGCCTAACACTTATTCTTGAACACGTAGTCCTGCTTGAAGCATTAAACGTTATGCAGAATTATGTCAGCATTTATTCCAGCATTGCAAGGTCCTAATCCACAGACAAAATATTCCTTCTTAATTTCTTTTGAAAATAATATACTTGCAATCGTGGAAATGAACAACTTAATCATCAAGCAAACACATGGTGGTTCAAACCTAACAACTAGGATCTTGAGGATTTGATTTTTGTTCTATACAGATAGTTCTGGAGAATTTGACAAGTATAGCATACTAACTTTGACCTTACCTTGACAGAAGTTCTACTGACAAGAAGATCCATGATACCCGTTTCAACTTCTTGAGCAGCAACACTTTCCTTGTTGATTGATCCTACACAAGGCTTTCGTATGTCAAATTTGGGAGCCACCACCTTATAAGTCGTACTTGGAATATGCCAGAAAACAATCTCCGGAACTCTGTCATGCAATATGTTTTATTTGGATTAAGCAGAAAGGAAAGAAGAAAATAAACCTTTTTTTTAACATTTTACCTGCTTAATTAAATAACACCTTAGAAATTAAAAACAAATAAGTCTTATTTAGATATACTTCTCTATAAGCAGCACTATAAAAAGAAGAAATGGAGACGTAAAGTGAACCAAACTTCTCATGTTAAATTGAAGTAATAACCTTCAATTTTTGGAGAAGATTCATAAGAAAGATTCTAAGAAGGCGAAGGTGCACAATTTGATTTTCAGTAATGAGATAAGTTTGAATAATTTTATGTATGTGTTTTCTTCTCTTTTAAATGTCTATTGAAAAGTTTATTTATATATAATTTTCTTGTTGTGGGATGCTTGTGGCTTTAAAGCAAAATAACTTCCGATTTAATGCATATTCATTCTACCTTGAGTCAGGGTTAATTTCTTCAGCTATTTGCCGTAACCATTCTACCTGGTCATTTGATATGACTTCTGGATAGGAACCACCACCAGAGTCAAGGAAGTAAAGGAAAGCCACTGGTGATGGTGGATCATCAGGTGATGAAACTTGAAGGACATAGTTGGATACACCTGGCCAAAGATTTCTTGGGCCGTAGCTAGAAAATGATCCATTGTGCTTGATCTCATCTGCCATCAGCTCCAATCGTCCTGTTCCTTTGAAGCCACATTCGTCTTCTCCTGAAATTTATCGAATATGCCCTTCACGGAAAATATCTCAAAAACTTAATCTAATGGGGAGCAGGAGAGATACAATGAAACAAAATGTCAGCAAATGCAGGATGAAAGCTCCATTGGAAAAGGACTGAAATAAATGATAAAGCTGAAACAAAATCTCTAGATTCCAAAATGGCACAGTAACTAACAGCAATTAAATGACATTTTACTGAAAAAGTTCTAACACGTGACCCGTTTGTTCACGAGACTTACCGTTTGCTTCTTTATAAATCTCTCCAACCTTAAGTTCTCAACTAGCTCAAGTACCACGACCGTAAATAATGCAAAGAGTGATAGATAACTCTGTGCACGTGATTTTATGGACTAACAATCACAAAATAATAATATTTTAATCTCTGAGTTCTTCTGATCCATATGCTTCACTAACACTTTCCGAGCCAATAATTTAAAGGCTTTGTTTCACTTCTTGTATTGATAAGATATTACAAGAGGAAAATTATCTATTATAATTACTGACGTCATCTATCTCAGTTAGATTGAGCTAGAAACACCAAAGAGTTTGTATAATTTTTTCATTATTTTTAATTAAGCTATTCATTGATATCTTACACACTCGAGCAAATAGCGGACAACTTACAGTTAAGAATGCGTAAAAAATCAGGTATCTTCTATACTCCTTACCGAACATATATAGAATTAATTACATCCTTCTTATCTGTTAGTTAATACTTGGTACCTGAATATGAAGTTGTTGTTTGAGGGCAGTGAATTGTAGGAATGCCAGGTGCAGAGAACCACTCCAATGGCCATTCAAATGCAGCATCATCATGGTTTCCAAATACACTGGCCCATGGTATGCCCCTATTTCTTGCTGGGGAGATTGCCTGATCCCAGTACAAGCTTGCATTTGCAATCATTATATTGTTAGCCGTGATGACATCACCAAGATATATAACCAAATCTGTTATACAGAGTAACTTCATGATAACTTGGTGTTCATGAAATTTAAAGGTCAAGGCACTAAACAAGAAAATTTATTAACAAAAATAGAGGAATTCTGAGTGAAAAAATGTCCTCACGTATGCTTAAAAATTCTGACTTGCTCGCTATTTATGTAACTATCTCTAAGCATGTACTGTTGCTTGATCACATATTAGAAAACAATAGATATTTTTAAAAGGAAATGATATGTTGTTTAAATTATTCTGCTATGCAAATTAAAGTTACTTTTTAACTTTTTCTTGAAGTTTAATATTTTTAACGATATTCTTATAGTTTGAAATCATTTTAAATAAGTCGTTATTCACAATTACAAACCATCATTAAGATTCTGTTAACCATTTTTCAATTAGAAGGAATAGTTTGAAATCTTAAAATAAACTCAGATAACAAAACTGAATTTATAGATTATCTATCAGTCTTTCTGTATATAATTTAATAAAAGTTAATGGCCATTAGAAAATAAGGAACAATTTGATTTTTTTTTAAAAAGAATAAGAATTCCGTTATAAAACTTTGAAAACAGATATTTTTCAAATAGATGTGTTTTTGGTCTTTAAAATAAAAGCGGATTTTGATTTTAGGTCCTATTAAAAAATTTATTTTTTATTTTAATAAAAATGAAATATTCATTTTAGTTTTTATAATATGTGAATTTTAATTACTTTCAATAAAATATTTTGTTTTAATTTTCATCCATTCAAATTCTAAATCGTTGTTTACAGTTTTTAATAATTATTTTAAGATAGATGAATAATATATATTTTAAGAATCTTAAGATTTTTTAAAGATACTGACATTATATTATAATAATATATAATACTAGTATTTGTCATCTAAAATGATTATTTAATTTTTTATTCAACACATAAATAATTAATTAGGATTGTGTAAAAATAAGAAAAAACATAAGAAGAGAGGATTGAATTGTGTTTTTGAAAGCTTTTTACAGTTTTTCAAAATTAGTCTAAAGATCAAAAGATTTGTTAGACATTAGTTTGAATTTTACATATAAAGAGCTTTATAAGTTTAAAAAGGTTTTGCAAATAAATATTTCGCAATTGACATATTTTAATAAAATTTCGAATTCAATTGAAAAAAAAATAAACTTGAAAAAACATTGTAAATTCTCACAAAATATTGGGACCAAAATGACTATTAATCTTGAAATTATTCTCTCTTTTGATGTTAGATACAAGCAATAAAATGCAATGTAAGAGAGTTTAAAGGGGAGAGAGATTACTTAAGTTTTTATACTGGTTTATCTGAATCCCAAGAGTACGTCGAGTTCTCAACTTGATTGAGTTCCACTAGCAAACGATGCAAACTTACAAGTATTGTTTCGGCTCGTAGCCACTTATGGCTAACCCATACAAGTATTCTTTAACATAAAGTCATTCCTAGCTTTCACTAAGTATTCTTTCTCACTAAGCCACTCATGGCTTAAAAACAAGGGTTTGAAAAGATTTGTGATAGAATCACAAAAGATTGAAGTATTCTAAAAGAGCTACGTCTTAAAGATAAAAAAGAGATTTAGTTTAGTTTCTAGAGATAGCTAAGAAACACTAGCAGTGTTCTTCTAAAGCTTTTTATGAAGAGATTAGAGCATAGAAAAGATTTTGCAACAACACGCTTTTCTTAGCTTGTTTTTCTATATCTCCTCTAGATGAGCTCGGTCCCTTATATAGTGCATAAACAACAACACGCCTTGAGCATATATTCTTGTTGTGTCTGATGAAGACTTCACGTAGTTGCATCAAATGCTCTTCTTCATGCAATATTCTCCATTGGACAATGAGCTTTACTAGTTTAGTTTCTAGAGATAGCTAAGAAACACTAGCAGTGTTCTTCTAAATTTTTTTATGAAGAGATTAGAGCATAGAAAAGATTTTGCAACAACACGCTTTTCTTAGCTTGTTTTTCTATATCTCCTCTAGATGAGCTCGGTCCCTTATATAATGCATAAACAACAACACGCCTTGAGCATATCTTCTTGTTGTGTCTGATGAAGATTTCATGTAGTTGTATCAAATGCTCTTCTTCATGCAACAGATGCACTTATTCTCCATTGGACAGTGAACTTTATTCCTTTTAATGAAAGCAACACTTTCGTACATGACAAGTGTACTTTACGAGTTGACAAAACTTAGACGAGTGAGAAATTTAGTGAGAAAAACAGCTTTTACTTTTTATAAGGAAGACGTTGATGTGACGTGTGAATTGCTTCGATACTTGATCATCAGACTGTCTCTTGAAGAATGCCTCTAAAAGTTAAAATGGAAACTTTCAAATATTAGTTAAGGCCAATAGCATATCATCTGATGATTATTTTTTGATATGTCTAACAAAAAATACTTTCATGATCTAATGTATACAAACATAAAGCACTCGTGTGACAAATTGCTTTGTCTAAAAGCTTATTTGTATTAAACTAATATTAATTATTTTTCAAAATTATTCAAAATTATGGAGCTTTTGCACTTTTTCTTATAAGGTTGTACGTAATATATTAGAGATAAAAATTATAATTTCAATTTTGATGGAATAAAAACAAAGAAACAAAAATTACAAGGACCAAAATCAAAACTCATTTATTTTATAAGAAATAAAAAGATATGTAAATTATTATTCTGTACTGCCAGAATATAAAAATCTACTTAGAATTTTAACAAATATAAAGTCTAGATACACAATATTTTATTAAAGCTAATTGGCATAAATGGTAATTATTTATGTCCTTTAACCCAAGTACCTGGATGATGCTAGTTATTATTTTTGTAAATCAATTGCTTCAACATTTTTCAACATCTCTAAACATTAACTAGCAACGAATTTGAAGGTGTGAGAATAGTAGTTTTTTAATGGGAAAAAGAAAGAAATATGTTCTTCAATCTCGTTTGTTTCAGTTTTTTTTTTACATTAAAAGTCACTTTAAATATTTTTTAGTGTTTTTATATTTCTTAAAAATAATTAAAATATAAGAAAGTAAGACTTTTAATCATTTTTATAAGAAGATTTCAGTTGTTTCAGGAAAAAAACTGCAGTTATAACTATATTTTAAAATAAAAATATAATTACCGTAAGTAAAAAATAGCTCCAGTATTTCATTTTTTAAATCTATTTTTCATATATTTAAAAAAAACTAAACAATCGAACCAACCCAATAAAACTCGATTGGAATCCCTTAAAGAAACTATTTGACTAAGCTTTGTGAAAATAAAATTATAATTGAAAAACTAATGTTTTGAATGATGAAAGAAAGAGTGATTTTTCTTGTACCTCCAAATTTTTTTCTTGTAACTCCCAAAACATTAAAATTTTAACATTGTCTTTGTCATGTTATTTAGCATAGTAAAGCATGAGGCTGGTAGAGGTTGCGCTGGTGTTGTGTTTTGTGTAATTTGGTAGTCTTAGTTATGTACGGTGGATCTTATTGGAGGTTGGGAGAGGTGCACGGTGGTTGGAAGTCGTGGGTGGAGATTGAATGTGATTTGTTGGTCATGGGTGAAGGTTCGCAAGAAGAAGAAGGTAAACAGACTCTTCTTTTTTCAATTTCTTTTCTCTAATTTTGGACTGTAGAAATTCGGAAACTTTTGAATTGTACTACCCGAAAGCAAAAGGATTTAAAAACCCAACTATGGATTATAGAGATCGGAAGTGAAAAAATGGCTTCTGGATTGTAAAACCCAAAATGAAAAATTACATGTTGGATATTGGCTTTCGTATTGCAGAAACTGGAAATCAAAAAATGATTTTCAAATTAGATATTGACTTCCGTATTGTAAAAACCTGAAGTCAAAAAGTGACTTTCGAATTGTATAAAATATGAGGTCAAAAAGTGAGTTTCGGGTTATAAAAACTGGAAGTCAATGTAGAAATCAAAAAGTGACTTCCAAGTTGTAGAAACTGGAAGTCAAAAAGTGTTTTTCAATTTCTACAACCCGAAACTCATATAATGTATTTCAAATAGAATAATATGTATTTAATGAATTCAAAAGTTCCCGCATAATTCTCATAATAGAAATGAAAAAAAAAAGCATTATATTAGAATCAGATTCAAATAAAAAAAAAAGATGGGGATATGGCGAAATTGGTAGACGCTACGGACTTAATTGGATTGAGTTTTGGTATGGAAACTTACCAAGTGAGCATTTTCAAATTCAGAGAAACCCTGGAATTCACAATGGGCAATCCTGAGTTTGACTTCCAGTTTCTCTAATCCAAAAGTTATTTTTTACTTCCGATTTCTACTTAATGGAACTCAACAAAAAATTAAAGATAGTTTCATCATTTCATAGTTTTCTTTAAAGTGCAGGACAAAAATTATGAGATGTAAGAAAAATGACCCTAAAAGAAATTAATAAGAAACAAGAAGTAGAACAAAAGATAAAATGAGAAGATTGGGAGTATTTTAAAGTTATTTGAATCAAGAGAAATAGAAAAGAAGTAAATGAAAAAGTAAACAATGAGTGTGCTGTATTGCAATTAAGACATTTACATAACTATAAAAGAAATTAAGATATTTACATGATTCAATGTAAAAACAAGTTATTTTTTACTTTTAATCGACCCGCATTTTTTTTTCACTTTTCACTTATGATGTTTTCACTTCATGAAAGATTTTCTTTTTGTCCCATAAACCTTCTCCCTTTTTTTCCATTTCTATCCTTTCTCTCGTATCCAAAAAAGTTATTCTCATGCCTACTTTTTTCACTTTAAAATCTATCAAAACAAACATAATGTAAAGGTGGCCAGAACAGAAAATAATTATTAATACCAATAAATTCTTTCTTCTAACAAACTTTCAAATAACATGCTTTTAAAAAAAATCAGACCAATTTTACAATGTCTTGATGAATATTAGCCTCAAGGCAGATACACTCGAAATATAAACCTTGTCAGTAAAAAAAACCTAGAAAGCAAATCGATAGTATAAACAAAATAGAAAATAAGAAAAAAAAATCAATTATTTACTATAAAGATAAGAAATGAGTCAGTAAATAATATAGCCTTACGCCAAACATTAATAATCTTAAACTTAGTTTTGATTAGAAGAGAATATTAGCAATCTTTTGATTGAAACTTTTGTAGAAGAATATGAAAGAGTCCTTTATATATCTAAATAATATCCAATCTGACAATCAAATCTCTTCATGATGATGAGATCCAATCAATTAATACCCCTATGAGAGAAAAAAGTCTTTAGTTTAAGACTATTAATTCTATCTTCTATCCATGGGAAAGAAAAACCTATTATTATGCGGAGAAATCCGCCAAATATTACCAACACGTATGATTTGAAAACAAATATCAAATTACTAGAAAAATATCCAGTCAAACCAGTAACAATTCAACATCTTTAAATAAAGATTAACAATCTCAAACAAGACATCAACGAGAAACAACAACTCCAGTAGGTTATTCTTTGCCAATTAGATGGAGACTTAGAAAATATCTCTAAGAAATTCATTGATGAAGACTTTTTAAGATTAATCATTCAGAAACTTTTTATAAATGTTAGGATTATTTTGGTAGATTTCGTCTTAAAAATAATAGTGCTTTTTGCCGACTCTGTGAGAGAGAATAGTGATTTTTTAATTATATTACTGTAAGAAAGAATTTGGGTGTTGAAAAAGAGAACGGGAATTTGGGTGTCGGAAAAGAGAACGGAATGCATAGCGGTCCGTGTATACTCCCCGAGTGGAAAATAGATGAAAAACGTAATACAATCTTGTGCGCTTGCACATGACCATCTATGATATCATAGTCTTGGGTATCTCTTCGTCAATTCAAAGAATGACAAGATAACTATTTCACCGAAGATGAAAAAAATTAGTATTTTTTTCAGCTATGAGAACAAAGAAGAAGGGGATCCTATCACAAATAATGAATGTCAAAAAACTACTGATGCATTTATCATCGTCATCATAGTCCAACATTTCATAAGTAATTTGTCTTTTATGTTTTAGTACTTCAAGTGATACAATCTTCCTTAATAGGGTTTATGCTTAGAGAAGATAGTCAATAACCGTTTGGAAAAAATTTCTAGGTCTTCAAGATCCTTAGCAATAAAGTTATGGATCAAATTAGAAGTGTTACTTAAATGGAACAACTTCTTACAAAAAAAAATTATGTACTATTAATTTCGTTTTTGTCAAAATGATAAAATCCAATGGTAAGTTACAAAAAGGGACTTGAGATTACCAGAATGCAAATTCTTCAAAGAAGGGGTTGTCAAGTCCACTATTATCAATAACATCTAATGAATTTTATAAAAGTGAAAACTACTATTATAAAATCAATCTAACATAAAAATAAATCATACTAAATGTTCCTTTCTTTTTGTCATTTTGTAACTTGTTCTATATCTACGACATCAATATAACATGATGCATCATAAACCCAATCAACCTAATCACCCTTATCAAAAAGGGTATCAGAAACAAAATTCATTAGAAAAAACCCTAAAACAATTAGCATTACCATCAACTTCCAAACACCAAATACAATATTTAATCTAAAAATAGAATTATATATTGAGATTATTTGAAAGTCTGGACTACCGTATTTTGGTATTAAATAAAACCAATGGCCAAAAGTTTATATTATATATATATATATTATGTTCTTTCTAATAGCACAAACCGATTAGTGGGAGCAGGGTCAGAAATAATCCACAAGTGTTTCGCCTAGTGGAAGAAATTAAGCGAAAGTTCATTTAATTCATATACTTTAAATCCAAAAGCGCATCAAATTTATTGATAATTTTAATTTATTATTCGTATATTTGTATATATTTTATAAAAAATAAGTATACTTAAAAACTACATATATTGAAAATTTTATTACGTTTTTTTGTCTCTATATCAATTTATAAGTTTTTAATATAAGTTTTGGTTTAATCTATTTACATGTATTTTTTAGTCAAAATAAGTATACAACATTCAAAAGTTATTGCTTACACATGTACAGTTATGTTATGACTATTAAAATTGTAAAATAAGTTCTAGTTAACTATGTATTGACTCAATCTAACAAAACTCAGCATTACTGAAGCTGGTACAATTCAGCATTACTGAAACTGGTTACCTGGGGGCACATTAAAATTTAGTGACAGTTACAGAACGCTGCAGAATTTCGCATAAACAATATTTCAATGAATTATACGTCTTTTGACAATATTTTCTAATAAGAATAGATCACCAATTTCAAGATTTTCTCTTACACTAATCAATATTTACATAAAGTAAATAAATTCTGAATAATAATTAATTTAGCCAACAATATAATTTCACGGTGATTATTCGATCTTAGATTCAAGATATTAATCCATCACCTACATCGAAAGTTAGTTAAAGTAACCTTGAAAGTTTACTTTAACAAATCGGTTAAAGAATATCATTGTTCATGCGAATTTAGCTAAAAAAATGTAAATAACAGTGATTAATTAAGATATAGAATGTGTGTGAGGTAAGGAGTGAATAATCAGTTAATCACTACGATCAGTGACCGGTAACGTCACCTGGATTTTCATGGTGGAGCACCGAATTCATGACGTTAATGGAGTTTACGTCTTGGCGTGGGCCCCACTCCGTCCACGCGTTCTCCCCAAAATGCAGATCCGCGAAGAGCCCAATCTTGAAGGCTGCACCCTCCCGCATCCGAACCTGCCTCTCCGCGGCACCGCGCGCCAATCGGAATTGTACGGCGGATGATGATCGGACGGTATAGAACAGAGAGAGAAATAGTAAGGGCAAAAATCTCTTCCACTTACCTCCTCCGTGAGTTTTCATTGTTGTGAGAGAGAAAACAACAGAAAGTGAAGCGTCTCAGACGAAACAGCTTCAGAGAAAGGAAAAACGGTGCGTTGCACTTTTCTGAGTGCATAATTATTATGCATGTGGATAGTTTGGTTGATGACATTGTCTCCAAGTGTGGATAATGACGGAAACACCCTTAACTGTGACCACTGTCTCGCACGCTCGCACTCACGCGTCTGTAAATAGATAAGATGAAAATTATTAAAATAAATAAAATAATAATTAACGAACAATTAGATAAAAATATTAGTATAATTTTGAAATAAATTAAATAAAAAATAATTTTTTTTGAAAACAATTAGAATAAGATTTTAAAAAATAAATAAAAAGAGAGAGTAGAAAGAAATGTGTAGTAATTCTTATTGTATATTCCATGGTCATCGATAAGTTGATACCAAGAAAAAAACCTTATTTTTGGCATATTCCATGTTAATACTAAGAAAGGAACCTTACGTTAGCATATTCCATGTTATCGTTACGAAGGGATGAGATTACAATGGAGAATGAGATAAATACACAAGAATGACATGACTTGTATAATATTATTTTTTTTAAATTTCATCACATAAAATACCATATTAACCATATAAAAACATTAGTTTCATTTAATTTTTTAAGGTTAATTTGTGTAAAAAATAATAATACTTTCTAAAAAATAAATTACACTTCTTCATCAATTCACTTATACGTATGGAAGTCCGAGTATGAGATAATAAAAGATATTGTCAATCTTTTATTTTTAAATATATTTTTAATATGAAAATGTATTTCAAATTGTATAATTTAAAAATATATTTTAAACTTTTTAAATTAAAAATATATTTTTAGATAAAAAATACATTGTGGGGGTTGCAGTTAAACAATCTAAAATACAATTTTAAATTAATAAATGTATTTTCAAATTCTAAATTACTCTCTCCAAAAGCATATTTTAGATTGACGCAGAATGCGTGTCTAACTTACGTAAACGAAAAACATATTTCAAATTATACATCTAGAATAGGACTATAGAATATGCAATCTACATTACATTTTTAATTTTAAATTACAGAATTTAATATGGATTTTATATTATACAGGCTTCTGAATTTTAGATAATTTAGAGTTTTCTCACACCTATAAAGATACAGGAAGAAAATATGAGAGTGATTAGAAGAAATTGTCAAACGTGGTAAGCAAAAGATTAAACAAGTTTCTCTCTAATATTTTCACAAAGAAAAAATATAATTTTTCATGAATTAAAATTAATTTATATACAAATTAAAATTATAATTTAGAAAGATCATTTTATAGAGTTTTTTCAAATTAAAAATTATAATTTAGATAAATTATTTTAAAGAATTTTTACAAATTAAATTATTCATAAACTAATTTTAGTTTAGATATACACTCATATGAATTTTACTTATTTTCTTCACCTATAAATGCTTTTTGAAAAAATATCACCAAACAAATCCAATTTCGCCACCATCAAATATCAATAACCTTCATAGAATATATGATTATGTATTTATCTATAATGTAGTATTTAGATTTATAAATTAGTTATCATAACTCTAGCATAGGAGATAATATCTTAAATAGCAGTTTCATAATTTTTTTTATTTTAAGTTTGTGAAAAACAGAAAAAACACAAAAATAAACCTTGAATTGTGTTTTAATTTTTTTTTTTGCAGTTTTTCGAATATCGTCTACAGGTTTGAGACAATAATAGGAATGCTAATTAAACACGCATCCGTGGGGACCAAACTGTACCTGTCCTGAATTTGACGGGGAAAAACTGAGTTGATCAGGTTTGAGTTTTCCCCGTTTTGAGAAATCGGGGATGAGTAATACAATCCCCGTCCTATCCTCGTACCCATCCCTGCCCCGTCTTTAAATTTGAAACTAAAGTCTAAAATTAACCTATTCTTACTTAGTGTTTCTTTTTATTTTTCATACATAAAGGACTACAATGTCTTTTCTGTAACTCTATTCTTAGTGTTTGTTCTAGATTTTTCTATTTTTTGTAACTCTCTGTTCTTAGTGTTTGTTCCAGACTCTTCTCTTTTCTTTCACCTTTCACTCACTCCTTCAACTTGTTCAATTTCTTCAATCAGTTCAATATACTCTTCTTTTTATCATATCCTCTACACATTTACTTTTCCCAGTCCCTTCAACCAATTTGGTAAACGCATAAGATTAGTTCTTTATTTCTTTTTCAAAGATACATTTTATTTTGAATTATGTAAGTGAACTAATGGAAAATGAAATTATTTCTAATTTGGAAGATGATTATTAGATTATCTTATATTTGTTTGTTTGGAATTTTGTTCTTTTATATAATGTGTTTTGAAAGATTAATAGTTAGAAATTATTTATTTATTAATGTTTTTAAATATGTATTTTCTATTCATGTTAAAGGATTGTTAGACTTTATATTATGTGTTTTGAAGATTGATAAATTAAACTTGATATGTATAAAACAAAACAAAAACATGATCAAATACTTTTTTACATACATATTATAATATAAAAATAATAAACGAAAATATATTTCATTAGTAAAATAATTTAAAATTTGTAACACTAAAACTATTAATTTATGTATAATAAAATAATATATAAAAGAAAAAGATATTAAATATTAAAATATTTAATCTCTTTATATTTATCTTTAATAGTCTATTTCTGTGACACACACACACACACACACACATATATATATATATATATATATACATATATGTATTTCTTATAATCATGCTTAAATTTTAAGATTTATTTAAATATTTTTTTAAATTATATTTAAAAAAATAAAATGGGACAGGGATGGGGTGGGTCGGGGAAACCCAATCCCCGATAGGATGTGTGTGGAGACTAAATTTCTATCTCCGGTGAGGATCGGGGACGGGGACAAGAATAATTAAGTAAGTCGAGGACGGGGAGCAGGGAGGCAAAACCCGCCCTCGCCCCGCCTGTTGTCATGCCTAGACAAAGTCTGTTGCTCTAAAGATATTTTAGAAAGCAAAGATTTGTTGAGTTAAAATCTCATTTTTTATAGTTAGACAATTCAATAATATGCAATTGGAAAGAGATAAGAATGAAGAGAGAATACTCAAGTTTTTATACTGTTCATCTGAAATCATAGACTACGTCCAGTTTTCAATCAACTTGATTGAGTTCCACTAACACACTAATGCTGCAAACTACTAATATTGTTTCGGCTCATAGTCACTTCTGGCTAACCCGTACAAGTACTCTTTCTTATAAAGTCACTCCTGACTCAATAACAGAATTTCTTTGAAAGGGGTTGTGATTGAGAATCACAAAATGTTTGAGCTAATATAGAAGAGTTGCGTCTTACATATGAAATGTAAATTTTAGATTGGCTTCTAGAGATAGCAAAGAAACACTAGCAGTGTTTGTTTAGAGCTTATGAACAGTTGAAAAGAAAGACAAACAACATTTTCGCACTTTGAAAAAGATAGGTCGTGTCCTCTGTTTTCTCTTTTTGAATTGGACCCTTTTATAGTGCTTGAGAGCAACTAGTAGTTAGACATCTATTATGAAATTTTCAACTTTATGTTGAGGTTTGGTTTCTTCTTCTTGTAGCGTCTGATGAAGGCTTCACGTAGGTGCATTAAATGCACTCCTTCATGCATTAAATGCATACTTCTTCTTTCACACAAAACTTGATAGCTTGTAGCGCTTATCCTCCATTGGATAGTGAACTTTTCTTCTTTTGGTGAAAACAACACTTTCGTACATGGCAGGTGTACTTTAAGAGTTGACAGAACTCAGGTGTGTTAGGAATTTAATGAGAGAGCACCTTTTACTTTTTCATAAGGAAGGTGTTGTGATGGAACATGAGAACTACCTATGTACTTGATCATCAGACTGACCAGAAGAATGGATAATATTCTAAACTTGCAACAACACTATGATGACATATGCTCTAAACTCTTAAGGTTAAATAGGAGAGTGTATAGAGTTTAAAGGAAATTAGAAATTGAAGACTTATCCCCTAAAGAAGAAGAAGTTAGATCTTCCAAGGGAAAACAGTCAACTGAGGAAAGTGAAGATGAAGATGAAGAAGAAGATGGGGATAGTGAAGAAACCGAGTAGGATGTCTGATTACTTGGTTCATTGTTTTAGTGTTTCTTATATTTGTGTATTTTCATGTGTATGCAACTGCTGTTCTTGTTTTTTTTTTTCTTATTTTCTCAGTTGTATTATGTTAATATTGAGTTCAAAGCTATGCTTATTAGTCAAATATGTTTCTGCTGTGTTTCAATATGTATTTGTGTGCAATTCTCCTAACTTTTTTATTATGTTCAAAAAGGGGGAGAAATATATGTGATTGATTGAGGGATCTATATTATAATTGGACTTAATTATTAAAAGGAAAGTTTAAGGGGGAGAATAAGGGAAGTCTTTTAATGTTTGCTGAAATTAACTCTAAAAATTTAAAATTTGAATGTTTGAAACTTGAATATATAAAATCTGATTGCAAAATTGATTGATATAAGATCGCCCATATTATTTCCTTTGTGGACTAACATTTATGATGAAGATATCTATACAATATTTTCTAAGATTATTTTAGGATATCAATTACAAGTCTTTAAGTTTTTTATCATCATCAAAAAGGGGGAGATTGTTGATTTAATTCAAGAAAGAGTACAGATTTACTTAGAAGATTGGTTGAAGAATTGAACCCAAAAGGAATCTTGAAGATTAGTGTTTTCATTATGAAGATATAAAGTATATTGCAACATTAAAGACTTGATTTTATCTCAAAAAGGAAGGTTGCATCATGAGGATTAAAGGAAAATCAAATATTCAATCATGAAGAGTAAAGTAATCAAGGATGGAAATCTAGAAGATATGCTCAGCCACTGAAGAATCCTGATTAGAAGTTTTAGTTTTGGGTGTTGGATAAAAAGAGTAAGTCATACTTTCCCCCAAAGACCTATTCAACCTTGAGAGCAAGACATATTTTCGTAAAAAGCATTTTCTACGCTTTTAATCGATTAGGGATTGTAATAGAATCGATTATATCACTTAAAATCCAAGTAAATTGATTTAACGAACAAAATAATCGATTATCTAAACTTGACAATCGATTATATTTTTTCTGGGTTTATAAATAATCAATTATTTCCTTAATTAATCAATTATTTCAAGGTGAAAATGTTTTTCCACTCCTTTCTGGAATAACCGATTATTCCTCTCTGAAAATGTTTTTGCGAATTAAATGTTGAATCAACTTATGTAAACCTTAAGCTGATTTTGAATTATAAATTGTATGGCAAGGTCTTAAGTTAATACACAACAGATCAAACACAAAAATTATAGTGTTTTGCACTCAAATTTTTTCAAAGTCGATTTCTTGCTCTCTTAGGATTGATCTTGGTTCTTGGAAGTGGTGATTGTCTTGTGCTGAAGCTTTCATATCCATCACACATCAAGTGTTTTCTTTCTTGGTTACTGGTTTATGTAATTCATCCATTGGATCAATTCTAAAGGAATGTGTTTGTTCATCTCTTGTGGATCAAGAGAGGTGGGATCATCCTTCGTGTGTCTAAGGAGGTGTTTCTGGTCATTTTTATTTGTTTTTACATGTTGTCACTAGATTAGAATTTGTAATTACATTTAAAGATAGTGGAATAAATCATCACGTGTTGTGGTGATTGGGCACTGGATGTAGGATTGACTAAATCCGAACCAGTATAAATTATCTGTGTTCATCTATCTCTTTCCCTCTCTCTTTATTTTACTGCATTTGGATTATATTTACAATTGCTATCTCAACAATGTTTATCAAAGATTAAGGGAAAATTAATTTAACCCTAAAAAGTTTTTGAAAACCCAATTCACCCCCTCTTGAATTTTGCATTGTCATTGTTTCTAACAATGGGGTATTGGATTTTTCCTTAACAAGGTAGAACAGAGAAAGACAAAGAAAGAAAAATATCCAGAAATATGAACGTGGATGATTGAAGTGTTAAAGAACTTTGACAAACCACAAACATAAATTCACTATAAACAAAGATTACAACTCAATCGTCACTCTCTACTGAACTCTCAACTCGAAGTTGGTTAAACATTAACCCAAAGGTCCCATTAAATAGCCATAGGGTTGTTACAACCGTCCCAACTAACTCTTAAACAGAAAACATTTTACTAGAGTAGAGGTCACGTGAAGTGCCTCTTTACAGAATTCTAAACGACACTTAGACGATCTATATAAGGACTCAAACCGGCTAGATGGTCTATACACCACTAAATAGTCTATTAAGACCTGCTTCTACTGGTCCAAAGAGTTAGATGGTTTGAACACCTTTAACAAGATTTTACTAGACCAATTACTGGATCAGACTCCACAATTCTCTCTTCATTTATCATAATGGTACAATGACTGCTTTACATTCTTTTGTATGTGGATGATATTATATTGACAACCTCCTCTGTTGATACCAACAAATCAATCTTATCACTTATAAACTTGAAATTTGATATGAAGGACTTGGGGCCATCATCTTATTTTTTGGGTATAGTTGTCACCTGTTACGCAGGTAGTCTTTTTCTATCCCATCAGAAGTATGTAGCAGATATCATTGAAAGGGATGACATGAAATCGTGTAAATCGTCTCTTACTCCTATTGATACTAAACCAAAACTTGGAGGTAATGCTAGCACACTATATGTCAATCCCTTTCAGTATCGAAGCCTTGTAGGGGCACTTCAATATCTCACTTTCACGAGACTGGATATTACTTACATTGTACAACAAGTGTGTTTATACACGCATGACCCAAGGGGAGGAAGACATGCACACTCTTAAGATAAATGTGTGGTACATACAAGGTACTCATAATCATGGTTTACATCTATATCCCTTATCCACATCCACTCTTCTTTCTTATATAAATGTTGACTGGGTGGGTGCCTCGACACTAGACGCTCCACATCTGGCTATTATGTTTTTCTTGGCGGTAATCTGATTTCTAGGTCCATTAAACGATAAGCTACTCTATCACGGTCTAGCGTGGAGATGGAATATAGAGTCGTTGGTAATGTGGTTTTTAAAATTTTGTTGGCTACGAAACCTTCCTCTAGAGCTTTATTGTTCAGTTCAGAAAGTTACATTGGTATATTGTGATAATGTTAGTGCAATATATCTTTCTGGAAATCCAATTCAATATCAACACCAAACATATCGAAATGGATATTCATTTTGTCCGTGAAAAGGTTGCTTGAGTGGAAGTTCAATTCTTGCATGTGCCATCACATTATCAAATTGCTAACATTTTTATAAAATGTCTTCCGTTGGTTTTGTTTCAAAATTTTCGGAATAGTCTCAACATACGCTCATCTCCCGTTTCGACCACGGGGGTATGGTAGAACATATGATATTATGTATTTAGCCATAATATAGTATTAAGATTCATAAATTAGTTACCATAACTATAGTCTAGGAGATATAATATCTTAAATAGCAGTTTCATAACTTCCTTTATTTTAGGCTAGTATCTCTCATGTAAAGTGCTAATAATCATCAAGTTGTGAATGGAATGGGCACTAAATGACCTTCCTTTAAACCTGATATGTTAGAATTTAGATTATTACAATGAATTCATTCACAATTTATAGCTACATTTTTTATATGTATTTGCACATTAGTTTGAACTCAAGATAACTTCACTATGTACTTGACCATCCTCCATCCTTATCCAAGAATGAAGAGAAAATGGTGTTTGGTTGATCTCTAAAACTCGTGCTCCTTTAGGCCAATCTCCGTAGCCACCATAACCCGTGTGTCTAGCATAGCATAACCACAGTTTATTGTATGGGCAACACCAATCCAATCCATGGTTGTGTCCAACAAAAATTGCCTGAGGTTATGAAAAGAAAAGTTACAAACAAGAATGATGATGGTGATGAAAAATGAAAATCTCAACCCATACTTAGCAAGGGAAAAAATCAAGAAGAATCAAATTCTTTACCTAGATATTTTGCTTTAACAACATGCATGCAAAGTGAAAAAAGGGACACGTTCTAATTGATCTCAAAAGCTTTAACCTACTATAGTCAACTTAGTGACAGGTGGTTCTAGATAACTTTCGTGAAGTCTTGGGTTCATGCTTTGTTACCAATAGTGTAGAAAAAAAAATGAAAATTAAGATGAACAATGTGTAATGAACATAAATAATCAAACAAAAGGCACACCAAACTTTACATTGTTCATATATCCATGGGTAAGAGAAGAAACCTATTGATTAGGGTTTCAGGAGGTTCGAACCTTTTGAGAAAATTTAAATTCATAAAGAGAGAAGAAGGAGACAAATACAAAATATAAAACACTAACCGTAATCAATTACAATTAATGTCAATAGACTATATTTAGGTGAATTTTCAATGTTAGAGTTGTTGTGACAAATAATCGATTAGGTAGGTAAATAATGGATCATATGTGAAAGCATGAAAGTCATATTAACTTAGAACAATTGATTATAAGTTGACATAATGGATTAAGTGTGACACTAGTTACATTCTATTTGTAAAACCCTACAAAGAAGTGACCTTATAAATCAACATAGGTCACCACCTACTTTTAAATTGTGCAATTTTAACAATTCCTTTTATGTCTAAAATGTAAGAAGTAAGTATCTACATAAATGTTATGTTTAACGAGAAAAATTACTTTTGAAAATAGAACATATCAACCCAAGTTTTCCAGCCCTAGTTGAGGCAAATTAAGCTATCACCTGCAACATAATAATTGTTATAACAAACATGGATTGTTATACCACAAACATCCTTAGCAACTATTGAGGTGGATTTTTTCAAGTACTATTGCATTGAAAAGGATAACACGAGAATATAGTTATCCTAATACACACAAAATACAAGCTTTGTTGTTCGGGTTGGTAATTTCCAATGTCATTTTTACATCTAACATAATACTTGAAATGATGTTAACCATGCATAATGGGTAGCCTTAAGAATTTTTATCCGAGAAGGTCACGTCCAACAATTCCACTAATTTAGGATACACAAATAAAGACAAAATGTGCATGTTAAAGTCTGAAAGGATTGTTAAATTGTTACATTGGCAATATTTAGTGAAGAATGAATACCTAGAACAAGTTTAGAATGGTTCACTAGAAGTGAAACACGTGCTAGCTTGTTTGTCAGAGGTGTTATATCAACTGGAAAGATCTAAATAATGCTTAATGTAAGTTGAACAATTTGAGTATCATAATGGTTTAACTACTGTGGCTGACAGTGAGCAAATATGTAATTATAATGAAATACCTTGACAATGTTGTACAACATTATATTAACATAGAAAGTTGAAGGATTGAGACTGAATATGACTACCTATACACAATATTTTAAGATATTAAGTGACAAGAAAGTAAAAGGATGATAAATTATAAACTGAAAGAATGTATACATCTTTCAGGAGTAACATAGAACCCACAACAATGTCATATCTTAATTTTGGGTCAAAAAGCACCATGCATGAATACAACCCTTAGTAGTTGTTGTAGGATCTTGTAATGTGCTTAGGTTGACCATATGTCATTCATTTAAAGATGTCATATCCAAAATATATTTATTGTGGTGTGGGGAATTTCTAACCTTCATAGTAATTATTATGTCCCTAATCAACATGCAAGAATTTATAAACCATATAACAGACAAAGGTCATTATCGTGATTTCAACAATAACCCTTGGCAATGGGAAAAGAAATTCATTGACATCCACGATAACAATTTACTGACATCGTGTTACAATGTAAAACAAGTTGTCTTGGATGAAGTTAGCAATCATCATGCATCAACATTGAGCAAGATTAAAAATGTTAATTGACTTCATTTATTTGCTTGTGTTGTGAAATCTTGTCATCCAAACTACGAGGACATGACAATTGCTATAAAGGTTAGAAATGTCCTATACCACAATAAATATATTTTGAATATAACATCTTCAAATTAATGACATATGGTCGACCTAATCGCTATACAGGATCCTATAGCAACTGCTAAGGGTAGTATTCATCGCAAGGTGTTTGTCAATCCAGAATTCGAATTTGACATCAGTTGTGGGTTCTACGTTACTCCAAAAAGATGTATGCATTTTTTTACTTTGTAATTTCTTATCCTTTCACTTCCATGTCGCTTAATTGTTCAGCTTAATATCTTAAATATTGTGTATAGATGGCAATATTCAGTCTCAATCCTTCAACTCTCTATGTTAATATAACATTGTATAACATTGTTAAGGTATTACATATTTCCTCACATTATTCAACTTACATTTAAACATTATTTAGGTATTTCCAGTTAACATAACACCTCCAACAGACGACCTAGAATATGTTTCATTTCCAGTGAATTGCCCTAAACCCATTCTAGGTGTGTCAACATATATTTATACTTCCTTAAACATTGCCAATGTAACATTTTAGCAATCCCTCCAGAATTCAACATGCACATTTTGTCTTTATTTGTAGATCCTAAATTCATGGAATTGTTGAATACGACATTCCCAGATAGAAATCTCCAAGGCTAAACATTGTGCATGTTCAACATGATTTTAGTTATTATGTTAGATGTAAAAATGAAGCTGAAAATTACCAACACAAACAACAAAGCTTGTATATTGTGTGTATTAGGATAAATATGTTCCCATGATTTTGTTCTTTTCAATGTAATAGTACTTGAAAAACAATCCACCTTAATAGTTGTTGAGGATGATTGAAGTATAACAATCCATGTTTGTTATAACAATTACTATATTGCAAGTGAAAACTTAATTTTCCACAACTATGGTTGGACAACTTGGGTTGATGTGTTCTATTTTCGAAAGTAGTTTTGCTTGTTAAACATAACATTTATGTGGGTACTTACTTCTTACATTTTGGACATAATAGGAATTTGTTAAAATTGCGCAACTTAAGAATAGGGTGACCATGTTGATTTATAAGATCACTTATTTGTAGGGTTCTGCACATGGAATATAACTAGTGTCTCACTTAATCCGTTATGTCAACTTATAATTGATTATTCTGAGTTAATATGACTTCCATGCTTTTCTATATAATCTATCATTTACTTACCTAATTGATTATTCATCACAACAACTTTGACGTTGAAAATTTACCTATGTCAGAACTCTGGAGTGCATCGAAACAGTGTATATAGCCCCTTCTTCTCTTCAAGAGAAGTGAGTGAGTTTTCTGCTAGACTTTTGCTTTATAAAGATAGGTAAATTAAAAAGGGTGGTTGATATTACTTGGGAGTATTGTGAAAGTCTTCCTACAAATAGACTATAAGTAAAATGTAAATTTTGTTCTCATGCTTGTTGGGGTGGGACAACAAGGATGAAGCATCATCTTGCTGGAACAAAGAAAGATGTTATTCCTTGTTGTAGTGTTCCAGAAGAAGTGAAGGAAACATTTTTGAAGTTGCAGGACAGTAAAGAAAAAAAAAGAAAGAGAATGACAATTTTGATTGTGCAAAAGTTACAAAAGAAGTAGCAGATGGAAAGAATAATCTCCTAGAAATGAAAATCAATGCATCTTTCAAGAATATAGAGGATGTAATTAAGGAAGTTTGCAACTGCATTTATGGTAATGCATTGCCATTTAATCTTGTAATGAGTCCTCTTTTTATCCAAATGTTAAAGGTTGTTGGAGAGTACGAAAAAGGTTTGAAGCCTCCTTCTTATCATGAGATAAGGGTTTCCTATTTGAAAAAAGTTGTTGATAGTGTTCAAAAATGTCTAGAAAAATATAGGAGTGATTGGGAGAAATGGGGATGCACATTGATGTGTGATGGTTGGACGAATGGGAAAGGAAGATCACTCACTAATTTTCTTGTTAACAGTCCAAGTGGGATTGTTTTTTAAAATTCTATTGATACTAGTGATGTGATAAAAGATGGAGAAAAAATGTATAAGTTGTTGGACAACATAGTGGATGAAATTGGAGAAAAGCATGTTGTCCAAGTAGTTACAGATGGGACTTCTAACCTTCTGGCAGCTGGGAGAATGATAATGGAAAAAGAACAAAATTATTTTAGTCTCCTTGTGCAGCTTATTGTCTTGATCTTATTCTTGAGGATATTGGAGAGCTTTCGGTATTTTACAATACTATTGGCAATGCAAAAAAAAAACCACTTACATATATAGGCACACATGGGTTCTTAACTTGTATAGAAAGCACTCTAATGGAAGGGAATTAGCAAGGCTAGTTGTCACACATTTTTCTACTTCTTATCTCACATTGAATTGTATTAAACAACAAAAAAATGATCTTAGGTTAATGTTTGCTCCAGAGGAATGGGCTAGTAGTCCACATGTTACTAAAACTGATGCTAAGCAAGTTATGAATCTAGTGTTAGTTGATGGCAAATTTTGGAGATCAATCACATATTGCCTAAAATGTGTGATTCCACTTGTAAAAGTCTTGAGGCTTCAAGATGGTGATGCAAAACCAACCATGCCATACATTTATGAAGCAATGGATAGAGCTAACGAGCAAATTGTCGAGAATTTCCAAAAGAAAGAAGCAAGGTACAAAAAATTGTGGAAAATTATTGACACTAGGTGGAATTTACAACTACATAGGCCTCTCCATCCAGTAGCCTACTATCTCATTCCTAGGTAATCTAATTACATCTAAATATGTCTTGCTAAGTAGCACTATCTTCTTTGTTCTCATAATCTTATTTTCTATTGTGTTAGGTATCATTGTGACAAAGATTTCAATTCGGATAGTGAGGTGTTGATTGGTTTATATGAAACATTCCAAAGAATGGTTTTGGACGTAAGAACAAGAGTTACCATTGATCAACAACTTGAAAAGTTTAAGGGAGCTAAGTGGCTTTTTGGATTGGACATGGCAATAGATACTAGAAACAAGAAACAATTCAGTAATTAAATTACTCATTATTACCATTTTTATGATTTATAAATTTCGAATTACATTATAATTCAACACTTTTTGTTTTGATAACTCTTTGGTAGGAGAGATATGGGGGAGAAAGCAAAGACTTACAAAAGGTAGCCATGAAAATTTTGAGTCTCACATGTAGTGCAAGAGGGTGTGAAAGAAATTGGAGTACATTTGGCCAAGTGCGCACTAAGAGAAGAAATAGATTGGAACAACAAAGATTAAATGCTCTTGTGTATGTAAAGTACAATCTCCAACTTGAGATGAGACAAAAGAGTAGAGAAGAGAAGGCGGAAACTTATGATCTCATATGTTTGTCGGATATTGAATCGAATCATGAATGGATCACAGAAAAAGAAAATCCTTGTTTGTCTCTTGACTCCTAATCGATGGATTCACATGAGTGTTTTGATATTAATGAGGGTGCTCCAAGCAGAAAAAGGAAGAGAGGTAATTATTTATATTTAGAATTTTTTGAAGTTAGAACTTGAAAGTTCAACAAACTAGAACTAAAACTTATTTGTTTTTCTTTTGCTAATATAGGTCCTAGAAACTTAAATGCCAAAATCAATAATAATGAAAAATCCATAGTGGGAAATGAGGAAGAAGTTCAAGACACTGAAAAAGGGGATGAATTTTTAATAGATGATGAAGATGACTTGAGTTATGTGGATCTCGGAGAGGAAAATGATGGCTAGTAATTATGTAATAATTATGTTTGCTATAATTATGCACTGGCAATAGCAGCAAACACATATTTTTTGGATGGCTATGATGTAATATTTGTTTAGTAGCATGCAATGATATTAAAAATCGGCCATGGCGGCACTATGACGGAATGCAGTCTCGGATTTTCCGACGAACACCACACTAAGACGGTGGCAAACCGATTTTAACCTGGCGGTCTATAGCGGCCGCTTTTGCTATCGCGGCATGACATCTCGAACAGGCCATGGCAGAAATCTCATGTTTTGAAGCTGAAATGCTTTCAATTTTCTTTGACCCATGTAACTTTAATATTTTTTGGTCCAAACCCGGCCCCACCAAAAGAGTAAGTATTTCTTACTCAATAGACCAGAAACCTTACCCGCGCACAGTGTCATTTATCTCTTTCACTCTCTCTCTCTCAACGTCACTGCTTTCCTTTGTCGCTGACGTCACCGCCACTGACGCTGCTGTTCATCCATCTCCATTTCTTCTTTCATGGTTTCTTCTTTCCCCTTCCTGTTACATATTCTTTATTTCTTTTTTCTTTTTTTTTTTCTCAATTTTTCATTTTTCTGTTTTTTCTTTTATTCTTTTAATCTTTTCTGATTTTAATTTTTTCTTTTCTATTTTTTATATTTTCTTTTTCTTTTTATTTTTCTGATTTTTTTTATTTTCTTTTTCTTCTTTTTTCTTTTTCTGAATTTTGTTTTTAAATATTTTCTTTTCCTCTTTTATGTTTTTTATAATTTTTCTATATTTTTCTGAATTATTTTATTTTTTATATTATCTTTTTCTTATTTTTTATTTTTCTGAAATCTTTTGATTTTTATATTTTCTTTTTCTTTTTTTTTCTTAATTTTTTTTATATTTTCTTTATCTTCTTTATTATTTTTCTGAATTTTGTTTTTAAATATTTTCTTTTTCTTCTTTTATGTTTTTCATGCTTTTTCTATTTTTATTTTTCTTAATTCTTTTATGTTTTATATTCTCTTTTTCTTTTCTTTTTTTCTAAATTCTTTTGTTTTTAATATTTTCTTTTTCTTTTTCTTTTTTATTTTTTTTTTATATTTTCTTTATCTTCTTGCTTATTTTTTTGAATTTTGTTTTTGAATATTTTCTTTTTTTCTTTTATAATTTTTATACTTTTTCTATTTTTATTCTTTTGAGTTCTTTTATTTTTTATATTTTTTTCTTCTTTTTTATTTTTCTTAATTCTTTTATTTTTAATATTTTCTTTTTCTTTTCTGTGTTTATGCTTTTTCTATTGTTATTTTTTGAATTCTCTGTTTTTTATTTTTTTTTGTTTTAGTTTAACTGCATTCAATGGCAACAACTGAATAAAGGAGTTCAAGATCTTCTATTAAAAATGATTCGGGTTGGAAATATTGTCATCCTTTGGATGAATCAAACCTAAAAACTATCGTCTGCAATTATAGTGGAAAAATTATGAAAGAAAGAGTTACAAGAGCTAAAGAGTATCTAATGGCAAAAAAGGATAATGTTGCACCTTGCCCAAAGGCTCCAAAAGATGTTAGAGAAGAGGTTTGGAAATTATTTAGGGAGAAAACAACTGCTTTAGTAAATTCTATTGATAATGTGGGGAGCTTTGGTGATACTAATGAAAGTGAAGAGGAAGTTGAATTTTCAGCTGCTGCTAGTAATCCTAAAGGGAGAAAGAATGATAGAAAAAAGGGCAAATGGATATGTTTTGTAGGAATCTTACCCTTGCTTTAGAGAAGAGAAAGAAAGAAAAAAAAAGACAAATTAATATTAAAGAGGCATGTGACAAAAAATTAAAGGCCTCAATTCATCAATATATTGTTCATTTTTTGTATCGAGGAGGCTTATCGTTTAATCTTGTTAAATTGAAGAGCTTTCAAGACTTGATTGAAGCTATTGGAGCTTATAGTCCACATTTACCAGCTCCTTCTTATCATGAAATTCGAGTTCCACTTCTTAACAAGGAGGTGGAATACACTGAAGGATTCTTAAAAGATCATGAAGTGCAATGGAGCAAACATGGATGTTCTAGATGCATGGACTGATAGAAAGCAAAGATGTTTGATTAACTTCTTAGTAAACTTTCCTGCAGGGACAATGTTTGTGAAGTCCATTGATGGGTCAAAAATTTTGAAGACAGGTGAGAAATTATTTGAGATGCTTGATTCCCTTGTAGAGGAGATTGGGGAAGAGAATGTCGTTCAAGTTATCACTGATAATGGAAGCAATTATGTATTAGCTGGTAAGCTTCTGGAGGAGAAAAAACTCAATCTATATTGGACTCCCTATGCTTCCCATTGCACAATTTGGTGCTTGAAGACATCAGAAAACTTCCTTTAATAAGGAAGACAATCCAAAGGGGAGTTACGCTAGTTGGTTTTATATACAGTCATTCAAGTACCTTGAGTTTGTTGAGACAATTCACAAACAAAAGGAAATTGGTAAGGCATGTTGTTACAAGATTTGCTACATACTATTTATCATTAGAAAGACTTCATCAAGAGAAAGGAATTTAAGAAAGATGTTCACTTCTGATGAGTGGAGCAAAAATAAGTTATCTAAGGAAGCTAAGGGGAGGGATGCTTCAAAAATTGTTCTTATGCCTGCATTTTGGAACCATGTGATTTTTACTTTGAAAGTCATGACTCCTCTTGTTAGAGTACTTCCTCTTGTAGATGGGGAAAGAAAAGCAGCAATGAGATATATTTATGAAGCAATGGAGAAGGTCAAAGAAACCATAATGAAGTTTTTCAATAACAATGAAAGTAAATACAAGGATGTATTTACAATCATTGATAATAGGTGGACTTGCCAACTTCATCGTCCATTGCATGCAGCTAGTCATTTTTTGAATCCAGAATTCTATTACTCTAACCCCGAAATGGAGGTAACTAGTGGGTTGTATGCTTGCATCAAAAGGTTGGTGCCAAGAAAATATGTACAACAGAAAATTTTAACCGAGCTACCTCTCTATAAAATTGGAAGTGGATTATTCAGCGATGACTTTGCCAAAGAATCAAGGAAGACCATAGCTCCTGGTGAGATACTTAAGCAATTCCAAGTGTTGTAATAAATTAATTTAAGTTATAATTAATAAATTTTAAGTTACTTTTATCTATTTTTATAGCTCAATGGTGGAAGAACTATGGTCATGCTGCTCCAAATCTAGAAAGACTAGCTATCAAGATTTTAAGCTTGACATGTAGTTCATCAAGATGTGAGCATAATTGGAGTGTATTTGAACAAGTAATAATTGTTGTTCATGATGCCTCATCTCATTCTTATATTTTTAGAAAGTAGGAAAAAACTAATTATTATTTTATTTATTCATGCAGATTCATTCAGAAAAGAGAAATAGACTTGAGCACAAGAAACTTCATGATTTGGTTTACATTAAGTATAACCAACAACTTGCTCAAAGATACAATATTAAAGATGAAATTGACCTTATTGTACTCAATGACATTGATGACTGCAATGAGTGGTTAGTGGGGGGAAGTGGATGATGATAATGAAGATGAGGGGAATGAGTTGGTTTTTGATGATGATCTCACCCTCAATTGGGCAACTGTTTATGAAGCTTCAGGTGTTGGTGAGCCAATCATTTACACAAGAAGAAAAAAAACAATAAAAGAAAGCAACCATCAGGTGGTATTGTTATTGGATCTTTCCAAGCTTCCAAGAAAGGAGGAGGTGCAACTTTGACTTCAACACAAAGGAAGGACAAAGAGAATATTCAAGTTGGAGTTCATCATGAATTGGAATTTGATAGCTCCAACTTTGAGTCTGGAAATATTGAAAAATTATTTAACTTTAACCAAGCTTTCTTTGAAAGAGAAGAAGTGGAGGGACATGCCCCATTAGATAATATTGAAGATAATTATGTTGGGGTTGAGGAAGAACCTGGTAATTAGAAATTTAGGATATTTATCATATGTTTTGTTCTTGTTTTAATTCTTAGAACTTTAAATTTTGAAGTCTAAACTTGTTATTATAAGTAAGTCTATGATTGTGTTTCATTCTTTTTTGGATTTCAATTATATTTATGCAATCTTCTTATTTCTTGAAATATATATATATATATATGTTTTTTTTCCACGATGCTTTTGCCATAATCTATTATGGAATACGATATATTTTCATAGAGTTTTTGAGATACTGATATTTTTCTGATATCCGATCGATAACACTAGTAGCATGTAGTCATGGTTATAGGAATCTTATGCAACATCAACATTGTTTTTCTAGAGATTGTGTTGCTAAAATTGTGTAATAATTATACATAGATACAATTACTCTTTTTGACCATGTGATTATTTTGTTACTAGTTGTATCTTTAAATATTTATATTATATTTTATATTTTAAGTATGTATTGTATTTTTTAATATTTATGAATCTTATAATTCACAATAGGAAAGGATTCATGATTCCAAATATTAATTTTTTGATACATAATTTGTGTCTCGATTCAATTACATGTTGGAGACAAGCACAAAAACATCAAAAGCAAGAATGATAGCAAACAAAAAGTTAACGGAGGATAAGAAAAACTAAAGGGAAGAGAACGGAGAAGAACGGAGGAAGAGAGCCACAAAAGAAAAAGAAAAGAGCGAGCATGAAGGGTGAAATACATAATTTCAAAAACGAAAATCATATTTGATGTTTATGAGCACAGTAACCCTAAACTCGTGTATGCAAAAACCTGCCACACCACTAGTTGTCAACTAGTGCAGGGTTGTTCAAATATAATTTTTGATTCACTATATTATCACAGACTACAGGCTAAAGTGTCTGGGTACAAACATAATTATGTCATCATTTATTCCAGCATTGTAAGGTTCTAACCCCCTAACAAAATATATTTCCATAATTTCTTTTGAAAATAATCTCATACTTCAGACAATTTTCCAAAAAGCCTCAAAAGACTTATTTAACAAACAACCAATATACTTGTCATCGTGGAAATAAACAAATTAATCATCAAGCGAACACATCTGGTAGTTCAAACCTAACAACTAGGATCTTGAGGATTTGATTTTTTTTCTATACAGATAGTTCTGGAGAATTTGACAAGTATATATATAGCATTCTGGCTTTCGCCTTACCTTGACAGAAGTTCTGTTGACAAGAAGATCCATGATACCCGTTTCAACATCTTGAGCAGCAACACTTTCCTTGTTGATGGATCCTACACAAGGCTTTCGTATGTCAAACTTGGGAGCCACCACCTTATATGCCGTACTTGGAATATGCCAGAAAACAATCTCCGGAACTCTGTCATGCAATATGTTTATTTGGATTAAGCAGAAAGGAAAGAAGAAAATAAACTTTTTTTTAAAACATTTTACTTGCTTAATTGAATAAGAATAAGAAATTAAGAACAAATAAGTCTTGTTTAGATATACTTCTGTATAAGCAGCAATTTAAGAAGAAGAAATGGGGATATAAAGTGAACCAAACTTATCGTGCTAAATTCAAGTTATAGCCTTCAATTTTCGAAAAAGATTCATAAGAAAGCTTCTAAAATGGCGAAGGTGCACAATTTTATTTTCACTACTGAGATATGTTTGAATATTTTTTTCTTCTCTTATAAATGTCTGTTGAATTTATAAATTATTTTCTTGCTGTGGGATGCTTGTAGCCTTAAAGCAAAATAACTTCTGATTTAATGCATTTTCTTCTACCTTGAGTCTGGGTTAATACATTCAGCTTTTTGCCGGAACCATTCTACCTGGTCATTAGATATGACTCCTGGATAGGAACCACCACCAGAATCAAGGAAGTAAAGGAAAGCCACAGGTGATGGCGGATAATCAGGTGATGAAACTTGAAGAACATAGTTGGATACACTTGGCCAAAGATTTCTTGGGCCGTAGCTAGAAAATGATCCATTGTGCTTGATCTCGTCTGCCATCAGCTCCAATCGTCCTGTTCCTTTGAAGCCACATTCGTCTTCTCCTGAAATTTATCGAATATGCCCTTCACGGAAAATATCTCAAAAACTTAATCTAATGGGGAGCAGGAGAGATACAATGAAACAAAATGTCAGCAAATGCAGGATGAAAGCTCCATTGGAAAAGGACTGAAATAAATTATAAAGCTGAAACAAAATCTCTAGATTCCAAAATGGCACAGTAACTAACAGCAATTAAATGACATTTTACTGAAAAAGTTCTAACACGTGACCCGTTTGTTCACGAGACTTACCGTTTGCTTCTTTATAAATCTCTCCAACCTTAAGTTCTCAACTAGCTCAAGTACCACGACCGTAAATAATGCAAAGAGTGATAGATAACTCTGTGCACGTGATTTTATGGACTAACAATCACAAAATAATAATATTTTAATCTCTGAGTTCTTCTGATCCATATGCTTCACTAACACTTTCCGAGCCAATAATTTAAAGGCTTTGTTTCACTTCTTGTATTGATAAGATATTACAAGAGGAAAATTATCTATTATAATTACTGACGTCATCTATCTCAGTTAGATTGAGCTAGAAACACCAAAGAGTTTGTATAATTTTTTCATTATTTTTAATTAAGCTATTCATTGATATCTTACACACTCGAGCAAATAGCGGACAACTTACAGTTAAGAATGCGTAAAAAATCAGGTATCTTCTATACTCCTTACCGAACATATATAGAATTAATTACATCCTTCTTATCTGTTAGTTAATACTGGGTACCTGAATATGAAGTCGTTGTTTGAGGGCAGTGAATTGTAGGAATGCCAGGTGCAGAGAACCACTCCAATGGCCATTCAAATGCAGCATCATCATGGTTTCCAAATACACTGGCCCATGGTATGCCCCTATTTCTTGCTGGGGAGATTGCCTGATCCCAATACAAGCTTGCATTTGCAATCATTATATTGTTAGCCGTGATGACATCACCAAGATATATCACCAAATCTGTCATACAGAGTTAACTTCATTAGAACTTAGTGTTCATTTGAAGCTCTTGGCACTATAAAAGAAAATTAATTAACAAAAATAGCGGAAGTTCTGAGTAAAAACATGTCCTCGTGTATGCTTACAAGTTCTGAGTTCCTAGCTATTCATGTAACTACCTCTAAGCATGCGTACTGTTGCTTGATCACATATTAGAAAGCAACAGATATTTTTAGAATGAATATTAATATTAAGTTGTTTAAATTATTCTGTTATGCAAATTATATTTATTTTTTAACTTGTCTCTTGAAGTTTAAATTTTTTTTAACGAAATTCTTATAGTTTGAAATAATTTTAATTAAGTCTTTATTCCCAATTACAAACTATCAATCATTAAGATTGTGTTAACTATTTTTCAATTACAAGGAATCGTTTGAAATCTTAAATAAACTCTGATAACAAAACTGAGTTTATACATTAATGTCTTTCTGTATATAATTTAATAAAAGTTAATGGCCATTAGCAAATAAGGACCAATTTAATTTTTTTCAAGAGAATAAGAATCAGATCATAAATCTTTGAAAATATATATTGTTTACATAAAATATGCAAATTTTTGTTTAGTTTCGTAAAATACTTTACTTTGATTTCTGTCCTTTTAAATTTTAAATAATTGTTTTCAGTTTTTTAGTTTTTAATTATTATTTTAAAGTAGATGAATAATATGTATTTTAAGAATTTTTTAAAGTAATATATTAAAACTATATTATAATACTAATATGTGTTAGAATGGCCATTTAACTTTTTATTCGCCGCATAAATAATTAAATAGGGTCATAAATTAGAGATAAAAATTGTAATTTTCAATTTTGAGGGAGTAAAAGCAAAGTAAAAAAATTGCCAGTACCAAAATTAAAAATCAATCATTTTATAAGAAGTAAAAATGTATTTAATTTTTTGTTCAAGCCAAAATACAAAAATCTATATAGAATTTTAACAAATTTATAAAGTCTAGATGCACAATATTTTATTAACACTAATTGACATAAATGGTAACTATTTATGGCCGTCAACCAAGACCTAGTTGATGCTAGTTACTATTTTTGTAAATCAATTCATAAACATTTTTCAACGTCTCTAAACATTAACTAACGAATTGAAGGGTGAGTATGAGAAAAATAGTTTTCTAATGGGAAAAAGAAAGAAACATGTTCTTCAATCTCGTTTGTTTCACCTTTTATTATTCTTTTACATCAAAAGTCACTTTAAATGTTTTTTTAGCATTTATTTAAATTTCTTAAAAATAATAAAAATATACGAAAGTAAGACTTTTGATTATTTTATAAGCAGATTTCAGTTGTTTCAGGACAAAAAAAATGCAGCTATAATTATATTTTAAAATTAAAATTACCATAACTAAAAACTAGCTCTAGTTTTTCATTTTTTTTAAATTTATTTTCTGTATACTTTTTTAAAAAAAGCCTAAACAATCCAACCAACCAATTATAACTGAATAAAACTGGAATGGAATCCCTTAAAGAAACTATTTGATTGAGCTCTGTGAAAATAAAATTATAATTGGGAAACCAATGTTTTGGATGATGAAAAAATTTGATAGGAAAATAGAAGTAGGAGAAAAGATAAAATGAGCAGAGTTTTCTAGAGTTATTTGAATTAAGAAAAACAGAAAAGTAAATGAAAAAAAAAAGGAAACAATGAGTGTGTTGTATTGTAGTTAAGACGTTTACAACACAAGTATAAAAAATTTAAGATATTTGCATAATTCAATTAAAAAAGAAAGTAAATAAGTTATTTTTTATTTTTAACGGACCCACAATTTTTCACTTTTCACTTACAATACTTTCACTTCATCAAAGAATATTTTCTCCCATTTCTGTCCTTTTCTCATCTCCAAAAAAGTTCATTCTCATACCTAATTTTTTTCACTTTAAAATCTAACAAAATAGAAAATAATTATGAACAATACCAATAAATTGTTTCTTCTAGCAAACTGTCATAACATGCTTTATAAAAGTCAGACCAATTTTCCAATGCCTTAAATGAATTATACACTCGTAATATAAAACCTGAAAAGAATTTATATATATTATATAAGAAAAATATTTTATGTATTCCTTATAGACCTTTTTACAACACTCTCAATTTGTTTTTAAATTTTTTTACTTTTAATTATTTTAAATTATCTAATAGAAAGAATAAATTTTATGATATAATGTACATGTAGTTCAATTGTCTGTGTACCCAAATATAATATCCAATGACAATCAAATCTCTTCATCACATGATGAGATCAATCCATTAATGCCCTTATGAGTGAAAAAGGTGTTTTTTTTAGGTTATTAATTTTATCTTCTATACATGGGAAAGAAAAGCCCATGAGAAAATAATTCATCCACACTTAAACATTTCCATTTTTACATTATACATATACTGAAAAAAATTTATAAATTTATAAAGTATGTAATATAATAAAGGAAAAGAAATAAAAACAAAAATTTATGGAGAGAAACCCGCCAGATAGATTATTATTACCAACACGTATTATTTCAAAACAAATAACGTCTAGCAAAATATCCAGTCAAACCAGCAACAATTCAATATCTTTAAATAAAGAGATTAAAAATCTCAAACAACAGATGAAGGAACAACAACTTCATTAGGTTATTCTTTTCCAATTAGATGAAAACTTAGAAAATATCTCTAAAAAAACTCATTGATGATGAAGACTTCTAAGATTAATCAATAGATTAACCATTCAGAAGTTTTTTATAAATATTAAATTATTGTGGTATATTTCGTCTTAAACATAATACTGCTTTTCTATATTGAGTCTGACTCAAATTACGTCTTGGAATGATTTATTTCAACCAAAATACTTTGAAAAAATATTAGAAAAACTTAACACAGCTAGCAGATCCAAACTTTATATCAAATACATATTATTAAAAGTTGTCATAAATTATCAGAGTTATGAAGTAAAATCCCTTTTTTTATCAAAAGCCTAAAACATAAGTGATCTCAGAAGCGCTATTCATAAAATTTTTATCCCTTTAAAAATTATTGTGGATGGAATCAGATGGGTTTGTTTGATTTTTAATGCCAACAATGTATTTGACGTAACACAATATTGTGAGCATGTTACAACACATCTATAATATCATATTCATAGGTCTCTCTTCGTAAACTAAAAGGATAATAAGATAACTATTTCACTGAAGATGAAAAAATTAGTATTTTTTTCAGCTATTAAAACAATGAAGAAGAAGATCCTATCATAAATAATGAAGGCTAAATAATAATTACTATGTAAAAAATAAATATAAATTTTTAAAAATGACGTGGTATGTATAAGTTTAAAATAATGGACATACCTTAAGTAATTTGTCCATATGCCTTAGCATACTTCAAAAGTGATACAAAGATATCTTCCTAACTAGGGTTTATACTTGGAGAAGACAGTCTAACCGTTTGGAAAAAAAATTCCTGATAGGTCTTCTAAGATCCGTAGCAAACAAAGTTATAGATAGAATGAGAAGTGTTACTTCAAACGGAACAATTTCTTATAAAAAATAACTTATGCATAATTAATTTTGTTTTGGTAAAATCCATAGGTAAATTAGTTTTTTTTTTAACAATGAAGAATACAAAATTAAAGGAACATTAAAGATTTCCCAACCTATATATAAAGATACAAATTATATACCTAAATTCTAACTTTCCAACATCAAAGACAAAAAATACTGATAAAAAAACATAAAAAACATTAAAAACCAAATACGATTACATACACATATAAAACTCTAACATAATTAGTAGAATCTTGTTACATAAAACAAAAGATTTACTTACCTAGTCAACCAAACATTGCAGTCTATGATTTCTCAAGTTACAAATAAAACAAAAACCTTATTATACAATAACAAACCAAACTTTGCACTCCATAAATCTCACTTGAGGTAAATTAGTCATTAGATGAAAGATTGGTTTACCAGAATGAAAATTCTTGAAAGAAGGGATTGTGACTATTATCAATAACATTTAATGAATTTTATGAAAGTGAAAACGACTATTATAAAATCAATCTAACACAAAACTAAATCATACTAACTCGTTCTATATGTACGACATCAATAACATTACTTGAATTATATTAGAAATCCAATCAATCTAATCACCCTTATCAAAAAAAGTATGTTAAACAAAATTTATTAGCAATAACCCTAAAATTAGCATTCCCATCAACTTCCAAACAGATAATCAAAGTCCAAATACAATATTTACCAAAAGATTAATAAAAAATTGGAATTATTGAGATTATTTGAAAGTCTGGACACTACTACATGAATACGAATTAACGTCGCAGTATTACGTCGGTTAAAATACAAACGACGTAGAAGGGATTTTAAAGGGGTTTTAACGTCGGTTATGGGAATAACCGACGTTGAAAGTGTGTCTCGCACACTTTCGACGTCGGTTATTCCCATAACCGACGTTAAATCTTCTTTTAATACACGTTCCCGCGCCCTCTTTTTCCTCACTTTTCGTTCTTCGTTTTCGAGTTTCGCTGCCGCCGCACTGGTTTTTCTGGTTTTCCCTGCTGCCGCGAACGCCCTTCCTTCCAGAGACGCCGCCGCCTGCTGCCAGTGCGCCGCCGCCAAGCTCCCCTGTACGTTGCGAATACGTTTGGCACTCGAATCCGGCATTGCGAATCGCGCCGCGCCTCGCCACGTGGTTTCCTTCGCCAGTGTCGCTGCTGCCGCCGTGCTGCTTCTGCTGCCTCGCCATCTGCCGCGCCATCTGCGTGCCCTGCCGCCGCGAACCGCGCTGCAGGTTTTATTTTCTGCTGCCGCGAACCCTGCCGTCGTCAGTAGTGCCGCTACTGCTGCCAGGTTAGTGGGTTTTTTATTATTTTTTGTTTTGTAGATAATGTTTGTATGATTAGGTTATTGAAATGCCTGTAGATGAATGTTCGATGATCTGGTCGTGCCCATGGGGCTTTATTTGATGTTGTTTATGTATTTGATGTTGTGTAAAAATTTGGATTTAGTCAAATAACAGAGGAAACTCTGCTGAAATTTCGTTAGAATGAGTTTGTCTCTCTTATAGAGCAAAGTCTACTAAATGATAATTTTTATTATAGTAATCAATGATATTAAATTCATTGATGACCAATAAGGTTTTTATTAACTCTTAATTGTAGTGTAAAATCCGAAAATGAATCGAAGTTGGATGAATGCAAGTCGTATATCAGAAGAGTATGAGAATGGAGTTGAACAATTTTTGAGTTTCTGCTGAACGAAATGGTCTAAAGATGAATGGAAAATTTTATTGTCCCTGTGTTAAGTGTGTTAATGGAAGAGTTCAAACCAGTAGATATAATACGAGAACATCTAATCTGTGAGGGTATCATGAAAAATTATACTACATGGATATGGCACGGTGAACTTATTGATATTCCAAGTAGTATCACAACCTCGTGGAGGAGGAGGATGTGTGTATGGAAGATCGAATAGAGGATATGCTTCGTGATGTGGGTCGGAGAGCTTTCTTCAAGCACATGCACTGTATATGATAAATTGAAGACCGATTCGGAGACGGCTTTGTATCCTGGGTGTACAACTTTCACTCGATTGTCTTACGTATTAAGATTGGTGAATTTGAAGGCAAAGTTTGGTTGGAGTGATAAAAGTTTCAATGAATTGTTAGAACTTTTGAAAGAGATGCTTCCAGATGAAAACACATTGCCTAACCGTATGTATGAAGCAAAGAAGATACTTTGTCCAATGGGTTTAGAATATAAAAAGATACACGCTTGTCCTAATGACTGTATTTTATACGAGAAAAGAGTTTGAATGTCTTGACAAGTGTCCAAAATATGGTGTATCACGTTACAAAGTCAAGGATGGTGATGGTGATGGTGAAGATAGTCATAAAAGGGTTCTCTCGCAAAGGTTATATGGTATCTTCCAATAATTCCAAGGTTTAAGCGATTGTTTGCTAATGAAGAAGATTCAAAAATCTCACATGGCATTCGGTTGCAAAGAAACGAGATGGACAACTTCGACATCCAGCTGATTCTCCACGAGTGGAAGAAAATTGACCGTCTATTTCCAAGTTTTGGTAGTGATGCAAGAAACCTTAGACTTGGACTAGCTACAGATGGAATGAATCCTTTTGGTAACTTAAGCACTAACCACAGTTCATGGCCGGTTTTATTGGTGATCTACAATCTTCCACATTGGTTGTGCATGAAGCGGAAATATGTTATGCTATCTATGATGATTGCGAGTCCAAGACGACCAGGAAATGACATAGATGTTTATTTAAGTCCTTTGATAGATGACTTAAGATTGTTGTGGGAGGAAGGAGTAGAGGTGTTTGATGCAAATCGACAGGAGAATTTCAACTTACATGCAATGATATTTTGTACCATAAATGACTTTCCAAAGCATATGGTAACTTGAGTGGATACAGATGTCAAGGGTCATCATGCGTGTCCTATTTGTCAAGAAGATACAAGTTATCCGCAATTGAAACATGGGAAGAAGACAATTTATAATAAACACGGAAAATTCCTTCCAGTTAACCACCCATACCGAAGATTGAAGAAAGCTTTTAACGGTTGCCAGGAGGATGAAATTGCTAAGTCACCAGTTAACGGTGAGGAAGTTTATGATCGAGTGAAAAACATAAATGTTGAATTTGGAAAGACCCAAAAGAAATCTACCGACGAAGCAAGTGGAAGAAGAGATCAATTTTTTTGAACTTCCATATTGGTGTCATTTAGATGTACGTCATCTGTATTGATGTGATGCATGTTGAGAAGAATGTGTGTGATAGTCTAATTGGCACACTTTTGAACATCAAAGGTAAGACAAAGGATGGAGTGAATACTCGTCAAGATCTTTGTGAATTGGGAATACGTCCGAATTGCATCCAAGATGTGAAGGCAAGAGAACATATCTTCCACCAAAGATGTCACACTTTATCCAAAAAGAGAAGACTAGTCTTTGTCGGTGCCTTCTGAGTATTAAAGTTCCACAATGATACTCTTCAAATATTAAGAGTCTTGTGTCAATGAAAGATCTTAAACTAGTTGGGTTAAAGTCACATGACTGTCACGTTCTGATGCAACAACTCTTACCTGTAGCTATACGTGGCATACTCCCGAAGAATGTGAGAAATGCAATTATGCGTCTATGTTTTTTCTTCAACTCTATATGCGTGAAAGTAATTGATGAAAAATCATTAGATCAATTGGAAAATGAGGCAAGCAATTATACTATGTCAATTGGAGATGTATTTTCCTCCATCATTTTTTGATATTATGGTTCACTTAATTGTACATCTTGTAAGAGAGATACTAGTTATGTGGCCCAGTTTATTTATGGTGGATGTACCCAATTGAGCGATACATGAAGATCTTCAAAGGGTATACTAAGAATCCATACAGATCCGAAGCTTCTATAGTTGAAAGGTATATTGCAGAAGAAGCTACAGAGTTTTGTTCAGAATACTTGGCAAAAGCACAAGCCGTGGGTGTTCCTACAAGTCGACATGATGATAGGATAAATGGAAAGGGTACTCGTGGTATAAAAGTTCAAGCAAAGGATATTACTGAGTTGAGTCGAGCACACTTGTATATTTTGAATAATACGGATGAAGTTCTTCCTTACATATCCGCTCATCAATCAATGTTGAGGACCCAAAACCCCAAAATGGGTGAACGGTTGTTAGTGAAGGAGCATAACAACAAGTTTATCGGTTGGTTTAGAAGCCAAATTTTTCGGATCGACGATGCATCCGATACATTGAAATGGCTAGCTCATGGACCAAAACATAACGTCATCACTTGGATCGGGTACGACATTAATAGATATTCCTTCTACACAAAGTCACAAGATGACAATAGCACAATTCAAAATAGTGGAGTGTCTATTGAGGCCACATCCATGCACTTTTCTAGTTCAAAGGATAAAAACCCCATCATGGCATCCATAAGTTACTTTGGAGTGATTGAGGAAATTTGGGAGGTTGACTACGATGAAATTTAGAGTTCCTCTATTTAAATGTGTTTGGGTCGATAGCAATACCGGTGTTCAATTTGACGAAATGGGTTTTACTATGATAGACCTTAAGAAGCTAGGTCATAAGGAAGAACCATTCATCATGGCATATCAGGCAAAACAAGTTTTTTATGTCACCGACCCATGTAATGATAGGTGGTCTGTGGTCCTTCAAGACAAAAGGATTGATGTCAACCATGAAAATGAAGACGAGTCGGATGATTTCATTGTCATTCCCAATTCACCACGATCGCCTAGTAGTATTGAAGATGTACAAGAGGATGTGGTCCATGCAACTCGTAATGATCATGATGAAGGGATATGGGAAAATTTAGTTGTCTAAGTATGTTTCTACTTAAAATTCTTTATGTATTTGTTTTATGTTTGTGTATTTAAGATTTATAAATTATATTGTTTTATATTTTCTTTACAGATACATGGCATCTCCTTCACCATCACCTCCTTCCTCACCTCCTCATCTCCTCCACCACCTCGTCCACCAAAGAAGACCGGACAAGCTACACGATCATCGAGCTTGACGACATGACACATGACAGAGAGAAGCTCGGTGTCTCGTTGATCCACGCACCGGGAAGGTGTCCGGCCCGCATCATACCCAGCTCAGCGACTACTTGGGTACCGTGGCACGAGAGAAGGTAATTCTAAGTTTATATTTGAAGTTTTTTACATATTTACATATAATTCTTCTTTTCATTTAACTAATGATTATGTTTTAGATATCTATTTTGCATCCAGGACCGGATAATGTTGACGAAACGGTGAAGAATCTGATTTGGCGGGACATTCCGGTAAGTTTAAATTTATTCAATTGTCTTTTCTTGAATATTGATTTTTAATTTTGATGCTAATTATGTTTTATTTTTACGTAAGTATTTTGATATTGAAATCTCCAAGGCGATTAAGAAGAAGATTATGTCCACCATTGCAAAAATGTGGAGGCGGTTCAAGTCCACATTAACTACGAAATGGGTGTATGTCGAGGATGTCGTTAGCAGTGGACTTACTCCTTGCCAACGATATGGCATATCCGAGGAGGAGTGGAGGAAATTTGTAGAGATTAGGACTGGCCCAGAGTGGGAGGTATAAATTAATTTAAATTTATTAACTTATTGTATTATATTCTAATATCAATTATTTTTCAGGAGAAAAGATTAAAGGCGAAGGAGGTTCAAAAGAAGAATTTGACCCCCACCGCCTCGTCTCGTGGGGGTATGATCTCTTGTCCGAGAGAATGATGTACGAGAAGGCCGCACTCGGAGAACAACAATCGGCCAGCTTCGGTATAAGCCAGGATGATCTCCCCCCACCATCTCCTCCTAAACGTCATCAAACTTGGAAGAGAGCTCGTCAAAAGCCTTCCGGTGGGATGACATCTGAGGAGGCTCAATATATAGCAGATAGGATTGTAAGTTATTATTCTTTTTAACCCTAATATGATTAATTTGTTACACTTGTATATTATATATATATAATGTGTTAAATTTATTGTAGGATTCCTTGGAGCGAGCAAGTGTACACGAGGAACTTTCGTTCCATGTGGTCGTCGAGATATACTCGACCATCGCTATTGGTAAAGATGAACACCCTACCGTGTTCGGGTGTGGGGACCTGCATGGGTATTCGACATTATTTTGGGGCACCAGTGAAGAATACCCGGAGCTCAACAATTAATGAAGAAGAGTTCGAGAAGAAGCTCACAATGAGCCGACACCGGCCATCGCAAAGCACGAGTTCGGGAGCAGCTACTTAGCATGTTTCCGGACTTGGCGCTTAGGATGGCATCTTCCCACCAACACGCTCAACCATCTCCTCCATCCGTTGGCACAATGGGAAGTACTTCCAGTAATCCCGCTCCTATTCTAGCTTCTCCCGTTGCCGTCGCTGCACTCGCACTCGCACCGATAGGTAAAATCGTTATTTATTTTTCATATATGTCTTCATTACAAATGTCTTCATATCATGCATCCACAGGTACATCTTTTGGGATGAAACAATGTGCCTTATTGGTGGAGGATGACTTGCTTCAACCAAGATTGGTGGCCCTTGGTTCAGTTCAGGAAGGGGCTTCTACCATCCACAGTGTGCCTTTGGCACCTGGTTATTTGAGAGTGGTGGTAGAAGAGATTCGAGATGCTCGATGCTCGAGTCCCCGTGCCTACCGATGAGGTACAAGTGGTGGGACAGGCCCTTCACACGTTCATTGCTTGGCCCCAACATTTAGTGAGACAAGTTTCTAAAAAGGTATGTAATTTTTATGTTAATGACTTCGAAAATGTTATTTCGTATTAAGTAGTATTGTTTTAAACATGTAGGATGTTCGAAGCCTACAAGTCGTGCTGCTTCGAACATACTAAAGGAAAAGAAGCAGCTATCCCGAAAAATCCAATTGTTGAGTTGATCCGTGCCTCTGCAGAATATTATGCGAACTCCTTTGAGATTCGCTGGGATGCTACGAGATTTGGGATAAATAATGCAAGCTTCCCTCTCTACATTTCATATTCTGACATCTCAGAGGTCACGTTGGGTGATAGGGATCTCAACATCTCTATTTTACAACTTTGGACAATGTAAGTACATATTTATTATTATAATTTCAATTTCATTATTTAATATATAACATGTTATTATTTTTCATTTTTAGGATGATGGATGAATTGGTCGAGGAGCGAGGAGCTTCGGATGTGTATGGATTTTTTGAGCCTCAGTCAATCCAAGCAATTGAAATAGACGGAGGAAGTCCAAAGATATATCCAAAATTGGATCCTCACCTCTAAAAGGCGGATATATCTTGGAGCATATTTATTCCAAGTAAGTCAATATAAGTTCATTATTGTTTTTATTGTGATTGAATTATATTCTAAACATTTTATTTTTCAAGGCATCATTGGCAACTCTTCCTCATCGATCGTCCGGAGAAGACCAGTATACTCGGTTTTGTTCTTTGAATAAAAAACCGGATACTCGATTTAAAGAATATTTTGAATAGGTAAGTATTTTAAACTTTGTGTTTTCAAATATAATTAATGTTCATGTATTGACTAATAACTTCTCAGCGAGTGCTATTAAGGTGTGCAGTACCATTGATGGAATGCACATCGCAAAGCCACTAACCCACATTGGAAAATCCTACATGTAAGGTTACTTTTAATTCTCTAATGAATATTCAATATGTATTTTTCATAACTAATGACTTCTTCAATTCATTATAGGTTAATAGACAAACGGGTAGCTATGAATGTGGCTACTACGTAATGTACTTGGATGTGGCTTATAGTTTTTGGGAATATCGAGAGATACTTGGAGACAGAGTTAGTCCTCCAAAACCCTATTCCTCCAAAACTGTATTGGTAAAGTTTCCTACTTGTGATACCTAACATACTTTCATTTTGTTCCAGGTATTCACTGATACCCAACCCTTGCCCAAAGAGTCTATCGACCAAGTTCGACAAAAGTGGGCACAGAAGTTTTTAGAAATTAGAAATAGGGAACAATAGGAGTTCTTTTATTGTAATTTCATTTATACAATTGTAAATAGATCAAATTCAAATAATTATTCAATATATATAATTCATTTCAAATGTAGTAATTTTAAATTGTTTTCTGGTTTTCTGGCATTGATATACAGGTACTAAAATTTAGGGAAAATGAGAAAATTAGAAACTGCATTGCAATGGGGGGGATTTTCAACGTCGGTTCATTTTAAACCGACGTTGAAAATATTACTTTTAACGTCTCCTCTTTCAACGTCGGTTTTGGTACCGTCGTGAAATCATCCCCAGAACCGACGTGGATATAGGTTCGTGTAGCAGTGGGACTACAGTATTTTGGTATTAAATAAAACCAATAGCCAAAAGTATATATATATATATATACTAAACTTCATTATTGAATAGATCACCAATTTCAAGATTTTCTCTTACAGAAATCAATATTTATATAAAGTAAATAAATTCTGAATTATAATTAATTTAGTCAAGAATATAATTTCCCAGAGCTTATTCGATCTTGGATTCAAGAGATTAAATCCATGACCCACATCGAAAGTTTGTTAAAGTAACCTTGAAAGTTTACTTTAACAAATCGGTTAAAGAATATCATTGTATTTATGCGAATTTAGTTAACCAATGTAAATAAAATCGTACCATCTTAACTTGTTCATATAAGGAATATTTTTATTTTTATTTCAATAAAAAATTATATAATAATTTATGTGGCACAGATGCCAATAGTATACCAATTCCCTGACAAAAGTAAAATGAAAATCAATTTTATATCACTGATATGTGAATATAAATTTTTATTTCCGAAATAGTTATGATTAAGCTCGTATTCACTCGTTTTCATCTCTAACAGTGATTAATTAAGATAGAGAGTTCGATTAACTAAGAGAGAGATTGTGTGTGTGTGTGTGTGAGGTAAGGAGTGAATAATCAGTTAATCACTATGAACAGTGACCGGTAATGTAACCTCACCTGGATTTTCATGGTGGAGCACCGAATTCATGACGTTAATGGAGTTTACGTCGTGGCGTGGGCCCCACTCGGCCCACGCGTTCTCCCCAAAATGCAGGTCGGCGAAGAGCCCAATCTTGAAGGCTGCACCCTCCCGCATCCGAACCTGCCTCTCCGCGGCACCGCACGCCAATCGGAATCGTACGGCGGATGATGATCGGACGGTATAGAACAGAGAGAGAAAGAGTAAGGGCAAAAATGTCTTCCACTTACCTCCTCCGTGAGTTTCCATCGTTGTGAGAGAGAAAACAACAGCAAGTGAAGCGTCTCAGACGAAACGGCTTCAAAGAATGGAAAATCGGTGCGCGTTGCACTTTGCTGAGTGCATAATTATTACGTGGATAGTGATAGTTGATAGATTAGTTGATGGTCCAAGTGTTGATAAGAGCGAAAAAGGTTATAAATAAAAAAGTTAACTGTTAAAGCTTAATTTTATGAAAATAATTATTTCTTTAAATACAATTCTCCTTTATTCTCTCTACATTTCTGAGTTAATAGTTCATTATTTTCAAGATTTCAACTTACCATACTAGCATAGAATTGAAAATATTCTTCTATAGATTAAGTTTTTCTTTGCTCCTTTTCCTTGTATTTTTACAAGAAAATAATTTGAATTTCTAGGTTATGTATTTGTATGTATAATATGATAGAAAAAGATAAATATTTATTAGTCTAGAGTTACAGTGGTATTTTTAATTTGATGATTAAAGTTTTCTATGAATAGATTTGAGTTTCTTATATGAATTGAAAGCTCTTGAAGTTTTGTAGGAGTCATTAGATTTTAAGATAAGAGAATTTCTTCTCAGACAAGTAGTAATACATAGAAAAATATATATTGCTAAGATGTTATGATCTTTGTATGAAATCTCATACAAGTCTATTTTGATAGTAGGATATTTAAAATTCTGATTGTGAAATTTGTTATAAGTACTGAAATGGAAGATTTTTAGAAATAATTTATTAAACTCTGAAATTTTTACTTCTACGATTGATCATGGTGAAAATGTGTATCTAATTCTATGAACTTTATTTCTTAGCATGAAATAAATAAGCTGTTACAAACCTTGGTTGTCTTTGAAATAGTGTAAATTATATTTTTAAGATGTTTAAAATTTTTTTATTTTACTAACTTTTTTGCATCCTTGTTATTAAACTTGTACAATTTTTTTAGAGAAAGTTTGATTTAAAAATAAATGTACGAGTTAATTGTTGATGTGTGTGTAAAGTGGTAAGGTGAGGTAGAATTGGTGTAGAAATGTGTGTATAATTGGTTAAAATGTTAGGGTGTATGTGGGATAATCATAGAAGAAAATGAAAATGCTTAGTTATTAACTAAAATATTATAAATTTTGAGTTCTGAAAATGAAAATTTTATTATATAAATAGATATGTTGAACTAATATTTAGGGTTTGAAGAGAAAAAAATGGTTTGTGACTGTTTGTGTAGGATGAGATTGAATTTAAAAATTTAGTTAGTTAATGTGACAGTTAAAAACTTTTAAGTTATATCATAAATATTAGAAGAGTATTAAAGGTTCAAGAAGAATTTAAATTATTAGTAAACTAGATGAATACATGAAACAAGTCTAGAATGAGTGAATTTTAGAGATAATTTGTCTTCAAAGGTTGTTATATGGTAAGCATTTTTATAACCGTAAGTACTTGTCCTTTAGAGAAAATAAATTTGAAAAGTTTGATTGCTTCTAATTAAATATAACTAGAAACAAGAAATGAATAATAATCAGTAAAATAGGATAGCATCCAGCTTATGAGTGCATGATTGTGGTTGACATTAGAATGGGAACTTGGTGGAGAGTTAGGTTTGTTATATGCATTTTTCTAAGACTAAAATGAATCTAATGACACTGTAATGATACTATTTTTTATTTTTAAATAGATCTAGAATGTGATAGATATTATATTTTGATATGAGGATAAAAATAGAACACTAAGGAATATTATGTAATTCATGAATATTAAGTGGATAGACTACATTGAGTGAATAAAATGAAAGTTTAGTTTTACTAATATAAATGTGTAGTGATACAATTGTGTGGTATGAGATGACATGTGGTAAAGTATGGTTATTCTACAGGAAAATATCATATTATGTCTAAGAATGGCAAATAAACCTGTCCCTGTGGGTATTAACCGAACCCACCCCGAGTTTGACGGGGAATCCTCGCATTGACTGGGTTTGGGTATGGATAATATCTTATTTTTTAAATTGGATATGGGCACAAGGATAGGTATATATATAATTGCCTCGTTCCCGTCCCCATACCCGCCCTCATACCCGTCCCCGCCCTCCTACATGTCCCGTTTGAAATTACTAAAACATCCATAATTTATTAGATAATTTAAAAAATTTATATATATTGTTCTCTTTGGTGCTTATATTTGAAACCCTTCTTTTTCTCTCTCACTACACAATTTTTTATTCTTTCTCAACTATTCAACTTTTTTCAAAATCCACAAAGTTCACTCAAATCCTCAAGATATTTTTCCTCTTATCACAACCTTCATCATATAATTTTCTCTTTTGTATGGTTTGGTTCAAATATTGCATTTCAGGAAATACAAACCTCAATTCCATTGAGCCAAATATTTTCTAGATTACAAATTTGATTATTTTTACCCCTTTATAATATTTTTATTTATTATTTGTATTTTAACATGAGAATGTTTAACTCTCAATTTTTAATTTAAATAAAATTTAAATTTTTATATAATTATGGTTGCTTTTTAACCCTTTTACATTTACTGTGGCATAATTATTTAATGTCATGAGTATTTTTAAAAAAGATGAAAGATACATTTATAAATTCTTATTATTATTAATTTAAATTTACCCTGCAATTTTTTCACATTATGTATTATAATCTTTATTAGTAGAAAAGGATAATCTGCAATTGTTATTTAGTACTCTGATTTGAGATTTATGAAATTATAATTTCTTTTTTATATTTGATGTTAAATCTTTAATAATATAATAATTATTTTCTTGTGACTTGTTTATTTTTTTGTAAAAAAATATTGAATTAATGTTTAGAATAAGGTATGAGTGTATACCTGTTACCCAATGAGGATGTGACAAAATTTCCATACCCATAGGGTACGGGGATGGGGATGAATTTTATCTCGAGGATACTGATGGGATAGTGAAACTCACACCCGTCTCGCCTCGTTGCCATCCTAATTATGTCATACTGAGTCTAGGATGTATTGAATTTGGAATTCTAAAAGAGAGATCCTAACTTTACTAATGTTTGGATCTAAGTAGGGGAAAGTATTATCAAATGGTGAGAGTCGAGGGAGGTTTTATCCGAGTCATTGCTCGCTTTGAAGCTCGGAGCTCCATCACAATTTTGTCTTTAAAAGGTGCCTCGAAAGGTTAAGGAAGGAATGGGTATATAAACTGCTTTTGACCTTAACTCCTAAGCGATGTGGGACTATTTGGTGTACTGGAACAATATATATATATATATGTATGTATGTATGTATTTACAGTGGTTATATTTGTAGTTTGGTTGGAGTGTTACGTTGTACATAGTATATATATACGTATTTGTGCATATTCGTGCACCAATATGGTTAGATTTTTTTGGGATGTTACATTTTGGTATTAGAGCAACTCTTTCCTTAGGATAGACTTGAGGGGATGGGTTTGTTATGTTTTCTTTGCTTAAAATTGGATTATTTAGTTGATTTTTGATAATTGGTTTTGAAATCACATTTGTGATTGAGTTAGGTGGTTGTTATGAATGAAAATAAAATTATTAGGAAAGAAAGAATCTTGATAAAGTGGTGAGGGTGCACACTCATAACTAAATCAAGATGATTTTCTATCTTAATTCTAAAATTTTAGAATAGATTTTAAAGGTATGTTTTGAATGGTTATTTCTATGTTATGTGTAATTTGATGTTGAACCTATATTTGATTCTAATGTAATACATTTCTTTATATTAAGTGTTTGTATGTATATTTTGAAGTTATCTCTTAGGTTGCTAGTTTTACACCAACATATGTTTTGGTTTTGCATGTTCATATGTTATAGTTGTTTTATTGTTATGGACAAATTCCAAGTGAATTTGATATGCTTACCTTTGAAGGATCTAGATAACATCATAAGGATGAATTGACTATTTTTCAATTACATTCTTATAGTTGGTGGTGAATAGAAGATCGTGTTCCCAAAAAAGGTTATGGAATGGATATTTGCACAGTAGGTGTAGAGTAAGTTACAAGTTAGAGTTAATTGTTTCATGATCTAGTTTTGGATGGATGTCAATTGTGTGAGTTAGATAAACAGTGTATCAGTAGTGCAAGAATTTAAGAACATGTTTCTAGAGGAAATGTCAAGGTTGCCTTACAAGATAAAAGTAGAGTTTTCTATTGATTTGGTGCCTAGCGCAAGTCCAATGTCAATGACACTCTACAAGATGACTTTAGTTGAGTTAGTAAAGTTTAAAAAATTGGAGTTTTGATAGAGAAATAGTTTATCAAGTTAAGTGATCTCCTTGAGCATCATCGTTGTTAGTAAAGAAAAAAGATGGGGTTAGGCTATGTATGGATTATGGATAGTCAAACTAGCTAAAAAAATATCCACTATTGAGGATTGATAGTTTGATGGATCAAGTTACATGGAGCATCAACGTTCTTCAGGATAAATATAAGAAGTTTCATCAAATTTAAGTGAAGGATGAAGATGTGCAAAAAAAAACCTTTAGATCCAAATAGGGCCACTGTGAGTATATGGTAATACCATTTGGAGTTGAATGCATAACCATATTCATGGATTACATGAATATGACTTTTCATCCATTCTTGGACAAGTTTTTTGTATTTTATATAGATGACATAATTTCTATTACAATGTTAGGCTTCTTGAGGAAAAATAGTATAAGTGGGAGCTTTAGTTGATGAAGATGCAGTTTTTAGGGTATGTCATATCAACTTAGGAATCTTAGTGGATCCTACCAAAGTAAAGACAATGTTTCAGTGGAACAACACAGAACTGTCACAAAGATCAAAAGTTTTATGAGTTTGGTTGGTTGTTACATGAGCTTTATAGAAGGATTTTCCATGATAGTATTGTTGTTGACACAACTGACTCCCAAGGATCAACCTTTTGCCTGAATGGATAGATGAGAGCAAAGTTTTCAACATTTGAAGTGAAGTTTGACTAGTTTGCTAGTATTGGTGATTCTTAACATAGGGAAACCTTTTGAGTGTAATGTATCACATTATAGGTTGGGTGGTGTGTAGATGTAGGAGGGTGGTAGATTATGCTTGAAGGAAATTAAAAGTTCGTGAGAAGAATTATCCTACTTGTGACATAGAGTTGGTGGTAGTAGTGTTTGCCTTGAAAATCTGGAAGCACCATCTTCATGGTGCTCAGTTTCACATGTTCAATGATAGCAAGAACCTCAAGTAATTGTTTGGTAAAAGAAGCTAGACATGGGACAAAGGAGATTAATGAAGGCTTCAAAGGACTACAATATTAATTTTATGCATCATCCAACAAATATGATTAAAGATGCTTCGAGTAGGAAGGCAATCCAAGTGTCATTTATATTGGTTAGGAACTTAAGTTAATTAAATGTTAGATATTAAGTAGTCTATGGATTTCATGATGGGATTAAATGGGGTTTTGAGGTTCAAGGTAGATTTTGTGTACTTGTAGGTGAGAAACTAGATAAAAATGATATAGGATAAAAGTCGTAAGAGTTTACTTAGTTGCATCAGGCATAACTGAGATGTATTAGTAAGGAAATTTTTTTATGGCTCAAAATGAAGAAGGAGGTAGCTTGGTATGTCTTTGCACATTTGACTTGTTAGAATGCCAAGGGGGAGCATCAAGGACTTGGAGGAATGTTACAACAATTGGATGTGCCTAAGTGAAAAGGATAACATAGTTTACTATTTTCCATAGTTAGTAAGAGGACATGATACAATCTTAGTTAATAGTAGATCAATTGATGAAGAGATACACATTTTCTTCCAGTGAGTTTGAGAATCTCTTTAGTGAATCCTACACAGTTGTAGGTTAAAGAAATAATGAGATTGCATTAAGTGCTTTCCAACATTGTATTAGATTGTGATGTGAGGCTTACTTCCATGTTTTGGTAGACTCAACATGATGCTTTAGAGATCAAGTTGAGAATAAGTTTTGCTTATCATCCACAAACAGATGGTCAGTATGAGAAGACAATCCAGCCTTTAGAGAATTTGTTTAGGGCTTATGTAGTGGATCTCTTGAGAAATGGGAAGAGATGATGTTTTTGGTGAAATTCACATACAACATCAATTTCACGTTAGCATAAATGTGACTCCTTATGACATTTTGCATGGGAGATATTGAATAACCTATCTTTGTGGGAGTTAGATGACGTACAAGTCAACGAGGATCTAACTTTCGATGTTAGACTAACTAGGTTTGAAAACCACCATATCAATTAGCTTTATAATAAGACCATCAATAAGATGAAATTGTTGTAGGATGCCAGATTTGGTGGTTCCACTTTGGAGTTGCAGTAGAGCATCTCTTTCTTGGTAAGTGAATTTACGAGGACATGACGAAAATTTTTCTTGTTGGAGAGAATGTAAGAACCTAGTTAATTTGTCTAAGAGTATAAGTGAGTCAAATGAGATGAAGTCTTAATATTTTATCTGTTAATTTAAAAAGATTAAAAAAAGTTAATTATTCAAGCTTCATTTTATGAAAATCACTATCTCTCTAAATACAATTTTCCTCTGTCCTCTCTCTAGATTTCTGAGTCAATCATTCATCCTTTTCAAGATTCAAACCTACCATAGTAAAACTGGCAAAGAATAAAAGATATCCATCCGATCAGAATTTCGTATAGAGTAAGTTTCTCTTTACCCCTTTCTCTTAAGTTGTTACAATTACATCTCTAGGTTATGTGTTTTCATGTCTAGTATTATGGGAAAAGATGACTGACTGCTAGTTTAGGGTCGTAGTGGTATTTTCAGTTTGATGATCAGAATTTTCTATAAGTAGGTTTAAGCTTGCTATGTCAATCAAGAGTTGTTGTTGGGGTTTTGTTGGAGTGACTAGATTTCCAGGTAAGGGAAGCTACTGTGAGACTAGTAATATATAGAAAAAATATATATAATTTTGTATGTTGGTGAGATGTTATGATCATTGTGTGAAATCTCCTACAAGTCCAATTCTGGTAGATATTTAAAATTCTGGTTGTGAAATTTCTTATAAGTACTGAAATGGAAGCTTCTTAGAAATAATTTATTGAACTCTGAAATTTTTACTTTTATGCTTGATCATGGTGAAAAATGTGTATGGAAGTCTATGAACTCTATTTCTTAGTATGAAAAAAATAAGATGTTACAAACTTTGGTTGTGTTTGAAATAGTATAAATTATACTTTTAAGATGCTTTAAATTTGTTGATATGTACTCATTTTTTTACATCCTTATTATTAAACTTGTGCAATTTTTTTAGAGAAATTTTGATTTAAAAAATAAATGTATGAGTTAACTGTTGATGTGTGTAAAGTGGTGAGGTGAGGTAGAATTGGTGAAGAAATGTATGTGTAATTAGTTAAAATGTTAGGGTGTATGTAGGATAATCATAGTTGATGTGTGTGTAAAGTGGTGAGGTGAGGTAGAATTGGTGAAGAAATGTGTATGTAATTGGTTAAAATGCTAGGGTGTATGTAGGATAATCATAGAAGAAAATGCTTAGTTATTTACTGAAATATCATAAATTATGAGTTGTGGAAATGAAAATTTTATTATATGAATGAATCTGTTGAACTAATATTTAGGATTAGGGTCTGAAGAAGAGAAATGATTTGGGACTCTTTGTGTAGGATGAGATTGAATTTAGAAATTTAGTTGGTTAATGTGACAGTTAAAAACTTCTAAGTTATATCATAAATACTAGAAGAGTAAGTAGAGTATTAAAGGGTTTAAGAAGAATTTAAATTACTAGTAAACTAGATGAATACAGGAAACAAGTCTATAATGAGTAAAATTTAGAGATAATTTGTATTCAGAGGTTGTTACATGGGCATTTTTATAACCTCAAGTAGTTGTCCTTCACAGAAAATAAGTTTGAAAAGTTTTATTGTTGCCATAAATATAACTAGAAGTAACAAGGAATGAATAATAATCACTAAAATAGGATATCATCCAACTTATGAGTGCATGATTGTGGTTGACATTAGAATGGGAACTTGGTGGAGAGTTAGGTTTGTTATCTGCACTTTTCTAAGACTAAAATGAATCTAAAGATAGTGTAATGATGCTAATTTTTTATTTTTAAATAAATCTACAATGTGATAGATATTATATGATATAGAAATATGAACAAACACACACACACACACACACATATATATATATATATTATATGAGCATAAATATAAAACACTTAGAAATTTTTCATGAATGTTAAGTGAATAGACCATATTGAGTGAATAACTTGAGTAGTTTAGTGTTGTTGATGTAGATGTGTGATGATACAATTGTGTGGTATGAGTATGACATGTGGTAAAGTATGGTCATTCTAGGGTGAAAATATCGTATTGAGCATACTAAGTCTAGGATGTATTGAATTTAAAATTTTGAAAGAGGTATCCTCACTCTGTTGATGTTTGGATCCAAGTAGGAGAAAATTTTAGATGGTGAAAGTTGAGGTATGTTTCTTGTAACTTAGTTTGTGGTATGAAACAGGACTGAATCTAGCTAGTTAGAAGGAATTTGTCCTATCACATTAAGTTGAGGAGTATTCTTTTAGTGGCTAGGCCACATGTGGGATAATGTGACAGGTGCATCGGAGTGTATTTTCAATACATGAGAGTCTTCCGGGGTACAGTCAAGTGTCATTTCTATGTCTTATTATGTAGTATTAGTTGCGAGTTATTCTATTTAAGACACTTGTGTAATGATAAATTGAATAATCTAAATTGTACAGAGTATTGAAATTATATTGTATATGGTATTAATATCTTTTATGAAATTTAGATATTTTCAGTCAGTTATTTGTGTCTATTGTATGTTTTATGAACTTTGATGATTGTATCAATTTTACACATGAGCATATCATGTTTCAGGGAATGAGTCATGTTAGTAGTGAAGTAGGTTTTTATTAAATGCACAAAGAGTACTATTATACTATGACAAAAGCTTTATTGTATTTCATTTTGTTTATTTTGTAATTATTTACATAATTTTCTAAGAAGAGGACAAATTTATTTTGAAAAACATGTATTAGTATATATATATATATATATGTTTGTATGTATTTTCAGTGGTTATATTTGTAGTTTTGGATTACGATATGCATATATATATATATATATATATATATATATATATATATGTATTTGTGCATATTTGTGTGCCAATACATTTATATTTTTTTTATGTCACACAAATAACTACTTTTAGAAAATAAATTATACTTCTTGATCAAGTGAATTGTAAAATAAATAATTGGCCATGATGAGTTTATTAGAAATTTATAATTAGAATTTGATCATCAAACAATATTCATGATTTTATTGAAATTTACATTTTATTGTAAGTTATATTTTAGATCTATATGAAAAATAAATTTGTATGTGTAAATTTTATATAAATGTGTTTTAATATTAATAGAAATGTTTAAATTAATTAAATAAAAATATAAATATGAATAATATCTAACTTTTTAATTCAAACAGGAATATAAATGAATAATTATACATTTATTTCATTTCATTTTTATATTTTGTTATTTTAAATTATGAAAATATTTTTAAATTATTTGATAGAAAATCTATTTTAAAGTTTATTTGATTAATATGTAACAATAAATATACAATTCATACATACTAACAATAGTTAACTAGTATTTCTGTTGTAATGAATTGCATTGTTGATTTTCTTGAACATTTTTTTCTTTCTTTGGTTTTGGCTACTTTTATATGTGTTTTTTCTTATCGATTTGAGATATCATCTTCGAAATGATTATTGTTTTCTTAAACATATGGTTTGAGTAATTAATAATCCTAAAGGAATTTCTAATGTTTGACGATGCCTTCCAATGGTTTCTTTAGGGGTATTACTTTGGTGTGGATCCTTATTAGATTATATTATTTATTATGAAGCAACAATTGCACTATGGCGAGGATGATTGTCTTATGGTCCAGAACGTAATTTTGACTAGTTTGCTTGATATTGTGCCTGAAGATCGAACCAGACCACTTTACATAGAAAAGCGTCAATCTGCTTCCAATGAGGTTGCTCAACATATAAAAGAGTAGAGGTTAGGATTGTCAAATGACCAACCCTAGCTTGGCTTTGAAAACATAGATAGGTAAAAGGAAAAATCTAGATCTATGATACCATAAAGAGTTTCTCTATTATTGTGTATTTTGTCACACATGTAAATCCTTTATTTATAAATTATTCAAAGTATATAAGGAAACTTAATAATGGTTATTAATGGACAATATGCCCAATTATCAGCTTTATATATTTCCCTAATTAGTAAGATCAAATAATATCTTTTACATTAATAAATGAATTGAATCCAACTCTACTTCAAAAGCTAACTTAACTAGAGTATTGCTTATATTGTGGTCATATTCCTAATCAATGTAGGAATAACATGGAAAGTGGAAGTCTCTATTTTTTGGTAAAGAGAGAGTGGCAATTTTGAGGAGAGGCAGTGATAGATTTTAGGAAATAGGGCGTGCAAGGTTGCGTGATGTTTTTGTTGAGGTTGATGAAAATAATACATCTTGAAAGTCCCACATCATCTTGAATATTCAAAGGAGTGGGTGACAAAAGCTATATAATGGACTTGAGTCCATGGTATCTAGACACCCCAGTCAAAAACACTTTAAGCTTGTATTTGACTTTTCTTATACTCTTGTAGTAAAGTGTTGTGAGGTTTGGTTAAATTACTTGCTTTGGAGAGTGTGGGTGTATTGGGGTCAAGGGTATGGGAGATTAGTCTATGTGTTGTAAAAATTTTCACATAGTGTTATTCTCTGGTTGTCTTTAGACAACGGTTGTGGTTTTTCTCCAATTTTGGAGTTTCCACGTTATATTCTTGTGTTGGTTATTTTTATTGCATTTATCTTATTTCTCTATTAGAAGGATTATTCTTTAGGGGTAAAGATGCTATTGTTTTATCCAATAGTGGTATCAGAGCTTATGGTTTGGTAGGATTTTTTCTTAGTATGCTCTGTGGTTGCAGCTGAGTCTGATCTTCCATATCAGAAAAGATTAATTCCTTATTGTTGGAGAATTATCTTTGGTTGCTGAAGTTGCAATGTCATTTGCAAGTGTTGTCAAATGTGACATAGAGAAATTTGATGGAAGGGTCTCTCTCATTTTGGGAGAGGATGATCTTTTGTAGATGATGAGTTAAGTATCCTCATGGCATATCTGCAGTGCTATGGAAAAGGATGAGTATTTGCTAGCGGTACTTGTACACGGGCGTCGGCTAACATTGATGTAGGGTGTATGGTGTTTGTACACGTGCATTGGTTAGAATTGATGCAGGGTGTGCTATGAATTCTTGGAGTGGTTTAATTCCAAGTAGTGTTGTGGCCGTAATTGTACACGGGCATTGGCTGACTTTGATGCAGGGTGTGTGGTAATTATACACGGGCATTGGTTAGCATTGATGCAAGGTGTGCTGTGAATTCTTGGAGTGGTTTAATTCCAAGTGGTGTTGTGGTCGTAATTATACACGGGTGTTGGCTAATATTGATGCAGGATGTGCGGTGATTATACACGGGCATTGGTTAGCATTGATGCAGGGTGTGCTGTGAATTCTTGGAGTGGTTTAATTCCAAGTGGGGATACTATTTATGGTGGAGTATGATTGTTAGTATAGGCAATGAAGAAGGAATATGTGTTTATTTTTATCATGGTGGAGATTGTTGAGGTTGATGAAAATAATACATCTTGAAAGTCTCACATCGCCTTGAATATTCAAAGGAGTGGGTGACAAAAGCTATATAATGGACTTGAGTCCATGTATCTAGACACCCCAGTCAAAAGCACTTTAAACTTGTATTTGACTTTTCTTATACTCTTGTAGTAGAGTGTTGTGAGGTTTGGTTAAATTACTTGCTTTGGAGAGTGTGGGTGTATTGGGGTCAAGGGTATGGGAGATTAGTCTATGTGTTATAAAAATTTTCACATAGTGTTATTCTCTGGTTGTCTTTAGACAACGATCGTGGTTTTTCTTCGATTTTGGAGTTTCCACGTTATATTCTTATGTTGGTTATTTTTATTGCATTTATCTTATTTCTCTATTAGAAGGATTATTCTCTAGGGATAAAGATGCTATTGTTTTACCCAACAGTTTTAGGCAAATGAGATGTGTGGGGTTAAGTAGTTGGGTTAGAAGGAAAAAAATGGGTTAAGTTTTAGGTTATAAAATAGGGTCATGCAACCAAACCTACAAAATAACCTAAAAACAATGAAAAGCCATGAAAAGCATCACAAGAATGGCTGCAAGAGGCACCATGAGGAGTGTTGTGAGAGTTTTCATGAGAAATATTGCTCCCATACTTGCAAGAAATGCTACTGCAACGCAAGTTGAGATCTACAGTAGCTATCTGACACGATCCACCAAAATAGTGACCTTGAGGCAATGTGAAATTGGAGAGGGAGAAATAGATCCTAGATGCATACGATCCTAGGCTCTGGAACATGGTTTTGGCTACCTTGCTCCCTTCCCAATTATGTTGATAAAAATGACATTAGCAAACAACAAATTAGGTCTCTTTTAATTTGTTAGTTTGCTTATACTAACTTCATTCATACTTGCCATGAATTTGTTGTCCTTTGATTTGAATACTTTTGTTTGTTTTGTTTCTGTTGGAATATCTTATGTATTCTCCCATATCTTCTAAGATACGTATAATAACAAAATTACATTATTATAATAAATTCTAACAGCTCGGTTAATTCAGTTAGTCCTGTGCAATTCAGTTATTGATAATCACAAATCAGTTATAATTTATTTTATCATAATTGAATAACCTACCCAATCTTTTATAAATTACAAAGACCACAAAGGCTTATAAATAGAGATCAATATCCAAGGAAGTATTCATTATATTCCTTCTACTCTTCTCTAAAAATATACTTATTCATGAATCATTATTTATCCACGTTTTCTTACCTTTTTGTACTTATCTTAATTATTGTTTTGTGTCTAATTATTCATTATTGGCACATTTTTATTATTTGGGCTTTATTGGGCCAATAATTCAGATTTTTATTAATTCGAAATTATTTATCTAATTTTTGTTTGCTTTTATTTTTCATAATAATCTTAGGGCGATTTTGGGCATGGAAAATATCCTGGACTTGAAGAAATTACTACCACGTTAGCCTCCACCTAGGATTTTAATTTTGTTTTCTTTTATTTTTGTAATTTAGGCCATACAGTATTCTTTTATGAGGCCCATACATTTTGGGAGAGAGGGGTTGACCTAGGGTTACAAAACCCTAAGGAGAGGAGACAGAATTCATTCACGCATAGCTGCTCACGTTTCCGTCTTTCGGCTTTCGGGTTTCGTTTCCCGCTGCTTGTTGTTTTTCGTCTTTATTTTTCTCTCCTTTGATTTTCGTTTTGAATAATGGAGGGCTAATTTTCAGAGGTTGATTTCCTGAGTAGATTGTTGTGAACTTTGAGGTTTAATTCACATTTTCCCTTTTTCCTTCTTGATTCCCCATCTTCTAATATCTGTGCTTATATTTTCGCTCTTGCTTAATGAATATTGTTTTCACATTTTGCTTAATTCTGTGAATGATTAAAGATTGGATGATGTATACGTTTGCTTAATTTGTGTAAGAAAATATTAGGTTAATCTTCTCATAGTTGATTGATTTGGGCTAGAATGTGAATTAAGATGAATAAAGTGCATTTTCTGTGTAACCAGGGATAAGGGAAATTGCAATTGAATTAGGGAATCAATTCGCTGTTCATACTTGTTTACACTTTATCAATCATCTTGCATTTTATTTTAAGTCAACAAATCCATTCAACCCCCATTTTCTACTCCATTTAGCCTTAACCATGATTCTTGGGAGATGACATAGGGATCACTTCCTAGTATTATATTTTAACTATTTATTTGACCGAATACGACTTCAATCACATTTACATTTATTTGATACTCTTATTGACTTGAGTGTCGAAGTGTCTTCCGTAGGTAAACCATCCTCTGACTCAACAACTCAAAGATATAGCTCGATTTGTTTCATTAGCTCGATTTTATCTAAATTCATCCATTTGGCTTGGAACGCTCTCCAGCTCTTTTTCAGTAAGAACATTTGGCGCTCACCGTGGGGCTTGGGTAAAACTTTTCGCAGACCACCAAGTTCATGGTTTGCACCCGAAACAAGCAATCCAACACTATTTCTTCATCACCTCACTCCGAAATGGATCCCTCCACTATAGCAGCTATCAAGGCACACATGGAGAGTCTCCTTAAAAAAAAATGAGGCAGCCCTCCATGCAATTGCTGAGCGCTAAGCCAAGCATGATCAAGACCTACAGATCATGCGTGTGTAACATCAAGCCGAGTTGAAAACTGTTCAAGATTAGCTTGTGATCCTAACCCGAGACTGTTAGGTTCGCAGGTCGGGTAGTGGATCACGTGACACTGATCACATGGGGAATCCCACCCTACTCGAAAGCCTCATGCTGGTCACTCCCCCAACATCTCAAAAAGGACTATGACAAGGTCGGGCCATCACAACATTATCGCGGGAGGATCCTTCCCAGCACAGACCAACCTCTAAGCACAAAGCAATATCAGCCCGAGATGACCACTCTGCATCTTGCGCTCCATCACATTACCCTTCCCAGGGCGGGCAATCATAGGCATCACAATGCATACAACAGGGCGTCACCTGCAGAAGACAAAGGGAGGCAAAATCCCTCGTAACCCATCCAATACGAAGACGAATAGAGAGGGACTTGCAAGCTTCCACCCTTTTACCGAGGGTATTGCTCATGTCGATCTTCCTCGCAACTAGAAGCCACCCTACATTGAGAAGTATGATGGATCCTCAGATCTAGAAGAGCACCTAAGAGCTTATATGGTGGAGGCCAACTTGTTATCAAAGGACCCTACTATCCATTGCCAGATTTTCTCGACCATCCTGAAGGGTGCGACACTAAAATGGTATTACTCTCTACCTCGTAATTCCATTAACTCTTTTGAGACACTAAGTGCCAAGCTGTTAGCGCAGTTCACCGATAGCAAACTATTGGTTACCAATATGACATCCCTCAATCATATAGTCTAGGGTGAAACCGAGTTTCTCCGACAATACATGGGGCGATTCGCACAGACACTGCTCCATGTTCGCGACCTACACCCTGTTGTGGCCATGCATGCATTACTTGTTGGCATTAAAATAGGTCCATTCTTGGAGACCCTATATGTCAATTCTCCAGCCAATATGGATGCACTGCATACCCAGACAACTTGTTACATAAGTATTGAGGAAAACACAAAGATACGCAAGAGGGCAACACAAGGTAGGATTCCTCCTTTCACCCTGGCTTGCAGTTCTCAAGCCGCCTTTAAGAGGAAAAAGGGGAGGTTCGATTCCTACACGCCCCTAAATGCAAGCCGCGAGATCGTACTATGGCAGGCCTTCAACCTAGAGCTTATTTAAAGCCCTCTTGCCAAACCTTCTCCTCTCACCCCTCCGAAAGATACAACTACCATCAAAACACGAGTCACACCATCGAGGACTGTTGGAAGGTTTGTGACCTAATAGAAGAGCTCATCTGTTCGGGCACCCTAGCCCGTTTTATGCAAGTCGGGCAGGAGGGTCGAGGGCGAGGCTGAGGCGGCTGGCGAGGGGACAAAGGTCGGGGAAACAGGGGAGGCTATCAAGGAAGAGGGAGCAGTGGTCCAAGTTCCCAGCAAGCTACTAAGGTCACCTCACCAATAGCAGAATTCAAGGTCAGGCAACAACCTCAACAAAACCCCAACCGGCATCAGAGGCACGATCAACACCACAATTGGTGGATTCGTGGGGGGTGGCAGTAACAACACATCCTGGAAGAGACACCTTCAAAGCATAAACTCAATGGACATCTTTCCTCCCCGATCTCTTCCTCCAATCGTGTTCACTAACGAAGATTTCTCCATCAATGATCCAGCTCAAGATGATCCTGAGGTTGTAACGACCATAATAGAAAATTGGAGATTGCGAAAAGTTCTCATTAACCAAGATAGCTCGGCTGATGTCTTGGATTGGTCCACATTCCTAAAATTGGATATTCCCACCTCCTTGGTACAATCCTATATGGACCCCTTGGTCGAATTCATCGATGAATGTGCACACTAGGGCCTTCATTGATCTCCTCACAACTTTTGGCACGACAAAAGCCTACCGGAACAATTCGATATATCCTAGTAGAGGCAGATACTTCCAACATTGTGCTAATCAGATGCCGAACATTGAACAAGCTCATAGTTGTTGTGTCTACTCCTCATATGGCGATGAAGTTCCCGACAGATAACGAGAAGATTCCCGACAGATAACAGGAAGATAATCACAGTAAAAGTTGACTCTAAAACGGCTCGACAATGCTATACGCAATCTTTAAAGGTCAACCCTTATACTAATAATTCCACCCAAACCAAGGCCAACTCCACCTGGACCGAGGTGCTCGAGTTGCCCAATGACGTGGCATGAACCTGGGAGGAGCAATGCCTTTTGGTTAAGGATGAACAATATGAGGCAAGCGCAGAAAATGACAACCGAAATCATTTTTTAGCTAACTATCTTCAATGAATCATGTAGGTTTTGGAAGCAAATCCTATACATGCCAAGGGCCTTTATCGTCGTGGAATGGCCTATATGACTGTTGTAGATTTTGAAGAAGCAAGAGCTGATTTCAAAATGGTACAAATTTTCATGTATAACTCGCATATCATCTCTAGTCGTATTGTTATCCGTTTCTAAAATTACTTTAATGTTATTTTTACATGATGAAAGTTGACAAGTCATGTGAATCAAATGTAATTGCAACTCATCAAAAACTGAAGCAGAAGCAACAAATGGGTTTGAAATTAGTTATTTGGATTACGTGCTTGATTTAAGACATTAATGAAGTAAACAATTAACACTTTATTGTAATATCAATTCATTGCAGGAGGTTGCAAAGAAAGCTAGGAATTAGTTTAAAGGACTATTTGATAAGAGGTTAGAGAAGTTGTAGAATCTAATGTTGATGGAGATCAAATAACAAGTGAAATCCATAAGGATGATGAAGTACATGGGGACTCTAATGAAGCAAATTTAGAGGATTCACATGAAACTCCACCTGAGGCACCTTGAGCTAGTTGGTTCTCTCTCTTCTGGCCTTATAGTAGAAGACTTTTTAAATCTTTTAGGCATAATAGATGTACCATACTTAAATTTAACTTAAAAAACATGTGGTAGTTTGTCACAATATAATATAATTTATAAAGAAGGCATTCTAGGTCATTTTAACACTTATATTTGAAGAATGAGAGTTTAGGTATTTATAACTTTAACGTTATTCCGGGAGGTTTCATGTTATCTGTTGAAATATTTTTGTGTTCAACTTTGACATTGTAATGTGTAAAACCATATATTGAATAAAAGAATGATCTTCGAATTATTGTAGGTTATATGTTAGGAACCAAGAAAGATCTTTATTGAAAAAGATGAAAAGAACAAGAAATAAGAGAGCACTCTCTCTTTGAAGGGTTTTCCCTCTACAAAGAATTTCTCCATTCACAAAGAACTTATGCTCTTAACTACAAAATGAACATCCTCTAAAAAGGATTTCTTCAAGAAAACAAGATTCTTTTCCCACTTTAAAGGTTCTAATGATACCCCTATCTTGATTTCATTCAACATTGAATTGAATTGTTCTTTTCCAAGTTCTTTATGTAAGACATAACTAATGTGCTCTTTTGTCTCTCACTTTGTGAAACCTCCTAAGGTAGTCAATTATTTCTTGCCTAAGAAGGAACCTTAATATCCTTGCAACATTTTGATCTATTCCATTGCATGATATTCTTAACATGCTTGATTGAATGAAGATCAATTTCCTGTAGAATAATCTTTTATTTATGATCTCATCCTGAACATGATGTCTTTTGCATCCTTTGACTCTTCAATATCTTTTACTTTTATGTGTTTACAAAAATAATGGTATATCATATCTAAATTGGTTGTCTTCCCTCATAAATAGAGATGAGAAAGCCTTTGGTCCACCCTCTTTCTAGTAAGCTAAAAGCAGGTTTAGGTGGGTTATTCCACAATTTCTTTTCATATACTTCTTTTTCTAAGGTTTTAAGTATGTGCTACTTTTTTTTAGTAGTCATTCATATTGCTTCTTGGATTATAATCAAACTTTACTTTTTTTTTAATAAATTACAATAGGAATCATGCTTTAGTATTGCCACCCTTAAACTTCAAACATCATTTGACATCACATGAACATGTAAAAAAAAGAAAAAAAAATGCAACATATAAAAAAAGAAAAAAATGTAAATAAGTTTAGGAGTCAAACATATGTTAAGAAAAAAAAAATAATCCTATAAAACTAACAAAATAAGGTCAATATTATCCTTAGTCTTCAATGGATTAATTCCATATATAGTATTAAAAATCTTATATTAACTAAAAATAAAGTCAAATCATAATATATAAATGTACACATCTTATTTTATCTAACTGAATATTAAATTTAAATTTAAATTTTATTATTTTAAAAAAATATTGACTTAAAATTAAATTTCATTATTTTAAAAAAATATTGAAAGTCACCTTTTCATTTTTTAATGAAGACATATAAATACTCAAAGAGTCTTAGTTGATACTAGAATAACTCAACATTAACTTAATTAAAAAAAAATATAAAAATAGATTTTTAATAAAAATTCAAAAAGTATTTAAATTTATGAGAAAGTTAAAATTTAAATGAATCTAAATTCTAAACAAAATTAAAAAATTCTAATAATTTCAAATTGTAAAATATTATTCACAAATAACGTTTAAGTAATTTTTTAATCAAATTTTGGAATATACTAAAATAATACTTGTGTCACCAAATTAATTAAAATATTGTTTTCAGTCTCAATATAATTAAAAAAGTAACTTTATTTTATTTTTTAAATATTTGTACGATTAACTACTTGTTTCTAACAAGCACGTTAATTCATATGACAAAAATCTTACATCTATGTATATACTATTTTTACTTAATTCTAAACTTAATTAAAAATATTAAGATACAAACTAAAATTACAATAAGAATATAATATAAAAAGTATGATAATATAAATAATTTTTTTTTAATTAAAAATAATTAACCTACATTTCATCAGTGAAAAAATAATTTTGAAAAAAAAAATGACAATCACGTCAAAATATATTTTTTAGCAATAAAATAAAATGATGTTCATTAAAAAAATATCATATGAATGTGAAACCTCACTAGTTAGTGTTCACGCTCTTCCTCCCTGCTCTTTCCCTCATTTCGTCCGCAGCTCCCCGATCACCACCCTCGTCTCCGTCGTCCTTCGTCAAGAATTTGTGTCTTGAACTTCAGCACGTCGCTGCATGAACGACAGCGAGAACCCTATACACGCGAACGTTGCAGCACACGAATACTCGTTTACGGATTTGCTTTGGTGAGGTAGGATATTTACTCACTGCTATTTTGTAGATTTTCTACCTACCTCATTGTTACTCTGTACTCACTGTTATGATTCCGTTTTTTTTATTTCATTTGTGGTATTTGAAGATTGGGGTTTGGGGTTTCTTGTTATGTAATTTGGGGTTTTCTGTTGAAGAGTGGGTTGGGATTTTGGGATTTGGGGAAAGAGTTAAAACTTTCTGAGTCTTGGAAATTTTTTTATTGCATTCAGTTTGTGAGATATTCAGAGTTGGGTTTTACCAACTTGATCAGAGCGACATTCCAAAAATGTTGTAACAGTGGCAAGTTATGACTAAATATTTCAGTAAAGCAAAAATACTAACCAAATTCTCTGTTTCTCTTTTTAATTTGATTGTCAAGATATTAAATGTAAAAAATGCTAGATGGCATAGTCTCTCCTGAGTTAGTTATATTTGACTCCTCATGTCTAATCTACTTAGAAGGGGGAGGTGTGAGGAGTAATTCGACAATCAGAGCTTAATGTGAGATAGCTTGTTATAGATAAAGCATACATTTCAAACTTTTTATATGGTTTGTTAGCAGTGGTCAACACAGATTTGTCACTAAGCATAAAAAGGATACATATATAACAGTGCCTCATAGATACATTAAATCTTTTATTATAATTTTGTATTTCCTGAGATGAATACGTATATAGTTCTTTGACTTGTTCTTTATTTGGGGTGTTTAAATGATCTGTGGTTCATTGCTATTAGACATAAATCCTCCCACAACATGATTTATGCTTCTGCTTATCATCCAAGTGCGCTAGAATTTTGTGCTAAACACTGGAAAATTTATACTGGTATGAAATCCATTTTGTTGCTAATAATTATTTAGAATCAGAGCAGAGAGGTTTAAACTCTAACCACTTGGTGGAAGAGACTTTTCGTACATGTCAAAAGCTGAAGTTTCTAGGTTAGGCTCCTAAAAAATCTCTTTATTTTTAACAAATAGGATTTTCTAATTTTTATATTAAAAATGGAGCTAAGGTCAGCCTAGATGTATAGCGCTTGAGCAAACATTGGTACTTTGCCTTCAACATTGTAGGAATTCCTTCTAGTAAACCCAATAACATCTTGCTTTTTCCCAAAACATGCTTTATCGGGGTGCCTTTGCCTATTGCAATGACACAGAAAGTTATCAAACCCAACAACTAGGTCAAGAACAGAAGACAATAATTTGGCACATATTTACTCAAAGCCTAAGCACAAATTCTAAAATTCCAATTTCAATTTTTTTCTTTACGTGGGTGTAATCACTAGGAATTTCAAAGTGGTTAGAGTGAAACAACCACATGTAGAAAAAATTGAAATTGGAATTTTAGAACTTGTGATTAGGCTTTGAGTAAATATGTGCAAATTATTATCTTTTGTTCTTGATCTATTTGCTGGGTTTGATAACCTTTTGTGTGATTGCAACAAGCAAAGGCACCCGATAAGGCATATTTTGGGCAAAAGCAAGATGTTGTTGGGCTTACTAAAACGAATTCCCACAATGTTGAAGGGCGAAGTGGCAATGGTAACATACTATTTATTGAATATTATTGCCTTTGATATATATACCCTTTTTCTAGTGACTATAGCCTCTAGTCATCTTTGTCTCATGCTTAATCCGTAATCTGGAATGCATTTCTGGATTTTGATATCTGGAATGCATTTCTGGATTTTGTAATCTGGAAATGTATTTTGAATTGCATAATCCAAAATGTATTTCCGAATTATGCAATTTGGAAACATATTCTAGATAGTACAATTCAAAATGCATGTTTGGATTCTAGATTGTTTAATTCATAATATATTTTTGAATCTGAAAATGTATTATGGCTTGTACAATATGTAATACATTTCCAAATTGTGTAATCCGTAATACATTTTTGAATTCTAGATTGCACAATCTGCAAGATTATACAATTTGGAATCTTTCCAACTCATGAATAATTTAGACTTTTCCCAAATATGTGGAGGTGCAGAAAGAAGATACGAGTGTGGTAAAAGAAATACAAAAAAAACATGGTCCTATGAAGTGTCAGCATTGATTCATCCCCTCCCACACTGTTATAGTTCCTGTTTCTTTCCTTGTGATTTGGTTCACCTTTTCCTAGCTCTGTTGGCTGCTTCCTCCAGAAACTTCTAAACGCAAACTCTTAGATCAATGAATTTAACTTCGCTACCCTGAATTCTTCATTTCCACCAAACGTGCTTTTGATGTTCATGGCTGTATCTCTGTATGTATCCCTCACCTTTGCCTTGTTTTTCCACTCAATTACTTTTTGTCATGACTGTCTTTTTCTCTAATAGTCTTTTATGGTTTTGTTTCTTGTGTTTGAATGCTTGTTAATTTTTGTAATCTGTGTCACGAAATGGTTGAATTAGGGGTTTTGGTAAGTAGGGAGATGTGATGATAGTATTAGGGTTGCTTATGGTGTGTTTCTGTTGTGATCCAAGCCACAATTTGGGCAGTTGTGATCTTGCTTGTCTTGAAATTTAGTCTTCCTTCCCTTCTCATAAGTTTGGCATGTGCGATGATGATTGTGTGAATAAGAACGAAAGTGCAAAGATGTAGATAGTTCTTGTGAAATTTGAAAAAAGTGGTTCGGTATGATGAATTTTGTTTGCAATGGAGGTTTTGGTGTTAGTCTCAATTTTGAATCTGGTTTACTAATTTGAAGCTGATGCAGTGTCTGTGTAATTATTCTTGTATGTTATCGGTAGCTTTTGATTTCAATGAGAAATAAGAAATTTCTCTATGTATATTAACCTTGGGTACAGGAATGTAATCTGATAACCTATCAGGAGTCAGTACCCTTTAACTCAAATTTATTGTTATCTTTTTTGTTTTGTGATGTCTGAACAGTGGGTACTGAAAGCAAGCTAGGAGGATTTTTATTTGATGAATTTTCTGGTAATACTTACTTTTCGTTATTCTCTAGTCATTGAACCAACAAGATAAGATCCGGCGGTCTCTGCTCCTCTCTAACTAATAGGAGAAGCGGATCAGTGACTATGGCTGCAAAGGAAGATGCCGCGCAGGAACTTGAACCAAAGAAGAAGCCACTTTCAGAGGATGAGAAGAGGTAATTTCTTTTCCTTTTGTGCTTTGGCTCTCATAGTTTGTTTTAGGTTATCATGGTTGTGTTATAAGTGTTGTTTCTTTGTGAAAATGAAGGAAGAAGAAAATTGTGCCTGGGAGTTTGATGAAAGCTTTGATGAGGCCTGGTGGGGGTGATGCTGGACCTTCAGATGGTGACCAGGTTATTTCTGTTTTCCTAGGTGTTGTATGTGAATTCTTATGTTGTATGTAGGCAATGTAGAAATACTTTGGTAAGGAATCAATGGTTGTAGTATTTGGTTTAGTGGCTGGATGTTTATAAAGGAATTTGTTATATAATAATGTGTCTCAGATTATCTATCACTGCACCATTCGAACTTTGGATGGAGTACTCGTGGAATCTACCAGATCTGATTATGGAGGTGAGATGATTTAAGCTGATTGGGACCTTTTGAGTGTTTGGGTTAACAAGTTGATAGTCTCTTATGTTGATTTTGTTTAGAATTTATTTTTTATCAAAATAGGTTTTTTTTATCCTCTATTTTTGGTGCTGCTTGTGTTATTTTTGTTTGAGAATTGACACTGGTTGAGAACTCCTTGTTAGTTCCTTTTGTCAATTCCTAGTGATTACAGATCTGGACTTGAGAAAAATAATCCATTGTGAAAGATCCACATACAGAAAAAAATTGAAATTCGACTTTTAGAATCTGTTATTAGGCTTTTAGTATGCGTCAAATTATTGTCTTCTGTTGTTGACCTAGTTGTTGGGTTGGATGTGTCATTCACAACAGGCAAGGGCACCCCGATAAGACATGTTTTGGGCAAAAGCAAGATGTTATTGGGTTTACTAGAAGGAATTCCTACAATGTTGAAGGGCGAAGTGGCAATGGTAACATACAAATTATTGGATATTATTGCCTTTGATATATACCCTTTTTCTAGTGACTATAAGCTATAGTCATCTTTGTCTCATGCTTAATCCATATTATACTGGAGCTTCTCATTGGTTTTCATTTAATATGATTTTGACTTTAAACCTCAGTGTAAAGCATGCTGCAAAACAGACAATTTTATTTCATTTGTATATTTAGAGTAACATTACTTCTACCCTATGTTATTCTAACAATGGAAGACCTGTTGTTGTCATCATCTATTAGTTATACTATTATAATGATAGAGGAGGAAAATTGACTCTTATCTGGTATTTCTATTTTAATGAATTGCATTGTTGATTTTCTTGAACATTTTTTTTCCTTTCTTTGGTATTGGCTACTCTTATCTGTGGCTTTTCTTGTGGATTTGAGATATCATCTTTGAAATGACTATTGTTTTCTTGAAGATATTAATGGTTTGAGTAATCAATAATCCTAGGGAAATAATGAAAGTCAAATTCTAATGTTTGACGGGGCCTTCCAGTGGTTTTTCTAGGGGTATTACTTTGGTGCATCCTTATTAGATTAAATTATTTATTCTTGCAGTTCAAGATGAAGCATCAGTTGCATTATGGTGAGGATGATTGTCCTATTTCCGTCCCTGATGGCTTTCCTAAGGAGGATGAACTTCATTTCGAAATTGAGCTTATAGAATTTTTCAAAGCAAAGGTAAGGATGTCAACTTTGAGTTTTGTTTTTATTCTAATACTTATGTTCTGTATCTTTGTTATCCTTCTCATGTATCAAAATTTAAATAATTCTTCTCATTTGTTTATTTTTCTCAACAGTTAAGGGTTTTGTTTTTCAATTTTTTGTCCATCCTTATTTTTATATTCATCAGTATTTTTGTTGTTTCCCATTACTGCCGTCCTGGTTTTCTCAATTTATTTGTTTTTTATTCTTTTCTGAATAACTATTCCTTGTTGGATCTGTGTTGTAATCCTCATTTCTTGCCTTTTGTGTATTTTTGCAGGTTGTTACTGATGATTTGGGAGTTATAAAAAAGGTATAAATGGATAGAAAATATTGCTGCATAGTTGACAAATTTATTTTGCACGTTTCTATCTTCTTGGATGAAACTCATGAGAATTATGAATATCAAATGCAAAACTGAAAGGAAAATGGAGCTGTGATGTGTCTGACTGGCACAAATGTTCAATGCATCTCCAGGAAATTTGAATTGTCTTCCTTTATTTGAAGTTTTAGGCTTCATAACATGCTTTTAAAGTGTAATTGTGTTGTAATCATAGTAGTTAATCTCGGATAGCTGTGCAGAGTGGCTGACCCCAAAAGTGGGATAAGCGGAGCAGGATGACCGCTATTTGGATATATATTTATATATATTAAATAATTAATAACATATATATTTATGTATATTAAATAATTAATAACATATATAAAAGTTAAAATAAAAAATATAACTTTAAATTCATCCATGAAAAACAAAAGTTTACCGTACTCTCTAACAATACTTTATATAAAATGTTTACAGAACAAAGTGCTAAACTCAAGTTGACTAAAAACAATAAACATAAGAGTTTAATCTTGTTCTTCATCAAGATCAAGGTTTTCCTCTTCTTCAAATTCATCACCACCACTAGCATTAGAAAAAAAAGAAGAAGGAAGAAATAAAAAAAAAAGAGGGCTCAAATTAAAAAATAAATTCTGCAAAATAAAAAAAAAGATTCTGTAAAAATAAAAAAAAGATTTTGCATAAAAAATAGTAAGATAATAAAAAAAAGAAGGTTGAAATTTAAAAAAAAATCTTGCCCAAAGAAAAACAGGAAGAAATTGAAAAAAAGAAGAGGGTTGAAATTAAAAATAAAAAATTCTGCTAAAAAAAAGAGAAAGAGAGGAAGAGAGGAAAGAACTTGGGCTGAAAAAACAAGAAGAGAGGAAGGGAGGAAAGAAGAACCTCGTCGGAAGAGAAGGTCAACAGAGAAGAGAAACTCGTCGCCAGAAGAGAAGAAAGAAGAAGGCCCAAAGAGGGGAGTTGGGGTGCCAACAGAGAGAAAGAAGAAGAAATGGAGAAGAGTGAAATGGAAAACAGCTACTGCATAAAACACCTAGGCAAAATACCTAAAATACCCTTAATGAAGGGATTCTCCAAGTTGCACCGCTATTTCCGCGATTTCCCCTGCTATTCGCTGTTCCCTCGACGATCGCTATTTTGATCTGCAATGCTTTGTCCGCTCCGCTCTGGCCGCTATTGACTACTATGGTTATAATTACCAAAATTGCTTGTGATTGCAGTGACGATTGTGGTTGCATTGCATATGCAAACAGTCAATTTAAAATGTTGCTTAATGTATTAGGAAGAATTACCGTCTTAGAATTACTCATCTAGATACAAGGTAAAGGAAGAAGAACAAAACCAGGGAAAAAGTCAAGTATGAAGGAACATAAGTCAAAACAGAGGTAACTTTGGGGAAAATTTTAACCAAAAGAACCCACGCAAGGGGGTTCCATGCGTACAATTGGGTTTTTAAGGATATATCAAGGTAGTGCTGCTATAATGTGCAAAAAAAGCTGCTGTTTAGAAAACTGCTCTGCATTTTGAATCCCTTAGAGATCTAGGGCTGCTTTGCTCGCAACTGTGCTGTAGAACGCTATTGACTACTGTGCTAAGAGGAAGCATGAATATGTTTTTTATTAGGTTTTATATGGTTTTAGCCCTGCAAAAATGGCAAAATTTGGGTGTAGTTCCTTCAATTTTTTTCCTGTTTTGATCCTCATAAAATTAATTTCATTTGAAAAGTCCACTATAATCGTGTAGTGATAATGTAGCATGCATTTAGACATGGCACATTAGTGACCACTTTAAGATAGCATGTGATATGATATGACACGTTGAAGTGTTTCATGTCATTGGTTAATGGTGATAGGGACCAATTTCAAAACATTTTTATTGTGATATATTCTTGTGAATGAAGTAGTTGTAAATATTTGAATCTTAGGTGTTTCTAGCGAATATTGTCTGTACATGCAAGAAATTCTGTGTAAATTGGAAGTGTTCCCTAATTTGTCAGAAAGTTTTCCTAAATATTTTGGCACTTCCATATAATTTTTTACATCATGTGTTGTCATGTGTATATCTTGTGAATAGAAACTCAAAACTGAAAAGGAGAATTTAATCTAGGAATATTTTGCCTGTAGGGTGAAGGTTCAATCATTGTTATCCAATAGTCTCAATCACATTAATTGTTTGTTTTCTAAAGTTAGCTCTCTGCATGTAGGTGGTGCAAGAAGGGCAGGGTTGGGAATCTCCAAGAGAACCTTATGAAGTGAAGGCTTGGTAAAACGAATTTTTGTTCCCTTTTTCCTATTGTTCATCTCATCTCATGTCAGTGTGTATAATGGGTTGATGGGAGTTTCTGATGATATTTTGTTTGGTTGCTACCAGGATATCGGCAAAGACAGTTACTGGGAAATCGATCATGTCACATACAGAAGGAGAACCATACATGTTTACATTTGGAAAATCAGAGGTATTTAAATCACTTCGTGCCTTTGTTAATTGTAATGATGACAATGATATCATGGTGCTAGAAACCTTATAATGAGCTGGTCTCTCTTCAGATTCCAAATATTTAGGTTAGGCCATGATCTTTTTTTTATTATTTTCTGATTGCAGCCAGCCATGCAATTACCTTAAAATAAATAAAAATGACAAGAAACAAAATTAACTTCTTAGGCATTGTTGTGCTTCCAATATCTCTAAATATAATTTAATATTAATATTAATATTGATTTCTTTGTCCTTCTCTTAACACAAGTCAGCTACCCAAGGGCCTTGAAATGGCGATAGGAACAATGGTTCGGGAAGAGAAGGCTGTTATATATGTTACCACTCAGTATTTAACTGAGTCTCCTCTAATGCCTGTAATAGAAGATTATGATGAAGTCCATTTTGAAGTGGAGCTGGTTCACTTTATTCAGGTGCAACATCTTCCACAATAGAAATTATGGTTTATTATTGAACTTGTTTGTTGTGGCATGTATGTGTAGTAAGATATATTATAATGTGATGGAGAATAAACTTTTCTGAGCATTCTTCTTTGTTATCTACTAGACTAAAGTTATGAGTGAGGCATTCACTGATATAACTTTCTTCTATCTTGAGTACTCATAACCAATTTTTAACCTATATATAGTACTGGGGCTAGTGATTATGTTTTTATGTTTTCCCGTCATATAAGAGTACTTGGTTATATTTTTCAGTGTCTAGAGGTCAGGCTTCGCTGATTAACTGCTACTGGCATGTTTTGCTATTTTCTTTCTTCATTTGTCACTCACTTCTTTTGCTATGAAACTTCAAAAGAATGATAAATAATCAGCTATGTTAAAACATTGAAGTTGTGGCCAACATTTTGTACTGTGAAAGATACCCCCTCTCAGACTCAATTAGAAGTTGAGTAGTGAATGGAACTTGCAACTGTGAGTGATCAGAATTCCATGTTAGTTCAGTAGAAGTTTGAGCCAAACTTCTATACTTGGCCTCAGTACTGGAGCGAGCAGTAACACTGCTTGCGGGACCACTGAGATATTAAATTGGGACCAAGATAGATGGCTGCTCCTGAAATAGAGCGGCTGTCATCAGAAGCCCACTTAGCATCACAAAAGGCTTTAAGTGACGAAATTGTGCAAGACATGCAGGCTGAAGGTCTAGTCCATGAAATAAAATACCTTTATAAGGCACCGTAGTATTCATTTAACTACTACAACAACGTTGATTTCCGGTCTACTAAGAGTGACATATTGCAGAGTACCTACCACTGAATGAAATAAAGTAGATATGAAAAGTGATCAGCCCCAAACTTAGATAATTTGCAATTAGAAACCATAGGGGAAAGAAGTGGAATGAGCTTCTGCCATTTGTGTTTTGCGAAGCAAGTCTAGAATATATTTACTTTATTCATAAGTATGGAATGAGCTTCTGCCATTTTGTGTTTTGCGAAGCAAGTCCGGAATATATTTACTTTATTCATCAGTATAGAATGATTAGGTAAATATTTGATTTCAAGGCCAAAAAAATAATGTAGATGACCTAGTTGCTTGAGAGAAAAGGCTGCATGGATTTTAGTTAAGGTGCTGAATTAGAGCACTATAGCTCCTAATGATTATTATGTTATCAACATACACCAGAAAATAGACAACTTGAGATTGATGTCTGTATACGAAGACTGATGAGTCACATTTACTGCTAAAAAAAAGACTGAAGTGTGAACTGTAACCTATCAAACTACTGGTGTGGTGCTTGTTTTAACCCATAGAATTCCTTGTTCAATTTACAGACAAGAGATCTGTCCCCAACTTCAAATCCATAAGGTTGTCTCATATAAACGTTTCTTCAAGAAGACCAAACAGACACTATATGCATCTACCTGAAACAATTTCCACCCAATTGAAAGAGCAAGAATAACTCTGATTGTAATGGAGCTTTACCACTGGAGAAAAGTTTTCATGAAAATCAAAACCATGCACTTGATGAAACTTCTTAACCACCGATCTTGCTTTGTATTTATTATAGAGCCATAATAGTCCATTTACAGCTAATAGCTCGTCTTTGAGGAGGTAGAGAAACTAAGTCCCATGTATTTTGCTTATAAAGTGCATCATATTCTTGCTGCATTGCAGCTAACTGATTAGCATCGTCAAGTGCTTGCTCAACAGTTTTAGGTTCTAAATGAGTAAGGAATAATGAATGATGAATTATGGATTGATGAGTACTAAATTTACACTGAGTTTGCATAGGATGGATGTTGACAACTGTACCTGGAACAAGGACAGAAGCAGACTCAGAAGATGATGGATGAGAGATGGTTGGTGGTGGATTACAAGATTCAGGTGTGACAGAAGGAATTGGCGAAGGAGCAGGAAAATTTTGAGGTGGTGTAATATTGGGATTTAGACTAAAATAAGAGTTAAGATCACTGACCAACAGAGTTAGGTGCAGTAAGAAAAAGACAATGTAAGAAACCTATGTTCATTAAACAGAGCATCCTGAGATATATATTTTCCCACTAGATTAGAGACATTTATAGCCCTTTTGTGAGAGAGAATACCCTAAGAACAAACATTCCTCAGATTTAAAGTCATGCTTATGAGAATGGCAAGGTCTCAATAAAGGAATGCAAGTACAACCAAAAGCTTTGAGAAAATGAAAATTAGGATCCTTATTGAAAAGAGTAGTATAAGGAATGACAAACTTAAGAGAAGTTGTAGGCAACCTGTTTATAAGATATAAAACATTGGTAAAAGCACAATCCCAAAATTGTAAAGGAAGGGAAGCATGATGAAATAAGGTCAGGCCCAAATCAACCTGTTTATGTTGTGTGTGAGGACAAATGAATTAATTCTGTGGCTTGCTAAAAAGGTAGTAAATGGTCGAAATTCTCCACCCTAATGAGATGGTACATTTTTTATTTTTTAATTAACTCTAATTCAACCATTGACTTAAATGTTTGAAAGACAAAATGTTTCATCTTTAGACTTTATAGAAAAAATCCAAATGAACTTTGAATAGGCATCGATGAAGGACACATAATATTTATATCCTGCATGAGGTAATGTGAGAAGGTCTCCAGAGATTAGTGAAAATCAATTCTAAAGGAGAATAGACAGAATCATAAACATGACAAGGCAATCTATGTGACTTACTAATACAACATGCTGCCTCCAATGGAGATAATTTGAATCATCGAGCTTTTCAACAATGGATTTTGGAAAGGATTACAATGCAAAAGCCAAGCAGAAAAAAGATGTCACAAAGAGAAGCCTAGAATTTGGGAAGAAGAGACGTCAAAATAGCTCTAGATGTAAAAGAAACTGAACAAGAGAGAATTTTGTTACAAAGTGAACTGTATTCGCTTCATCAACATTTTAAAGAGGAAGCTTACAAGTGTATTTATAATTAACTGCTTTACTGAATTGATACAAGAGATAGCTGTTAGCATATGTGCATACAATATTTACATACAAAATATAACTAATTACATATTCTGATATGTACAAGAAGATTTTGTTGTGATTCATGGTGCTCATAAATTTTTATTCACTATAATTGCTTATCTTCATAAGCCTATTCCAAGACCTGGATTTTATCCTTCATATTATTACTAGTGTCTGAAACATATGCTTTTCTTTTATAACTTTTTTTATGGCCAAGATGTCGAGCATATGAACTTTCATCTTAGTATTGTATCAACAGGTGAGGGACATGCTTGGAGATGGGCGCCTAATAAAACGCCGAATTCATGATGGCAAAGGTGAGACTCTAGATTTATTTTACTGGTACCAATATTACAAGGAGAGTTTCTAAAAAGCTTTATATCTTCTTTTTAGTCTTTATCTAAGGAAGAAATGAAATAAAAGGAAAGATATGGAAAATAATATTGTGGAGAAAGCCTGGTCAATGCTTGATAGGAAAGATATGCAAAATAATATTATGGAGAAAGCCTGGTCAATGCTTGAGTGTGTATCAAAGATGTTATAATTATAGTAAGATTTCATAGTTTCCATGTTTTTTTTCTTTCACAATTATATTATTGTTCTTTTGTTAAGGTGGTATGTTAGGAGAAGGAACTATTTTTTTTAATTTTAAGCTTGCATCACATTATTTAAGTTGCAGCTGGTTATTGTTATTCAAAGTCTTGTATGATGTTAATTTTTTTTTTTGTATATAATAGGTGATTTTCCCATGGATTGTCCCCTTCAGGACAGTCTACTTCGTGTTCATTACAAGGGTACTGTTCTCAATGAAGAAAAGAAGGTTTTTTATGATACAAGGGTAGACAATGATGGTCAGCCATTGGAGTTCTGTTCTGGAGAAGGGCTTGTGAGTTTCCAGCTTGAACATAAATAAAGTTCAATTGTTTTTTTCTTCTTGTTATAGATTTTGGTGTCTGGAAATTCCTTATTTGTAATATTTATCTAGAATGTCTGCCCTTTCACATTAATGGTATGAATGCACATACATCACATTGCATTGGTTATTGCTGTGAAATCTCATTTTCTTTCCGTTTTAGGTACCAGAGGGGTTTGAAATGAGTGTTCGTCTGATGCTTCCTGGAGAGATAGCTCTTGTCACATGCCCTCCTGACTATGCCTATGATAAGTTTCCAAGGTTTTTGACAAAGTGCACCTTCTTACTCTGTTGTATTTAACCAATAATTTAGGTTTTTTGAAGCATTTTAGTGCAGCCAATTGCAAATTGAATATGGTTTCTTTCTATCTCAATATCCATTGTCATTCATTCTGTTCTATCCCTATGCTGCATGATATCATTGACATACTTCCTCCTTTTATGACCAGGCCTTCAAATGTCCCTGAGGGTACTCATATTCAATGGGAAATTGAGCTTCTAGGTTTTGAAACGCCAAAGGTACTTTTGAAAATTGTTCAGTTAAGTTCATGTTATTTACTAAAGTAGTTACAAATATGCATTTAGCAATTATAAGACCCGTGGTACTGCATGGTGGTGAATGTTTGGTGTAGTATTGCAACAGAAAAAATAAGTGTGTTAGAGATCACAATGCTGAAAGCATAGGATACATCATACATGCTGGGTTTAATACTTTTTCAAATATATAATTAGCTTACATAATTTTTTAATCATTATCTGATTTTAGTTTCTATTTACATTTTTTTTACCATATCCTGATAAGATGAGATGACTAATGCATTATGGACTTTATTCCTTATTACAGGACTGGACAGGATTGGACTTTAAAACTATAATGAGTGAAGCTGAAAGCATCAGAAACACGGTATGCGGTTGAACCTGCACAATTTTCCTATGCTGTTTCAGTTATGCTTGGGAGATACTCGGTTAAAACCAGAAAAATAGTCAGCTAACTTGACCACTGTTACACTGAATTTATTCAGTTATTTGAGAACTAGGTGGGAATTCCACCTTTTTCCTTATGCATAAGGTTTTATTTGTGTTTATGTTGTTGTCATTATTGTTTTTTATTTGGGAACTTCTTAAACATCCATGTGAACTGTGTTGAGCAGAAATTTAAGAATAAAAAAAGGGAAACATTTAAGCTGTGAAGGCTGTCTCCAATGGTTATATGATTACTGCTCTCTTTGCTACGCTGAAATAATCATAAAAAAAATTAAACAATACAAGGAACGTTCATTGAGAATCTCAATATTTCTGGTTTTGTTAAGATTATTATTTCTGTAAAATATACAGATGATTATTGCCTTAAAGTGTCGATCATTTTCTTTCAAATCTTGCTCTCCTGTATAGATTAAAATAATTATGGTTTGTTGTGGCTTATTTGGTTAATACTCATTATTTGTTTTCATACTTGTACTACAATGACATACTAAGGTATTGAACAACATGATGGTTTACCTTTTGCTTTGAATCAAAATGAAAGAAAGTTGAATGTTTTATTCTACTATTATCTTTCAGGGTAACAAGCTGTTCAAAGAAGGGAAATATGAACTTGCCAAGGCAAAGTATGAAAAGGTATTAATCTTTCTCTTTTGTGCTGTTGAATCTTATGCCCTTTTGTACTTTGGTTTACATTTTTCTCACAGAAAATTTAGTCACTAGGGTCAAAATTTTTTGGATGGACTAGATGTATGTGCTTCCATAATACATTCTTCTAGAAACTAGGTATCTAAACATTATCATCATTGAGTTGGTCTTCAGCTACACCTTGGTCTTATAAGGCTGGGAGAGTAGATAACCAGGATTTGAATCCTAGGTACTCCCTTCCAAGGTAGTCAAAATTGAAATCTTACTCATGATCAGAAAGGGAAATATGGATCGTAAATTGGGAAATTGTAAGATCCTCCAAAATTTGTGAAATTTATATATGCATACACAAAATCATTATTTCTCACTTGAAACTCATAATTGAACTTCAATTCAACATGACAAACGAAAAACAATATAATTAACATATAACAAAGTAAGTCAATACCTTTTGGAAGAGAAACAAAGAAAGATAGAATGGAATCAGAGTGAGTGGAAATGATATTAAATAACCAAAGGGAGATTGAAAGTCTTTGTTTTATTGTAAAGGGAGAGCAACAATTGTAACATTTGTTTACCAAAGGAGAGAGGCTATCGTTCGTGACATTTTTTGGCCAAGGAAGAGAAACAGTTACCACAATTTTTATGCAATGGGGTCTGCGTTGTGTTTTTAGGCAACAAGGTGTCTGACGTTACATAATTAGGCATTTGCTGGAATAGAAACTTGGGCTTATGTTTTGGGTTATAAAATCGATTCCTGCAACCCAACCCACAAAAATAGCCTAGAAATGAAAGGGCTTGAGAGGTGTCACAGGAAAGGTTATGGGAGGTGTTGTTGCATGGAATACTTCTCCCATGCGAGTTGTGAATGGTGATTTAATGCGATTCACCAAAATTCGACCTTGAGAAGACGAAATATTAGAGAGGAAGGAGGAGATCACAGACATGTAAGATCTTTTGCTCCAAAACACAATTTATATTGGGGGCAAGAGCGAACGACACGACTCTACATAAAAAGGCTTTCAATTAGCTTCCAATGAGGTTGCACAATGTCAGAGTTGTCAAATGACAAGCCCTACCTTGGCCTTGAAAATATGACCAGACAACAATGGCCCAAGTGTTGTAATTTGCTACCCTTGTGAGTTTTTTGCATGGGATCATTCATACGTTGGTGAAAGTCATGGAGTCAAATAGTACCAAACAAAGCCCAAAAGTGGTTCATCAAAGGAGAAGCACAATGGGTCACTGATAAACAATATCACGCATTGATCGAGGTGGGTGAGTGTGAGAGGGACTTGCCGAAGATAGGCACCACGGGTAATGAAGGTGGTTCTTAGAAGACAACAATTGTGATACTTTCTGCTTTTCGGAGAAAGGAGGGCTTGATGGTGGTGAATAGTGCAATGGCCATGTGAACAATGCACACAAGTAGTACCTCATGAATGATGCATGTGAACAGTACCATATTAACAATGCATTGTGGGAAAAAAGAGGGAAATAAAATAGGTAAAAGGAAAACCTAGATCTATGATACCATAAAGAGTTTCTCTATTGTGTATTTTGTCACACATGTAAATTCTTTATTCATAATCATTTAAAGTATATAGGGAAACCTAATAAGGGCTATTAATGGAGAATATCCCCAACTATCAGCTGTATATATTTCCCTAATTACTAAGATCAAATCATATCTTTTACATTAATGAATTAATTAAATTGACCTGTGCAGATACTGAGTTAAAGCTGGAAAATATGATAAAAGAGCCTAAGAGGATGATAGACTCTTAACTGTTCTATTAATTTATAGGAGAGAATGATTACAAAATGTGAAAAGATAAATCCTATACTCCTAGGGAGTAGGATAATGAGAAGGACAACTTATAATTAATATCTCAACAACTACCTATCACAATAATACCCTACTCTAACAGTTTATTTTATTTCTACTGGAATATCGGACTTTGTTGTTAGAATTGACTTCTATATTGCATTACATACATTGGATTTCTATTGTAAATTCCATGATAATTGGATTTGTATTTTCATTTGGACTTTTGTTTGTGACTTTAAATGTCTAACTATGCCATCAAACTTATTAACATTATGTGGTAGTTTGTAACAGTTGCTTCGAGAATTTAATCATATCAATCCTCAAGATGACGAAGAAGGAAAGATTTATGCAGACACACGAGTGAGTGATCTTTTGTCTCTTTCCCAGTATATTAAAGAAATGAATCATATTTTACTTAACATAATTAAGCTTAGTAGGTTGATTTAAATCTACACTAAATCTTCTTATCACTTCCACTTCCACTATTGAAGAATTTGCTACATCTGAATGTCGCTGCGTGCCATCTAAAATTGGGAGACTGCAAAAGGTCCATCGAGACTTGCAATAAGGTATGCTTGATGACCTCAGCTATCATATATCTGTAATTTTATTTCATTGAACACAATAACAGTAGTTGATTTTGGTACGTTGGGATAGTAAAGCAATGTCATGATATTTATCTATAATTAAGAATGTTCTGTAGCAATGTTCTAACCGAGTGATGTTTCTTGGATGGGGTTGAGGGGTTTGATGCAAGTCCATCTGAGCTATTAAGTTGCACCCTGTTCAAGTGAGCTCCTGTAACTGAGTCAATCACCATGACTTTCTACTTTCCTCGAATTAATTGCTATTCCATAATCAAATGTTTGGTAAGGGCTAAACCTTAAAGGAGTAAATATTTTCATTCTTTAGTTAGTTGTTGCATCATTATAAGCTAACTTTTGTTGGATTAAAACTCCTTTGCATATAAGGATTTGTTTTTCTTCGGGAAACAAGCAATGAATGCTAAATGGATTTTAGAAGAAGAAAAAGAGAAATGACGTGAATAATACAGTTGCACTATAAATAGCCTGTTTATTTTCCTCAATTCTAAAGCTAGATGGAAATTTGCGCTATGTATATCTCACTACCATACCTGAATATTGGTCTTGTTGGTGTGCATTGACACATACGCACGCACATTTCCAACCTATAACCAAATTCTATTTTCTTCTCTTTGTACCTAAGAAAACCTTGTTACCATCTTTGCTTGAATCAATTCTTTTGGTATAAGGCAATGATGTTCTCAGATCAGCTTTTGCGTCAACTTGGACTAGGTCCCTTCCTGGTCAATCTTAAAGGCACAACCTTCAATTGGGCCAGATGCATTCAGGTTAACAATCCTGCTTTTCTTCCCTGTTCCACATTTAAAGTCAATCATTACATTGTCATCTCTGTGATAGAATGCCCACAACACAAGTTAGGGCCAAAAGAGACACAAGGAAGCCTTTTTGGTGGAAGGATTTTCACATATAGTGTTGGGTTTGCCTTTGGAACTTCTGTGTCAACTGTTGCTGTATAATACCTTACCCTGCGTGGTGAAAAGCAAGGAATGAAGTCATATTTTATTTTCACTGTTTAACCTAGTTTCCTTTATAGCTTTCATATCTAGCAAAATAGGCATCCGCCTATCATCGATGTTTCGTTCCATCATGCCTCCCAAACTACAATCCGAGGAAGTCAATGATGCCTTGCAAGCTTTCTCTAAGAAATTTTCCTCACTACTTTCACGGATGGACACCTAACTGCAGACACCCAACTGCAGCTACATGATAGACGCTAGGATGTTATCCACCCTCTATGACAACAGAAACTCTCTTAACAACTGACAATTGAATCATTTCTTCACCAGCCCTGGCGTTACACTATCCACCATACAACCTCACGTTTTACTTGTTTTCATACTTAACATGGTAAGAAAATTCCCTTTTCATTGTCATATGGTGTTTGTTCTCATGTATATGGATGATGTTTGGGACAATGGTAAGGTTGTTCCCCTGTGATCTCACCGGGTTTGGCACAGTCTAAATCTTGAAACAGTAACTCTTGCTTGAGGGGTAAGGTTCTAAAATCTCACTAGGTGGGCGGGGGGCTTGTGTGCACTGGGTCCTTTTTTTAATCCTCCTATATCTTAAAACCTTAGTTGGCCTAAGATAAGATGTCTAAAATAGACACTATATCTTTTCCATTAATAAATGAATTAAATCTAAATCTACTTCTAAAGCTAGCTTAACTAAAGTATTACTTATTATTGTAATCATATTCCTAATCAATGTAGGAATAAATAACAATACTAAAGTTTATACCTATATTTTCTCATGGTATATACTTCAAGGAGTTAGTAGTTATCTGTTAGGCAGGAGCAAGCACAACAAGTTGATAATAATGCAGGATTGCAGGTTTGTTATAGGAGGAGGTTTAAAAAGTAAAACTAAGGATATAGTTGTAAGGTATTTATTACAGCTAAGAATTAATTAGTAGACATGAGCCTTTTATTAGGAAGCTTGGAAGGATGAGGGAGTAGTTTCGGAGAATAGAGAGAAACTTGTAACTGGAGTAGTCCAGTGGAAAGGAGAGTGCTCCTTTGTATCATTTTTGTACGTTTGGTGAAATGAAGAAGTTCTAATTTCTTTTTATTATTCTTAGAAAATAGTGCCAATTCCTAACAATTTGTATCCGACCTGCCGGATCTACAAGTGGAGTGATGGAAAGCAGAGTGAGTACTTTGGAGAAAAATCAGTCAATAATGGTGATGAGATGAGAAAAGGGAAGAGGACATACAGTAACATTCCAGCTAACATTCAAGGTTGTCGACAAAATATGCACCTGTACAACAGGTTCTAGTGCAATGGCAGGGTAAAAACTGCTGAAGAATCCACATGGGAGGATTTATCTACCATTCAAAATCAATTTCCTGACAAGGTTGTTTTAAGGGGGGTGGTATTGTTAGTTAGGAACACGCACAAGTTGTTGATAATAAGGAAGGATTGCAGGTTTATTGCAGGCAGAGGTTTAGAAAGAAAAACTAAGAATACAGTTGTAAGGTAGTCCATACAGCCCTGAGTTAGTTAGCATAAAGGGGAGTGCTTCTTTGTAACATTTTTGTACATTTGTGCTGTGTTTGTTTCCAAGGATGGAAAGTTGGAGAGGAAAGAAGTGTGTGGATGTATATTGTTTGTTTCTATTGATATGTGAAGAAAAGAGAGAGCTGATTTGAGGAAGATGTTCTTGTCAAATATGAGAGGAAATACAAGGAAAGCTAGTTGGAAAAATTGAAAATACAATTTTGTCCTTGATAACTGGAAATAGAGAATCAATCTATCTCTTTTAGGAATAACTAAAAGAAGGAAACATTGATGAGTTCACTACATTATTAAAAATATTAATAATAAATTTATAAAATAATATTAGTAAAATTTTAGATAAAAAATAATAAAAATTTATAAAATGGTAATGATTAAATTAAAATATAATACTTAATTAAAATTAGTTTATAATTAGAAGGGTAATTTGATCATTTCATAAATATATCATTTTATAAATTTTTAAAAGTTTTTCATATCAATCAAACCACTCACAAACTTTTCCTTTATTTTCTTTCACTTTCTCTTTATACAAACAATTTCACTTTCCACTCTCTTTTCCTTCAAATTCATCATTTTCCTCTCCCTCAAATCCATTTCTTAAAACAAACAAAGCCTTGGTGAAATAAAGAAGTTCTGATTTCATTGTTCTCTGAAAACAGAGCCAATTCCTCCTGACATTATCATTTACTGTTTTTTCATGCTTATTAAGTTTCTATCCACAGGCCCTTTTCCTTTTCTTTTTTGGCTTAAATCTAGTTTCTGGTATTTTTTTTGTTCGATATATTAAATTTTCCCTTTGTCTTGTTTTCTTCATTGAATCATGCAGGTTTTGGATGCAAATCCTGTACATGTCAAGGGCCTTTATCGTCGTGGAATGGCCTACATGACTGCTGGAGATTTTGAAGAAGCTAGAGCTGATTTCAAAATGGTACAAATCTTCATGTATAAGTTGCTAGCATTGTAGCTGTAATGTTATCCGTTTCTAAAATCACTTTAATGCTATTTTTAGATGATGAAAGTTGACAAGTCAACTGAATCAGATGCAACTGCAGCTCTTCAAAAACTGAAGCAGAAGCAGCAGGTGGGTTTGAAATCAGTTAGTTGGATTAACGTGCTTGATTTGAGACATCAATGAAGGAAACACTCAACACTTTATTCTAATATCAATTCATCTGCAGGAAGTTGAGAAGAAAGCTAGGAAACAGTTTAAAGGACTGTTTGACAAGAGGCCTGGAGAAATTGCGGAAGCTAAAGCGGACGTTGATGGAGATCAAATAACAAGTGAAAGCCAGAAGGATGATGGCGTACATGGGGACTCTGATGAAACAAATTTAGAGGATTCACATGAAGCTCCACCTGAGGCACCTCGAACTAGTTGGTTCTCTCTCTTCTGGCCTTCTGGTAGAAGACTTTTTGAATCTCTTGGGCTTAATAGATGTACCATACTTTAATTTAACTTCAAAAACATGTGGTAGTTTGTCATAATATAATTTATAAAGGCTTTCCAGGTCATTTTAACATGTATATTTGAAGAATGAGAGTTTAGGTATTTATAATTTTAATGTTACTCTGGGGAGTTTCATGTTATCTGCTGAAAGATTTTTGTGTTCAACTTTGACATTGTAATGTGTAAAACCATTTATACATATTGAATAAAAGAAACTGCAAGCAAGTAGGAAATAGCAAAAGGTGAACAAACTGAAGCAATTGTTGGAAGTGCGGTAATATCTTCGAGTTATTGTAGGTTATATGTTGGTAATATCTTCGAGTTATTGTAGGTTATATGTTGGGAACCAAGAAAGATCTTTATTGAAAAAGATGAAAAGAAGAAGAAATAAGGGTACTCCCTCCTTGAAGGGTTTTCCCTCTACAAAGGATCTCTCCTTGATTGCACCTTTCTTGTTCAAGAATGAACCTTGATATGATTGCAACATTTTGACCCATTCCCTTGCATGGTTTTCTTGACATGCTTGATTGAACGGGGATCAAATTCCTCTTGAATGATCTCTTATTTGTGATCTTATCCTCCATCGTGATGTCTTGCCTTTGCATCCATCCACCATTGACTTTTAAATATCTTGTGTAGTTTGTATTTACAAGACGGGTTATTATTCCTGCACCCACAATAGTAAAATAACGAAGTTATTCTTAATTTTTTGTTAACTTTTGAGTTGTAGAAATCGAAAGTCAAAAAATAATTTTTGGGTTATAAAAATCAGAAATCAAAAACTGACTTTCGGGTTGTAGAAACTAGAAGTCAAAAAGTGACTTCCAATTTTTATAATTCGGAAGTCACTTCATGATTTTCGGTTTCTATAATTTGGAAGTCATTTTTTGGTATTTACATTGATTTCCGGTTTTTACAACATGAAATTCACTTTTTCACTTCCGATTCCTACAACCTGAAAGTCACTTTTTGGTTTTTGCATTAATTTCTGGTTTTTACAATTTAAAACTCACTTTTTAACTTTCGGTTTCTACAATTCATAAGTCACTTTTTGGTTTCTACAATTCATAAGTCACTTTTTGATTTCTATATTGACTTTCAGTTTCTACAATACGTATGTTATTTTTTTTATTTTCAGTTTCTACAATAAGAAAACCAATTCATAATCCAAAAGTTACTTTTTGACTTTCGGTATCAAAAGGTAACTTTTGGGTTATAGAAATAGAAAGTCAAAAAATGACTTTTGCATTGTAAAAATTGAAAGCTAAAAGATGATTTGTGAATTGTAGAAATTGGAAGTCAATAACAAAAGTAATGTTGGAATTTTAATTTTTATTGAAAGCCGTAGGAAGAGAATTTGGAAGTGGAGGAAGAATCATTCTTACAAGAATAATGTTGCGCCTGAATTGGCTGCCTCCCTCGTAAATAGGAGTGACAAAAAGACCTTGTTTTGGTCTATCCCGCTTCTGATATGCTAAAATCTGGTTCAGGTGGGCTACTACAAACTTATTTTTCAGCTACTTTTTTCCAATTCTTTTCTAATGTTATGGACATGTGCTATTTTTGTGTAGTCATTTATACCACATCTTAGAACACTAATCACATTTCGATACTTCTAATAAATCATGTTAAACATTACTACAAGGCTTTAGCATCTCAACTAGGTTGGTATCCTAAAACTTCAATCATTATTTGTCATCACCAGATCTCCTAAAGAAGAAAAAAAATACAAACAAGCGTAGGGTCATAAACCGAACATATGCCAAGAAAAAGAAAATCATCTTAAAAGACTAACAAAACCTAAATGTTGGAAGGTTAAAACGATTTTTAATCACTGTTTACCACGGGGTAAAGAATGAATTCAAAAGAAGTCTAATTTATTATCAACCCCTATCTTAGTCATAATATTATCACATCTATCACCATCTTAAAAAATGTGGAAAACTTTAAAATTAATAGTATATAAATGAGACAAATTTTACTTTATTAAGCTAGTTTTGTAAGAGTGAAAGTTGAACTACCTAAAAAGAAAGGTGAGAGTTATAGGACTTTAAGAAAAGAGTAGAGGTACAACATGAAAAAATCTAAATAAAATGTTACAAATTGAGAATTGGAGATGAAAGCAAAACATACATTAGAGTCCTGCACATACGTGAGCAGATTAATTGCCAATATTCTACGTGTGAAACTTTAATTTCTATAAAGATACTTATTATTTATTTAAAAATTAGAAGTTTTTTTTTTCACGAAAGATTCATTATAAATAATATAAAACATAATTTTATAAATACATAAATATAATTTTATATCTTTAAAATTAATCAAAGTATATAATAAAAAATTATTAAGAGTTCTATATCATAATAGAAGACTATCTATTTATTTAATGTACCCTAATAATATTAAAACTAAATAATCCATTATCAACAATTCAAAGAAGATTTTTCTACAACTTTTTTAAACAATTTCTATTGAGCAGGTTCATCTTCTACCCATATCATATGTATATACAAAAAAAAATATTGAAAGGAGTGATATTTTTGTAAATCTCAAATATTAATCTTAATAAATTTAACTAACAATAATAGACAAGGAGAGCCTAACATTTGACATATGATTATAAGACTTACATTTTACCAACCACATGAGACCAAATTAACTTTTTTAATATATAAGACATTTATCAACATATGGATCCGTATTTCACTTCTAATGATTCACTTTGATCATCACAAGTTCGTTGGAAAGTGATTAAGTAGCTGAGTATTTCTTATTAGTATAATCATAAATATTTTTTTCGAGAATTTCAGCTCACAAAATATATATACTCCCTACCTAACCTTGACGATGCTGAGCAGGTATCGAATAGTCCCACGTTTGGCTTGTGGAATATCTTAGTCTAGGACGTTATCCTAACTATTCAGATATCCACCTACTTGGTAATACTTCCTTAGACCCTACCATGGTCCCTAGTATACCAAACCGTGACTTTTCAGATAGACATTTATGTGTCAACATAGTCTTATCTCGTTATAAAAAAATCTAGAACTTTTCTCAACTTAATTGACAAACTCTTTGACATTTTTAAATATTACAAAACTTGATAACTTTCAACAAATAACTCATATACACAATCTAAATAATTAATCTATATAAAGAATTCAACAATTTAATATTTAAAAAAATTAAAATAATGATAAAATATATAACTAACTTCCTTTAATTTAAATTTGATAATTTTATTATTATTATTATTATTATTATTATTATTATTATTATTATTATTATTATATATATTAAATTATAAAGGATGAGCTCAAAATAATGTAAAATAAAATAAAAACTAAAAGATCAACATAACGGTGAATTAAGTAAAAAGCAGTATAGAATCAGAAATAAATAAATAATAAATTATAAAAAAATAATCTCAAAATAATGTAAAATAAAATAAAATAAAAATTAAAGTAAAAAATTTAAATAATTAATTAAATAACTATAAAAATAAAAATATCAACATAACGATAAATTAAACAAAAATTATAAATACATAAAAAAATATTATAAATGCATAAAAAAAGTACAGAACGGAAAATCACCCTGCTATACTCACTGATTTAATACCATAGACATAATTTATACATTCAAAAACATAAAAAATATTTTATTATTATTATTATTATTATTATTTATTAAATAATATTCATAAAATTAATAAAATATTAAAATTATCTTGAAATAATATAATTTAATACTAATATTTATAAATTTTATGATGTTATAAAATACATGTAAAATTATATTGTTGTAAATTTTATTTTGATTACATTATAAAATATTAATTATTATTATTATTATTATTATTATTATTAGTTTATAATATTTAAAAAATTTAAAAAATATTTAAAATTATCTAAAAATAATATAATCTAATACAAATATTCTATTATAAATTTTCGGACGTTAATTACTACAATTAGGTTATAAATATTTAGGATGAATCAAGTTTTTTAGTATTATACAACTCCAATTCAATGTACAATAAACAATATATTTAATTATGCTATTTATATATAATAAGCAAAGTTACTTAGAATGGAAAATAATATATATATATATACACGTTTGTGTTTATTTAAAAAATTATAAAATTAAAATTAATATAAACAATATAATAAAAAATACAAATACAGACACAACAACACTTTTGTTTCAACTAATATAAGGTGAAATAGATAGTCAGAAAATAATTAAAACAAGGTTAACAGAATAAAATATCTATCTATCATATTAGGACTTCAAAAAATAATATTCTTAAAATATTACATTACTTAATAAGAAAATACATAGAATGATTTACTTAGAGAAAATTGCACAAGTGAATTACTAAGTCAGCATTAGATGGAGGCTTTACAGATTTTGTAAGCATGGCAAACAACATATGCAGTCTTTTTTAAGGCAATGCACAACTCAAAAAACACTTTGTTTTAGCCAAAGATTGGTGGTTTCGATTATGTTCTAAATGTTCCAAAAATGTTGTTGAAAAAGGGACAAAGTATTTTTCATCAAAAGTGTTAAGATAATTGTTGCAGTTCCAAAGTACATATTATTTATCATATGTTTTTCTATGATGATTAAATAAGGTTTAAATTAAATGCAAATGTTATTGATGAAATTGGATCAACATGTTTGATTATGTTTTCTATTATCCTTTTTAAATTTCTCATTACAACAACTCCCTATTTACTTGGGACAAATAATAAGGTGGAGTTTACTTTTCATAAATAATGTAAAATATTTTTTATTCACTTGATATCATTGCAAGAGATATTTTAATCAATTAAAATATAAGTTAAACCATTAAAAATCACTTACAAAGTTAAGCCGTTTTTAAGTATAGTAGAAGTAAAAGCCTAAAGTAAAAATCAGAACTTTAATAATAAAACTTTTTTTTAGTGAATATAAATGTACAATAGTTTATTTTCTTACTTTAATAATGATTTTCATCTGATAAATATAAATTAATTTATCAATACTTTTTTATCTGATAAATATACAATGAAGATGAATCTATGACTACTTCTGAAATCTTGAATAATATATCAAATAGTATATACTAATATCATATTATATTTATATTTATTATAATAGTATGTTATATGTATATATATTATTTTATTTCACAATTTTTGACGAAATTGGATAATTACAAACAATAAAGAATTGTAGCGGTTTTAAAAAAATGTGTAAATGTGTTTTATATATAGAACTCTATTTCTGATTGTCATTTACTCTGTATCTTTCCAAATTGCTTCACCATTTCATAAAAGAGTATATTCTTTCTTACTATTTCTCTAGTTTTTAATATTCATTAATTCTATTCTAATCTTTAATTTAAAAAATAATGTTTTTCCTCTATCATTATATTATGTATTATATATAACTAAAATTAAGTTTTATAGTCGCCAAAATGTTATACTGTGAACAAAATTATAGTTCATGTAAAAGGTATGCATAATTGTTATAAAACATTTCATTAGTTTCTCATAGTCTTAATATATATATATATATTCTTTTACAGTGGAGTGTTGTATTTATGTTATCTGACACTTTTTTAAATTGATTTGTTTATTCTTTTTTAAAAATGCTTTGATTTTCTTACTAATTTTTTAGTATACTTTTTTTTTGTTTTTAGCTTTGTTAAAATGTTAAATCAGATTATTATTGTGTATCATCAAATAATAATTTTAAAAAATAGAATCAATATATATCGATAAAGATAGAGTAGAAAATTAGTTTTTTTAAGAAGACATTTAATTAAAAGAAAGAGAATGGAGTAAAAGAGATTTTATTTTCTCATATAAGTCTTGTGAACCTTTCTCCTTTCTTCATTTTTTTTCCTCCTTACTTCTTCAAGATTTCTAACTTCTCTTCCGTTCATCTCCAGATTAAAGTTCAGTGGTGTAGTTCTGAGATGAAATTTTTTTTTACCGCTTAAGCAATTTCGAAAATTGTAAGTCTTATCTTATCCATTTTCTAACCACACGCATGAAGGGATCAGAGTTCAATTTAAGTTTTCATGTGGAATTTGAAGAAGTTTTGGGAATCTGCTAGTTTCAATTATGCAATTCTCAATCTAACCCTTATTTAGGAATATGAAATTTTATTTTTAGATTTTTGATTTTGGGTACCAAGAAAGAACTTAGGAAAATTGTGAAAAAGTTAAGTAAGAAGAAAAAGTAAATTCAAAGGTAAGGGAAGCTAATCAGTTTATTAGGATGTACAAATTTTGAATATCTTTTTGTGGAGATGATCCAATCATCGGATATGTTTATAAACTTATGATTCTGAAATTAATGATTGAAGTTTAAATTTGAGAATGTATAATGAAATTTTAGATGTGTTTTGAATTGAACTTAGTGTTATGGTGAACATGGTGGTCGGTTTGTGATACTTAATTCATATCTGAGCTATAATGTAAAATTGGAAAATAATGAGTAGAGAAATAGAATTGAAATTAAGTATGTTGATTAGGATTGAATTGGTTGATATATTGTTTTGAGTTTCCATAATGAATGGATGCTAAAATGAATTTGAAATGGTATAATTTTAATTTATGTAACTTCTCTATTGTTGATTTTTAGTTATAATTAAGGTGTATAATAAAATGGTGAGCAATAATAGTAGATGTGAAATGGGAAAAAGTTAGAACAAAGCTAAAGTAATTAGAAAATATTAATTTATTAAAAACAACAAAGTAGTGGGTAAAACGAGGAGGAAATGAATTTATAAAACTGAAATTTTGAACACAAAACCAATTTATGGAACAAAACTTATAAAAGGCATAAAATTAGAATTAGGAGTGACTATTCTCATTCAAGTGACAAGCCAAAATTCTCTTTTTTTGTAACTTGAAATTGTTAAGCAACTATCTATATATTCCATTTAAAATTGTTAGGAGACTTAAATATAAATGCTAAGAGAGTTAATGTCACTCTATGGATTTTAAGATATTTAAATTTGAGTGTAGTGATAATTGTTATTATGAAAAACAGGAAAAACACAAGAAGGGAGGGTTGAATTTTGTTTTAACAACTTTTAAAAGTTTTTCAAAATTGTCTGAAGACGCAAGGTTTGTCAGACGATAGATTGAATTTACATACGAATAGAATTGGTTGATCAAAGAATAATTTTTCAAACAAAAAAAATTTGTTAAAAATTTTCCCTTTTTTAATGTTAGACAACACAAATGATATATATGCAATTTAAGGATATAAAGGGTGAGAGAAATTACTCAGATTTTTATACTGGTTCGTCTGAAACCATGGACTACTTACTTCCAGTTCTTAATCAACTTAATTAAGTTTCACACTAGCAGGCTAATGCTGCAAACTACAAGTATTCTTTCAGCTCATAACCACTTCTGGATAACCTGTACAAATATTCTTTCTTACAAAGCCACTTCTGGCTCAACAACAAAAGGTTTGAAAAAGGTTGTGATTTAAAGTCACAACTTTTAAGCTAGTCTAGAAGAAAAGATAAAAGATTTTACTTTTAGAGATAGCTCGGAAACACTAGCAGTGTTGTTCTAAAGCTTAAAGAAGAGATATGAGCAAACATAGTTCTTGTACAACTTTTAAAAATGAGTTTTCATTTTTTCATCTCTTCAAGATGAACTTGATCCCTTATATAATGCAACCGCAACTAGCCCTTAAAGATTAGTTTTGATATCCTCAACTTTAGGTTGGTGTTTGAACACTTTTTCTTCTAGTGTCTGATTAAGGCTTCACGTAGAAGCATTACATGCACTCCTTCATGCAATAAATGCATGCTTCTTATTTTCGCACAAAACCTGATAGTTTGTTGCACTTATCCTCCATTGGACAGTGAGCTTTACTTCTTTTGGTGAAAACAGCAGTTTCGTACATGACAGGTGTATTTTGAGAGTTGACAAAACTCGAGCGCGTAAGGAATTAGGTGAAGAAAACAACTTTTACTTTTCATGAGGAAGGCATTATGATGGAAGGTTAGAAATGCCTACATACTTGATCATCAGATTGTTCAGAAGAATGTCTCTAAAAACTAAGGAACAAACTTTTAATGTTAGTCAAGATAATATATATATATATATATATATCATTTGATGATTGATTGAGGTATTGCCTGTCAAAGGATACATGCATGATCTGATGAGAGACTCTTTGTCATGACTTCTCCATCTGACAGGATTCATTGTTTGTCAAGACTTATCCTCTCTTAAGACTCTTTGTCTATCAAGACTTAACATTAATTGTTTTCTTTTCAAGCATTGTTGTAAGATTATGGAGCGTTGGACTTTTCTCGACCAGTTATGTATTGATTTTAGTAAATCTGTAGATGTACATGTGTAGTATAAATTGATTTATTTTGAGTATAAACATTTCCTAGGTGAAAATACTATACTGATTTAATTAGGATGTATTGAATTGGTAATTTTGAAAGAAATATCTTAACTCTACTAATTTTGAACTTAAATGGAGAAAGGAATTAAGTGATGAGAGTTGAGGGAGATTCTTATAACTATACTTGTGGTATGAAAAGGACTAAGTATGGCAAGTAATTAGGAGTTTACGGGAATAAGTCCCCAAATTATGTAGTTTAGTTGTGATTATACAACTAGATGAAGGTGGTACGATGACAGATGTAGATCTCTAAGTCTAATCCAATGCATATTAGTCTTCCAGAAGTAGTGTCAATGTCTATCAGATAACAAATAATATCGATAACTCAAAAGTCTTTTATGATATATTATATGCAATATCAGATTATGGTGAAACGATAACAGATAAAACAACATATATATTTATATATAAAAATAAATAGGTAGACTACATAAATATAATTTAAATTCAAAAAATAATACGGAACATTCAAAGAATTAATAATAATAACAAGTCTAAACTTTAAAATTTTAAATTTAAAGAATTAAAATAAAAATAAAGCATATTTTTAATATTCTAAATTTTTAATACTCAATGTCAATATAATTATTCATTGATTATTACTTAAAAAAATAGTAAAAACAAATAGAAAATAAAAAACAAAAAGGAATTTAGAAAAATAGAAAAGAAAAAAATAAAAAAAATAGGAAAAAACATAAAAGAGTAAAAAGAAATATTAAAGAAAAGTAAAAAAATAGAAAAAAAAAGTAGAAACAAATGGGAAAAAGGTAAGAAAAAAAGAGAAAAATATAGAAAGAAGAAAAGACAAGAGAAGGAAAAAGAAAGAAATATATATAAAAAAGAAAAGGAGGAAAAAAAAGAAGATTACAAGTAAGAAAAATAAAAAAATCAATAAAATAAAAGGGGAAAGAATGAAGAGAAAAAAAAAGAAGAAAAGAATAAGAACATGGTGGAAAAATGAAATAGAAATAGCGACGAACAATTGCGACAGTAACGATGACAGTAATTAGCGGTGACATCAACGACAATCATATTAAGTTGTCATGATAGTGGCAAAAGTGAACAGTTGCGAAGGTGAGCAGTATGAAATATGGAAGCAGAGGGAGAGAGGTGAGAACTATTTGTTGTTGTGCGACCAAGAGTATACTTACATTTCAGTGGGGTTTGGGCCATTAAAATTGGGGTTTTTTTTTATCAGATCGGTTTAAATATACCTAAAATATCCTATTTTTCTTCATGAGGCGTGATTTCCGCTACCTCTGTTTCGTGCCACCATCCCACGATGGTCAAAACTGTCGCCATGGATTGTCATACGAAAACCAATTTGCCACCGCCTTGCTATGGCGATTGTCGAAAAATTCGAGATCTCTTTCTGCCGAGACATCGCCATCTATGAAGAAATAATCTATTCATTTTGTAGAAAATTAAGTATAGGATGAATTTCCTGAGGTGTATTTCACATACGGTTGTGTGTTTATTTATAAAAGAAATACAAGAGATGGACTAAGCCCATTATATTGGAATAGGAAACCCTAGATATTCTAATACTCCCCCTCAAGCTGAAGCATATAAATTGTATGAACCAAACTTATTACAAATATAATCAATTCTAGGTCCTCCCGTAATGACTTAGTAAAAACATCTGCTAATTGATCATTAGAATTAACAAACTTAGTCTTAATCTCTCCCGATACTATTTTCTCTCTAATGAAATGACAATCAATCTCTATGTGTTTGGTCCTTTCATGAAAGACAGGATTCGAGCTGATGTGAAGGGCAACTTGATTGTCACATATGAGTGTCATTTCAGTAACTTCTTCTCCAAATTGTAACTCCTTAAGTAGTTGTTTAAGCCAAATAAGCTCGCATGTAGCGGTGCCATAGATCTATATTCTGCTTCTGCACTTGATCTTGCCACAACACTTTGTTTCTTATTCTTCCAGGAGATTAAATTGTCACCAATGAAGACATAATATCCAGAGGTGGATCTCCTATCAACAGGAGATCCTGCCCAATCAGCATCTGAGTAGGCAACAACTTTGATATGGTTATTGTGTCCATACAATAGGCCTTTTTCAGGGGAGCCTTTAATGTATTTCAGTATACGAATGACAACATCCCAATGATCTGTGCAAGGAGAGTTAAGAAATTGATTTACCACACTCATAACAAAAGAAATGTCTGGACAAGTAACTGTAAGATAGTTTAATTTCCCAACTAATCTTCTATACTTTTCAGGGTCTGAGAAGGGCTCCCCCTGATTAGGTAGAAGCTTGACATTAGGATCCATGGGTGTGTCAGTAAATTTTGAGTTCATCAACCTAGTTTCCTCCAAAATATCCAATGCATACTTTCTCTAAGAAATTACTATTCCATTATTAGATTGTGCTACTTCAATCCCCAAGAAATATCTGAGTCTACCAAGATCTTTAGTCTACCAAGATCTTTAGTCTGAAAGTGTTGGCAGAGGTGTTGTTTAACTTGTGAGATGTCATGGTGATCGCTTCCTGTGATTACAATATCATCGACATACACAACTAGATAGATACATCCAACACTTGAGTGACGGTAGAATACTGAGTGATCTGTTTCACTGCAAGTCATTCCAAATTGCTTAACAACCATGCTAAACTTTCCAAACCAAGCCCTGGGAGATTGCTTTAGGCCATATAAAGATTTGCGAAGACGACATACCATTCCAGAAGACTCTCCCTGATCAACAAACCCCAGAGGTTGCTCCATATAAATTTCTTCCTGCAAATCACCATTGAGAAAAACATTTTTCACATCCAATTGAAACAGAGGCCAATTTTTTAGAGCAGCCATGACAATGAATAGGGGTACAGAAGTCATCTTTGCAACTAGTGAAAAGGTGTCACCATAATCTAAGCCAAAGATTTGTGTATAGCCTTTAGCTACTAGGCGTGCTTTAAGACGATCAATAGTTCCATCAGGACCAACTTTGATAGCGAAGACCCACCTGCAACCAACAAAAAAATTTTCAGAAGGTAGAGGGACGAGGTCCCAAGTTCCATTATTCTGAAGTGCACTCAGTTCTTCGAGCATGGCCTGACGCCAATTGGGATGGGACAAGGCATCACCTACAGTTTTAGGGATGGATACAGAGGAAATAGAAGAAAGGCAAGTATAAAATGAAGGAGATAATCTATGATAACTCAAATTAATATAGCAAAGAGGAGGTTTGCGAGTGGTTCGTGTACCTTTCCAAAGAGCAATGGGAAGATCAGATTCAGTTGGCAGAACCGGAGGAGCTGAAGAAATCGGCAACGAAAGTGAGTCAGATGGTGGTGGTGGTGGAGGTGATGGAGCTAAACTAGACTCAACTGAAGGTTCACATATAAGGTTAATAATGGCTATTTCATAAATAGGTGTAGCGGTAGAAGTGTTGGTTTTAAAATAGAGAGAGGACTCAATGAAAGTGACATCTGCAGAGATAAAATAACGATTAAGAGATGGAGAGAAACATTTATACCCTTTTTGTGACCTAGTGAACCCTAGAAAGATACATTTATGAGACTTAGCGAAAAGTTTGTGTACATTAGGACCTAAGTTATGAACAAAACATGTTGACCCAAACACTTTAGGGGACAAAGAGTGGAGAGGTTCATGTGGAAACAAAATTGAGTGAGGAATTTTATTTTCTAAAACAGAGGAAGACATGCAATTAATTAGATAACAAGCACTTAGAACAACATCCTCCCAAAAATGTTGAGGAACATTTCCATGTATTAACATTGTTCGAGTTGTTTTAATTAGGTGTCTATTCTTGCGCTCAGCCACCCCATTTTGTTGAGGTGTATAAGCACACAAAGTTTTGTGAAGAACGCCATTAGACATCAGAAAACTGTGAAAAGAATGAGAAAGATACTCGCGGGCATTATCACTATGTAAAATGTGAATAGATAAACCAAATTGAGTTTTTATTTCATTAAAAAAATTCTGAAAGATGAAAAATAACTCTGAACGATTTTTCATAAAAAATAACCAAGTACATCTTGAGTAATCATCAATAAAAGTGACAAAATATTGAAATCCTAGATTAAACTAGACACGACTAGGTTCCCAAATGTCAGAGTGAACTAAAGAAAATGGAGAAGAAGCACGTTGTGAGACACTAACTGGAAAAGAACTACGACTGTGTTTGCCTAATTGACATGACTCGTAGGAAAAAGTAGACAACTTGGACAATTTGGGAACGAGCTGCTACATCTTGGCAAGGCTAGGATGACCCAATTGAGCATGAAGGAGAGAAGAAGACTCTATGGCCGAATCAACATGGGCAGCTGTCCGTAGATGATAGAGGCCACGAGACTCACATCTGATGCCAATCGTCCGTCCCGAACTCCGGTCCTGTAAACAAACAGAATCTTTAGTAAAGGAGATAGTGCAATCAAGGGAACAGGTGAGGCGACTAAGGGATAATAAATTAAAAGGAGAACTAGGGACATAGAGGACATTATCAATAGATAGTTAAGGAAGAAGTTGAATGGTACCAATTCCATGGGAAGAGGCTTTAGAGCCATCAACCATGGTGACAGAGGGCAAATAACCCAAAGTAGATTAGGATATAAAGAAGGATTTATTACCAGTGTAGAACCCAGGGACTAAGAGAGTTGGATTGAGTTAGGCCGACAAAGGAAATACATGAATGCACAATAGAAGCAGTGGAACTCGAGCCCTGACAATCCTCATACCATTTTAGAAACTTAGTGAAGATAGCAGGTGTAGCCGACTTATCAGATGGTGGAGGTCGACGGTGGCAAGGGGCCTGTAGTAGGTGGTAATGGAGAGGCAGCATGGGCAACTATAGCAGATTTTGGAGGACGACCATGTAAGGCATAACACTTTTCTTTGACATGACCATACCTGTGACAGTTATCACACTAAGGTCGCTCTTTTCCTTATTTTCGGGGACGATTGGGGTTATCATTGTGAGAAACAAGGGCTGAAGATTCATCAGATGTACCTATAGTAGGTGTTTTAGTGGGAGGCTTACCTGACACACGTAAGAGGGTGGAAGTTGTGGTTGTCAAGGTAGGCACAATTGGAGATCCCAAAATTTGATCTCGAACATGTGAATAATCAGCAGGAAGACCATGTAAAGCCAATAACATAAAAAACTTTGACCATTGCTGAATCTCTTCAGCAGGAGTAGAGGCAGGGGGTAATAACTCATTGAAATTATGAAAGAGAGAATGAATTTTACCCCGATATTGCGTCATGCTCCCATCAAGGAGTGTTTGACTGGCGAGTGTAAACATATTATGACACACACACCATAGAGATGTTGAGTGTCATTTGTGTACAATAGTTTGGCCTGATTCCAAACCTTAGAGCAATACTTATACGTACGGAATAGTTGCTTTAACGAGGAATCAATAGTAGATTTGATGACTATGCATAACTGAGCATCAATCTTCTTCCACCGGGACCGCTCGTTTTCAGCAACACTATTCACAATCTTAATGAGATGATCTTCATAACCGTGACTCTCAAGCCAAAGTTGGATATGAGATGCCCACGTCTCATAATTATTACCATCTAATTTGTCAATGGGAAGATGCATATTGACATAATTAGTATAAATGGACAGAGGAGGCGTAGGAGCAGATGAGGCCATGAGGGAAAGAGGAAGCTACTGGAGGAGAGAGAAAGTTGTTGGAGAAAAGAGAGAAACCCTAAAAATAGGGTAAAAATGCAAACAACCTCTAATGAAGAAGCTTAGCACAGATCTGGAAAGAGGATGGAGAGACGACGACAGCGGTGATCACATCCAGAAAGGACGTCGGACGCGCATCCACGCGCGTTAGACGGCGGCTGCTCCAGCGAAGGTGGCATCGACGTGTGGCGGCACGTGACTGCTCCGATGACTGCGATTTTGACGGCGTTGGACTCGCCTGGCCCAGACGACGCTGTTTGTGGTGTCGGCAGGCAGAACTGGGACGACAACAATAATGCAGTAGTGGAAACGAGATAGGCGGCGCCAGAAAACACTGTTCCGAGAGAGAGAAGTGGCGCGGTGACAACTGGATTAGGGCAACCTTATCTGTGAGGTTGCCAGTGATGGCGATGGTGGTGGCAGCAGCGACGGCGTTGGACGTAGTGGCAGCAGAGAGATTCCGGAAATTAAAGAAGAAAGATTTCCGAAAAAAAAAATTAACGCTAATGAAGAGTGAGTTCACTAGAGAGGCAGAGATTTGACCTAACTCTAGATACCATATAGAAAATTAGGTATAGGATGAATTCCCTGATGTGTATTTTACATAGAATTGTGTGTTTATTTATAAAAGAAATACAAAAGATAGGCTGAGTTCATTATACTAAAATAAGAAACCTTAAATATTCTAACATATTCCTTATCAAGAGAAAAGAGAAGTCAAGAAAATAAAAAAAATACAATGATAAATTAAAAAATAAAGAATAGAGAAAAACGAAAGAAAATAGAATAATTGAAGAAGTAATATGGTGGATTGATGTTTTGTTGTTTAATTCACTAACTCTTTCCGTCGTTGCCTTTATGATTAGAGGTGGAATAAAGAAAAAAAAAAGAAGAATTGTTGTTCTGGTCGGTGTGAAAGAAGGAAAAAAAGACTTTTTTAAATTAAAAAAAATGGTAAATTTGATTTATTAGTATTATTGTGCGCATCATTTACATTTAAGCTACTATGCTATATGCTCACCTGCTCACCTGCTCACTTCACTATGCCAAACTGCAAAATGTTATGTCCACCTGCTCACCTCACTGCAAAAATACTTGCTGTTATGCACATCCAACACTAAATTATATATTTTTATTTATATTTATTTAAATGTACACATTTATTGTGCATCCATACATTGTTTATATTACTTTTTATATATTTATGTTTAATTTAAATTATATATTTTTATTTATTGTTTATTTAAATTACAAACATAAAAATAGTTAATATTAAAAAAATAAATTAAATTTTTATTTCAAAAAAATTAATTTTTTAAAATATTTGTTATAATTGTTATGCTAATATTAAAATAACAACATAATATTAAATAACATAATAATTTAATAATATTTTAAAAATATGTAATATATTATGTTATAATTAATTTTTTATTTGTGTCTTTTTTTAATATTTTTATATTTAATTTGTTTTTATTCCATAAAATCAAGATGAATATAGATGATAATCAAGCAAAGAACAAGAAGATGAAATAAAACTTTTGTGGAGATATGTTTGAAAGTTAAAAAAGATTTTTGGTGGTGGAAAAATATAATCCATGTAATTTGTATGATTTTTTATTTAATGGATCTTACACTCCCATAAGAACTCATCTATTAAAAATTTATGGAGAAATAGTTAGAATTTGTCCAAAAGTGACTTCGTTAAAAACTTGTTGAATTTAAAAAATTAGACAATAAAACAACATTAAAAATAGAAAATTTAAAAAAAAAAAAGGTTTTTCTACCTCCTGTATCTAATGAAAGAAATAAGATAAATAATACTATCAATCCAAAATCGAATAGTTCTTTATAAGCTTTTTTCCATATCTAAGCTAGAGACACTCTTGATTATAAACTTGGGAGGATGTTTTACTCTTTAGGATGACCATTTCGTCCTTATTATAGGAGTGCATTTTCTTGTGCTGTAAATACTTCTAATCTTAGTGGATATGTACCTCCAATGTATAATAAATTGAGAGGTCACTTGCTTTCAAAAGAAAGGAGTCATGTAGAAAATCTTCTGCAACATATAAAAAATTCATGGAATAAAAAAGTGTGACAATTGTAAGTGATAGGTGGAGTGATCCTCAAAGAAGACCACTTAAATTTTATTCCTATTACTGATAGTGGACCAATGTTTTTGAAATCTATAGATGGATTTGGTGAAATTAAGGATAAGGATTTTATTGTTAAACATATGAGAGATGCAATCAATTGCGGAGGTTGGGCCACAAAAAATGTGGTACAAATTGTAACTAATAATGCAACTATATGTAAGGCAGCAAGTATGATCATAAAATCAGAATTTCTTTCAATCTATTGGACTCCTTGTGTAGTATATACCTTGAATCTTGCACTAAAAAATATTTGTTCAGCAAAAATTACTTAAAAAAATAGTAATAGTTACCAATAATGTTCTTGGATCACACAAACTGTTGGTGATGCTACCTTTATCAAAAACTTTATTCTGAGACACTCCATGAAATTATTAATATTCAATAATTGCAATTCGTTGTTTTCTATTGCTCCAACAAGATTTACTTCAACCATAGTCCAACAATAAGAAAAAAGAAAATTCATTCCTTATATATATTTTGAAAAACTCTTAATTTTTGAATATGTTTGATTTGTAAATATAACTCTCTTTGATTTGTATATATAAAAAAATGTTAGCATTTATTAAATTATATGGATAAAAGGTGTTTATAAGTTTGTTGTTTATAATAATAATAGTTATAATTGATAGCTTTTAGGTTGTTCCTCTGAAAAGTTGAAATTAAATTAATAATAATATAATTATTTACATATTTTTTAGCTATGATTCTTTAATAATTATCTTACAAAAATGAGGTAATAATTTTAAAATATTTTTTAAAAATAACTTTTCTATCAATCTTCATTAAAAGTCGAAAAATAATTACGTTAACTTTCATAAAAAATAATGATAACAATTTTTTATGAAAATTTTAAATTAATATGTTGAAACAATTACCGTTAATTAAAAAATATAAAAAATAAAAAATAAAAAATTTATTAAAAATTTATAAACTTATAATAAATTTAAAATTTAATTATGAGAAGAGATGTATAAGTGTATAAAGAAATTCCACTTTTATATACATATTTTATATTTTTTTCTTAATTATATTTTAAGTATTTTAAAATTAAAATGAGTAAATTATTTAAATTTTAAAAATTATTATCAACATCCTAAATGTCATGTAGTTAATATTATTTCTATATTTTTTAAGATAATTATTATTATTGTTTTTTAAAAATATATATAGAGATACAAAATATCAATTTTTCACTAGTATAAATAATGACTATGCAATACATAAAGATAAAATTAAATAATAGAAATTTAATTGAAAAATATAATATAAATTTTAACATAAAATCAACAAGAAATAGTTAAATTTATAATTAAGTCTAAAATTTAAAACAAATTTGAAATCTCTAATAAACTTTACCATATTCAAATTATCAAATATTATTCACATATAACTTTTAAATAACTTTTTAATCAAAGTATAGGAAAGTAGTACTTGTGTCACCAAATTAACTAAAATACCGTTTTCGGTTTAAATAATTAAGAAATATTTATTTTATGTTTTCAATTTAACTATTTATTTTTAACTGGCACATTAATTAACATTACAAAAATCTTTCTATGCTTATTAATTTTTGTAATGAATTTCATAATTTCATATTAAAAAAGAGCAGTCCCATGAATATGAAAGCTCACCAGTCAGTAGTGTTCACGCTCTTCCTCCCTACTCTCTCCCTCATCTCGTCGGCACCTCCCCGCTCACCACCCTCGTCTCCGTCATCCGCCGTCAAGGATTTGTGTCGTCAACTTCAGCACGTCGCTGCATGAACGACAACGAGAACCCTAAAAGCGCGAACGTTGCAGCACACAAAATCTCCTTTACGGATTTGCTTTGGTGAGGTATGCTATTTACTCATTACTAGCTCTCTCATTGTTGCTCTGTACTCACTGTTATGATTTCGTTTTTATTTTTTATTTCTTGTGTGGTATTTGAAGATTGGGGTTTGGGGTTCGTGTTATGTAATTGGGGGTTTTCTGTTGAAGAGTGGGTTGGGATTTGGGATTTGGGGAAAGAGTTAAAACTTTCCGAGTCGCAGCAAAAATACTCACCAAACTCTCTATTTCTCTTTTTAATTTGGTTGTCAAAATATTCACTGTGAAAAGTGGGTGGATGCTAGATGACGTAGTCTCTCCTGAATTAGTTATACTTTGACTCCTCATGTCTAATCCACTTTGAAGGAGGGGTTGAGGAATAGTCGGACAATCAGAGCTTAATGTGAGATAGCTTGTTATAGATAAAGCATATTCTTGAAACTTTACATTTCAAACTTTTTATATGGTTAGTTATCAGTGGTCAACCACAGATTGGTCACTAAGCATAAAAAGGAGGTAGCATATAGAATTTAGTGTAATATAAACTATGTTATGCATTCATTCACTTTATGCATGGAACCCATGTTGGATATGAAGCCAGCAATGTCCACTGTAAAAATGTACTCCGAAGCTTTGGCACAATCCTTTTACATTTTGAAAATAATATTCAACTGCATTTTGTACCGTGTTTAGTTATGTGTGAAAAAAATCAGCGGAGATATTTGAATTTGTATTTATCATGAATTCAGTTTTATGGGACTAATAGCTAAGAAGCTCAGACAGGGAGATCAAGGCAAAAGTTTAGGGTATTCTATTAGAATTTAAAATGTTTTTACATTGACACAATTTTTTATTTTTAAGTGTAATGCTTCTTGGTCCATCTCTGCCTCCGAGATACATTAAATCTTCTATTGTAGTTTCGTATTTCCTGAGACGAATACATATATAGTTCTTTGACTTGTTCTTTATTGGGGTGTTTAAATGATCCGTGGTTCATTGTTACTAGACATAAATCCTCCCACATGATTTATGCTTTTGCTTATCATCCAAGTGCGCTAGAATTTTGTCGCTAAATACTATGTAGAAAATTTATACTGGAATGAAATCCATTTTGTTTCTAATAATTATTTAGAATCAAAGCAGAGAGGTTTAAACTCTAACCACTTGGTGGAAGGAAGAGACTTTTTAATACATGTTAAGAGCTGAAGTTTCTAGGTTAGGCTCCTAAAAAATCTCGTTATTTTTAACAAATAGGATTTTCTAATTTCTCTATTAAAAATGGAGCTAAGGTCAGCCTAGATCTATAGTGCTTGGTTCTTGTTGTTCTGATTTGACTTAGGCTTAAAGTAATCTAGCAACTTAGCTAGGTTGCCACTTGCCCATAACAGTGAATAATATAGCTGCCCACGAGAGTAAATTTTAAATGATTCCCAGAGAAGTAGAAACCGTCTTTTATTTCATTTTTTCCTTAAATTTATAACAATAAACATTATATGAAAGACTGACATAAAAAATAATTAGGACCAACCAACCTTTTTTGAGCCTTGTTGGATTTCAACCTAAAACCTATTGACAATTGGTGAAATCTACTGCAATATAATCTATACTCAAATCATTTTCTTTTTCAATGTGTGGCTTTTTCTTTTCCTCAACACTTCCCCTTATGTTGAGGAATATTTATTTCGAGGGTGTGATACACATGGGGTGTAGGTGTCCAAGATACCCTTCTTCACTCTTAGGATAGGTGATGTAAGTGGATGACTCTAATACTATGTTAGATTTTAACCTAAAGCCAATTGGCAATAGGTAAAGTTGTCTATTGATATATAAACTACAATCAAATAATTTTTTTTTGTTTTTTTTGTTTCTTCTCCTCAATAGGCCTTGTCACTTGAACTAGGTTGATGCTCCTCATTACCCTGTCTCAAGAACCTCTGTTTAGCAGTGGTAGACCATAATAAATAATTAGTGCCAGTCAACTTTTGATGAATAATCAGAAGACCACTAATGAATAAAATGCACTTTGAATGCGGTTTCAGGCACTTGACCATTTTTTACTGAAGGAAAGTCAGATTGAGTAACATACCTAATATGAAAATTCACTTATCGGTATTCAATAGTTGTGCATTATTCTGCCATCTTCTCTCGCTTCTTGAGCTATCCTAAATGTGATGATCACTAGGTAAATATGTGCTCTGCACTCTTGCCTAGTTTAGTTTTTGGATGCGTCACAATAATCAACAATACCTTTGTTGTTCTGTCTTATTGTATAACACGATCTTCAAAATTGGTTTTATAATATGATTTAAAAAAAAGGCTTATTTTATAATTATAGAAATAAGGAACTTATCCTATATAATCAAGAATAGTTAGATTAAATAGGTATTATCAGGAATGTTTTTATTTTTTCCCATGTCATATCTTTGTTATTAAAGGATATTAAATCTCCATTATTTATTGTATTGATTCATTTTTCTCAATGTAAATAAAGTCTTCGTGTTGTCTCAAAAACACATGGACTCAGCTAAATATTTCTCTCTTCCCTGGGATTTAATAGGTTAAAATTTGGATTTATGAATTCTATATTAAAAAAGTTAAGTTTTAAAAACCGGATTGAGTTTGACCAAACCGTTTCTGAAAAGAAATGGGTTGACTATGAAATTCAACTTTATAATTGGGGTCTGTAAAGGGATGATTTTATGCCAAACCTATCCAGGCACACCCCTAATTAAATTCTATTTTGGTCTTTATTTTCTTAGATGTTTTTTTTTCTGTGGTTTTATGTGTACCCTTGGCACTTCTTTGCTTGTGTTTCCTTAGACATGACATATTGGCGATTTCATTTAACTTTTCTGTCCATCTATTTTATTTGTTTGTAGTAATATTTGAATTTGACTTTGTAATCTGAAATTTTATTGTTTTTTTTATCCTTTTCAGTTGGGTAGGAATCATGGAAGTGGACAAGGAAAACATTGCATCAGCTATTACTGCAGAACCATCTTTACCTGCCTCTGAAGGTCAAGATACTGTTTCTGATAATGCATCTTTACCCCATTCAGTACAACCTGTTATTCCACCGGTTATTGCACCTTCTGTTGTGCCTCCTTTAGCTCCAATTCCTGCAATTCCTCCCCCTCGTCTGCTGGCACCACTTCCAGTTCGGCCTCCTGTCATTAGGCCACCTGTGCTACAAAATGGTGAGGTTGCATCAAGTGACTCTGACTCAGACAATGATGACTCAAATACAAGAATTAACCAGGGAACTGGGGAGTATGAGATATCTGAAGAGAGTAGACTGGTGAGAGAGCGGCAGGAAAAGGCAATGCAAGAACTCATGATGAAGAGGCGTGCTGCTGCTCTTGCTGTTCCCACTAATGATATGGCTGTGCGAGCTCGGCTCCGGCATCTTGGCGAGCCAATAACTCTGTTTGGTGAGAGAGAGATGGAGAGACGGGACAGGCTGCGGATGATTATGGCAAATCTAGATGCGGAGGGTCAACTGGAGAAGCTGATGAAAGCTCATGAGGATGAAGAAGCCGCGGCTGCTGCTCCAAAAGATGAGGCTGAGGAAGAATTGCAGTATCCATTTTACACTGAAGGGTCAAAGGCTCTCCTTGATGCCAGAATTTTTATTGCTAAATATTCTTTGGCAAGGGCAGCATTACGGATTCAACGTGCACAGAGAAGAAGGGATGATCCAGATGAAGATATGGATGCAGAGATAGATTGGGCATTAACGCAGGCTGGGAATTTGAGTCTTGAATTCAGTGAAATTGGAGATGATCGACCACTTTCTGGTTGCTCCTTCTCGAGGGATGGAAAATGGCTTGCTACCTGGTATGTTGTTTTTGCAATTTGTACAGCTTAAGCCTGACCTTTTACCCTTTCTTCCTTTGTGAAACCATTCTAATCTACTATTGATTGTTTTGATTTTGTAGTTCTCTGACTGGAGCTTCCAAGTTGTGGAGCATGCCGAAAATAAAAAAGCATTCCACCTTGAAGGGGCACACAGAGCGTGCTACAGATGTTGCTTATTCTCCTATTCATGATCATTTAGCAACTGCCTCTGCTGATCGAACAGCAAAGTATTGGAATGATCAAGGATCACTTTTGAAGACATTCGAGGGTCATCTAGACCGTCTTGCACGTATTGCCTTCCATCCATCAGGGAAGTACCTGGGCACTGCTAGTTTTGATAAGACATGGAGATTATGGGACATAGAAACAGGGGAGGAGTTGCTTCTTCAAGAAGGCCATAGTAGAAGTGTATATGGTTTGGCTTTCCACCGTGATGGATCATTAGCTGCATCTTGTGGACTAGACTCTCTGGCTCGTGTTTGGGACCTCCGAACTGGAAGAAGTATTCTTGCACTGGAAGGTCATGTCAAGCCGGTAAGAGATTGAAGACCCTGCCCTCTTTCTCTCACAAAATCATGATCTTACACTTAACTTTCATAAGGCTGACTATCATTCTAATTCATTTTGAAGGTTCTTGGCATCAGTTTTTCACCTAATGGATATCATCTAGCCACGGGTGGTGAAGACAACACTTGTCGGATTTGGGATTTGAGGAAGAAGAAATCCTTTTATACTATTCCTGCTCACTCCAATTTAATATCACAAGTTAAATTTGAGCCACAAGAAGGTTACTTTTTGGTAACTGCCTCGTATGACATGACTGCTAAGGTATACATTCTATTTCTACCTAAAACGTTTGTTCAAGTGAAATTTCAAGATTCTTTAGTTTATTTTGATTTCAGTTTACTTATTTATATTTATATAGAGATACCTTTGCATTGGTAATTGGTTAGACTTATTTATGTTTTAACTGTAGGTTTGGTCAGGCCGTGACTTTAAGCCTGTGAAGACACTATCTGGGCATGAAGCAAAAGTTACCTCTGTGGATGTTCTTGGAGGTAGGACTTCTGTCTTATTAGAAAAGAACTACACATCCATGGCTCTGATTCTGATATCATTTTTTTTTCTTTTTTATATGCTATTCTATTATATGATTAATGCGTATGTTTTCACTGCACCAGTGTTCTGTCCACAAATCACAAATGTTGAATTTAAAAATAACTAGTGGGTATTCTGAGACACTTGTGATATATCTCTGGATGGTTTGTTGTAGTGAACTGATAAAATTTAAATTATGTGTGGCTTTGAGTTTAATGGGTACATCCTATGAACATTGTGACTCAAATTGCAAATCTGGTTGTCTAAGCTTTGCCGAGTTATAATCCAGTAGGAGACATTTTTTTTATGTGCTTCATAGGTTTTTCTTCTGCATTCATTTCCTTCCTACATGCCATGTAAGAAGTTCAAGGAAATGAAAGGAGAGGGATGGGTTCTTTTATTTTATTGTCGAATGTTAAAGGATAGGTGTTTACATACAATAAACTTTTTCATATAGCGTAAAAGTTTGATAATTTGATTTTTTATATAAATTGTGTATTCATGCGCAGCTGTATGACCAATTTACGGTATTAAAACTTGTGCATTGCTTAGTAAATTTACATTGTTGGTTATATCAAATGTTATTCTTGTCTGCCGAATCAGACTATTCTGATTTTAGCATGTAATATTATTGTTTGCAGATGGCGGGCACATTGTGACAGTCTCCCATGATCGCACCATAAAACTGTGGTCCAGCAATACAACTGACGAACAAGCAATGGATGTTGATTAAGCTATTTTGATGAGATGCAATTTCTGAAAGGACTTTGGTGGCCCAAAATTAGATTCATCATTTTTGTTAGAGACAACAGCGTAGCATGACTCTTTTGCTTGGATGGATTTTACGAAATCATACATGAACATGGAAAAAATGCGTTATTTACCGCCTCGTATCACTTGTCTAGTCGCCCAACTAATAGCACTTGTTGTAGCATGAGTAAATAACTAAATATCCCTTAATTTATAGGTAGCATCCTGTTATTTGCTTTCTTTTTACATTTTTATTTGCTTGTAAAATACTATACAAGTAGTATGCATAAACAAATTCAGATAATTTAATTGAAGGATATCATTTCGGTTGGTGATTTCCAAAACAAAAGAAGAAATTCAAATGGTATACTTCTTTTAAGTTGATATTAGTACACAAAATTCAGATAACGAAATAAATCCCTTCACCGAATCTATGCCTATTCTCGCTATTTTTTTTTTCTACAAAAAGGATTATACAACAAAATCAGCCTATCTCCTTTAGTATGGACTGGACTTCTGGCTTTCATTTGTACCAACCGGCAAGGAAATACCTTAGCAAGAAACAGAAACAGCACGCCACAGCCTGTCCAAAGGGGAAAAGAACATAAGAGCAATGATAACTGCAATACTTGTTTCTGTTTCATACTGAGATTGTGATAATATGCATGAATAAACTATACAGTGATTAAAATTTGCTCTCTTGATTTTTAAATAAATCATTGATATCCTGCATTTTTTTCCTCTAGCATATAGGAGTCAAATCCAACAAAATAAATCATACAAACAACCAAGTTCAACATGGAAACAGAAAAGAAAAAGAAAAGAAAAATAGTGGTCACAAGAATAAGAAGAGGTAATCACCTGGAAAGCAAGAAGATAAATACAAAGTGCCTTTTCAGATTTCCGGCCTAAATTTCTTAGGAAGAAGTTAACGAGTGTCCCATCATTTGTTCCAGTCAGTAGTCGAGTTTGAGGGTCAAACCTGAATGAGTTGAGGGTCCATGAGCTTTCAACCAAACAAGTACAAGAGGTATGATGTCTTAACTATTCAATAAGATACATTTATTAATGCCTACCTTGGCAGCCGATGACGTGGACACGGAATATAGCCAGAAAGCTGGAACAAAACATATTTTATGTCAAACATGGGACAAGACTTTTTAACTCATCACAAATTCAAAATGTCAATGGAGATTCTGTTAGTGTCAAACCTGGGGCAGTGATAAGAGAAAGTTCAAAACTTGAGGTAGGAAGAAAATCAAGAGTGTTTCACTGAATCAAATATAACAAAATTATTACAAGGAAATCAATGATCATAGTAAGGCAAGCTCGTAAACAGAAGCAGAATGAATTCATACAAATGTGCTATCATTTAGCAGAGTACTAAAAGCTTAAGTTGTAATGTTTGAAATGGATCAAAAAGTTACATTATTACAAGTTGTGTTCTAAGTTTTATACTTTATTAAAGAACCATATTTATTTGTAAATATTTCATGGAAGAAGGAAAAGGTTCAGGAAGGGAGTCCTCAAGGAAAAAATAAATAGTTATTTAGCGAGGATGGAAAGAAATAATCCCGAGGATGAAATAAACCTCTCACATTTTAATGGAAAATCCCCACCTCAAAGTGAAAATACCTTTTGCTATTATATATGGGAGAAGTACACTTAGAAGGTTATTATCACAAGTTCAACAAATTATTGTTAACTATGATTGAAATGAAAAACTCTACGATGCATTTGTTTGCATTTTAGGTTCTACGGAAATACCATACAAAGTGAAAAATGGTAAGTTTTCTAATAAAATGAGGCAAAATCATTCACAAAATTACTAATATAGAAATGAAAATATTGAAGCAAGACTGAAAAACGGAATAACTAGTTAGCAAGTTTCAACTAATGAAAATGAAGAGTGACCATCTCTATTGATTCATTAGAACAGAGTAAGACGGGAGCTGCAAGATAAGGATATACCTAAAATGGCCTAAAATACCAATCACGGCCATGGTCATCCCAGCAAAGTATGTATATGTATCACCAACAAAAACTGAAGAGGGATACCTAGAACAAGAACAGACAGTTGGTAAACTAATCTTGATCACGTGAAAAAAAGTTTCAAACAAAATGATAATGTTACATCAATGAGTACCAGTTGTAAGAAAGTAAAGCCAAAGAGGTAGCAAGCAAGGGCTGAACTAGGTAAATAGAGAATGCATGTGCTTGCTTATATTCAGGATCTGTTGATGCTCCAATTTGCATAATATTGTGTATCAAGATCTGCATATCCACAGCATTACTAATTTTCATGACCAATGTGGATTATGTTAACCGTTACAAGCTTTAATACTTACAGCAGCTGAGATAACCACCGTCTGCCCAACTTCAAGGCCATTAATTCCAGCATGTATATTGATGGAATTTGTGCAGAAAACAGCCAATAGCCCCATATATAGTTTATATATCCATCCTGCCTCATTAAACAAAGTCAAAATAGTGAATCTTTACCGTAATTAGTGACTTCTCATGTGTCATTTGCATAAAGGTAAAGAAAGGTTACCAAGATCCAAAATCTCTATCCCAATGTGTGCGACAAGTGGCTTTGGTATAACTATAGTCGTGTGTCCAGCATACGCCATTAACAAAGGAAGTGCAGCAATTGATGGGAGTAGTAATTTTCTGTTCTTCACATCGACAAAAAATAAAAAATGAAAATATTATAACATTAGTTAACAAGCACAAATCCCGGAAGCAAATTGCGAAAAGTTTTATACTCACACTCTCCAAGGGACATCAAGGACATCGTCGACAAAACCCAGCAATGTCATGAAACAGATGCATGCTAATGCTGCATTATATTCAACAAGCCACTGCAAAATCAAAATAGTTTATAATTACGGCATTCCTTTCTTCTATTGATATTAGAGTTGAACCAAATACTCAGATTTACCATGCGCATCATTCACAATATATACTTACATTCGAATCTGCTGTGAAGTTAAAATACTGAAACAAGATTGCCACCACCAAGAAGACAATACCAACAACTATACCTAATGACTCGGGCCTGCAAAGAAAAAGGTTACAAAGTCAAAGCTTAGAACCAAAAATGTATAACAGAAGATTTCTATCCTATCTATGCATACATCGCATCAATACATAATAGATATAGTACCAAAATAAATCTTAGCTAAGCTTTTGTTCTCTACTTAACATCTTTAACAGCATTGACAATGTAAGGTAACAATCTTCCCTCTTACTGTCTTTAATTCAACTTTTCTTCTCCTTCTTTGCATTCAAACATTTGCCACAAGTTCAAAGCATATTAATCAATTTCTTTAACTAAACCGTCAGCCAAACTACCCATTTGCTGGTCGTTGCATCCTAAATTTCATCACACATTTCCACTTAAAACCTAAACTGAAAATGCTAAGTTCAAGAATCCCATTGAAAAAAAGATATACAAAGGATAGATAGCAAAACCAATTGTACAACTCAAATTATAAAAGACATTCTAAGAAAACAATCGGTGTCTAAAACGCATATATCCGTACTTTCCGCTCCATAAAATGTAAAGACTAGTCTGTTTAGATAGCAAAATCATAAAGGTTTCAGAACACATGTATCAAAATCCAGAGTCTAAAAAGAGAAAGCATTGTGCTAGTCAACATCAACTTAAAAACATAATTAAATCCAGATACATTTATTGAACAATCCATGAACAACAAATGTAGGATAAAAAAGGAAATCAATGATCACATGGAACAGAACAAAATCATACAAGAAAGCAAAAAGCTTATATCTAAAACTGAAAATTCCCTCCCAAATCCAACCAAATTGCTCCATGCACGATTTTTCATGAAAATTTTATAATAAGCTAAGAAAATCAAAATCCAGCTAACCCACCTATGATTAAAAAAAACAGATCTCGAAATTAAAATCCAACGCAAATCCACTTCATCAAAGCAAAAATAAATAAAAAAGGGGAACGAAGAAAAAGACTGACACTTTGACATTTCCCTGAGGGGTGCCCTTCTTGTTGATATCATAGCCAAAGAGATTTCGCTTCTGAACGTATCTGGACGCAACGGGGATCATCTTGACCGTCACAAACAACCCCGCAAGGCTCATTCCCGCATTGATGAGGATCGATCTTCGGAGTTCTGGTTCGATGGGGTAGTAGTAAAAGAGAAGGTACAAGTAAGGGAGCGCAAGGAGAGAGAGCTTCAGAAGAAGACCCCATTTGGGAGGCGCAATCGGAGGGTCTGCAAGGTTTGGTTTTTCTTGGGGTTTGTTCTTTGTGTCTTCCTTCAGCACAGAAGAAGAAGAATGTTCAGAAGAAGATAGTCTCTTTCGTGCTCCCATTGTTGGGTTTGTTAAGGTTGTTTTGTTTCACAGATGCACAGCTGATCTTTGTTTTGGAGATTTGCTAAGCTGATTTTGTTTTTGTTTTTGTTCTTTTTTACCTTTTTTGCTGTTTTTTTGGAGTTGTTTCACTGTCGTCATAACACCAATCAGCTTTTGCCAATTCATCAGGAGAGGTACATGTGGCATTTTTATTTTTTTTATAACTATTATATTTAACTGTTATATTAAATATTTTAATAAAAATAATTTATATTTATATTTTAAAATTTTAATAGACGTTTTTATTATGGATTTATTTGGTAAAAATATATAAATTATTTTATATCATTATAATTAGTTATTGGTTAAATTATACTGTACAAACTATTTTTATCTTTTACCTTCTATTTACTTTTATCATTACAATTTTAAAAAATTCAATTTAGTCATTCATATTTTGAAAATTTTTTAATAATCTAAAATGTTAACAATTTAAAATTTTCATAAAATAACACATTATTTTAAAAACATGTTATAACATAGAGTGTGAATTTTAAATCATCATATATCACCTCATTTTTATGACAATTGCTATCTTTAATCCCCTATTTTCTTCTCATACCTCTCTTTTACAATTAAAGTTACCTTTTAAATCCTTGATGGAAAATGGAATCAAATATTAAAAATAATTCTGAATTACACATTGAATAAACATTCTAAACAAATATATTCCATAATGAAAATTCCAAATAGTATACAAATGCATAATTCAAAATTAATTTTTAACGATTAATTATTTCGAAACACTGATAATAAATTTTTTTAATACAGAATAATTTAAAATATATTCTAAATATCCCTTTCAAAAAGCGTAAAATTTAATATACTCTAAAATGTTTTATCCCGGAAATTTTTTAAAACTAAAAAGTATTTATAGATAACCATTATCATCGAATTCGAACATAGTGAAAGTTAACTTCCAAAGCAGATAATGTTATCTATAATGTAATTAACTACTATTAAAATTAAATAGATATCATTTAAGTATTTCATCTAAAGATGAGATAGTATTAAAGATAGTAAATAACATAAATATTATATTTGATAAAATCCATTATTTCATACTTGTATAAAAACATCGAGATTCGTAATAAAATGTTCAATTTTAATTTTGCTATCCATGTTATAAATAATTTTTATAATTTAAAAAATAAATAATATTGTAAGATAAATTTATATTATAAATTAATTTTAAAATACTACATAATTATGATAAAATATTAGTATTGTAAACAGATATTTAATGCCATTAAATATTAGATAGGAGATAGACATCTTTAGTTTTTAATAGTTTCTACAAAATATAGGAACATGATAAAAATATGGAAAGATAAAAGTATGATAAACTTTGATTATATTTTATGTTTATTATATATCATGACCATATTCCATTATGATAGGTGGTGACCATATTCCATAATGATAGGTGATGGTGTTAATGAGATCTTTCCAAGCATGTTAAAATTAATTTATTTTTATATCTTACCATCTCAATATTAAAATTAGTTATGTTGTCAACCTGACACTTTATTATTAAAATAGATTCTTGATCATAACTCAAATTCTCATTTCTTTTTATAATTAAATGCATCTTTAATATTTTACCTCATGGTACTAATATGGTATTCAACTTTTGTATTTGTTGTTACCTTTGTTGTCTTCCAAAACAGTCTCTTAAATTTCAAGTCCTCCCACTACTTGTTAAAGGTTTTTTATAAATGCATTGCACAAAAATCTCTAAAGTGGATTTGGCATGGCTTTTTTAAAAGATAAAATAAACTCTTTTACAACACAATAAGCATAATTCATTAACTAGTAAGTAAGTATTTTAATAAGTATGTAACTATGATAACCAAGTTTTCGAATAATATTTGTAAATTTTCAGTTTAATCATTAAAAAGGTATAAAATAAGAAAAACAGTTTGTGATTACTATAAATCTTTTACATGTCATTGATAAAATTTAGATTATTGTTCACATCATCACCCAAATCTTCTTAAAGCAATGTCAAGAAGCATTTCCAATTGTCCTTATTCTCCACATCAACAATTGCATAAGCAACCTCATGTATGTCATTATTTGCATCTTGTGCCATAGTAGATAACAATTGTCCATCAAAATATTTCTTCAAGAAGCGTCCATCTAACTTAATAAATGATATCATTGCCCATATTGATCCTTTTAGCTACCTTATATTCTTTATCTTGCTTCTTTCATGGCTCTAAATATTTTTCTATTCTTCCACAAAAATACCAAATTGCCTTATAAGGTATTAAAAAACCTCAATAACAATCATAGTTGGATGGATTTTCATTTGATCTTCAATCTTATCAATAACCCACTTCCTAGTTGCTTGATTGTTTCTATGAACCCTGCAACAACTATGTTATTTGACAAGGGTCTTGATTTGAAAAACAACCCATGCATCATTCTTATCATAGTAAACCAACCATGGACAACCAAATGCCTTTAATTTTTCCTTAACTCTAATGAACTCATTCTTCATGAATACATTGTTGTCCTCCCTGCTTAGCCATTCTCCTCCTAAATGTGTAATTTGAAAAAGCCTTTTTAAAACAACCAAATTTGGGAACTTTATACGAACTTCCAATTGAATTTCTCCAAATATCAAACCTTGACTAAATTGTGCAACTACTTCTTGAATTCTTGGTTTCTTCACCCTCAAAAGTTTTAAGTGTCTTTAATGGTTCATAATTGTACTCCTTGTTTGTCTTAGACTTAGACTAAGAGTCATTATCAACAACATAATCATTATTATCTCCTTCATAACTTGTAGGTGTTGGATTGTACAAACTATCTTAAGAAAACTCATAAGAATATAAAGACACACAATCAATGTGTTCTTCAACACCATTCACTCTTTTGTGAACTATGTCCTCTTGAGCAAGTTTTGCAAGAATCTCTTGGGAAAGTTCAATAACAAGTGTTGTGAAACGCTCATGTGTAGGTTCCATGATAGGTGTTGCAACATGCTCTTGTACAGGTTCAACAATAAGTGTTGCAACATGCTCTTGTGCAAGTTCAACAACATATTTTCAACAAGTGCTTCTATAACAATTTGTCTTTCCGGACTATGTTCTTTTTGTGTTACAAGTTTTACACCTTCTTATTCATCCTCATAGTCTACTTCCAATATAGTTGCTAAACAAGACTCATCATCACTAAGACTCATAAAATATTTGCATTGAATCAAACTTGTGATCAAAGTAAACATTAATTTCTCTTTCCATATTTGGTAAATAACTATTTAAAAGCACTTATAAAGTCAAAATCATCCAGAATAGGGTGTGATCCATCCTCCATTTTCTTCTTTGCCATTACAAAGAACATGACCCAACCTCCTTGTACTTTTTACGACATCCAACTACTAAGTCTTTTGGTAACCAAGTATTCACATAGTTATCATTTAAATTCTCCCTCATAGATAACTATTCACCATTAAACTCCAATAATACCAAATTATTTCTCACGAACTTTCCACCATGATGCTGATATGATCCCAAATCACGAAGAACCTAGTTCATCACAAGGAGGAGTTGTTACAAGAAGAGCCAAAGAAGAATTGGAAAGAGAAAAGCTTAAAAAAAATTTGAAGAAAAGGAAGAAAGAAAAACTAGAGGAATGTACAAGAAATTAGAGGAAGACATTAGAAATATAAATAATTCTTGTAAATTCCTTGAAAATAAAAATAGTTTAGGCTCTTTTATGACTTCGTGACAAATAAACATAAGAGGAGGGATGTTTGGACATGAGGATAGCAATTAATGGGAAGGGCCTTGTCTGGGAAGCTTGGGAGCATCTCCAAACATGGCCTAAACCATTCACCTTCCACCCATGTGCATCCATTTTCGTTTTCCCTTCTCTATAAGGGTGTGAGTCTCATTTGTAACATAACTTTGAAGCTTGAATACATTGCTAGAGCAATTCTCTTTGAAGTTCAAGAGGTATTCCTCATTTTCTTTGAATCTTATCTTGAGTTTTCCTAAATTCAAGTGGTGATTATCTTTTGCACTTATTTTTTCTCTTGAAAAGTGGCGTGTTCTTCATCTCTTTCTCTCTTCCATGTTTTCCTTTTCATGTTCTTGCTTTGTTCTTCATGTGCTTCACCTATATGGATCAATTCTAGCCATTTGCACCGATTAAATTTAAGTTTAATTCATTTTATGCCTTCCTATGCATGTGTTCTTGATTTTAATTAGTTGAATTGATTTGTTTTCAAGTTTAAAAGATTTTGCACCGATTGGAACCCTAAGATTTGGGGGAAATTTCAGTTTTCACGTTTTTCTATGCTAATCTTCATGTTATTTTGATTTCCTATGCTTCTACACATGTTTGAGAGATCCTACAACACATGTAATGCCTCTTAGGCATGCATCATTTGGTATCAAAGCTTTAAGGTATCAAACATGATGTGTGGAGATAAAAAAACATGAAGAACATGGTGAAAGGTGCAGTTTCTATCTTTCATATTGCTTATATGGTTTGTGATGTGTTCAAAGTTTCAAAACTAGTTGGACATTGAAAACCATAGCAAAATCTGTTAAAAAAACAGTTTCACTCACAAATTCTGTCTCTAAATTTGTAGGTTCTAAAATTTCAGTCTCTATTTTTTCCTAGTTTCTGATTTCTGTCTCTAACTCAGTTTTCAGGTTTTTTTTGTGTTTTTAAGAATTCCGAAAGTGTTATTGTTTGTTGCAATCTGTTTTTCCAGTTTTATACATGTTTTCTTGGCTAATCTTGGTTAATGAAGTGATGTTCTATGAAACCTATTAGATGTTTGATAAAAGAACATTCATTAATCACTTTATTACCATTAAATGTGTCTTTCTTTTGTTGTTTTTTAGTCATATGTTTGTCAAGTTTTCTTTACCATCTAATTCTTGTATTACTTGATTTGTTTAGTTTCAATTTCTCTTTAGAACTTCTTGTGATTAGAATTGATCATTTGGACTCCAAACATTAAGGGCTAAGTATTCAAACTTTGTGAGACTAACTCTTGGTGGATGTGTTTAGGCATTGAACATAAAAGCACAATTTAAAACAAAAAGGAAATCTAAGGCCAAATTCAAAGAAGCCTTGGTTGAATACTTGTGCATCAAAAATCAAAAAGAAAATCAAGTTTCCTTGCCTATATCCATTGATTGATTGTTTGGTCATTGGTTTGAAAAATTAGTCATATCATTTGTAGATGCTAGTGAACTTCTTTTCACTTGAAATCTTGACTAGAATTTGTGCTAAATTTTTTGAGTAATCTTTCCATTTTTCTTGGTGCTTTTGTTGTTTTGATTTGTTCCAAATTGTCATATTAATAGTTACTCTCTTGTGTCCCTTTCTTGCTTTTACCCTTTCTAGTTTTTTAGTCTTTAAAATTCCTATAAGTTTTGTCTTATGGTTTTCTTGTCCTTTGGAACTCTAAGTGTTTTGGCCAATCATTACATCTTTCACTTGAATAGAATACCAAATTGGGTTCTTGGATTTGAATAAGCATCTTGATTCCTTTTAAGAGATTTGCTTAAAGTGAGAGAGAGTAAGATTTTGCAAGCCTAATATCACTAAGGCCGAGACATATAAAGTGTTTTTGCTAACCCATACTTGTAGTTGTTTGTTTTTTTTCTTGTGTTTGTTCATTTTGTAGGGATGTCTAACAAGCAAGAAACTCCTCCTTTGTCTCCAAGGCATACACAATTATATGCAAGAGTTGAGGAACTCACCAGGCAAATTGCCCAAACTCAACTCAATTTGCAAGTCTATGAGGGAAGGAGAAGAAGGACTTATCATGAAGGGAGTGATGATGGCTCTTATGATGATCATCATCACTGCAACCATCAAAGGGCTAGGAGAGGAGGAAGAAATTTATATCAAGAAAAATTAAACAAAAACAATGTAAAGTTTCCTACATTTTTAGGAGAAAGTGATCCTAATTTGTACTTTGAATGGGAGGCTAAGGTTGAACAAATTTTAAGTGTGTATTCTTTTGAGGACTTAATTCAAGTCCAACTTATAACTCTTGAATTTGAACAATATGCCTTGGTATGGTGGAAACAAATCCAAAAAGAAGTCCTCAGTGGGAGAAGATTAGTCATCACTTCATGGCATGATCTTCAAGGGTGTTTGAGGGATAGATTTGTTCCTTCCTTTTATAGGAAAGAATTGTATCTAAAACTTCAAAGACTCTCCTAAGGCAATAGAAGTGTTGAAGAATACTTCAAGGATTTGGAATCTACTATGGCAAGAGCAAATCTTAAAGAGAGTATGGAGGCCACCATGGCTAGATTTCTCAATGGTCTCCATAGAGAAATTCAAAATGTGTTTGAGTTGCAAGAATACCACTCCATGGAATAAATGGTCCACCTTGCCACCAAGGTGGAAAAACAACTCCAAAGGAGAGGATCACAAAGAAAGACTTACAACACCTCTTGGAAGGATGAGGACAAAGGTAAGTGGGAAGACAAAAAGCCATCTGAATTCCAAGGTAAGTCTTCTTTCCCAAAATCTAATGAAAAGTCCACTCATGTCATTCCCTCTAATTCAAGACCAAGTTTTACTAAGTGTTTTAAATGTTTGGGCTATGGTCACATACCATCCGAATGTCCTTCCAAAAGGAATATGATCTTGAAGGAAGGAAAGGTAATGAGTGAACATACTTCAAGGGAAAGTTCCCCTAATTATTCATCTCATTCTTCTTCACTTCAATCAAGTGATGATGAGTATGCTCCTCCAAAAGAGGGTGATTTGTTAGTGGTGAAGCATATGTTGGGCCAAGTGTCCAAAGATTTTGATGAAACACAAAGAGAAAATATTTTCCATACAAGATGTCTCATCAATGACAAATTATGTACTCTCATTATTGATGGTGGAAATTGCACCAATGTGGCTAGTAAAAGGTTAGTGGAGAAACTTGATTTAACTATTATACCTCATATTAAGCCATATAAATTACAATGGTTAAGTGAAGAGGGGGAGATTATTGTTAACAAACAAGTTCTTGTTTCTTTTTCCATTGGAAAGTACAAGGATGAGGTCTTGTGTGATGTGGTCTCTATGGAGGCTAGCCATGTACTTTTAGGGAGACCATGGCAATATGATAGAAAGGTTTATCATGATGGTCTAAGCAATAAATTTTCCTTTGAGTACATGGGTATGAAAATTGTTTTGAAGCCTTTCTCACCTAGGGAAGTCCATGAAGACCAACTCCAAATGAAGAAGAAAAGGGAGCAAGAACAAAAGGAGGTTGGCCGTGAGCTTAAAGCTTCAAATTCTTCTAAGAAAAATCCAGCCAAGAAGGAGCCAAAGAAGGCTAGTCTCTACATGACTTCCCAAGAGATTGTTGAAGAAATATCTTTTAAGGGAGATTCTAAAACTTTCATTCCTTCTCCTATTTCTAATTCTGAATCTATTCCTTCTCCTAAGATTATTAGTCATGTAAATTCAATTGTTTTGTTGCCTAGTGAAGATTTGCACATTAAAGAACAATGGAAAAAACAATGGGGAGAAGAAGAAGAGATCAAAGAAGACAAAAGCACAAATATGGGAGAAAATGATTGTAGAAATGTTTCCAATATTTTTGTATATAACTACAAGGACTTGAATGGACATTGTACCATGTGTGCTAATCTCTATGGACAAATTACATGCTTTTATTGTTGTCAAAATTGTTTGCATAGAAACTTCATCCTTTATAATAATTCAAATAAAAAAATTTCAAATGAAAAGAATAGAAATTTCAGAAAATTAAAAGATTTTGAAAAATATTTCACATCTTTGAGAATGAATTGGTTTGTATTTGATCCATGAATACTAAAAGGTAAAAAAGTATGTAAATACTATAAGTAGTTTTCTTCTTGCAAAATAAAACTTTCTTTGGTAGGTACAATAAATAATAACAATAGTTTCCATGTTAATGACTTGTCTTTGTGTGATATAGGTACCCCAAATTTGAGGGCGAATTCTTTTCAAGAGGGAGAGGATGATATGATCCCAAATCATGAAGAACCTAGTTCATCACAAGGAGGAGTTGTTACAAGAAGAGCCAAAGAAGAATTGGAAAGAGAAAAGCTTACAAAAAGATTTGAAAAAAAAGAATGAAGAAAAACTAGAGGAATGTACAAGAAATTGGAAGAAGACATTAGAAATATAAATAATTCTTATAAATTCCTTGAAAATAAAAATAGTTTAGTCTCTTTTATGACTTTGTGACAAATAAACACAAGAGGAGAAGTGTTTGGACATAAGGATAGCAATTAGTGGGAAGGGCCTTGTTTGGGAAGCTTGGGAGCATCTCCAAACATGGCCTAAACCATTCACCTTCCACCCATGTGCATGCATTTTCGTTTTCTCCTCTGTATAAGGGTGTGAGTCTCATTTGTAACATAACTTTGAAGCTTGAATACATTGCTAGAGAAATTCTCTTTGAAGTTCAAGATGTATTCCTCATTTTCTTTGAATCTTATCTTGAGTTTTTTTAAATTCAAGTGGTGATTGTCTTTTGCACTTATCTTTTCTCTTGAAAGTGGCATGTTCTTCATCTCTTTCTCTCTTCCATGTTTTCCTTTTCATGTTCTTGCTTTGTTCTTCATGTGCTGCACCTATATGGATCAATTCTAGCCATTTGCACCGATTAAATTCAAGTTTAATTCATTTTATGTCTTCCTATGCATGTGTTCTTGATTTTAATCGGTTGAATTGATTTGTTTTCAAGTTTAAAAGATTTTGCACCAATTGGAATCCTAACATTTGGGAGAAATTTCAGTTTTCACATTTTTCTATGCTAATCTTCATGTTATTTTGATTTTCTATGCTTCTACACATGTTTGAGAGATCCTACGACACATGTAATGCCTCCTAGGCATGCATCAGATGCAAAACAAAATTATTGTCAAACTTCATTTTATAAACTACACACAATTAGAATAAACCCTTAATTAGTGTAAATGTATTTACCCAATCAAACTCATGAGTCATACAAAATATAAAGTTTCAATTTTTTATCATGCAATGAACAAAAGGGATGCAAAATAAACAACCCATTTATAAATAATGTCTAACAAACAACTTTAAACAACAATAACCAACTTATCAATAAAAAAACACACACATATATATAGCATTATTAAGCATAAGTTTTATATCAAATTTTAAAAAAAAAAAAACATACTTATATAAAAGAAACATAAACATATTTATGCTAGCTTTCACAGTAAAATAAAAAATAAATAAAACAACTTGACGTTAATTCTTTAACTAAATTTTTTTCTTCACTAAGTCATTGTCTCAAACATACTAATTTTCTTTTCTTTTACCTCATAATTGTCCAATCAATAAAATTAACCACTTTCAATTTTAAAATAATTGAAAAATAAAATTATTTTATGACTAATCCAACTAAAAGACATTAGTGTTTATTTTTAACTATTTCTATGACCATCACTACTAAAAAATTATTTATCACACACAGAATCTTTTATAAAAAAATTGACAAAAAATACATACATATTTTTATGTAAATAAATTCTGACAAGAAATATATACAAATTCTTTTATGAAAATTTTTCCGCAACAAATACATGCCAATTTTTTCACATAAAATTATTAATAAATAATTATTTTTCATAATTGCAAAATTACCTGCTTTTATATCAATTATATAATTATTTCCTACAAATAAAAATTCACAACAAAAATATTAAAAATTTAAATAATTTCCTACAAATTTTTTTGTGAATATATTAAAACATTATTTATTACATGCAAGTCTTGTTGTTAAATTTTTTTTACAGAAAATATATGCATTTTTTATGTAATAAATAACATGAAACCAAATTTGATGTAATAATAAATTATTATGCTCACAAATAACATTACAACAGTAATAATAGAACCATTATTATTTTATTTCCCTCTTCTTGAAACAAAAATAATAATTAGAAAAAGGAAAAACGCAGAATAAAACACATGAAATAAAAGAAGTGTCATATCTTCTATAAATAAAAGGGAAAATAAAAAGTCAAGTGACTCATCGCACAATGTGGATTTGGCAGTGCAACTCATCTCCCATCCTCGCATCAATTTGCGAGAGGGGCTTCGTAGCCCTCTCTCATGCACATCAGGTAAGTTTGCTTCCAATCCTAATTTTGTTTTAGTGCACAACTCTATGAAATTTGACGCGCTCTTTTTTTTCCTTTTTAGTTTATTCAGTGGAGTTTTGGTTCACTTTGTCGATTTGAAGAACCTGATAGTATGTTTCTATTATCACAACACCATTGCAACCACAACCTCAATCTCAACAAGCAATCTCTGATTCGAATACCTCTTCCTCTTCTTCGTGTTGGTCGCCTTTTGATGACCTCTACTACAACACGCTCTACATGCCGACAGAGTTGGTGAGCGCGGGTGTGGTTTCAAATGGCGCGTGCAAGAAGCGGAAGGTGTCCCGTGTGTGGCGGTTGCACTTTGAGTTGCGGAGCTAGAGCCTGAGCTGGGAGCAGGGGAGGCATTTCCGTGTGTGACTGGCTGGGATGCGTGTACAAGGAGGAGAAGAGGAAGTACCGCCTCTTCAAAGGCATTTTCAAGAAGTTCAAACGCACTAGGGTTTGGAGAATAATTCACGACGACAACAAGAGGAAGTTGGATCTGTTAGAAAATAAATAATGGATCTGTTAGAAAATAAATAATATATATTTATTTATTAAATAATGACTCATATGTGACCCACGTGATTTAATAATAACTCTTGTAAACTTATAAAATCAACTTGATGGAAGTTGGTAAATTTAGATCCTTTACTATAAGAGTTTTATCACATAGAAACACCATTAAGAAAGCGTGTGAAAAAGAAATAAAAAGTTAAGAGATAGATTAAAAAAGAAGATAAACAAAACAACTTGTCAAATCACCACGGATCAAGGTATGTTTTCTTACTGTTATTTATTATGTGAAAATCATAAAATCTAATATCCAAAATTTATGTACTGTAGTTTTCAGGATTAAGAACAAAATAGAAACTACAACTTACATGTAGTATCAGAGCACGGTTTCGGATATATGATTTTCCATAAATAATTTTTCTCCCAATTTACAAATAATTTGATTTCCGCTGTTATGCAATGTTAAATTGTTGAAAGGGACTTTCATGTGCACACGCATTCGATTATGCCCATCTGCTTTTGAAATTGCCACTGTATCGTGAGTTTTTTTTTTTTTTTTTTGACATAATGTCCGTTTACCGCGAAGTGAATAAAGTTGGGGGCAGAAAGGGATGCCAGGGACAGAGTAGAAAGTGTATTTATGCTGTATGGATGCATTCAATGATATTTAAAATAAAAAAAACTGAAAAATCTGCACTGAAGTTTTTTTTTTTTTTTTAATCTACAATACACACGGTCATTGCTTGTACAGTATGCAAAATGCTTTACGTGTCAACATATGTTTCTTTAGTTATGTGTAATGATAAATCATAAACATTTATTTATTTTATTATTATTAAATATTTTGAAGTTTCATAATACTTGTTTATGAATTATGTCAAAATTGGAATTAATTGTATGAAAGATTTGTAATCACCAAAGTGATCAAATCTATATGTTTTATTTTAATTTCAAATTAGTGATGAATCTTTATGTCAATTACCCATAGGATGGATGCTAAATTATAAATAATTTGTTTATGGGTTAATTGAAATTCATTATTATAAGGCATTTATGGATCACCCAAAGGTTGATTAATTGTTATTATAATTAATGAATATGATTGTTGGTGATGATTATGTATTATTAGTTTTATTTATATATCCAAAGATAATAAGTATTTCTAGTTAATTCATATATCTTGCCAAATTATGTTAATATTATTAGCATCATTATGTTTTGTGTATTGATGTATCATCCAAAGGAGAACATTGGTATGCATAAAATTATTGTTGATTGTCTGAATCTGTATTGTATGTTTAATTTATATGAATCAAAGCATTAATGTTAAGCATGTGTTAATTGCAGTATCTGTTCCTATATCTTTACATTCGCATGCTACATCTATTCCTGTCTTTAATGGGTTGAATTTATCTGATTGGAGCGAACAAGTCCAATTTCACTTAGGTGTGTTGGATCTTGATTTGGCTCTTCAAGTGGAGAAACCTGCTGCTATTACTAATGCTAGTAGCAATGAAGAGAAAACTCATTTTAAGGCTTGGGCAAAGTCAAACAGACTTAGCCTGATGTTTATGCGAATGAGCATAGCAAATAACATCAAATCTGCTCTTCCCAAAACTGAAAGTGCAAAAGAGTTTATGAAGTTTGTGGAAGAGCGCTCTCAAACTGCTGATAAGTCTCTTGCTGGGACATTAATGAGTACTCTAACCACCATGAAATTTGATGGTTCCCGTACTATGCATGAACATGTCATTGAGATGACAAATATTGCAGCAAGACTCAAGTCTCTTGGAATGGAAGTGGATGAAAATTTCCTTGTTCAGTTCATTTTGAACTCATTACCGTCTGAGTATGGTCCCTTCCAAATGAACTATAACACCATGAAAGACAAATGGAATGTGCATGAATTGCACAGTATGTTGGTTCAGGAAGAAACCAGACTTAAGAATCTGGGAAACCACTCCATTCATTATGTGAACAAGGGAGCTGGAAAGAAATTTGAAAAGAAACATGGAAAAGGCAAAGGACCATTAAAGATTAACGAGTCCTCTACAAAAATCCAGAAGAAAGATAACAGATGTCATTTCTGTGGGAAATCTGGACACTTCCAGAAGAATTGCCCAAAACGTAAAGCTTGGTTTGAAAAGAAAGGTAAGCATAATGCTTATGTATGTTTTGAATCAAACTTAACGGAAGTTCCCCACAATACTTGGTGGATTGATTCTGGATGTACTACTCATGTTTCTAATATGATGCAGGGATTCCTTTCAACCCGAACCACAAACCCGAATGAGAAGTTTGTCTTCATGGGGAATAGAGTGAAGGTTCCAGTGGAAGCTGTCGGGACTTACCGTTTAATCCTGGACACTGGATTTCATTTAGACTTATTTGATACTTTTTATGTACCTAGTATTTCTAGGAATTTAGTTTCTTTGTCTAAACTTGATGTTGCTAGTTACTCTTTTAGGTTTGGTAATGGTTGTTTCAGTTTATATAAGCGTACTTGTATTATTGGATCTAGTACACTTTGTGATGGTTTATATAAATTGAATCTTGATAATTTATATGCTGAAACTCTTATGACCTTGCATCATAATGTTGGCTCTAAACGCAATTTAGTGAATGAACGTTCTGCTTACTTGTGGCATAAGCGTTTGTGACACATTTCCAAAGAAAGAATGCAAAGATTAGTAAAGAATGAAATCCTTTCGGATTTAGATTTTACTGATCTAAATATATGTGTGGATTGTATTAAAGGTAAACAAATAAAACACACAAAGAAAGGAGCCACAAGAAGCACTCAGCTTCTTGAAATTATACACACTGATATATGTGGACCTTTTGATGTAAATTCTTTCAATAAAGAAAAGTACTTTATCACTTTTATTGATGATTTTTCACGTTATGGATATGTCTATTTACTGCATGAGAAATCTCAAGCAGTGAATGCCTTGGAAATTTATATAAATGAAGTGGAAAGGCAATTAGACAAAAAGGTGAAAATTGTCAGGTCAGATAGAGGTGGTGAGTATTATGGAAGATATGATGAAAGTGGACAACACCCTGGTCCATTTGCTAAGTTCCTTGAGAAACATGGTATTTGTGCTCAGTACACAATGCCAGGTACACCACAACAAAATGGTGTATCAGAAAGGCATAACCGAACCTTAATGGATATGGTTAGGAGCATGTTAAGTAATTCATCTTTACCTGTATCATTGTGGATATATGCTTTAAAAACTGCCATGTATTTATTAAACAGGGTTCCTAGTAAGGCAGTTCAAAAGACACCTTTTGAATTGTGGACAAGTAGGAAACCCAGTTTGAGACACCTGCATGTTTGGGGTTGTCAGGCAGAAATTAGAGTATAAAATCCGCAAGAAAAGAAACTGGATGCAAGAACAATCAGTGGATATTTCATTGGTTATCCAGCAAAATCAAAAGGGTATATGTTTTACTGTCCTACCCATAGTACAAGAATTGTTGAAACTGGAAATGCCCGGTTCATTGAGAATGGTGAAACCAGTGGGAGTGAAGCTTCACAAAATGTGGAGATTAAGGAAGTTAGAGTACAAGTTCCTTTAACTAGTACCTCTACTTCAAGAATTGTTGTTCCTCATGTTGTGGAATCACACAATAATCAAGAAGAACAAGAAATTAACGATCCCGAGGTTGACAATGAACCTGTAGTAGAGCAACCACAAGAAATAGTATTAAGAAGATCTCAAAGAGAAAGGAGACCTGCTATTTCGAATGATTATATGGTTTATCTACAAGAGTCAGAAAATGACTTAGGCATTGATGATGATCTAGTTTCATTTTCAGAAGCCATTAATGGTGATAATTCTGATAAGTGGTTAGATGCCATGAAAGATGAACTTAAATCAATGGCACAAAATGATGTATGGGACTTTGTGGAATTGCCAGAAGGATGCAAGAGAGTTGGGTGTAAATGGGTCTTTAAGACTAAGCGTGACTCTCATGGCAATATTGAACGTCACAAGGCTCGACTTGTTGCCAAAGGTTTTACTCAAAAGGATGGCATAGACTATAAGGAAACATTTTCACCTGTTTCTAAGAAAGATTCTTTCAGAATTATTATGGCATTAGTAGCTCATTATGATCTTGAGTTACATCAAATGGATGTTAAAACTGCCTTTCTGAATGGGGATTTAGAAGAGGATGTTTATATAGACCAACCAGTGGGGTTCATTGAAAAGGGAAAGGAACACATGGTGTGTAAACTTGAGAAATCAATATATGGACTTAAACAGGCTTCCCGGCAATGGTATCTTAAGTTCAATGATACTATTATGTCCTTTGGATTTAAGGAAAACATTGTTGATCGATGTATATATCTAAAGGTCAGTGGGAGCAAGTTTATATTTCTGATTCTGTATGTTGATGATATCTTGCTTGCAACTAATGATCTTGGTCTATTAAGTGAGACTAAGAAATTTCTCTCTAACAACTTTGAAATGAAAGATATGGGTGATGCAGGCTATGTGATAGGAATAGAAATATTTCGTGATAGATCACAAGGACTGTTAGGCTTGTCTCAAAAAGCATATATTAATAAAGTTTTAGAGAGATTCAGAATGGATAAATGTTCAGCATCTCTTGTTCCAATACAAAAAGGAGACAAATTTAGTCTTATGCAATGTCCAAAGAATGATTTGGAACGGAAACAGATGGAAAATATCCCTTATGCATCTGTTGTTGGGAGTTTGATGTATGCTCAAACATGTACGAGGCCAGATATTAGCTTTGCAGTAGGTATGCTTGGTAGATACCAGAGTAATCCAGGATTAGATCATTGGAAAGCTGCAAAGAAAGTCTTAAGATACTTACAAGGGACAAAGAATCACATGCTTACTTACAAGAGATCTGATCATCTTGAGGTGATTGGATATACAGATTCAGACTTTTCTGGTTGTAAGGATACAAGAAAGTCTACATTTGGTTATGTGTATCTTTTAGCCGGAGGAGCGATTTCATGGAAAAGTGAGAAGCAGTCAGTCATTGCTGCATCCACCATGGAGGCTGAATTTGTGGCTTGCTTTGAGGCCACGGTTCAAGCTAATTGGTTGCGGAATTTTATTTCAGGACTAGGAATAGTTGACAGTATTGCCAAGCCGCTGAAACTTTATTGTGATAATTCTGCAACTGTCTTCTTTTCTAAAAATGACAAGTATTCCAAAGGTGCTAAGCATATGGAATTGAAATACTTTGCTGTTAAAGAAGAAGTTCAGAAACATAGAGTGTCAATAGAACATATTAGCACTAATCTTATGATTGCTGACCCTTTAACAAAAGGGTTACCGCCCAAACTATTCACTGGCCATGTACAGAATATGGGCATTATGTCTACTAGTGAATGCTGAATGTCAATGTTATTATTAATGTCTATTTGACACTTTGAGCTCATTGATATATAAGTTTCTGAAATTCATGTTTTCTGCTTTATGTATATGCATGCAATGTGTGGAAAACATAATATCGTTATTTAAAGAAAATGACATTATCTTTGAACCCATTATGAACTTAGTATGGTATAGTCATATTAAGGAAAAGGATAATATAGTAGTACATGGAAGGGAATATGTTGATTTGAATGACGTATAACCGCTATGACTCTTATTATTTATGTATCTTTAATATGACTGATGATGGAACTTATTTAAGTTCTTTTAATGCGTATTATGATTTATGTAATTATTAAATCATGAAGTGTTATGGCATCACATGAGTCAAGTGGGAGAATGTTAGAAAATAAATAATATATATTTATTTATTAAATAATGACTCATATGTGACCCACGTGATTTAATAATAACTGTTGTAAACTTATGTAACCAACTTGATGGAAGTTGGTAAATTTAGGGGTAAAGGGGTTCTGTCTCTACCATAAGGGTTTTATCACCCAGAAACACCATCAAGAAAGCGTGTGAAAAAGAAATGAAAGGTTAAGAGATAGATTGAGAAAGAAGATAAACAAAACAACTTGTCAAAGCACCATGGATTAAGGTATGTTTTCTTACTATTATTCATTATGTGAAAATCATAGAATCTAAGATCCAAAATTTATGTACTGAAGTTTTGAGGATTAAGAACAAAATAGAAACTACAACTTACAGGATCTGCCTTACGCCTTCTACGCTTGCAAATTCACCTGGGATCTTCACTCTGCCTTCTGCCTCTGCCACGCATTCGAGTTCCACAACGACGAAAAGCCTGTGGTGAGAGCCTATGTTTACGAGAATGGACATGTCTTTAGTGCTTGGACCGATGTTCCCATGTACACTTGATTCGTTCATTCTCTCAACAATTCTCTATTTCAAATCTCGTTTAGACTCTTCATTTATTCTGTATTGCATTTTATTTTCACCTCTTTGTTTTTCTCTCTATCTGTCTGTGATTTTCTTTTCAGATTACGACATTCCATTATTTTAACTACTTATTTGTCAAATTGCAAATCTTTGTCGGATTCTCTTTTTTATCATTGCTCAAGTTTTTTCTTTGTGTGTTTTTCAGAGGAAAATTATTTTTAGATTTCAGACCTATTCTTCATCTTTGTATTTTGTTCTGAAATTATAATTAGAGTTTTAATTCAGTGATTTACTACATAGTGCAAGTCTGCAAGTTATTTTAAAGGAAATTAACTTAAGAATTAATATGGAATACCTTGTGTCTTTATTCTTTCTTCAAAATAATTTAACATGCCCATCATTCATTCCTACTTATTAAATTATATCTCAATTTCATTATGGCTTCACATTCTTCTCTTTAATTATTATGATTATTTACCGTATTAATTTTCTATTTTAGAAGAGTGAAGAAATTTAATTTGATAATAGAATTTTAAAAATGTTCTAAAAAATATTAGTTTTTTTAATTTGACACTATTGTCAAAGTTGAAAGATGTATTCACATAAAACACATATTTATATATTTAAAAAATTTGTACAAATTTTCTTACGAACATATTAATAGAAAAAATGTATTTACAAATTCAATTTGACAGAAAAATATAATTAGAATTTCTTTTTAAAAAATTACTTGTGAATTTAAAATTTATAAAAAAATTATTTGAAAAAATTTAAATTTACAAAAAAAAAGTACTTGTTATAATTAGAATAGATATTTTTACAAGAAAATTTGCTGTGAATTTTTTTAACAATAAATATTATTGTGAATTTACATTTTAAAAGAAAAATTTTACAAACTTTTAAATTTCACTATAATTAATTATTTACAAGTGAATTACTTATCAATTAAAATTTATAAAAAAAAATAACAAATATTTTTTTAAAACTTTTTAATAAATTTATAAAAAAAAATTCATTAAATATAAATTTTTTTAATATATTAATGAAGAAAATGACTCACATATAAACTACATTCAAGAATATAAATGCATGAGTTTATTTATAACAACATTGTATTTTTACAATAACATTATAGTCTGGGCACCAATATCTTAGGAAAATCCGTATTTACTCCATAGAATAAATAAGAGTTTTCAAATGGTCTTCCTCATTAGCTGTGAGTTTCAATATACCATAATAGATCAATAAAGAAAAAATACCTTATCTAATTTAAATATTGTTTAACCTAAATTGAATTGGTTTTCCATTAACTTCTATTTATTTAGAGAAGTTATAAAATAAATAGTAACACATAATAAAACAAACAAAGCACGCAACATAAGACTTAAATTGTTCAATACACGGCAATATAGAAAAATTATGTATTTAAAACATAAGACTATAAACTTAATATGTTTTATTTTTTTATTTGTTTTGAATTTTAATTATATAAAACTAGAGGAAACGCATGTCCACTTTTTTTAATAATAAAAAATTAAAAATTAATAAAGAACTTTATAATTTTTATAATTAGTTTTTTGGTTAAATACGTAATTTTTTATAATGAGTAATTAGTTGAATTTAAAAAAAATTATTGTGTTTGTGATTTTTTATTTAAGAAATATAATATTTATGATTTTTGAATTTGAATTTAGTTTTTAAAAAAATAATTAATTTGATTTGAAAAGAAATGGTACTTACAAAATTTAGAAGATAAAATAATAAAAATTTATATACATATTCACTTTTTCTTATGATAATAATAAAATGATTATAAAACATAATCTTTAGAAGAAAATTTATACAAAACAAAATCGTTAAAAGAATTTACGTGTATTCACTTTTTATTAAAAATTATAAAATATAATTTGAAAAAAATAATTGCAGTAAATAATTTTTATTAATTATATATTTATAAGGGTAAAGAGGAGAAAAAATACAGTCCTAAATATAAATAAATATTTATCCTATTCGATATGCATAATAAAATATCAGTTATATGATGCATAAGTTAGAGACCAATGATGTTGGGCTTCACTTTTGGGAGGAAAGATCTCTTTGTTTAGGTTATTCACAGCATCAACTGAAGATAACCAACACAACCTTCAACTTTTTTTCCCTTCTCTTCGGTACATCGCAACCCAGAAACGTTTTAGGTACCTTTTCTGCCCTCTCACTTGCTTTTCCCATTTCACTCCAATCCTTTTTCCCCTTTTCTTTCATTTTTTCTCCCGGCTGATGCTCTCACTGATAAATTGTTTTTGCTACTGCATGCTATGTGTTTGCTGAAAAGCTTGAATGGTTCTGTACTACACTGGGTCTCGTAGGATGTAATTTTGATTGTTCGTTGCTGGTTCTGTAGTTAAGTGCATGCCTTTCTTATACATTGCTTAGCCGGTTGAATACAGTGAATCTGTTTTTTTTTTTTTCTTGAATTCTACCCGTTCCTTTACTGGTTATTACATATTTTTGTCCCTTTAATTCCATCTTTTGTCGATCATTGGATCACTGCAAAAAAGGTACTCTCCTTCCTCTGTGTCAGCTAAAGTACAGCCAAACTACACACAGTCCAAATTTTCTTCTACATCTTCAATACTGAGAATAACGTTTCAGGTAGCAACATTTTAATTTTTTTTTCGTTGTCTAACCTTTTTTCTTTTCTTTTCTGGGCTGGAAAGGGTTAAACACCAGAAATTTCACTGCCAGAAACGTTCAACACTATGGCGATTGAAACTGACTCAAGAGATAGCTCTCTTACTCTGATAAAACAAGGAGCGGAAGCTGTAAGTTTAACTGTAAACTCTATCTGGATTTGTGGAAGCAATTAAAACCAACCCTCTACGTAAAATTTCAATCTTTCTTCCTTTATTGCTGCACCCACCATGAAGTGCTATCACACCATGGGTACCCTTTGTATAAAGTTTCAATTTTTTTCCCGTATACTTGTTCTACCAACCTTTTTGGATATTCTCTTTATTTTATTTTATTTATGAAATCGTGATTTATCTTCTTTTTTTTAAATCCTGATTTATCTCCAAATCCTATGCCTCTTCTACGTTCCTTTGTGTAGAGGGTTTTTGAGTCTTCTTTTGTGGGAAGGAGATGTGTTGTCAAGGAGCGTTTCTCAAAGAAGTACAGGCATCCAACTTTGGATTCTAAATTGACACTCAAGCGCTTAAATGCGGTTAGATTTAGAAAAAAAAATTGTAATTTTCCCCCATATTTAAACATTGTTTTGTTGCTTTTCTTGTTTCACCGATGTGGTTTTGGGGCAGGAGGCGAGGTGCGTGACCAAAGCAAGGAAACTTGGGGTTTGTACTCCCGTGCTGTATGGTATGGATCCTGTGTTGCACACTTTAACATTTGAGTATGTTGAGGGTCCTTCAGTCAAGGACGTATTTCTTGAATTCGGGTCACGTGGCCTTGATGATGAGGGTCTGGACAACATTGCAACCCAAATTGGTCATGCAATTGGAAAGCTACATGATGGTGGTCTTGTTCATGGTGATTTAACAACATCAAACATGTTACTCAAGAATGGTACCAATGAGTTGGTGAGTTCATTCATTCCTTCTTTGGTCATATGATACCTAATTTTCCTCCTTCATGTTATGCAACCTGAGAAATATTATCAATGTATTACGGTATCCAAATGTTGTTTGTAGGTTCTTATTGATTTTGGTTTGAGCTTCACTTCAACTCTACCGGAAGATAAGGCTGTTGATTTGTATGTTCTGGAAAGAGCTATTCTGTCAATGCATTCTTCGTGTGGGAATGTGGTAAGCTGGCTTTTCATTACCCTGACTGCCGTTCCATAGAAAATCGAGATGAAAACATGATATTATTTGTCTGTTTTGAGAATTTGAATTAGAGCGCTGTCCAAAGTCGCCCATTAATAAAATATGGCATATTAATTTTCTTTAACATTCACTTTCGTTAATATTTTAATTAAACAAGATAATGGAGCTTTCCTGCCATGCTTGTGATTAGCCTTTTGACCAGTCACCAATGGATAATAAAGGCTTGTTCTATTTCTTGTTTTCTACTGTTTACAATCAGTATTTTATAGTTTGAGCACTGAAGTTGATTTGGGCAAAAACTTTAGGGCATAAATTTAGGTCCTCGTCTGTGAGATGAAGTGCATCAGGTTTTGTTGGGGGCCAATGAGACGGTATTGAATAGGATTAACTCCTCATCCCAGAAATAAACTTGTCATCGATCAACAATCACACTTTCCTTTTTGCCGAAGAGGCTTAAATTTACTTAAACTAGCCCAGAAATCCATGGCATTCTAGTGAGGGGGACTGGAGCCTTATTTTTGTATAATATGCTTTCTTCTTAGATAAACAGAAATTTGAACAGATAATCAATTCAGTGACATGTTAATTTTGGATTTTGTCTGGACAGATGGATCAGATACTTGCTGCATACCGCAAGTCATCAAAGCAGTGGTCATCCACATTGAACAAGTTGGCACAAGGTTAGATGCTTCGTATTTTCTTTTTCTTAAACACCTAGTACTTGCTTACTTCCATACATTTTAACAACTTGTAGTGAGGCAAAGAGGACGAAAGAGGACCATGGTTGGATGAAGCTTTCTCAAATTGGATTTCATTAATTGAGATATAAAAGAGAAGACAACTAATATAATGTAATTTATCTTTATGTGCTCTATGTTCATGAGTTTGATTATACACTGTCAGTAGAAAACATTTTTATGCGAATGTGTTACAAGATTTTGACGATTTTACTATGTTATTATGTTGTGTGGATAAGATAAATGATGTCTGAGATAATATTTTACTTTTACAGTGTGTATAAATTAACTATTGAAGTGTTTAATTTATATAATAAGTATAAAAGATTACAATTTTTAGTTGACATTGCTTCCTAGGTGTGCAACTAACAAACCAAAGTTGTTTGGAACTATTGTGATTACTTGTTTTTGCGTGTCTAAATCACAAAAAGGTTTTGCTTGTTAGTTGATACTATAATACTGGACAAGTTTTGAGAAGAAAACATTCAACGACAACAATTTCTAATTTTAACTTTTCTTTTGGTTGTAAAACTACCCACTTAAATATTTCTACCTGCTCTCTCACAATCCACATTATCAACCAAGTTCTGTTTGTATAAATTTTTTCGCGAGTACTTAGAACAGAAAAGGGTGAAAGGTAAAATAGATTTTTAGAAACTAAAAAACTGTAATAATTTTAGTTTTAGGAAACATTTATTTCATATTAGTTTTCAATAAATACTTGAGGATAAATTTATTCAAATAGGCCTTAAATCATGAATATGTCATTAAGCCGGCGTTGCCAAGCTGAGACTTTCGATAGTTACCAGTTTCTTCCACCCGACATTTTTCACTAAGCCGGCATTGCCACTATGATTATTTTTTATTCAAATTTTTTTCTATAATTCTATCAGCACACATGTGAAGGTGGAAAGATAAATACTAGATGATCTATCACAATATATAAAAAGGGATTCTCCTTCTTCAATTTTTTTTTTATTTTTAAAAGTTTATAACTATTTTTGAAATTCAATTAGAAAATAAGTTTTGTTTTTTTTATTTATCTTTTGTAAAGTTAAATGTTGCATTAATTATTTTTACCAATTATAATATTAAGTTTAAAAATATTAAATTATTTTTTTATGGACTTTAAATAGTCTGCTATTTATATTAATTAATTAATTTTTATTTTTTTATTTATTTTTTTGTTAATTAATAAATTATATTTAATTATTTAAGAATGATATTAGAAAGAAATTTAAAAATTTATTATAAATTGTAAAAGTTAATGTTTTTATTGATGTGTGTACTAAAATTTTAAAGGAGATTTTTATTCAAATTCAAATTTAAAAACCACAAATATAGTAAAAACACTTTTTTTCAAGTTCAAATCCATTTAATTATTTTTTTTTCAAAATTCATTTTAAAAAATTACAATTATAATTAAAAATTATTTTTTAAATTCAATTAATTATTTATAATAAAATAAATCCATATATACAATAAAAAAATTACATATAAAATTATTATTATTTATTCAATAATTATATAAAGAAGATTTCCCTTTTAGAAATATAATAAAAAGTTATTCCTTTTCAAATTCAATTAACTACTCTCTTTTTTCAAATTAAAATTGAAAAATTATAATTATAATTAAAAAAATTATTTTTAATTTAAATTAAATTAAAATTTTAAACATTTAAGTATTTAAATATTTAAAATCATCTTTTAATATTTTATATTAATTTAAGTATTTATTTTTCTTGGATAAACACAGATACTTTAATATTCATAATTAATTAAGTTATTTGAATTTTTAATTTAAATTTATGTTGATCTTTTAATTAGATAATATTACTCTTTAATAAATAAAAAATTATTTATTTAATAAAATAAGTAGTTAATTAACTTCTTTTTTATTTTAAAATAACTAAATAATTTCTTTTCTTTTTCAGAAATAACTTCTTCTTTCAAATTCAAATTTAAAAATCACAAATATAAAAAAATTGTTTTATTTTTTATATTAAATTAACTAAAAAAATCATATTAATTCAAATTCAAATTCAAATTTAAAAATCACAAATATAAAAAAAATTGTTTTATTTTTTAAATTAAATTAACTAAAAAGTCATAAATTTGAGTACATAAATAATTCAACTTGTTTCCCAACTTCCTCTTCCAAAATGATTTTCCTATCTTTTTAATACATTATACAAAAAAATAAAAACTATAAATAATTCAAAACCAACAATAGAAGAATAAAGGGAAAGAAATAAATTATATATTGCAAATAGAAGATGGAGGATGACCATAGAACAAACACAAAATAAATTATTATCTAAACTAAAAGAAGAAACTATATAAAAGGGAGAGTATTAAGAATGAAATTGATATCTATTCAACACAACTCAGACAACAAATAATGTAGGCGATATACAAAACTCATATTCTTTAATTTTTATTATTTCTATGAATTTCAAAAGTAAGAATTGTTAAGAAACAACATATAGTTTTTGTTTCTAACAATAATGAGTAAGGAACAATTAATACAGATGTTAGAAACATTGGACGTGGTTAGAATATTTTTATCATTATGATTTTATTTTTTCATATATATATATATATATATATATATATATATATATATATATATATATATATATATATATATATCTAAAGTGTTATAAGAAAAAACTTTGGATAAAACAAAATATAAGCATTTATATGTTCTTATTATTATTCAATTATTTTTTATATTACATTATATGTTTTAATAGGTCATAAATGACTTTGAATAATTTCTATGTAGTTTTTTATAACATAAGAAAACATGAATGATGTGTTCTACAAATAATTGAAAAGAGTCCTTCAGTAAATTATGTTTCTTACAAATAATTAGTGATTTATTTTTATAATTTAACAAAAGAATATATTAACAAAAAATTAACTTCTTATAAATTGCAGAAAATTAGAGACATATCTAATACACCAATTTATTTTTGATCTTTAAATTAACAAAGAATTTGTTCTTGTAAAATATCAAGAGACTAAAAATTTATGTTTTCTTCTTTTCAACATATGCATTTAAAATATATAATAGTATAACAATTTTTATTTTATTTTAATATTTATTTCTAAATTATATACTAATTTATAAATGTATTTATATAAAATAATTAATATATTAAAATAAAACACTAAAATATACAAATTTGTACTAGTTTACCCTCTAAATTTTGTAACAATCATTTTTTTTTAAATTCAATTAATTAATTCTTTTTTAAAATCAAATTTAAATTTTAAATCATAAACACAATAATTTTATTTTCTAAATTTAAAAATCACAAACATAATATTTTTTTTCAAATTTAATTAATTACTCATACAAACAATTACATATTCAACCAAACATCTACTTATAAAAAATTATAATTTTTATATTAATTTTTAATTTTTCATTATTAAAAAAAGTATACACATGTACGTTCCACTAGTAATTAGTAAAGTAAATATGAGAATATAATTAGTGGTAATCCTAAATTTATTTATTTTATTTACTTTATTTTTTTATTTATGCTTAGCTATTGACAATTTGTTCCTGCACCTCTACAAAGTGTTATAAGACAAAACTAAACTACCTTTCTTAATACTAGTGGAAAACCCATATGTCCATTTTTTAATAATAAAAAAATAAAAAAAAATTACAAGTTTTTTAAGTAATTTTTTGGTTGAATGTGTAATTTTTTTATAATAAATAATTAATTTATTTAGAAAAATAAATAATTAATTAAATTTGAAAAGAAACAGTATTTACAAAATTTAGAGGGTAAAATAGTAAAAGTATACACTAAAAAAGAAAATCTTCTATTCACCTTTTTTTATGATGACAGTAGAAGAATTATAATAGTCTTTAGAAGACATATTTGCACAAAACAAAATCTTTAAAAAGAGTTGGATGTGTATCACTTTTTAATAGCAGTTACAAAACACAATTTAAAAAAAGTAATTACAGTAAATTATTTTTATTAATTATATTTATGTGGGTAAAAAAATTTATATAAAACACAAAAGGTATAGATTTAAATTTTATAAATTCTACCCCTACCACCTCCCCGTTGGTTGTATGTAATCCTTGCTCACTCTGTCTTACATTATTACAGTGAGTTTGTTTCTCTTTTTCTTGGTAAATTTAGAAAGTCACTCAAACCATAACAAAACTCAAGAAAAAGAGAAATAAAATCACCTTAGAGAAAAATCAGAACAATGAGCAAGATTTTGAATTGTTGTACAACCATTAATGAAGGAGCTGCAATGGCTTAAAAATGCAATGGGGGTGTGTGAAAAGGGAGAAAAGTAAGCTACAATTTATATATTAAGACAAGGATATTTTTGTCTTTTAACACACTTATTGGAGGTGTATGGGAGTGTAGGAAGTAATTGTCCCGTTTTCTCTACTCGATCTGCAAAAGATGATTGAGGGTACAAAAAATGAAATGGATGGTCTAAAGAAATTATACTGATTTTATCTGTCAATATACAAGAGAGAAGTTCAGAAAATTGTATGAGATATGTCCCAAAGGAGGAAAAGAATTGACCAACATGAAACTCTCAAAAGTTATCACTCTTAAAGTCATTCAAATGCTAGCAGATCTAACACTCATAGACTACTGCATATTCTATATTTTGTTGCAGGATCAAATATGTTCTTTTCATTAATATAACAAGACTAGATTCCTGTTCAAACTTCTGTCAAAATCATAGATTTAGCATGTACAAGGATTGCAGGTTTTTCCAAGTAAGGAAAACCAGACAAAAAGGCAAAAATCCCTGCTTGCAGTATATGTTTGCTTTCCCATAAATTACAATTTCTAGCAACATTCGCTACAGGCTGATACATAGTTTTTTAATTGCAGAATTAAAACTTGACAATAAGACCAATAGGGCAATGATCACTACCATTAACATCAGGAAGAATGTATGAATCGTGAACTTTGTCAGCAATGGATTCTGAGACGAGGAAATAGTCAAGACGCCACCCTGTTTTAAATTTCGAAACAAATCTTTGAGACCAAAGAAAATTTAAATGAAAGGTATTCAAAATTCAGAACAAGGAACTTCTGCATTTCATTATACTAATTTAATAAATACACACACCATTACCAGTGTCATGGATGTACTTCCTCATAAGTAATACTCACATTTTTATTAATTATTATTTACACCGTAAAGGCACTGAATTCTACACAAACAGTTAAGTATAGAAATCAATTTTAGGATTAAGAATGTTCTGTAAATACCTCTGTTGTTCTTGCGCCCACCATGTCGATAACCCCAATAAGTATATCCAATAACACCAGGGTGCTGCCTTCTAAAGGTATCTACAAATCCCCTAGATAAGAAGTTTGTTGCAAATGATTTCCTCTCTTCATCTGTAAATCCAGCACTTCTCTTGTTACCCTGTGGATATAAGTAATTATCAGTAGAATTAATGCTCTGGGCACTCTTACATATCCATTATTCATTAATCATGATATTAATAACAGACAGATTATTGATTTAAGTTCCAACTAGTCTTTATTTTCAACATACTCAAATTTTCAAATCAAATAGCCAATATGCTAGGTGTAAACATTTATGAACCTCAACAAAATGGACCCAATACGGTTATGGTCTCATAACTTGTAGTGAATTACTATCCTACATACAACCTTGCTGTAATTTTCTAATGATTGACAAAAATGGAAATGATGAAAACGATGAATGATGGATGTAACTTGTAATGCGTCTCTTTAATTTTTGTATAGTCTGAGAAATACAGAAGAAATGGAAAAGGTTGCTACACGCCCAAGCCACCTACAGAGAAGATACCTGCAATGCTAAAAAAACGGTTTGTCATACTGGATGTCTTGTTCTCACTAACGACTAGTCCGAAAGATGATACATGGGAGCATTAGTTATCATCACATCATCAGGCCTCTTAATTTAGTACATACTCAGTCCACCTTTTCATCAGTTCAAATTTCAAACAAATTCTAAATGATCACACCCAAATTGCTTTTAGATTAGCTTTATCTAACTTGGATATGCTTAATATTTTAAAACTGAAAAGTCAATTTAGATAATAGGTTCCCACCAGGTGACTCAGCCAACACCTTACATGCACAGCTGTTCTAAGTAAATATTAAATTATGCAATAACAACTTTTGATTTCAATGTTTATCCAACCATAATCAAAAAGATTGGACTACAATTGAATTCAAGTTGGCAACGCATATTAACAACTTCTTGATTACTTCTTTTTCTTTTTCTAAATCCAGTAATTTCTATCTACCAGAAACAAGTGCTTGGTTTTGTTAGTACTATTTACTAAGGTTTAAACGTGATACACGGTTTGTATGGAGAATATTAAATCTGAATCACTTACAGCAGGGTTGTATATGTCTATCTCTTCATGAGCACAATTTAGATCACCAGTCAAAATCACAGGTTTTGACTTTTCCAATTCCTGTATCCAGCAAAAAATGAATCAGGAATCCTAATCATGGAGGCATCACAAAAGAATTTCAATAAAATGTTAATATTCCTTATGTGAAAAGCATATTTACCCAAGAAGAATATCAAGTAGAGACCAAAGAAAAAAAATGGAAAAAGGTTATACAACACAGGACATCAACCTGCTCTACAATTTTATTTCTTAGAAATTGGACTATAAATCTAACTCAATCTCAATAAACCGACTAATAAAGTGAGATTTGCACCTATTTATATACTATAATTTAACCATATCTCTAGTCGATATAGACTCTCTCAACATTATTATTATTATTATTATTTTAAATAAAGAGATGCATTCCAACATCAATTTTAACATTTTGAGCTTATAGAACAACACTACAAGGCCTTTCAAATATAAAAGTACTAGGTAGAAGAAATAGTAGAAGATGAAACAAAGAAAACCATGCACACCATACATGAAGAGCAATATATACATACAACAACACATAAAGCTTTATCCTACTAGGTGAGGAAAAGGAGCCATACATACTTTTAAATAATTGCTGAGCGATGGATCCCATTGGGTCACCCTATAAGACTAGATTCAAATACACAAACATTAGTTGGACAAGGATACATCTTTCATAATGAAATGGATATAATATATAATATAATAAAAGAAAATTAATTTAATACGAGTACCAGTCTTTTCAAGCCATCTCCAGAATTAGGGATGTATCCACATATCAAATAAAATGTATCAAACTCAGCTGTCACAAGTCTACCCTCACTATCATGATCAGATACACCAAGGCCATACCTAACTGAAAGCGGCTTTATCTGCCAGAATTCAACAATATTAGAAAAAGAATTATTAATCTGAGCATTATTCATGCAATTTAAATATGAGGATGCAAATGGTTAGCCTATTAAACAGAATGAAAATCATGACAGTCAATATGAAAAATAGTATTTAACTCGAATGAAAAAGAATATTACTAAAATAGGCAGTAAGAGCTTCACCTCGATTTCGTACAATAATAACTTTTTCTATTATCAATAATCTCATTTCCAAAAATTTTACTCAGAAAAAATAGTACAACTAGAGCCGGTCCTATCCTTTTTTTGGGCCCATGGAAAAACAATAAATAAGGGTCACCTATGTATACAAATTTGAATGATTAATCACCACAGAACCTACAAATTAAAGAGGTTGCTTAATGTTTAGGAAGAGATTCAATGTCGAATTGCCCATATTAATTGGAGCTTTAAATTTGAGATAGGAAAATGAGAATGAGAAGCTGAAACAAAAGTTAAGAGTGCATAATAAACATAATTTTTTTTAAATATGAAAGCTAACCATTTTTTAGGCCCTCCCATTCATGAGCCCAGTGCAGAACACCTCTTAAAGTATCCTCAGGACAGGTCTTGTGTAAACTCGTTATTAAGATAAAATTTATGCAGCATCAAATATTAAGTTGTCATGAAATTTAGCTTGATTAAATTGTACAAGGAATATTCACTACTATAAACAACCTTTTCTTCTAAATGTGGGATTACAAGTTTCCATTTAGTATGAAGAGAGGCAGGATGAAACATACCCTTGAGATAATTGCTGTTCCAGAATAACCAAGCTTAGAAACACTACATGTCCAAAAGCTGTTCTCATAACCATCTATTAGACGCTGTTTGATTTCCTCAATATCCTTCTCCTGTTAGCAAAACCAGAGCATTCATAAATAGGAGGGAAATGAACACCATCAACATTCATACAAACATATTGTAGTGTGTTTGGATAACAGATAAGAAGCAATCCTATCACACAAAGTCAAGGTGATACCATGCCAAAGTTAGAAGCAACTATTTGTTGCTTTACCTTCATGAAAAAATAATTATTTCTCACCATGAAGCTAATCCAAACACACTTCATCACAGTTGATAGATAATAAAAGGAAGCAACGGAATAGCTACTCAAAATTCACATCTTTCAATATTTTCAAATATACATTATTTGCCATTCTCTATGAATACAGAAAATTCGTAGGATAATTCTGAAGCAACCTTGAGTGTTTACATAATTTAACTACAATATAATGCAAGAAGCACTTGTAAACCAGCACAAACAAAAATAAAAAAGATTGAACTTCGCAGTTATTCTGTATACATGTCTAACAAAACTGAAACATAGGACTGTTCGAAAATATAACAGGCACAAAATGACTAATATTCTACCTGCAGCTTAGTCTCTTGCAAACACAATATATCAAAGTCTTCCCTTTGGGCAAGTTGAAGTGCAGAGAATCCTTCTAACTTTAGCAATGCTCTCAACCCATTGACATTCCATGACAAAAGCTTGACAAATTTTGTATCTTTATCAAGCGGTGGTGGTCTCATTGTTCTAGGATTATATGCAATCCAACCTTTTTGAGGTTTCTTGTGGGCAAGAACTGTCCATGGTTCAGTTTGAATGGTAGCAGTACTGATTTCATGTAACTCTGAAGATACTTTTCTCTTTGTCATGGAAGGCTTAAAATCTGGAAATAAAAGCCCATGTAACATCGATCCTTAGTTCACTGAGCACATTTGAACCAAAATTTAAAATTCAGAAAAATAGTGTTAAAAAGTAAAATAGAGTCATGCTTTTTAGGTTAAGAAAGTTAAAACTCTATATATTCTACAGCAGTACCTGCATCACCATCTGATTTCGGTGAAACTTTCTTCTTGGTTGCCACTTTGACAGTTTTTCTCTCAGATTCAGATTGTTTTAACCTTCTCTTACCCTGGTTAAGTTCAAATGTCTCTGAAGTTTCATTGACATTTTCAACATGGTCTTCATCCAATACGCTTTTAGCCTCCACTTCTACAGACGTATTTACAGCAGAAATTAATAGCCCTTGCTCTTCTCCTACATGAGAATCTTGTTCTGTACATCAAGAGACCTTCTAAACATTAGAATTACACAGCTTGATCTAGTTTCTAAAGAGTGACACGAAGGTTAAGGATAAAAGGATGCAAGTGTTAGGAGAAAAACAATTGATGTTGAAACAGAAAAATAAAATCTCTTCCCTCTCCCCAGAAACAGTAAAAGCTGAGATAATGCTAAGCAAAGTGTATACCGCACATGCTACTGTCCATGAAACTCTTCAAGGCAGACAAAAGATCATCTTTACGACCTTTAGCAGGGACCCTAAATCTCCTGAGATTTTAAATCATCGCGAAGATATATAAAATCCAGAATATTGCATATTCATATTCTAAAACTGAAACAATAGGTAGCTGCTGGGTAAGGAAAAGACCAATCTGCTTACTTCAATGTTTTCCGGAGATCCTGAACAGTCATTGTTTCCACTATTGTTGGGTCATTTCTTAATCTCTCAATCTCAACGGAATAGATATTAACATCATTCTCCTACATTATCAATTTATAGTGATAACCCAAAAGAAACTCAAAGGTACATAACAATGACAATGTTACTGAAATATCAATCAGACCTCAACAACATGCTTCTTGGAACCAGGGCTTGCTTCCAACCCCTTAAGCTTCACATCCTTCTTGCCCTCAACAAATGGTGAAATTGGATTTGATGAGTTTGAAAAGGATCTTTTGGACCCCATTGCTTTGACAGTTGAACAAACCAATATATTAGCATTCAAATGCTTCCGAAACACTGCAAAGCTACAACATTCTTAGTCAGTTCAGGTACCCACATGAATTTGTATTCGATTTTCATGTTCCAGCAAGTGTGGTGCATCACTTTCAATTTATTTATCAAATTAATTGAAAAGGGAAAAATAAAAATGTAACCTTTCCAGTAAAAATAAATAAAATAATATTTATACACATATTAATTCACATGAATTTTGAAAGGTGGAGAATGAAGAAGAGGCACGACGCAAAAGAAACCTGGTGAGATTGATAGAGGTAGATACGAATTGCAGGAGTTGTTTCATGTGAGGAACACACTAAACAGAAAGAAAGAACCGCCACTGAAATTTGAGAAAGGGCACGGAACTGAAGAGAGGAAAGAACAAAGGTAAAGAAATTTGAATTTTTTTTCTCTCCAAAATTATGTTTTTTAATTTCTAAAAATTCACGTAGTCTTAGATTCCTACCTCATTTAGTTGTTTGATTTCATAAAGTTATGGTATGGTAATTATAAAAGTTTTTTTTGGTAAAATAGGTTTTTTAAGATATTTGATGACGGCGGTAGAGTGGGCTAAAATAAATAAATAGTGTGATAGTTGTTCAGATTTTATATTTTCAGATATAATTTTAAACTAATTGCTGTAAAAATTAATCAACTCACAATACATAGTTTTTTTTTAAAAAAAAGTGGAGTGAATTACATTACGCTTTATTTGGATATTTTATAATATGGTATATTAGGGATAGGAGTAAATTGGATTATGATTTTATTATTTTTATCCTATTACAATATAAACATTTTAAAAAAACAAAATATTAGTATAACAACCGTTTAATTATTATTGGATAAACTAAATAGCACAATATTGTGAATTTCTACAATTATAATGTTTTCACCATTTTTCATAAATCCTATAATCTGATGTGCATTCTTACATAATTTTTAATACTCTTATGTCAAAATAACCTTTTCTTTAAAAAAAATGCTAATTTTACATATTGTTAATTCTCATTCTCTCATGTATTTTTTTTGGATAAAATAGTTATATCATCAAGAAGTGAGATTAGAAATCAAACCAATTATTTTTAAAAAATTGGACAATTGAGAATTTTAAATTTCAAAAAATTATTTATATATATAGAGACTATTTATTTCTAATATTAAAAGTAATTTTTCTAAATTAAAAAGTTATTAAATAAAATTAACCTTATTCTTCTAGGATGAAAATGGAAGTCTTGATAAATTCAAGTTGATTTCTAACCTCGAATTATATGAAAAATGACTTAATAGAGATTATACGTAGAAGACACTTCGATGTTCAAGTTTAATATTAACTATATTTGGGTAATTAGAGTAAAGAATATAATTAATACTTCCTATAATATTGATTTTAATAGAACGAAAGCTATAAGAATACTTCAAGATTGAAAGCTAAAGACAAGAAGAACGAAAGCAGAAATGATCAAAGCATATGAGCTACTATAGCCTGTCAGCAAAGCGTCTAGTAGTTATATAAGTGGTGGGTGTGCGCAAAAATTCTTTTAATACTCTAAGCAATACCCAGTGAGCTAAATTGTACTTTCATCTATTATAAGAGAGAATCCTTTTATTTTCTGTTAAGGTTTTAATTTGAAGGGGAGGTTAAGACTGGTATAACCAGGATTGGTTTGTGTACTCGTGATAACCAGTAGTGGTTTGTGTATTTATTGTAATTATTTGTTTGATTAGTGGAACCTCTTAAGAAAAATTCTTAAGAGAGAACTGGACATAACCTGTGAGTTTTCGGTGAACTAGTATAAAGATCTTGTGTTGTTTTTTTTGTGTTAGACGGTCTAGTTTATCATATCATCCGGTAGACGGTCTGGTGTGTTCTCACGAAAGAATCTAAGGCTATGTTTAACCCCCTTTTAGAGCCTCCTATTTCAACACTTGACTTTTGAAATGTAGCCCAAATTTTGAAAGTTCCACAGACCAGATGATCATCCTACCTGCTAGTTTGGGCTTCCATAGTACCTATTTTAAAGGGTAGGTGGTACGCACAACAATTTTGAAGCTTCAAAAATAGTGCTGCAGTCGCCAAGTTGAGAAAACTAGAGCCGACACCAATTTTTCTAGAACTTGGTATCTCACCTCAGGGGTTTGGAGAGTTCGGCTTGTAAAATAAACCAAACTTTGCTTTCTTTTGTCTTCTACTACTAATACCGAGCTTATGGCCAAGTCTGAAACAATTAAGTATAAGACAAGTATGGAGTCCTGTGTGGGGCTGACGAGCACCAATAGGTTGGCTATGTCGTGCTTAATGGTCTGAAATTGTTCTTCGCACTTACCATCCCAAATGAACTCATTTGATCCCTTCAAAAGTTTAAAGAAAGGTTTAAGCCTTCTTGGCTAACTTCAGAATAAACCAGGAGAAAGTGTCAAGCTTCCTATTAAGGTGTTGGATCTCTTTTAAGTTCCTCGGGTTCAACATGGATAGTATGGCCTCACACTTCTTGAGGTTAGCCTTTATACTTCGATGGGTAATCATAAAGTCGAGGAACTTGACTCCACTAAGATCAAAGACACACTTCTCAGGATTTGGCACATGTTATGTTGATGGAGCTTCCCAAATACCTCCTCGAGATGACGGGGGTGATCGACTGCCTTTTTAGATTTAACCACCATGTCATCAACATATACTTCCATGGTGATATCGGTGAGGTCTTTGAAGACCGTCTCCATCAACCTTTGATATGTGGCCCTCGCATTCTTGAGACCGAAGGGCATGACTTGGTAGCAGTAGTTTGCCTAATCAATTAAGAAGGCAATCTTCTCTTTGTCGGAGGATACATTGGGATCTGGTTATAGCCTGAGTAAGCATCAAGGAAACTCAGTAGCTCATAATTGGTTGTGTTGTCAACCAGCTTATCGATGCTTGGTGGAGGATAAGTGTTCTTGGGGCATGCTTTATTTAGGTCTACGTAGTCAACACACATTCACCATTTACCATTGGACGCTTTGACTATCACCACATTCGCAAGAGACGTAGTATATTTGATCTCCCTAATAAAGTCAGTTTGTAGCAACTTAGTCACCTATTGACTGACAATTAGGCACCTCTCCTCGCCTCGCCGAGCTTATGCTTCCTCTGGGCCACTGGCCTCGCTTGTGGGGGGATTGCCAATTTATGGCACATGAAGTCTAGATAGATGCCAGACATATTATGGAGGAGCACCTTCTAGATTGTATTCTACAAACACCAAGAAGTAGTAAGTTCCATTCTGGTAACGTGCTCTTGTTCATGGCCGAGCTTTACATGGATAATATGCTCGTCGAAGTTGGGTTTATCCTCTTCATGCTCGACTCAAGGATCTAAGTCGAATCCTAGGTCAACAGTCTAATTGGGGCCTACTTTGTCCATGTTGTCTTTGAGTATAGTGTCAACTAGAAGGCTCTGCTCCATGGTGTTACATGCTCGGGCAACTCAAGTACTTCAGTTTGAGTTGCATTGTTGGCCAGGACCCTGGTGATGGCAATGCCCTTCATCGCCCTCATGCGCATCTCAGAGTTTTCCTCAATGTTGATACAATGTGCTGCTCGAGTGCTTAGTGCATCCATATTCGCTAGAGAATCGACAAACATGATGTCCAAGAACAGGCCGGGTCAAAGCCCAATGAGCAGAACATGCATTGCCACCGCTGGGTGCAAGTTGGGAATGCTGAGCGACACTTTGGAGAATCGCGCCATATATTGCCGAAGTGACTCGATGTCTCTCTGTACAATGTGGTTAAGAGACACCGAGTTGGTGACCTCGAGTTTGTTGTTGGCAAACCGAGTGGAGAACCTTGCACTCAATATTCAGAAGAAATTAATAGAATTGCAAGGCAAAAGTAATACCATCATAGTGTTGGGCCCTTCAAGGTAGTTGAGAAGAGTTGACAATGTATAGTGGGATCCTCGGAGAGCAAATTGGCTTCATCAAACTTCTCAATGGAAAGAGCCTTCTAATGGTGGGGGAGGGTAACCTTGAGAATGACGTCAACAAACGGATGGAACCACTGAACGTCCCTCTCCAATCCTTTGCTTAGAGGTGGAGCGTTAGTTGTTTTAAAAGCCTCTTGGTAATAAGCATCTTTATAGGTCATAGTAGGATGCTTGTTATGTAACTGATGAATAGGTGATCAACATTGCGTGCGCTGATCGCGTCTCAATTGGCCAGATGGTCATCGTCGTGTGGGTGACAACTATTCTGTTGGTGCTTAGCACTAAGAGTGTCCATCAAGGCAACGATGTTGGGATTGACCATATGGTGAACATCATTCTAGCTTAGGGCACTCGTGATCCTTAGTATTGCGAGCCTTCTCGGCGGAGTGTTAGTTCAACCAAGATGGACGCGATTTGTCCATGTGCTTTGTGTGGGCCGCCTTGTTGACCGACCTATGTGTTTGATGATCCTCAGCAAGGATCACTAACTGCTCCTGCACCGTCCCGAGCTCGACATGATGCTGCTCATGCATAACCTTTAACTAGGTGTGATGCTGATCATGCATGACTTTTAGATCCTTTGCTTGCTGGGCTTGCAACTAGGTGAGGGTGTAGTGGAGGGTGTCCTCATTTTTCTGAAGGAGACTCTCCATGTGCGCCTTGATAGCAGCAACGATGGAAGGATCCATGTCAAGGTTGGACGAAGAAGAGATGGTTATCTTGCTTCTAGTGAGAAACATAAACCTAGTGGTCTAGGAAAATCTTTATCAAACTCCATGGTGGACGCCAAATGTTCTTACCAGAAAAGAGCGAGAGTTCTCTCGAGGTGAAAAGGGGAGTCTTGATAAATCCAAATTGACTTTTGACTTCAAGTTGTAAGGAGAATGACCAAATATAGGTCTACATGCAGAAGACACTCTAACCCTCAAGTCATTAAGTGCTTGAGATATCAGATATATTTGGATAATTAGAGTAAATAACAGAATAAATATGTATTTATATGTATTTATAAACCTTTCAAACCTACGTAGATAAAGCGTAAGTAATTAAAAATATATATTTAATTACCTAATATTGAAAATATATTTGTTAATATAGTACTTGAGATATGTTATAATATTAATATAATATTCAATTATAATTGAAAGTGTTAAAATTTTTCATATATAATAATAATATTATGTCATTATACTTATCATGTGGATAAAGGAATATGAACTTAAAACTTAAAAAGGTAATTTTGTCTTCTTAAACTTTTGTTTAATTCAATATTAAAGATGAGCCAATTTTAACTTAAATATTAAATAAAAATGAAATAAAATATTGTATTTAATCAGTAATATAAATATTGGAGAGTAATAAAAGGTAAATTATATTATTTTTACTGGGGACCACAATTTGAAACATGAGTTAACTATGGAACTCCTATAATCAATTTAATCTTTCCTTAACTTTTTCATAATAACAAAGCTGGAATAGCTCAGTTGGTTAGAGCGTGTGGCTGTTAACCACAAGGTCGGAGGTTCAAGCCCTCCTTCTAGCGTATTTTTCTGGAATAACATGAATCCGGAACATGTATAAAACTTTTTTTTTAATGGCTTATTGTATAAAAATACTCGTTTGTAAAATTTTAGAGAAGCTGATAGAAAAATACTCTTTTTATTAGTAGTAACCATAGAGAAAACTCGTGTTTACTAAATGTTAGTGGAACTTATAAGTTAAGAATTAAACATAATCTCTTTTAAAATCCCACCAATATAAAGTATTTTTGTTCCTCTCTTAATTATTTATGCTTTTATATTATTTACTAACATTGAGTTGTGATTTGAGCTTGCGAAAATCTAGTTTAGAAACTATTATCTATCACCTTTCATCATTTGTCCATCGATTTTGAAATACCACTATATTAAATTAAATAGACTAAAATATTTACTAGTAAATTTTAAAGTAATTCTTCTTTCCATTTTTTGCGTGGTGTTTAGCATTTAGAAGATGGTGTGGTAAGTTCGCATATAATTGGTCACATTTGTAAAGAATGAAATATTATCACACCATTGAACAATCACATGAGCTCAATGTCTGCTTAAATGATTGAAAGAATGACAATTTTTTGGTACAACAAAAGTTTCCATTGCACTTATATTCTTCAATTTAAATCATCTTTTCAAGAGCTTTAGCACATCTCCAACAAGATGCAGCGATCCAGTGACAAGAACCTGAAACCATGGGTAAGAATTGGCTCAGTGTAAACGTAGTATTATAGCTACATGGCTGGAAAGATTGGGAAAAAGCAACACTTCTTTTTCTGTCCCATTACTAAGGAGAAAAAATGTAAAAGGAAGCACCATTCTCCATCTTCGAAGGACAAATTATAGGAACCAGTGGTTAACCAGAATATTACATCACTGGGTTTCAACACCATTAATGGTAAAATGGATAAGGCCAGGAAAACAGAACAAGGAAATGTTACTAAATCAAACCCAAGAGAATAAAGTTGACTTTCAGGAACATGATGGTTGAACAAGACGAGGTGTCATACACCAACGAGACACCTCTGCAAAGGGGAAGAGAGAAAACGTGAAGTAAAGTTTGATTGTTACTGGAATTTAACTTCCTGGTTAAATAAAATATTTGAGATTTAGCACCAACTAAGGAGTATCCATCCATTAGCCAAGTCAAATATAAGAACCAAGTACCAGCCACGCCATTGTTACCTGAAGCCTCGTGGAAGGGTGTTCTTTGACACAGTCCTGCAGCCATTTGATTGCCAATGGCAATGTAGGTATTACTGCACTGCGCGCAGAACAGTTATGAGAATGACCACCACTCGAAGCATTATCATAAAGAAACTCGGGAGGTGGTACGATCTCCTTGCTATCTATCTTAAAATTCTTTTCAACTGGCACGGTTATTTCTGCAGATAACAAAATAATGCTCAGGTCAGAAAAATCAAGCTTTGTCCTCTAAGGCAACATCTTGGCCTGATGGGCTGTCTAACTAATTTCATCAGGCAATTTGCTATCATTACTCATTACATTTTATCATTATCTAGACTTTTGAAGAACTTGATATCAAGCGATGTTGAATTATAAAACTTAAATTGGGCTCCACAAACATCTAAAGCAGTATCTTCTGTCTCATCTTTTGGTTGAATTTCCTCTGGAAATATTTTCTACTTTGTTTGCAGGATAATAAGCAGTGTAACTAAATGGCTTTACTCTTTATATTCTAAGAATAAAAATTTCATCTGATTATTGAGGCGCGTGAATATATACTGTTATAATTACAGGAACAAGATGCAGCTGCTATATAACCAAGAATATCTAGATTATATTAGAAAAGATTTTATTTATTTCTGTACCATATTTTTATTATTAGAGGATATTAAATCTTCTTTATTAATTGCACTAATTCTTTTTTCTCAATATAAATAAAACATTTGTATGGTCTAAAAAACAGATGCTTTTTGCTTTCTCTCTCTCTTACAGTTTAACATGATATCTAGAGCCTTTTTGACCGTGTTGGACCGATAGACCAATTGTTTCTAGAGGATTACCTTTTTGGCAAAACTTTCTCTTAGGTTCACGTTCACTGTTCCAGTCCTGTCTCCAGTGAATTTTCGACAACCACAATTTTCTTTGGCGAACATGGCTAAAGATTGCGTCTGCCAATCTATCCAACCATCTAAATGCCAAAGGATACACACAAATCTATGATCAAGATTATACTGACACTTTTTCTCTTCTAACCAAAATGACATCTATTCGACTTCTCTTTTCCATTGAAGATATTCACCACTTGACTCTATTTCAGCTTGTTCTAAAAAATACATTTCTACATGTTGATCTTGATGAAGAAGTCTACATGAAGCATCCTCTTGGTTTTGTTACTCAATGGGAATCGATTGATATGGTATGTCATCTACATAAGTTCCTATATGGCCTCAAGCAATCACCTCATGTAAGGTTTGAGCGTTTTTGGACTTTCATCCAGCAATCTGGGATGATACAAAGTGATATTGATTATTCTCTGTTTTATCATAATTCTTTCCAAGGATGTAATTATCTCATTCTATATGTAAATGACATTGTTATCAGAGACAATGATAAAAAGGGTATTATACAACTAAAACAATATCTTGAACAAAAGTTCTAGATAAAAAATCCTAGACACCTAAGGTATTTTCTTGGTATGAAAGTTGCACAATTTAAGGATGGTTTGAGTATATCTTAGAAAAAAAAAATATGCTTTCAACATTGTAGAAGAAACAAGAATGTTAAATGCTAAGCCTGTAGACACACCAATGAATTTGTGTGTCAAACTTGTACTTGACCAAGGAGAACCATATTTTGATCCTGGAAGATCTAGAAGGTTAGTTGATAAGCTAAATTATCTTGTTATGATTCATCTTGACATTGACTTCATAGTGAGCACAGTAAGTCAACTTTTAAATTGTCATTGTCAATATCATTGGGGATGCAGTTATACAAATCCTAAAGCATATCAAGAAGGCTCTTGGCAAAGGCTTCATTTACAAAGAGAAGGAAAATAATCAAATTGTTGGGTATTCTAATATTGACTGGGCAGGGTCACCAAACAATAAATGCTCCTCTTTTGGATACTATGTTCTTGTTAGAAGTAATTTAGTATCAAGGAAAAATAAGAAACAAAATGTTGTGACACGATCAAGTGCAAAAGCAGGATATAAGGCAAATGACATTAGTCACTTGAGAGCTCATATGGCTAAAACAACTTCTCAAAGAGCTAAAACTACTCCTCAAAGAACTTACATTTGAAGAAAATTCCCAAATGCACCTCATATGTGACAATCAAAGAACATTACACATTGTCTTTAATCTTGTTTTTCATAAGAGGATCAAATACAGAGATGAACTGTTATTTCATAAGAGAAAAACGGGAGTTTAAAGACATCACCACTAGATTTATAACTCCAGTGAATTTTTGGCTGATACATTCACCAAGTCTTTAAGAAGACCAAAACTTGATAATAAGCAAAAGTTGGGCACATGTAATAGAAACATTTTTATTTATTCACATGATATCTTTATTAATAGAGGATGTCAAATCTCCTCTATTTATTGATTGATTCTCTTTGCCAATATAAATAAAGCATCCGGGTTGTTTCATAAATAACATGGTTTCAGTACAATGTCTCTCTCTTATCTATAGTTGTTGAGACCACTATACCAGATGCATGCTGAAGCAACAAAAAGTTACAGCTCTACTTTTGTGTGAAGTAAACTTATTATCCACATAGGTAACTCCATTCCATACCATGATTAAGCAAAAGTGAAAGACGACGTAAAAGTTGATATTAGGATTGGCCTGTTAACCAACTTCACAGTTGAGTTTATAACCTTTTAAAATAGGTAACAGTTAGGCTGTTATAAATGGAGGCAGCAGATGATAGGGGAAGTTAGTTGGTGAACATTGCTTTTGGGTGGGTCAGACCAGGCTAATACATGTGAGTTCATTCAGTCCTTCTTGTAAACTTTTGCCATTGTCTGTTCTACCATCACACTGATACAAATTGGCCATTAGGTATTTTACCAATAAAATTTCATTCACAGAGAAGTCCCTAGAGGCAACAAACATGTACAAGATGACAGTGTTACTGCCCCTTGATGCTGTAAGAAAGACAATATGACCAACACAAGCATAACGAAATCAGAGTGATGTCCCTAGAGACAACAAATACGTACAAGCTGAAAAGAAAGGGCATACCTTTCCCGTGCATAATTTTCTCCCAAATTCTTTGGAGGTTAAATTGCCATGACAGATCTATGCCATGGAGATCAGAAGAAATAACTGATGCACCAGAAACAACCTTACTATACTTTGACATATTTGGGACAAAAAGTGCTCTTGAGAAATGAATACCTAGTCAAGGCTCAAATAAAATGTGATTTCATCAGTGCAATGCAAGTTATAAGCATCTACATGCAAACAAATTCTAAGATAGTGAAGCAATAAAAAATGTAGAATGACTAAGACACCATTCTCTTTCTCATTTTTTTTTTCTTTTAGCAAATTATTTAAACATGATGCAGGATTTCATAAAAAATATATTGGAAACACATTTGAACACCATGTCAAGAGGGTCAACTCACTTAACTAATATGCAAGAAGGTTTAATGTACTATCTAATTTATTTTTAAATCCAGTCACAGCTTTTATATGTAAGGAAAACAAGGTAAAGTCATAAGTCACACATAAGATACCCTTTTTCAGTAGAAACGGAAAATAGCAAAACATGAGGTGCTTTGAAGTAGGAATACCTGAGGAAGCACATGTATTCACCAGCCGTGGAAGCAAAATATGGGGATTTCTCACATCTAAGCAATTGAATAGGAGAATCTACAATTAATCAATGATGAATATCAGGAGAGAATAAATAATGAAATAGATGATAAAAAGAATTTCATGTCCTACTTTGTCAGATTCAAGAATTCTCAACAAAATATATTGATAAAAGAATAAACACGTTGGTTGAGAACTGTATGAATAAATTATAAAAACAAGGAGATAAGCATCCAAGAAAGGATATACTATGATATAACAGAAAATGGTTAAGCTCCAGGAATATCTGGAGCAATCAATAATACTAAGAATATCTACCTGCTTAAAAGATGTCTCAAACTGCCCCAAGGTATTTCCTTTGTGTAGTATGTGACTATTTTCTGAAGATTCCCCTGCTTTTTCTACTTCAAAAGATGAATTTAATGGAATTTTTACAGCATTAGAGAACCACTTTGCACAAGCCTCCATGCTCTCTGGACTATGAGCTCCATCCAAATAAAATATCAACTCTCCACAACTTTTGGACACGATTTCTGAGCAGTGGGAATTTGGAGCAGAGGCATAAACAATCTGAGCCCTTCCAGAAAAATGCGCTGTAGAAAGGCCTCTCATAAATTCATCTGGCAAATTAGAATCCTGAAAATGCTATTATACAGTGGAAAAAGTTAGGTGAAAATCATTATAATGTAGAAAGAATATAAACGATGAAAGAAAATAGTTGGAATAATCACAAAGTGAAAAAAACAATTATTATGCACACGCATGTAGTGGAAAAAGAATTTCTGGCTAATCCATGCTAAAGTATTAAAATCTGACTGCCAAGGGACTCATTCTGAAAATTCTTATAAAAGACATGTAGTGCTGATATTGCCAATTTGTTTAAGATTCTAATGCATGCATGAACCAAAAGTAGAGATTTAACCAACATTATGATATTTTTTTTCCCAGTTCCCAGTTCTCTGAAGCCAGCATCTACAAAGTGAGACTGCAAGAGCAGCATTATAGAATTGGTGATCACCCGATAAACCAAGCTTTAATCCCTTTATTTGTTTACAATCAAAAGGTTCAGTCACTTCCAATGGAACCTGCAGCCATTGAAAATAAGCAAACAATTAACAGCATAAACAATAAAGAAGCTCATATGCTTATCTGAGGTTTCACAATGCTCCAGCATGCTTGCATGATTGCTGGCCTATAATTTCCTAGTAAATCAGTGCTCTAAATTACAGGCAGTACTTCATTTCATTTAAATAAAAGATGCGGAAGACAACCTTTCAGAGACCAAACCTAATTATGAGGATTCTTTCAATTAATTTTTTTTATTTCATTATTAATTTATTTTTTAACTAGACTCAATTTGAAAATTGATTTCATTACCAAAAGTCTGTCCATCAGAACAACAACAAATTAGACATGACAAAAGCTTGTCTAACCATGATCTGACTTTATCAGGAAAAACATGTTTTGATTGGACTCCGGACTAAGCAATTTTGCAAAAGCAAGGACAAGAACAGGTTTGGGTTTGGGGATGCAATTACTTGCCTCATTTCCAAATCCAAACTTGACCTGTGATCAGAATTTCCCGGGCATGTGCACATACACACATAGTTGAATTAAGATTTTAATCTCAGCTATTTCTTATGATTACTGAAAACATAATTTACCATAATAATCAGATACTTAAATGATAAAGTTGAAATAACATATTTTATTTAAAAAAAATTCTTCTGTTCCTTACTTTTAAGATTTTAGTTGTCTCTTAATTTTAATATTTTATTTGAATGACTTGATGTATGATATAATTAAAAACATTAAATATATATAAATAAATTGAATTTAGAAAAGAAAAAGTAGTGGGATGAGTTCCTTGTAGGCTTCCCCAAACCAATGGGAAATGTGTTGAATTTAAGGGCATGTTTGGTTTGTGAAAATGTTTTCAATTTGCTAAGATTTAGAAAACTTGTTTGACTTAGTGTTTTCATTTTCAATTTCTTCTTTAACACATCACTGCTCCTTCTCCCTTGTGTTGCCCCCACTTCCATTTCCAACATCATTCTTAACATCAGGACCACAATTGTCGTCACCGACTAGCCTCTGCACAAGAGTTTATGGTTGTCTGATTGGCACCATTTTCACACAAATGATGTTGATGGCTGTGTAGTTAATGAGGAGAAGTGATTTTGCAGGGGCCTAGTAGCAGTGACGAAAGGCTCGTGACAGGAGCACACAGAGAACAAAAAAAATGTGAAAACATTTTTTTATTTTCAAATTTAGGCCTATTCTTTTGAAAACATTTCCTTTGAAAATGTTTTTAATCTTCAAGCAAACATATTTTCAGTTTCCGCTTTTGTTTTCTTGAGAATGGAAACAAAAGAAATGCTTAAAATAAACACCCCTTAAAATTTCCATCCCCACCTTTTCCGACCTTGCAGAGGATGGGGACAAGGAGGGCAAAACCAGCCCCTGACTCCCAATTCTGCTCTGTTTTCATGCCTTTCAAAAATCATATCAGTTGTATAGTATGTATGGATTAAAGATGTGGCACTTCTAAGCTTAGTCTTTGATGAAACATATTTTTTCCTCAAGTAATTTATTATGCATAAACAATTTGAGGTCACATTCAAATCCAATCCTGGAATAGCCTCACTGCTAGCAGGGGCAACATCATACTTCTACCTTCCCTAGACTCCACTAGATGTGAGCATCAGGCTTTGGCTGCCATTTATATATGTAATCAATGTACCCACATATATAGTGACAGGCGAAGCTCAAGTAACATCAGATTCAGATCTTTAATTAATCTAGATTAAAAAAAAACCTAGCAATGGAGAATTTTAAGTTTTATGGTGTCTTACTTTCTAGTAATGTTTTTATGAATAACATGCTCAGTCAAGGTGAGCTGAGCATAGGAGCTTTTGACCATAACAAAAGAAATTGGTATTGAAAAGAGGCAATTTCTTAGTTCTCTTTCCCTGAGGCAATTTATAACAGATGACGGGATTGAGAACAATCATTACCATGAGTTCTTTTGCTCTCTCGAGGATAACATCCATTGCTTCAGGAGGTTGTGGTACTGTGAAGGCAGGAACTTCAGGCTTCAAGAATAGGGAAGACATCAATTTTTCAGAAGATACAGCAAAAAAGGATGGTGAGGAGGGGGCATACAAACATAAATAGAATAAAATTACCACAACAATCAGCTCATAAAAATCAATCTGCAAGTTTGGTTGGTCGAGTAGAACTTTAATACCTTAAAAATCCCTGCCTTGTGTGAAGCTATCTGTCCAATAGTATCTCCTGCATAGATGTACTAATTTAAATACTTTTTCCATATTGTAGTCAATTCACTGTTGAAGAAAAAACACAGAAAATGAAGAATAAAAATGAGACCTTATGGATGGTGGAAATCACATTCCCAACACAGGAACATGTTAAGCTTTTTGACAAAACAACATGCAAAGCATCAGAAAGTATAGGACATACACACCCAATATTTCAGTATGATCCATGCCAAGGGAAGTAATGCCGCAAACAGTGGGCTCTTTGATCTGAAAATTCATAATCATTTTTATATGTATTAGTCAGAAATCACATCCAACTGGTTGCATTTACTTTAAACATTTTTCCTTTATTAGTTCAAGCAAATATATTAAACAAGAAGTGTTGTTAACAATAATATTTAAGAAATAAATCTGTGATACCATACAGCAAATGCGTACCACATTAGTTGAGTCTTCTTTGCCTCCAAGTCCAACTTCGATAATGGCAGCATCAACCTACGAATGGGAGCCAGTAAAATGAAATATTAGCAATGAGCAAAAAAGTGGACAAACAGGAGAATAAAGAATGACAACAAAAGCAGATAAGTAAATATTAGGAAGCACTAAACTGCAGGTAAAAGCCAAAATATTGTATGTGTAGCATACCACTGTATTAGTTAATAAGTAATAATAATAAAGCATGTTAATATGCTTTTTGAATTTTAATTTGTTCAATCTTATGATTTTGGGGATTAGGAACTCCTTAGGGTGTTTCCATATGAACTTGCAGCACATTATACTTAAATAGAAGGTACAGCGTATGAAGGGTAAAGGTTAAGAAAGGATTCCTGAATAAAAAACATAATAACTTGTCAAGATGCAAATACACATATAGGAACACAAGAATGGTATTATGATGAAAAAATAAATAGAATATTAGTAGGGTTTCACCTTAGATTATTAGCAAATGATGAAAAACATAGTTTTCAGAGCCATTTAATTTAAGAATCATCTTGATAGATTTAGATATTAATAACATATGCAAAAACATAGCAGCTGAGACGAAAAAGTAATCCATCCTTGTAGAAATAGCTAGAAATCCTTACAATGAAACAATAAGAGCTAAATAATTTTGTTAGGAGTCCCACATTGAATAGGATAAGCTACTTGATGTGGTAATTAAACCTAGAGGTTCTCTCGCCAGATGGACTAGTCTTTTAGGTTGAGCTCTCCTTTGTACTTAAGTCCTAACAATTGGTGTTTTCATTGAGAATTGCATTATGGAAAAAGTTACCTATAGACTAGATTAAGGTGCAAACCAAATACTAATAGATGAGTGAAGCCATCTTAAGGAGAAAAGGGCCACCACTGGGTTAGTGTTGATAGAGTAAAGCTACTTTGGACGTAGCCCCTAAAGGGAGTGACAAGTTAGGAATCTCACAGTGACTAAGATTAACTACTTTATGTGGTATTAAGCCTAGAGGTTCTCCCACCTAATTTACATTTTATTTTATTTTTACTTTAAAAAGTATGTAAGGTAACAAAAAGTGATTTCCTTTATCACCACATTCATTAGAGAAGAAAACAGATGTTCAGAATGCAACAACATTCTGCAAAGAAATAAAGGTAAAGACATATACTAGCAATGGCAATAATATTTTATAATTAGAAAGCATGGACAAACTGGATTGGTTTGGTACCGCATTATTCAGAACAAATTTAATCTTACTTCTCCAAAACAATACAGGTAAAAAAATTGTTAACATCATTGGTTAGTGGCTTATGAAAATTTCATAAAATGAGAAGTACATACATCACATCAAATCTTTCACATATGGCTACTGCCAACAGGGATATACAGAATATTTGCAAGGACAATTACGTAAGAAACTCAATAATCTTCTGATACACACGGTTTACCTGTTCAGATATAAATATTTTGAATGCCAATATAGTAAGAAACAGAAATAGTGGGGGCATTGAAAGCTGCTCAGTTGTGTTTTCCTGTGAAATAAAGCTTTAGGAATTGAGAAACTGCCACCAGATGTCACGGATAATAATATATTCAGGTTATGTTGTGATAGAACTCTTCATAGAAATAGTAGGAAAAGTGAATCTTTATTGAAGGGAATATTTTCCTGATACACACTCCAAATAATTTCAAGATATCTAGTCCATTCACAACTTTCTAATTCTGAAAAACTCGCCTAACAGTATCTCATTATTACCCTTTTATCATAAGTAAATGGATTACAATTAATAACAAAAAACTACCCCTAAATGGCCCCATCCAGCTGTGGCCCAACTAGTTCCTTTTAAAATTCGCTTGCTTAACCCCAGGCCTTCTATCACATTGTTTCTTCAAACAAAAGGTTTCACATCTGAAACATAAATATTTGACTATTAACATGTAAACATACACTATGAAAGTCACAAATTCTCATCAATATCAATGGGCAATGAAGAAAAAGAGAAATTACTTCTAATATGAATTGAATTATATTGCTTTACATATGCATCCAAAATCTCCAGTCAGTTTTGTAAAGTGGCTTATCACTAATTTTCACTCTGAAATTAGGAATTTTTGTAAGAAATAATAGCCATGAAGTTTGCTATGAGTTATGTTATATTTTCAATCCCAAACACAGCTCTCTCCCTTTTTATCCACAAAGCTAAAATGGTTTATGTAGGGTATTTATAAGATCCAAATAGAATAATGGAACAGGTATCTCATAAACCCACTGGCACTAAAGTGTATGGTAGTGTTGGAAAATCCCACACTGCCTGCCTCAATTATTGGGATGTGGTTTATATACTTGCCGGATAACTATACTTAACCTAATTGGTTTTAAGATGGAACCTAACATGGTATCAAAGCCTAAAACGCATTTTGTTGCCTAGTCTAGCAATCCGTGGAGGCGTTATTGGAAAGTATAGCCTGCCTCAATTACACAGGTACAGTTTATATACATGTTGGCAACTTCACTTAACCCAATTATTTTTAAGATGAAATCTAACAGTAAGGAAAAGTAATAGCAGCAGTTGATTACAGGCTATTGGGGTAGTATGCAAAAGAGGTACAATGAGCACATTGGGAGGTACAATTTAATCAACCAGTTCACAAGGCAGGAAGGGCCAACAAGAAGATTTGTGAGTGAGGTTTGAGAAGGGAGAAATCAAGCCCCTTGAAGTGCTTGCTGTGTCTCTACATTTCCATTTCTGTTTTTACGAATTTTCCCTTGTGTTCTCATAGATATTGGGCCAGTTTATCCGTGCTTATTTAAAAAAAAAATTAATAAATAAGCAGATTTCTGCTTTTTTTGTGTTTGTCCAATTTACTTGTTCCTAAAATAAGCAGTTTTCTGTTTTTTTAAGAAGCAAATTCAATCACCTTCTTAAATAAGTGATTTTTTTTAAAAATTCTTATTTTAAAAACACTTATTTTAAGTTTGAACAAACTGACCCATTATCTCATCTAAAGCAAAGAGAAGTGTTTTTAGTTCGTTCCCCTCATTGAAAGTGAGTTCTGTTTTTGGGTTACTATTAATATATTATCAGAAGGCCGATAGGGAAAGGCCAAAATTACTTTAATAGCCAATTCTTCTATTAAGTGTAAATACAAGCAACGGTGTCATATTGATGCATAAAGCAATATTTGGATCTAAGATCAATATATAGATTTCAAAAGTCCAAGCGTCTCTATAAAATTGTAATAAATAATACCTCCAATTGATTCCAACATTCCCAGAAATACTGTAAAAACTTGTCTTCAGATATGTCCATTCTACAGAGATAATAACAAGTCAGAATTTAATCATATGCAATTTCAAAACAGGTGCAGAAGGTGGAAATTTCAGCTAAACAGCTAATTGCACTATTGTGCAAACAAATTGGCACCAAATATTTTTCATGAATATTAAAAGAATTCTATTTACAAATTCATATTTCCTAATCTAGACCTTCTTTTCAGGAGGAAGATGCCACTGTTTTTCATCTCAAAAATAGGGGGTAGCCCAATTGCTTTATCTGTTTGAAGTTTATACTTAATATTAGGTAATGATTTTAGTGACTAGATAATGAGTGTGCAGGCCAATAATGTTCAGAGATGCTCGCATGGACTACCTATGAAGTACTGACACAAACACCAAACACAACATTACAACATGGATACAGGCACTGCAACACTTATAATTTCTAATAAATATAGGACATGGGGACACAAACATATATAGATATGTCAAATATAATAGTATGCAAATATTATATTGTTGCCTAATACAACATTGAATTTAGTCCATATGAATAAAAATGTTTCTAATAATACATATATAATTCTTAATTATATAGGATTTATTCCTTTTCTTCATATAGTTATGATAGGAACTTATACAAAAAGTTTTTGAGCTTTTAATTTTTAGAAAATATTACTCCATTTGTCCTCACTAATGTTGCGTCAAAGTCCTATTAGAGCTATGTCAGAGGTGAGAAGATGTGTCAAAGTTGCGTCAGAATTGTATAAAAAATAAAAAACACTTTTTTAAATTTGGATGCTTTTATTGATATGTTTCATACGAGTGTCAGTGTCCGATGTCAAACACATAGACACGCCATTAAAGAGACGTGTCCGAGCTTCATAGTGGACTACCCTCCAATTCTTCATGGACAAAAAAGGTCTGGTATTTTTTGTGAACATTTATAATTGAAATATCTAGCAGCCAAGAAGTTCTCATTACAGTTTTTTTAACGTTGTGTTAAAAAGCTTTAAAGCTTTTGCTATGGTGGTTTACCAATATTGGCCATATATATGTTCCGTACATTCATGCACTTCGGTGGTAAAGGAGAGGTAGGTATGTGTGTATCATGTCCATGTGAGTGAGTGAGAAAAAGACCATTAAAAAAATGTGAGAGAGATAAAACAGATTATTCAATACAGTATCAGCCATCTAGAAAAGTTAGTGTTATGAAAAAACTAAAGCTAGGATGATAGAAGCACTAGATGAAGAAGAAGAAGAGAGTCCAAGAAAAGAGGTTTCTGGTATTATTCAAGAATGAGAAGAAGAAGAAGAATTACAAGAGAGAAGACGAATTGTATTTTTTCTGCCCCCTGAACTCTGAAATTGTTCCCTTTTATAACAACTAACTATTAACAGAATCAGTTAGTTGTTTTAACAATTTTCAAACTCAGCCACGCTTCTAATATTTCATAACAGTTAGATCATTCAATTACTAACCCATCAATACGAAATCGTTCACGAATGTCAATTAGGTGAGGGGATGTGAAAACCCCAGTGCGAAAGCCACACTCCCTTAAGATTGCCTCACAGAATATGCATGTTGAACCCTGCAAGTAATCCATCACAAAAGGGGGAAATTTAAGATGAATACGAATATTAGGAATGTGCTCACTGTCATGTCGGATACCTGACAACTATAAATTGGTTAAATATCTGTTGTGTAATCTCTTTATTTCATCCATCATAGAAAAGCAGCGACTTGTGTAAAAGTTATATAATGTTCATAATAATTATTTGTTCTTAAATCTTAGAGCAAAAAAAAAAGTCTGAAGTGACTTTCCAACAAATTGAAAATTGATAAAATGAATAAAAAACATGAGAAATAATGAAAAGAGTACCTTCCCCTTTGTGCCCGCCACATGAATAATGTTGAGCCTATTTATATCTTCTTCCAACCCCAATATCTGTATAGAAAGCATGTTTTTCATTTTCTACTGTTCAAAGAGGTCTCCTGAAGCTCTTAGTCCTTAGAAATATAATGAAAATCAGACAATCCATGGAACATTTCCATGTACTAGACGTGCAAATAGAACATTTTATTTTCCCTAATTGGTAAAATGCAGACAGAATTTCAAATCTGCTGATTTAAAATCTCAACCCATTTCTCTTCTGTTCAATTTTCTTCCTAATTTTCAATTGGGTGGATAGTCGCGGAGAAAATTTGAAAACACCTCCAAAACTAACCAAGACAAAACCATGCCTAATCATAGGGTTATAAATACAAGCACCATCAAAATTATTGGAACATAGTTCAAAATATATTACCTTAAGATACAATGACATTATTTCTAATTTGTTAGCAATCGGTGGCTTTTCCCCTCGCCTTTGGCGAGTAATAAGAGATGAAATCTTCTCCATGGCAGCTTCAAAAGAAGACGATGTGAAATTTTGCTTTTGTCCGTCGACATTGTTTTCCATATCAAAAAGAGCTTCTTCACGAAGTCTTATATATAAATCCTAATACATCAAGATTTTCAGAAACTCAATGTTAAGCTTTTGCAGGCCCTGCAATGAAGTGTGACAACAGCAACAGGAGGAAGGGAGAGAGAGTAAGAGACTTACACTGAGAAGAAGATGGAAGAATGTCGCATATATTCCATTTACTATAAAAAATACACAAAAAGAAATATTTTTTTTATAAATAAAAATAATTCATCTATAAATTAATTCAATAAATTTAGAATATAGTTTTCTAAGTTTTTTATTTTTAACGGGTGTATAAACTAATTTTCATTTATAAAAAAGTTATTTGATTTTATTTTATTTTCTCTAATAAAAGTACTTACGAAAAAATTATCTAAATATAATTTTTTATTTAATTTTATCTAAAGATCAATTAATAGACATATAAAGAAAGGAACACAAATGACAACATCTTACATGTGTTAACATCCTACAATATTTTCATTAAAAAAAGCAAATTTTGAATGATCTTTTAAGTCTTTAAAATGGTAATTTTAATGTTAATAAATAAATAAAAAGTTTCTGAAAATAACTTATGTTTTTTCCGTAAGTTATTTATTTCAAATAATTCACTATATATTATGGTTAAAATAAAATTTAGTTTTTATGTATATACTAAATTAAATGTCAGTAAAAATCTAAAAATCTAAATTATATTTTAATAATAATAATCTATAGGAATTAATCTAAATAAAATATATATATAAGAGAAGAAAGTTAGGTACAATAACTATATTTTAATTCATTTAAATTATAATTATAAATTAAAGCATTTGTATATTTATTCAAAGATCAAATTGAGCTTTCTATAAAAAAAAGGAAATTGTTTTTGAGGGAAAAAATTAAATGAGATACACAAAAGTTTAGGTTAAAATAATGTAAAGTTTTAAATATTTACATCAAAGCTGGAATAGCTCAGTTGGTTAGAGCGTGTGGCTGTTAACCACAAGGTCGGAGGTTCAAGCCCTCCTTCTAGCGTTTTTTTATTTTTTCATTCATATTGTACTTTTAATGCATCTTTATTTTATTCAGGTATTGAGTCCAATTATATATATATATTTTGAAAAATGTCAACTTCTCAAATGAATTTTCAAGAGTTAATCTCTTAACTCTTGATCAAGAGATGGATTCTTTATTAACTCCAGCACATTTTTTTTTGAAATTTTTTTATTTTATTCTTTTGTAAAGATTAAAAGAAAATAGTATTCAATCCATTTACCTAAGTTTAAATATTTATTAGTGAGTTTATAAATTTCTTAACTATTCTATTATCTAGATTAAAGCAAATGAATATATTCAATTCATTTAACTAAATTGAAGTATTTTAAAGTTTAAACATTTCTGATTTATTCTATCTTTTTACTTCTAAGGAGAGATTTCTTAAATACTACTGATAAAATTTAAAAAAAAAACATTTTCAATGGAATTAGCAAATACTATTATCTATTTTTTCATGAGTTTCATCTTTTAACACATTGAAATAAATTACTTAGTGTCATAAATCGACATTCAATATGGAGTTGTCACCAGTGTTTTTTCACAAAATACTAGAAAAAGAAAAGAGCTTTCGTAAATCAAGCTTTAGTTTTTGTTATCAGATATTGGATTTCGGGGTCGGTTACGAATGAGGAAGGTGTTAGACACTTTACTCGCTCATTACTAGTATCTTATGATGACATTCGCAATTAAAAACATTACTTCAAGTTACTATTTTTGCCCCGTTATTATAGCATGCATATTTAATTATTTATCTATATTGCTACTTCTATTCTAATATACTAAGAAAGTTATAAATTAAAGCTTAAAAGAGAGAGAAGAGAGAAAAAAGAGATTGGAACCTTCGAAAAAAACTTTTCTTTCTTTGTTCAGAGGATTTCAAAGCTATAATTTGAACATACAAGAGTACAATTCTGAGAAGTGTTGTATGCAATAAAAAAAGTTGTTATTCATAAGTTGCTAACTTGAGAACGAGCCGCTCTTAACTTGAGAACTACTATTCTCAACCTCACAACAAGCCTACAAAAAACTGTGGGTCGTTCTAAACCTGAGTGACCCTTCTCATTCTTTACTAAAATACAACTTTTTATTTTTAAATTTATTGTCCTAAAAGCTATCACTTTTGTGTTGACAACTTCTAAAGGAATTTTATGAATAAGAATATGTAACTCTTTCTCTTCTCTTTTAATTCTTCTACTAGCTTATTCGACCCCAATAAAATAAGGGTCTACACTTAGCTTACTTTAATCTACATAGAAATTATTCTATGTTCTTTCTTTTATGTGTTTTTTTCTCCTAAAAAAACAATGTGGAAACAAAGAGATGTACCTTGTATTTAGATGAATAAATTTTATAAGGTATTTTATTTTTAAATAAAATTTAAAATGTTTCACAAAATAAATTATGGTGTTTGGATAAAAAATTTTAAAAGTTTGAAACTCTAGAGATTTATGAGTTTGATAGTCATACCCAAATAATAAAACACTTAAAAAATGAATAAATTTAAAGTAAAAATTATTCAAATTATGCATGTGAATTTCCTTAAAATTATGAAATTCTTTATCATATGATTAATTTTTAATTATTTATAATTTTGATCCTTAAATTTATTTTACACAATTTTAATTCTTAATTTTTAATTAATCATAACTTTTTTCAATTTCCAAAAATGTTGGTCTTATAAACTTGCTACATCCATCTAAAAATCACTTATCTTAGTTCAAATATTAGGAAAGTGTGTCATGGAAATGTAGTTGAATTAGTTGAAAAAATGCATAAATTATTCTAAACTTCATGAGAAACTGAATTCATGTGGATCAAAACATGTTAAGAAAGAGGAATTTTATAGACATGTTCTTTCTACATTTTCATGCTTTCTCCACACACCCTGATAGACCTAATGAATTTACAAAAGTATCCCACATCCAATTTTTTTGGATTGGGGTGTTCCAAAATATTTTCAGATTGGATGTTTTGGAATATCTTTCTAAAATGAGTGAATCGAGAACATGTAAAAATTGTAAAACTTCTATTCTAGAAAGATATTTCCACAACAAAATTATAAAACTTCAATTTTGGAATGTCTTTTCCAAAATACATATTGTGAAATAACATTCCGAAATTTCTATTTTGAAAATTTTCTGAAACACCCTTTTCAAATCACTAAAAAGATAAAATCATCATTTCAAATAACTATGAGGTTGTGCAGAGAAAGGATAGAGGTGCAGAAAGAACGTCTTATTTTATAGCCTAGTTATTGCTTCCAGTAATGAATAGTTCATACCAATATTGTACTTACTAGAAAAAATTGGTTGGCACAATGACAACATCTAAATTAAATATAATGGTAAAGGTTCATACAAAAATATATTTGAAGATCTTGGTGAAGTCATATTTAGTTACGTTATAAATGTTAAGGTCAACAAACATTGACATGAGTATATTTTAAAGCTTTTTATGTTTATAATATATATTTTATAAGGATAAGAGATGAGTTATGTGACCTAAAACTTGAGTTCCTAAATCTAATAAGTAATCTAATATCTTTCTCTTTATCTAAAAAATATTTTAATAATTAAAACATAACGAAACTAAAAAGCTAATTCAAATTATATACATGTTCTAATATATTCTTTTTCACTTAATATCTTAATATCTGACAACTCAACTTGAATTTAAAATTAGATCCTTCCTTCACTTAATATTTGTCAACACTCAATTTGAATTTAAAATTTGATTCTTCTCTTTAGTGTTTGTTTTCTTCTTTTGGTAATTCTTAGCATTTTATTTCTTGAATGGAACCATATTTTTATTTATTTTGACCTTCTTCTTTAATGTATTCCTTCTTTGATCAACTTCATCTTCTTTGTTTCTTATGGACTCCATATTAGTAACTTTGAACCTTTGTTGGAGTGCGAAGGTGAATCTTCATCTATATATCTATTCTCCTCCTAGGTATAAAACTTCTTCAAGGCATATTCTTATCTATACTATTTGGATTTTAATCCTTCTTTTATATATTATCCATTTGTAACCAACTCCTCTTTCATCAAATCTAAGCAAATATTTTTCCTTTCATATGAACTTTGAACATTTCTATGTTATTTGAATATTTAATTATACAAAAATTGTGTTCAAAAGACACTATAACATTACTATAATAGTTAAGCAACCTTAACAATTTTTTATTATCTTAGAAACATTAAAGACATAAAAAATTAATTCGAGACCTGAAAGACTTTTAATTGCAAAATGTTATTATACCTTTCACAACAATATTATTTTAGGAATGAAAAATCCATTGAGCTCTTTGAATAACTTTAAATCATGTTGAATCAAACTTTTACTCTTAAGGAAAAGTCAAATACTCCATTATTTTGAATCAATGCCAAAGACCAATTAATGTTAAATCTTGACAAACGAAGAGTCTTAACAGATAATGAAACCTGTCAGACGAAGGAGTAGCGAAAATATGTCTTTCATTATATCATCTGTCAGACGATACCTTAAACAATCATCAAATGATAAGTCATTAGATGATATACATGTTATCTTGACTAACATTAAAAAGTTTGTTCCTTAATTTTGAGAGACATTCTTCTAAATAGTTTGATGATACCAAGGCGGTTCTCACATCCCATCACAATGTCTTCCTCATGAATAGTAAAAACTATTTTTTTCACCAAATTTCTGACGCATCTGAGTTCTATCAACTCTAGAAGTACATCTGTCATATATGGAAGTGCTGTTTTCACCAAAAGAAGTAAAGTTCACTATCCAATGGAGGATAAATGCAACAAACTATCAGGTTCTTACGAAAATAAGAAGCAAACATTTATTGCATGAAGGAGAGCATTTAAATGCATCTACGTGAAGCCCTCATCAGACACAATAAGAAGAAGTGTTTAAACTTGAACCTAAAGTTGAAGATGTCAAAATGAATCTCTAACGGCTAGTTGCGAATGCACTATATAAGAGATCAAGTTTATCTTGAAGAGATATAGAAACAAGTTAAGATAAATGCGCAGTTAAAAAGTTGTTCTTGCTCAAATCTCTTCTCAAAACTTTAGAAAAACACTGTTAGTGTTTCTTAACAATCTCTAGAAGCAAAATCTTTTAATCTTACCGTCTTTCAGACCTAGATCTTCTAGACTAGCTCAAAAGTTTTGTGAAAAAGAATATTTAGTTGAGCGAGGAACGGTTTTGTAAGAAAAAAATATTTGTATGAGGTAGCTAGAAGTGGCTATGAGTCGAAAGAATACTTGTAATTTGTATCGTTAGTCTGTTAGTGGAACTCAATTAGGTTGATTGAAAAATAGATGTAGTCTGTAGTTTCTGACGAACCAGTATAAAAATCTGAGTAATTTCTCTCACCTTTTAACTCCTTTATATTGCATATTATCACTTGTGTCTAAGGTTATAAAGGGAGAATCTTTAACAAAATATTTGTTTGCAAAATTATTCTTTGATTAATAGATTTTATTTGTCTATTAGTCCAAACCATCGTCCGACAAATCTTGCGTCTTTAGACAAATTGCAAAAAACTACGAAATTTTTTAAAACACAATTCAACCCTCATTTGTGTTTTTGTTGTTCTTCACATTTATCACTAGGTAAAAAACTATAACTAATAGTTAAGGTGCAACTCTTTGTACTTGAAGAGCGTAGCACCCCCAAAGTTGTGACATGGTCCACCTGACCTACACTACAAGGCAGTTGATGCCTCTTACAAAACAAATCATAGTTTTCCAGGGTTGCAATTATGGCTTCAAATTTTTCAAGTATTGTGACTAGAAATTTTGAACAATTCAATCATTTGAAAATTATGTACCAAGAAGCTTATCAAATTATTTCTTAAATGTTTATAATTCCTTCATTCTTTGCTAATCATTTTCTCAAATCAAGTTTTATGCTTGTATCCCTTTCACCTTTTCATTTTCATCATACTCTTGCTTCAAAAACACTAAAATTTCACTAGGTCTTTTGAGCATCATTATTCTTTCACCTTTTCATTTCCATCATATTCTCGCTTCAAAAACTCTCAACTTTCATTAGGTGTCTTGAGAATCATTAATGATAATGTAGCAAATAAGGTTCACTTGCCTTGACTTTTTTTGCTTCCTCTCTTTGTGATTTTGATTTGAGTAGTCATAGAATTGAAAATTTGTATACACCTTCAACAAGTTCACACAGAAAACAAGTATCAAGGTAGGTGTACACTTTAACAACCACATGTGACAATATTTATCATCAAACAATGGAAATGCAATTGGAGTAGATGATCCTTCAAGATTTATTCTAACAATATTAGGTTTGTGTTTAGGAATTATGGGTAAACTTACTCAATCTCACATATCCTTAAGATATAGCTCTAATACCAATTTGTTGGTTTTCATGTTTAGAAAATATATTTTAGAAAGATAAAAAATGTGTTAAGTTGACAATATTTATTCATGGAACCTATAGAGAGACTTAAAATGCAACAAAAATCAAAGACTAAGAATATCTTAATCTTAACTTCTTAAATCTAAACAACAATTTAATATCTTTCTTTTTATCTACACAATATTTTAATAATTGAAACATAACGAAAAAAAACTCCTAAAAGTTAATTCAAACTACAAATATTTAGGCATATATTCTCAAAACACATCATTGATGCCAAAATACAAAATAATAAAATGTTAGGAATATAATGCTATTTACATTCAACTCATCAACCCATCTGTCAATATAGACCAAAATGGATAAATTGACACTGTTTTTTGCTCATGAAATCAAGGCATTGAAGTAAATCCTGATAATTTTGCAGGATTTTGAAAAAGTGGACAATCTCCCAACAGTTGCAATTGTAAAATGATCACATGTTGGCGTAAGTAATATGGATTCAGACCTTATGACATGGGTCTGCCATTAATATGAGCTGCAATAAGGGTTCCAATATTTCCCTCAAGAATATAATTCACGTCTGGCACCTCTATACCTGTCTTTACATCATGTACTAACTTGTACGGATGAGAAACGTACCTCCTAGTTTCTTCTTGCCATGGATTGACAATGTTGTCCTTCTGTATACTTTTTATACTTGTAACTTCTTGTTCCCTTGCTGTCACTAGCAGTTTGGCTTTCAGTCTGTTCAGTGCTTTCATCTTATTGGCAAAGTGGCTTCTCTCACCTCCACAAGAAAACCATAAAATGTAATCAAGTAAAATCCACATTTATATGCTTATCAACCTTTTCTTCTTGAAAGTAAGGGAAACTGATTTGGTAGTTATTTAGTTCTATCAGTAATTGTATCTGTTATGCTTCTTTTCTTTCACTTCTATTTCATATAATTAAAGGGTAATGATTGACGGTACCTCCCATATAGGAGGTACCGTTTCCCAACACCCTTACAATAGGGTAAAAGTGTTTTAAAAAAAATATAAAAAATGAATGTAGGTGTAGGGTAAAAGTGTTTAAAAAAAATATATAAAAAATGCATGTAGGTGTAGGTGGGTGGTGCTTAAGAGGTATGCTGATTTTTTTCCATATCTAAAAGCCATAATTAGCATGTCCACATGAAGAACAGTAAACTTTTTTAAGCTATGACCTCTTGTATAACAATCAAGACCAGGACAAGTCTAAATTATTGAAAAAATACAAAAAGCAACATCATCAATTAGAACTTATAGTTTACACATTGTCTGATAGGAACTGTGTAGCACAATAAAAAAGGCAGGAAAAAACAGAAAGAAAGAGAAGAGTGAGATTTCCATGTCAGATTGGAACATATTGATGTGAAGTGACTAGATGTCATAATTTGCCCTATGTGCCATAAAAGATACTGGTCAGTAGACTTTACCAATCTTTCACATTACTAGTTTCCTCTAAGAAAGCTATATTAGTTTTCTCTTTCAAGTTTCAGCCAACGACAGCTTTTGCCAAAAGAGAGTTCTTATCCATCCTTCATATGAGTTATGGTGTGGTAATGGTAACTAATAAAGAAATGCTAAAATGAAGAACTTCTCCAGCAATTTTAAGTAACTACTATAGACCAATTTCCTTTGCTAGATGAATGATACTGTCCACTAATTTTAATATTTGCTTCTCTTTAAGATAGCAAAGAGAGTAAGAAACCACATTGTAGTAAGGTGAGTTTTTTGTTACCAACTTATCCTGAAAAATATCAACAGCAGATTTACACAATCTCATATACCTCAAATATATTACTGCAACAAGCAATTCATTTCACATTATATGCATAAATCAGATAGAGTATGAGACCACATAGCTGTATCGTTTGCTAACTTTTCATCATGTACGTGGCGTGGAACCTAATTTGATAAGGGTTAAGATCAAGTGAAAGACCCAACCAAAAAATCAGGTCAGAGGAGCATGACATGTCTGTGAATTTAAAAATCTTTAGCAGATTAACATAGTCAAAGACCAGAAAAAAAAAAGAAGAAAAAGTAGCACATCCTACGGGACGTATTCTTACCAAAACATGATAACAAATTTGTATTGTTGTGTGTGAGTGTAAGATTATGTACTCTTTTTAAGGACATGAGCAAAAGTTGAAATTATGAAAATAGCAATTATACAAAAAAAATTCAAAACATGTTTCTTTATTTGAAAATTTTTCATTATAAAATGTTTAATAGTTTTTTAAAACAATATTTAATACTTTTACAATAACAAAACCCGTAAAAATCGATCCAAAACAAAATTTTGGTTTGAATTTCATATTAAATTAAAATTGAATATTTAATTTTCAATGTTTGCTTCGAGTGACAGTTTTAAAAAAAAAAAAACTAAACCAAATCGAACCGCTAACACCTGTAATGATGGAAAGAAAGGAACTAAAATTGAGAGGGAAACATCTGAACACAAACATACGCATACCAGAGGATTGGACACTTATGCCGGTAGGTAGATGCTGAATGTAAACTGAAATATCTGTTTGTCTCTTGTTTCCCCCTTGAATTGAGGGAGATGTGATAATCAAATCCTTAGAATCAATTTCAAGATCACAAGCATTCTCAGAGAACATGGGAATAACATCTACAGTTGCTAAGCTAGCCTGCAAATTTTGAATTAGCAAACATAATTATTTCATCGAATTCCAATACTTCAGTTAAGTATACTAAAAAATTATAACAGACACAAAGTACACAAGAAAGGAAAACCAGTTTGCAATTAGACAGGATGAAAGGAAATGTTCACACCTCAAGCTGAGAAGATTCATTTGAAGAACCTATTATCAAGTGGTGAGCTCCTTTTTCCCCTGAAAGATACCCATATGCACACTCAAACTCAAACTCTATAGTTGCAGAATTAATTCCTCCATTCTTGAACGGATACTTGTCAACAATCCTTCCTTCATAACCTTGTCTTTTGGCCCATCTAAGATACATACTTAGGAGCTGTTCTGCCCAGAGCTTGATTTACACAAAAGTAGGCCAAGGACAACAGAAAAAATTTACATAGATTGTTTGAGAAAAAAAAACTAGAACATAAAGTAAACAATCAGAAACTCTGTTTTACAAAGTTTGTTATGAAACGTTTATAATATGTATAACACTGAAAAAAATTGGTATATTTCTTAAAGTTCTAGTACTTGATTTAAAAATCTGCAATAATCAACCTCACATATGAGTGAGGTTGTGCCAAATAACCATAAGTCTAATGAATGGAAACTTTTGTTAACTCATTGCTGCTTCAAGGAAAAGCAAAACTCCAAGAATGAAGCAATACTAAAACTTTAACACTGGAAATTTTAAGATTTTAAAGTGAAAGAACCCCATTTCTAATTGGAGTTTGATGTCCAAAGAAATAAGTAGGAGGTTACGGCTGGTACAGCTACACACCATGACAAATTAAAAAATCTGCTTCTTTGCAAGAGGTGAATGAAAGATGATATTTAACATCCTTATGCATGCCTTATCAAACTATATACATTTATATTTCAAACCAACCGATGGAGAGAAGAATCAATTTTATAATGCACCATAATCAGGATTAACTTTTTGCCAATATATAACACAAAATTTTACAAAAACCAGATTCACAAGTTATAGTTTAAACATAATCATGATGAAGTTCAAACATTACATTATCAAACCTTTGGATGGATGCCATTAGGTGAAGCTTTTATAACCAAACATGCTCCTGCCATATCAAATGGACCCGTAAGAAGCTTAGAAATCTCATACTGATCTAGAATATCAGTCACATCCAATGATGTTTCATATGCTTGTTTATAAAGCCCATAATCAATAGCATTCATCTCAGCCAACTGATTGATCAACTTTGCTTCCTCTACCTGGAGGACATAAAACAAGGCATCATATTTTTTTTTCAAATAAGAAGAAAAGAAAAAGTAAAATAAACTAACATGGCCTGTGTTATTTGCTTTAGTGGTGTTAGCAAAGGTATATTTTGAGCCATATGACCAGAAAAGCCACAATTTTCACCTGTCAGCAAAATTCTGGCCAACCTTAGCAAAATAGTGATTTCTCAAGCTATACACATATTAATTATATCATTCACCACTTTTAAAAAGTATGGTGGACCCAAGGCAGAAAGAGGATTAACTGCATAACTGAAGTTTATAGTAGCTAGAGCCGAGAGGTAATTCTGATTGAATAAAAGATGCCATGCGCAAATACAGGGCTATCTTTGAGCTTTACAGAAGAGCTAACTGACTAAAGATCACAATTAAAATTATGTTGGACATAGAAGTGTTCTTTGTACACTTTTTTCTTCAGTGTAATCGCCGATTTCATTTTATTTTTTATTAGTGTATCAAAGTCCCCACATACCATTAGTTTAGCGGCCTACACAATTATCATTTCATACCAAACCAATCAAATTTTATATAGAAGAGAAGACAAATAATACTGTAAAAATTCAGATGAAACTGATGGAAACAGACCATTACCTTGTATTTCATGTCCTTTAGGGAGTCAACTACTTTGGCACTGTTAGCCAACTTGACAAGGATGTCATTGGACTTAGCTGGATCATCCCACATATCAAAATCACGCACCATTTCTTCCTGCTTAATCCTTGTTGCTTCTTCTATTTCCAAGGCTCTTGATGCGAATGTTTCAGCACGAAGAACTGCTTCTTCAATTTTCCTTTTTAGAGAAAATAAACCTGATTATATTTGAATGGTTATTATGATTGATGAAAATAATAATTGAAATAAAGTACCACTCACCTGCTGCTTATATGACAGTCTATCCTATCGCGAATCATTATGTGATATTCACTTCACTTTACTTAAATGATTTGCAAAAGAGTAATTAAACTATCAAGAAACTTCAATCAGCTTAAAATTTGCTCTGAGGATTTGACTAGGCCGTTAAATTAAGAAGGATGATGGCAAAGAAGAAATCAAGTGAATATTTGTACATGATAAAAGTCACTTTCATGGCACCAAATTTAGAAAGGTGAAAATACATAATGCAACTAACATGAAGTATATATGAATCTATGATAACTACAAGGAGAAACATTCTTCAAACAAAGTCTTAACTGTAAACGATACCATTTATTACATAAAAAATATAAAATCATCCAACGTGTTGTTTTTAAGTAAATCGAAGCATTTAATAAAGTGTATCGAATTACCCCTTAACCATTGACCATAGGGCATTGGTAACCAGCTATACCCTCATAGATAATATAATAGTTTATGCCATTTCTCTATTTTTATCATACCATATATCCCAACCCAACTACTCAGTTATCTAAACAGGTACATGATAAGAGGTAAGAGGTATCCCAGAGACATTTTCCATAATCAGATGAGTGGATCATTTATCTCATAGGCACGGTTCTTTAGACCTTATCTTCTTGTTCTGTTGAAATTAGGCACACACAAAAGTATTGAACCGAACAAGCTTGAAACTCCACTATTTGTGACATTGATTGAACATCTATTGGAGATCACATCCATGTTATCATCATCAAAATCTTGTAGCAACATACTACCCTCCAAAAAAAACAAAAGGGTTCCTGACTGAAAACACACTCCGTCAAAATCAAATTAAAAGTGATATTTTTTCAAGACTTGTATTGTATCCAAGAATACATGTTCAAACCTTTCACCCCTACAAGCAAAAGGGCAATTACAAACATAAATAGTAATAAGAGCCACATTCACATTGATTGAACCACTAAAGCCACTTTATCCAGACAAAAAACGACATAAACATTAACCAAAAGCAGTTAGAACATGTTCTAACACACACAAAAAAGATAGAATCTTGAAACAGACCCACTTGATTGTGGATGTCCTTGTTGTTGGCCATGGAACTATTATTACAAGCTCTAATTCTGAGAGAACATTGAAGCAGCTGAGCATGCGGCTTCTTCTTCCCCAGAGAATAATGCAATTTAGAGCTGAAAGAAGATGCAACTTCATGACCCGTTCTTATTGGACAAGCAGGTTCAGACACCATAGTTGCCATAACCCTTAAGTAAATGACAATGATGACGCTGACGGAAAGAAATGTGAAAAGGTGAAGAAGGCCTTGTTTGTTCTCTGGTGAAGAGAATGCTGCTATGTTCGAAAGCTCCCACTACCGTTTTGTGTTGTGTAGTGACCGAAACACCGAAATACCGAAACTTTGTTCCACATGTTGCCTTATCCTGAAATGAAAATAGAAATCAATTTAAGAAATTTGGTTGGCTTTGAAATAAGACAAGTGGACCACACCACTGCTACAGCCACATCGGGTCTGATTTGGAGTGGGTTACTTAATGTTTGAATTATAATTAAAAAGTTAAGTTGAAAATTTAATTTTTATTAAAAAGTTAATTAAGTTAATTTCATTTATGTTTAGATATTTTTATTTTAAAAACGTTTTATTCAAAAAAAATTATTTGGATGATAATACTTAAAAATATTTTTAATATATAATTTTTAAAATTAATAGAATTTTATATATAATATGAAGATGATTGTTATGTACATATTCTAAAGAATATGATTTAAATCTTTCTTTATCTCTCTCCAGTCATCTACTTCTTTGTTGCCACCACCATCTTTCTCGTTGCGAGTGTCCATCCCATTTACATCGTCAACAAACGCTCACACCAAACCCAAACAAAAACCCTAAGTGTGTTTGCTCTTTGAATTTTGCATATTTGATTCCAGTTTCTTTCAATGGAGATCGCATGTTCTCCTTGCATATTTGGTTCCAGTTGCAAATTCAATTCCAGTTTCCTTCAACAGAGATCATGTGTTCTCTTTTGCACTGTGAAATTCGCGCCAACACATGTACAGGGAAAGGAAGTAGATGGGAAAATGATGGATGGTTTTGATGGTGGTGGCGACGAGGAAGCAAACGGGGAACTGGATGGATGGTTTCGATGTGGTGATGGCAAGGAAGCGAGAAGTGGATGGAATTGGGAACAAGGAGAAAGAAGATGAAAAATTCCAATTAGATCCTTTTGTGTAATAATTAATAATTAAAATAAAATAAATAAGTAGAATGATGGAGAAAGTAATAGGACCAAGTGTAAGATAATGAATGGAGACATGTGAAGGAGATTTTGAAACATGTTTTCTAGAACATGCACACTTAGGATTCATCCGTGAGCGTCGCCTATGACTTAGGATTTATATAGGTGTTTAAAATTTTCAAACCTTATTACAGAACACAAACCTCATATAATACTAATCCTAAGTATCCACAACTTCCTAATAACTACCATAACTTCCTAATAACTACCATAACTTTCAAATAACCAACATAATTTTTTAATAACTTCCATTCGATCTTCACCATAACTTCCAAATAACCAGCATAATTTCTTAATAACTTCCATTCGATCTTCACCATTGATAGTCTTGATTTGTTGATATTTATCGTTGATAGTCTTCACTGAAACTTGTATTTGATGATGTTGGACTATCGAGGGACATTTTTTCGATCATCAGAAGTACAACCACTACTAACAACATCCCCCTAATGAAAAGGATGACATTAAACGTGCCAGGAAAAACACTCTCATCCAACAGTATGAGATGTTTAGAATGCAACACGGAGAGAACATATATGATGTACAAAAACGATTCACACATGTTTTCAACCACCAAGTGGGCCTTGGTAAGACCTTCAATATTGATGAATTAAATATTAAAATTTTGAAATCATTAAACAGGTCTTGACAACCCAAAGTTACTGTTATCATGGAGTCTCAAAGTTTTGAGAACATGTCCATGGCGGCTCTATTTGGAAAATTAAGAGAACATGAACTAGAGTTAGGAAGGCTAACTGAAGAAGAACATGAAAGACAAAGGAGAAATATAGCCTTCAAATATGAAATTTCTAAAGAGCAAATTCATGAGGAAGAAGATGAATCTGATTATGAAAACGTGGAACTTATGTTGAAGAAATTCACAAAGCTCATCAGTCATCACAAAGAGTTCAAAAATTATGGCTGTGCTCCTGCATCAAATTAAAAATGCTATGGATGTGGAAAGAATAGTCATGTCAAAATAGATAATCAAAATCTCAAGAAGGATGAAAACAAATAGAATAAGAGAATCATGAAAAAGAAGAAAGTATATTTTGATGCTGACTCAAGCTCTTCTTCAAGCTTAAGTGAATTCGATGAAGAAACAAATCTTTGCTTTATGGCACAAAGTGAATCTACAAATAGCAAGGTTAGTAATTCTAGTTTTTCAAATGATTATGATGAATTATTTGACGCTTTTCAAGAACTTTGTGTTGAGTCTAAAAAGTTTTCAACTTTGCGTAACAAGCTGAAAATTGAATATAAAGTTCTTAAAGAAAAAGTTGAAATTTTAGAAGAAGAGAAAAATGTTTTAGAAAAAGAAAATGCTGAAGATGCTGAGTGTAAAAATTGCAAGATATCTAAAAATAAAATTATTTGTCTTGAAAACTCCCTTGCAAAAATTACTGTTGAAAATTTATCTAGTTTAGAAAAACAAGAAATTGTTAATTGTGCAAATTGTAAAGTTTGTGAAACAAAAATTTCTGAACTTGAAAAATCTATTACATTTTTTTTCTAAAAGTAAAAATAAATTGAATGATCATTCTTGTTTAAAGAAGAAAATTTTTAAAAGTAAACAGTGTATTAAAAATAAATTTTCTCATAGGCAAAACCTTGTGAGATGTGAAAAATCCTCTAAGCCTATGATTCTTACTTGTTTTTACTGTTTGAAGAAGGGGCACTCTTCAAACAAAATGCGGAATCAAACATTTTGGTGTCCCTAAAGGAAAATATATTTGGGTTCCAAAATTGAAATAATTTTTACACTAACCCCAAAGGACCCCGAACATGTTTTTGGGGACCAAAGCTTCTCTAATCTATCTTGCAGACTATCTCAAAAGCAATGATTGCAATGTTTGCCTTTGCTTGCATTTTCTGTCTTGAAGACTGCATCTATTTAAGGGGAGATTTTAAATTAAAGGGGAGATAATTGAAATTTTTTTTGGTTATGAAATATATTTCCTTAATGTGTTCACTTTCCCTCTAACAATCATTTTATGCTTCTGTTGTTTTCTCTATATTTTTTTATATACTTCATCTAAGTAGGAGGAGCATTTTATTAAGAGGAAGTGTTGTTTCTTTCAAATTGGGGGAGCTTTCTGGTTTTCATTTTCTTTTTTATTCTTATAAAAAATTGGGGGAGAAAAGTTAGACTTTTGCATGCTTATTTTTTGCTACTATCTATTTTCTTAAGATGAACATATACAGGTTGCATAAGTCTTCAAGATTTTTTATCATCATTAAAAAGGGAGAGATTGTTAATCTAAAGATAAAGAATGATCTTTAGAAATATCTAAAGGATCATTGTTTTGATGATGATAGCTCTAAAAGAAGAAGATGGACATTCATGATTGAAGTCTTGGAGTCTTGAAGTCTTGTGGAAGCTTTAATATTGTATTTTGTGTATATGTTTGATTGAAAAAGCCTTTTATTTTTACGTAAAAAGTAATTAACGTCAAAATAATCAATTATCTCCTGGAATAATCAATTATCTCCTGGAATAATCGATAATCATACTTAAAATAATCTATTATCTTGCGAAATAATTGATTATCATAAGCAAACTTTTATTTTTCAATTACTCTCTGAAATAATTGATTATCTCAAGTAATAATCGATTATTCTGAATTTTTTCGGGAAAATCTTTTCATATTCTGCAAAACTTTGCACCCCTCTCTGCCTATAAATAAATACATAAGGAGTCAGAGCTTTCAAAATAACCTAGAAAGATCAAAGTGAAAGTTATTTTATTGTTAGTGTTCAAACTTGTTTCATCCTTTCTGGTTATTCAAAGGAAATGTTCATCTTTTGAGATTTTCAAAAGAGGTGTTGTTATCATCCTTTGTGGTTATTCAAAAGAGGTGTTCATTCTTTGTGAGATCAAGGAAGGTATTTGTTCATCCTTTGTGGTTATTTAAAGGAGGTGTCTTCATTCCTTGTAGTGATCAAGGAAGGTGTTGTTCATCTCTTGTGTTTTCAAGAGAGGTGTTGTTTCATCCTTTGTTATGTACAAAGGAGGTGTCTTGTTAATCTTCCTGCTATCTTTCTCATTATGTTGCATTATAAGAATTTCGTAAACTTTATTATTAAGATAGTTAGTAGAAATCACTCTCTATTGAGGTGATAAGTCACCGGACGTAGGATCTACTTTGATTCGAACCAGTATAAATACTCTGTGTATTTTTCTCTATCCCTACTCTCTTTACATTCTGCTTATTTGTGTTATACTCTGATTTTTATAAAGCAGAACTTAAATTTATATTGGGATTTTTGTTAAAATCTGTTTTAACAAGATTAAATTCGAAAAAGATTTAATTTTTACTAAAAACCAATTCACCCCCTCTTGGTTTGTTTTACTTGACCTATTATTCTAACAGTATGACAGGTACAAATCTCTAAGTCTAATTCAACGCATGTGTCTTTTGGAAGTAGAGTCAAGTATGTATGATTTAATGTTTGTGATCTATGACATGAGAGATAGCTAATGGACTATGAGTTAGACACTTGATTCTGATAGATGTTGAATGAATGAATTGAATATGTATTCATGAGAGTGAATGAATTATCTAAAATGCATTTAGATTGTATAGTATGAAAAAACATATGATATGGTATTGATATATGCATGTATTCAAGTTTTAAAAATACCAACTTACTATGGTTTGTGTGCTTATATGTTATTTTTCAAACTGTGATGTGATGATAGATACATATGTTTGTATGTCGTTACGCACGAGCAGAGGATGTTACATGATGAAAAGTATCATGAAAGATAAATTGAGAAGAAGAAAAAAAATTAATCTTTATTTTTTTATTTTTTTTATTTTCTTGAAATATGTATTTATTATAAATCCTTGTGAAAAATAAATTAAATGTATTAAGAATTAAAATGGATGTTTATATATTAAGTAAATGTAATAATTTTTTAGTGTTAATATAATAATTTTTGGGATATCATATCGATGTACACTTTCATGAATTTAAGTTATTTATTACATAATATTGTTTAGGTTTAATAGGCTTTTTGGTCATAGTTTTTTCGGTTATTTTGCAATATTTTTCCCTAATTATTTTTTTTTCAATGAAGTCTCAATTTTGATTAAAAACAATCAATAAGGTGGTATATCCAGTGGGAGACACGTGTTGTATCTTTTCTCTCTCTTACTTTATCTATCTTCTCTCCTCCTTCATCTTCTTCCTCTCCTCTCTCTCCCCTTCTTCTTCACTCTCCTCTCTCTCCCCTTCTTCTTCACCCTCCTCTCTTTCTCCCCTTCTTCTTCACCCTCCTCTCTTTCTCCCCTTCTTCTTCACCCTCCTCTCTTTCTCCCCTTCTTCTTCACCCTCCCATTCCATCTCTCTCACTCCTGCCTCTACTGACCATGTACCTGTCTCATCGTTTTGGTTTATCGTGCTTCCCCTTTCTCTTCTCCTTCTTCTGCGATTCTTCCTTCTCCACGTCATTATCATCCTCTTCGAGGTTCTTCATCGTTGCTACCTCTCCGGTTATCTCTATGCAGTTTCTTCTATTAGGTTTTCGGGTTTGTGGGGGATGTTGTGTTGTTTCCTCCAAAATGTGGAAGTGGCTTTGGACCTCCTATTTTTAGCCCATTTCATTTAAAAATCTGTGTAACTTCAATGATATTTTTTGAATAAAGTTTCTGAAATGGAAAAAAAAATTAGGAGTGCAAATGTTCTTGTTAGGGTTTCTTATTCTAGTGTAACGGGCTCAGCCCATCTCTTGTATCTCCGTTATAAATAAACACACAATCCTATGTGAAATACACATCAGGGAATTTATCCTATACCTAATTCTTAATATGATATCAAAGCCATATAAGTCTATCCTAGCAAGATTGTTGGGCCACCCGCTATCGGGCCGATATTGGACCACCCATAAATCTATAGTCCCATGCTCGAGATATCCAGTCCTCGGCGTGAGGGGGTGTGTTAGACATCCCACATCGACTAGAGATGAAGTCAATCTAGTGTATATAAGTGGGTGCAAACCTCACCTTACAAGCCGGTTTTGTGGGGTTGAGTTAGGCTTAAAGTCCACTTCTTAACAGTTCTAATGCACTGTCACAAATGTTTAGTCAAGTGCAAGATGAAGGAGTATCCATTTCATTGATGTCTCCGAGGAGGAAGGTGTTGTTGGAGGTGATGGCACTAGAGGAATACTATGTGAAAAGGGTGAAGGATGATGAATTGAAGAAAGAGAAAGAAAACTAAAAACAGAAGACCAATTTAACAGAAGGAATCCCTATTAAACCTATTATTTATTATAATTTCTTAACATAATATAATAAATAATATATATTAATATAAAACTATTTAACTAATATCCCTTATTTTGATTTTTTTTCTTTTTTTTTTTCATAAAACTCTAACAAAATCTCCTTTTAACTTGACCAACTTTACATCTTCGTGAGATAATTTCCTTAAAAGAATATCAACACTAATTTAAATAATTAATTAATAGTAGTTTTTAGCATTTTTGAGAAGCTACTCGAAGTAACTTTTTTAAGACGCTAACTTCAAATTTTTTTTAAATAATTCATTGTTTTTTTTGTATTATACTATGTATTTTGACTATCATATCATTTATAATATTTATTTTATTGTTTTCTATTTTTAATAGTTTTATATTTAATTATTTATATTTAACCAAAATATAACAAATATATTACGTGTATACATTGTTTTTACTTAATTTCAAACTTGACTGAAAACATTTTAAAATATAATATAATATATAATATAAAAATATAAAATATAAGAGTTAAAACTAAATTTTTAATTGAAATAGTTCTTATACAAGTAAAAATAATCAATAGTTAAAAATAATTAAAAAAAGTTTGAAAATACCTTAAAGTATACTTTTAATTATAAAATACAAAATTTTATACTAAAATATCGTGTAAATATATTTATATTTGTTATTTTACGTTTTCTACAATCTCAAATTTTACTGAATATGTAATTTAATAATCTTGTGTAGCAATTTTAGCTAGCTTCCGCCTAATTTTACTAAACATAGTTTATAATTGCAAAAAGTTATTTTTACTGAACTATAACATTAGCCTTCATTTTTAATATTTTAAGGTAAAAAGTTAAAAAAAAATTTGGTTATTAAATAATTGCAGGTTGATTTTTTCTTAAAAAACATTTTTACTCAAAAAAAACATATAGTTTAATCATTCCGTAGAAGCAAAAATATTAATAAAAAATCACCATTTAAAAGTATTTTTCATAAAAATATTAATAATTTAATAAAAATATTAATAGTTTGATAAATTTCTTAATTTTAATTTTTTTAATAAGTTTCTATTTTATTTATTTAATATAATTTTTATTTTTTTTAAAATAAATTAGTATTTCTTTTTATTAAATTTATCTGAATAAATTAAAAAAGTGATGATATAACCTGATAATATACATGACAAAACACATATCTCCATGTAAAAAAATAAAAACAAATATATTCTAACACATTTTAAAATAAAATAAAAAATATTCTAACACATATTTAGACATGTGTTCGATTATATACCATATCATATTTTTTTAATATTATCTAACACCAATTTAATAATTTAATATAAATAACTAAATTAATTAATTTTAATTAAAATTAAGATTATATTAAATTAAAAATAATAATAATAAAAATAATTTAATACAAATGATAAAATTAATTAATTTTAATTAAAACTATTAAAAATAATAATAATAAAAATATAATAAAAAATCTACATAAAAGATTATAAAATTAAAACTAAAAAACTTATTAAATTAATATTAATTTATCTCACATATAATAATTTAAAATGCAATTATTATAAAGTAAATTTAGATTGAGAATATAATAAAGAAATATTATACAAATATTTATACTTTTTATTTGAAACAATTATACATAAGTAATGATAAATCTAGGAAATATTTTTTAGTGAAAACAAAAAGTAAACTATAATTATAAATTAAATTATTAAGTTGTTTCTAAATAAAAAGTAATTGTTTGTTCCCATAACTCTCTCTCCTGCCTATATATATTTCATTTCTCTTTATCTGTTACTAATCAATTTTAAAAATAAAAAAATAAGACCCATTTAATCCTCTTTATCTATTACTAATCAATTTTAAAATTAAAAAAAATAAGACTCATTTAATCTTGTTACGAGTACAAGGAAATTCTCCATATATTTAAAACTAAAATTTAAAATAGTATGTACACAAAATAATCCTTATAAACAAGGAAGTTTCTGTGTATTTTAGAAATAAACTAAACAAATTAAAAATAGTACGTTTAAAAGCCAAAAGTTATGTGAGAAAACTAAAGAAAATTTCTTAGTCTTTACATTTAAAGGTAAAGATGAAAAAAAATTAAAACACCTGTATTTAAAAATAAAAATGGAAACTAATTAAAAATAGTATATTGAAGAACTAAAATCATGTTAGCGCCATTAATTCTTATTAATAAATTATATTTATTTAAAAATATATAACTTTTTGGTTTATTATTAATTTTGCATTTAATAAATTGCAAGCAATACATACTATAACTCCCTGAACTTCTAGACATGTCCCCTAAACTTTCGCCTACTTTTACAATTTAATATAAAATAACTATTTAATATGAAAATATTTTTTTATAATTTAATATAAAAATTATGTGTTTGGATTTTGGGATACCATCCGCAAAACCTGTATATTATCCTAATAATAAAATTTCGGGTCAATTAAAATTGCGAGCCTTTTAAAATATTTTCTTTTACCATCTAATCCTGCAAACTTTTCATAACTTAATATAATGGTTAAACATGTGCCAGAATCTCCCACTTTTTACAATTTAATATAAAAATACAATACAAATACTTAATATTAATAATAAAATGTATAGGTTACATAAAATAATTTCTTTAAAAGTATATATACAATTTAAATATTTATATAGTTCAAGTTTGATTCAATATAAAATTATAAACTAACTAAATAGTAGAAACAATATTTAGGTTATTTAATCACAAATTGATGTTAACCTTTGACATGTGTAATAATCAGATTTTAAAATAATATTTAGTCTTTATTACTATACCCAATCTTTGGAAGTAAAAATATACATTGTGAATATAAAAGTAGAAATAAATTGGTATAAATGCATCACTCTAATACTCTAATAAAGAAAAATACAAAAGAGAAAAGGAAAAAAAAAACTCTAATAAGGAAAAAGAAAAAAGAAAAAAGAAAAAAGAGAAAAAGAAAAAGAAAACTCTTAATAAGAAAAAAGACAAAAGAGAAGAAAAAAAAAATACTCTAGTAAGAAAAAAAGACAAGAAAAAAAGGGCAAAGATACATGTATCACCTCAATCACCATTGTAACACAACTAAACATAATAAAAGAATAAAAAAGAATTAAAAAAAAAACTCAAGGTGTCATTGGGGAATTATCATTTTCCAAGGAAAAAGAAAAGAAACTATAGTTTGAAAAACTCAAAATCCTTTCCATACACTATGTTCTTAACAAACTTAAGTTACATGATTAGTGAGAAGAAAATGTCCTTAACAAACTTAAGTTGTATGATTAGTGAGAAGAAAATGTTGCAAGTATCTAAGCCCATCTTCAACACTAATATACCTCCAATCAACAACACTCAAAATCCCCACACTAACTTCATCCACCCTCACCCCACTCCCACCCTTCACTTCACACATCCCCACCTTCAAATCCCCCACCATCGCACTCGCCACCGCGCCGGAGCAGCACCCCGGAACCGGCAGCTCCTGCGAGAACCACCCCTCTCCACCAGCCACCAACCCCACCTTCCCCTCACGCTCCACCATCGTGAAAACCCCTCCCCACCCTTTCAGCACCACGTTCCACGCCACCCTCACCTCCTCCTCCTCCTCCCCCTCCTTCAAAACGCCGCTGTCACACCCCACGCCAAAGCGAAACACCCCCGCCGCATCCATGCGCAGTGTGTCACCGGGTGTTACGCTGGAAACCACAACACCGTCGCTCGTGGAGACGGAGACAGCGAAGACAAGGTCCTCGAGGGAGAGACTCGGCTTCGGGGGCCTCTGGCTGCGGCGTGCGGCAGCGGCGTGGCCCATTGCGAAGAGGTGGCGGTAGGCCACGGCGGAGGAAAGGGTGGCAAGAGAGGGGAAGTTGGCAGTCAAGATAGGCTTCCAAATGTGATCGGAGGACATGGAAGAGAACCATGACTTTGACACGCATGAAGCTATTGTTAGGGTTTTGGGGTCAAGGTAGGTGGCTACGAGGATGAGAGCTTCCCATGGTGGTGGAGACATTCTCGTACTACAGAACAAGTTTGTTTCTCGTACTACAGTGGATGATGACGATATAACGATGATGCTGTGTCGTTTTGAGGTTTCTAGCAACCCTTTTAAATTGATTGGAAGCGGTTCAAGTGATGTGGTGGAGGAGGCACGTGGAGGAAGGTTGTGATTTGCATGGCTATTGAGTGCCACGTACGATTCTGTGGTGAAAGGTGAAGTGTGTTAGTGTTATGACACGTGCCAAGGGTTTTATGAACACTGTGGCCACATTGCTTCCTTTTTAGCTTGTGTGAAATCAGATTTGGAGAAGTACTTTCTTTCTTTCCTTTGTAAGGGAAAATAAGTTTTATTTTATAAAACTACCAGTAATGTATTAAATGTGTTCAAATATAATTCTTAATTAATATTTCATTTATTAGGATTGAATGAATAAGTAATTAGAGCATAAAATATGTATATTAACTAATTACATAATTTTATTTTCAATTAATCAAGTACCTCGTTAATACTAATAGTTTATTTTCATCTAAAGATATAGTAGAAAGTCATATACTATGTTTTTATGAATTTATAAATATTAATTATTATTTTTAAATTTATATCAAAACTTTAAATTATATATATACGAGAGAGATTCAATTACGTAACTAAAAAGATTTTTATTTGATTTCATATCAACAAAATAGAAAGATCACTCATATAAACTTTTTTCACACTTAATTTTTTTCATTTTTTAATATCTGTTATTAAAATATTTGTAAATATTTTTATTTTTAATTAATTAACTAATTTTTTAAAACAATTTATGTTAAGTTTAATAAATATATTTATTGATGAAATGAAGTAATTTTAATAAAATTATTTAAATAATTAATATATATTTAAAGTTTGAAAAAAAAATCTCAAATTATAATTAATTTTACTTATATTTTTACATGTTAAACATTTTGACCTATAATATTTAAAAATTTCAATATAAAATATATTTTTAAATAAGTTATTACAGATTTTAAATTAGACTTTAAAAATATATTTCAATTCTATTTTAATGTTATAAATTATCACAAAGTAAATTTTTAAATAATTTACTATTTAAATAGATTTTTGAATTATGTTAAGTTTTTATATAAATCAAGTTAGTTCTAAAAAATTGTAGAAGTAAATTTGTTTAAATCTAAATATGTTTTGATAGTCAATATTAAACTCAATTCATCTATTTTGTGATTTGGTCACTTTAAATTTTACTTAATCCGAGTATGTTATTGTTTTTTTTAGATATTTGTGTGTAAGAAAGAAGAAAAATAAAATTTTAATTTATTAATTATAAAACCAAAAAGAATATATATCCAAAAAAATTAATTGTGTGGAAATACTATTTTAAATAATTTAAAAATATGTTAAATAATTTTTAAATTGTATTCTTAAAACTTTTATTATTTACTAAAAATAGTTTATAACAATATTCTTATATTTAATGTTAAATATAATTTATATTATTTTTAGTAAGTATATATATCATTTAATAATTTACATAAATAGTTATGAAATTTATATATATTATTTAAAATTTTCTATCATCACATAAAAATATAATTAAAAAAGTTCTTTTATATTTAATTATAGTGTACATAAAATGTATCAATTAGTTGATATATAATTATATTGTTAATTGATTCTAAGTCGTTCAATTAATGAAACATATTTAATTTCTTTACGTTAATCGTGTTATTGGTTGATACACACTCTTAAAGCTGGGATTTTGGACAATTCGCACGAGTGTGAGCTTGTATTTTTTAGTATGTGGTTTTTATACCCGACTCGCAAAACCTGTTGCAGGTTAAGCGATTTTTACTCGCGGTCTTCACGGACTATCCCGCAACTCACAACACCAAGTCAAATTCAACCAAAAGTCTAATACTTATTGTTTCTATAGGCTATCACCAAGTTTAGTTTGATCTAAAATCTAATATTTTTTGTTTTTGAGTTAACACCAAATCTAATTCAACCCAAAATTTATTTCTTTTGGTTTTTTTGGTTGTACATTGTTTAATAGATTGAGTAGATTATTGTTATACAAATGAATACTAAAAATCTCAATGTATTTTTATAGGTGGGGTTTTGCGAGGAAGGTGCGATTTATAAAAATTAAAGATCGTTTAAAATATAGGTTGAGTTGACAAGCTTTTTATAGTGCAGGTTTACGTGGGTGTGGTATTAAACGAGTGTACTCTTAAGGTATGATTTGAAATCTAAAATAACTTATTTAAAAGTATATTTTGTATTATTGAAGTTTTTAAATATTACATCAAATTATCTTGCAATGAATATATATTTGTTAATGTATGTCAAAATCCATAGCATGTAAAAATTATTATAGTTCAAATTTTTTCAAACTATAAATATGTACTAATTATTTAAATAATTTTACTAGAATTACTCCATTTTGTAAATAAATGTATTATTTTTATTGGGATAAAAGTGAATTATTTTACAAACTAGTTAATTAATTAAAAATAAAAATATTTGCAAATGTTTTAAGATAAATAAATGAAAAGAAGAAAGTTTTTAAGTGTGGAAAAAATTGACATAGTGATTTTAGATGCATTTCCATATATGATTTTAATAAAGATTTTTGTTTTTAATTTTTAAAATTCATACTATTATTTTGTAGAAAACAAAATAAGTTGATTTGAATATTAAAGATGTGTAGGTAGATTAATGAGGTGATGTTAGTGGGAGTAAAAACCATGTAATTTTTAAGGTTTTAAATACATTAATGTGAGGTGAAAGATAAAGGAATTCCAATAGACACAAGAGGTAAAATTTGTAATAAGATAACTTTGTGGGAGAATAATTTATAGTTTAACTAAAAGTGTCATGATTATAAGCTAATAATAATTAATTATATAGTTGTGATGAAATGAATAAGTGTTTCAAGACACCTTATCTTAGAGGTGTACCAAAGTAATTGTCCATTAATTAACATATACACACATATAATAGAAATGACGTATATTTTAACCCTTTCTTTCTTTCTTATTAACATAAACATTTGTTAGATTGTTAGTAGAAATGGAAAGAAACATAAGCAAACATATGTTGCATTTCTTACTTCTCCTCATTAACATATATATATATATAAATATAAATATAGATATAGATATAGATATAAATATAGATATAGATATAGATATAGATATAGATATAGATATAGATATAGATATAGGTATAGATATAGATATAGATATAGATATAACGATTTTAAACTAAAAAGTTTAAAGATAAAAGAAAAACACAAATTTAGAGCATCAACAAATAAGTATTGTACTCCTCCTCTACTTATACAGTTTTTTCCCTTATAAGTCCACAAGTCATTCCCCAATCTCGTATTGTCCTCCTATTCTTATAGGTGTAGAAGCTGTTAGAAGGAAAATCTTTCATTGAAAAGGTCATGTCTACATCCTTTGAAGAAGCCATGCCACTACATTCTTCAAATGGTGAAGAAAATATCAAACCTTGTGTGGGAATTGAGTTTGAATCCATTAACAAGGTTAGAACATTTTACACTTGATTTACTGAGAATAATGATTTTGGAATATGTGTTTGATTAAGTAAAGAAAAGACAACTATCTTGGTATGTTGTAGTGAAGGTCAACATAAATTGTTGAAAAATTGTGTTAATGGAGAAGATTGGAATGACATTTATGAGAGAAAAAAAGTGTTCAACTATTCAAAAAGGTTGTCAAGCTTCCCTTACTGTTTCAAGGAGCGACATAGAAAGCAATTGAGTTATTAAATCATTGAACAATGACCATAATCATGTCATGCTTAGTCCAAAGAGTGTGTGTTATACAAGGTGTCATAAGAAGACGAGCGTCACAGTAAAATCTCTGGTGAAAGATTTGAGGAAGAAGGATTACCTATAGGAAAGGTGTTTGCTATTTATACAATGGTGACTCGTCATGTGCTAATAGAGATTGTTGGAATCACATGAGGAATGTTTGAAAAAAAAAATTAATATTGGAGATGCGTAAACTAATTTCAATTATTGCAAGAGAAAACAAGTTGAAAATCCAATTTTTTTAATGCAATCCAATGTCATGAAGAGTCTTAATGATAAATTTGTTTTGGGTGGATGCTAGATCAAAAATTGTTTACCAAAAATTTGGAGATGCTATAACTTTTGATACACGTATAAAACCAATTAGTGTAGTATGTTGTTTGCCTCATTTACTGTATTGAATCATCATTATCATTCAATTTTGTTTGTTTAGTTGTGCCTTATTGCAAGATGAATCCGAGAGTTCTTTTACATAATTGTTTCATACTTTGTTAGAGGCCACGAGTGGGAAAAAACATGTATCTATCTTAACATATCAAGATTTAGCAATTTGAGTTGCTAGTGTAAAAATATTTCCAGAAACATGTCATCGCCTTTACTTGTGGCACATTACGACGTTTCCTAAGAAGTTAGCTCATAAAAAGTCTATTTTTAAGTGTGACCTTAAAAGATGCATTTGAGACTCACCTACTATTCAAATATTTGAAGAAGAATGGAATCATGTATTGATTGAGTATAATTTGGAAGGAAATGATTGGCTTTAAAGGCTATATAACATCATAGAATCATCGATAGCTATTTACAATTGAAATACTTTTTTTGTTGGGATGAATACTACTCAAAGAAGTGAAAGTATTAATTTTTTTATTCTTTTGTACATGCAAGAACCATCTTCTAAGAATTTATGGTGAAGTTTGAAAAAGCAATTGATAGTCTATTGGAGGTAGAAAGAAGGAAAGATATGAATCTAGGAACAAATCTTGTATTTTAAGTATTGGGTCCAAGCTTGAGCACCATGCTGCATCTTTTTATACGAGAAATATTTTTGGAAAATTTCAATATAATCTTGGGAAGATCAACCAATATACTAAGCAAAAAGATAAAGAGAAATAGTTCTACTTATGTATACCAAGTGTCTAATTGTTATGATGTTCATGATATGTTTACTATTGATATAGATTTGAATTCAAAGATTGTTAAATGTGGCTATTAGCTTTATGAGTTTATGGGAATATTGTGCAGACACATATTAATGATTTTTCGAGCAAAAGGATTGTTGAAATTCCTAATCATTTTGTTTTGCAGTGTTGGACTAAGGATGCTAACTCACTTACAAAGAAGATAGTTAATCCACCACACTTAGTTTTTTAAGAAGAATGCATGCACAACAACAAGCAAACATATTAGTTGATCTTGCTGAAGAATAAGAGGAGTTATATAAATTCATTATTTCACAATTTACCTAAGCTCATAAGTCAACAATTGAGATCTAATCAAAGTTTAATGTTATTGACAATGTGCTTTTTTCAAAGTCAAATCTCAAAGATGGGTATCAACATTTCACATTGGAACAAATAAATGAAGAACCACATTGGATTCTTAGAGATCCACATATATCACACACAAAAGGAAAAAGAAGGGATGACAAAAAAGTGATTTAAAATGGTAGATTTAAGAGTGGACTTGAAATATCACTCAGGAAGTCATTAGTAAAATGAAAATCATGTCATGAATATGGAGAACATGGTCACAATAATAAGATTTGTAAGAAAAAAAGAATGATTTATTTTTTAGGTTTTATTATTGCACTTATGTGGTTTACCTATGTAAAATGTAGAGAATACTATTTTCCTTAGTTCATAAAGTGTACGTGGTTTACATGTGTAATTTGACTTGGATTGTTCAAACACAATTTACTCATAAACTACATTTTCTATTTCTGTGAAGGATCTATTCGTGAGATGTGAATGAATAAAAAAAGTATGAATACACAAATGGAAGAGGAGAAAAAATTGCATTATATGTTTCTTTTTGGCAAAACCTTCAACTTTTCTACTGTCTTTAATTTTTTTACAACTATTACACATATTAATGAGAATGAGTGAGAATTATACTATTATACATTTTCTAACTCTAATGGAGTGTGCATATGTTAATTAATGAGGAAGGGAAAGAATTGCATTACAATGTCATTTGTACAAATTGATACAAATTTTGACAAAATATTAATTATTCTTAGAGAGAGAGAAACATAATACACCTAATTAACACAAGTTAATTAAATAAAAGACTCAAATTAAGAATAACTCTTTTTACATACTCTTAGAATAATTGGATTCCTCCTCTCTCTATATATAAAAAGGAAGGAATAAGTGGATCCCTCCTTTCTCTATATATAAAAAGGAATGAATGAGTACCACTTTAATATCTATTTTTTAAAATTTATCTTATTATAGCTGGTTTTAAATAATTAAAATAAAATTCATGTTTTATAAAAAAATTTAAATAACAAAAGTTAGGTTTATTATAGTACTTCAGTTGTTTTAAAAGAAAATTAAAGTCATTTACTATGTTAAAATTTTTATAACTATTTTAAAAATTAAATTAGTTATTGAATTACAACTTATTTATTAAGTAAATATGTTATTGGTTGAATTGATGGATTAATTTAATTTTATGATAGAAATTATTATTTTAAAAGAAGCTTTAGATAAAGCAATTTTTTTAAAAAAAATTATATAAATTAACTCAATTAAATGTTTAAGATAGTTGTTTAATGGTAGTAAAACAAGTTTAGACACTTTTCGTTAAGTTTTAAAAACAAGGGTTAAATATGTTTTTAGTACTCGAATTATTTGTCAAAATTGTGTTTCGTCCCTGAGGCAAACTTTGGATTTATTTCATCTTTATGCTTTATAAACTCATGTAAATGATCCTTGATGATGTGTCATAATTCATTTTTATGTCTTTATTTTCCTTTTTTATAGTTTCCTACTTCACTATCATCCGTCTCTTAAGCTTCTTTCACTCTTTTTCCTTCTATTTCCTTTCATTTTCCTCTTCTTAAAGTTACTTTTATTTGTCATCGATGATTATTTACACCTGTTTATAAAGTATAAGGACAAAATATGTCCAAAGTTTGCCCCATGGACGAAACACAATTTTGACAAATAGTTCAGGGACTAAAAACATATTTAACGCTAAAAACAATAATATAAAGAAATAACTTAAACAATAAAAAAATAGAAAAGATAGTGAATATTTTAGTTTTATACTAGTTCATTATAACTTAAGCTATATGTTCAATTTTTTGCAACTTATAAAGAGTTTATATTAATTAGAAATGATTAAAAACATTGCTTTTGTCTTTTCTAACTTACAGATACATAAAATTTCTTAAAATAATTATATGTTAATTTCTTTTAAGGTTAATCATCAAATACATAACGTTTTAAGTTATGTACATAAAATTTTTATAGGTCATAATAAATTGTTTGGGATTTTATAAGGAAACTCTTACCAAAAGGATATTACTAATAAATACTTCTTATTTTTAGTGTCTTAATTTCACTAAGATAAGGATTTACAAATGTGAACTCCCTCTAAAATTGTTTATCAAAAGCACTGATTATATAGGGTGTGTATTGTTGAGGAATTTTTTTTTTACTTTCTTTACATGCAAGCATTTATATAGAGCGTGTATTGTTGAGGAAAAGTTCAAACACTCCATTATTTTGAATAATGCAAGAAAACAATTATATGTTAAGCCAGACGAATGAGTTTCTAGATGAAGCAGCTCGTAAGACGAAGGAGCACCTTATGCTTTTACAAATCAGATCATGTGTGTAACGTCTGTCATATGATAACAAAAAGAATTATCAGATGATGAGTCCTCAGATGGTACATTTTGGTCTTTACTAACGTTTGAAAATTTTGCTTTTATGAAGCTTACAGAGACATTCTTCTTAGCAGTCTGATAAACAAGTACAACAAAGTTCTCACATCACATCATCCCTTCTTTATGAAAAGTAAAAACTGCTTGCTCATCAAATTCCTTACGTGCCCAAAGCCTTGTCTTCTCTCAAAGTACACCTGCCATGCACGGAGGCATTTCTTTCATCAAAAGAGGCAAAACTTACTGTCCAATGAAGAATAAGTGTTACAAGTTATCAGGATTTGTGTAAAGTATGGAGGCACACATTTATTGCATGAAGAACCGCATTTAATGCATGAACGTAAAGCCCTCATCAGATGCAACAAGAAGTTTGCTCAAGATCAACCTAAAGCTGAAGATGTCAGAACGGATCTCTAACGATTAATTGCTCATTCTCTATAAAAGGGAACATTTGCATCTTGAAGAAAGAAAATAACATATAACACAAGCTGAGAATACATGTTGTTGCAAAAAAAATTCTTTAAGTTCTTTCTTCTCTTCAAACCAACTTTAGAATAACACTTCTAGTGATGTTTTAGCTACCTATAGAAGCAGTACCAAATCTTTTGTTCGTTTCTAAGATGTAAATCTTCTAGTGTAGCTTGAACCTTGTGATTTAATCTCAAACCTCTCTTTATACCCCTTTTGAATCCAAAAGTGACTTTGTGTTAAAGAATACTTGTTAAAGTCAGAAGTGTTTTTGTGTTAAAGAATATTTGTTGAAGCCAGAAGTGGCTTTGTGTTAAAGAATACTTGTTGAAGCCAGGAGTGGCTTTATGAGAAAGAATACTTGAACGGGTTAGCCAGAAGTGGCTATGAGTCGAAAGAATACTTGTAAGTTGTAGCGGTAGTCTGCTAGTGGAACTTAACCTCTGTTGATTGAAGAACTGGATGTAGTATGAGCTTTCAGACGAACCAATATAAAGTCTTGGTGTAATCCTCTTTTTCTTTAAGCTCACTCAATTGCATTTTATTATCTGTTTCTGCCTAAAGAGGGAACTTTCTTTTAAAAATTCTTATTTGCGAAATCAGTTTTCAGATTTATAAACTTCATCGTCTGTAAGATCAAAACTATCATCTGACAAACTTTGCTTCTTTAGATGAATTTTGAAAAACTGCGAAAAGTTTTTAAAACACAGTTCAACCCTCCCTTCTTATGTTTTTCCTGTTTTTCACATGTATGTTCATTAGATAATTTTATTTGAAGAAACTTCTTTTTATAAACAACCTAAATTGAATTGTTGAAACTTTTGGTTTATGTAGGAAAAATTTCTTTATAGATTATCAAATTATTGACGATAAAAAAATATTGCATCATATTATCAAAATCTTTTAAGAGTATGCCTGTATTTATATTGATGTTGACTAAAGGTTGCAGCAAAATAATCCTTATTATGTGCAATGATCTTCCTTAGCCAAATCACTGGATTCCTTAATAGGACTTGATGTTCCTCTTGTGATAGGAAGAAAGAGAGATGTATGTCTGATTTGACATATTGGAGATCATGATCATCCTTATGATTTTAAACTTGTTAGGGTTCCCATTAACTCCTAACTGGCCAAATCTGGTTTCTACTTATTTGAGTCTATATCAATTTTATTATTGGCAATATAAAAGTTCACTAAAAATAGATCACTTTTATTTGAGCCAAAAACAAAAAGGTTTAAATAGCTAATATAAATGCTAAAGTTAATATATATATATATATAGCCCACATTAATTATTAGAAATAAAATTTCTAACAAATTGTCCTCGTGTTAACGCCTTTTCAAAATATGCATGACTTTTGATTGACACTTTTTATTGCTACACGAAAGGTGTTATAATAAGGACATATGTATTTCTTCTGTAACTCTTTTGTTATTTTGTTAACACCATATTGAGCATACAATCTCAAATAGTTTGTGTGTCCTATCAAAATCATTCTTGGGATGAGTTTTAGTTTAACTTTATACAACTCTTAGACTACAAAACCAAAGTATTTTCCCCTTTGTAAATCAAAAGAGAGGAATGACATATGCAATCATTGTGGTGATGGAGTGAATGGTGTTAGTGGTGGTTGTTAAATTGTAGGCTAAGGTGTTAGCGAGGTTGGAGGTTTAGGTTGTGTTTAAAAAGTTATAATGATTGGTCTATTTCTAAAGAATAAGGTTAAGAAGGAGATTCAAGATGAAGAAAGGGTGATGTTGGTAAGGTGGGTGTGGTCTTTTTGGCGCCAATGATACGAAGAACCATGGTCCACATCGATATGTGAGGAACCTAGCTATAAGTTAGCCTGATTGGTGGACATCACGTGCTTCTAGTAAGGAATGCACTTGATTAATGGTGCCATGTGCTAACGACTTTAGTTGTGTTCCTGATATTAGTTGAGCAAAAATCAGTTTAGTGGATGTTGCCTTGGTAAGAGTTTTGACATTAGCTTCTTCTAGTGCCTATGCATGAACTTCAACCATTGCTTTTGCATCTACTACAACCTCGATACATGCTCCTACAAGACGCTTAACTTAAAGATGAGTTTCAAACTTAGTTTTTTTTGTGTTTTTTCTCTTTGCGTAGCACGAGCAACTTAAACCTTCTTATAGATGCTTATGAGGAGAAAAGTTGTTGAAGCGTCGACAAGCCTGTAATAACTAGATTAATTGGCACATGATCCTATAAAAAGTTTATTATAAGACGTTCTTGATCCCAAAGAAAGGTAACATTATTGTCATCAAAGTTAATGAAGTGGAGTCGATTTTGTAAGTAAAAGACATTGGTGCCAAATTTGAAAAAACATTGCATTTGAATTGGAAAGACTAACACCAACATTTGGTAAAGGTTGGTTTTAAGAATCTAAGGTGGGATGAAAATTCAGACAAAGGACTAATTGATGGTTGACTCTAACATCAACTTTGTTTAGGGACTTCATGAAATGTCGATCTTAAAAGACATTTCTCTAATCATATGTAGGTAAGATGATGGATAATTTAGATGGGGTTGATGAGAAGTATTTTTTATGGCGTATTTTGTGAGTTTTGAATGGTTTAAAGTCTAAAGGTGGAAAACGAGAATAACTCAATTAGAAATCCATTAAAAAGTAGTTGTTAATCAAATGTGAACATTAAGGGGGGATAAACTATGACTTGATTTTTTATGAAGAGTAGTAAGAAAAAATGGAATAGTTGTTTGTCTGAAAAAAACTCCATTTGTTCTAAGGACCTAAGACTCCGAAGGCCCAATCCTTTCTACATAAAATGCCTAAACACTCTAAAGGAATTTTCTTTTTGTACCCCTATGATTTCCATCTACACCTCCATAGGATGTATAAAAGACAAAACTGTCCTACCCCTTGCGACCACTGCTTGCCACCCTCCTGTTGCACCCCTTGGTTGATAAAGAAGAAGAAGAAGAATGAGAAGAAGCATCGACGACAATGATTGATAAAGAAGAAAAAAGAAAGTGTGACAGAAGTATAAGAAATGTGCCCCAGATTACACAAATCAAAAGTTTTTTAATGAAAAAAATGATTTCTATAGTATGTAACATGGAAGGAAGTCTTTTTTATGCAAAATAAATTTTGGATTATTTAATCTAGAAATGACTTCTGGATTGCAAATTTCAGAAGATTTTTCTATTTACAATATGACTTTTGAATTGTGTAATATGAAAGTCATTTTTTTTAAAAACTTTTAGATTGTGTAATTCAAAAGTTAAAATTATATTTTGGATTACTCTCTTCAAAAGTCAACTAACTATGTAATCTAAAAATCAATTTTAACTTTTGGATTATGTAATTTGAAAATTAATTTTAACTTCTAGATTACACCATCTATAAATTAAAATTAACTTGTAGATTATACAATCTAAAACTTTTTGAAAACAAAATATTTTTTTTATTTATAAGGATGCAGAAGGAATATATGGAAAAAAAATTTCCCACTGATAAAAGTACTATTCAATTAAGGATTTAATTATACTAGTGTTTGTATTTCAAAAATTGAGAAGGAATCCTTTTATAAGAAAATAATTACATAAATATCTAAAAATACATTTTCTACTATTTGGGTCACATTGGTCCTCTTTAGGCCCAACTCATTTATCAAATGCTTGCATCCACACCTCAAGCCCATTATTCTCTTCATCCTTTTCAAGCTCATCAAAAAAAGAATATCCCCTTTACGATGTATTTTCATTTCCCTTTTATCTTACCTAGAGTCTTTTAGAAATCTTCTTCTTGTATTGTTATTTGAAAAGTTATGAGATGTAGTTTTGTAAGGTTTCCTACACTCTCTACCATATTTTTCTTTACTTATGAGATGATTGAATACTCATTTAATTTATAGATATATATAACCTCTTTATTTCTATTGTTTATTATGTATATTCAAAATTCACTTATTTTTTCACAATAAAATTAAATAAATTTTATTTAAATTAAATTAATCGCATATGTAATTAGTTGGTAAGTAACTGCATTGAAGATAATCTTACAATAAAACTCATCATTTTTCTTATTTTTTCTTATCACATCTTAATATATCATACTTATATTTCACCAAGTTGGTTTCACATAACATTTTTCAAATTAACATTAGTACATGCAATGTTGCCTCTTCCTACTTTATAAGAATGCTTTCAAACAAATTTTGATGTGGTCCTGTGGGAATTTTGATACTATCCATTGGCCAAAAGCATCCAAATTTCAGTTAAAACCCTAAGAAAATTGGTGCATACAAACAAATGGTTCTTCACGAGAAAAATCCAACACAACAAATTCAATTCCCAGCTTGGTCTTTTCTCTTTTTGTGGTTGAGAGCCTCACTCTCTCTTCCACATCCACATGTCCTATGAAAAATAATATTAAAGAAAAAAAAATATCATGTGTGTAGGGAAATTGAAATACTTATAGATGGAACAACATCACTAGTTAATTAATAAGCACTAAGCATCCCTAATGAATCTTATTAACCTTTGACATTTGGTACATAAAAGATGAATTGGAACATACCTATCCATATAAAAATCTTGAGTTAAAAAGTTTGACACATCTCATATATAGAGCTATGTTTGCACTCCATAGACCGACTTACATAAATTTTAAAGTTTTTATAATTTTTTAATTACAAATTTAACTATAATATAAAAATAAGAATTTAGTATAAATATAATAATTATAAAAAAAATTATCTATTTCCTATTTATTACAAGTAATAATCAAAACATAGTATAAAAAATATATTAAATTGATAAAATAAAATTTAAATTTGTATTTATAAATATATTATATTAATAAAATATAAAATAAAAATATTTAGTTATATTTAATACACAAAATAAAATATTAGTAAAAAATAAAGAATATAATACGAGCTGTAAAACAGATTAACTTGCACATAAACTATATGTTATACGAAAAAGATTTATTCAGATAAACGAATTAAAATATTTAATTCATCCCAAACTTTTTGACAATGGACCAGCCTCTACATAGTGTCGTGCATTGTCCATCCTACCTTATTAATAAACCTATCCATTATTGTTTTTATAATGCGTTTATCTAATTTACTTATTTTAAAAATACACAATTTTTTATTTTTTATAAATGATTTATTATAAAAAGCTTATTTAAATTTAAATAAATTGACCCAATATTAACTTCTCTCCTACACAATAAAAAAAACTGTTAGTACAAAGTAATTACAAACTTAAATTCTTTTCTTCATCATAAATAAACTTAATTTAGGAATATTTAAGAACTTTGAACCATCTCTTTATTAATAAATAATATTTAGATTAATTGATATGGATATAAGTATGAATTTTAAAAATTAGTATGAGATGTGAATAAATATGTACACATTCATGTATATTTATATTTATTATTCTTTTAAATTACTCATACACTTTTAATTTATTTAGTATTTTATTTAATTATATTTTTTTAAAATTATTTAATAAGCATATATGAAGGATTACAAATATAAATATACTTGTTAGTCAAGATGGATGAACACATTTTGTACAAATTTGATAAATATTATTTTTTACTTCATCAAATTAATGTCAAATATAAAGAAATTTATATTGATCCTATTTTCATCCTTATATAAAACATATCTCAAAAGTATTATTTTACCTTAAAGTTGGATCACCAAGTAAAGAAAGACTATATATGGCTACAAGTTTATTTTTTTATCCATAAAAAAATTATATTAAAAAGAGTACATAGGAGTTCTTTAACCCATATACACAAATATACAAAAAAAAAGTATATATACTTTAAACAACACATATAAGGTGCCTCATGTTCAACAAATATCACCATTCTATAAGCCAACTATCTCATATTTTGGTAAGAACACAATTTTCTCATGCAATTATAAAGTTAAACACCATCATAGATGTTAATCAAAGTTCTAGCACCATTTTGGTAAGAAAATGGAATGTGGTTGATTAGTTATAGTTAATTGCATAGAATTTTGTTATTTATTTGTTGGGTGACATAGGAATGAATAGATTATGGTAGATTTGGATGGAAGATGGAGAAAGAAACAAAAAGAAGAATTGCATGAATGATTCACGGGAGTTGTATTGAGTGATGAGAAGGATTCCCACACTTGGTGGTTTTGTATAAAAGACAAGATATAAAGCATTGCTGAGATTGTAATGTATGGTGTCTCTTTCTTCTTCTATCACTTTCTGTGTGAGTTATTAGTTACTCTCAAGAACCATTCCCAACCTGCATAATCATGCATGTGAGTGCACATGTCAGACTGCCACTTCATTTTCTCTGTCATTCACATGCATGCATCAGCTTCATCATCAAACACTTTAGTCTTTCTTTCCTCTCTGCAAAAACTTTGTTACCTTCTTTTCAATTTTCTAGTTTATATGCCTTCTCCAACTGTACCAAAATTCCCTTACTTCAACTTTATATCTCTAAAGGACTTGGCCCTTCTAACTATAGAGGCCAATGTACTTTATATCATAAACTATATATATATGAACACATTTCTAATAATACTTTATTCTCTAAAATGTGTGTTGCTTTTACTTTGTGAGGGTAAATAATCTCTATCAGTACGATTGAAAAAAAATTCCTCCCATTAAATCAGGTGAAAGTGTCACTGTATTTTAAACAACATTATTTTATGATGGTGATTTCTCCTATATATATAAAAGTTTAAATATTCATGTAGACAAACTCTTTTATGCCTAGAATTTCATTTTTTTTATGGTTATGATTAGGAGTAAACATATATGGACAAAAGTCTCTAAGTAATCTTTGAATTTATCTAGGGACAATAATATGAGGTTTGATCCATTATCTATTGTAAAATGTAAGGAATGAGTTAAATATTTGAGTTTGTTAAATAAGATTTAAAGAGGTGAGTAGATCTTTTGAAAAATTAGTTTATTGAAAATACAAATTAGTGTGTTAAAATTTCATTTTATCTATTAATTAAATCAATATGTATTTTAGAAAATCAGATCTTGATGTTATGAAGAGTAGAGAATAACAAAGGTGCACACTTGATTTTTATATTGGTTCACTCTTTACAAGAGTTACATTCAGTTATCTAATCACAACAATTCTTATAAACAATTACAATCCTAGTAAAAGCCTAAGAAACCCAAATCTTAAACCCTACAAGACCAGATTCCTAACCTTTGCAGCAACACCCTATTATAGACCTACTGGAGAATTCTAATCCAGGAAAACACATAAGAAATTTACAAAGAAACAAGATCACTTGAAAGATATTACAACACTTACAACAATTCAAATTCAATGGGTGATCGTCTATGCAAGCCTTAATTCACAATTGAATGATCAAGAAAACTAATTTTCGATTGCACATTCTTCTTGTTCATAAATATTCTCTCTCATAAACCTTCTTCAGTGTGTAAAAAGATCTATTCAATTTGTAAATCAAACTATTTAAATGAGAGATGTTTTGAAAGAAAATTATAGTTTTAATAGATTAAAAAATGACTTAATCAAACTAAAATTTAGTCAAAATATTTTATAAACTGAGTCAAAGAAAATTAATCTATTGAAAAATGATTTCAATAGATTGTGAGCAATTTTAATACATTAAATTTATTACTTAATAAATTAAAATATCAACTGAAGTCAACCCTTGATGTTAAGAATTTTAAAATATTAACACGATATTTTAATTTATAAAAAATGTGTAGCTTATTAGGATAAGTTTTAAGACAGATGCAAAATAAAATTTCATATTAACATCATGATCATCAAATTGTTTTAAAAAGAGAAGTTTACGTAACAACCTAGAAAAACAAAATTACAAACTCAAAAAAACTGTATGTTTTTAAAATTCTTCATGCTTCATCACCAGAGAAATTGAGGTTGACTTCATCAAATCCTCAATCCTCATGTAAGCAGCTACAACTTCATCATGCATAACTCAGTTTGTGTGGGCTGGTCTACCCTATCCTACAACCTGCATTATTTTTTATTTTTTTTTATTGTATAGTATTAAATATGTTAAATTTGGCTAAATATTTTCATTCATTATTTATTAATATCACATATAAATTTTATTTCATGGTACATTTTAATATATTTTTTTTAATTTTTTATTATTTGTTTTGTTGTAAATAGTAAATAATTAACCTTTAAGTTTTTTTAATTGTTATACTTGTACTAAATCCTTATTTGTATAAGATACTCAAAGTTGGAATTAAAAAAAATTATAAAATATTTTTTATATTTTTTTTATTTATACAGATCTTGTTTCTGCAAATCCATAATTATGTAGACAGACTAGACCTTTTAATTCGCAAATTTTATGCGGGTCACCTTGTTCCGACCTATTATTGACTAACCAAATATGAAGTGAGTCAAAATGGGACATAGTCACTCACATTGCCACTCCTAAGTTGACCTTTGTGTGAATTTGCAATTTTGAATAAATTTGTAGAGTAATTTTTTTATATATAATCCATACAACTTCCAAGTGAAACAAGTACATATAACTTGCATCAGTAACTTAAATTCAAATTAAAATCTTCTATTATATTGATTATTACAAAATTTAACTTAACTTAAAATATGTTACTTTGTTTTTTTATGGTTACTTATCTTAATTTAATTCAAAATCTATTTTTTTAATATTAGTTACGTATTATTTAATAAATGAAATAAATATAAAAAAATCTTAATATTTTTTTTTATGTATGTTTATTTTTACTAACCTAATATATAAAGTTAAAATTAATGTGATTTATGTATGTTTACTTTTTACTAACCTAATATATAAAATTAAAATTAATTAGATTTATAAAAGTTAAAGATAAATTAAAACAGAAATTATTCAGACGAGTTTTTTTGTGATAGAAGTACGTGGAGGGGAATAATAGTGTATACACTTGTTCATGTTGGGATCTAAAACTTATAAAATTCCATAAGGATTACTTTAAAAAACACCTGAAAATAATACGACGTTGAACATTTCATTGTTTTAAGAAGTGTGATTTCCATACTTAATTCAATTTTATAAAACCAATTTTTAATATCATATTTTATCTATTATATATTATATTTGTAGTTAAAATATGTCATATTCACTCTATATTTTAAAGGTGTCTAATCTTTCATTTTGGAACATAACAATGGGGAACAAAAAGTTAATAAAAGGGTGAAAGTTTCTTCTTTTGAAAGTAGTTTTATGGAATGCTTCCAAGTTTCCCTAACCCTAACACATGTCTCTCTCTATCACCAACATATCCATTCTTCTAGTTCAATTTCCCCATTGATGGAGACAGTAACATACTGTTCTAGAAAGTGTAAACAGTTTTTATATATATTCATACTTTTTTCTCAAAAAATTCAGAATATTAGTAATATCCCATATATTATAATTCTTTTTATAAGAATAAATATATTTTAAGAGTTTTTTATATATTAATTAATATTGGTAATGCATGTACTTACCCTTATTTTTCAATGTGTTATTTACCATATCAAACCCATTTCACTATCTTATTATTGGTAATTAAAAAATATCATTAAAGAAAAAGATTTCACAATAAAAAAATAAACTAAATTTAAAATTGAATAATTTTATAATTAATAATTTGAAAGTGTAATTTTGAATAAAGTACCTACATATTTTTAATTTAAGGAAAATTTAAAGATTTATTCATACTAAATATAAACTCTTATGCTATCATAAAATATTAATTGTTAAAAATTAATTAAAAATCTAAAGTGTCTGGTTAACATTTGAAAATAATATATTTAGTTAAAAACATTTGATCAAATTAACAAACACTTATAGATGATGGAAAACTTCAATAACACATCTAATGAATAAAATTTAAGTAAAAGCTATAATATTAGAAATTTTAAACTTGGTATTTTTTTCAATTATATAAAAAATGGATATAATATTAAGAAGGTGAAGAAAGAAAGGAAATTAAGAAATAATCCTAATTAAATATGGAAATTAAATAGCAATCATAATTAAATGAAGAAAATGGACAGATTAAAGATAATGTTATTAGTTTTATAAAAATGTAACAACAGTTACCAAAATATATTATATTAAAATGTTATATCTAAAATTAAAAGGTTTTAATTGTTTTATTAATAAAAAGTTGAATCAAAATTGAGTGAAATCTCTCTGCACAACATTTCGTTGGTTGAAAAAAATGTTACTAGTTTTATAAATTGTCATTGATCATACATAAACTAAAATCTTCAATACCTTTTAATTAAAAGGGTTTACTGCAAATTAGATGAAAAATAGAGGCTACATAAAAGAAGTAAATAAATAAATAATGATAGCTATGAATGGAGACAAATTCAGCATATGAATGAAAATGGTAACGTGGAGTGATGAGAAATGAGGTGTGAGAAGGGCCAATTTCATAGGCAAGAAAATATGATGGTGTAGAATCTGCAGTGGTCATAATGAAAAGAATGGCTGTTTTTTTGCCATCTAAACCAATTGCCAACAACACAGTGCCACATTTCAGGTAAAAAAATGGACAAAGTCTTAGCCAATTTCCAATATAAGTACCCAACTCTACTCTACTTGGAAACCACTCTTCTCTTCACATAACACAGCTTCCCTCTCTGTCTCTGAAGGAGTGTTGCAGTTAGTCAGCAATGGCCACAAACCTAACCATCCTTCTCTTCTGCCTGCTTCCAATGCTTCTTCTTTTTAAGGAGACTCATGTAAGATAACATCATTCTAATCACTGTAAATTCTTGTTGCTAGCTTTTCTCTCTGTTTCCCCTGCATTGCTCTTTCTTTGCTTTTAGATAACATCATTACATCTAATCACCTAAAGACTAAAGCATGGTTTCATATATAAAAACTAAAATGAAACTAAGCTTTGTTGGAACTGCTTAACTTTTCTTGTTTTGTTGCCACTGCATTCCCATGGCTTGTTTTTGCTTTCTTACTTTACTTTTTGGTCTGAACCTTCTTCCTATAAATGTTCTATTTATTATCCTCTATATTGCTGCATTTCATAAATTATTTATATGGTTTGGTGTAGCTTAACTTAATTCTATGCATTATTTTTTTCACTAGAGAAATGATTTTATTTATGTAGCATACACTAACATTGTCATCTTCAGGCTAAGATTGTTGTTGCTACCATTGAGTCTCCAGCTCCAGCACTAGCTCCAGCACCAGCACCTGCTACTCAGTCAACCAAGGTAAATTTCTCACAAAGTAAATTATTAGTTAGGTATATAACAGTTAATAAAACAAACATGGATCAGTTTTACTTGCATTTATTTCATGAGTTGATTGTGTGTTTGTTTTCTTCTGTCACAGAATGGCACCACTGAAGGCAGTCTTCAACCACAAGGTATGAATAAATCATAGGTTATAAACAAAATCTAGACCACAAAATATTGAAATGAATCCAATCATAGCTACTTATTGAATCTGATAAGTAGCCAAATACTGGAAGAACTTATTTTCAAAGAGTAACTATTACAGTAGAAACAAACACTGAAATATTGCATCATGTAAGATTTAGACATTTGTATTGATGAAATCGATTTGAAGTTAAGGTTAAAATGGTGCATGTTGTTGATCCATGCATGAAACTACAGATTGTGGTCCTCGTTGCTCTGATAGATGCTCAAGCACACAGTACAAGAAGCCGTGTTTGTTCTTCTGCCAAAAGTGTTGTGCCAGATGCTTGTGTGTGCCCCCTGGAACCTATGGCAACAAGGAGGTATGTCCCTGCTACAACAACTGGAAGACCAAAAGGGGAGGACCCAAATGCCCTTGAATGTTCAAACTTTCACAATCTTGGTCCCTACTTTAATTCATTGTTGTCACCTCAATCCCTTGTATTATATCACCACAGCACAGCATTTAAGTTTAATCATGTTTGGCTATGCTCATTTTGATTCTTCCTCAAGTGAGAAATTGGACAATTTTTTACTACTCAAACTCATTTTGATTCTGGCTTTTAATTTTCCAGAAAGCCAAGGTTTATAACCAGAATCATTTAATGGCCTAAAGAATTTTACAATGGACACTCTTCTATATTTAATTTTAATTCTACTCTTAAAAGTTAAAATAATAAATAGAGGTAACATCTTAACACTAGATATATAAAAATATTATTCAAAAATCATATTTAGATTTTAAAAAACATATATAACCATTGAACTTTAATACAGGACTTTAATTGGGAAGAACTTAAGAAATATTGAAAAGCTTAATGATAATATGTACATTGACAATTCAAAGATTAAAATAGGAAATGATATGAAAGGAATATAAGTTATAATAGAAAATGATATGAAAGGAATATAAATTATAATGTGAACATCCACAATTCAAAGATTAAAATAGGAAATGATATGAAAGGAATATAAGTTATAATGTGAAGAGGAAAATGTTGAAATGAGATATCAACATAAATAAATTATCAAATAACTGTTCAAAAGATCCATGAATTTTGAAATAAAATTGATAAAGAATATAAGAATATGAATGGTCCATTGATACATAGAACATCAATAGTGTGAATATTGAAGTAAATATGATACGAAGAAAATGTCATAGTGTGAAAAAAAGATATTTAAAGAAGAATAAAATAAAATGCATAGAGTATAAGTTGAGAAAGAACAAGATAAGAATTAAAAGTCTTTCAACAAAGAGATAGCTCGAGGAAATTTTCGTCAAAAGAGAGGTTACATAGGAATCCATGAGAGAAGAAGTTTAGAAAAGTTATAACTGCTTACCCACATCCTAATCGTCGAAGAGTGGATTATGTGGAGACATTGCATGGAGTGATTATAAAAAGTTATGTTTTAATTTATTGTAACTTTCATTTATATTTCCTTTATTTTAAAATCAAAACTGTGAATAGGATTATTGTAATAAAATAAGTGCGACAAATTGTATTTGCAAACTTTTGAGAACAAAGTCCACGAACTAAAAAATTGACAAGATTCTTAAAAATGCTAACAAATTGGGTCATTGCTTCATTGATTTCTTTTATCAATTTCTTTTTTATACATTGGTAATTTACATTCCATGCATATTTACATTATGTAAAATTTACATTTTCAGCATTTTTATTTTTTTGCTACATTTATCTTTCAATCAACTTTACTTTTCTAGAAATTTATTCTTCAAGTCATTTTTATCTTTCAACCCCTTTTATATTTCTTATAAAACTTACTCTTCAAAGCAAATTTACGTTTTTTGCAAACTTTAATTTCTAGTAAATCTTTCTTTTCAAGTAAATCTTTTATTTTGGTGATGTTTATTCATAATCCAATCAAAATCTTCAAAAAAACATAAGTACTTTATTGCTTTTATATAAAAGTTAGAGCTGTCAAAATGGGTCTAGTCCAATGGACTAGCTTGTGTGGTCTATGATTTAGGTCAGGATAGACTTAAAACATAGTAACCTAAATAACAATAAGCCTTTTTTAGCCTGACCCATTTGGACTGAAGCTTATATGGCCAAAGGTCAAGCTAGCCTGTAAGCTAATGGGTTGTTCCGTTTTTTATATTAACTTTTTGTTTTTAATTTTTAGGTTGTCATACTAAAGAAAGAAACCCTAGTTCTTCATATCTTTCTTTCCTCTCTTACAAGTTCCTCTCTCTTCTCTACTAGACATTGTGTCTTGTATCACTTTTACCACCACAGCTGCCTCCACCATAATTTCTCTGTTTTACATTAGGTTAGATTCTTCTTTTTAATTTATATTCTCACTTTTTACATTTCTAACCAAAACTCTAGATCTGCTTTTTGTTTTTCTTACATAATCATGTGGATTTTCTTATTTTGTTAATATTTGGTGAGTTATATAGAAATTGTTAATATTTGTGACATTTTAAGCATTCCTATCACAATAGTGGCTTTAGAATCTTCATTTAGTATTGGTGATCACATTTTGAACAAGTAAGTTGTTTACTCGTTGCTAATATGCAAGCTCGCATTTATCCTCGTAATTGGTTATATGATTATGAGCAAATTAAATCTTCTGGTATATTAAATTATTATTGATTTTGATATAATATTTATTTATTTTATTAAAAAACTCTTAATTGTCAATTTTTTTTTGTGTATTATCACATATAGATGCAAAAGAAGTGGAAGAGATATAATTGATTTATAAATATGTTAATATATTTTTACTTTTTAATTAGGCCAAAGATGGTCCATTAACTTGTTGGCCTAACATAGAATCTCACTAGGCAAAAAGTTATGACCTGCTTTAAAATATAGCTCTTAGATTCTTTTATCTTGACCCATAAGACTAGACTCGATTAGACTAGGCCATTTGTTTTGTCAGCTCTAATTAAAGTTCATTTTGTTAATATTTAGTTCAAAAAATAGAAAAATTAAAATTATATTTTGGCATCTACTATGTATTTATTATCTTTGATGTTTTTGTTTTTATTAATTATTATAATGATGGTGTTAATATTGATTTTGTATTAGTATTGTTTTTGATGTTTTTATTTTTATTAATTATTATAATGATGATGTTAATATTGATTTTGTATTAGTAGTAAAATCTTAAATTTAGGTTATTTCTTTTGGATAAAATTTCACGTGTGAATTTGTATTTTTTGATAAATTTATAATATATATTTTTTATATATCATCAAATCTAATTAAACTATTATTAAATTTAATTTAATTTAAAATTTAATATATATATATTTTTTTATTTTTATTGAATTATATCAAATTTAATTCAACTTATTTTTTTATTAGTTACATATTATTTAATGAATTAAGTAATCTCTGCTTATATTTATAAGTGTGGAGTAAATTTTACAAAAAACATATATGAGTATAAAAATTAAAAACTATAAAATACAAATTACACAATCAAATTTTTTAGAATATAGATTTATGCAATTACATATTTGAATTGAGTGACTCATCTACAACATTATTGTTGCTGTAATCAAACAAGCAACACCAAATACTAAGATCTAAAAGTGATCAAAGGTGTAACTGTAGGTACTTGTAAGGAACTAATACATAATAATAGTATAATAATTCAGTATAATGATGATGTTGCAATGCATGAAGAAGTAAATATAAAAGGAATTCAAATCTTTTACACAATTTCCGAGAATTGAAACAGATAAACTTCAATAAAATAGTTTTATTAGCATCCGATATATTATAAGAGGAAACCACTACAAGGATATATTTTTTTTTTCTGAAAAAGACTAATTAATCAATTTTATCTCAAAAATATATTTTTTGTAGTAATTTTTATTTTTAATAATTCTTATAATTATTAGAAGAAGCAATTTTCTTTTATTTATTGTAGTAATTTTTATTTTTAATAATTCTTATAATTATTAGAAGAAGCAATTTTCTTTTATTTCATATTAATAATCTGTATCTTTTATTTGAAAAATCTCCCTTTCAATTTCATTACATAGTAATTCAATATATCTAATTTGTGAATATTTTCACTCTCGTCACAACTTTAAATAAATAATTTTTTTTCTGTTTTCATGTGGTTTTCTTCAAATTATATATTATAAATTTCAATTCCATAAAACTAAATTATTTGTAGAAACACATTTTATTATTTATACTATTTTTAATATATTTTTATGTAGTATAAACAAGTGTAAATCCAGAGTTAGTTTCTCTTGAGATGAAACATAAAAAAATAAAAGATATATTTGAATTAAATTTAAAGTTTACATTTTTTTTAATATAGTACAAAGAGTTAAAATATTCTATGGTGGAAGGTAAAGTGAAGTTAACTAACTCAATTTGACTAACTAATATAAAGCATCACCCTCCTCTTCTTCACCCAAGCGAAGGGACCAAGAAAGTGGCTTCATGGGGTGTGTGGATAGTTTCTTGACAAACAGAGGTTGCCCTTTTGGTTTTGAAAGATGAACATGGCTCTGAGATGGTGCCATGATCATGCGTTTACGATGTTGTATCTGCTTCTTGTTTTCTTCTTGTGCGGTTTGCAAGGGAAGCACCACCATCGTTGGCTTGCCTGAAGAACTTTCCAAAGTGGCAGCAGAAGGTTGTGGACGAGGGTAGAACAAATCTGTTGGAAAAAAGTTGTATTGTTGGAATCCAGCCATAATCGATGTTGCACAGCTTCTTGCCCTATTTTCAGTGAGTTTTTTTTCACACTAATCCCTAATCTGAATCTATTCTTTACCTATAAAAGTAGACCAAAATTCTAATGTCTTCGATGATCACAGAAAAGAGGATGAACGAGAAAGAGAACTGTTCTTGGCAAAACTGAGACCTGAGAGAATCTGAATTTGTCTTGGCATTGACTCATGTGAATGCGTGTTTGTGTATATATATAGAGGGTTCAAGGGTTTGTGATAGGGTTAATTAGTTGTATTCCTTAATCTTCTCTTTATAGATTATTTTTATCTTAATATAATTTGTTTTGATATACTAAATTTTAGGTTATATATATATATATATAATATCTTTTGTTCCTTATCTTTTTAGTAAACCCTAAAACCTGTTAATCTTTTATGGTTTTGGAAATTTGATATTATCTTTTTAAGTTTTAAAAAAACCAATTTAAGTTCAAATATCTTTTTGGGAAAAATCTTTTATATTTCAAAAAAATCATTTAGACTTTTTAAAGTTTTAAAAATCAATTTTTTTTCTTTTGTAAACATGATTTGTATTTTAAAATAGTCAGTTTTTAAGATATCGAGTCATCACTATCTTAATTTGTTTTGTAAATCTTTTAAATTAAATTATTTAAAATAATTTAAGAATATTTTTTTAACCACTTTGATTTGAAATTTGTTTATTTTTAAGATGGAACTTACCTACCAATTTTATGTTTTATAATTTTTGACTTTTGTTTTTATTTAAATATTTTTATTAAATTTTATCCATTCAGTCAAAGTAAAGCTATATGAGTACCCAATCAAACTAGTCTTTTTTTTAAACTTTTTAATATTATTAATTTATTCTTATATATATATATATATATATATATATATTTAATATTGATGTGGTGATCCATCAAACTATATAAAACTTAATATATATATATATATATATATATTACTTCCCATTTCCCCGTATATCAAGAGATACAAATTAATATATAACATACAATATCATAGCTGTTGGAATCACCAATTTGGTTATGGTTGAACTTCTATAATAAGTTGTTTATATTCGCTAAAACAACTTAACAAACTCAGGTGATAAGGTTTAACCCAAGACCCATAAGGGTCTATAAATACATATTTATATTACAGTAAGTATTTATTCACTTTTATTCCTCTATTTAATATTATATACAAATACTCTTACAAACTTGAGTGTTAGAAAGTCTTCGGCACATAAAACACCCGTCGATCTATCAATACCTTGTCCTATTAGATACCTCAGTGCCGACGTGTCATCACTCTTGATCACAAGAGATTCCCTCCACCTCATTCTAGTAAGAACATTATTTGGCGTCCACTGTGGGGCCTGGGTAAAACTTCTTCCTAGACCACCAGGTTCATGGTTTGCACCAGTAAACACTCGTACAATATCTCTTCATCTCCTAACATTGAAATGTACTCCTTCGCGGTAGTTGCCATTAAAGAACACATGGAGAGCCTCCTCGCTAGAAACGAGGTAGTCCTCCATGCCATTGCTGAACAACAAGCCAAGCATGATCAAGACTTGAAGGTCATGCGCGACCAACATCAAGTTGAATTGCGAACACATCAGGTTGAGTTGTGAATTGTCCAAGATCAGCTTGCACTCCTCACACAAGAGCGTTGGCCCCACAAATCGGAGCACAAATCTCCCGACATGAAACACATGGGCGAATCTCGCCCACCACCGGTCAATTCAAGGGGCCACCAATTCCACCACCATGAGGAGCACAATTTCCAACACAAATCTGCTTCCAAGCATAAGGAGCCGCCATTTCACCACTATTCCATGTCTCATGCTCCCTCATGTCCCCCATCATCTGACGAACGATACCCGCGTCGACTTCACGAAGCATCCAGACGACCATCTCCCTTGTATGATAGGAAGAGTAACAAACCTCATCATCATACACGATGGTGAATAAGTAAGATCGGGGCCTAGCCGGTTTCCACCCTTTTAATGACAACATCGCTTAGGTCGAACTTCCCGTAATTGGAAACCTCCCCACATAAAGAAATACGACGGTTCCTTTGACCTGGATGAGCACTTACGGGCCTACATGGTAGAGGCCAATTTATTATCTAAAGACCCTGTTGTGCACTATCAGATCTTTCCAACCACTTTGAAGGGCCCAACACTCAAGTGGTATTATTATTCTCTACCTCGCTACTCCATTGACTCTTCCGAAACATTGAGTACGAAGTTGACAACATGTTTCGCTGACATTAAGCTGTTGGTAACCAACATAACATGATTAAGTCACATCGTCCAAGGGGAAATCGAATCCCTATGACATTACATGGGGTGCTTCTCCCAAGCAACGCTCCACATTCCCAACTTGCATCTCGCCGTGGCCATGCATGCTGTTAGATTCAGAGATGTATTAAGAAGGGGGGATGAATTGATATAGGATTTTCTTCGAAAACTGTTCAGTATCAGATTTTTCTGTTGCTGTCAAGAACAAATTAGTTTACTTATTTCAGAAAATAGTCGATTAGTTCTATCAGAAACTTATTAAAGAAGATTAAAGAAGAGAAAGAATGCACAAGAATTTATATTGGTTCATTCTTTTTCAAGAGCTATATCCAGTTTCGATCTGTAACACTAACAGATCACAATACACTAAATGATCAAGTCTTTACAAGAACCCCTCTTCCACACATGCCTTGTTGGTCGGCCTTAAATTAGGCCCGTTCTTGGATGCACTGTAGCCGATCCACCCCCAAATATGGACGCGTTGCGCACACGTGCAACTCGTTATATCATCATTGAAGAAAACCAAGAGATGCATAGGAGGACTGTACAAGGCAGGGCACAAATTTCCACACCCAACTATCAAACCTTCAAAAGGAAACGAGGCTAGTTCGACACCTACGCCCCCCCTTAAAGCTAGTCGCGAGGTCATCTTAAGGGAGGCATACAATCTGGAACTCATCCCGACACTGTCGACCAAACCACCACCTCCCAATGTTGACCCCTCTAAAAGGTGTAGCTATCACCAAAACATCAGTCACACTACCGAGGATTGCTGGAAGGTTCGTGATTTGATTGTAGAGCTCATCCGTTCTAGCGCACTCGCCCGTTTTGTCCAAGTCGGGCATGAAGGTCGTGGTCGCGAAAGAGGAAACAAGGGAGGCTACTAGGGCAAGGGACGAGGTAATCATAGTACATAGTAGAATATGGAACCCGAGCCACAACAACAACGCTGTCGCGAACCCGAGGTTAGGCAACCACCTCAACAACACCCGTCGGGTCTTAGGGGTACCATCAACACCATAGTCGGAGCTTTTGCTGGAGGCAGTAACACCAACTCTTCCCGGAAGTGCCATCTCTGAAGCATCAATTCGGTACAGGTATTTTCATTTCACTTCGTTCTCTCCTGCCAATTACCTTAACTAACAAAATTTTTTCTCTTCATGACCCCGATCAAGATGAGCCCGTGGTTATCATCGCCACTATGGCCAATTGGAGAGTTAGAAAAATATTCATCGATAAAGGAAGCTTAACCGATGTCATTTATTGGTCTACATTTCTAAAATTGGATGTCGCAACTTCATTAGTCAAATCCTTTCCAGATCCATTGGTCGGATTTGCTGTACACTAGAGGATATGTCGACCTCCTAACCACTTTCAGAAGCTTAGAATCTTATCGAACTCTAACAGTGAGATACATGTTGGAGGAGGTCGACACCTCATATAATACATTGATCGGACGTCGAAAACTAAAGAAGCTCGGTGCAGTTGTATCCACACCACACATGGCAATGAAGTTTCCCTCTGATAGTAGGGAAACCATCACAATAAGGGTTGATCACAAAATATCTCGACAATGCACATTCTCTCCCAAGTTATGAGATGAGATTAGGTGTGTCATAATACAAAACGCCGACCTCTTCACCTGGAGCCCAGCTGATACGTCCGACATCGACCCAAACTTTATGTGTCACAAATTGGCCATTCTCCCGCATGTGAGCCCAGTTTCTCAAAGGAAACGTAAGCTCGACAAGGAAAGATGCCACGCCGTTAGTTAGGAGGTCGTTGAACTGCTTAAGGCAAGGTTCATTAGATAAATCACACACACAACTTGGTTGGCAAACATAGTAATGGTCAAGAAGTCTAGCGATAAATGGAGGATGTGCGTCGATTACACAGACCTCAAAAAAGCTTGCCCAAAAGATATATACCCCCTACCAAGCATCGATTGGCTAGTAGACAACACATCCGGATTTGCCTTGCTTAGCTTCCTCGATGCCTATTCAGGATACAATCAAATACCAATATATCCCTTAGATGAGGAGAAAACCGCATTCATGACCGAAGCTGCGAACTATTGTTACTGAGTAATGCCTTTTGGATTAAAGAATGTAGGGGCCACATATCAAAGTCTCATGGATAAGGTCTTCAAAGATCCTTATCAGCACCACAATGGAAGTATATGTGGACGACATGGTGGTCAAATCTAAAAATGCAGTCGACCACCCTCAGCATCTGATAGAGGTTTTTGCCAAGCTTCACCAATGTAACACGAGGCTAAATCCCCGACTTTATGATCACTCAGCATGGTATTGAAGCCAATCTGGATAAGTGCTCCGCTATCCTGTCCATGTTGAGTCCCACAAATATGAAAAAGCTCCAACGTCTTAATGTAAAGTTAGCAGTCGTGTCCCAATTCTTACTAAGGCTGGCCGAGAAGGCCAAACCTTTCTTCAAACTCCTAAAAGGATAAAGGGATTTTGTGATGAATGCCTAAGTTGCATTAGAAGTGAAATAGGATCTATCAAACATGATTAGAGATTTGTATAAGCACTTTGAACAATTCAAATGATTTAAAAATGGGTAAAAACGTGAACAACCCCTTGTTTATGATTTTGAATGGTGCAAACTCAAGAAAAACAATTTTTTAGAAGTTTCATCCGATTAAAATCAATATACAAGCCATGAGAAGCATTAAAAGATGATTTCAATCACTTTAATCGTGGAAATGGAAGGAAATGATCATTGAAGGTTGCAGTTATGAAGAACATGTAAGAACAAGCAAAGAGAAAACATGAACAAGGTAAGAAGATGAAGAACACCAAATGATGAATGCCTAAGTTTCATTAGAAGTGAAATAGGATTTATCAAACAAGATTTTAGGCATTTGAGAACATTTCAAACGGTGCAAATTGATTAAAAATGGGTAAAAACATTCCAGCCCCTTTAGATACCTATTTAATCGGTGCAAACTTAAAGAAATCAAGTTTTAAGAAGATTCAACCGATTAAATTCAAGATAGAACCCATAGGAAGCCATAAAAGATGAAAATAAATGAAATTAATCGGTTCAACTAACTTAGAAATGGAAAAAACGAATCCATCCCCAAATACAAGGGTTTCAATCAGTGAGAATCAATTATAACAAGTTTTATGATGCTTCAACTGATTAAAATCAAGATACATGTCATAGGAAGCCATAGGAAGTGAAAACAAGCATTTTAATCAGTGGAAAATGAATTAAAATGAAGATGTATGATGCAGCTATGAAGAACAAGTAAGAACAATCAAAGAGAAAACATGGAGAAGATAAGAGAATGAAGAACACACCACTTTCATGAAGAAAGATAAGTGCACAAGACAATCAACACTTGAGTTATGGAAAACTCAAGATAAGATTCTAGAAATGAGGCTTACCTCTTGAACTTCAAAGAGAGAATTTGCTCTTGCAATCTATTAATCTTCAAAGTTATGTTACAAATGAGACTCACACCCTTATATAGAGAGGAAAAACGAAAATACATGTACATGGGTGGAATTCTAAAAGGTTAGGTCATGTTTGGAAGATGCTCCAAAGCTTCTCAAACAAGGCCCTTGTTTTCTATATTATCCTTGTGTCCAAACAACTAGCCTCTTATTTCTATTTTAAAGAAAAACACTAAACTAACTCCATTTTTATTTACAAGGAAATTACAAGAGTTATTAATATTTTTAATATCTTCTTCAAGCTTCTTGTACATTTCTCTTGTTTTTCTTCCTTCATTTTCTTCAAATTTCTTTGTAAGCTTTCCTATCATATTTTTATTTTCTTACTTTCTTGTGGTGACTCCTCCTTGCATGGGTTGAGGTTCTTCATGAATTGAGATCACATCATTTCGTATGGAATTAATAGTGTGTCGATCACTTCGAGAAAATCAAGAAAGATATTTCCACGCTTCCTGTCCTCGTTAGCCCAAAGCAAGGCTCCACATTGGGGTTGTATCTGGTCGTATCAAACTCGGCTATTAGTTCGGTCCTAGTAACAGAAGAAGGTATGAGACAAAGTCCAATCTACTTCACAAGCCGAACCCTCTAACTAGCTGAGAAAAGATAAGTCATTGAAAAGCTTATACTAGCTCTCGTGTTTTCAGCTTAGAGGCTACGCCATTACTTCCAAAGTTTTGAAATTGTGGTACGTACCAATTATCCTTTAAAATAGGTGCTTTAAATGCCCGAGCTAGCAGGATGTATGACGGTCTGGTCGGTTGAGTTGTCAGAATTTGGTCTTTAGTTCGAAAATAGAGGTCCCATGAAAGCACAATTCCTAGTCGACTTCCTCATCGAACTCCCACCCATCAGAGATAGACATGAATGCTGGACTATGAGTATCGATAACTCTTCCAATAGAAAAGGAAGTAGGACTGGAATAATACTGGAAGGTCCAAATAACATGATTATCGAACAAGTCGTCCGCTTCGAGTTTGAAACATCTAATAATCAAGCAGAATACGAAACACTTATCACTGGATTACGATTAGCACGGGAGCTTGGCGTAAAGCATTTACACTGCTAGAGTGATTCCCAGTTGATCACGTCACAGATAAATGGAAAATATTGAGCTAAAGACCCCTTCCTCCAGCAGTACTACCACATCACCATGAATCTAATTAAAGAATTCGAAAAGTTTGACATCCATCATATTCCCCAAGTCGAGAACGACTGAGCCGATGTCTTATCCAATGGCTAGCACTAAAAAAGTAGGTCAACATCGCACCCTTATACAAGAAACGCTGAAGACACCAAGCTGGGATTATATCAACGTCCTACAGGTGAGTCAAGGTGTCCCTATGTGGATGACACCATTGATCAAATATCTTGAAGACGACATACTTCCTTCAGAACCCAGGGAGGCAAAATATATACGACGACCAACTTCATTTTATGTCATGCACAATGGCGAGTTGTTTCGACGAGGTATTGCATCGCTATTATTGAAGTCCTTAGATCCCGACCAAGCACAGTACATACTTGTTGAGCTACATAACGACATTTGCTGAATGCACTCTAGTGGTCGATGTATGGTCGTCCGCATCATTTGAGCAGGTTACTATTGGCCAACACTACGAAAAGACGCACATTCCTTCATAGAAAGATGTCACGAATGTCAAAAGCATGCCCCCTTACATATACTACTTGTCGAGGAACTACATTCCATCACATGGCCATTTACCACATGGGGAACAAACATCCTTGGCCTTTTCCCTTTGGCCAAAGGTCAGGTGAAATTTTTTATTGTCACCATTGATTACTTCACCAAATGGATCGAGGTCGAACCTCTAGCTGCCATTACGGCACACCAGGTACAAAATTTCTCCAGGAAAAATATCATTTGTAGGCATGATCTCCCTCATTCCATAATTGTTGATATTGGTCGGACAATTTATTGACGTGGGGTTCGAGAAGTTTTTGCAATAATTCGGGATTAAACATCGAGTTACTTTCGTCGAGCACCCACAATCTAATGGGCAGGTTGAGGCAGCCAACAAGGTCATTGTTAATGAATTGAAGAAGAAACTAGGTCAAGTCAGGGGTCTCTAGGCCGATGAGGTACCAAGAATTCTTTGGGGATACCACTGTACCCCCCAGTCCTCAACCAAAGAAACTCCTTTCCGACTAATATATGAAATCGATGTCATGATTCCAGTAGAACTCAGTGAGACATCATGGCGACGATAATATTTGGACGACGCCGAACACAATAGGAACCTGAGAGTAGGGGTGGCAAAGTGGGTTGGGCCCGCCAACCCGATAGCATATGGGCGGGGCGGGTTAGCATTTTAAACCCGCCAACCCCTATCAACCCGGCCCGTCTAGCCCGCCAACCCGTCGGGTCACAGGCGGAGCGGGCCAACCTGCTGGCTCGCGAAAAAAAATATATTGTACTTTTAAGATGCCATGTCACCATATACATCTTTAATATATTGTTGTAATTACAAAAATTCATTTAAATTGGACACAAACAAAATAGTTGTAAAGAAGAAAAAGTCCAATTTAAAACCAAAGATCCAAAAATAAAATAAAAAACAAAAAAAATAAACTTTTCAAAAAAATATAAAACAAAAAAAATAGGCGGGCCAGCCCGCCTTTTTACGGGGCGTGTTAGAAATTTTGACCCGCATAACTGTGGCGGGTCAGCCCGGTCCCACCCATTTTTGGCGGGTTCATGGTGGGACGGGGCGGGCCTAAACGGGTCGGGCTGGCCCGTTTTGCCACCCCTACCTGAGAGTCAAACTTGAGTTCATCCACGAAATTTGGGAAGACACCCGAATAAGGAACGAAGTTGCTAAAAGTCTAGCTTCACGATGATACAACACCGGGTCAGGGAGCGCACCTTCCATAAAGGCGACCTCATATGGCGCAAAGTCCGAGATGCCAGACAAAAAAAAATGAAGGCAAGCTTGCTCCTAATTAGGATGGCCCATATCGAGTCAGACTCTCTACAAAAATGACAAGCTTATCCCGAGAACATGGAATGCGTCCCATTCAAAAATGTACTATAGTTGAGCTCCAAACCAACACATGTATTGGGTACTCTTTCCTTAATTCGAGTTTTATCCCTAAGGAGGGTTTTATCGAATAAGGTCTTAACGAGGCTCGAACTCCATCAATAATATATTTTACTTCCTTATAATTTGTTACTCGAATCACAGTTATCTGCAATGGTTACCCGGATCAAAGTAATCTGAGGTGTTTAGTCGAATCAAAGTAATTCAAAACCCATTACTCGGATCACAATTATCTGGAATGGTTACTCGAATCAAAGTTATTCGATCAAGTTTATTACTCGAATCAAAGTAATCTGAAGTGTTTACTCGAATCAAAGTTATTTGATCAAGTTTGTTACTCAGGTCAAAGTAATCTGAAGTGCTTACTCAAATCAAAGTTATTCGAACAAGTTTGTTACTCGGATAAGCATTATCTGAAGTACTTGAATTATTCGAGAAAATTTAATGCTCGAATCAAATTTTTCGAAGTAATTCATTTTACGCAGATCAAAGTTACCCGAAGTGTTTACACTACTCGAATCACAGTCGTTCGGGATAGAGATGCTCAGATCAAACTCATTCAAAATACAACTTACTCGATAGACGACTCAAAGTCATCCACACAACTTACTCAGATTGCGGTAACACATGAAAATACATACATATATATATATATATACACACACACACACATACACATACATAAATATTACATATTATTATTGTTCCAAATTTAAACATCATCAACCCATTCCCCGTCCACAATATCTTTGTCGACATCAAACTTAAAAGGTTCAAGAGTGCGGACGAGATGCATCGCCTAACGAACAACCTTTTTAAACACTTCCTTATAACCTCGTAAAGCATCCGTAGCCAAATCCTCACTTTCAATTTTTAATGCCTCGTTTTTTGTCTTCAGAATATCCTTAGCCTGAACCAGGTCCTCGTTTTTTTGACTTTAGGGCTTCGATGATTTTGGCCAACTTCTGAACCTCTTCTTGAAAATGATTGTTGTTTTCCTCAGCTTGTTTCAACCTTTCTTCCACCTTCCCTGCCATCGCCACCTCAGCTTCCAACATCTTAATCCTTCCCTACCCTTGGGCTACCTCCAACGCCTTCAAAGATAGCTTGAGCTCATATTTTGCTTTCTCCTTCTTCCACTACTACTGCTAGCTCTCCCATTCTTGTTTTTTTTTCTTTAACTCCTCAATTTGAGAAGTCATTCCTGCCTGCGCAGAGACAACACCCTTCCAATGGTGAATGATAGTCATACTCCTCGCCAGCACAATCTTTGTTGAATATAGACTTTCGTAGGGCCCGACGATATTTAATAACTCTGCGTCATATGGCCCCGGAAAGGAAGGACTAAAGTCCATTTCACCAGCAACAGTCAACAAGTGGTCAACTCGGGTTAGAGGTTCTTTTCCCCTATAGATTAGCTCGGGCAGGGGAGGTCGTTGATGAGAACTGACAGGTGATGGTGGCAAAGCTAGAGAGGATGATGGTATGCAACTCAGCTCGACATGTGGCGCAGAGGCCTGCTTCTCGGTTACGATGATAACATCATTACTAAAATTAGCTAAGTCTTCCTCCACCATGACAGGTAACATCCCTTTTCACTATCTTTGCCTTTTTCACTCTCTCGGGCTTATCGTTTGTAGGAGGAGCACCCACCCTAGCTCGCAGTCTCCTATAATCAAAATCCTTAACCATAATCTCTACAAAATAGACTAATTCAGCCCAAATAAACAACATATCACATAGAAACAATCAACATTTACCTTGGAAAAAAGCTTGAGGGTCCTCGGCAAGAGGCACATTCAGAAGAGACCGAGTTCTCATCAGACAAGGAAAATTCTTTAGAATCTCTATGTCCACTTTTTCCTTGTTCGATTAAAAGTGTTCGGCCCGAGATTTAAATTTGATTGGCCTTTGCCAATAAAAAGGAAATCTAGGAGAATGATCGGAATAAAAAAGTAGGCGTTTTTCAGGGTCAGACAATGCACATTTTAACTTGAAAAATCTAGTCTTAAAACATTTGAAAGATGATGAATACAAGGTAAAAAGAGGACCATACTGGGCACCATTCAAGGATAACCAACAAACCTTAGCACCATGATTAAGTTGATAAGAATACATGAATTTATTTACGGTAGGTGTAATACGAAGACAACCACACAAAATTTGGACTGTTTTCAAAATGGCCCAACTATTCGAATGAAGTTGGCTAGGAGCCACATGTATAGTTGACAATATCCAAAACTCAATCTTGGAAAGAGGGAAAATTATTTCAAGATCTTTGAAAAAGAACTTGTAAACAAATAGGAAATCCTCACCATTAGTCGGAGGTTTCATGTACACCATATCTGAGCTCTTACCGTTCTTGGCAACAACAAAATCAGCTACATTACCTAAGCAAACATCAAAAGAAGAAAGGAAGTTCGCAACAGACTCCCTAGTGATAAAATCATAACGATAGGAAGCAACCTCTTCCAACAACCAGAAATACTCACAATCAACAATTCCTTGATATTTTTTCTTACCCCTTTTCGATGGGCTCCGCTTTGTATCAGTCGAGGCAAGCTTGCGCTTACCTCTAAAGTTCCAGCGATAGCAACTGTGGCTGCTATCATAGTCACTGTTGCTGCAGCTAGGGCGGTAGACGAAGGTTGTGGCTCCTCAAGAGAGTCTCCCTTTATGGAAAATGACTATGTATGGCTAAAGGAAGGAATATCCTCCCCTATAGGTACTAGATCCCGTTCAATTAAAGGGGACCTAGACCTCACCCGATCAAAATCAGAAAATGAAGATTGGGAAGACATGAGTACGTACTTAAGTGAAAGACGACAAGAGTAAGACGCACCGAACAATCAGAGAAGAAGGATAAGCGAAAGAGAAGAAACGATGAAGAGGAATGAGCAAAAGAGAAGAAATGAAGATGTTTCATGTTTAAAAAAGGGAGATGGAATTCGAATTAAAATATAAACCCTAAATAAACCTTAAAGCAGGAATAACAAACGTCAAAGCCAAACCCTAAATGTCAAAGCTATAAAATGCCACGTGTAATACCACGATGGCACCTGACATGACATGACTAGGCTTTCATCATTAAGAAAATCCCTCATTAATGCAAAAAAGCCCCTTATAAAGGTGATACGACATTACGAGTATATCAAGCTCGATTAGAGGTAACAAATATCAACAGCTCTTCAAACCTCGGCTAATATTTGCCAGAGGACATCATACAACGACCTCCTAACTGGTCGGTTATCTCTATAAATCACCTCATTAATATAAAGTTATCAAACTCGATTTAGCTAAAGCCTCATCCTTGGACTCCGAGCTTGGGGGGAGCGGATGTACTCCCTGTATCCCAAGAGATATGAATTAATATACAACATACAATATCATAACAGCTCGATAGTTACGGTTGGAATCACCAATTCAGCTATGGTTGAGCTTATACAATAAGCTGTTTATATTCGTTAAAACAACCTAACAAACTTAGGTGATAAGGCTTAACCCAAGGCCCACAAGAGCCTATAAATACATATTCATATCACAGGAAGTATTCACCTTTACTCCTCTATTTAATGTTATATACAAATACTCTTACTGACTTGAGCGTCAGAGAGTCTTCTGTAGGTAAAGCACCCATCGGTCTATCAATACCTCGTCCTATCAAATACCTTGGTGCCGACGTGTCATCACTCTTGATCACAGGAGATTCCCTCCACCTCATTCCGGTAAGAACATATAACATATATATATATATAATTACTTATAATATATATAATTATACATAAGTGGTGTTAAATAAAGACGGAAGTGTAAAAACTAAGAGGGGGGGGGGGTGAATTGGGTTTTTAAAGAAATTTTCTCTTTCAAATTAATTTTCAGGTTTTGAAAAACTTTCAAAAACTTGGATGTGAATTTTTCAATCCTTTGATTAACGCTGTTGGGATTAGCAATTGTTATAATGATCCACAATTAAAAGAGATAGAGAAAGAGAAATAACACAGAGATTTATACTGGTTCGGATTGAGCCAATCCTACGTCCAGTTCCCAACCACCACAAATCCGTGATGATTTTCCCCACTATCTTTAATTGAAATTACAAACACCAATTCATGCAATAACAAATAAAGATAAACGAAACACCTCCTCGACACACTAAGGATGAAACACCTCCCTGCATCACATCGAGGATGAAACCCACCTCTCTTGACACACAAGAGATGAAACACCTCCCTTAGAACAGATCCAAGGGATGAATTTTCCCTTTACAGAAAACAATAAAAGAATACACCTGAAATGTGCTGGATAGAAAGCTTAAGCACAATGATCACCACTTCCAAAGACTTGATCAAATTGAAGAGAGCAGGAAAGCGGCTTTGAAAAAGCTAAGGCGCAGAAACACTTTGAATATTTTGTGTTTGTTCAGATGTGTTAAACCTAAGACATTCTCTTTCATTTTATAATTCGAAAATGCTCCAAAGTTTCCATTCTTAGGTTGATTTAGAATTAATTTTGCAAAAATGACTCATTTAATCGATTATATTAAAAGCTTAATCGATTATATCATGTTTAAAAACTGGAAAACAAATATCGCCTCGATTTAATCAATTAGATTAAGGCCATAATCGATTATATTAACCTGTAATCAATATAATCGATTATCAAAGACACTTAATCGATTATTTTGCTCGTTAAACATTTTTAATTCAAATTTTAAGTTAAATAATCGATTATCTACGTATGGTAATCGATTAAAAGCGTAGAAAAACGTTTTTGCGAGAAAACACCTTGCTCTCTTGTTTGGGAAGGTCTTGAATGGGATTTATGACTTACTCTTTTTATCCAACACCCAAAACAGAACCTTCTACCTTTGATCCTTCAGCTCTTGAGAAAAACTTCATCAATCTTCTCTCTTGAAAGCTTTGAATGCTCTTTATGCCTTTCCTTTCTTATCAAGCAACCTTCCTTTGTGAGATGGCACAAGTCTTTAATGTTGATTGAAACTTCCTAAAAACTTCATCATCAAAACTGTAGGTGTCCATAAAACTCTGGACTTGAAATATGCCAACAAGTGGAACCATCGATGTGCAAAATTTCAACTAAAAAAATATAATAACTATCCCTATTTAGTTCCTCTCCTAAAAGTTTGTTCACTTTCATTATTATCTTTAACAAAATTTGTTCACGCACACAATACCATCATAATAGTATCATCCACATAGGCAATCAGGATGAACTAACAATTATACACCATGAACATAATAAAATTCATAAATCATAGGGGTGTTAAAGTGAGCCAACCTAGCTCACACGGGTTGGCTCACCACTGGTTGAGCTGAAAATGTGTCAGCTTAACCAAACTTACTTTTTGGTAAGTTAGGAAAATCACAACCCGATTCAATCCATTATGGTTTGGTGGGTTGACTCGTTGACTCGTCTATTTTTCAAATAGTAAATATATATTAAATGAGTTTTTTTTTGTTTAAATAATATTATTCTAATCTTACACATACCAACGTTATCCCTGTAATTTATAACACATGTGAATTTCACTGTTGTGACAGTTATACAAAATAAACATAAATAATCATAATCATTCATCTAAATTAAACCACATCTTGCCATTACAACCATTTTTCTACATTAAATAATAAAACAGTCTTAAACAACATTTTGATCTTGAAAAACCAAAGGGTCTACCTAATTAATTAAAATGACTAAACTTATAAATACTAATGTGTCAAGATACTCATTTTACAATTGGTGGAACTTGTTGTTCATGCCCTTGAACAATATTAGAATCATGGATGGTAAAATCTAGAATAATTTCTTCTTCCTTTTGAACATGATCATTGTCTTCTTCATCTACAACAATAAAAACAAAATATTAACGAAGAATATAATTTAGAAGTATGAGAGTAAGAAAGTATTGAAAAGTAATAAAAAATTAATTTCCAATATTTTCAAAGCCATGTAATCAATTTTGGGTTAAAATTAGTGCTTGAACATTATTAAGAAACAAACAAGAACGATACTTGTTAAGTACATGACCACAAATGATAAATACAGACTCACTAGTAACAATTGTTACTGAAATGCTTAACACCTCACATACTAATATATAAAATATTTGGATAACGTTCTTGACGATCCTTCCAATAGCTCAAAATATCTAACTTAAAAATATACTTTGGTTCAAGTGGTGTTTCAGTCAAATATAAATCTAACTCAAACTTTCCAGTGACATTAACATTTTGACTCACATACTTGATATATTCCTATGACAATATAGTGAAAACATTAGAAATATATTAATAAGGATTAAATAATAATAATAATAATATAACAAGATATAGGAAGAATGACTAACATTATATGGAGCAATCTCTTCTTCCTCTATATTGAAATATTGTTATGTTGGAGGAACAAGTTGGGAGTTTGATGCATTTGATGAATTTGACCTTACACTCACATATTCTTTAAAGAGTTTGTACATCTTGTCTTTTATATGATTAATTTTTTTTGTCACAAATTGAAGGATCATGCTTTGAATAGTAAAATCGAAGAGCTTCAAGTTTCAACTATGGATAAAGAATTATAGCAATTGAAATAATGATACTACATTCACTCCAATACTTGACAAACTTTTCAATCATCCTTTTTGCCATGTCTTGCATTAATGGATAATCACTTTTGAGTGTTTCCCTTAACAACTATTGAATTTTACATACTTTCATGTAGTATTCATTAAAGGTTGGATAAGATGTGTTTGAAATGAAGTTAGTTATCTTATAAAATGGCCTAAAATATTCACACATCCTCTCAACTCTTTTCACTCCTCATTTGATAGACAATGTTTGAAATTTCTATCATGAATAGTGAAACTTCCGAAAGCACGACGATACCTAAGACCACTTTCAAACATAAGAAAAATAGAATTTCATCTAGTAGGTACATCCAACCTCGAGCCCACCTTAGTATCAATACCTCTCACTTGGACAACATATTCTGAAATGTCATTTTTCTTACCTATGATCCTTTCACATATTTAATGCTTTCTCTAATTTTTTGCAAAACAACTTCAACTACCATTAAACCCTCTTGAAATATAAGATTCAAGTTATGGGAACAACATCTCACATGAAAAAAAATTCACTATCACATAACAAACTATTTTGCAAACTTAATTGTTCACCCAAAATTTATTGCATGCGATCATTAGCACTAGCATTGTCTAAAGTTATGGAAAAGATTTTCCTATCAATTCCCCACCCAGTTAAACACTTAAACACTTTATTTGCTAAGTCATGACCTATATGTGGAGATTCCATTTTACAAAAAGCAAGAATCTTACTATTCAACTTTCACTATTGTCAACAAAACATGTTGTTAAACAAATATATCCCTCTTGAGTACAAGTAGTTCATTAATTTGATGTCAAACAAATTTGGTTATGACATTTATGCATTTCATGTTTAAACTTCTCCTTCATTTCAATATGAAATTTCCATAGATGAGACATTGTTGTATTCCTACTCACATGCTTTACATCTGGATTTAAATATGATTTCAACTCCCTAATCCATTTATATTCAACAAATTTAAATGGTAAACCATTGTTAACAATAGCCATTATCATGATCTCATGAACATGTTTGTGATCAATGTCCCTAATTCTTAACTTTCCCATATTATCAATTATCTTTCCACCCACATTCTTATATTTTTGGATAATGTTGCATTTTTCCAGATGATGCAATAATATTGAAGTGCCTATCTTAGATCCACCAATTACATACTCTTGCTTGGCTTTCTTGCTCTTTCTTTGAACATCATTATCTTCATTGTTAATTGATATTAGCTCATTAGGTTTTTCATTATTTACAAAATCATCATCAATGCAATTCACATTCACACTTTAATGAATAGTTTCATATTCCATACTTCAAATTGAATTAAAATAAATGAACTTTTATAATTTATTTAAAGAAAAGAAAAATAAGAGGAATAAAATATAACACTTGCCTCGCTAAAGTAGCTTTCACCTAGGCCTCCAATTCCAATTACCCTACAACTTCTAAATGCCCCTACAACAATAGAAATTTCACGTTTCACATTTAATTTCACAAATTAAAGTAAGAAGATAGAATACGTCAATCTTGCAAGGAAGAAATTGAAATGATTAATCTAGGAAGTGAAGATGACAAAAAAGAAGTCAAAGTTGGCATTGTTATAAAAGTACACGAACAAGACCATTTGTTTAAGCTTTTGTGTGACTATGTTTGTTAGAAAGAATGATAATGCAAAATCCAAGAGGGAGGGTGAATTGGGTTTTCAAAAACTTTTTAGGGTTAAAATAATTTTCCAGATTTTAACTTCAATTTCAATTTTAAGATTAAAACCAAGATTCAGATTTTCTTTAATCTTTGATAAACACAATCGAGATAGCAATTGTAAATATGATTCGAATGCAGTAAAATAGAGAGAGAGGAAAAGAGATAGATGAACACAGATGATTTATATTGGTTCGGATTTAGCCAATCCTACATCCAGTGCCTGATCACCACAACACGTGATGATTTACCCCATTATCTTTAATTGCAATTACAAACACCAATCCAGTGACAACATGTAAAAACAAATAAAAACAAACAAAAACACCTCCTTAGACACACTATGGATGATCCCACTTCTCTTGACCCACAAGAGATGAACAAACACCTGCATTTAGAATAGATCCAATGGATGGATTACAGAATTCAATAACCAGGAAATAAATCACTTTATGTGTGATGGATATGAAAGCTTAAGCACAAGACAATAACCACTTCCAAGAACCAAGATCAACACTAAGAGAGAAAGAAAGCGGGTTTAAAAGATTTGAGTGCAACACACTGTAATTTTCGTGTTTGATCTGTTGTGTATTCTCCTAAGACCTTGCCATTCAATTTATAATTCAAAATTAGCTTAGGTTTTACATTCTTAGGTTGATTCAACATTTAATTTACAAAAACGTCATTTTTAATCGATTGTAAAAGTGTCATAATCAACTATTCCATAGAAGAGTGAAAAAATAGTTTCAGCCTGAAATAATCGATTATTTAAGGAAATAATTGATTTTTTTGCAAACCCAAAAAAATAATTGATTGTCAAGTCTAGATAATCAATTGTTCGGTTCGTTAAATCAGTTTCTTGGATTTTACATGATATAATTGATTCCATTATGATCCCTAATTGATTAAAAGTGTAGAAAATTCTTTTGATGAAAATTTGACTTGTTCTCAAGGTTGAATAGGTATTGGAGGGAAAGTATGACTTACTCTTTTTACCCAACACCCAAAACTAAATCTTCTAATAAGGATTATTCAGTAGCTGAGCAAAGCTTCTAGATTTCCATCCTTGATTACTTTAAATCTTCATGATTGAATATTTGATTTGCCTTTAATCTTCGTGATGCAACCTTCCTTTTTGAGATAAAATCAAGTCTTTAATGTTGCAATATACTCCATATCTTCATCATCAAAACACCAATCTTAGAGATTCTTTTTGGATTTAATTCTTCAACAAATATTCTAAGTAAATTTGTACTCTTTCTTGAATTAAATCAATAATGTTGACGCCTTTGCATGGATGTATCAGGATATGTTGGCGCTAGATTCTAACATTGTAGAGTAGAAATTTTCCTTGAATCTAGAATGTCTACCTGTCGAGCAAAAGTTGAGAAAAATGAAATCAAACGTGTCATTGAGGATTAAAGAAGAGGTAAAAAGCAACTTGATGCAATATTTCTTGGAGTGTCTAAGCATTCTCAATGAGTTGCTAATATAGTGTTTGTTCCAAAGAAGGATCAGAAGTCAAGATGTGCGTTGATTATTAAGATTTAAACAGAGCTAGCCCTAAAAATGATTTTCCATTGCCTCACATAGACATATTGGTGGATAATACTGCCAAGCATGTTCTCCATCATGGTTGAGTTCTCTAGGTACAATCAAATTAAAATGGTTCTTGAAGATGTTGAAAAAACCACATTCATCTCCCCTTAGGGAACAGTTTGCTATAAAGTGATGCCATTTGGATTGAAAAATGTAGGGGCAACATATCAAGGGGCGATGATGACCTTGTTCCATGACATGATGCATAAAGAGATTGAGGTGTATGTAGATGATATGATAGCCAAGTCAATGATAGAACAAGGCCATATTTCAAATTTACAAAAAATGTTTGATCATTTGAGGAAATACGAGCTTCAATTGAATCCTGCCAAATGTACCATTGTCGTAAAATCGAGCAAGTTGTTAAGGTTTTCGGTTAATGAAAGAGGCATAGAGGTTGATCTAGATATAGTATGAGCAATCTTGGAGATGCCTACACCTAGCACAGAAAAAAAAAAGTTCATGGTTTCCTAGGGAGGTTGAATTATATTGTGAGATTTGTATCCCAATTAATTGCAACATGCAGTCATATTTTCAAATTGTTGCATACAAAATAAATAGTGATATGGAATGAAGATTGTTAAGAGGCTTTCGAAAAGATCAAACCATACTTGCAAAACCCTAATAATGTATTTAACAATGTTTGACGAGTCCACAGGATCTGTATTGGGTCAACATGATGAATCTAGAAGAAAAGAACACACCATTTACTACTTGGATAAAAAATTCATATAATGTGAGATGAGATAATTTTTGCTAGAACGAATATGTTGTGCCTTGGCTTGGGCTACTCAAAGGCTAAGGCAGTATATGTTATCTCACACTACTTGATTGGTTTAGAAAATGGATCCTATTAAGTATATATTTGAGAAACATGCTTTCACTGGTTGTATTGCTTGTTGGCAGGTCCTACTATTAGAGTATGATATTGTTTATGTCACCCAAAAAACTATCAAGGATAGTGTTTTGGAAGAATATTTAACACATCCTATAATAGAAGACTATCAATCAATGCAATTTGATTTCCCAGATGAAGACATAATGGCATTATTTGAAGAGAGAGAATCTGTAACGGAAGAAAAATGGACTTTGTTGTTTGATGGAGCATCAAAATGAGCTGGGATATGAAATTGGTGCAATGTTAATCTCTCCTAATGGTCAGTTCATACCATTTATTGTAAGACTAGATTTTGAGTGTACAAATAATACAACAAAATATGAAGTGTGTGCAATGGGGGGTTCTAGCAGCCCTCGAATTCAAGGCCAAAATCTTATAAGTTTTTGGAGACTCAACACTAGTTATCCATCAACTTAAAGGTGAGCGGGAGACTCAGGATTCAAGGTTAATTTCACACCATTCTTACATTAAGGGATTGATGGAATAGTTTAATGAAGTAACTTTCCACTGTATCTCTCATGATGATAACCAACTAGGAGATACTTTAACTATTTTGTCTTCAATATTAAAAATAATTCAAGAAGAGGACATGTCGGTAATAAAATATAGAATTATGATCAATCACCCTAGTGAAGCCATGATTTTATGATATCAAGTGTTATATAAAAGATAAAGACTATCCTTCCAACACTTCAAAAAATAGCAAAAGAACCTTAAGAAGATTAGCGATGAGTTCTTCTTAAATGATGATATGCTTTATAAGAGAAAATATGACATGGTATTACTTTAAATTGTTGATGCAATTGAAGCTAATAAGATAATGGAAGAAATCCATGAAGGATTGTTTCGATGTGCAAACGAACATGTAACGGGAACAAAAATTTTGAGAGCTGGTTATTATTGGTTGATGGAAGTTGATTGTTGTAGTTATGTAAAAAAGTTTCATAAATGTCAGACATACACAAATAATATATATGCTCCACCAACGTTGTTAAATATTTTGATTGCACCAAGACCATTTTGAATGTGGCGCATGGATGTGATTGGTCCAATTGAGCCTAAAACATTAAATGGACATCATTTCATTATTGTTGCCGTTGATTACTTCACCAAGTAGTTTGAGACAACATCATATGCTAGTGTAATATGTGGTGTTCAAGATCATTAAAAAAGATTTGATTTGTCGTTATGACTTGCCAAGCAAGATCATTACTAGTAATGGAACTAATCTGAATAACTAGATGATGAATGATTTATGCGATGATTTCAAGATTCAACATCGTAATTCTCAACCATATCATCCAAAGATGAATGGAGTAGTTGAAACAACAAATGAGAATATCAAGAAAATAGTCCAAAAGATGGTGATAACATACAAAGATTGGCATGAGATGTTGACATTTGCATTGCATGACTATCATACCTTTGTTCGAACTTCTACTATGACAACTACATATTCTTTGGGGTGTCAGATGGAAGTTGTATTCCCAATTGAAGTATAAATCTTTTCATTGAGAGTGTTGGTAGAAACAAATTAAGAAGTTCAATGGGCTCAAGTTTGCTATGATAAGTTGAACCTCATTGAAGAAAGAATATTGATTGCCTTGTACCATGGACAATTATACCATAAAAGCTTGAAAAGATTTTATGATAAGAAAGTTCGCCCTTGAGAATTTCAAGAAAACTTGGTACTCAAAAAGCTTCTTCCAAATCAAAAGGACCATAGAGTTTGAATTCTTACAAACATGAATGAGAAAAACTTATTATTCCATGTAAACTCTGATGTAGTTAGGAGTACTATGGTTAAAAAAAATAAAGGAAGAACAAAGAAGTCCACTAAGCTGAAAACTTGTTAAGGTAGTTTAGGAAAAAGTTAGAGACCTAGTAGGCTAAAAACATTAAAAGAGCAGCCTAGGAAAAAATAAGGTCACATGAAAAAGTAGCTCGCTAGGCTGAAAACCTAAAAGTTGAAGGAAAAATGAACTCAAGAAAAATTAATGTTGATTATTCTAATTTTCTCGACATGGGAGTTTTGTAAACATGTTGAAGGTTGATAAATGTATACACACTAGTAAAATATTTCACATTTCATATCATTTCATCTCATGCGTTACATATAATCAATCTTTAGTTCTAGATTAATTTCTAATCTATTGACTGTATCTTTTTATGCTTCAAGCTACTACATGTTATGTTTTTGTATTTTGGGTCCCTTATGTCCACTCTTTTTATATTTTAGGTCCCAAACTCATTTGGTTTTTAAGCATCTACACTTGTTGCTTTCATGTTTTGGGTGTACGCATCCACTCTTTTATGTTCAAGTCTATATATTCATTAATTTCATTCTTCGGGCCGATGTGCCCACCTATTTCATACTTGGGGTCTCCACACCCACCTTATGCATTTTAAGTCTGCACTTATTGTTTCAATGTTTTGGGTTCTTATACTTATATTTTTATACTTTGAGTATGCATGCTCACTATTTTTATGTTTTAGGTCACTGTACCCATCTTTTTATACCTTGAGCATCCATACACTCACTATTATGGATCCTCATACCCATCTTTTTATATTTTGAGCATCCATACTCATTGTTTTTTATGTATTAGGTCCTAGAACCCATCTTTTTATGCTTTGAGTATCCACACTCATGCTTTGGATCTTAATGCTGTCTTTTTATACTTTGAGCATCAACGCTTATGTTCTTCTTTTTTACGTATAATTATATTTACACATAATATAAATAATTTAAGTTAATATTTTCTTCTTTTCTTTTCTCTTAAAATAAAAATAAAAATAAAAATTTTCTTTCATTACTGATATTGTGTATTTTGTTAAAATTGAAAATAAAAATTTTCATAATTTAATTTTAAAATAGTTAACTTTTTCTAAAAACTAAGACTTCTATTATTAATTAAAAAATAAAACTTATTAAACTTAATTTTTTATTAAATTAACGTATTTGGTCATTTTTAACTTTATGGACCATTTATCTATTTCTTAGGGTTTATATATATATATATATATATATATATATATATATATATATATATATATATATATAAAGAATAACTAAAACAATCAAATGCATCTTCATTTTTTTACTAAACTTTTTTTATTTATTTTTATGTATTTTTTTCTTATTCATCTACTCACTCACCTTTTTGCAATATTTGCAAATCTCACCAAAATTAATCAATTTCACAAACTATTTCTCCTCCTTATTTCCTCAATCTTCCATGTTAATCTAAAGATGAAGAAATATCTTTAGAAATATCTAAAGGATGAGTGTTTTGATGATGATGACTCTAAAAGAAGAAGTTGGACCTTCATGACTGAAATCTTGTGGAAGCTTTAAACTTATATTTGGTGTATATGTTTGATTGTATTAATTAGGAATCATGTTGAAGATCATAGCATGCACACAACTCTCCTTTCAACTTTGAAAAAACCTTTTGTTTTTCGTAAAAAAACATTTAACATCAAAATAATCAATTATTTCGAGCAATAATCGATTATCACAAGTGAAATAATCGATTATCTTAAAAAATAATCGATTATCTCGCGTTGTTTTGTAAAATCAATTTTCTCTATAGAATAATCAATTATCCCTAATAATTAATTATTCTAAACATTTTTAGAAAAATATTTTTATATTCTACAGAACCTTCCCTCTTTGCCTATAAATACATAAGGGGTTTGAGCTTTCAAAAACAACATAGAGAGATAAAAGGTGAAAGTTACTCTGCTGCTAGCGTTTAAACTTGTTTCATCCTTTGTGATTATTCAAAGCAGGTGTTCATCTTTTGAGGTTTTCAAAAGAAGTGTTGTTCATTCTTTATGGTTATTCAAAGGAGGTATTCATCCTTTGTGGTTATTCAAAGGAGGCGTCTTCATTCCTTGTGATGTTCAAGGAAGGTGCTTATTCATCTTTTGTATTTTTAAGAGAGGTGTTGTTTCATCCTTTGTTCTGTAGAAAGGAGATGTCTTTGCTAATCTTCCTGCTATCTTATCTATTTCGTTGCAGTGTAAGTTGAAAACTTTATTTAAAGATAGTTAGTAGAAATCACTCTCTTTTGAAGTAAGTCATTGGACATAGGACCTGCTTTGATCTGAACCAATATAATTTGTGTTATCTTCTCTCTATCTCTACTTTTATTATACTCCAATTTTAATCTAGTAGAACTTAAATTTATATTGGGATTTTTGTTAAACTTTGCTTTAATAAGATTAAATTTGAAAAAGGTTTAATTTTTATTAAGAACCAATTCACCCTCTTTTTTATTTGTTTTATCTGTGCTATTATCTTAACATTTCATTCTGCAAAATTCATGATGATAGACATGTACAATTGCTTCTGAAATCAAACACAAAAATTTAACATTGCAAATAATCTAAACATTTTTGCTCTATTAATATCACTGAGTTAAATGAGAGAAGGGTTATAAAAAAGAAAAAATAGGAAGGAAGATGCATCTTTGAGTATAGATAAAATGGAAAATTAAAAAACAAATAAAACAATATATAGTGGTTTATGAAAATGAACTCTAATCCAATTCTCCCACCATGAGAAAATGCGGTGGATGAAACCCTAAAAAATGCAACCTTCACCTCTTTAAGATTGGTGGTCCATCACGCTTCTTCCTTCTTCCGTGAACATCTTTCTCTCGTATGCAATAGTGCATGACGACAATAGATGCAATAATGTGATGGTGCACGATGGCTTGTGGCATGATGCGATGGCATATGATAGTGAACGACAATCACCTCCTGTGAAGCTGTAATGAGCGGGTTATAAAATGACTATTAGTTTCACTGTATAAATAGGAATTCTCCTATTGTAATAGTAGGTATTAAAAAATAATAATACTCTATTTTTGGGTTATTTTCCTTGTGAGTTCCACGAGTGAGTTTTCTTCGTTCTAGATTTTGGATTCAGTTTTACATTCTGAGAAGAGTAAGGAAATTAGATTGAAAATCTTCAATCTAACAAGTGGTATCAGTTTGACGGGCAACGATGGTAGGCAGTACAACCAATAAAGATTTGGAGAATAGGATCGAAGGTCTGGAAAAGCTTTTGGAAAATTCATAGCGAGAAAACCACAAGATTCATCAAGAAACTCAAACAGCCATTGCTGAATCTGAAAAAAATCATAAATTGGCTATGGATTCCATGACTTCAATGATGGAGAAACTTTTAAAGCAAGTTCAATTATTAGGTGACAAATCAAATGCAAAAGAAGATGAGGTGATCAACAATACACATTCCAGCAAGATTTTGGACAGAGCACAGATTCCATTTTCTACTTTTGATGGCACAAATTATCGCAAATGGAGAGCTAAATCTGAGCAATTCTTTGAATTGGAAAATACGCCCCAAGATCAATGGGGAAACCTTTTGTTATTATCAATTGAAGGGAAAACATTTGTATGGCAGAGACATTACACAACTCATTATAGCAATAAGATAAAATCTTGATAGCAGATTCTTAAAGATGTAGCTTCAAGATTTGATATGGGCAATTATGATGATCCCATATCAGAATTATCCAAACTTCGCCAAGAAGGTACCTTGCTTGAGTATTTTGAAAAGTTTGATCAATTATTAGCTAGAGTAGATGTTCCAGAAGAAATGGCTATCATTTTTTTTCTTGGGAGGACTACATACTTCATTAGAAAAATCAGTCTGCATTCATAATCCTAAATCTCTACAAGATGCTACGCGTTTAGCTAGATTACAGGAAAAGGTTCTACAAGAACTGGAAAGAAAATTAACACGTACCAAACATACGCAATTTGATGGTATTAAAAGCTATTACAAAAGCTGGAATTCAACAATAGTAAATTCAAGACCAACACCCATTACTAGTATGCAGAATTCTTCCGCTCAATTTTCTACAACTCCTATCACCAAAGAATTCTCTTTAACCAAACCTTCTACGAACAAAAGAGAAATGAGTGCCAGGATAGCAAAAGGTCTATACAAATTTTGTGGGGAGCAATGGGATAAGAATCACAAAGAGAAATGTACTGTTTGGGGGAAATTAATTGCCATATTTGCTTCTCAGGGTGAGGCATAAGAAGAATCTGAAGAGGAGAAAGATCAAGAGAACATTATAGGTTTAGGAAAAGAGCTGTTAGCCACTAATGCAGTTCAAATTTCACTACACCATTCTTAATGGACACTAGAAGTACTCACAATTTTGTAAGTAATAAATGGGTGAAGACATTACGATTAGCAACACAATTCATCAAAGAGTTTCCTGTTGTTGACGAATTGTTGGATGAATTGGAAGGGGCCACTTATTAAGTTGGATTTGAGGAGTGGTTATAATCAAATTCGTATGTGGGAGGCTGACATTCCTAAAAACTGCATTTAGGACTCATGATGGACACTATGAATGGGTGGTTCTTCCATTTGGGTTAACCAATGCACAAGCTATTTCCAAAATTTGATGAATGATGTTTTTTGACCTCATTTAAGAAATTTCATCTCAGTTTTCTTTGATGATATTTTGATCTATTCTAAAACATGGAGAGAGCACATGAACCATCTGTCCTTGGTATTACAGCTCTTAAGAGCTAATACTCTGTTTCTAAACAGAAAAAAACGTAGCTTTGCTAAAAATCAAGTTGAATACTTGGGGCATGTAATATCAAATTTAGGAGTGACTCCTGATGCACACAAGATAGAAGCAGTTCAAAAGTGGACTAGACCGACATCAATTAAACAACTGAGAGGGTTTTTTGGTTTATCGAGGTATTATAGGAGGTTTATCAAGAATTATGGTAAGATAGCACAACCTCTAACATCACTTCTCAAGAAGGAAGCAATATTTCAGTGGAATGAAACAACTCAAGTGGCAGGCACTTACTGCATTAAAGCTAGCATTAACAAGAGCACCAGTGTTAGCTCTATCCAATATTTTAGAACAGTTTGTAGTGGACTAGACCGACATCAATTAAACAACTGAGAGGGTTTTTGGGTTTATAGGGGTATTATAGGAGGATTATTAAGAATTATGGTAGGATAGCACAACTTCTAACATCACTTCTCAAGAAGGAAGCAATATTTCAGTGGAATGAAACAACTCAAGAGGCAGTTACTGCATTAAAGCTAGCCTTAACAAGAGCACCAGTGTTAGCTCTACCCAATTTTTTAGAACAGTTTGTAGTTGAAACTGATGCTTCAGGTGCAGGTAAAGAGGTCATCCTAAGTAAGACAATGGATAAGAAATATCAGATGTTATCTACATATGAAAAGGAGTTTTATGCCATTTTATTTGCAGTACGGAAGTGGGAACATTATTTTCTAGGCAATCATTTTGTCATCAAGACAGATCAGAAAGCTTTAAAACATCTTTTGGAGCAACCACTTACATCTTTGATGCAAAATTGGGGCTTGGAAAAATTGATGGGGTTGCAATTCACAATTGAATATAAGAAAGGTAGAGAAAACATAGTTACGGATGTGCTGTCACGGAAATGTGTTGATGGTACCAGATAGGATCATATCTACTCCAAATAGTGAAGGACACTTATGACAAAGATATCAAACTCCAGAAAATAATTGAGAAGATTCGACTATTACAACAACCCTATAAGCAGTATGAGTGGCAAGGTGCGATGTTGAAGAGGAAAGGAAGAATAGTTGTCGGGCAACAACAGAAGGTGAGAGACAAGTTGCTTGCTTATTTCCATGAATCAATTTTTGGTGGTTACCCAGGAGCATCCCATACATATAACAGGCTGAAGCAACTTTTCTTTTGGAAAAGAATGCAGCAAGAGGTTAAGAACTGGGTCCAGTAGTGTAAAGTTTGTCAGAGGAATAAACCTGTTTTGACTAAACCAGCTGGGTTGTTACAACCACTTCCTATTCCTACACAGGCTTGACAGTCTTTAGCCATGGATTTTATTGTGTGCTTGCCCAAATCTAATGGATATACAATTATTCTGGTGGTTATTGATAGGTACACCAAATATGCTCATTTTGTAGCATTGAGACATCCAATCAATGTTGTTAAAGTTGTTCAAGTGTTCATTGATACAATAGTGAAGTTGCATGGCTAGCCCAGTGAGATAGTATCTGATAGGGATCCAATTTTTATGAGTAAATTCTGGTCAGAGCTCTTTAGGTTAAATGGAGTCAAACTGCTCAAATCCACTGCATTTCACCCACAAACTGATGGGCAGTCGGAGGCTTTAAACAACACATTAGAAGGATACCTTAGATGTGCAACAGGTGAGATGCCCTCTAAGTGGAGTGAGTTCTTGAGTTATGCTGAATATTGGTACAATACCAAGTTTCATTCAGCAACTGAAATGACACTATTTGAAGCTTTATACGGTTACAAACCAATCAACAACAATCCCTTAATAGCAGGTGACTCAACAGTTGAGGCGGTTGATTATACTATTAGAACTCCAGAAGAAATTGCAACAATTTTACAGAAAAATCTCAAAACAGCACAGGAGAGAATGCAAGTGTATGATGATAAGAACAGGACAAAAAAGGAATTTGCAGTGGGTGACTGGGTGTATTTGAAGCTTCAAACATTCAAACAACAATCAATTCCTAATGCAGCGTTTCACAAATTAGCTGCACGATTTTATGGTCCATACAAAGTTATAGAAAAAGTGGGAAAGGTGGCCTATAAGCTAGATTTACCAATTCAAGACATAATGTATTCCACATTTTCCTGCTGAAAAAACATCATGGTGATCATCCAATTTCAACAACCCTACCTAGTTTTGAAAGCAATGATCACTTGGAGCTTAAACCAATTGACATCTTAGCTAGACGAATGAAGAAAGGGACAACAGGCCAATTACAAAACTTTTGGTTCACTGATAACATACTACACCAGAAGAAGCCACATGGCATGCGGTACATAAGCTGAAGCAACAATTTCCTCAAGTGGAGTGGGACTCTTTATTGGCAGAACCATTGCATGAAAGGGCCTTAGGGGCAAGGCCTTCATATGGAGGGGAAATTGTAATAAACGGGTTATATAATAACTATTAGTTTCACTGTATAAATAGGGATGCTCCTATTGTAATAGTAGGTATTAAAAAAATAAAAATACTCTGTTTTTTAGTTATTTTCCTCGTGTGAGTTCCACGAGTGAGTTTTCTTCGTTCTAGATTTTGGATTCAGTTTTACATTTTGAAAAGAGTAAGGAAATTAGATTGAAAATCTTCAATCTAACAGAAGCCTATACATCTCAGCTGTGTTATAGGACTGAAAAGAGCAACTGTATGGTTCTTTCTAGTGTTATGGCAATCTCTTGAGCAACATGTAAAATGAATACAATAAAAAGTTGTGTTGAGAGTCTTCTTGGCCCACTTTTTTTTTACCTTCCTTTTTTTTCGCTGGTTTGGGTGTGAATCTGACCTTTTTTTTTTCTTTTCTTCATTCTTTTTTTTATTTAATAAATTGTAGATATTTTTTGTTAATTTATTTAATACTATATCATTCTAATATGCTAATGTAAGCATATTATAATTGATTTTTTTAAATAATGTTAATAATAATAATGTAATTAAATTAAAAATCAACAAATTTTATAATTAAATAATAATAACTTGAAAAAATATATACTAACCAAAAATTAATTAGATATAACTTTTAAAAATTTTAAGGTTTAAACATGTAAGTTATGAAAACTATAATAATGTATTATCCAAATATTTTCTCTAAATTTATACAAATTTGAAATAAATATTATATCAAGTTTCAAGTACTAAATTAAGAAATTTCATAATTAACTAAAGTAATAAAGAATAGGTTAATTTAATTAAATGTCACGTTCTATTAATTATATTATTTAATATGTAATTTTATGTTTCTCTTTTTTTAAATATTAAAATATTAAAATTTTATAATAAATTAACTCAGGATTACCCTTAGTCAAAGTTCACTAAATATACGAGGTGTGACAGTTCATAACTCTTTATTCTAAATAAAATTTTAAGATATTTTTTTATTAATATACAAATAATATTTTAATAAGAATTATATAATTTTAATTTTTTATTGTATTAAGAGATACATAAGAGTAGGACTTCACTTCTATTAAATTAAATATATAAAAAAATATAATATTTTTCTTGTTACAGTTTATAAGTCTTTGTACTTAATAAAATAATAGATATTTTTTTATCAATACAAAAATAAGATTTTAATAAGAACTATGTAACTTTGATTTTTCGTTGTATATAAAAATACGTAGGAGGAGTAGAGCTGTCAAAATAGGCCTGGTCAAAATAGGCCTGGTCCGATGGGCTGGTCCGTATAGCCTATGATTCAGGTCAGGCTAGACTTAAAAAATTGTGGCCTAGATAACAATAGGCCTTTTTAGCCTGGCCCATTTGGCCCAATGCCCATATGGGCCAAGGCCAGACTAACCCGTAGGCTAATGGGCTGGCCCGTTTATTTTTTATATTAAATTTTTGTTCTTAATTGTTAAGTTGTCATACTAAAGAAAGAAACCCTAGTGTCTCAGAGAGTCTATGTTCTCTTCCTTTCTCACAAGCTTTTTCATCTCCTCTACTCCTCTTTCCTTGTATCACTTTCACCACTACAGTTTCTGATATAACTTCTCTGTTTTACATTAGGTTAGGTTCTTTCTTATTTTTTGTTAATTTATATTATTATTTTATGCATTTCTAATCAAAACTTTATATTTGCTTTTGTTTTTTCTCGTATCATCATGGGTTTGTGTTATTTTCTTAATATTTGTTGAATTATATAAAGTAAAATTATTATAAGTATTAAATAGGTTTTTATGTTTTTTTATCTCTTAGATTGCAGAGTTCTTATTTCCTATGACAACATCAAGGAGTTATTCCTCCAATTAGTGATCCATCTGATTATAACAAAAGAAATAACATTGAACAAAATTGTGGAGAGACTAAGAAAGAAAAAGAAATATTATAATATTTTTTCAATTTTTAATTAGGCTAAAAATGGCCCGTTGGCCTAACATAGGGCCAAGCTAGGCTAAAAATTGTGGTCCGTTTTAAAATATAAGTCAGGCTAGGCTATCAAATTTTCTGAACTCGGCCCGTAGGACCAGGCCAGGCTAGGCCGGGCTACCCATTTTGACAGCTCTAAGGAGGAGGATCGCACTCCCATCAAGCTAAATATACAAAAAAATATAATATTTTTCTATATCATATTTCACATAATAACAATAATAGTAATAACCTTTTATTGAAATAATAAAATATAAATTATTTTTTTGTTTAAATTAATGTTTTAGTTGCTTTTAAGGCGAGAAAATTATTTTAAAAATATAAATAGCATGCTTAATTAAGTATGGGTAAATCATCTTTATGATGGATGTTTTAAGCTGCTAAAACCTTTCTTACATGTAATTGACTTCCGACTTCAAAAATATAATTTTGGAGACCAATCTTTTTTTAATGATTTTTTCAATGTTTATCGTGATAAATATTGGTGGTGACTTCTTGCTTTGTTTCTTTTTTCGCCAACCCACCCAATCTCAGTTACGACAATAATAATAAATTATATTAAATATTAAAGTAATTATTCTTTATAAAGATACTAGTTTACATATATAATGTATGTTCGTGAATTGTAACGCCTCACATCTTTACTTTTTTTTTTCCTAAAAAGCTTATTCGTTTTTGTACTAAATGTAAAGAAAGGTTTCTTTTTCAATAAACTAACACATTTTGTCAAATGAAAGAAGGGTAGAAATAATTATGATACATCCGTTATATTCTCTTAATAATAATTGAAAATAAAGACATTGTGATTATCATTCAAACATACAACATAAAAATGTAAGTATATATGAAAGTTCACAAACTTTACATAGATGAAATATACAACACTAAAAATTTAGAGAATGATAAACTAAAAGAAAATAAGTTAATATTGACGAAGAAAATCCCTCAATAACAAAAAAAATTCTCCAATAATAAATTAGAGACAAATAAAAATTTGTCAGTAATTATCTGTGGATGCACTTGTCCATAAAAATGCATATGTATTGACAAATAATTCCGTCAATAAATAAACTAGAGACAAGCTTGTAAAGAGATTACTAACGTACTTGCGTCAGAGATAAACACTAATGGATGTTTCTATCGATAAATAGTACAAATATTCTTGGTAAAATTATCAATGAAAATATGCATCACTATTTTTTTGCTTTAATCTCGATAAATCGTTATATATGAACATGTGTTTGGATGAACCAGTATAAATCAACTATGTGGTATTAGTTTTGTTTGTTTACCATCTCCTTCTAGAGTCAGTTGCTCCATCAATGGATACCAAAATTTAGACTTCAATACTCCATCTTTGTTAAAATTGCAAATACCCATGTGTGAATTGTATAAATTTTTTTATAGATGAAACACTCAATCATAGAAAATAAACATGATTCAATCATATGCAAAAATTAAAATTTTAAAATAGAATCATAAATTAAAAATTTAATTCTCTCCAATTGTGTCATCTTTTCTACCATTACAACATTAAAGTAATATGATAATTGTGAGTTTTAAATTTTGGACTCTCTTTGGTTGAAAAAATGAACAACCTGCATTCATACATTTCTTATCATGCACACACACTTCAATTATGACTATAAATATAATCTCAACCTTGAATATAATTCAGATTCGATGAGGGAAAGAAATCACATATGATAAATTCATTCATAAAAACAACACAAACCAACATTTTTATTTAATAGAACTTTTTCTCGTTCTTTGTATGATTCACATCTCTATTTCAAGTTACAATGAGAATCAATATCAAAGAACTTTAGTACATGACTCAACATAATGACACTAATTTGATAAATTGAAGACACAACTTTATTTTAAGCAAAAACATACATAATATATAGTTTTAATCCAACTACCCTCATACAAATCTCATGATAAAACCAACGAAATTACCCTTTAAATCTCTAGAGTTTCAATGAAAGATCCAATGCATCTTCATTAATATTATCCTGATTGAAAAAACCATTGTTGAGGATGGGTTTCTCCAACAATTTGATGTATGGCTTTGTTCCATCAATTGGTGAAACTTCCATTGTAAGATTTTCACCAACTAAGTGAGCTTCGATGTGGACTATGAGTGCTGGGAAGTTTGGGAGAACATAATTGCACACTCGACATTCAACAGCAATTTCATTTGGAAAGTTCATGATATTGTTTGACATGGCTTGAAACAAGAATTCACTGAAAACAAAACTTGAGTACTTCAAACACCCAAATTGATTTTTTATATCAAAAAATATTTACGCACATTAAATGTACACACTTTAAAAATAAAATTAAATAGATAATATTTATTAAAAACATTTATGGCATTAATTTTTATTTTATACATTAAATGTAAATGGTCAAAATTTAAAAAAGTAACCGATATTAATAAATGAATATATTTTTTTATAAAAATGAAGAACGTACTTTAGGCGAAACTTTTGGGAAAGATACATCTTTCAATAACTCTACATATTTAGTTTTACTTAATGAAACTAGGGGCGTTTAGAAGTCAATTTAGATTAAATTTGGAAGAAAATGATAACTCAATTGATCAATTTGTGTTAGTTCGAATTGATTTTTATTTTAAAATATAAAAAAAATTGAGTTGTACAGACTGATTAAGAATGAGTTGGTTTAGTTTAGTTTAAGAAACAAAATACTTAATTTTGTTCAAAAATTCTCACAAAATCCTATCATTAAAAAGGATAAACAATTTTTTTATACCATCATTAATATGCCATTGTTTGATTTTATTTCATTGGATCTATATATCACAAATCTGGTAGCCAAACCAATCAACATTAGATTTAATTGGTTTGGTTAGAGTTTGATCCAATTAAGTTAAAATTTTAAAATTTAATTCGTTTAGTTTGAATTCTTGGGTGGAAAGAATGAATCTAAACCCATGAAAATTTTTAGCCTAAACATTAAATTTGTTATCCATATTTAGTATCAAAATTGCATTATGATATTTTAAAATCACTTAACACTTCATTAAGTATATTCTAAATTTTTTGATTGTGTTTTTGGTTCTTCAAATCTAGAGTAAATCTATATTTAGTTCTTTAATTAAAAAAATCTTTATTTTAGTTTCTAAAATTTAGTGTTTCGGAACTAAAATAACATTTTTTCCATTTTGAAGAACTAAAATAAACTATTTTTTAAATTTGGGAAATCATCTTAAACTTTAGAACTAAAAGTATAACTAAATCATTCAAAAATATATAAAAGTGACTTTAAAATGTAAAATGTATTGACTATAAAATTTAGCTACCAATGTTAACTGACAACAAGACAATTGGTATCCAGATATTTATTAAATTGTATGATATTCAAGCAATTTTTTGGATTGAACATTTACTACTAGACCAAAATTTATAGTCGTTAGTTAGAACACAACTCTCTCTACTTGAAAGCATAATAATCCAAGTTTCACGATTCGACTATGACTTGACTCACATGGCCTATGGCCTACCCAGTCTTCACCATGGGACAATTGATGTCATCTGCAACAATCTCCCCCTCAGCAATTTTCCTGTTGGAAATCGAACTCATGACCTTATCTTATTATGCTTTCAAGTAGAAAGAGAGTTGCCCTAACTAACGACTATAGCGTTTGATCTAGTGGTAGGCGCTCGATCCAATAATTAATATCAAAGCTAAGGTCATGAGTTTGATTACTAATGGGGAAAATATTGAGGGGGAGATTGTTATAAGTGACATCAAGTGTCCCATGGAAAAGGCCAGGTGGGCTAGATGTCATGTGGGTCAAGTCATAATAGAATCATGGCGCTTGAACTATTACACTCTTAAGTAGAAAGAGATGTGTTTTAACTAACGACTATAACTTTTGACTTAGTGGTAAGCGTTTAATCCGAAAGAATTAGATCAATAAAATTTTATATATAAACCAAAACAAATAGTTAAAAAGAATAAATTTTGTCAATAAATATATCTCCAGTGACTTTGTCCCTCCTTATTTTCTTATATAATATCACAGGAAAATTTTCTATTACCAACAAATGAAATTTGTGCATAAGAAAAATAATTTATCATAATAATTACCGACAAAAAACAATTTGTCAAAAATTAAGTTGTAACAATTATTGCTAAGAATTTTTGTTTTTGGATAATTTTATCCACAAATTAACTTACCATAGATTATTTTGTGGGTAACATACAAGAAAATTAAGTCATTGGTAAGTTATCCATGGAATAGTTAATGGATAAGTTACCCATGAAAGAATTCACTTACATGATAACATTCTTCAAATAATTTCTATTGATATGACAAACGTGACAAAAAAGGACAAATGACAAGAATAATCCACTATCAAGAGATAGTTGGTCAGATGAGCAAAAATAGATATATTTATTGTTATCAAAGGCTTGAAATACTATGTTGTATGCACTATAAAAAAGAAGTGCTTCAAGATGCAAAACTTCAAAGGAGCAAAAAAATGTGGGACTAAGGGTAACATACGAGGGTTCCATCAAGGTAAAAAGAAAACAAACATAGTTTGCTCAATAGACAATATGAGTAATTCAATATGAAGGATGAAAACATGCAGAGTAAGTTTAATAGGTTCATAACCATATTAAACAAACTTCGTTCACTAGGTAAATAAGAAATAATTATGATTTTCTTGATCAAATCTTATGCAATTTGCGTAGATAGTGGAGACCACAAGTACCTACATTGTGGACATAAAATATCTAGATGACTTATCACTCGAAAAGTTCATTAGGATACTCAAAGTCCACGAGTTGGAATTACAACAAGATAGATTGCTTGAGAAGGAGAAGTACCTCATGCTTAAAGCACATAAATACATGTGAAACAATTTTGTCAAAGCCTTTAAGATCACATCATAGTATTTTAGTTGTACGTTAATGACATTCTAATAATAAGCATGAGCTTGAGAAGGTTAAGGTTGAGCTGAATGAAAAATATCGATACGAAGGATCTTAGAACTACTACAAAGATCCTAGGAATTGAGATCATTAGATGACATGATTCTAATCATCTATATCACTACAATAAAATTATAATTTATTGACAAAATATTAGCAATGATCCAAAATTCGCCGGTAAAAATAGCATTACCAACAAAAATCGCAACAAACAGTAATCTGTCAATAAAATATCATTAATGAAGCCTATTTTTTTTGGCAAAATAAATGTCAATATTGGATTAAACATATTTGATTTTAAATTGTTTTGTGTTCTTACTGTTGGTAAATCACCAGAAAAATATTTTGACATTATTATCTGTTGGTAAAATGACCACCAAATATGGATGAAATATGTTTTGTTTGGTTATACTTATCCATCGATAAATCACCAAAAATACTTCCATCAATAAATCTTGTCGATAGCATGATATAGTATTATTGAGGGATTAGTATCAACAAAATAAAATCCAATAAATTGATAAAGTTAGGTTAAATTACAACTCATCTTCTTTGAGAAAACAAAACCTAGGTTTAGGCAACAACAACCCATCACACCACTCATAGCCTCATCCTCTCCCCATTTTCCATCCTCGTCGCTCTCTCACTCTTAAGCACCACCCTTCCAATTGCCCGCCCATGGCATCGCCCTGACCCTTCTCGTTGATTGCATCATCCACGAATTTGTCATTGTTGTTACTCCCTCATGCTCCGTAACTTGTGGCAAGATCTCCTCTGAAGAGGCCCTAACGTTCAAGCTAGACAACGTCATTGAGAGAAAGAGAAAAGGCAGAGAGATGTTCTAGCCGACTTTGGAGTATTATCCTTCCAAAAGCATTTTTTATGAGCTGGGTGTTGCAATTCTCACATTGTGACAAGTGATGAACGTGAGAGTGAGTTTATGCGTTTCATGGCCTGAGTTTGATGCCTTTATGGTATCGTTGATTAAGGGTTTGCATCAATGTTGTGTGTTGCAAGGATTTGATTTTTATTTGAGTGAAGAGGTTTTGAAATTTGGAAGTTAGGATAGGATTTTACTTTATTAATTGTATATTTGATTTTTTATTTCTTTATTGATTAACTTTCAGGATAGCCATGGATTACAAATTTACAGTATTTTGACATGTTTTATTGATTGGTTGTAGCTTTATATATACATTAGCTACAGATGTTTTTGAAATTGATTCACTGCAATATGTGATCTCTAAATGTGGTGGTATTGAAAGTTTATTGAGAATGAATTTATTAAATGATATTGAAATAAAAAGTTTACTTGAATATGCTGGATTACTTTGTAATTGAATCTGTAAAATTTGCATTTTTGAATGAAAGTATAAAATATTTGAATTCCTGATTTTAGATAATGTAATTGAATCGGGAAATTTTTGTTTTAAAATTTACCGATTGATAATTAGTGACGAACAATTATTGATAGATAAAAATCAATGGATAATTACTAACGAATATTATCCATCAGGAATTACTGATGAATACTACTTGTCGTAATTATGAACAAATAAAGATCCATTGTAATTATCAACAAACTTTTATTTATCTTTCGGCAAAGTTTACCAGCAAAGATTTTTTTGACAAATTAATATCTATCGATTTTTCGTCAAAAAATTATGATTAGTGACAAATATTTTTTATTACCGGTGGATTTTGGCTTTCAGTAATATTCCTTTTTTTTCTTGTAGTGTAAATGTGTTTAGAGAGATATCTCGAAAAAAATCTTTGACAAGTTAGGAACAATAAACTTGAAACTTGTTTCTATTTCTTGATTTACCTTACAAGTTGATTGATTCACAATCTTCTAAAATGGTAGAGGAACAAAGTTATATGGATGAAATTCTATGTATAAACATTGTTGATTCTCTTATGTATGCAATAGTTTGCACTTGCCTTGACATAACCTATGTTGTGAGTGTTGTTAGAATTTTCATGTCAAATCTTAGACAAACTCGCTATCAAGTTCTTAAGTCGATTTTTCGATATTTAAAGAGGTCACTTAGTCAACTGGTAGTTTATGGTGGAGTTGGTCAATATACAAAAATGTTATGATAGAATGATTTGTTGATTTAGACTACACTAGGTATTTAGACACCAAAAGACTCTCTCATAGTTTATGTGTTTCTTATATATAGTATTGCCATCATAGTTTTATCAACCATTAAAACAAAACACATTATAATAAATGAAGTGATGAAAGAAGGCTTTGTTGACATTTGTGAAGAAAATAGTCTTCCTACTTCATCTAATCCTATAAACTTTGTAAACTTATAATAATTATAAATTTAAACAAATAACATCCAACTTTTAGAGTATTAAATACTAATTCTATGAAGATTAAAGCAATATAAATCCAAGGTCATAGATTAAACAAAGTGGTTAGAGCTTAAACCTCTATGCTCTTATTCTAAATAATTATTAGCAACAAAATAGATGTCATTCCATATAAATCTTCTTAGTTATAATGTATATAGCTACTTCAATTCTAGTGCATTTGGATGACAAGAGAATACATAAATCCATGTCGAAAGAGGATTATGTCTGATATGAAGTTTGGACAATCAAAGAAGTACATGTATCAAATACAAAATTATAATAGATTTAATGTATCTATGAGGCAAAGATGGACATTGAAGTTTGCCCCACTAGAAACATGGACATTTAAAAATAAAAAATTGTGTCAATGTAAAAACATTTAAAATTCTAATGAGTCACTCTAGATAAAAAAAAAATTATCTCCCTCTTTTGAGCTCCTTAACTATTAGTCCCATAAAAAATTTATAATAAAACTGAGGGTTCATCATCCATTAAAGAGAGATCAATGCATATGCCATTCTCATCACAATCAACTCAATGCAATCATAACTTTTGAATGCTCCCATTATAATTTAGTCTTTTAACAGTCACGTATTTAAATTCTATTTAAAACAAACATTTACTTAGTACTTTTAAATAATTAATATTTTTTTATTGAGGTATATTAAATATTATCTAAAATCTGTTACTTTTTGTAGGACTACTAATAATATTAATACTCTTGATTATTTATAATATAATTGTTTAGATATATACAACTATTAAATGAGAAAACAAGTATAAAAATTATTTAATAAATTTTATTTAAAAAATAAAATATGAATTATATTTTATTAATATATATATATTGGAGAAACTAAAAGAGAAAAATAAATAAATAAATAAATTGATCTATTATTGAATTGTCAAACACAGGATGGAGTGGGCTAGCATCCAATGGTTAGGCAGGTAAAAAATCTTGGTTCGTCTTGTTAATCTGTTAATTTTTTTCATTTTAATATATATATATATATATTAAATTAATGTAAATATTTTTTAAACTATAATTGAAAACTAAAATATTTAATTGGATAAATTAAAAAAATTATCTTTAAATATTAAATTATGTGATTATAATTAATAATTAGAATTTAATTTGAATGTTTTAATAATTTAAGGTAGAATAACATTATATATTTACACTTTTAAATAATTTAATATAAAAATTAATTTTTTAAATGACTTTTTATTTTAATGTGTAATTTAAAAATTAATTTGACAAGTCAAGACAAACTTGCATGTTGATACCATTTTGTCCCGCCAAATTATAGAGGATTACAAATTAGATTATTTTATTATTGTTGGATTTAAAGACTTGTCTTGATTTAAATTTTAAATTTAGTAGATTTTTTGGTTATAAATTTTTGTGAATTTTTTTATAATATATTTTTATTATTTTTTATTTTCAATATATGTTCTACTGTTGTGAATGTCTTAAAAAGAGTGATGAGGTGAGGTGATCAATCAAAATCAAAACAGTGAAGGATTGTCAGGCAGTTTTAACGACGTCTGTGGTGCAAAGCTAGGAACTGTAGAGAATTGGTGAACTCGATAGTCATAATTAGTTACTACAAAATTTGAATTAGGTGGATGCTTCTGCACAGATGGATTTTGATTGCAGTATTGGCGTAAGGGAGCTGGCTTATAAGGTGCGAAAATGTACTTTTAAAGAAGCATTAACACTTGCACATCAAGTGTTTGTTGAATTATTTGTGTGGATGATTTAAGAAGGTGTAATAGTCTGTGTCGGTGCATTGTGGTGTTCTTGGTGCCTAACTTGGTGGTAGACCATGTACCAGGCTGGTGTTATGAATTAAAGAAATTGAAGCTCTGCAATGCAATTTGGTGCAATTAAGTTTTTTATGTAGACAAAGGAATTAGCAAATCATGTTAAGCTTTAGCGGTGCAATTAATTTCTTAAGCTTACTGAACTAGTTTAAAAGTCATATGTGCACCTTTTTTACTTTCAGTTTTTTCCTCTAGAATTCTGGTTTATCAATTTGCATCTTGGGTTAATCTTTCAAGGTTAAAAACAAAATTTTAATGAGCTAATTCACGTTTTCAATAAAGTAATTTTTTAAAAGATCTATTCACTTCCTCTAAATCGTGTTTCTGCATAACAATAATTGGTATCTACAGCAGGTTCTTAAAAATTACTCAAGTTTTGATTTTTTTTTTAAATTGGTTTAAACAAAGTTGCCTTTTGTTGAGAGGGCTTCTATAAATTATCCTTTTTGGAAAGTAAGGATGAAAATCTTTATGAAATCCACTGATAGCGAGATCTGGGATGTAGTTGTTAATGGCCATTTCATTCCTACTCATAAGAAGTATAATGAAATGGTTGAAAAGTCTTGGGCTCAATAGAGTGAAGTTGAAAATAAAAAAGCATAATATGATTGCATTATCAAGAATATTATCACATCATCCTTGAATCTTGATGAGTTTTATAAAGTTTCACAGTGCAGGTCAACAAAGGAGATGTGAGACATCCTTAAGGTAACACATGAGGGAACAACATAAATCAAACGTGTAAGAAAGCGTGCTTTAATCTTGGAGTATGAGTTGTTCAGAATGCAACACGGTGAGAACATAATTGAAGTGAAAAAAAGATTCACACACATTGTGAATCACTTTATTGGATTGGGCAAAACATTTGATAAAGAGGAGCTAAACATAAGGTGTTGGAGTGTCTTGATAGAGTTGGCAACTCAAAGCCACAACAAGCACAAAATCAAAGTCATTGCACTTCATTTATCCTAAGGTTAGAGAATTATTTCATAATTATTGTTGAATGTATAAAGTAGTGAAAATAATATTATGATTTGTTTCTCATTTTAGTGGAATAGGCAAGTAGACTCATACTCATGTGACTACTATGTGATGCATTGGATGAGAGCTATAATTTGTGCAGGTATTGTCGATATTTGGACAGTCATTTAAACTTTTTTATATTTGTTTACTTTTAAGAGTCTTGAATGTTAACAAAAACTTCCAAGATCTATCTTCATTGGCCGAAGATGAAATCACAAACATAAAGGAACAATAGGCAAACTTTTTTTTAAAGTATATAGTGCTTAACTTTCTAACTATGGTTACTTTTTCTATTAAGTTGTTTAGGTTTTTAGGATAGTTAGATAATTTAGTTTATAAACTTACTTGTTTTAGTTAGTCTTTGTATTATGTTGTTTAGATTTTTAAGATATTTAATTAATTTAGTTTATTTGTGTTATTTAATTGTATATATGACAATTTAAATTTGTATTTTGGATTGGCTAGAAAAAATGTCCTAGTTTTCAATTGCAAGTTTCGATTGCAAACCAAAATCAACTCCATTTTTTAAAAAAATTACGTTGGAACATACACACACTCTGACATAAATTTACGTAAGACAATGTACCTTCCGGCATAATTTACGTCGACTGTATATGTCCTGATGTAAAATTATGCTTTTTTAATTCAAAATTTAAATGGTTTTACATCGGCACTCGCTTGGTCCCACGTAAATTTATGTTGGGAGAAAAATCTCCATACATAAATTTATGTGTGTTATTTGCTTTGACATAAACATATGCAAATATGATGTTGGGATTAGAACGATAAATACTCGACGTAAAACTATTGTTATGTACCCATGATTGTAGTATTGTTTTACCTTAAAAAATAATAAAAATAAATTCTTTAAATCAATAATTAAAGTTATAAGTTTACTCAATTATAATACAAAGAAAGAAAAGTATAGCATATTTATTTTGTGTATTTGTATTATATGTCTTACTCGTGAAATAATATAATTAATTTGATTATGCATGTGTAAAATTAATTAGTGTAATGTTTTGAAATTAATAGTTGTTTGTTGTAAATCAAAATAATAAGTCTTTAGAAATTTGTAATTATAAGTATAGTCAATATTATACTTCCCAAATAAAGTAGAAGATTAATTTTTTTATTAATAGTGTACGATAGTATCTATTAAAGAAATAGATGAATATTTTAGGATAGATTTAGTTATACAATATCTGTGACATAAAAAAAACATGGTTTGTATTTCATATAAAAGTTCATGTGTACCAATTGTTAGAGACTTGTTCAAAGTTCTAGACTGTATTAGTTATTGTTTTCCACAAGGAATAATCCACACGAATACATTATTAAAAAAGATTGAATTATTGTTTTCTACAATAATATTGTTTCCATCAAATTATTTTTTTTCTTTGAAAAATAGTCTTAAAACATTATACATGTCATTTTACTCAGACATGGTGATTTAACAAACAACTTATCACCCCAAAAATAATTAAAATAAAATTATAAGGGACCAAAATATGAAAAAAAAAATCATTGATAAAGAAATGTAAAACTTTACTTTAAGGAAAATAAAAACAGAAATTTGTCTTTTATTAGATCATATAAAAAATTAAAATTTACTAGGATCAAAATGTTATTTTAGTTTTAAACAAAATAAATGTGTATATATTTATCACTTCACTTCAATTTATAATGTGTGATGTCCAGCTTTCAAAAATTTAACTTAAACATAATTTTAATAATTAAATTTATCCTTAATTCAATCTCATAAAACGATGTTTACCTCCAATTATAAATTTCAACACATAAGTGATAATATCCTAAAGTACTTCAAACAAGAATTGGTAGCTTTCTCTGTCATTCTTTTGTCAGTTTTTTGAAAACAATAAACAAAAGCATCTTGTTTTGACGAAGTTGACAATTGATCAGCTGACAGAATATTTCAGTATTTATCTGCTCATGGATACATAATAATATAATAATACGAAAGTTTCAATCCAATCAAATCCAGAAATTATTTTAATCTGTGGGGACAAAATCTACATGTATTTACCAAAAATATTCTAAAAATTATAGAGCAAAACAATACAATAATATATAGGACTAAATTCTTGTGATCTTGTGCTGAGGACTATGAACAGAGATATCAGTTACCGTTTTCAATTGAATTTGTCTGATATGTTTGGTGTTACATCATGTTGACCAAGTTATTTTCTTGGTATTCATGAATCATAATAACCATTTTATGTCCATTTCATCTGCAGAAGATAACACACTGATCAAACATGAACCCCCAAATGATGCTAACACACGACACATAGCACCACACACGGCATCGATCACCAAACTTTGAACTTTGAACCTTTTACATCTTTTAAACATGACACAGAATTCACACAACATGTGTTTCAAATACCACAGAATGCCTTGATCCGGGAATCAGATTTTAGGGCTTCTTCAGTGAGAAAGAAACGAAGGTAGCCATAGTGGTCAAGTGGTTTGTAACGAAGAGGATGTTCCTCGTCAACTAGCTTCTCTTGTGGTTCCATTATCTTAGTAGCATATGAAAGTAGTCCCATTGAATATCTTTCTATCTTTGAGTTTATTAAAACTCTGTGTTCACAAGCTGGTATTCTGTCATTGCTCCATACCTGTGCCATAAAGTTTTAATAATTTAATAAGCATGATATTCGTAAGAACAAGAAAAGGGTATATATGTTTGAGCATAGAAGATTGAATAAAAGTGACTCACCGTCAATGCATCACCACCCATTACCAGATACAAGGAAGGTGAAACACCCACCTCAAACCATTCCCCATCCTTCAATTTCACTCCCAACCCTTCTACCTTCTGATTCAGTATAGTTAGAAGAGCAGTGTCAGAATGAGGAGCCACTCCCAAATTGCTCTCACCCTCTTCAGGTGTTCTGTATTTGTAGCCTCGAAGCACATATTCAGTTGATTCAAGTAAACACTCAAGTTTCTTTCTCTCCAATCCATAGCTCTCAAACATCATTCTCTTCACAATATGATCCACTTCCACTAGTTGCTTGGCATAGGAATTCACACTTTCACTACTCAGAAAAAGAAAATCCAAAGGGTTAATATATATATATATATGCATTGTGTTTATGCCCTTGTTGATATAATCAACTTTATATTGTCAAGCAATTCAAAAAGTATATTAACTATATATGTAATTACATTTAAATAAATAAAGTTAATTTTTTATTCTTGTCAACTTGTAATCACGAGGCAGCCTAAACATATTTAAAATACTAGTTATGCTATTTCTTTTTTCATTTATTAAAAATAGTATATTTTACTCTTTCATAAAAACTTTGATTAAAAACACAAAAAGGGAATTATATTTTCAAGAATAAAGACATACATGCATATGAAATAGTCAATGTAATACTGAGGATGAAAAGTAAATGGCTTACATATAGTATTTTGTCCACAAAATGATAACATTTTTTAGTTCAAAAAATAATTTATGTAAGAAATTTTACATTATTATCCAATATATATATATATATATATATATATATATAATAAGTTTGTTCACTTTTACATCATTTATATCTTAAAACTCATATTTATCATGATTTTTAATTGATTTAAAAGGAAAAATAATTGACAGTGCATGAAATTAAACTCTAGTAAATTTATAATCCTTATCAAACTTTTATTTTTAGTCTATGCAATTTACAAAATCAACATGAAAACAAAAATAGGCCAGTTCTTGAATATAAAAAGTAAAAAAATAACTAGTATATGGGAAGTAAAACTAAAAGTATCATATTCCCAAGGTCAGACAGAAAGAAGTATATTTTCAACTGATAAAAGAAGTATAGTTACCAGAAATGAGAATTTCCTTGTGGCCACATAACATGTGTGTATTTCTGGCAATCCTCAAAGCTGAGTGGATTCATGATACCTGCAGATTCATACAAAGGAATCTCAGGTCGCTGCCCGGAGTAGCTGAATATAGGTTTTTCAGTGGTTTTCCTCCGTTTTGTTTCTGTTGAGAGGTCAAAAAAGTTCTTCATTTCTGAGTAAACAGAGTTGTATGTCTCCAAACTGATCTTATCATAGAGTGCCAAGAAACCACCATGATCCTCAAGTGCACTACGCACTACTTCACAAGTTGAAACCCATGTGTGTGTTCCAGGTTTCAGATTTTCGTTCCTCAAGTCTACAACTGGTAGCTGAGACTGTGTTTGGGATCCCATCACCCTTTGGACTTTAAGCTCCCAACCTCAAGATTTTCTATGCAGATGTTGGATATAATCCACTTATCACTACTCACATTCTTTCATATATAGAACTTCATTTGTTTCTTTTTTCTTTTTTTATTTTAGAAATGGTTAAATATGTTTTTACTTCTTCAAGTATTTGTCAAAATTGTATTTTGTCCTTGAAGCAAACTTTGGACTTATTTCGTTCTTATGTTCTATAAACTTGTATAAATGGTCTTTCATGATGTGTCAGAATTTTTTTTTATCTCGTTCTTCATAATTTTTTATTTCAACATCATCCGTCTCTTAAGTTTCTTTTACTCTTTTTCCTTCTATTTTCTCTTATTTTCTTCTCTTTACAAGTCTACAACTGGTAGCTGAGACTGTGTTTGGGATCCCATCACCCTTTGGACTTTAAGCTCCCAACCTCAAGATTTTCTATGCAGATGTTGGATATAATCCACTTATCACTACTCACATTCTTTCATATATAGAACTTCATTTGTTTCTTTTTTCTTTTTTCATTTTAGAAATGGTTAAATATGTTTTTACTTCTTCAAGTATTTGTCAAAATTGTATTTTGTCCTTGAAGCAAACTTTGGACTTATTTCGTTCTTATGTTCTATAAACTTGTATAAATGGTCTTTCATGATGTGTCAGAATTCTTTTTTATCTCGTTCTTCATAATTTTCTATTTCAACATCATCCGTCTCTTAAGCTTCTTTCACTCTTTTTCCTTCTATTTTCTCTTATTTTCTTCTCTTTACATATTTTTTGTCATCGAGGATTATTACACATGTTTATAAAAGTATAAAGACGAAATAAGTTCAAAGTTTATCCCACGAACAAAACACAATTTTAATAAATAGTTCAGGAACTAAAAACATATTTAACCCTTCTAAAAACTAGTATGGTTTCACTTAGAAAATCTTTAGTTCAGTTTTAGTTTTTTCTTTATGTAAGCTTTATATACTTAATTCAATTATACAATGTTATAAAATTTGGTTACGTATGATGACTTCAATATAATGTTTTGTTCAACTATGAGATTTGATTTTCATATCGGTTTTACTGTTTACTTTATCTTGTTAGTAGATTTTTTTTATGTAGAATTGATTAGAAAACAACAATATCAATACTCAAATATATTTTAGAAAGATCATTATAAGATAGTGTAATTAATAATTTTAAAATGTTATATATTATTTTATAATTTTAAGTAACTATATAAATAAAAAAACTACAATTTACTTATGGTATTTAAATTTGTTGTATTTTTTTCAAACATAAAAAAATAAATTATATGCTACCCTTTAGGTTACGTCATACCCTTTACCTAAAATAAATATGGTTCACTTCTTTAGATTTCTTTGTAATTTTAAGTAACTATATAAATTAAAAAAAAACTACAATTTACTTATGGTTTCTAAATTTCTTGTATTTTTTTCAAACATGAAAAAATGAATTAAATGTTACCCTTTAGGTTATGTTATACCCTTTAGCTAAAATAAATACGGTTCACTTCTTTAGATTTCTTTGTTTTCTTAATTAGAATTTATGTTCTTAATTATTTTGTTATATGCTTTTTATGTTTTCTGATAAGGACTTTGATGAACTCAATTAATGAATATATTCAAAGAAGGTTTTGATGATTACAAAGCCAACTATATTGAAGCACATTTTATAAAAGTCAAATGTAAAAGGATTGGAGACTTGAGAAAATTCCTTTCTCATCAATCAACTCATTCTAATGATCTAATTAGGCTTTAAAATTAAATTAAAGTGATTAAACAAGTGACTATTTAGGCTTATGGATTGAAATAAGTGTTTTTAGGAAAACTAATAAATTATGAGATTTGAGTCCCATAAGTTAAGTATAATATGTGCAAAATTAAGAAGTATCATTGAGACTTGAGTCCAACCTAGCGTAAGTCCTAAAGACTAAGGGATGTGATTTTCAAACTTAATTGAATCCAATCACTTCTCTAATTAAATATATCTTTTGGATCATGAAAATTAATTATCTTATTATTATACAAAATATGATTGATAATTTTATATAAGTCAATTAAAAAATATATTATATTTTCACATTTTGATTTTAATATATTTTGAGATTCTAAAATAAACTATTAGATATAAAATTGTTAGAATTTGACCTAATCAATTGGGATTTCTAAATATCTTGACATAAGAAATTAATCCTTATATATAAGAATTTTTTCCTAAACAAAAAAAAAGACCAAGACTAAAAGTTAGAGTAGAAGTTCAAATCACAAAGACTGATTAGTTCTAACAGAGAATTGAATTACTAGTTAAAGAGAAAGTTCTAAAATTTTGTGTAGCAATCTTGGTTTTTCAGAAATTGTAATTAGAATTTAACAAAATTAGTTTATAAGCTAATTGGTAGTTAATAAGTTAATTTTTAATTAATAAATTAGTTGTTAGTAGATAACCTCTTTAACTTATAAATTTGGAACTGGCATCATATAAATAAATTTTGTGTTATTTACACAAAAATGTAGTATCATTTATTCTAATTTTTTAAATAATTAATTTTTTATTAAATTTTTTAGCACTTCTATTTATTTTTTAAAATTTGTATATATATTTTTTATTTGGATAATTTATTTTATTTAAATTATTTTATCTAATGAGTATTAATCAAATTTAATTGTTATTTGTTTTTAAAAATTTAAATATTTTAATTTCTCAATTTGAATTATTGTTACATTGAGATTCATTTTTATAATATTCATTGTGTGTAGTATCATAAAATATTATGTATTTCAATTTATAATATATTTTTAAAAGAAATTAAATACATAAAAGTTTAAAAATAACATAATTAATACTAAAAGTAAATCAATAATTAAAATAAATAGTCAACACCTTTAAGAATATTTATTAAAATATAAAAAATAATAATAAAATTAAATTAAATGAAGTATAAACTAAAAAGTTAGCTAAAGTAACTTATAGCTTGTAAACTAAAAGTTCCTAAAATAAGTTATCAAAATATTTTAGCAAACATTTTAGTGTTAGTCAAATTAATTTATAAACTAGTACTTATCTTATTGATTTTACCAAATACATTCTTATTCAATTTTTTGTTTTAATTAAGTCCTTTGAAAGGTTATAATATGAAAGATATAGATAGAGGAGTACCAGGTTAGGTTGTTAAGGTGAATTTTCTAATGTAAAAAGAAGCTAGATAATCTATCTTTTAATTCAGTGGAGATTGTGATTCCTATGCACTAGGTCTTTTGAATGAACTTGACACTCTTTTACAAAAAAAAATTAATATAAAATATTAATATATATTATTATATTATTAAAATGGATAGTAAAATGAAAATGTTTTGTTTTATATGGATGTTAAAATAAATTTTTCCTTTTATAATTTGTTGATTTAATAGAAAACAATATTATATGATGACTACAAATGAAAAAAAATGTATTAATTGATTCAATTATTATAAAACTGAACTAAAATTTACATTGATATGATAAAGTTAAATACTTTTAATCAATCGAAATAAATTAAACCACTCTTAAATATTTGAATTATATAAATTATTCAAAGACATTTTATCTTCAAGTACATTTTTTAATATGATAAATTGTAGTTCAATTTAGTTTAAATGGTCTTAAGAGCAATTCAATTTTTGAAAACAAAATTAATAAAATAATTTAATACAATTTTTATTTTAAATAATTTTTTTCAATTCAATTTAGTTGAATGCAAATATTTTTTTAACATTTCTAATAAGAATTAGATATAAAACATATTTATGAAATTAGAATAAAATATTGTAAACACTTTTTATAACTCTTTAATTTCGTTTTTTATTCATTTTCTTAAAAATGTGGGATTTTCTAGATTTAACTCTTGTATGTACAATTTAAAAAAAAAAAATTCAATTTACTAAAATTATAAAAAAATTTAGGATACAAATAAATTTCATTTGAGTTTGTAATGTATGTGTTGACTGTGCAAATTTGGAAATTACAATCTAACTTCTCATGTCATTAATCGAAGTAGAATTTTTAATACATCACATTATGTAGAGAAAATATCTCAAAAGTGTTAGATTAAATAATTATAAGTAGTTTAAAATAAGTTATTAAATAGGTGACATAATAATTTAAAAATTATTAAATAAGTTTAAATAATTTTAATATCATCTAAGCAAATAAATTTCTTCTTAATTCAACCTTACAAAAGTAACTTAAGTTATATATAGTAAACTTTTTATTAATTGATATAATATCTAACATTAAGCTTCTTATTAATTAATATAATCACTAACACTAAACTTCTTATTAACAGAAATAATCTCCACCAGAGGAAAGCATAATAATTGACATAGAAGTCCTAAATCAGATCAAATAAGAATTGGAAGCTTTTCTTTGTCAAAATCTTTTTAAAAACAAGAAATTATAATCTTTTTGTAATGATTCTTCTTACAAAGTTATACATAATAATACAATAACAGGAAAGTTCAATCAAATCCAGGAATTATTTTAATCTGTGGGGACAAAATCTACGTATATACCAAAAATATTCTAAAAATTATGGACCAAAACAATACAATTAATAGGACAACACCATATATTGACCATTTATTTTATCATAAATCCTTGAAATGTATTCCTAAGTAAATTAAAAAATATCACTAAAGGTGGATATACATCAAAGTTTATTTTATCAAGTCAATTTTGTAAAATTTAAATTAAATTTAAATTTTATTATTTTAATATAATATTAAAATTATAATTTAATTTTATCTCTAATTGATATGGGTATATAATTTTATTGAGAAAAAAAATTAATAATAGATATCATAACGTCTAACACATTCAAGACCATCACCAAATTGACTTTCAACTTTTCACATTTTTTTAATCAAAAGCGGAAATGTATGTTAAGATATTAACTTTTACATTAATTACGTTAACTATCATATTTATTATGATTTTTAATTGGTTAAAAATGCGTATATAGAAAAAGTGTAAGCTCACATAAAATTAAAGTCTGGTCAATTTAATTCTTATCAAACTTACAAAATTATATTATTTTTTTAAATACTTCTTCCATTTTAAATTATAAGATATATTTATTAACTTTTATAACTTAAGAAAAATATTTAATTTATTTATTCTTTTTAGATTTTTTATTTTTATTCTTATTAATTATTAAATAAATTAATTAAAATTTAACTATTAAGTCTTTATAAATAAATTATTATTTTAATAAAATTGTAAATTAATTAAGATTGAAATTTCAATAGTTTTAAATTCATTTTAAAATATTTTAAATCATTTAAAATTCAAACTACTAATTGTATTAACTAAATATTTTAATTAAAATATTTAATTCTCATCAAGCAAATTACTATAGTCAAATTTTATTTTAAAATTTTAATTAAAATGTTTAATTCCGACTAAATGATTATATTAAAAAAACACTATTTAAAAAGAATTCATTTTTAAAAGTTAAATTAATAAAAAAATATTATATTAGTAGATAATAATAAAAGATGAAAAGTGATATTAATTTTTAGTTTTTATCTTTATTTTCTCTTTCTACTATTTAATATTAATAAAAATAATAATCTTATGTGATTAATAGAAATATATAAAGAAAAAAAACTATAAAATTATTATAATTCTAAAATAACTTATATTATAAAACAAAATTTCTTTCAAAAAATACTTCTTAGAATTTGAAAAAAAAAATTAATAAAAAAATAAAAAAGATAGTTGTCCATAGTAGGTAAACATAAACTTTTCAATTATTTTCATGGATTTTGTTTCTATTGAGAAGTCAAAGAAATTCTTATATAATAATTAATATATTTTTCCACTAATGCCCCTTCCTAAAGATTTTGATACTAATTTTAGATATGCAAGTTATCACTAGTCAAATTGATTGTATATAGACCCCTTCCTATCACAACTAATATTACTCTTTATGCTCGGCTTATTTAAATTATACATTTTCATATTTTTAATTTGTATATTTTATTAAATATATAATTTTTTTCAAATTTAAATAATATATTAAATATTTATATTGAAAATATCGCTAATTATGTTTTTAATCGAGAATCTTTAGAAAAAACTAAACTTGTTATGTTTTCTAAGATTTATCATCTTTTTCAAGTAATAATAGCAACATTGTTGGAGTGTGTAAGTTTTTAAAAAATGGTAAATATAATTATATAATTATTTAAAGTTTTTATTTTTATCATGACTATTATTGTTTTAACATGTATTTGATTTTTCAATTCATTTTAATTAATAAGTTTATTTGTGTTTATTATAAAACGTATTTTTAATTTTTAAATTAGTGTATTTTTTATTATTTTTGGATAATATTTTTAATTCTAATTACACAAATTCTAAGGTTTTAATTTATTATTATTGTTATCATTATTATTTTTTATTATTATTGGGAGCGAAAACGCATTAGCTGTCACCACGGTGTGTTCGTACTTTTGATTTTTTTTAAAATAATTTAAGTCATTATTAAATATTAGAATTAAACATTTATTACGAAAAAAATTCTTTAAAATATATTTTAAATTTTCTTATCATTAATTTTTATTAACAAATAAAAGTTAATTATAGGAAATTTAGTAATTATGTATGGAAATAATTATAATTAAGATAATTTAAAAAAAACTGAATTTTTACTATATGTTTATGTACGGTTTTAATTTTTTGTATTTATAAGTTTCGTTATTTTAAATCAGTCTATGTATAAGTATTATTATTTGTTTTTATCATTTAAGCTTTTATAGCATCATTTCCTCATATAAATAGTTGCAATAATGAATTTGAAATAACATTTCAATATTTTTCAAGAACTTTATTATTTAGAAGATAATTGGTATATAATATATATATATATATATATATATATATATATATATTTCTATTTTTTTCCCACTTATCTAGAAGAGAGGGGAGACTATTAATTATGAATTTATATTTTCATCTTAAGGTAATGTGTTTTTTTATATTAGTATTAGTATTGTAAATTATTTTTAAAGAACTGAAAATAAAAAATATTCTAGTTTTCATGAATTTCATTATGTATTTATTATAAAGAGACAATTTCTTATTTGTAGTTTTCGTATACTGTATGGTTTATTCTTCTTAAAAGGGAATGACATAGAACATTTTCGGAAAAGCTTTTGTTCAGAAATTCTGAATTTTCCATTCCACCCTCTTCAAATAAGCAAAGGTTATAAGAAATATTTAAGATTAATAAGAAGAAAACAAATTTTATATAAAAAAATTTCACACTATCTTTAAGATAACATTTGACTAAGTGTTTATAAGCCTTAATTATTTTATAAAGACTCAACTTTTTCATTGTGAAATTTTACTTGTAGTCTATTATTCTATTTGAAGTATGGTTGAGTTTGATATTACTTTTGGAATTTTTTTAGAAAAAATTGAAAAGAAAATAAATGATATAAGAAATTTGGTATCATTTCTAACACAAAATTTTAAAATTTTATGAAGTTTTTTCTTATAAAATATCCATTTTTCTAATTTCTATTAATGTACATTTTACTCACAAGATTTCTAATAAAATATGTGTTCATTTTGTTATGTGCTATGCCAAATTTTGGAATATTTTTTATAATATAACCCTTTAATTCAACATATTAATGACTTGTAACAAAATCCTTCACAACCTGAATTGAACTCATAACACATTCTAATTATTCTATTATTATAACCTTTGCATTTTTCTTCAATATTCTTTAATTTCTAAACACCATTCATTCTCTTACTAATTCTTTATATAAAAAAACCATACATTTCAGGAAAAAAATGGTTATACTTTTCAGAAATGCAAATTAGAGAGAAGAATATATAGATGTAATAGTAATTATAATAATATTTTTTTATTTGTAATATTTTTTTGGTATTTCTTATTTTATCTTATCAAGTGAACATTAATATTATTTATAATTAAATTTGTATATATATATATATATAAATTCACAATTCCGATTAATTTTCTTTAATAATTAACCATTAAACAATATTCAATTTTTAAACATTAATTATTCATTACCACTTATTCATTGCAAGAAAATATAATATGTCTATGTTGTTAGGTTTTCAAGAAGATATAGGCTCATAAGATTCATCTTGCTTTAATCCTTTATTTTAAATTCCAATTCCATCTTTAAGTAGGTATATTTATAGTATGTGTTTTTTTTTCATATTATATATATATATATATATATATATATAAAAGGGTTTAAGCACTATTTTATGCTTATTTAATTTATTTATTATTAGTCCAAAAAAAGAATTTCACCTTTAAAATACTTTTAAAATAAAAATATGTTTATTCAAGCATATCCGGATGTATATATATTGAGACATACAAATGAAATGAAATAAAATGTGTGAATAATTAAAATTAGGGTTATGTATGATCACCTTGAAGGAGTATTTAGTGAAGTGAAAATAATTATATTAATTGTACATTGATCTGTCATGTTATCTGCAGGTATAAGATATTGACAAGATTTGTTGGCTTTGATATGGAGAGGATCAAGAAAACTTTGTATTTTCTGATTGAACCCATTTGTAGCTGTTACCTTTAATCATATTTTTAAACAAAAAAAAATGGTCCTTAACACGTAACATTCATATCATTTGGATACCACTGATAATTATTCCTGGACCACTAAATAATTTTACAAATTAAGGTGGCTATGAACTAATATTTATTCATTTATTTATTTTTACTTTACAATAATTCGTAATAAAAAAATGTGTTATTCTATGAGAAAACCAAGTACATTTGTCTGCATTAGCTCAATTCAACATTTCTAAATCTTATAATCACTTTTTTACCACTCACATTTAAATTAATTAACCCCAAAGTCTTCCATTTATATTTGGACCACAACAACAACAATTTTCTTCCTTAACTTTTTCTTCAATCAAATTCAAATTCAAAGAAGTAATATATATATATATATATATATATATATATATATATATATATATATATATATATATATATATTCAGTATATATTTTATATACACAAACATGTCATGTTAAAACATTGTTAAGAAAAACAAGTTGGATGAAAAAGTTAGCAATGAAGAAAAAACGTTCCATGTTCATAGTGTCTAACATTCTTTCACTCCAAATCTATGGTTATGAAGTGTTATTTAATCCCAAAATTATGGATAGTTTGATTATAATTTCACACAAATAAAATAACCACTTTACAATTATATTATAATGACATAATAATATGAATTAATAATTATTTAAATAAGATTGTTCTTAAGTTGCGTATGCATAAATGGGTTGTTTATATCATTAATCCAATTAATTATATATATATACTCATGCTTTATGAAATTTGAAGTTGGAGATGCTTTTAAGAATAAATCTTTGGCTTGTGAGTTGAATCTTGCAAATATAAACGTCACATTTCTTTGGAATTGAGAAAGAATTTGGCAAATATGTGTTTTTGTTAGAGTTAACATGATCATCAATCCACTTTAATTAATATTTTTATCTTAATTTTACTTAATGTTTATTTGATATGAATATCTTCAGAATAGACAAATTATTCATTTGTATGAAATTTATTCGTAATAAAAATCTAATTCTTAAAAGCTTATATTCATTGTTTAATCTTGGTTAATCTAAAATCATAAAAATACTTTAAAATTAAAGTTAAGTATATAGAAAAGTCCATAAGTTCAAAGTTGCATGGCCATAAATCTTATATAATTGGCATTTTAAATGGTTAATAGTTTTTATAAACTATATTTATCCTTAAAAATTCACCGATTAAACAAGTTGATCCACATTATTAAAAAAATACGTTAAAATCTATTAATATTTATTTATATAATAATAATTTATTTATTCTATTAAGTTCTGTACAGCCAATAATTTATTTATTCTATTAATTGTAACACACACAAAATTTGAGTTGAATTAAACTAATTAACGACCAATATAAATAAAATATATTACATTTTATATTAAATTAGATTTAATAATAATAAATATAAACCATAAATATTAAACTTAGATTGACTTATACTTAATAACGTGAGTTGCTAGTAAAAATTTATAGAATAAAATTTATTTAATCTGCATATATGTAAATTAAATATTAAAAATTTATAAAAAAAATGAAATGATAGTTCAAATGATATATATATGAACATATGATATACTTATATTTTACCATAATAAACTGATAAGTGTAAATATAAAAGTAATATTTATATTAGATTGATTATTATAGAAATTTTATTATATTTAATAGTGATGGAGATGTCATAAACATTCCCATCACCTTTGCAGGTATAGTACAAGGACACGTATTCAGAAAAATAAGAAAAAAAGACAATTTGGCATGATAGGAAGATGATGAAGGGAACTTTGTATTTTCTTATTCAACCTATTTGTGGAGTTGCTGATTATATTTTGAAATAAAAAAAAATATGGTCCTGAAGATGTAAAATTTAAAATTATTTGGAAGGGAACTTCATTACAAAATAAATAATAAATATTCCTGGACCACTCAATAATTTTAGAAATTAAGTTGGTGGTGATTAATTCATTAGACTTTATAATATTTCGTAATAAAAAAATTAAATCTTCAATAAATCTATAACGTCATGGCTTATTGTATGAGATAACGAAATGCGTTTGTCTTTTATGCAAATAAATTTCTTTTATGATAAAACCATGCATAACGTGTTTCCGTGTAGGATACATATAATAAAATTGAAAATTCGAGAAATAAAATATATGTGCATTTAGAAAAAAAACTTAATTAATTCAACAAGTCAAACTATAAATTGGTTATAAGATCTTTAATCCCTTTTTATCTTTATCATTTAATCTTTGATCCCAAATTCTTAGAAATAAATTTTAACAAAACACCACGAACATGAGGCAGCTTAAAGATTTGGAACATGTAAAGCAAACTTAAGGATTTGAACATGTAAAACAAACTCAAGAATGATGTTTTTTTTTCTATTAAAACAATTTATAGAAAATGTATCACGATAAAATTTATTTTTCAAGTTTTTTTATGCAAAATTATCTATCAAATTATGATAATTAAATTCATTTAACATCTATATTTTAATAGATAATATATTTCTTTTTGTTATGCAATTAAAATCTCAATTATTCTTCTCTTCTGAAATTTTGAATAGCTTAATTCATATTTTTTAGTTGACATATCTATATATTTTTATATAAAATAAAAAATTATAATATATAAAATATTACTAAAGATAAGTATATAAAAAAGATAGTTTAATAGACATTTTGGTCCTAATATTTTGTGAAAATTTGCAATATTTTCCCTCGTTTATTTTTTTTCTCAATTGAGTCCCAAATTTTATTCTGTCAATGTGATCCTTTCCGTTAAATTAATGTGAACGGCGTTAAATGTGAGGACATGACACACACGTGTCATTTTGTAATTAGTTGGATATATTTTTTTGTTTTAATACAGTGACGTGAGCCCCAAATTTGTAACCTTCTCCCTCCTCTTCTCCCTCCTCCTTTCCCTCCCAATCCTCTCTTCTTTCTGGCACCCCGCATCCTCCCTCCCAAACCCCACCCCCTCCTTCCCAATCTCACCTTCCGATGACATCAACCTCTTCAACAGTGTAATCACCCTCGCCAATTTCCACACTACCACCTCCTCCTCCTTCACCACCAACCCCTGTAAATTCTTCTACCTCTCCTCCAGAAACCCCTCCTCCCTCAAAATCGCCTTCCTCTTCCTCACCAACATCAATTTCCAGTTCTCCCCCCTATGGGACCTCTTCTTCCACGACAAATCCTCCAACCTCTTCAACATCTACATCCACGTTGACCCCTCCGTCAACATCACACGCCCCTTCTCCCCCCTCTTCACCAACAAATTCATCCCCTCCAAACTCACCTTCCGCACTTCTCCCACCCTCATCTCTGCCACGCGCTGCCTACTCGCCATTGCCCTCCTCGACGACGCCACCAACATTTTGAATGGGTCGTTGCCAATCATCTTCTTCTGGTTGCAACTTTAATAGAAACCCCAATTGTTAGGGTTTGGAAAAGTAGTGCAGTTTTTGTGTGGGAGCAAGTTTGTGGATGCACCTATTTTGCAAAAATATATATCTAACTAATTACAAGATGACATGTGTGCCACGTCCTGACACAGTTAACGCCGTTCACACTAATCTAACGGAAAGGATCACATTTACAGATTTTAATAAAATTTGGAACTCAATTGAGAAAAAAAAAAGGAAAAACATTACGAATTTCCACAAAATATTAGGACCAAAATACCTATTAAACCAAAAAAGAATGAGTTAAAACAATAAAACCTGGCTCTAATTCTCATGAAATTAAACTCAATCATAGACTCGTAGTATGAAGTCTCAAGTCTCTTTCTCTTCTTTAGTAAGTGCTTTAATTTAATTTCTAAATTTCAATTTTTTCATAAACCCGTCTAGTTTATTTTGAGATTAATCATTAATAAAACAATTAAAATAAAGTTATTTTGAAGATCAATCACGCACTTGATGGATTTGGGGTTGATGTAACATGATAACATCCCAACAAAAAATCTAAACAACATTGACGTACAGAAATGCGCAAATACGTGTGTGCGTGTGTATATACATATAAATGTCAATACATACATGTTTTTCAAAATAAATTTCTCTTCTTAGGAAAATTATATATACAAACTTTAACATGTATCATGTTGATCACAATCACTCAAAATAACTATTTTTCTCTAGTCCTCAATTTGATCACTTTCTCTAAGACTCTACTTCTAGAATATTTTTTACTCCAGTGTAAAATTAATACGACCATTGCAATTTATAGAAATAATTCAAAAAAAGGGTAAACTAAAATTTCTGTCATTTATAAACCATTTAATAAAATACATCACAATTCTTAACACACACACATATATGTATATATCATCACATCAAATAATATTCTCATAACACCTTAAGTCAAGTGTCTAATGATTCTTTTATTAGGTCCAATTCGAACATGCAAGTTTAATCCTCGAGAACATAGGAACAAAAGAAGAGGAATACACAGAGAGACAAAATTTACCCTAAAATCCTTCAGTAAATCTGTCGGTAAAATATTCCGTCCCTAAAAATTCGTTAGTAAAGTTCGCACCATATTGTGCGAAATAAAATCCGTTTGTAAAAAAATTCGTCCATAAATCTTTCGGTAATTTATATCTTCATATATTCATTCATATATTCATATATTCATATATGTATTTATGTATTTATGTATTTACGTATTTATATATTTATCTATATATCTATATATCTATATATCTATATATCTATATATCTATATATCTATATATCTATATATCTATATATCTATATATCTATATATCTATAAATCTATATATCTATATATCTATATATCTATATATCTATATATCTATATATCTATATATCTATATATCTATATATCTATATATCTATATATCTATATATCTATATATCTATATATCTATATATCTATATATCTATATATCTATATATCTATATATCTATATATCTATATATCTATATATCTATATATCTATATATCTATATATCTATATATCTATATATCTATATATCTATATATCTATATATCTATATATCTATATATCTATATATCTATATATCTATATATCTATATATCTATATATCTATATATCTATATATCTATATATCTATATATCTATATATCTATATATCTATATATCTATATATCTATATATCTATATATCTATATATCTATATATATATATATCTATATATATTTATTTATGTATTTATGTACTTATATATATATATATATATATATATCTGTATTTATGTATTTATGCATTTATGTGTTTATGTGTTTATGTATTTATGCATTATGTGTTTATGTGTTTATGTGTTTATGTGTTTATATATTTATATACTTATAATACTTATATATTTATATACTTATATACTTATATACTTATATACTTATATACTTATATATTTATATACTTATATACTTATATACTTATATACTTATATATTTATATACTTATATACTTATATATTTATATACTTATATACTTATATATTTATATACTTATATACTTATATACTTATATATTTATATACTTATATAGTTATATAGTTATATATTTATATATTTATATAGTTATACAGTTATATATCTATATATTTATATATCTATATATTTATATATCTATATATTTATATATTTATATATTTTATATACATATTTATATACTTTTATATTTATATATTTATATATTTATATATTTATATATTTATATATTTATATATTTATATATTTATATATTTATATATTTATATATTTATATATTTATATATTTATATATTTATATATTTATATATTTATATATTTATATATTTATATATTTATATATTTATATATTTATATATTTATATATTTATATATTTATATATTTATATATTTATATATTTATATATTTATATATTTATATATTTATATATTTATATATTTATATATTTATATATTTATATATTTATATATTTATATATTTATATATTTATATATTTATATATTTATATATTTATATATTTATATATTTATATATTTATATATTTATATATTTATATATTTATATATTTATATATTTATATATTTATATATTTATATATTTATATATTTATATATTTATATATTTATATATTTATATATTTATATATTTATATATTTATATATTTATATATTTATATATTTATATATTTATATATTTATATATTTATATATTTATATATTTATATATTTATATATTTATATATTTATATATTTATATATTTATATATTTATATATTTATATATTTATATATTTATATATTTATATATTTATATATTTATATATTTATATATTTATATATTTATATATTTATATATTTATATATTTATATATTTATATATTTATATATTTATATATTTATATATTTATATATTTATATATTTATATATTTATATATTTATATATTTATATATTTATATATTTATATATTTATATATTTATATATTTATATATTTATATATTTATATATTTATATATTTATATATTTATATATTTATATATTTATATATTTATATATTTATATATTTATATATTTATATATTTATATATTTATATATTTATATATTTATATATTTATATATTTATATATTTATATATTTATATATTTATATATTTATATATTTATATATTTATATATTTATATATTTATATATTTATATATTTATATATTTATATATTTATATATTTATATATTTATATATTTATATATTTATATATTTATATATTTATATATTTATATATTTATATATTTATATATTTATATATTTATATATTTATATATTTATATATTATTTATATATTTATATATTTTATATATTTACATATTTATATATTTATATATTTATATATTTATATATTTACATATTTATATATTTATATTTATGTATTTATGTATTTATATATTTATGTATTTATGTATTTTTATATTTATGTTATCAAGTTTCTCTGTGAATTGTGTCATTTAGGAAAGTACATTCATTGTTCTTTCCTTAAGAGCGTCTCACAACGTGCTTCATCACCTTTTACTTTAGTTTATTATAACATTTGTAGACCTAGTTATGTTCAAACAACAAATTTAGGATTTTAATATTGTGTCACATTTATTGATGATTTCTCAAGATGTACATGGTTATTTTTAATGAAAAATTATTTTGAGTTTTTTATTTTTCAATCTTTTTACAATAAAATAAAAATGCAATTTGATGCTTTTATTCATACTTTACTTTCTCATTCTTTTCAAAATTATAGGATTTGTTATGGCATTCTTCATTAGACTTCATGTGCTTATACACCTCACAAAAATGGGGTGGTTGAGCGTAAGAATAGACTTTTATTTAAACAACTCGAACGATTTTAATTCATGGCTAGGTCCCTCAATATTTTTGGGGAGATGCTATTTTAAGGGCATGTTATCTCATCAATCGTATGTCGTCTTCAATTCTACAAAACAAGATCCCTCATTCTATTTTATTTCCTCATGAACCACTTCATCCCTTACCACTTAGAGTTTTCGAGTCCACATGTTTTGTTCACATTCTAGAAAACATTTTAGGAGTCCTCCAGTGTTGGAGATGACCGTCTAGGGGGTGTATATTGTCTAGCGGGATCAGATCATCTGAAGGGATCAGATGATGAGACATCGGGCGATAGAGAACAACATTCTACCTCTTACTCAAGAAGGCATGCAGATTCAAACTAAGGCTATCAACTCACGCGTGATAGGGAGAGAAGGATAATCAAACCTACATAGAGGTTTGGATATGCTAACTTGATTTCCTATGCGTTGGTTGCGCGTGAAGAACTAGAAGGTGCAGAGCCTATAAGCTTTAGAGAGGCAATGGAAGGCATAGAAAGTCAGCGATGGCAAGCTGCCATGGAGGAAGAACTTAAATCATTGAAGAAAAACCACACATGGATGCTTGTTCATCCACCACGAAGCTAGAAGGTGATTAGATGCAAGTGGGTATTCAAGAAGAAGGAAGGGATACCAAGTGTGGAGAAAGAGATGTTCAAGGCGAGACTAGTGGTGAAGGGTTTTTAACAAGTGGAGGGGATAAATTATAATGAAATCTTCTCACCTGTGGTAAAAAATTATTCGATAAGCATTTTTATGTCAATTGTTAACCAGTACAATCTGGTGTTAGAATAGTTAGACATTAAGATAACATTTCTGCATGGAAACCTTGAGGAGACCATCTATATGCAGTAGTCGAAAGGGTTTGTTGAAGAAGAAAGAAAAACGTGTCTCTTGAAGAAATCATCGTATGGCTTGAAACAGAGTCCAAGGCAGTGGTACAAGAGATTTGACGATTTCCTCAGAGTGACGGGTTTCAGAGGAACAATTATGATAACTATGTCTACATGTTGAGAAGAGAAGAAAGGTCTGTGTTGTTCTTGATCTTGTATGTAGATGATATCCTTATTGCCAACTAGTATAAAAATGAGATAGATAAACTTGAAGAAAAATTAAGCTTAGAAAGTTTGAAAAGAAGGACCTTGGTCCCGCGAGGCGAATACTTGGGATGGACATACAGAAGGATAAAACGATTAGAGTGTTGCATCTATCTCAGCAAGGGTATGTCAAAAAGGTTGTTGAGAGGTTTAGGATGCATGAATCCAAACTGTGAGTACACCTTTGGGACACCACACAAAGCTCTCAATTTCCCAAGATCCGAGCTCAAAGGGGAGAAAGCGGGGAGATGAAGACTATTTCATATGCAAATGGAGTAGGGAGTATCATGTATGAGATGGTGTGTAGCATACCGGATCTGGCTTATGTTGTTAGTGTGGTTAGCAGATTCATGGCAGATCCTAGACATGCTCATTAGGAGTCTTTGAAGTGGGTGTTGAGATACTTGAATGAAACAAGAGCATTTGGTCTAGAGTGTAGAAGGTTATTCGAAGCCATATCTGGTCAAATGTTAAAATGTAATACTAGGAAGTGATCCCTAGGTCGTCTCCCAAGGACCCTGGTTAAGGTAAAAGATCAACGCGTGAATGGTATAAGCAAGGTGGGGGGGAGGGAGTTTGAAAAGATTTGTATGATTAAATTAAAATATAGAATGATTTCACAAATTGTAAACAATTATGAAAAGCGAATTGACTTCTTGATTCAATTGCGATTTCCCTTATCACTGGTTACACAAAAAACACATTTTTTCATCTTAATCCTCATTACAGCCTAATTCAATCAACTAAGTGAAGATTAACCCGAGATTTCTTACACGAATTAAGCAAAGGTATACATCGTCCAATTCTTAACCATTCACAGAATTAAGCAAACTGCGAAAATAATATTCATTAACCATGAACGAAAATATAAGCACAGAGATTAGAAGATGAAGAATCAAGAAGAACAAAAGGAAAACATGAATGAAACCTCAAAGTTCATAGCAATCTACTCAGGAAATCAACCTTTGAAAATTAACCCTCCATGGAGATTCAAACGAAAATAAATAGAGGGAAAAATAAAGACGAAAGCCGAAAGACGGAAAACAAAAGGCAAAAAGACAGAAGCCGAAAGATGGAAACGTGAGCAGCTATGCGTGAATCAATTCTGCCTCCTCTCTTTAGGGTTTTGTAATCCTAGGTCAACCCCTCTCTCCATAACACCTAGGCTTCATAAAAAAAATACTGTCTGGCCCAAATTACAAAAATAAAAGAAAACAAAATTAAAATACTAAGCGGAGGCTGAAGTGATAGTAATTTCTTCATATCCATAATATTTTCCATGTCCAAAATTGCCCCAAGATTATTCTGAAAAATAAAAGCAAACAAAAATGAGATAAATAATTTTGAATTAATACAAATCTGAATTACTGGCCTAATAAAGTCCAAATAACAAAAACATGCCAATAATGGATAATTAGAAACAAAACAATAATTAAGATAGGTACAAAAATGTAAGAAGACGTGGATAAATAACGATTCATCAACCTAGAAGATCATCATATCATGAGAGAACTAAACACATTGATGTGAGACTGCACATCGTGAGAGACGTTGTTGAATCTGGGGAAGTCGGAATTGAGAAGATAGCTTCGAAGGAGAATCTTGCAGATGTGTTTACGAAGTCCTTACCTGGGTCAACATTCAAGTGTTGCTTGGAGCTGATAAATTTTTCATTTGAGGATAAAGGAAGATGGGTTAGATAGATGTTCTTCTATGATTTGGAGAGTCTAGGTGGAAAATTGTGATGATTAGAATCTCAAATCATGATTGTCTAACAAAGAGCACAGAAGATCATCTACCAGAGAGCGTTTGGTAGTTTAGAGTAGTTAGACCATCTGTTAATACTAGACCATCTAATGATTTAGTGAATGGTTTCTATTGTAACTACTGTAACAATTTTCTATTTTGTTTGTTTGTTTGTTAGCTCTATATGTATAAATAAAGCTTCCAAGATAGATAGGATAGATGATTCGTTTAGGTTAATATGTTTCAAGAAAATTCCGTGTAATTTGAATTTGTTAATACAATTTGTTAGATGCGGAATTATATCAAGAAGGGGGGGTTGAATTGATATATAGCTTTATTGAAAACTTTTTCGTATCAGAAAATTTACTGGTGCAGTTTACTGAGAATTAGCCGACTGATAATTGCGAAATAGTAGGTTAGTTCTTACTGCAGAATATGACAGATGATGAAGGAAGAGAAAATATAACACCAAGGATTATACTGGTTCGTTCTTTATGCAAGAACTACATCCAATTGGTGATCTGCAACTCCACAGATCCTAATCACTATCAAAATCGTATTCTTTACAACAAATCCTTTCTTGAACACTACAAGAAAATCAAAGAACCTATTCTAAACACTATAGAATAGCTCTACACCCACTGACTCACACTGAGTCACTGTGATCACCCTGATCACACACACAGGATTCTAAAACCCACCTACGAATCTCTAACCCGAGATCAAAGAATACAAGATAAAGTGAAAAGAAAGAAAATAATCTTCTTGGAAGAATACTCAGAAAATTCTTAAAACTCTGCAGAAATCTTTTTCTCTGAATGTATGCAGTACTTGAGAGATTTCTCTTCAATTCTTTCGCTCGTTGATGCTTCCTTGAATGTTGTATTTATAGGACAATTGAAATGCAATGGGTCTTATCCTTTTGAAAATACTAAACCCGCGTTCTGCACGTTTTCTGCATAAGGTATGTGCCAGGAACAAAATAGTCGACTGAAGACTCAGACCAGTTTGTTATTTTCATTAAACCTGTATTCTTGGTACATTTAATGAAAATAGTTGACTAGAGCAACAGAATTAGTAGACTAACTAATGAATAACAAAAACAACAGTTTATTATTATTCAATTGATTAGTCATTTACAGGTAATCTAACATCTCTAGTAATCCTAAATCATTTCAAAAACATTAATCACACATCCAGCACAATATAAACACAATCATAAAAGCTAAATAAACATCATCAAATCTTAAATCATCAACACAATTTAATTCTTTCTTTTTGTTCTTGTGTTATTTCTTGATTGTTGACACTGAATCGAACAAGATTAGAATAATTGGATGCATAATTTTTTTTATTTTGATGAAGTACGAAGTGTGACACCCTCTACCCCACATCATATATCATGAGAATAAAAGTAACACATTTTATAAGTAACCTCATAATTAATAAAATCTATAATAATAGGGTAAATGATTCACATTCCCTGATAACATTACATTATGTAAGATAAACCAACTAAAGTCTTAATTAAAAATAAATAAACAAAAGTTCTAATTTTTTAGTCCTATCCCGGTGTCACATATCTTATCAGAGCAGTCTCATGAACACTAAGCTTCACTACTAAAATCACAAACATCAAATTGGAGACCACCTGCAATACGAAAGGAAAAACACGACAAGAAAACAAAGGGAGTGAGAAATATCTCACTCAAGTTGCGGTGTAAGGACAGTGCAGGATAGTTTTACACAACAAACAATTAATAAATACTTAACCATATCCAAACATGAGAAACAAATTGATTTAACTTCAACAGGAATCATCCATAAGCTCAACATATCCATATCGTAATTGCATCATATGCAATGCATGTCGTATCCATATATATACTATGATGATGAATGCATGTAGTGTCAATCACATATCACACTTGACCGCAATAGTGATACATTATGATCTCATATTATGATCTCACATTATGATGCATGTGGCGTCAATACATATCACACTTGACCGCAAAAGCGATACACAATGATCTCACTTTATGATCTCACGTTATGATGCATGTTCACATAAGTCCAAGGACTTCTTATACACTCATACACATTTTCTTTCACATAAGTTCACATTTACAGTCACAATCACTTAACACATGACTCTTATCATAATCAATAGATAAAACAATATAATAATATTCAATTAACACACATTATCCTTCATTCATATATTACCTTTAACTCATCCCCTTCCTAGGGTATCACAAGAACCCTTAAGGTGATCCAAAGCAATCACAACATCATCAAATTAAGAAATTATACATATTATTCTTCAATTCACATCATAAAGAGCCTACAAGAGTAACTAAGAATCAAACAGAGATGAAAAAGGAAAATCCCTCTTTCAAGAACACACCTAAAATAATGAATTGGGTCAAATAATCAAAATATTATCAAATTAAGAAATTACACATATTATTCTTCAATTCACATAATAAAGAACATACAAGAGTAATTAGGAATCAAACAGAGATGAAAAAGGAAAATACTTCTTTCAATAACGCACCCAAATTAAGGAACTGGGGACCAACTCCACTACCCAACAAATATCCCACACTCCAAAGCGAGTTCTCACTCCTCCCTTACCTTGTTGATGTATAGGTGATGCTCCCGATACCCTAAAATTTCCCTCTTGCTCTTCTCCTCTCCCTTGTTAAACAGAGAACAAAGAAGATGAAAATCTCAAATCACAGTTAATGTGAAAATTGAATATCTCTCTACTAAAACTTCTTATCAAAGATCCAACCGGTCATAATTAAGAACTAGATGTGATGAACCACCTGTTAAATTTCCAGCTCGATCCAACGGTGAACGAATGTGAAACAGTGATTTTACCGTAGCAACCCTATAAAAAAACGGGAATAACTTTCTCTTCTTATCTCTCAAAGTGTTGATGTTTTAAATGACCTAAGACTTTAATGTTTATTTAAATAAGACTTCATATTCTAAAATTAATTATTTTATAATCATAAATATGAATACTATATATTAAAATCAAATAAAAAAATATATAATAATTAAATTAAAAATTTTAAAATTTTCTAAAAATATTTAATTAATTTCATAAAAAAAATTGGGCTCTCACACAAAGTTAACTTTTTAGAGAATTAATTGTTGTTGACTTCGTGCTTCATGGTCTATTTCCGATACAATAAAAAATAATATTTAATGTTGTTTTTTACATTGGTTGTTGGAAAATGTTCAACACCTTTGCAGGCATGTTATCTTATTGAGTGATTTTGTTTTTTTTTTCTCTCTAGAAAATAAACTTATATCCTTTCTTAAAAGAAAATAACAAAATGTGTTTTCTTTTTTATATAGATGATGCTTGTTCAACTTGGACCTCTGGATGAGAGCTTGTACTTAGTAACATGTAATCTAAAAAGGTTTATGATATTAGATGCAAGTTTGATATTTGTAAATCTGTGTTAAAACAAATATTTGTATATATTTAGCATTTTATAGATGAAAAGATTATAACTAGAGTAGGTAAATTTATACCACAGTTGTAATCATTAAGCTATAGGAAATTTGTTCATCATGACTATGAGAAATTCTAACAAAACATATTTAAAAACTAAGTTAATAAACAATTAAATTTACTTAAATAAGATTTAAATGTAGTAAATATTAAAATTAGTGGTACCAAATTATTCTTCTTTTTTTCTATCAAGACTGGGGATTAAATGGACACATTCATCTACATTCCCAACTCTTTTTACAATAGTGAGAAGCTTGATTAGAGTTTTTTCTTCTTTTTGTTTTAAGATCAATTCCTTGTAATCATTAGTCACATTCTAATTTTGGTTAACTATAATTAGATTGAAATTTGAAGTACAACTATGTCTGTTATGTTAAACTAATTCTCTCAATATTTCGCTGTTAAGTTGTTACCATTGACTTTATTAAAGACGACACCCATTGGAACATTTCAAAGAACAGTTTCAAACAATGTTTTGGGTTTGTGAAGTCTTGCAATGTTTTGGTGATTTCCATTTGTGAAGTCTTGCATGACCCAGAAAGAAGAAAGTTTTGATGTTTTCGTTAGGGGACAAATCTGCTGTGGAACAACATAATTTGTTCCAAAATGTTGAGCTAAACTCTTTAGCTACCGTTGAAGAAACAGAGGGCAATGGAAGTAACATTGTTATTTGTCCTAAACCAAGAAGAGTTAGGGTTTTTCCCAGCATGTCAACAAAGTCATTAAGATCGAAACGTTGGCAGCAAGGTGAAGATTCAAATTCAAAAGCGGGGACAGAAGTTCTAGAGATCACTTCTATGATCCAAGATGGAGATGTTTCCTCACCTCCATTTTTTCCTGGCTCTCCTCCAGTGAGAGTTGATAACCCTTTGATCCGAGATGCAGAATTTGGATACGAAAAACATGTTATGCAGTTAGCATCTCCAATTTCGTCATCTTCTTCTGCTTCATCACCAAGCTTATTTTCTCCATCTTCCCCTTTGAGGAAAGGAGGGTGTGTGAGAATGAACTTCGGAATCAAATCAGCTGCTGTTAGAGTAGTAGGGTTTGATTGCCATGTTTGAACTTTTGGCTAATCCCTTTGCAAAGGAGTGTACATAGAAACCATGGACATTTTATGTAATGTGAACCATGTCTTCACAATAATATAATTTGCCAGGGTTCAGGGATTTGTTGTTACTGTATATATCAAAAATGGTTTTGAAAAGATGATCGTCATCTTCTTTGTTCATGTGGGATTCAACAAAATGATGAAAAGAAGGGGGAGAATGAGAATTGTAATAAATTTAGACAAATATGCACATATTGATACAAAAATCTACTTTTCTTTCCTCAGATTTTTTTCTTTTTTACCTCAATCTCTTAGCTAGGTTCATTATTTTTTTTTTCTTTTCAAGTGAAGAAAAGAGAAGAAAAGGAAACATCTATATATAACAATGTAAAAAAATAATTTATATTCTTGTCATCAATAACAATTAAAAATATATTTATTAATTTTTATTTATATTATATTATTAATGTATTTTTTGAATATGTTATTATTTTATATAAGTTTTTTTTTGTCTTGCCACATAATGCAATATAATATAGGTTGAAGTCGAAAATTTGATAAATATATAATTATTAAAATTTATACAGAATATTTTGTATTTTTAAAATACTAAAGAATGTATATAACAGATAATGTATTTCCATAAGTCATTTATTTATTTTTTAAATATTCAAAAGTACATCTTACAAACAATCTTAATGAATTTATTATGGGAACACCCCAACTCAAAGACTAATGAGGGTCCATTTCAAATAATTTGATTTAGAAAATAATTTCTTTTGAGAGGTATGTAAAGATTTTAACTTTAGATAATAAAAAATATCTAATATCAAATTATAATGAAAAAAATAACTTGGATCGGTATGAATGGAACACATGCATTAATAAATAAAATATTTTGATTACCGTGTTATTATAAGGGTAAAATATCATTAAGGTGATTCAACCCACTTTCACATAAATCGAAAGAAATTTTATATTGTGAGATATTTATATTTCATCATGTAAAAATGTAAAAATTAAAAGGGTTAAAACCGGCTCTACAGCCTAACTTCATCTAGCCTAACCTATACTTTAAGACAAATAACAAATTTTGATCAATCTAATATGTTAAAAGGATCATTTCTTACCTAATTAAAAATTAAAAAAATTACAATTATATTTATGTAAAATATCATGATATATTATTATTTAAAAATTTTAAATTTAAATATAAAATTGTTCATAACAAAATGAATAAAAAAAACTTAAAAAACATTATATAAAGGATATAGTACAATATATATCCTAATCAAAATAAGGGGGAAAACACTTTATCTAACAAACAATAATAATGTAACATAATATTAGGTCCAAATTTGTCTTTTTCTATCACAAATCCAATCTAACTTTTATAAAACTAAAGCACCATTATAAAAACATAGGTAATTGATTTTGTCCTCAATCTTGTACAATTCTCATATATGAAAATAAATAGGTTTAATAGGCATTTTGCTCCTAATATTTTGTGGAAATTTGTAATGTTTTCCCTTGTTTATTTTTTTCTCAATTGAGTCCCAAATTTTATTAAAATATGTCAATGTAATCATTTCTGTTAGATTAATGTGAACGACGTTAACTGTGTCAGGACGTGGCACACGTGTCATCTTGTAATTAGTTAGATATATATTTTTATAAAATAATTGCATCCACAAACTTGCTCCCACACAAAAATTGCACTGTTTTTCCAAACCCTAACCATTGAGGTTTTCACGAAGACGGGGGAGAAGGGGAGGGGTCGGCGTGGATGTAGATGTTGAAGAGGTTGGAGGATTTGTTGTGGAAGAAGAGCTCCCATAGGGGGAGAACTGAAAATTGATGTTGGTGAGGAAGAGGAAGGCAATTTTGGAGGAGAGGTAGAAGAATTTGCAGGGGTTGGTGGTGAAGGAGGAGGAGGTGGTGGCGTGAGAATTGGCGAGGGTGATTACACTGTTGAAGAGGTTGATATTATCGGAGGGTGAGATTGGGAGGGGGTGAGGTGCCAGAAAGAAGAGAGGATTGGTAGGGAGGGAGGGGGTGGGGTGCCAGAAAAAAGAGAGGATTGGGAGGGAGAGGAGGAGGGAAAGGAGGAGGGAGAGGAGGGAGAGGAGGAGGGAGATGGTTACGAACTTGGGACTCACTTTATTAAAACAAAAAAATATATCCAACTAATTACAAGATGACATGTGTGCCATGTCCTGATATAGTTAACGCCGTTCACACTAATCTAATGGAAAGGATCACATTGACATATTTTAATAAAATTTGAGACTCAATTGAGAAAAAAAATAAACAAGAAAAAACATTGCAAATTTCTACAAAATATTAGGACCAAAGGGCCTATTAAACCAAATAAATATATTGAATAATTTTTGCTTTACACATCTCCTTTGCCTCAATGACACATTTATTCTTTGTCCTCTACACTCACACACATATCAAATTTGAATAACCTATGTCCATAACATATACATTCCTTAATCTAATATTATTTGAAACAATTTTATTAATCTCTTTCATATCTATAACATAATATGTGTAATTAAAATAAAAAAATTGATATAAAAGAAGAACGGACTAGACTAAAAAAGACTTATTTCTATTTAGACCACTATTTTTTAAGCATGGTCTGACCTAAATCATAAGTCATACGGATTGGCTCATCAAACTAGACCTATCTTAATAGCTCTAAGTAAAATATAATAATTTTATTAATAACTCATTTTCATAAAAATATATTAATTATGACATTCAACCTCAATTTCACTTGAGTAATGTTAGTGCAGGCCATGAATGTATATTTTAAATCTAAAATTTGAAAATATAATACTGAATTTAGCAATTTTTTTTACTTAAATAAAAATAATATATATATATATATATATATATATATTACTTATGTCTACAATTATAAATAAGTAATTTTTAGTAGAAAAAGATAATAATTTAGACAACTCATGGATATCTTCACAAGTCTTAGATAAAACAAAATATTGAGTCATCAATAAAATATTAGAGACACGAAAACAATTAAATTTATAAATATTACTTGGGGTGAGTGTGTGAATCCATCTTCTCAATAATGAAAATTGTGAATCACATAAAATAAAATTAAAAGAAAATGGTATAAATCTTAATTTATTTTTTATAAGTTTTATTGTATTATAATATTTTGAAGTCTTATTTTTATTTTTTTAATTTAAAAATTTTATAAAATTTTATTTAATAATATATTATTTATACTTCAATTTATTAATTCTATTATATAATAATTTTTTTATTTTATTGAAATTTTAGATTTTATTTTTTTCAATTGTGTTAGCATACTTTAAGAATTTTATTAGACTTAAATTACAATGAAAATGTTAAAAAAAAAGACATGAGAAAAATTGACTACAATTTACTAAACTAAAATAAACCTTAAAAATTAATTGTGTGTTGAAAATGATGAAAATAAATGTTGCTTTATTAACATTATCTTCCTCTGGTCCCTTGGTTGGTGTTACATTGGTCAACGTTCAATGAAATGGACCTTCCAACATCACTAAATAAGATTATATATGGTTTTGTTAGGTTTCCCATATATGACCAAGAAAGAAAGAGCCAATGCAATGAAAAGCAATTCATTTTATTGGATATTAAAATATGATTAAAATCAATTAGCATTTGGCAGCTTCATTTAATTGCAATCAAAATTCAAATATTTGAAATTAAACAAAGATTTTGTTTGAAATCATGGATGACTATAACAAGAGTGGTCCTAATAGATTAGTCTCTGATATCACGCTTGTAGTATTCTAATTATTTAACGTTATAAATTTGGGACCAGAAAATCAATCAAAATTGTTATCAATAAGAGTAAAAACTATATATACACTTCGCTATCTGAACAAGAGTAGTATTAGAAAAATAATTTTGTTTTTCTTTCATGTAATTTGTATTAAAAAATTTAAGATGGTATTAATTAGTTTTTATCAATTATATTTTTATTTTTAAAAATATTAATAATAATTAAATTATTTTTTTATGAGATTTTAAATAACTTGATACTTATATCAATCAATTATTTTTCAATAAATAATAATTTATTGTTTTTATCTTTTTATTTACATTCTCTTTAATCAATAAAATATATTTAATTTAAAAAAATGTTTCTAGTAAAATTACAAAAAAAATTAAAAAATTAAAAACAAAATAATCTTCTGTACTAACATTCAAATCTAACAATTCTCTTGCTTAAATAATTTGAGCATTTTTATTATTAATTTTTAAAATTTTTCATTTAAACATTTAAAATTATATGATATAATGACAATCTATTTTAAGCACTCATATTTATAGAATGATAATTTTTTAAGGAAAAAATTTTACACACTCTTGAATCATACTCATGTTACTTTTTTTTTTAATTTTTTTATGCTTTCAATTATGTTTTTGTTTGTAAATGTTTGGTGTGAATAAGTGGTATTCTCTGCATGGATGTATGTATGTATTTGTATCATTTTTTTTAAGTTTAAATTTAATATATATAGAATAAAATTAAGAGTGATATTAAATTTTTTTAAAAAATTTTTTAAATCGAAATTTTTAATAGTAAATATTTTAAAGTTAAAAATTATAGAAAAAAATAAAGATAAGAAAATAATATTTTACCTACTATATTATAGAAAATTAAAAAAAATAAAGAAAAAATAAATTAAATATTTTTTTATTATTTAAGAAAAACAAATTATGATATATTATAAAATTATTATTTTTATTGATTTGTGTAAGGTAACTAAACCAATTGAGTGGTATAATTTTATAACAGTGTGCGACCAGAAAACGAAACAAAGTATATATATATATATATATATATATATATATATATATATATATATATATATATATATAATAGATATTATAATGCGAATTAAAAATTATCACACGAATAATTTGCTGCAAATTGATGACAAACAATAATAGTTATAAGAATGGACGAGAATTGAAAAAAATATTTAATGAACACAGATGTGAACATTCATAAAATTATATGTTAACTTTATCCCATCACCATTACAAGCTTCCCTAAGGTGAAGAAAGTAATTAGCTTTGTTCGTGTAATTAATAAAATAATTAACATTTGGTACTATCAGTTTACTTTAATATATGATAATATATATATATATATATATATATATATATATAATTTAATGTATAATAAATAATAAATTTCTACTTATTGATATCCGTTGTCATAACACATAATTCAACAGTTTGATTTCTATTATAGGTGTGTGAATTACACAAGGGAAGCCCAATCTTTCACTCCCCAGCTCATGCTCAAGGTTTCTTTCAGGACAGAAAAACAATCTATACTCATCACTAATCAAGATGTATGAAGATCATAGTTCATGTATATAATGCCCATAAGTAAATTTATATAAGAAATTATAATACCATTTTCAATTCAAAATTTAAATTAAATAAGTTTATGAATATTTAGTAATAATATCTCCTTCCTTTCAAATAAAAAATTTATATAATCATCCGATTAATGTACTTAGTCAGACAAACAATGGATCAAAATGATTTCAAAGTTTATAAACAGACCACAATACACTGAAAAAAAACAGTAAATTTTAATATTTTGACTAAAATTATTAGTAGAATTTTTTATATTACATAAAATTTTTTTCAAATTTATTATAAATTTGTATCTTTTTTATAAATTTTTTATAAATTTGTAAAAGTATATTCATAAAATATAAAAAATTCTAATAATAAATTTCGTGTACCTAACTACGTAAAAAAAAGTTAACTAAGTGTATGTGTGTGTATATATATATATATACACACACATATCTTCTTATGAAAGACAAAATTTGAAGAGTGTATTAGGGTGATGGAAAGTGTGAGTGTGTGTGAATATCCCCTTCCTGTTGTTGACTTCTCCAATGAAAACATGAAACCAGACACCGATACATGGGTTGCAGCCTGTGGAATGGTGCGAAGAGGATTTGAGGATTACGGTTGTTTCCTAGCACGCTTTGACAAGGTTGGTCCTGAACTTCTGAACTCCCTTTTCTATGCAATGGAACAACTCTTTGGTCTCCCATTGGAAACCAAAAGGAGAAAAACCAGTGATAAACCCAACCATGGCTACACTGGACAAGTACCCACATCCCCTCTCTTCGAATCCTTTGCCATTGACAATCCTTCCGACATTCAAGATTGTCAAAAATTCTCCCGCATAATGTGGCCGACAGGAAACGATCATTTGTGGTACTTATCACAAAACTTATGCTGCCATATTTGTGTTGTGTTGTGTTGTGTTGTAATGAAAGGTTATTAGCTAATTTTGTTTGTCTTATCAGTGAAAGCGTGAACGAGTATGCAAAGTTATTACAAGAGCTTGACCAAATGGTGAAGCGAATGGTGTTTGATAGTTATGGTGTGGAGAAGGTGAAATGCGAGTCCTTCCTCGAATCAACCAATTACAGTTTCCGAAGCTACAAATACAAGATACCTTTGATGGATGAGAGCAACGTGGGTGTGAATTCTCATACGGACTCAACCTTCATAACCATTTTGCATCAGAGGATAGATGGGTTAGAAGTTAAATTGAAAGATGGCCAATGGTTTCCTATTGATGCCTCACCTTTCTTTTGTGTCTTGGCTGGTGATGCATTTATGGTAAGCTTTTTTCTATTACTTTAATTTTGGGTTACATATCTTTTTATCCCTTGGATTATTTGTTAATATTGAGTTTTGTTTTTGGGCAAATCTTGAACATAATTCATCATTGCTTAAATTAAATATCTTTTTATCTCCTAGACTATTTGTCAATATTGAGTTTTGTTTTTGGAGCAAATTTTGAACCTATTTCGTCCTTGTGTTTTATAAACTCGTGTAAACTATGTTTGGTGATGTCTCAAAATTCCTTTTTATCTCTTTATTTTCTTTTTTCATAGTTTCCTACTTCATTATCATCTCTCTCCGAAGCTTCTTTTACTCTCCTTTTTTTGAGTTAAATATGTTTTTAGTTCTTGAACTATTTGTCAAAATTGCATTTCGTCCCTGGGAAAACTTTGGACCTATTTCGTCCTTATGTTTTATAAACATATGTAAATGATCCTTGATGACAAATAAAAACATCTTTAAGAAGAAAAAAATGAGAGAAAATAGAAGGGGAAAGAGTGAAAATAAACGAAAGATAGTGAAGTAGAAAACTATAAAGAAGAAAAACAAAGAGATAAAAAAGAATTCTGAAATATCATCAAGATAATTTACATGTGTTTATAAAGCAAAGGACGAAATAAGTTCAAAGTTTATCTCTAATTCAAGGACTAAAAACATATTTAACCCTTTCTTTTTCTCTTTTTTTTTTTCTCTTTAAAGATGTTTTTATTTGTCATTAAGAATCACTTAATAAAACATAAAGACGAAATAAGTTGAAAGTTTGTCCTAGGAACAAAAGACAATTTTGATAAATAATTCAAGTACTAAAAGCATATTTAATCCGATTAATTTATAATAGTTAATTAATATTTTGATTTTAACAAGTTTATTGCATAAACTTTGATTTGGTATGCATTAATTCATTAACTAGGTATGGAGTAGTGAAAGGATTCGAGCTTGTGAACACCGTGTGATCTTGAAGTCAAAGGTAACAAGGTACTCTTTGGGGTTACTTTCCTATAGTACTAAAATGGTGCAGACATTAGAGGATCTAGTGGACGAGGAACATCCAATACGCTATAAGCCTTTCGACCATTATTCATATGTTGGTTTTCGTTTCACACAAGAAGCTATAAAATGTACAAGTCGTATCAGAGCTTATTGTGGTATTTAATTTCACACAGTTTATGTATCATATATAAGGGAGTTCAATATGTATTATATGACATCTTTAATTGAGTTTGTTAAAAAAAAAAACAATAGAATTCTTATATACAAATATGTTTGAATTTAATTTCTTATTTTCACAAACTAAAGATATTTAACATTTCCATGAACTAAAATAATGGTACATCTATTTTTTTCCAATTGATAAAATTACTTATGTAAGCACCTAAATTTTATTAAAAGAAAAAATATATAGAAACAAAGAAAATAGAAACTAAACAAATTAGAAACATCTACAAAATATAGTTATGTTATCAAATAAATCTTATTTTATAGTCAATTGTTGTATCTTAAACTGGTACATGCATTTTATTTACACTAAATTTAATATCATAATGTTGATAGTATAAATTCATTTCAAAAATTAAAATAAGAAACTCTTGAAAATATAACTTTTATTTTATCTAATAGTAGGAGTAAATGTGAATATAAAAAAATTTCTACATTAATTTTTGAATGACATAGAAAATTCAGATTTCCACATCAGTTTTACTCTAATCATTATTAAAAATTAGAACATTCTACATATAATAAATTTGGAATTTGAATATAAGGTTGATTATGAATTTTCTTTTCCTCCGAATTGAAGAAACAAGAGAAACATATATTTTATACTCCCTCCGTTTCAAATTATAAGACGTACTTTAAAAGAAAATCTTGTTGTTTCATAATATAAGGCGTTTTAGAATTTCAATAATTTTGTTTTTTTTTTTTTCTTTATATACTCCTATTAATCACATCATTATTTGAATTAACATTAAATAGTAGAAAGAGAAATTAAATATCAGAAACTAAAAATTAATTCCTTTTTATTAGTCTGACTCTTCATCTTTTACCATCATCTACTAATATTATGTTTTAATTTTTATATTAAAGTTGCACTAGCAACTAATTTTAATTCACTATTTCTATTTACAATTTGGTGGAGATTAAAAATTTTGATTGAAATTTTGAAAATAAAATTTAAGCATAGTGATTTACAATTTAGTAAGAATTAAAAATGTTGATTGAAATTTTAAACTAAAATTTGAGTATAGTCATTTGCAATTTGGTGGGAATTAAAAATTTTGATTGAAATATTTATTTAAAATAATTAGTAATTCTGATTTTAAATGATTTAGAAATGAGAAATGATTTCAAAACTGTTGAAATTCTAATCTCAGTCAATTTACAATTTTATTAAAAAATTAATTCATTTATAAATACTTTTTGTTAAATTTCAATTAATTCATTTAATAGTAATTAATAAGGGTAAAAATGAAAAATTTATAGAAAGTTGAATAAATTAATTACTTTTATTGATATGTGAGAATTTGTCAAGTACGTCTTATAATAATTTGAAACGGAGGGAGTACAATATAGGTTGCAGTCGAAAATATAATAAATATATAATTGTTAAAATTTATACGAAATATTTATATTTTAAAATACTACAAAATATATACAACAGAGAATGTATTTTCATATTATTGAATATTTTAAAAATATTTAAGACCATAAGTGACTGTCATTAACTTTACATCTTACTAACAATCTTCAGGAACAATAATTTGATAAAAAAAATTATATCAGAGGTATGTGAAATGTAATTTAAGATAGTCAAAATGTCTAACATCAAATTATGAAAAAATTTATATATATTGCATGATGGTAAAATTCAATCCCAATTTCACAAAAAAGAGAAGAAAAATTATATATATTGCATGATGGTAAAATAGAGTACTTTTGTCAATAACTCATTTTCATAAAAATATATTATTCAACCCCAATTTTACTCGAGTCAATGTAATGTTATAACGCATGCCATGAATGTATATTTTAAGTCTAAAATTTGAAAATATAATACTGAAATTGGCAATTTATTTTTCAGTTAAGTAATTTATATAAATAAGTAATTTTTAGTAGAAAAATAATAATTTAGACAACTAATGGATCTCATGACAATATATTTTAATACACCAGTGGATGAAAATAATTAAGTCATTAACAAGATATCAGATACACGAAAACAATGAAATTTATAAATATATTTTACTTGGGTAAGAGTGCGCATCCACTTTCTGATGAATAAAAATTGTGAGATACATCAAATAAAATTATGAAATATATAATATTAAGAAGTTAATTTTAATTTTTATTAAAAAAATAATTAGTTATTATAATGACTAAATTAAAAATTATTTTATAAATTATAAATTATTAATATTTAAATAATTTTTATTATAATAAAAATTATATATTTTTTTAGTTATTAATTTAAAAAAATATAAAATTAAATTTTATATAAGAATAATTAAATTAATTTTAAATTAGAATCTAAATTAATTTATAATATTAGTTATATATCAAAATTTCGATCACTTATTAAATTAGATTTTAGATTAGTATCTAATTTAATTAATGACTAATTTTATTATTTTATAATTTAATAATATAATTGATAAAAGTAGTTTTTTTATTATTTATATTATAAAGTAAAATTTGTATTTCAAACATAAAATTAGATATTAATAAATGATTTGAAAACAATTTGAAAACAAATGGTTTCATAGTTTCAATAACTTTATTAAAATAAACTTTGATATTATATTAAGAATTAATGATTAATTCAACCTTATAAAACTAATTGTTTATAAAATAAGGTTTATATTATATATATATATATATTAATTTAACTTAATACTTAATCAATTTATAATTTCAACAAATAAATATAAAATAAGGTTTACACATTAATTTAACTTAATATTTAGTCCATTTTAATATTTAGTCGTTTTAAGATTTCCATCAAATAAAGAAAACCAATTTGAATATCTATTAATGAAATCCATAATTGTTAGAATAATAGGAATAGGTAAAACAGGGAATGAATTGGTTTTTTAATAAAAAATTAAATCTTTTTAGTTTTTAATTTTAGTTAAAACTGAGTTTAACAAAAATTTCAAATTAATTTTTAAGTTTTACTTAATAAAAATCAGAGTACAAATCAAATATAAGTTGAAGATAAAGAGTGTAGGGGATAAAGAGAAGATAAGACAAATATTTATACGGGTTCAAATCAAAACAGATTCTACATCGAATGACTTATAACTTAGTTTACAACTTATAGTACAACGGAATAAGTAAGATAGCAGAAAGATTTACAAAGATACTTCCTTTGTATAAAACAAAGGATAAACAACGCCTATCTTGAATACATAAGAGATGAACAAACACCTTCCTTGAACACCACAAGGAATGAAGACACATCATTTGAATAACTACAAAGGATAAGAATAACATCTCTTTTGAACACCTCATTTGAATAACCAAAAAGGATGAAGTAAGTTTGAACACTATTTATAGTCAAAGAGGGACACAAAGATTTGTAAAATATGAAAAGTTTTTAACAAAAATGTTGAGAATAATTGATTATTGGTTAGAATAATCGATTATTTCAAAGAGCAAATTGATATCACAACAGTACGAGATAATTGATTATTGTTCGAGATAATCGATTATTTCATTTATGATAATAGATTATTTCTCAAGATTATTGATTATTTTGAAGTTAAATTTTTTTTACAAAAAAAGTTTTTTTAAAGTGTAAGGGAGATAGTTCTATGCACACTATGACATGTAACATAATTCTTAACTATTAAAAACAAACATATATATATAAAATACAAATTTAAAGTTTTTACAAAATTTCAAGACTTCAATTTCAGAATGTTTTTTTTTTTTAGAATCATCATCATCATAACATTTATCTTTTAAATATTTTAAAAGATCAGTTTTCATATTTAGATTAACAATAATTTTATAAACTAAAATAACCTTAAAGATTGTGTATTCAAAACCGTAAAAATAATCTGGTACCTTGATTGGTGTTAGACTGGTCAAGGTTCAATGAAATTGACCTTCCAACTTCACAAGATTATATACGACTTTGTTAGGTTTCCCATATATGACCAAGAAAGAAACAGCCAATGCAATGAAAAGCAATTCATTTATTGGATATTAAAATATAATTAAAACGAATTAGCATTTGGCAGCTTCATTTAATTGCAATCAAAATTCAAATATTTGATATAACACTAAGATTTTTTTAATCATGAATGATTATAACAAGAGTCCCAACAGCTCATTAGTCTGTGATATCACGCTTGCAGGGGACACATTTGGCTACTCTAATTCTTTAACATTGTATATTTGGGACCAGAAAATCAAACAAAATTGTTACTGATAACAGTAAAAAATAATATATAGTATAATTTTTATACCAGAAAATGAAACAAAGTTGATATTATATATAGAGAGAGAGAATATAATAACATTAAAAATATTATATATAGAGAGAGAGAATATAATAACATTAAAAATATGGGAGCATATATATATATATATATATATATATGTAGAGAGAATAATTCTATAACATTAAAAGATGTGTTACACGAAAATGGAACAAACACTAAAAAAAAAAATATTTATGAAGGTTAAAATTGTAAATTTTAATAGTTAAAAAGTGACGCAACTGAAATTTCTGGGAATTAAAATAATTGTCAAAATTACATAAATCAAAAAAAATTTATGAAAAAAAAATAATTAAATGCTAGTATGTGTTAGAAAAGAAAATAATTTATTCACACTTAAAAATCGCTACAAAATTTATTTTTATTTTATAATGTTTAAATATTTTGACAATTAAAAATTGTCACAAAATATATCATAATTTATTATCATTTTATATTTATTGAAGGTGTAAAACTGCCAAAAATTGTTTAAAATATTTTTTAAAAAAATTCAAAATTCAAAATTCAAAAAATTATTTATTAATTATTTTTTATAATTTTATAATCAATAATTAAATTATCTATTTTATTTTAAATTATTTTAGAAAAATATTATAATAATATTAATAATTTTATCATATTAAAAAAATTGTTAGTCTAATTATATAGTATAATAAATAATTATTTTAAAATAATCACCTTTATGTTTTTAATGTAATAATGTATAAATTATTAATTTAATTTCCTTTTAAAAGTGATTAATTCAGTAGTTTCTTGAGAGAATGCAATTTGATAAATTATTTAGCTAAATATATTATAAATCACTACCACATTCTTTACTAATAAAGTATTCATAATAAAATAATATCAAATCTATTTACTAGGTGTAAAAATATTACAAGATATACCACATCAATTTATGAAGTCCAAAAATATAAAAAAATATCAAACCAATTTTTTAAATCTAGAAATATCACAAGATATATATCGAATCAAATCAATTTAACTAAGTATTCAAATATTCTAACATGTATGTCAAACTCCATGAAAATTACTATCAAATGAAGATATTCATTTTGATGTTGACACATCTTATCCACTCTCTTCATCCTATGAAATTAAAATTATAATTAGCATAATTAAAAATAATATACAAGATATTAAATTATATTGAAGTATTTATTACAGTATTTTCAATTTTCTCATGTTTCATCTTTTTCCCTAATACAACATATAACTATTTTCAGAAGCATCTATCTTGGTATAATTAAGACCAAGCTTGTAAATTACTTTCCTCATAAAATGAAATAGGAAACTTTTCCTATTCAAATGCATTTGTCAATAACTCTAAAATCATCATCCTAGTCTTATTGGTCATAAGACACAAACATTTTATATGATAACCTTAATAAAAAAGACAATTTCGAGTACTTTTGACACCCTTTATACAACTCTTGATTACAATTTCTAAGCAACTCAACATATTCATTTAGTGTATCTCTTGATTTCATTGTATCATGTGTCTCTTTGTAATTTTTTGAAAATACCTTCTCTGTTACTGTAGTAGTTTTATTATCATGTGTCTCTTTTGTAATTTTTTGAAAATACCTTCTCTGTTACTGTGGTAGTTTTATTGATAGTAAGTTGGAAAATCATTGACATTTATTTTTGAACTTTAAAAGATATTAAAATAAAATATATTGTAGATATTTTAGATATTCCAAATATTAAAGGCACTATTTATATTATACATATATTATTAATAATTTGCTTTTTTGGAAATTTATTAGTATACTTGTTATTATATACATTATTCTATGTAAATAGTATTTAATTTCAATAAATTATTTCATTTCTGTCTGGTGCGCCTAATCTTTTCATTGATAATAAATTATCTCTAACATGTTTTTCATTTAAGGTTATTGGATTTTTTTATCACATGTCAAATCTACATAAATTAATTTAGAAAAAAAAAATAGTTATTATAATAATTAAATTAAAAATTATTAATATTTAAAATAATTTTTATTATAATAAAAATTATATTTTTTTTATTTACTATTAATTTTAAAAAATTATGAATTGATTACTATATATTACCGATTAAATTGTTTTTAAATTTCAATCTAAATTAATATTTAATATTGAAAATTAAATTTTAAATTAATTTCTAATTAAATTAAATTTTAAATTAGTATTTAATTAAATATAATTTATAAAATTAATTTTGTCTTGTAGTAATCGATTAACATTGATTAAAATCTCTTACTTGAACCAACACATGCATACAAGCCAAATCAAGATCACCTAACAGAGTAAATAATAAAATCACACATGAGAATCAAAGTGTAGTGAAGCTATTTCCAAAGAAATAACAACATATGAAACACACATATATAGGAGAGTTTGGTGAAAGTTGAACCCTGGCAAGCTTTTCACACACCACAATAGGCTTTCATATTAGCACTGTAAGTGAAGTTTAATAATCCAAGATGATCAAAGGGTTTATACTGCACTGGGTGTTCTTCATCAATAAGCTCTTCAGGTACTTTCAGAATTCCTTTGTAGAAGGCAAACAGACCAAGAGAGTACCTTGTTTCATTCCCATTCATCAAAACCTTATGATTTGGAGACTGTATTCTGTCATTGCTCCAAGCCTGCATTATTATTAAACTTTTCTATTCACATCATACAAAAAACATATTTATGTAATCTACACTTTTTAAAATACATTAACATAATATAAATTATTCAATCACCCTTTTATTTTTATTTATGTCTACAATCTTGATATATATAATTAAGATAGAATATAACTATAATTAATATGGTTGGATTGATTAAAGCTGCACTTTTTTCATAATATTATTAACTTCAACTTAAAAATTAAGTTGGGACAATTTAAGTATAAAGATTAGAGTTAAAATATATAAAAAAATTGGTAAAAACAAAAAATTCTAAAATAATATATTTTTCATAAAGGATGTAAATTCATGAGACAAGAACACAGAAAAATAATGGCTCATTCACGAGTCATTTTGTTTCAAAATTACGGATAAGAGTCGTTTTTTATTTTTTTACCGATTTAGGTAAGTCGTGTTTCAAACTATTTTGTTTGTTCTTTAATATTCATTATAAAAATAAAGAAAACTAATTTTTTAATATATGAGAAATAAAATTTAAAAGTGACTCTCGAGATCTTACACAAAAATAAAATTTAACAAAAGACAAAATAAATTACAAAACCCCGAAATAAAGTGTAAAAGAAAGTACATCAAAGCTTCGCAATACTAAAAATAGCAAGTGAAGGAAGTACAAAGGCAGGTGCAAAGAAAGAAAGTAGAAAGAAGACGAGTGCGAGGTGGTGGAAGTCATGCTACTAACACGACTATTTGTGGAAGTCATGTTACGTAACACGACTTTGGATAAAAAAAAAACAATTCGTGTCACGGAAACACGACTATCTATTAAAATCAAATTTTTCTAACACGACTCCCTATTTTCAACGTTGGAAATAGAAATTCGTCGTATAGAAACACGACTCATTCCCATAATTCGTGTCATCCTAACACGACATCACCCAAATCGATAAAAAGAAATTTAAACCCCATCCTAGAACAAATGTCACCTTCTAGCTTACAAAAACCGCAAAATAACATCAAATAAGTAATGTGAAAATGAGAAATTAAACCCCAAATAAATGAATGAGTTGAGTAAAAGTAATATGATAATAACATCTTTATTCCAATCAAGCTAAGTCCCTTGTTTGATATTGCTTTCACTTGAATTTCTGGAATGATAAAATTATAAGCATAAAGAAGAAAGAAACAATATAAAAATTGTTAGAATCTAACATACGAAAAATAAGCCTTAAAGAAGTGTAAATTTGTTCTGACCATGAGTCCATCGCCAGCCATGACGACGAAGGAAGAAGATGAAGAGAAATCAACATGAATCCAGATACCATTCTTGGTCTCCACCATGAGTGCATTGACATGGTTTTGATGAAGAATTGTGGTGAAGCTCTTGTCAGTGTGAGGCACAAGACCCAGTTGAGGCTCAACCTGTTCTGGTGCTCTGTGTGCCAAAAGCCTAAGGAGATAACTTGTAGACCCTATGTATGACTCATAGTATTCTAAAACTCCATAACTTTCAAATATCATTCTGGCTACCATCCGATCCAATTCTTCTGCCATCTTTGCATACTCAAATATGTATTTACTAGATAAATCCACATCAACAACAAGAACATCGTAAAACCATTTTAGTGTATAATAATATAGCAAAGTTAAATAAGTTTTTCTACCTCTAAGATTGCTTCTTCCAAAGTTTTCTATACTTTTTTATCCCAAAACGTTTGCTAAATATATTAACTTGATTTTTACATTACTATTGGTACACTATTCCTCTAAAGCATACACATTCTTTTAATCATGAATATATTTATGGTGACTCTTACTTATATTAATATTTATCATAATTATACATATTTGTCTCAAGTTTCTTTCATATAAACTTTAAATACAATGAATTCATAAACGTAGAATTCTTCGCCTACTTCATTAAAGCTGGTAACTAAAACGAACTAAAAAATATAATATTATTTGTTAGGTTTTCGAAGAGAAACATTACTAAAAAAAATTGTTTTTATCAACTATATTAGTAGTATGTAAAGTGATGAAATTAGTCACTAATTGAATTAGTAAAATAATGAAATCAGTCACTAATTGAATTAGTAAAATGATGAAATTAGTCACTAATTAAATTAGTAAAGTGATGAAATTAGTCATTAATTAAATTAGAGACTAATATAAAATCTAGTTTAGTAAGTGACTAAAATCTTGATAGTTAATGTTGAAAACAAATTTAGATTCTGATTTAGAAACAAATTTAATCATCCTTATAAAAACCAATTTCATAATTTTTTAAGATCAATAACTACAAATAAATATAGTATCTATTATAATAAAAACTATTTTAGATTTCAATAATTTTTAATTTATAAAATAATTTTTAATTTAATCACTATAATGATTAATTATTTTTTATCTATAAATTAGTTTATATTTAATGAATTTCTTATAATGTACTGGAAATATTTGACACATGAGTCATAAATAAACTTATAAAAAAAATAATGATATTATTCTCAACACAAAATTATGTAATAATATATTCGTGAGTGTCTTTTTCTTTATTTTATTCATCTTACTCATTCTCATCTAATATAAAACTTTTAACTTATATTTAGATTTTTAACACTATTATTTTTTAGTTAATATTATTGGATTTAATATTTAATCAAATCATATATCATATATCACATATTAAATACCAAGAAGATGATTATATATCAACAACATTCTTAATGATTAAGAAAAATAAATTAAGATATTTATTAAATATATATAGTGAAATTTTTTGAAAGTGAAAAGCTTATTTAACACATAAGAAAGTGGTTAATACTATATGATTAGGTAAAAAGATTGAGTGAAGCAAGAAATTATAAGGGCATGTACCAAAAGTGATCATTGCCTTGTGGCCACATTTTTCTGGCAAAACTTTGAATTCCCTCTAGTGTTGTTCCCTCATCTATGCCCATGCTTTGGTGGAGGGGAATGGAGGGGTGTTGTCCAACGTATCCTTTCAAGGGTACTCCCTCATATGTGTTTCTTCGTTTGGTTTCTGTTGGGAGATCGAACACCTCCTTCATGCAACTGAATACTCCATTTTTTAGCTCATCACAAGCTTTATCATACACAGCTACAAAGCAACCATGTTCTTCTAGGGCTTCACGCACACTTCTGCATCTTTCTAACCATGAATCACTCCCTGGATTCAGATCTTCCATGGTGAAATCTAGAACAGGAAGCATAGGATGTTGTTCAGAACTCATTGATTATGATGTCTGTCTTAATTATTGGTTTTTGCTAACTAGTTTTGAATACTGCTTCAGATTAGGTTTTGAAGTTTCACATACTTTTATAGAATATATGTACCCAATGTGGTCGTTTCCAAACAACGATAAAGTTGAGACTAACTACACATCACTTCAAACAAAACACTTAATTAAGGCATAAAATTACAATAATGACAAACTAATTATTAAATTAAAGAGAGTTTTATTATGTTAAAACCAACCATGCCAATACAAATGTATTAATATTTTGTAATCTTTCAAAAATATTATTTATATATATATATTATTGAATTATTGGAGGTCCTGCTTTAGGGTGGTCCTCACTTTCCTCTGGACCATTAACAAGGATTAAGTTATATAATGATATTTTTGTAATTAATAAATTAATTGCTTTTCGATCTTAGCTAATATGTTTGTCTAACGCAATGTAACTTGTATTTGTATGGGTGACAAGGAATTTAGTATATATTTTTATTTGAGAAGTATATCAAGATTTTTGTTATAGAATTTGTTTCGCAAATTAGCTGTTAAGGTACCTTTTTGATAACTTGGTTATTAACCGATATATTTTAAGATTAAATAAAAATAATAATTAATCATTATATATTAAGTTAACAACTATTTTATAAATTATAAATTATTTTTATTTAAAATATTCTTTATCATAATAAAAATTATATGTTTTATGACTATTGATTGCATAATAATATTATGAAATTAAATTTTATATAACATTTTAAATTAGAATCTATATTAGTTACTTAGTAAATTAAATTTTAAATTAATTTTTAATTTAACTAGTGATTAATTTTATTATTTTATAGGTGAATAATATGATTGATAAAATTAATTTTTTTAATAAACTAATTGATAAATTAATTAATAGATATACATAAAAAAAGTTAATTATATATATATATGTTTTATTATATAAATGAAATATATGTTTTTTAGATAAAAATACATTATTGTGTAATTGCCATTTCAGATTTTTTAAAATAATTAAGTGGTGTAAATGTTTTTTATATAGACAATTTGATTTAAATGAGTTATTTCTATAAATTATTTTTCATTTGAATGAAACATTATTTATTTTAATTTATAATAGTAATTTTTTTAATTTGAACTACATAAAAATTAAAAAATAACTCAACATATTAAAAATAGTGTAATAATTATTTGTTTCTAAAAATTGAAATAAATAATAACAGATAAAAAATTAAAAAAATATTAAAATATAAGAGGTAGTAATAGAAGAAAATTATATCAAGATTTTTGTTATAGAATTTGTTTCGCAATTAGTTGTTAAGGTAACTTTTTGATAACTTGGTTATTAATCAATAAATTTTAAAATTAAAAATAAAAAATAATTGGTCATTATATTAATTAAGTGAAAAATTATTTTATAAACTAAAAATTTATTCATATTTAAAATATTTTTTATTATAATAAAAATTATAGTTTTGGTGACTATTAATCACATAAAATTATATTTTATATAATAGTAATTAAATTAGTTTTTAAATTAAAATTTACATGAATTATTAAAATTTTAATCATCACATATTACATTAAATTTTAAATTAATCTTTAATTTAATTAATAATTAATTTTATTATTTTATAGTCACTATGTTGGTAAAATCAATGTTTTTAGTAAATTAGTAGACAAATCAATTAATAAGTATATATAAAAATATTATATATATATATATATATGTTTTATTATATAAACGAAATATATGTATGAGTCATAGTTATTAAGGTACCTTTTTGATAACTTGGTTATTGACCGATACGTTTTAAGATTAAAGAAAGAAATAAATAATTATTTAGAAACTATTTTATAAATTATAAATTATTTCTATTTAAAATATTTTTTATTATAATAAAAATTATATTTTTTGTGATTATTGATTGTATAATATTATGAAATTAATTTTATAATTAAATTAATTTTTAAATCAGAATTTATATTAATTATTAAAATTTTATTCACTTAGTAAATTAAATTTTAAATTAATTTTTAATTTAATTAGTAGTTAATTTTATTATTTTATAGATAAATAATATAGTTGATAGAATTAAATTTTTTTTATAATAAATTAATTGATAAATTAATAGATATACATAAAAAGTTAATTATATATATATATAAATGTTTTGTTATATAAATAAAATATATGTTTTTTTAATAAAAATATATCATTGTGTAATTGCAATTTCAGATTTGTTTAAATAATTAGTATTTTTATTTATTTTTTAAAAGTGGTGTAAATGTTTTTTATATAGACAATTTGATTTAAATGAGTTATTTTTATAAATTATTTTTCATTTAAATGAAACATTATTTATTTTAATTTATAATAGTAGTTTTTTTAATTTGAACTACATAAAAAATTTAAAAAGTAACTCAATATATTAAAAATAGTGTAATCATTAATTGTTTCTAAAAATTGAAATAAATAAAAATAGATAAAAAATTGAAAATAAAAAAAAAATATTAAAATATAAGAGGTACTAATAGAAGAAAATTATATCAAGATTTTTGTTATAGAATTTGTTTCGCAAATTAGTTGTTAAGGTAACTTTTTGATAACTTGGTTATTAACAGATAAGTTTTAAAATTAAAAATAAAAAATAATTAATAATTAGTTATGTTGATTAAGTGAGAAGTTATTTTATAAATTAAAAATTTCTTTATATTTAAAATATTTTTTATTACAATAAAAATTATATTTTTTTATTATTAATCATATAAAATTATGAAATTATATTTTATATAATACTAATTAAATTGAATTTTAAATTAAAATTTACAAAATTTTAGTTATTTATTAAATTAGATTTTAAATTAATTTTTAATTTAATTAATAATTAATTTTATTATTAAATTAAATTTTTAAATTAATTTCTAATTTAATTAATAATAATTTTATTATTTTATAGTCACTAATATAATTGGTAAAATCAATGTTTTAGTAAATTAATTGACAAATCAATTAATAGATATACCTAAAAAAATTAATTATATATATTTGTGTTTTTATTATATAAACGACATATATGTTTTTTAGATAAAAGTATATTATTGTGTAATTGTAATTTTAGATTTTTTAAAATAATTAAATTCTTATTAAATTTTTTAGTATTTTTATTTATTTTTTAAAAATGGTGTAAATGTTTTTATATAGACAATTTGATTTAAATGAGTTGTTTTTATAAATTATTTTTCATTTGAATGAAACATTATTTATTTTAATTTATAATAGTATTTTTTTAATTTGAACTACATAAAAAATTAAAAAGTAACTTAACATATTAAAAATAGTGTAATAATTAATTGTTTCTAAAAAATTGAAATAAATAATAATAGATAAAAAATTAAAAGTAATAAAAAATATATTAAAATATAATAGGTAGTAATAGAAGAAAATTAAATAAACTACAAGTTACAAGTTAATTAGGTGAAGTAACTTGTAGCTTATTTATGAGTAAAAACTTATTTTGAAGTACTTGTGTTGTGAAACACTTTTATAGTTGTCATTTAATCAAATACGTTAGTAACTAACTTATTGATTAAATAAAACACACTCATAATTTTCAAATATACAGGGGATTGAAGATAACTTAACATTAAGTATTTATGCATCCATTTATATTATCTTCTAAGATATTTTATTCTAATCATGATTCTAATATTTCATTTACAAAATACAAATTCGTCATATGTTTGATAAAATTCATGATTAAATATCACATTATAAGCAATTAATGCATCGAGTTCTATTCCTATAATCTTGCTACATTAAATACTTAGTTAAATAGTCTTTTTAGTTCTAGTGTAATTCTTTCAAACTTGTTTTGTTATTTTTAACATTCACTAAAAAAAATATTTTTAACAATTATATTAATAACTTATAAAATAATAAGTTTTTTTATTAATTAAATTAGAATTAATTTAAAATTTAATTTAATAAACAACTATAATCTTAATAACTAATGTTAAAAATAAATTTAAATTCTAAAAATCAATTTAATTATTATTATATAGAAATTAATTTTATAATTTTTTAAAAATTAATAAAAAAAATATAATTTTTAATAAAAATTATTTTAAAAAATCAATAATTTTTAATTTAATTATCTAATTATTATTTTTCTAAATTAATTTGTATTTAATAAATGTTTTATAATGATTTTCTATCTGGTCCAACTTTTTTTAAAACTTGTGTATAAAGTTTGTTTTGTCGTGGTAGAATTTTTTAAAACATGTGAATAAAGTTTGTTTTGTCATGGTAATACATTATAACAATGACACGTAGCATGAATTACAAAGGACACACCATCTGTCAAAGTTAACTTTTTGACTGAAGCGGCACATGATGTGGGCAACAAATACCATGTGCTATTATAGTAAGGCCATCATCATAAATTTGGCACAAAAGATATATTGACTCTTCTTTTTTAAAAAAAGAGTGAGATCAAATTGACATCATCATAAATTTGGCACAAAAGATATATTGACTCTTCTTTTTTAAAAAAAGAGTGAGATCAAATTGACGAAGTTCAAAATATTAGAACAAAATTTAAAAATTAATCAATAAATTTGAATTGCATTATTTAAATAAAATATTTGAAAAATAAACTACTTAAAATAAAGTTAATCCAAATTTAATGTATTTCAATGTATTAAAAATTTTAAAATTCTCTATTTAAACAAAATTTAAAGATTTTTCTTATCACACCAAGTCTTTTTTTTTAATTTTAGACTAAGAACTTGATGAGGAATTTCTTTTATGAAAAGAATCATGCTACAATGTAAATAATTTTTTGAGTCTTTTAATACATAATCCTTTTAGCTATTTTAATGGCAACCACATTACCTTTCAGATAAGGTTGATGGAGTGTCTCTTCTTTATTGTCTTGAAGTCGAATGACTTAATCTATTTCTCTATAATGATTTCAAATAAGTCAGACTATTTGTAAAGACAGGGGAACTATTTTTTGTTAGCACGTAATCACTTTCTATACTGGAGGAAAGTGAGAGGTAAATGTGGGTATCTAGAAACTCATGTTATAAGAAGTTATCCCACATTATGTGTAAGTGGTCCATTATTCAAGTCACTATCAAGCAATTACCATAAATCTGAGTACCACGTTTTTGGAGTTTTGTGATGGACAGAGCCCTATAAATACCACATATGCTCTGTTTCAAGGTCACCAAATCTGCTCTCTTCTATAGCATTCACACCATCTACATTTTTAGAGAGAAAAGATTTTGGAACTGTAGGCACTTTGAGAGAATTTCAATGGCTGGAGGTTAGTAATTTTCGCTTATGCTTTCCTATATTACATTTGGTATCAGAGCCAAATTTTTTCTCTGCCTTGTTTTGGGATTTTGTGATTCATGCATTTGATTGTTTTTTCTTTCAATTCATGATTCTATCTCTCATTTATGTCATGATTCTATCTCATTTATGTCTAGCTGGAGATATGAAGGTTTCATTTTCGCTATTGGGTTGTATACGGCGTGAGGTTGAAGATGAATAAAACACAATCGTTTTGTTTGGTTAACATAATAAATAACCTATATTATATGTAGTTTAAGTGTGGTTAAATAGGCAAGAAACATAAAATGGTGTGATGGTAATTTGCATGTTTGTTGGAGGTATGCGCGTGGGTTTGATTCACTAGCACAACATTTTGTACATTTATGTTTATGTTAAAAGGCCAAAATCAAATGTTAGAGGATTCACACTTAGTATGCAAGCTTAATTAATCCATTTATGGATTGAAACAAGCTTCACGCCAATGGTATTTAAAATTTCATGAAGTTATCTCTTCTTTTGGTTTCGAAGAAAACATCATGGATCAATATATATACCAAAAGGTTAGTGGGAGCAAAATTTGCTTTCTTGTTTTATATGTGGATGATATTTTGCTTGCAACTAATGACAAGGGAATGCTATATGAGGTGAAACAATTTCTCTCAAAGAACTTTGATATGAAAGATATGGGTGAGGCATCTTATGTTATAGGCATTAAGATCCATAGAGAAAGGTCTCGAGGCATTTTGGGTTCGTCTCAAGAGACCTATATCAATAAGGTTTTAGAGAGGCTTAACATGAAAAATTGTTCACCAAGTGTGGCTCTTATTGTGAAGGGTGATAAACTTGAACTAAGTTAATGCCCGAAAAATGATTTTGAGTGGGAACACATGAAAAATATCCCATATGCTTCAGCTGTTGGAAGTCTTATGTATGCTCAGGTTTGCACCAGACCTGACATTGCATTTGTAGTTGGAGTTTTGGGAAGATATCAGAGTAATCCATGTGTTGACCATTGGAAAGCTACAAAGAAGGTATTGAGATACCTTCAAGGAACAAAAGATTTCATGCTCATATATAGAAGGACTGATATCTTGGAGGTTATAGGTTATTCTGATTCAGACTTTGCTGGCTGCATTGATACCAGAAAATCAACATCTGGTTATGTTTTTATGTTAGCTTGTGGAGCTGTAACTTGAAGCAGTAAAAAGCAAACCTTGACTGCCACTTCCACTATGGAGGCTGAGTTCGTTTCTTGTTTTGAGGCTACCTCACATGGTGTATGGTTGAAGAGTTTTATATCTGGGCTTAGAGTCGTAGACTCAATTGCTAGGCCATTAAAGTTATACTGTGGTAACTCTGTTGTGGTATTTATGACTAAGAATAACAAGAGTGGAAGTCGAAGTAAGCACATTAACATTAAGTATCTAGCCATAAGAGAACGTGTTAAGGAAAAGAAAGTGGCCATTGAACACGTTCAAACTGAGTTGATGATTGCTGATCCTTTGACTAAAGGCATGCCACCAAAGAATTTCAAGGATCATGTAGTACGACTGGAACTTAGTTCCATGATGTGACAATCAATATTGTTATTAAACTCTTATTCAGTTTGATGATTTCTCATTTATTTGTGCACATACTTGTTTATCTTAGAGAAATGTCATTTAAATTTGACCTAGAAATAAACATAAGGTTTATTCATTAATGTTAAGAGCATTTGATAAGAGAAATGATATATTGTAATACATGGGAGATAATACTCATTATTAGAGGAGCTGTCACCCATGATTCATATATTCAGTCTCTTATGTTGGTTGATAATGGAATCAATGGACCAAGTGGGAGAATGTTAGCACGTAATCACTTTCTATACTGGAGGAAAGTGAGAGATAAACGTGGGTATCCAGAAACCCACGTTATAAGAAGTTATCCCACATTATGTGTAAGTGGTCCATTATTCAAGCCACTATCAAGCAGCTACCCTAAATCTGGGTATCACATTTTTGGAGTTCTGTGATGAACAGAACTCTATAAATACTACATATGCTCTGTGCTTCAAGGTCACCAAATATGCTCTCTTCTATAGCATTCACACCATCTACGTTTTTAGAGATAAAAGGTTTTGGAACTGTAGGCACTTTGAGAGGATTTGAATGGCTGGAGGTTAGTAATTTTCGCTTCCACTTTCCTATATTACATTTTTATGCTAATAATATATATTTTTAAGAAGACAATTTTGGAGTTTTGCATGAAAAAATAAAGAATAGAAAGACTATAAATAAAACTTGTAAAAATGTAACTGTTAAGAAGTTTCATATTGCCTGTATCAATTCTTAAAGTGAAACTTAAATATATCTCTTCAACAATTTTACCTAATTTCAGTTGGTTTATGTTGAAATTGAGTGTGTTTGAAATTTGTAGAGCCTGTTTATATTACTCCAAAGACAAATATATGCCTTCAGTCACGTTCTTATTTTGACAACTACCAAAACCCTGATGACCCTTTGCTAGATTATGGCTTAAAAGGTGGCATAACATATTTTGAATTTGAAGTGCCAATAGAATCATATTTTTTAAGAAAAAAGCTCATATTTGTGAAAGGCCAAAGAAGCACAGAGGAAGGGGGTGTTGTGTGAATTGAGAGTAGATTTCATTTGTCTGTACACGGGATAACTACAAAGTTCAATCTAGTTTTGCACTGCATGTATTTAAAAATGGAAATTGCTTTTCTTCCTTGCATTCATGAGGACCAAATTTTGGGCTATATTCCAATTGAAAAAAGAATAAAGAGATTCCAAATTTTTTACTTTTTTAACTATACATAAGTTAGTTTTAACTTAATAAGAACTGATTTCATTTTCTTTCTTTCTAGAAGTACTTCTGGAGAAGTTTGTCCGAACATACTCTAGATGATATATACTAATACTATCAACAATATGAACAACAACAGTCCTACTGAGTAATTTCAATTAGGAAAAAAGGTGGTGATCTTTGGAGTTAACTGTCATCAATACTTTGATCCTTACCCAAATCTGTCCTGGAGTGTTCTGCAGAATTATAATCTAGTTTTTCAGTTAAAGACCTGGACATTGCGGATTCGTCATCACCATTTTCAGAAGCTGAGCTAGAAGCATCCATCTCCTTCCCTGGAAAGTCGATTTGTACACATTCAACTACTTCATTCTTACAACTGTTGTAATCATGATTCTTATTTGAAGGTGTCAAGTCTTCTTTCTTCACAACATTAAATACAATCGCATTATGGATCCTTCCAGGCTGTAAAAGATCACCTTCAGTTACCATTATGTTGGATCCGTTCATGACAACCCTGTTGCCATTTTCTTTATAATCATATTCTGTGCTATCAGGAGTTGTGTGCCTTGAATTGTGATGTTGAAAATCACGAGGGCTAGTCTGAGTCACCTTGCTTCTATTTAGTTCAGTATCAACTTCTAAGTTTTGGACAAAGTCGATGAACATATCTGCTGATGTAGTTCTCATCAAAGGGCCACCGGATCTGGTCCAAGAATTCAAGTCAGCACTTTCAGATTCACTGTCACTTGCCTCATGAATGCTACGATGGGATTTCCAATTTTTACCAGTGGCTCCACTGGGACTACTGACACCTTGATGCAATGAGGAAGCAGCATCTGCATGAAGGTCTTCTAGCGATCCTGTAGAATTCTCTCGAGCAATGACATTCCACGACGGAATTCTTCTTGAACCACTGAATTTGACTATACTTGGTAGACCATGAGAAGTTGCAGCAGCAGAAGCAGCAGCTCTCTCAGCACTTCTTTTGAGACGTCTCATATGATTGAGCATTGCAACAGACTCGTCAAGAGCAAGCTCAATTCCACAATTTGCTTTTATGGCAGAAAGCTTCTCCCAAGTGCCTCTTCTCCCTTGGTTAGCTGCCTTTTGAAGTTCTACATAAGAAGGGTTCTGTATGATTTTTAAGTACTGGAGCAGGATGAGAGAAAAAAAAAACAACATACACAAGTTAATCACTATTCAATGAATCATCTCCATTAAATTATATGTAAATAAATTCTTGAACCCTTTTCAATAACACTTGATATTTGAGCACATACCTGAGAAAGAGTTGCAGGCATAACAACTGTTACATCACCCTCCCAGTCTTGAGCAAACAGTTTGGCAAGTCCACCTAATGGAAAGCCGAGTTCCAGTACTTGATTACATCTATGTTTCACCTCCATCTCTACTAGATGAGCAAGCTACGGAATTGAAAACCACATTGGATTAGTATCATTGCCTATTCAGAATAGCAGTGCAGCAGCATAGTGAAGGTCAATGGAAAACTAGTATGATGCCTTTTTGCAAAAACTGATGAAATATACCGTCATTTTTCAATCAAGTTGGGAAGGAGGGTGTATAAAATTTACACAACATAATTTGAACTTGAAAATTCCGCATATGCCTGTCTAAATTCAGATTGGAAGTTATGGCTACGGTAAGTTTGTAAACAAATGGTAAAATATTCCTAAGAATATTTTACGAATTATTTCAACATTCAGCTGCAGCTAAAGAAGCCAGCTTGCTACTGTATTTAGAAATCAAAGCAATGGCACTAATTACTAAGACACTAATGAACCTTATTGGATTAAACTACCAGACATTAAGAAAGATAAGTTGTATGTTTGTGCAAGCAAATGACAATGGCAGTAATCTGTTTGTCATCCAAAATCTGCAGGCATCAATTTCCCCTTGAAATTGACAGGGAATGGGATAGTACAGGCGATAAAACTCCATGGTGATTTAACCAATAAACAGTAAATACTTAGAGCGTGATCTTTCAGTTAGGAACAGAGACCGAGTTAATGGAAAATGTAGAAGTGAAAAATTCATTTAACAAACAAAATAAACCGACACATAAACATGTATGTATTATCATTCATAGAGGTCCGAGCCCATGAACATACCTTTGCTGCAAAATTACCTCCATAAGCTCGTATAAATTCTTTCAATCTCAATAATGGTGCAATATGAGGATTGGCCTGACTAACTATGAAATGGTTGACGTTGAACAGCTCTTTCAACTGCATCATAGGTAAATCAATCTCCAAACTACCATCTCTCCAACGACGCACAGGAGTGGAACCCTTTTCTGGACCCAAATTGAATGGAGGATGGTAAGGAACAATCTCTCCACTTCTATCCTTTGCCATCAATTCCTGGGCCTCGAAAAGGCCAGGAAAGGCACAAGAAGCTGTGACTGCACTCCATATAACAACATGAGGTGAAGTCAAGTAGTTAAGACATCTAGGTGGCTCATGCTTTCTTGGGGAACAAACGGTAATCCCAAGAATTCGACCCGTCATATCATATGCTTCTTGAAATGTAAGATTGCTAGTTAGATTCCTCAGCATCATTTGCAATTGTCTGATCTCGTGAACCGCACCATATGTTGTGACCCTCTTCACAACTGTAAAAATCCCACCTATTTGATCAAAAAACTGTAACGAGTGCAATGAATCCTCAAAAAAGCTTTGAAGCTCAGGCCAAGACCTAGTGGCAACAATGGAGCACATAATGGATCCTACACTTGAACCAGCAATTATTCTCGGCAAAAGTTTATGTTCTACCAGTGTCTTAACCACACCAACATGAAAAGCTCCAAGGGAAGCACCCCCACTTAACAACAAAGCAGTCCTCCCAAATGCATGTCTAGTTTCATGCATGAAAGAAAGCTTTTCTTCTAATGCAAGCTCCTCAGAATCAGAGTTGCAGACCATTCTCAACTGAGTTGATACCTCGTCAATATACTCCTTGATTAGTCTTGGCATCTGAAGCCTGCCTTTGTGGAGTTCAGGGTTACACATATTACCTAGATTTCTAACAAGGTCTGCACGCATACAAAATATTATATCCCTAAGAGACCCCTCTTGCCGGCGATGGCGAAGCTCTTCAAGCTTGTTACTCACCAGCTCCACATCATAAAGGTCTGGTTCATTCATCCTTGGTGTCTCTCTATCAAGCATCTTGGCTGCGTGAGCCCACTCCTCATAGGTCAATGCGGATCTCATCATATTTCTCCAAAATTTCCTTCTATATACCATTTTAGCCCTCACCTTCACATTGGTGTACCGTTTCAACAAGAAAGCAACTATTGTCATCATTGCCAATATCCCTTGCGGGTTTCTTGGGTGCAACCATGACACAATGGGTCCCCAAAATCTCCTAAAACTATGGAAGATATCCAACAACACAAAATGTATCTCATGCCTCAATTTTAAGATAGACTTGCAGAAGAGAACCCTGAAAGCAATAATCTTGCCAAGAACGCTAGAAGGGCCAATCGCAAAAGGGTCAACACTAGCCTCGTTACTTATATGATCCATCCTTAGACCAAAAAGGATGAAAGTAAATACTTTTCTTCTCAAAAGCCAAAATCCTTAAGAGATCATGTACTCTAAAAGAGTTTAGACGGTACAAGCTGGCCCTTTTATGATACCATAAAAGAGTAAAATCTGAAAGGCGAGGCTTTTACAGTTGGAACGTCTGGTAGATCTAAGAAAAGCGTATAAAGGAATTGAGTTTGCATAAAACTCTTAAGTAGTGCGTAAATGTATAAAATTAACAGGGAACCCGCCTAAGAGAAATATCAACAAAAGTGCACTGTTTAAACAGATAGATTATACATCACAACTGCACATTCGATTTGAAGATGATTCCATCAGTGATATTGAATAAAAGCAAGAAGCAAAAGAAACAAATTTTACTCATATAATTGAGTAGAGAAAGTTTTGAATCAAATCTTGGATTCCAGGGGGGCGATTCTCCGGAAGCAGAACACGGATCAGATTGGATACAGAAAAAGGGGGAAAAATGTTGTAAAGTATGATTGCAGAAAGGAGAATGGCTCACAAAGTAAGGGAATGAAATTGAAATAAAGAAATGTTCCCGCTAAGCCAAGGAAAGATGGAAAGGCTTAGCGAGAAGAGAAGTGGTTTACGTTATGAACACGATGACTATGATTTCGAAGTTGAACAAATGAAAATGAAGGAAAAGGGACATTGGAATTTGCGAGGTGAAGATAAAGTTGTCGTTATGGTGACGCGGGTGCCCGTAAGAAAAGTGCGCTGTGGCTTAGTTATTAACGTTGAATTTCAACACTACAACTAATGTTCCGTACTTTCGTCGCTAACTGTTTTCTGACACCAATAAAAGCTCTATTATTACAGTTATGTGGATAGAAAATAAAGTTGTATAATATATATATAGTATTTTATTATTATTATTTATTCATCTCATTCTATATTTTTTTATCTCATTTTATTATAAAAATTATAATAATTACTAATTCTTTGGAAAAAAATAGTTGTTTAGCCTATATAATATACCTATATCCATTATTTTCAATTGTAACTCACCAAATTAGTTTCTCCAAAGAAGTTTTTGTCATTTTCTTACTGATATTTTAGTCTATGGTCAATGCTAATAATAATTTTAAATTACTAATTATTATATAAAATTAATTTAAATATTAACATTTTAAAATAATTGAAATATAATTAGAAAATTAGGTAAAATATACTATATTAAAGGGGTTAGATAATTATAAGAATTAAATATACAAATAAATATAAAAAATATTACATTGTCAAATCTTTTCATCACTCAACTAAATTTTTTTTCCTTATATAAATGTAATATTGTTTCTCGAATGTTTTATAGTAAGAATTATCAATAATAAATAAATTATGATTGATTTTTACTACATCTCAGGATAAACATCTTAGAATGCTCTAAACAAATTAGAGAAGCACATTTTCTTTTATTATCCTCCTACCATTTAATATCACATATGCTATAAATTAAATAATTAAATACTTAAATATTTTTTCACATTAAAGTTGCTTTTATCACAAATTTTTGCTTGAATGGTATATCATAGGTCACTATTTTATTTTTTCAAAATATTTTTAACTTGTCTATAAGAAGACTTAAATAAACATCAATTTTTTTTCTTTGAGTTTGATAGACTAGGAATTATAAGGGTTAAGAAGATAAATTTTCATATCACGCACATCCATGATTTAGAGATCAACCAATACTGTTTGGATCGGGAAATTTCAAAAATTCTAAACAATTGAAATGCTAGATATTTGATTTATTTGCAATTGAATTAATTTGTTTGGACAATGTTTGCGGGGTTTGACTCAATTCAAGGTAGGTTTGACTCAACTTAACTAGGGACGGGCTAACTCGACTCAGTCTAGGTCGGGTTTAGCTTGACTCTGCTCGAGAAAGACATGACTCTACTTGATTTAGGAAGTGCTCGACTTGACTCGGCTTGGGACCTGGCTCGACTCGGTCTAAGATGGGTCCTGCTCGACTTGTCTCGAGCAGGTCCTATTCAACTCAACTCGATACAGGGCCACCTTAACTCGGCCTAGGACAGGCCCGATTCGACTCGGTGTTAGGCGGGCCTAACTCGACTCAATAAGGGGTCAAACTTGACCTGACTTGACTTGGTATGAGCCTGGTCGACTTAGTCCAAGATTATCTGGCTAGAACTAGTAGTGAAATTTCAATTTCCTTCCTTTTTTAGGATATTTCAAATTCTATTTTTTTAGTTATTTGAAATACCTTCTTAAAATTCTTCAATTTCAATTTTCTTCAAAATTTTTTATCTAAAGAAGTCAGTTTACTCTGAAACATTTCAAATTCCTTAAATAAATTAATTACCCTCTTAAATTGCCTCATCCAAACACATTATTAGGCTATATTGTTATGATAAATTATATTTTTGCACTTGTCCCATCCTAGAACTACAACACACCTGTATCTAAGAAGTGACAGACTCAAATATGAAGCATGAGAGAACATGTACCATTGCGTACTTAGAAACTACATCCAAATATACTTTCACAAATTAGGATAAACTTTGCAATTAGAATAAACATAGAGGTGTAAATTTGACCCATGGCCCATGGGCTAGCCCTTACCCATCCCTAAAAGAGCCCCCTTTTTATTGGCCCTCCAAATGAGTGGGTTAGGGCCAGGGCCAAAGCGAGCTTGATCCACTACAAGAGTTCAATTAACTTCAAGATGTGGGTATGACTAGACTAGACCGATATGGGGCATCTTGATTCAACTGACTCAGGTCTGACTCCACGTGATCAACTCGGACTTGACTCGACCTAGCGAGCGTTGTTGGACTATGTCGATCACCCCGGTCTTGACGAAATTGACGTCCACTAAACTTAACCAAGTCAATATAAACTCGGCAGACGTTGGCTTGACATGGTATGGCCGCATCAACTTGACCTGGTCGACGTCGACCCAACTCATCCCGTCTTGGCCCGCTTGATTATGGCCTGACCCAGCCTGGTCGACTTTGGCCTAAATCAACCTAGTCGATTTCGGCTCGACTTGGCCCAATCGACTTCGACTAGACCCTGCCTGGTTGACTTCGGTCAGACCTAGCCCGATCGACATCGGCCTGATAGACTTCAACTCAACCTGACCTTGTCGACTTCGACCGACTCGAGTCGGTCGACGTCAACCCGACTTGACGTGGTCGATGATGGCCCGACTCGACCTCGTCGATGTCGGCCCGACTCGTCCTAGTTGTTGTCAGCCCGACTTGACCTGGTCAATGTCAGCTCGACTCGTCCTAGTCGTTGTCGAGTCGACTCGAAGGTGAAACTCGACCCTTCGAAGTCAATTGATGTCTACCTTACTCGATCCGACCAAGGTCAATCGGATTTGATTTGGGCAACATTGGCCAAACTCGACTAGTTTGACATAAACCAGACTGGACCCAACCGACATCGGCTCAACTCTATCTCGTTGATGTTGACCAGACTTGATCTTGCTGATGTCGACTCAATTGATTTGCTTAACATCGGCTTAGTGTCCTAACTTGACTTGGCCGATTTCGGGTCGATGTCAACCCGATTCTACTCGATCGATGTCGAGCCGACTCGACTTCGCTGATGTGAGCTCGTCATTCTAAGTTGACTCGACTGACGTCATTCCGACTTAACTCGACTGACGTCATTCCGACTCGACTCGATCGACATCGTCTCGACTTAACCCAATCGATGTCGAATTGAATCGACTTGGTTGATGCCAGCCCGTTGTTCTGAGTCAACCTGACCGATGTTGTCCTGAGTCATCCACCAGTCTCGACTTTGCTAATGTTGGTTGTTCGTTTTGACTCAACTTGGTTAATGTTAGTCCAACTAGACTACGTTAGTCGAGTTGACTCGACTGACGTGGACCAAGTCAAGTCAGTTCTTGGGTGCCTGATACACTTGATTGACATGGGTTAGATTAACCCAATTTTTTGGGCTCAACTCGAATTAGCAGACATGGATCTGATATGCGTCCAACCCTACTAGATCTGATATGGACCCATCTTAACCAGCTTGACATGGTGTCAACCTAACTTAAATTAATCTAAGACCATGGGTTACCTTAGCCCATAAAACTTTTGTGGGTATTTTGACTTGTGGACTTTTTTAACCCTAGCTTATGTGGGCTAGTGTGGAATGAGACCCAGTCTTATGGGATGAGCCAAATTAGCTAGTGTAAATAAACTATATTATTATTATTATTAACATTGTAAAGTTTTTCTTTAAAAGTCAAGACAACGTGCATGGTTAAATAGAAAAATTTGTGTTGACTTTAAACATCCCCAATAAAATATGCTTCCAAAATATATAAAATTGCTTCAAATGAATTTACCAAAGTTGCATAAAAATAAATTTTTGAATAAATTATACTAACATCTCAACATTAATTCTATTTAATTATTTAAAAAGCATTACCCTAATGTTATACATAACAACACTGTCAATCGAAACACAAATTATACCCTCTAGTCCTATTAAAAATTACTGCAAAGTTAAAAAAGGAAGAATTATTTGCGATTTCAAAAAAAAAGAACTTTAAAAGTGTCACAATATACTACAGTACTTTTATAATGCTTGCTTAATTTTACTTTTATGTTATTCTATTTATCTTTTTTCATCACACTTTTATATATCCAATATTTTCCATTATATTACACAAATTATTTTTCTTAGTAAATCACACTTAATTATATATAGCTATAAACTTAGTATTTGTTTAAACAAATTTCTCCATAAATTTTAAAAAAATAAAGTAAACTTTTGTATAAATTTAAATTAACTTATGTAAAATGAAAAAAATAATATATTTTTCTGTTAAAAAATAACTTATGTATAAGTTTATATATTAACTTAAACATAAAATTATAGAAGGAGGTTTCTTCAACTGTATTGGTAGTTTGAATTCTGACACCACTTTTACTTGTCTCACACGCTGCTATTTCCCAAAACTATTATTATAACAAAAATTTGTCCCAACACATAAAGAGGCTTTGCACGTAATCAAACCAAATAAGGAATAATGGAAAACTGTGTCTTCTAGAAAGCAAATATGAATGGCATAAAAATTTCAAATGCAAATATTTATTAACAATTTATAAATATTTGGATGTCAGTGTCAATATTTTACACTCCAATCTGTTTCATATGAGTATGCTTTAGTATATAATTTTAAAATAATAAAAAATAATTATTATATTTGATGTAAAATAGAAATTGAATCTATCCAAGTTTCAATTACGAGTTTAATATATCAAACCTTAAAGTTGTTTTTAATTATATTGAAAAGGATTGAGTTATTGAAATTATCATTTTTAGCTCATCTTTTGAAATTAGGAAAATGTCTAATCGTAGCTTTGATGATGGGACAAAAGATAAAGAGAAAACAAGTTAACTTATCATATGAAGTAGCCAAGGAGCCAACGAAAGAAGGGTAAAATAGGTCTTAAGCGTATCAGAACAGAAAACATAGTTTTTGGTACAAAACTTCTATGTTGCTGAGTGTGCAAACTTTCTCTCCTTAGTTTCCAAACACATTTTCCCAAGCTTCTATAGGAAGACTCATGACTCATCAAGAATTAAAGTACACACGTGAATCTAAATATATAACTCTTATCTAATCATACACTAGGAGGTTATTCACGTGTGAATTGATTTTAGAATAATAATCGTTAATATATTCGTATATAGAATCTTTTTAAATAGTATTTTTTTTAAATTACATACTTGGACCTTTCTCCACTTTATTTACACAAATAAACTTCTCACTATTCACCGTCAAAATTTAGTCTATGCATGGTAAAATATTGACATGGACCTCCAAAATTTATAAATTAATAATACATATTTGTATTTGAAATTTTTATACTATTCATATTTGCTTTTTTGAAAACACATATTTCCATCATTCATGTTTGATTACGTGCAAAACCTTCTTATGTGATAGGACAGATTTTTATTACAATAATAGTTTTGATATGACCAGAGGTGTGATAATAAGAATAGTTTCTTACTTGACTTTGTTGTTTTTTAATATTTATTTTTGTTCTTATTTTACTAGACTTGAATTGATCTTTGGAAGTTCTTTTCAGTGTTGGATTTGGACACAAAGTCGAGCCTGTGTAAGGTGGTCAATAATCTTCACACCTCAATTTTTCAAATTGTCCTTCATAAATCTTAGAAATTTGTTCTAAGGTATATAATGTAGCAACATATTGTTGAAGTCATGGTGTGCGTGTTTGCATGCTGCAAGTACGTGTGAGCAAGGTAGATGGACCTTTTGGAACTTGCTACAATCACACCATAACTCATCCAACTTTAGTATGAATCTTCATATTGGTCATAGTTCTCCTGGATGATCACTCTATGAGTGTTTGCCTTTAACTGTGCATCTTCCAATGTTGTGGAGACGACTTCCGAGTAGATATGTCCTGCTTTGATCATTGCATCTACCTCTCTGCTTCTTTCTTTGAAAAATTTGTTGCAACATATGTATGTTTCCATGACAATGGAGGAAATAAGCAAGTTTCTTGTTTGTTTAAGTACGAAATTAATTGATTCTACCAAGTTTGTGGTCCTGTGGCCCCAACATTGTCTGTTGTCCCATGCAAACGTCCATTTTTCCCTTGGAATGCTGTCCAACCATTATGTTACTTCTAAATTATTATCCTTTACTATGTTATAATAATAAAAAAGTTTAGGTGCAATCATGTCATATGCTGTATAAAAGTTTAAAACTGTAATTAATACACTACTAGAAAATAAGAAAATAGTGATTGATATCAGTGACTGAAAATTTTAGTCACTATCAGTTATTGAATTAGTCACCGATTTTTTTTTCTTAAATGAGTGACTGATTTAGTCACGAAACTTTCAATCAAAGAAAATCAATTATTAGATCAGTCACTCTTTTATTAAATATTTCATTTTATTAATTAGAATACTAAAAAAATATCACTACAAAAAATCACACTCTGCGGTTCTAAAAGACTACCATAAGTTTTTTTATAATACAAATAATTATCATACTTATAAGGATCATTAATAAATTATTCTAAATTTTTTTCTCTTGTATTTTCATTCCCTCCATCTCATGAGTTTGGTTCCCTCCTAAAAGTTTCTTTCTAATTGAAAAAAAATTCAAAAAAATAAAAATAATTTTCTTTTAGAATTTCATTCACAATTTCATCCTGCTCCCTCTCAGCTTGAACTCTCGTGCCTTAAAATTCTATAATTCATTCTCACGCCTTGAAACCCTATCATTCACTCTTGCACTCACTCTCATTCCCATTTCCTAAGACCCTAAAACTTCATCTTTTCCAAACTCATTGTTGCTAAACCTGCTAAACCCGCTCTTTGACTATGAACCCTGTTGTAAACCCTACCTCCTCCTCCTCCTCCCTCCTCTACGCCAACAGTCTTCTGATTATATCGACACCTCCTTCTGTGACAACCTCAACCCATAGGTTAACATCGAATTCAATTGTCTAAGCCATTGGAGGGCTTCGTCGCCCTTCCCTCCTTCGACGATGACACCCTCAAGATGAAAGAGGAGATTATTGTCACCTACGAGGCTATGAGGAATCCTATTTTCCAAACCCTTACTAACTCCCTTGCATTTCCCAAACCCTTGCATTCTCCCAATCACTCTTGCATTTTATCGATCCCTCACATTCTCCGGCATCTCTCTCATTCTCACCTTTCGTCTCTCACCTAAGTCTCCTCTACATTCTCACTTGAGTCCCCTCTACACTTCCACTTGAATCTCCATTTAACTTTCAATCCCAATCAGAAACCCCACACTTTCGTCTTGCTTCGAGGGTATTAGTGACCTTGTGTAAAACTCCTTATTTAGATCCATCTTGTCTTTTGAGCCTATTATTGATTTTATTGGACAAAAAAAGGTATGTCCGGAGAAATTATGATAATTTTTTGGGATTAACTTGTTAATTATTTTTATTTCAGGTTTGCAAGGTGTGAAAAGGTTGATTTCTAAATATGCAAGCAATGAGAGTGTTGAGTGCTTTCTGTGTTGTAGGGCCCATTGCCTTTGGACATTGGGAGGATAGCAAGAGGTTATGGAATGAGACTTTTCTTCATATATGGTAGGTTCTACTCACGCAAAACAACTTAATTCGCAAAATTTCATTTCAGACACTTCTAATTATTAAAAACTAACCATATACATGATGGATTGTCCAGGTTACTGTCATTGTAGCAGAAATTTCACCAAAAAAACTCCGTGGGACTCTGACTACCTTAAATTAGGTAGATTTCTTAGATAATTATTGTTAATTTGGAATCACTTGCATTCGTATATGTTTGTGTCTTCACAACATAATGAACTGATTAAATTTGTTAAACAACCACGCTTAAAAATATTATTCTTCGTTACCTATTATCTTTTTTCTTACAACAAAAAAATAAAATGAAAATATCCTAATTTTTGAACAAAACATCAATCCATGTTTAATTCAAATCGAAATTCAAATTGGATTTCGAATTTTTAATTTCGATTTTTTTTTCTTAAAGTAGTCATTTTAGCAGTCGACTCACTTTTTTCAAATTGTTTTTCGTTATTAAAAAAAGATAACGAAGATAAAATACGAGCTTGTTTTATAGGAATTAAAAATACTTTGTTGGAGAAATAAGTGTTTGCACTTGAAGGCCTCATTCCCACTGCTATATTGATTTTGGTTCTATTTTTCATTCCAGAGTCTCTTAGATGGCTTGTAAGAAATTATTTTAACTATGCATGTTCTTTAAGAAGGGAAGGAGTAATGGTTTGCACAACATCAAGAGTAAAAACTAAACCTTATTGCAGGCATAGAAAGGATGTAAAAAAGATCTGCGACAACATGCAAATACTTTATGGAAAAGATACTAATATATATCGGAGGAGGCAGAGGAAATTGAGGTTCCTATACTGTTGCTAGATTTAGATATAATTCTATGACTTTGCTTCCAAGCGCAATGTTAAAGACAAAGCATTCTTCTTAAAATATTGTATTTAAGTAGTGTATTTATCATTGAAACACAGGACTATTTAACTACTTTGGAGTAGCTTCAAAAATCTAGGTTGTTGGAATTGTTTCATATAAGATATTTGTGCTTAGTAATTGTAAGTATAACTCCCATCATTCTAACTTTTGAATGAAACCTACTTTTTTTGCTTTTGGATAATGTGACTAAAACATCACTTCCCTCTCTTTAAGGATGTGTTTGGTAGACTAGGTATAGGACTGAAAAACAAAATGAGTTGACAATAATTTTCAGAGAATTAAGATATCAGAAAAATATCCAACCATTTATGACTTTGTTGTATTAAACATTTTTTAAGTAATTTTCATTCAAAAATTTCATATTCCTATTTTTCACGAATTTATGCAAGTACGTAGTAAAAACAAATGTATAACTTGCTTTACATATCAATGGCCAGATTGGAATATGCCTTATGTTCTACCTGCAACTTGGGGAATCAATGGTGTTTGCTTTTATGTTAGTAGTATTTTTGAACTAGTAAGTACGTGGTAATGAGAATTGAGGTAATAATGGTTATCATCCCATTTTTTACTCATTTATGAATTTATTCATATTTAAGTTAGTAAGTTGTATTTCCATCAAGCGTGTTTGCTCATAGCCAATTGCATATCCTTTTCTTCATTCCTAATATATGCCTCTCTGCATTTCTTTTCTATTATGATGTTCATATGCCTCTCTTCATTTCTTTTCTATTATGATGTTAAATGAATGTAACTTGATATGATATTGTATTAAATTCACATGGTGTTATTCTTTCAAGCCTTCAAGTTTATCCTTTTAGGTATTATACATTTTCAAGTCTGGTCTATATTATATATTTATATTATGTATAACTATTTTCTTAATTTAGAAGGAATATAGCTTCTGAAGTAGTCATTTATCGTACTATATCAGAAGTGACTAGTTTTTTCTTTTTCATTTCTTTCAATATCATGTAGTAATTCTCTTTGGGGTTCTCTTAAAATTAATTTAGAAAGATTTTCATATAGTAACATAGGAATGAGTAGACCAAGCACCTTTATAATAAAAAAAGAAAATTTAGAACTTAATCAAAATGATTTATAAGAATCCCTATATTGCATGTTAAAGATCTTATCATTTTTGAAGTAGAGTTATATTATTTTTTACTTAATTCAAAAGCTCTTACATATTTTAATCTTTAACACTAAAAAATTGCACAAACTAATAATAAGTAAATAAAGTATGCATGAATTTAGAGATTTAAGATATGATAATGACCCATATTAACGACATCCTTCTTTAGTGCTGCATTTTCAATTGTACGATGTGTCTTATGTAGTAGACATGCATGGAGTTGTTTTTCGTCCAGTCACTCCCATTTCTTAAGTATGCACTTCTTATGGCCTTATGAGGTCAGAAATTAGGCACAATCCTTCTTGGGGTGTAACGTACCTTTGTAGGTTCTTTAAGAAAAAGTATCGCACATCACTTGTTTCACATTCTATAACAACAAAGGTAATCGAACTAATGTTGTTTAGGTCGTCTTGTGCAACCGCCACCAATAATGTGTTTTTATACTTCCTATGCAAAAATGTTTCATTAACTTGCACAAGAGGCTTGCAATGACGAAAACCATCAATGCATGGTTTGAACGCCCAAAACACCTTTTTAAAGGAAATGTAATTATTGTCCACCTCTTGACCTTCATAAGCAGGTTGTGTATTGATTTTCCAAATGAATCTCGTCATATATTATTGCATTGCTTGCAATAGAGAAGGTAACTTCGCATATGACTCCTCCCAATTGCCATATATGCTTTCAATTGCAATTTGTTTTACCAACCATCCCTTCTAGTATGTGATGGTATAACCCATAGTTGTCTTGATGTGTGTTATGATGGTAGAGATGGGAGTTGAAGGATCAGTTTGAACAATGTCCCGGATTGTTTGGGATATCATTCTTGATCCCTACTTGTTATGATCCTGCAAAATCAAGGGGTGAAAAACATATGTGCTACCCTTCTAACTTCATTATTTCCCAATATTTCTCTTTGGTGTGCAATATTGCTCAAAATGTCCAGTCGTAGTCCTACTGAACACATTGCACAACAAAACCTAATTGGGCTCGATTGTTTCACCTTGTAAGTGTAATGATTTGCAATATGGAATTGGTTGATGGCGTCTTGCACTTGTTCTTTGTTGGTGAAGCGCTAGCCAAAAAAAAGGGTTCCAAGTGGATAAATCATCATTTCCCTGTCTAGGACATGCCCAAAATTTACATCTATTAGTTGTATGTCATTTGGGAAGTCAAGAAACTGTTATGGTGGGTTGTATGGTATGTTAGGTCCTAATGGGACAATATGTGGTATGGGGTTTGGGTTGTTTGTCTTCATCATCGTCATCTTCATGTTGCTAAGGATTTTGTCTTTGTCCTCACTAAAAGGATTTTGTTGAAAGACCTAAAATAACATGTTCTTCTATGGATGGTTGTTAGGTTGGGGGAGATTTTAGTTCATTCAAATTCATGAAAGGACCACTTAAAAGTTGGTTGTATGACTGCATGTCGTATTTCCAATTGAAATTTTCTACAATATTATGTGGGTTTATGATGTGGTGGGTAGGGTTTGGTGATGAGGACAAGGAAAGTTGTTGTGGTTGGGTTTAAGAAGATGATGAGTTACAAGATTCGAATGTAACAAATAGTTGAATACAAAATTGGAGTGCATTTGATTCATTAATGTCAAAGATTGCCTCGGCAACTTCATCCGTTAACTCCACAACTGTGCAATTGTGGACTCGTGGCCCAAGTTTTACTGAGTAGCAGAAATGTATGCTTTCCACCCTCTCATTTGCATCTCTATTAAGTTTTCGGTGGATGATTTTCTTCTTCTATTGTAGAGATATATCTCTCCTTAAAGTGACCATCGAGACAGTTGATGAGTCAAAGGTGACTCCTCCATTTGGATAGTGGTTGATGGCACCATCATAGTAAACAATGGCATGTGAAGCCATGTTATGAAAATAGGAAAGACCGAAAGAGATGTTTAGACTAAAATGAAAGAAGAAGTTGACAACAAGAATGAAAATGAGAGTGGTAACATGTCAAATTCGCCAAAAGACTACCATGTCCATTTATAATAGTCTTCTCCCAAGCAAGCATTAATGCTTCTAACGTACACACATACCAAGTGAGAGTGACATGTGATGCACTTTTACTCACCTTTGTACAAATCTTTCTCTCCTCCCGAGTAACCATTAATGCTTTTGATGCACTCACCTTCTAAGTCAGGGTCACATGTGATGAACTCTTCCCCACCTTTGCACCGACCTTTTTCTCCTTCCAAGCAACCATTAATGCTTCTGATGCACACAACCACTAAGTCAAGGTCACTTGTCATGCACTCTTCCCCACCTCTGCGCTAACCTTTCTCTTCTTCCAAGCAATCATTAATGCTTCTAATGCACACACCCACCAAGTCAGGTTCACATGTCATGTGCTTTTTCCCACCTCTACACCAACCTTTCTCTCCTCCCAAGCAACCATTAATGTTTTTTGACGCACACACCCACCAAGTTAGGGTGACATGTGATGCACTCTTCCTCACCTATGCACCATCCTTTCTCTTTTCCCAACCAACCATTAATGCTTCTAACACACACACATACCAAGTGAGAGTGACATTTGATGCACTCTTCCCCACCTCTACACCAGCCTTTCTCTCCTCCCAAGAAACCACTAATGATTCTGACGCATAGATCCACCAAGTCAGGGTGACATGGGATGCACTCTTTCCTAGCTCTCCACCAACCTTTCTCCTTCCAAGCAACCATTAATGCTTTTGACCGCACACCTACCAAGTCAAGGTGACATGTGATGCACTCTTCCCCACCTCTACCCCAACCTTTCTCTCCTCACAAACAACCATTAATGCTTCTGATGCACACACCCGCCAAGTGAGGGTGACATGTAATGCACTCTTCCCCACCTCTGCATCAACCTTTCTCTCCTCCCAAGCAACCTTAATGCTTTTGACACACACACACCCACCCACCAAGTTAGGGTTAGATGTGATGCACTCTTCCCCACCTTTTACACCAATATTTCTCTCTTTGCAACATCCCATTAATGCTTTTGACGCACACACATACCAAGTGAGAGTGACATTTGATGCACTCTTCCCCACCTTTGCACAAACCTTTCTCTCATTCGAAACAATAATTAATACTTCTAATGCACACACCAACCAAGTCAGGATCACATGTGATGCACTCTTTCCTACCTCTACACCAACCTTTCTCACATCCCAATCAACCATTAATGCTTCTCACTCACACATAACAAGTGATGGTCACATGTGATGCACTCTTCCCCACCTATGCACCAACATTTCTCTCCTCCCTACCAAACATTAATGTTTTTGACGCACACACATACCAATTGAGGAGCACATGTGCCTACTTCTTAGGCCTATAAATGTAGATATTGAACAACTACTTCTATACTGTCAACACCCAATTTCGTCCGAGTAATTAAAACTTATTTTTGAAAATTTTGATTAAATAATTTTTTTTTCAAAAATAATTAAGAAAGAGATTTTAAAAATATTAAAAAAACAGAATAGAAGGAGATAGCATCATAAACATATAAAAATATCTTTTAAAAATAATTTTTTTAACAATTATAAAACTTATGAAAACATGTTTTATTGATAAAAAATGTTTTTTTAACAAATTGAAACTTAAAAATATGTTTTAATACTAGAATTATTTTTTTTAACAAAATTTAGATCTAAAAAAAAGATATAGGTTTTAGTTTGTTTATTTTGAAGAAAAATTAAAAATTTCCTTATCATTTTTAGGCCTAACCCACCTTAAGGGAATATTCTTTTTTTAACATAAAATTGTGAGGGCAAACGATGGTAAAAAGTAAAAATTGGTAGCTATAAGAAGAAGTGAACACGTTTGCATAAGGGGGCGGAAAAAATGGAAGAAGAAAGAAAGCGTAGCGGAGAAAAAGGGTATTTAACACATGAATAGTTGCATATTTAAATGCTGCTCGAGCCCACTTCTTTTCATTTGGTTTAATATATATTAATAGCTTGTGGATAGAAGACATGAATGTTAAGTGTGGCAAGCTTTCAGTCACATCTATAATGGTGTGAACTTATATAGTAAATATTCCTTTTTATTCATTTTTTTATCTAACCACTTATAATAATTTTATACAAATGTTAGTTACATTATCTTCATACACCAAATATTCAACAGGATCATACACGCCATATATTTAAATAAGCTTTTTTTCTTAAAAAAAATATATAAAATAATTTTAAAAATTTTAAATATCAGGCTGAGTTTCGAACTTACTTAATGTTTAAAATTTTCGTTTTTTAACTCTTGGACTTGTTTAATATTTAATATTTTATTTTAAATAATCTTTCGAAAATTTTAAATATTACGTTGAGTCTCGAACTTGTTTGATATTTAAGATTTTCATCTTAAGTAATCTTAGAAATTTTAAATATTATGTTGAGTCTCAGACTTGTTTGATATTTAATATTTTCATCCTAAGTAACTCTAGAAATTTTAAATATCACATTGAGTCTCGGACATGCTTGATATTTAAGATTTTCATCTTAAGTAATCTTGGAAATTTTAAATATCACGTTGAGTCTCGAACTTGTTTGATATTTAAGATTTTCATCTCAAATAATTCCGGAAATGTTAAATATCACATCGGACTTGCTTGATATTTAAGATTTTCATCATAAGTAGTTCCAGAAATTTTAAATATCATTTTGTGACTCAGACTTGCTTGATATATAAAATTTTAGTCCAAATTAATTTTAAAAATTATTAAATATCATATCGAGTCTCAGATTTGCTTGGTACTTAAGGTTTTCATCTTAAATGATTGTGGAATTTTAAATATCATGTTGGGTCTTAGATTCACTTGATAATTAAGACTTCCGATATAAAAATATTCACATTAAAAATTTAAAACTAAAAATATTCTAAACACACAAATCTCTTTCACGAAAATAACTACATAACCCTGATTTTTTCACTGTGAATGGAAATACGTAGGAACTGTTGACATATTTCAAGTATAAGTGTTGATGAAGTTTTCTCTCAATAAGTCATGAAGATTAAATTTTTGATGATGAAGATATAAAGTTCTTGTACAACATTAAAGACTTGTTTCTATCTCACAAAGGAAGGTTGCTTCATGGAATAAAGGCAAGACATAAAGAAGAATAAATGCTTTCAAGAGAGAAGATTGTTGAAGATTTTCTCAAGAGCTGAAGTTTCAAGTTTAGAAGTTTCTGTTTTGGGTGATGGATAAAAAGAGTAAGTCATAAATCCCATTCAAGACCATTTCAAACTTGAGAGCAAGTCGTTTTCTCGCAAAAACGTTTTTTCTACGCTTTTAATCGATTAAGTAACGAAATAGAATCGATTATTTCACTTAAAATTTGAATTAAAAGAGTTTAACAAACAAAATAATCGATTAAGTGTTTTTAATAATCGATTATATTGCTTCTGGGTTCATATAATTGATTATGGCCTTAATCTAATTGATTATATCAGGAAAAATATGTTTTCCAGTTTTACTCTGATATAATCGATTACACCTTTTATATAATCGATTAAATACGACATTTTTGCGAATTCAATGCTGAATCAACCTAAGAATGGAAACTTTGAGCTGATTTCAAATTATAAAATGAAAGGCAACGTCTTAGGTTAAACAATGTTAGCAGCGGAATAATATCAAGAAGGGGGCGTTGAATTGATATGCAACTTTTATGAAAACTTATTCGTCACAGAAAATTTACTGGTTCAATTTGCAGAAAATCAGCCGACTGATATTCGCGAAATAGTAGGTTAGTTCTTACTGCACAATATAACAGATAATGAAGGAAGAGAGAAAATGACTCAAAGATTTATACTGGTTCGTTCTTTATGCAAGAACTACATCCAGTTGATGATCCACAACTCCGCAGATCCTAATCACTAACAAAAATTGTATTCTTTACACAAAATCCTTTCTTGAACACTACAAGAAAACTAAAGAACCTATTCTAAACACTATAGAATAGAAAACCACCCACAGAATCAACCTGAGTCTCTGTGATCACCCCAATCACAGTCACAGGGTTCTAAAACCCACCTATGAATCTCTAACCCGAGATCAAAGAATACAAAATACAGTGAAAGAAAGAAAATCTTGATTGAACAGTAACAACGAAAACTCTTGCAGAAATCTTCTTGCTCTTGAAAGTTGTAGCTCTTGAGAGTTTTCTCTTGAATCCTTTCGCTAGTTGATGCGTCCACAAATGTTATATTTATAGGCCAACTGATATGCAATGGGTCTTCACCTTTTGAAAGTCCTAAGGCCGCGTTCTGTGCGTTTACTACATAAGGTTGGTGCTAAGAACAGAATAGTCGACTGAAGACTCAGACCAGTGTGTTATTTTCATTAAACTTGTGTACATGGTATATTTAATGAAAATAGTCGACTAGAGAAGTAGAATTAGTAGACTAACTGATGAATAACAAAAACATAGTTTATCATTATTCAATTGATTAATCTTTTGCAGGTAATCTAACATCTCAAACAATTCTAAATCATTCAACAAACATTAACCACGCATCCAGCACAGTATAAAACACAATTAACAAGCTTTAACAAACATCATCAAATCACAAATCATTCAACAAACAACATCTGATCAAACACAAAATTAAAAGTATTCTTGCGCTAAAGTTTTCAAAACCACTTTCTTGCTCTCTCAAGGTTGATCAACATATACATCCTCATTTATAAAACCATTAAGAAAAGCACTTTTGACATCCATTTGATAGAGTTTAAAGCAATTAAGACATGCAAATGCAAGTAATAACCTAATGACTTCTAATCTAGCAACTGGTGCATAAGTCTCATCATAATCAATGCCTTCCTCCTGATTATACCCTTTTGCTACAAGTCTAGCTTTGTTTCTAGTAATAATACCATTTTCATCTAGCTTATTTTTGAAAACCCATTTAGTTCCTATCACATTCATTCCATTGTTCCTAGGTACTAGTTTCCAAACATCATTCCTAACAAACTGATTCAGTTCATCATTCATAGCAGTTATCCAATTATGGTCAAGCAAAGCATCATTGATATTTTTTGGTTCTATTTGAGAAACAAATGCCATATGATTGCAGAATTCATGTAAAGAGTTACGAGTAGTTACTCCCTTTTCAACATTCCCAATGATGTTGTCCAGAGATAGCCCTTTTTGTGTTCTCCAGGATTTCTATAATGCATTATCTGCTGCAGAGTCGACTGATTCAGGGTTATAGTCGACTTGTTCATCCTGTTTGACAGTTTCAGCAGAATTTTCTTCATGATCTTCATTCTTCTCAGATTTATCAGTCTTCTCATCACCAGACCCTGCAAGAGAGTTATCTTTTCTCTCTTTTTGGCATAAAACCTCATCAAAAACAACATGGATAGATTCTTCTACAGTTAGGTTCTTCTTATTGAAAACACGGTATGCTTTACTAGTCATGGAATAACCAAGAAAAATGCCATCATCAGCTTTCTCATCAAATTTACCTAATGATGCTTTTCCATTGTTGAGTATGAAGCACCTGCATCCAAAGACTTTAAAATATGCAATACTAGGTATTTTGTCATTCAAAAGCTCATATGGTGTTTTATCTAGTATAGGTCTAAGTAACACTCTATTGAGTACATAACAAGCAGTTGATACAGCATCTGCCCAGAAATATTTTGGTAGCTTTGACTCACTCAACATTGTCCTTGCACATTCCTGTAGAGTCATGTTCTTCCTTTCAACAACTCCATTTTGCTGTGGAGTTCTAGGTGCAGAGAAGTTGTGAGAAATGCCATATTTAGAACAAAACTTTTCAAAATGCATATTCTGAAACTTAGTCCCATGATCACTTCTTAAAGAAACAATTTTCAAATCTTTTTCATTTGAAGTGATCTTAGCAAATCTTTTGAAAGCATGAAAAGTTTCATCTTTTGAAGAAAGAAAAAGTGTCCATGTATACCTTGAGAAATCATCAACAATCACAAGAACATAAGAGTTGTTTCCAATACTTACAGTTCTTGAAGGACCAAACAAGTCAAGATGTAAAAGTTCAAGTGGTCTCCTTGTTGAAATGACATTCTTTGACTCAAATGAGCTTTTGGACTGCTTTCCTTTTTGGCAGAATTCACATACCTTGTCCTTCACAAATTTAACATTTGGAAGGCCTCTCACAAGACTTTTGCAGCTTATTTTGTTCAGCAACTGCATGTTGACATGACCACATCTTCTATGCCATAGCCAGCTATCATCTTCTTTGGTTAACAAACATATATTCTTGTGATTTGAGGAGTTGATGTCCAACATGTAGACATTGTTTACTCTTCTCCCAATGTGCACTATATCTGCAGTTTTACAATTGAATATGACACAAAATTCTGCATCAAAAGTGACTTTCATACCTTTGTCACATAGTCGACTTATGCTTAGCGGATTGTTTTTAGTCCTTCAACATATAGTACATTTCTAATCTGTGAGGAAGTACAGTTGCCAATATCTCCAGATCCTTTGATTTTGCCTTTGCTGTTATCACCAAAAGTGACAGCACCAGCTTCACATTCCTTGTAGTTCATCAACTTTGATTTATCACCTGTCATATGTTTGGAGCATCCACTGTCCAGGTACCATAAAGTTCTTTTTGCTCCATGACAAATCTGCAAAACAAGGTTTAATTGATAAATTTAGGTCCCCAAAACCATTTGGGTCCTTTCAAGTTAGGAACAACATGTATTTTGGGTTTCCAATAAAATTCACCTCTTGAAATCCCAAAATTCTTGACATAGCAAAATCTAGATATATGACCATGTTTCAAACAATAAGAACATGTTTTAAATCTATTCCTGGGATAAGATTTGTTCTTTGCAGCATGATAATGTTTTCTATAGCCAAGACCATTTCCATTTGAAAAACCTATTTGTGAATGAAGAAGTTGATTAAGAGTATTGTGACCTATTTGAAACTTTGCCAAAGTTTTAATCAAATAACCAACTTTATTTTGAAGGTTAATACAGTTTTCACACTTTGCGGATTCAGTTTTATCATTCTCGATTTATCGGACTCGATCTGGTTTTTCGATTGCGAGGACATTGTCTTTTAGTTGACTATTATCATCTTTCGATCTGCTATTCCGATCTTCCAGTTCCAGTACCTTATTTTCTAGCCAGTTATTCAGACCTTTTAGCCGATTATTCTGATAGTCCAGTTTCTTTGCTTCATTATGCAATTCTCTATATGCATCAAACAAAGTATCATAATTCTCACTCATATCAGAATCACATGAACTTACTTGGCTAGCAGATTCTTCATTGGCTACAAGGCACATATTAGCTTGATTTCCAGATTCAGAATCTGAACTTGATGATTTGCTGGAATCACTGTCATCCCAGGCCATATAAGCTTTCTTGCCTTTCTTGAAGTACTGATTTCGTTTGTCTCTATCCTTTCTTTTATTCTTTTCAGGACTTCTATCTTTTCTTTGATTCAAAAGAGGACAATCTACCTTAACATGTCCTAGCTGTCCACAATTAAAACATGAAAAGTTAGAGGAATTAAAATCTGGTTTTCGGTTATACCTCCTTTGTTTTTCCTGAAATATGTCCTTTGAATTGTCTTTCCTTTTAAGAAATTTACCAAACTTTTTGACCAACATAGCAAACTCAGTACTCTCATCATCTTTCTCTTCATCACTCTTGATGGACTCCTTTGCTTTTAGCGCTAAGCTCTTGCTCTGTTTTTCAGAATTTTCAATTTGATCCAGCCTACTCAACTCCAATTCGTGTTCTCTGAGTTTCCCGAACAAGGTAGCAGTGCTCATGACTGTCAAATCCTTTGTTTCCAGGATAGCTATAACCTTTGGTTGCCAACTCCTACTCAAGCATTTAAGGACCTTTATATTGAGCTCTTCATCATCGAACTTCTTCCCTAATCCAAGCAAATGATTTACTATGTGCGTGAATCGTTTCTGCACATCTTGGATGGTCTCACCAGGCTACATTCGAAACATCTCATACTCTTGTATGAGAGTGTGTTTTCTTGCCCTTTTCACCTCAGTTGTTCCTTCGTGTGTGACTTGAAGGATATCCCACATTTCTTTAGCTGTGGTGCATTGTGAAACCCTGAAAAATTCATCAAGATTAAGAGCAGAAGTTAAAATATTCTTAGCCTTACTGTCAAACTGTGCCTTCTTGTTCTCTGTCTTAGACCATTGTTCCCATTGCTTCTCAACCAGCTGACCATCTTCACCTTTGATGGTAGAGATATATGGACCATTAACCACGGCATCCCACACACCCCTGTCAACAGACTCGAAAAAGATCTTCATTCTGGCCTTCCAGAACGGATAATTTGCTCCTACGAAGAGAGGGTGCGTTGGTGGAAGCACCTTCAGCAAAGGGAAGCTTGTCTCCCATCTTGATAAGAACTTGAGTACCTTACAAGAACCTGCTCTAGATACCAATTGTTAGCAGCGAAATAATATTAAGAAGGGGGGGTTGAATTGATATGCAGCTTTTATGAAAACTTATTCGTCACAGAAAATTTACTGGTTCAATTTGCAGAAAATTAGCCGACTGATATTCACGAAATAGTAGGTTAGTTCTTACTGCACAATATAACAAATAATGAAGGAAGAGATAAAATGACTCAAAGATTTATACTGGTTCGTTCTTTATGCAAGAACTACATCCAGTTGATGATCCGCAACTCTGCAGATCCTAATCACTAACAAAAATTGTATTCTTTACACAAAATCCTTTCTTGAACACTACAAGAAAACTAAAGAACCTATTCTAAACACTATAGAATAGAAAACCACCCACAGACTCAACCTGAGTCTCTGTGATCACCCCAATCACAGTCATAGGGTTCTAAAACCCACCTATGAATCTCTAACCCGAGATCAAAGAATACAAAATACAGTGAAAGAAAGAAAATCTTGATTGAACAGTAACAATGAAAACTCTTGCAGAAATCTTCTTGCTCTTGAAAGTTGTAGCTCTTGAGAGTTTTCTCTTGAATCCTTTCGCTAGTTGATGTGTCCACGAATGTTATATTTATAGGCCAACTGATATGCAATGGGTCTTCACCTTTTGAAAGTCCTAAGGCCGCGTTCTATGCATTTATTGCATAAGGTTGGTGCTAAGAACAAAATAGTCGACTGAAGACTTAGACCAGTGTGTTATTTTCATTAAACTTGTGTACCTGGTATATTTAATGAAAATAGTCGACTAGAGAAGTAGAATTAGTAAACTAACTGATGAATAACAAAAACATAGTTTATCATTATTCAATTGATTAATCTTTTGCAGGTAATCTAACATCTCAAACAATTCTAAATCATTCAACAAACATTAACCACGCATCCAACACAGTATAAAACACAATTAACAAGCTTTAACAAACATCATCAAATCACAAATCATTCAACAAACAACATCTGATCAAACACAAAATTAAAAGTATTCTTGCGCTAAAGTTTTCAAAACCACTTTCTTGCTCTCACAAGGTTGATCTAAGTTATTGGAAGTGGTGATCATTGTGCTTAAGCTTTGATATCCAACACTGATCAGGTGTTTTCTTTGCTGTTTTATTGATTGTTGTAATTCATCCCTTGGATCTGTTCTAAAGGGAGGTGTGTTCATCTCTTGTGTGTCAAGAGAGGTGGGAATCATCCTCAGTGTGTCTGAGGAGGTGTGTCCATCCTTAGTGTGTCTAAGGAGGTGTTTCCGTTTATCTTTATTTGTTTTTACATGTGTTCACTGGATTGGTATTTGTAATTGCAATTAAAGATAGTGGGGTGATCATCACGTGTTTGTGGTGATTGGGAACTGGACGTAGGATTGGCTAAATCCAAACCAATATAAATCTCTGTGTTCAATCTCTCTTTCCCTATCTCTTTATTTTATTGTGGATCATATTAACAATTGTTATTCAAACTGCACTTATCAAAGATTAAGGAAAATTCGAATTCTGTTTTTAGAAGAATTATTTGAAATCTGGAAAATTATTTTCAAAGGGAAAAAGTTTTTAAAAATCCAATTCACTCCCTCCCTCTTGATTTTTACACTGTCGTTATTTCTAACAGGAACAAGGTTAATCTTTCTCGGGTTCAAATAAATATTTTCTTGAGGTCCTACAATCATATATACTATTTATTACTAATACATTGATTTTCTACTTCAATTCCTCTATCCTACCGCCCCATCTCTCATCAAGTGCATTGAAGTTATGAAAACTAGTAACCAAATAGTGTGTGTGTGTCAGGTTAAACTTTTTATTGAGAAACCAATTCTTTCCATCTTGGTTTTGTTGCATTTGTCCTATTTTTCTAACGTATTATTTATAAAAAATATATTTTTTATACTCATGATACCTTTTATAAATTTTAAATAAAATAATTTAAAATAATTTCTTAAAATATAAACAAAAATGAAAATTAATTTAAAAGTAGAATTCAAATAAAATTGCATAGCACAAATAAATTTAATCTTTCCTAAAAATATAAATTTTAATAAGTTAAATCATAAAATATAAATTTTAAAAATTAATCTTTTTAAAAATAACTTCAATTTGATATATTTAAATAAAAAAATATACATATATAAAATTTAATTATAAACAATTTTTTAATGGTTAATATTGTAAGATCCAGGAATATTTTAATAATAGATTTTAAAGGAAATTATTAATGATGTCTATATAAAGGATTCTAGCGTTATTATAGTTCATTCTAAAATCTTTTTTTTCAAAATTTTCTCTCCTTTGTCTATGTTCACCCTCAAATAGAAGAATTTCTTATTAGTGAAACTTGCCTAGATTAGAGGCAAAAGGAGTTGGTGAAGTGTAAAACATATCTATCTAATCAGATTTTAGAACGAGTAACTAGTTTATAAGTTTTTGACTATTGTATTCTTCTTCTTCTTCTTTTATGAGATTAAGAAATAAAAGGAGATTTTACATGTTCAATGTGTAATTTAGACTTATCTCAAGCTAGTAGAGGTAGTAAGATAGGTTGAAGAGTTATACTTCACTCTAGGTAAGGGGAGTTAACTAACTTTCTATGTGTAGTTTATAGTTGTTGTAGTTTTGATTGTTGATTTGATTAAATGAGGATGAGAAATCAACTATTGTGATTAAATGTTGACATATGTTGTTATATACTTTGTTTATGAGTTTGAGATTGTGGAAAATTAGTTTATGGGATTGTTTGGAGTTGGAAAACAAGTGGATATGTGGTTGAGGGTGGTTCTCGCTTAAGTTGGAAATCAACATCAATTGCTCAAGTGAAAGTGAGGCGGTGGGTAATGATTACCTCCACCGCCTAGACTCGCTTAAGTGAAGCATTATCGCTCAAGTGAAAGTTGCATTTTTGCTCAAGTGAGGAAATCTCGCTCAAGTGTGAGAGCTTTGAGAAATAGTTGCTCTCAACCTCATTTTCGCTCAAGCAAAAAATTCATGCTCAAGCTGGAAAGTCTCACTCAAGCTAAAATGACAACAAAAGTGTTATAGTCTCATTTTTGTTCAAGCAAGAGAATCTAGCTCAAGCGAAAATGGTGTAGATTTAAACATGTTTTTTATGAGTTGATAAGTTGTTATTGTTAATCATGCTATGAGTTGATAAATGCTAAATGATGTTTTATAAGATGATGAATATGTTAGTATGCTCATATGCAGGAATGGTGAATCTTATGTTGCATATCTATAAATACTGTTGTTGGATGGTATGTTGTTGATCTTATACATGTTGTTAGCCTACCAAAAGGGGGTAACTGATTGTCGATATAGCTCATAGTGGGATACAAGGTGTTAGTATTCTTACTAATGAGTGTTGAAAGTCTTTGATAGGTTAGTTGTTATGGCCCTGATGGGTGTTGATGTTATTGTTGGCCCTTTATGGGTGTTGGCCCTTTATGAGTGTTGTTGTTGGCCCCTTTGAGGTGTTGGTACATTACCCAGGATGGTATTGTATGATAGGTAGTAGTGGTAAACTTCCTAGCTCATGGATATATGTATCTCAACTTCATTAATGTCTAATCACGTAGACAAAACATCAGGTGGTGAGAAGCTGGGGGAGACTTACGTCAGACTCTTGAAGTAAGCATATACCTAGCTCTCGATAACAGGTGCTTTGTGCCACTTTGACCCTGGGACCTCGGCCCGGACCACATTGGGGGTCAGGTGTTAGCCTCTGGTGAGACTTGTTTACCATGAATAGAATCTTTCGAAAGATGCCTTATATTTGGTCATAACAGGAATAATGACTGGATATAAGGTTATGTTGTATGGTTGAATTATGTTGCTTCAGGTTATACCTAGATTGTTGAATATATTAGTTGTATGTGATCTTATTATTGAAATGTTATGTTTATAATAGTTAGTTCACCCTTATTGTTTAGTGGGTGACACTGCTCTAATCATACATCATATGTGAACTGATTTTATTATAAATGTTAGTGGGCAAGCAAACTTCCAAAAAAAAGAACAGAGTAATATAATTTAGATAGTTGAATTTTTTAAGAACTTTTATATCCAATAATTTATATTATATATATATATATATTGATGAATTGTAATAGTACACCAGATTATTAGAATATAAATATTACTCGACAAGTATAATAAATATTTATGAAATGTTATAAATATTACTTTCATCAATAATTTTATTTTCATCACTTTTTTAAATTATCTAAATAAAATATAATAATAAATTTAAATACAACTTCATAATTAGAGCTGTTAAAACGGGCGGCCTGGCCCAGCCTGGCTTGGCCCTACGGGCCAAGTTCAGAAAATATGATAGCCTAGCCTGACCTATATTTTAAAACGGGCTATAATTTTTAGCCTGGCCTGGCCCTATGTTAGGCCAACGGGTCAACGGGCCATTTTTAGCCTAATTAAAAATTGAAAAAAATATTACAATATATCTATAATATAATTTTTTATCAACAATATAAATATAAATATATAATATATTTACATGAATGTGTGTTTACATTTGAACAACTTGTAAAAAAAACTTAGATCACATACTAAGTACTTCCAAAAGAGTCAAGCACCTACTAAACAACATAACAGAGACTTGTGAGATGTTAGAGGAGTAGTGCAGTAGAGGAGATGAAAGAGCTTATGAGAAAGGAAGAGAAGAAATGAAGAAGAAAACAGAGACTCTGAGACACTAGGGTTTCTTTCTTTGGTATGATAATATACCAATTAAGAACAAAATTTTAATATAAAAAATAAACGGGCCAGCCTGGCCTTGGCCCATATGGGCATCGGGCCAAATGGGTCAGGCTAAAAAAAACCTATTGTTATATAGGCCACAATTTTTTAAGCCTAGCCTGATCTGAATCATAGGCTATACGGGCCAGTCCATCGGGCCAGGCCTATTTTGACAGCTCTATTCATAATAATAATAATGAGGAGATAACATGTCCTAAAAGTTGAATATTATAATACATATATCCACTCTATCAATAATTAAATAATTAAAATACTTATATTTTTTTATCACACATATTCATTAAAAATATTTATTTAATCCTTAATACAAATTTTATCGACCTATATTTTAGGTGCTTGTGCACCCTAAATATACCACAATCAAAATTCATGATCTAATCAATGAACAAACAAGCTTTTGCTCATCTCTACCCAAATTCTTATCTCTCTCTCATCTAATGTAAACTATGTAACATGATTCATTTGATTAAAATCGTCTTATAGTAACCCAATATTAAATATTATTTGTGTTCTTTATTGTAATGACATTTTATGAGATCAGACATTACGATGTCAAACTCTAATATAATTGGAAAACAATGGATTATGATATCATATCTGTGTAATATATTAATAAGAATTTTTTGTAAATATTTTTTACATTATTTTGATAGATTGTTTTTAATCCCTTCGATACAAAAATATAATTAGTATTGAAAAAAATCAGTCGGTTAACAAATTGAAGGAACATAGTAAAATTAAAATTGATGTTATGAGCACAAATTCCTGGAAATTACAAGAAAAATATATAAATATATAAATATATAAACATATAAATATATAAACATATAAATATATAAACATATAAATATATAAACATATAAATATATAAACATATAAATATATAAACATATAAATATATAAACATATAAATATATAAACATATAAATATATAAACATATAAATATATAAACATATAAATATATAAACATATAATATGTAAACATATAAATATATAAACATATAAATATATAAACATATAAATATATAAACATATAATATGTAAACATATAAATATATAAACATATAAATATATAAACATATAAATATATAAATTTTCAAAGGATTTACTGACGAATTTTATTGTGCACAATATGGTGTCAACTTATCGACAGAATATTTTACCGACGAATTTTATTTTGCACAATATGACGCAAACTTTTTGATGGATTTTTAGCAACGGACTGTGATCCTTCGGTATTACCGATGGAACTAAATCCTTCTATAATTATAAATTACCAACGAAAAATGTTCTGTCGCTAAAATTTCGTCGGTAATTTACAATTTTCTTGTAGTGATACTTCTATTATGTGTTTTTGATACACCATTTTGTTGTGGTGTACCTGACATTCACAAATGCCACATTTATCAAGAACTTTAGTCTGCATCTTGCCCAATTTCATCATACCTTTCATAACACTCATCATCTCTATCAGACTTGACAACTTTCACCTTTCTATTTAATTACATTCATTGCTTGATATTTCTCATGCAATTAGTGGACATAACCATAACGTGAATAATCATAAATAAAAGTGATAAATTATCTTTCCTTCCCAAAAGAATTAACATAAAAGTCCCACAGATCTTAATGTGTACAATTTCAAGAAGCTGATTGCTTCTTGTAGCTCCTTTCTTTATGCACTTTGTTTGTTTTTCTTTTATACAATCCACACAAATATTTAGATCATTAAAATCTAGATTAGGAAGAATTTCATTCTTTATTAATCTTTCCATCTTTTCTCTATAGATGTGACCTAAACATTTGTGCCACAAAAAAGCGAAACATTCATTTACTAAATTACATTTAGTGTCAATATTATGATGCAAAGTCATAAGCGTTTCAGCATACAAACCATTCAAATTTCATTTATATAAATCATCACAAAGAATACCAATACCAATGAGATAGTTATGCTTAAATAAATTGAAACATCCATTACCAAAATTAAAAGAGTATCTAGTAACATCAAGTTTAGATAATGAAACCAAGTTTCTAGATAAACTAGGTACATAAAGAGTTTCCAATAAATCTAAATGATGTCCAATATCAAGGATTGAACAATAAGTCCTAATTGCTTCCATTGGAGCTTTCATTCTATTTGCATGAAGATAAATTTTTTATTTGACCTTATGCTTTGGATTGTAAGAAATCTCTACATCGTATTATAAACATGAATTGTACATCCAGAATCAATCCACCATGTGTTATGGGGAACTTCAGTTAGATTTAATTCAAAACATACATAAACATTAAACTTACCTTTCTTTTCAAACCAATCCTTACATTTTGGGAAATGCTTCTGAAAATGTCCAAATTTCCCATAGAAATAACAATTATTTCCATTTAATGTTTTCTTTTGAATTTTCATGGATGTCTCATTAATTTTAGTGGTCTTTTACTCTTACCATGTTTTTTCATACTTTTTTTTCCAGCTATTTGATTTCCTTGGTGACTTACAGAATGGACTAAATTACTTTCTTGATTCTTAAGCATTGTTTTTACTTGAACTAGCATAATGTGCAATTTATAGCACATTCCATTTATCTTTCATGGTCTTATAACTCATTTAAAACAAGCCATACTCATACAGTAATGAGATCTGTACAAGAAATTTTTCATCCAAAGTCATATCTCAGGACTTAGGTCTTGTTGCAATATTTGTCATTTCAATGACATACTCATGCATACTAAGTGGTCCATCAAACTTTATGGAGGTCAAAATATTCATTAATGTCTCATTGAGACTTATCAATTATTTGAGAATGCTTTTCCATTAACCCCATAAACTTTTAGAACTTTCAGTTTTGGGAAGAGCTACTTAATATTGCCATCAACAATACATGAGAATTCATCAAATTAACAATAAGTACTGCATAAAAAATTCTTTACACAAGTTTTGAGTCATAAAATACATGTTATACACATTCAAACAATCATTAATGTATATTTATGATCTCCTTCGGGTGATATACCAACATATAACATATAAACATAACATGCTAATATAATTATAACATCAATGACAAGTAAAACATGCACCAATCAGAATCACATACTACCTTTGGGTATATAAGCAAAACTAATTGTGCACATAAAATTGTCTAAAATTATATTCATTTAATTATAAAAACAAATAATCAACCTTTGGGTAATCCGTAAATGCTTTATAATAATGGATTTCAATATACTTATAAATAAATAAACATATAACATAACATCCTTTATTTTATGAATAATCGTCATATATTATCTTAATTTAGAATTAAATAAACATTCAAATTCGGTCACTTTGTTGACTAACAAATTCATCGTACTTTTAATTCTAAACAAATATAATACTTACATAACACTTTTAATTTGGAATTAAATAACATTCAAATATGATTACTTTGGTGACTAACAAATTCATCATAATTTTAATTCCAAACAAATATAATTTCATCAGGGAGTAAAGCCCATTATATCTCATCAAATTCTATAATTAAAGCTTTCTTTTTAATTAAATTAAAATTTAAGGTTGTAGTTGAAAAACTGTTACAACAAAATTAATTACCTAATAACTTTATGACACCTTATGACAATCCATAATTTCAATTAATTTTATAATTGCAGTTTTTCTTTCTGTTGATGGGTTATGGATGAAATTAAAAATGTCATTCATAAATTAAAATGAATAGACAATCCTAACAAATTGGTTATCCATAATTATTTAATGTTATTAAATAAAATAAACATAAAAAACATGTTTATTTACTTCTTTGTCACAAAAATTCATCATGACAACCGTTAAATACATTAACATTTCACTTACAATCATTCAAAATTTTAACTAAATCGACATTATATTTTCTCTTTGGTAAAGCAAACAATAACAAAAAAAACATGATACCTTCATGTGCAACGGAATTAAAACTAAATGGAAATTATGTAGAATATAAAATATCAACTAAATAAAATTCTCAAATTTTATAATTAGGGTTTATACAATTTGGAAAAAAAACATAAAAGAAGAATTATATAATTTCTCAATGGTTTTCTTGTAATTATATTAAAGAAAATCCAAAGAATATCATCTTGAAATAAATAATCATCTCATTAGAATATGTGTACCTTTTTCATGAGATATTTCCTTTTTTAATACTCTGGATATTATATAAGATTTTACTCCCTCTGTCTCTCTATTCTACGATATCTTTTACTTGATGAAAGCGGTAAAGAAACGTATATATTTATTAAGGAGTGAACCTTGTATATCTAATAGTTATTTTTATATAAATATAAAAACTCAATTATTCTATTAAACCCATCAAACAATATTTATCATAAAAAAATTACTTCTTATTAATTTAATTACTCATTTATCTTTTATTATTAATTTATTTACTTGTCCATTTAATTAACAAATATCTAATTGTTACATTATATATAAATTCTTAGAATTCTTTTGTGATTTTAGTTCTTTATTTTTTTTTCTCAATGATAGACGTGTTTATTTATCTTATTCAATCAATTAAATTTCAAACTCAGTATATACATTTAAACAGAATTAAAAATAATTTAATTAACTAAACTAAAAATAAAACATAAAAAGAATTAAGCACAAAACAATATAATTTATACAATATTAAAAATATAACATTTGATTGTTCTACAAACACATTAGTTTTTTTTGTCCGTTTTGAGATATTATTTACTGTACTACGTTTATAAGAAAAAAAATAAACAGTCAAAGTCATATATTTAAACAGAAAATAAAAAAAATACAGTTTTTGTTTTTAATTTTTATAATCTAATAATCTTATAATAATAATAATAATGGGAAAAACACTTTACACGACAGAATAAAGGAGTAGCAAATTGTAGCCACGTGGCTCTCTCGCGCCAAGTGTTGCCACATAGCCAAAAATGATTAAATGCCCATAACAAACCTTTAACAACGATTACCCAAAAATGCAAATAAAATGAAAAAAAGAAAGCAAAGAATTTCACCCGATCTAAAGCCTAGAACGAAACAAAGGTCTCTCTCTCTCTCTCCTTCATTCATTCACAGCTTTCCATTCTCGCAAGCATTACAAGGAAACCCAACTGAGAGACTGAAGAAGAAGAAGTAGGAGGAGAAGAAGAAGAAGGAGAAGGAGAAGGAGAAGGAGAAGAAGAAGGGACAACAACAATGGGGGGTTTTGCATTGGGTTCTGCCTTCGATTCCAAATCTGGGCAGATAATAATGGCTGCTTTGCTTTTGATGATTGTCTCCTTCTATGCTGGAACGCTTTTTGGCAACAATGCTCCCCTTTACGTCTCTCAGCTTGTTTCTCATTCTTCTTCTTCTTTTCCCAATAATGTCTCCTCTAATGGTAACCTCTTCAGCTCAGCTTAACTACGAAAATTGGTTTCTTCAATGCTTCTAAAGCCTTCTTCGGAAATTTTGAAACTTTATCTGGGTTTCTCTTAAACTTCCATAGATTTCATGTGTCGGTTTTCTTTAAAATGCTTCTGTTTGAAAATTCCCAGATTTATAGTAACTTTTTAGTTTATTAATGTGGGAACATTGTCTAGCAGTTGTATTCTAGTGAATCAGTGTTAAGCAACAGTGTGTTAGTTCTAGATAGATAGAATCATTTTGGTGCTATCAGATCCAAATGATTTCTCTCCAAATGGATTGCCTTAATGTGTATATATTATATGCAAAGGAAACGGCTTTATATGAATTGAATATAATTTCGGCATGGTTGAGTTGGTTACAGTATTTAATTGCATTTTTTGTGGAGATATCACTTAGTGTCGGTGGCTTATTTGGAAACTTGTGTTAAGGTTAAAACCTTAGTGTTTCATAGTGCTACTTTGACAAAGATTACTAAATGCTTTTAACTCTTGCAGGTACTGCTAAATTTAGTAACCAAGTTGCTCTGACTTACCGGAAAACCCCTCTTGTAATTCCAGAAACTGGGGTGGATGTGTGCCCTTTGATGTTCAATGAGTATATTCCCTGTCATGATGTTTCCTATGTGGCAACTTTGGCCCCAAGTCTTGATTTTTCTAGAAAAGAAGAACTGGAGAGACATTGTCCTCCTCTTGAAAAGCGGTTATTCTGCTTGGTTCCTCCGCCAAAGGATTATAAAATACCTATCAAATGGCCTCTTAGCAGGGATTATGTTTGGCGAAGCAATGTGAATCACACACATCTTGCAGAAGTCAAAGGAGGCCAAAATTGGGTCCATGAGAAGGATCAGCTCTGGTGGTTTCCTGGTGGTGGTACCCATTTTAAGCATGGGGCCTCTGAGTACATAGAGAGGTAGCTGCTATTGACTTATTTAAGTTCCTTATGTTCTTTTTCTAAGGATCATGCTGACTGTAGAAATGTTACTTTGATGATTTTATAAGATTGTGGTTACATTGGCGACTGTTGTGATGATTTTGTTTTTCTTCCACTATAACAAATCCATGTGAGTAATTTTTTAAAATCAGATTAAGGATGACTGTGTGAAGAGAAGATAAAGATACACGCATTGTAATTTGATAAATTATCTTAATACAGTTAATTGTATTGTAAAATATTTGATCATCTAATATTGAGTATGTGGAGAGAACAAGTAAAATACGATGTATTAATCTATAATAAAAAAAATTCTCAACGTTAATATGTATCTCCGTAAGTATGTGTCAATCTTGTTACAGAAATAATTTTGGACAGTGTCTGTCCAGCAGGCAAGGAGCTCAGTAAATTCATTGTTTAATCTTTGTCTTTGGCTCATAATTCCATCTTATAAGGTTAGAGTTCTATTCTTTTCCATTTGAATGGTAAAGAGGGTTGTAGAGCATTGTTCCAAGTGGTATAAATTCCTTGGAAAGCAAGGAATTGAACCAACTTAAGGGAACGTGTCTTACAATCAATGGATTAAGTACTTCAATCTAGTGGTCACTTTCCACTTTTCATTACATAATAACTCAATATTCATCCACATTTTCATCATATAACCATCCAACATTTCAATCACATCATTTTCACACCATTTGTGCCTCCACAACACTCAGTACATTTTATAGCATCAAACCACTATGAGATCCTGTTTTCAGCAATCACTTAACTTCAAAAGTTATTATTTCCCAAACCAACATTTCTTTTCATGAAATTCTTGATTTCCCGTCTTTCTCACCCATGAAATTAACTTTTTCAACTAACAGACCAGTTTAAAACTCACGCATTTACTCCCAGTTCTTCAATCAAGCAGGCACAAAATCCTAGTCAATCTGGGGTACTGGCCAGTGTAGACTTTTCTTAGAAATTTATATCTAGCTATTCTCAAAGCATTTTTACGTGATTCCACTTGTTATGGCTTCCTAACGCATCAAAATAACTCTCAAAAGTAACTGTGCAAATTAACAGCACACACATTGTTCCTATAACTCGAAAAAACATGGTATGTCAAATCCCTTCAGCATTTGAGCAGCTTGTTAACACTTTTACTGAAAAATTTATAACTCATGTTCTTGTCATTATTCCTCCTAGATCTTCATAACGCATTGAACTAGTGATTCTAGCTCATGGGACATTTTTAAGGTACCTCCAAGTGTGTGCAAACTGCAAGGAATCTAAAACAACAAATGTGGCCAGCATTTGAGCCAGCCAGTGCACACTTTTCTTATAAAATTCATAAAACGAAATCCAAAACACATTTTTGCTTGATTCTTGCTTCTATTATTTCTTAACACATAAATATAACTCCCCAGAATCATAACTCACCCTAACAACACTGTATTTGTTCCCAGTAAAATTTGTAAGTCGGAACTAGATTCTGATGATACATTTCTGCTGGCCATGGAACACTTTTCTTGCAAAAGCCGTATCTTGAAATCTAAAGCACATTTTGGCATGGTTCTTGCTTCTTGCTTCTTGATTGTCATGATACATAGAACTAAAATTCTTTAGTTCACGTCACCCCTCAAAGGTAAACCCAAAATGTGCTCAAATCACAAGAATATTAGAAGATCAAATCTTGACTTCTAAAACTCTAGTTAGATACCTCTCTTCTTTTTAAAATTATATCTTGAGCTAAAAAAAATTCTTTTTTCATGATTCCTGCTTCCAAGTTATCCTAACACATGTAGCTAATGATTCTATCTCATGGCACCCCTTAAAGGTTACTCAAAACGTGTTCAAATCGCAAGGAATCACTGCACCAAATTCTGGTCAGGATTTCCCTGGCCAGTGGACACTTCTCTTAGAAAAGTCATAGCTTGAAATCTAAAATGCATTTTGGCATGGTTCTTGTTTTCTAAGCTTCTTAACACATAAAGGCAAGTTCTTTGGATCATAAAATTTTACATCCAAGAAAACATCATGAAACAAGCAAAACAAAAAGCACAATAGGTTTTTTCCGTTTTTCAACAACCAGCAAAATTAAAAATGTCATAAGTTTTTTATTTCAAACTGTTTTCAATGATTCTTGTTTCTACATTCTTAATCTATTTTAACTTTTTGGTACAAAACTTTGCTAATTGAAGTTCTCTTCATTTATTAGTAATTATGATTTTACCATTAATTACTTGACTGTAGTCAGTAGAAAGAGAAATTCTGCAGATGATTCTTTGCTTAGGGTTGAATAATTAGCGATGGAGCCGCTAATCAAGGTTAATTTTTATTATTCTCTACCTCAAATTTTTGGGATGTTACATGTCCTCCACTAAATTATTACATCATTTCTAAATTACTGAAAATCTCTCATTCAGCTAGGATTCACAACACTCCTTTGGGCCTCATCCTTGGACCTTTATAGTTGTCTTATAAAAATTATATTTATGATTTCTGTAGAAAGGATTAGTGGCAAAATAAGTCAGGGAGGATAGTACCGATCTGCTACTATGTTGAGGAGAGAGAAACCAAGAAGCAATATATTCCATATGTTATGTACACGCATGAGTATACTTATCTAGAGTAAATAAGAGACACTAATAAGGAACAAAATAATATTTCCCTATCAAATCACGTCATGTCTCCCTATTTAGTAATCAAATCAGATCTCTAACAATCTCTAATATTTATATTAATTTTTTGTAATCTTCACTGCCTATGGTTTAATTATGTTGGGTGATGCTCCAAAATAGCATGAGTGGTTGAATACTGTGAGTAGTTCAACAGTTTTCTGATGATGATAATTTTTGCCACCTTTTCCAGGAACTTGTTCTCTGTAGTTGGTGCTCTTATGGAAATTTTTTAGTTGAATAGAGCAAGACATAGTTGTTATCCATTTAATTTTGATGAATACAGGTTAGGACATATGATTACCAATGAGGCTGGTGATCTGCGTTCTGCTGGGGTAGTTCAAGTTCTGGATGTTGGCTGCGGTGTGGCTAGTTTTTCAGCATATCTTCTTCCCTTGGATATTCGAACAATGTCCTTTGCCCCCAAGGATGGGCATGAAAATCAGATTCAATTTGCATTAGAACGAGGAATTGGTGCAATGATCTCTGCCTTGTCCACAAAACAATTACCGTATCCTAGTGAGTCATTTGAAATGATTCACTGCTCACGATGCAGAATAGACTTTCATGAAAATGGTAATTTGCTATCATTATTTGTGATTTTACCTTTAATTCTGCAGATGATACAATAAATGAAGATGCAATGTGTTGTTACCTGTACATACTTCAATGTGGGTTCTATAGCTTGATTTGCAATCTATCTACACAATCTGCTTCTTGCCAATAGTGTTGGTGGAGGGAGGTGTATGTATAAAGACATTTCAGTGTTTCAGTTGGTAAAGGATTTGCAAGTGTCAATTATTGAGAGGCTAGAATGGGATTATAATTCTTGGGAGGTTTGCCCCCACTCTGCAGAATGGAGTCATTATAAAATAAGGAATGTAGAGTCCTACATGATTAAGAATTTTTGTTCCTTTAATAACTTAGGGAAAGTGAGGAAGTTGGGGTTTTGTATTTAGTTGGACCATATCTTGTAATTCTCAAAATATGTGTAAATCTATTTAGTGTGTTTGGAAACCGTTGGAGATCTCACATCAATTAGAGATGAGGTCATATAAGTTCATCCTAGTAAGTTTGTTGGGCTTATCGGGTCATCCGTTATCGGATCACTCACGAATATATAATCCCACGTTTGAGATGTCCCGTCCTCGGCATCTGTCAAGATGTGACTTTTCACAAACATCCCATTTAAATTGTTTCTGAACATCTATACCCATATATTATTAAAAGACTAACTTAGCTTTTGAGGGAGGGTTCCCCAAGTCAGCTTATCAACATCAGTCAAGACATGGTTTTTCATGTCTAATATTCCATTAAAATCATTTCCAAGCACAAAGTTAGATTATATCTTTTGAGGGAGGATTCCCCATTACTTAGGTGTTTATCAATTGCTATCTGAGCACAATATCTCAATGGTGACACTCGCATTACAATGTTAGCTTTGCTTGTTTTCACACTATTAAGATATACCACAGGGACTATAGGTCCAAACTATTAAGCCCAACACATTATGAACATGTCATGCGGTTCTTCATCAATATCTCCCAAGTCATGTTTCACTACTGGGGTTTTCTCCACTTGCACACCAAGATTTCGCAGACCACCCCCAATAGTCATGATCTAGGAGTGAGAAAATTGAGGTTGAAGGAATTGAGATGGAGATGGAGAATAATAGAGGCTTTAACCTGAAATGGCTTACAAAAATATGAAATACTTTCAATGACCACCATCCATGTCCTTGCTTTTGATCCAATGGTTGCCAAACTAAATAGCTTTTGGCATCAAAGGGGCTTGTGCACAATCAGTCTACATGGATGCTAGCTAGGGCTGTGGAGTGTGGTGTATGGTATGAACTGTTTGCAAAGTATGAGATTTGAGTCCCAGATTGAAGTATGTGATTGTAGTGTGGGGTTTATAAAGCTTTGGATTTGACAACCAGAACAACTAGCTTTTGTGGTGTGCTTTACCCAATGTTCTTGTAAATTGGTATCAGAGTTAGCTACAAGTGTCTCAATAAAGAGCCAAGTATGGAGGGGCTGAGAGAAGTGGTCAGAATGTTGATTCTTAAGGGACTTAGTTATTATGGGGTGCCTAAATCTATCATAGTCATTGACATTGTCCTCACTTTTATTGAAGGTGCTGAAAACTTGCCCTATTAGACCTATGCAATACTTCTGTCATGAATTTAAATAACTAATAGAATAGTGATAAGTGCCCAAGCATTTGGGGAACCCACCCCTTAAAAGCTAGTTGTTAATAGGGCAACGGAACATTTGAATTGAGCTTCCCATACTATTTATGTGGAATATCCAAATATCCAAACCCCTATCACACCACTACCCTATACTCAAGTCCTAGTCAAATAGATGCATTTTATACTAGTCAAAACTACATAAGTTGGTGAGGTTAGCATTACTGAATGGACTTGTCCAATTTAGAGGGAGAGAAATAGAGAGGGAGATTGGATGGAATTTATCAAGTGAAATTGATGAGTTGCACTATAGTTACGTTTTGTGTAACATTTGTATGATAGTCTCTTAATACTCTAGGTGAGATGGGAACTATTTCATAGGCAGAGTAAATGAATGATATTTCCTAAATGATAATTCCTGTGGAAACTGAGTGCAATTAATGTTTGATGCATGAACTCATTTATTCAGTGATTCTTGAAGAACATGTTTTTCTGACAGACTTATTTTTTTTGTGAAATTATTTTGTCTTCTGCAGATGGGATTTTACTGAACGAGTTGCACCGTCTTCTTCGCTTTAATGGCTACTTTGTTTATTCAGCACCCCCGGCCTATAAAAAAGATAAAGAGTATCCTGTCATTTGGGATAAATTGATGAATTTGACTACAGCAATGTGTTGGAGACTCATTGCTCGAAAAGTTCAGACTGCAATATGGATTAAAGAAAATAACCAGTCATGCCTTTTGCACAATGCAGAGCAAAAGCATATAAACATCTGTGACCCTGCTGATGATTCCAAACCTTCATGGAATATCCAACTTAATAACTGTTTGCAAGTAAGAAATTCTAAAACAGATTCTTACAAGCTTCCTCCAAGTCACGAGCGCCATTCAGTGTTTTCTGACAACCTTAACATGATAGGTCTGTCCACTCTCTTTTGTATTAGTGGAAGATGCTAGTTTCTGCTTTCCATATTTCACATCTTCCTTAATCTTAAAATTATATTTTCCCAACCTTTCTACTAGTGATTCCTTGTATGTCTGTCTCTCTATCTCTCTCTTTCACACACACATGCATGTGCACTCTGAGAGCATAGATATTTTGCCTAGAGAATTTTGATCAATATCCTTAAATGAAGGTCCTGCTAATTATACATGGTTTCAAGGTTCATGCTTCTTTATGCATATGATTTTTTATCATCAAAATGCATTTTCAAATGGCTCTTAAATAATATTCAGGTCTTCGAAAGGCACAATCTGCAGCGCAGTAGACATTAGCTTTAGTATCATCATTTTTGTTGCGTTATGAAAATTTCATCAGTTATACTAACATTAAAGTTATACAATCTTAATGTTAGTTTTTCGCAAGCTGTGAATAGTTCTGTTCTGAAACTTCAAGCTCAGTTGGAACATAATTAGCTTGCATGGATGATAATTAGCTCGCAAATCTGATCTGACTTAAATCATAGTCTACTTGGGTCAGTCTGTAGGACCAGGCTTATTTTGTCAGTATCCTGTTTTTGAATTGGATTGTTAATAGTTAATACATCTAAAACAAAAGGATTACTATTGTTTTACGGTTCAAATGGAAATTATATGTAAAACAAGCATTGCCATGATGCACTCAATAGCCTCCTTCAGTCGGATAACCCTTTAACCTTTTGAACAACAGGTATAAATCAGAAGGAATTTAATTCAGATACTCTCTTCTGGCAAGAACAAATTGGTCATTACTGGAGACTGATGAATGTCAAGGAGACAGAAATTCGAAATGTGATGGATATGAATGCCTATTGTGGTGGATTTGCTGTTGCACTAAATAACTTTCCTGTTTGGGTAATGAATGTAGTTCCTGCAAGTATGAAGAACACCTTATCTGGAATTTATGACCGAGGATTGGTTGGAACTTTTCATGATTGGTAAGACTTTGCTATTGATATTCTAAATAGAAAATGCTTTCTTGACACCTTTGTTTAGACATTATTAGTTGACTGCAGCTAATATGCATTCTGAAACATTAGGTGTGAACCATTTTCAAGTTACCCCCGGACATATGATCTTTTGCATGCCAATTATCTCTTCTCCCACTACAAAACAAAAGGGGAAGGTTGTTTATTGGAGGACATCATGCTGGAGATGGATCGACTTATACGGCCACTGGTAATCACATTTGTAAATTGTCATCTTTCATGGTTATATGCATATATGAGACTAAAGTAAAATTTCATGCAATGGATGATTTTTGGTCAAATCTGATGTTAATGCTTATACAAGTGTTCAAATGTGCTTTTAAGTGTTAGTAGTCCCATATTAACTAGAATAAACTACTTGATATACTGCTTTTAAGTCTTGAGACTCTCTTACCTAATGCATCAGTTTTTTCAGTTGAGTTCTCTTGTAGTTAAGTCCTATCCATTGGTGCTTTCATTCAGAGTTGAATATGAAAAGGGTTGCCTATAGGTTGGATCAAGATGCAAACAGAATACTAATAGATGATTGAAGCCATCAAAAGGAAAATGGTTACCATTGGGTCAATGTTTATAGAGTGATAATGATAGGTTTTCCACCTGCACTCCACTACAATAAATTACTTTATGTGAAGTCACTGTCTGTTGGGTTGGACTTTAAGCTAGCATGATAATATGTCCAAACTTTCATTTTCTTTTATTCCTAATTACTCAGTGCTGCGTATTATATGCAGGGATTTGTTATCATTAGGGACGAGGAAGGCATTACCTCAAGAATCCAAGAGGTCGCCCCAAAATTCCTGTGGGATGTGGAATCAAAATTGTTAGAGAACAAAGAAAAGAAAATGGAAACTGTTCTAATTTGTAGAAAAAAGTTTTGGGCAATCGTCTAAAGTGAGTGACTTGACCTACCCAGAAGTGTTTTCCACGTAGAAATTGTTCTTAAAGCATACAGGTAATTTGTAATGTTAATTTGTTCACTGCTCAATGCTCCCACGACCATGTTGTGTAGATGTCTAGAGAGCACTCATTTTGTATATGATTTCGCTTTCAGCTTAGCAATTATGAATAGAAGAAAGTAGTTGTTTTCCTATCCTTTTTAATTTATTCTTTGTTGTCTGTTCTGTTATCTGTGCTTGAATATCAGAAATAAACATAACATATACATCTTAGGTTGTTTTATACCCTAATTAATTTTATTTGTTTATTTTGATGATGGATTGGCTCTTATGTTCTTAGTGTTTAACAAATTCTAATTGGCAACTTCTACTCTGTTCATACCCCTTTGTTGTAAAATCTATATGTAAATGAAGCATGAATAACAGTTATCATATCACAGATTCATCTTTTATTTGTAAGTTGCATGTAAACACTTCTTTCATCAATTTATTGTAATTAATGATGATGTGTTATTCGTATTATTTTACAGTTATAATCAACTGTATCATTATTGTAATATTATATTATAATAAACAGAGACTATATTAACTTACATTAGTCTTTTAAAAGTAGAAAAATAGTAAAAATATATTTGGTAATTTAAATGTGTCAAGGTTATATTAATACACTGAGATTCTATAATTAGTAACTAGAAGAAAAAAAAAATTTCCTTTACAAATTAAAGCCGCGTACGAAATATAAACTAAATTTTGAAGAAGTTAGTTCTTTTATCAGCGAATAAGTTAGTATGAAATGGAGTGTTTAGTATTAAATAGTTTGTATAAAAGTCAAAATAATTATCATACATTACCTTATGCATATGGTTTTTTTTTTAATAAAAGTGTTTGTGGAAAAATTCTTATAAAAATATGCTTTAAGATTAATTTAACATAGTTGGAGAAATTTATCCTATGCATTAATTTAAAATATTTTTATTAAAAGATTAATATAAAAATTCTACAAATTAGCTAATGTTGTAATTTTAGTTTATGAAAAAAAAGGTTCCTTCCCATTTAAGTATTTATAAAAGAATTATATAAATAAGTTCATAATTTATTTTTAACTAACAATAATTAGAAGCTGAAAAATAAAGGTTTTAGAGGTAACTAATTGTAACTAATTAGCAATAATTATTATTCCCATTATGAAGTCTACCATATTATATTGTTGGTGTAAAAGATGGAGTTTTGCCTTGTATTTTACAAACTTTTTGAATTTTATAAGTTAATACATGATAATTATTTGATAAGGTAGATTTAAAAAAAAGTTGAAAATCTACAAGAGAATCAAAGAAAAGGTTTTTATAATGATTTTTCTCTACCATTGGGACTATGTTAATTCATGGTTAACCCACCAAATTCTATTTTACCTTTATCAAGATGATGTATTTGCTTTTGAGCTTAAATCTTTGTTTTAAATTTTATTAAAAACATCCTAGTATGCTCGAAGAATATTAAATATATATATATATATATATATATATATATAATATAATGTTAAGTCTATTAAACTAAGTCATGTAGGTTCCTAAAAATAAGTTATGTATTTTATATTTAAATTATAAAAAAATAAAAATAAATGATAACATGATTCCTTTTAAATTATAAAAATTATTTAATAATGTGAATTCTATGTGTATTCAGAAGACTAATATTTATTATTAACCATTTTTATGTATGAACAAGAATAGAAATTATTTTTTAGAATATCTTTGTACACATGTTATGTTGGAGGAGGGAGTGATATCTCTCTATTCAAAATTTAACTCTTATGTTGCTTTTATAACTTCACGAAGGAAACTGATTTTAATTAAAATTATAAAATTAAAATAAGTATTATAATTTTTTTTACTATTTTCTTGTACTAGCAAATCAATTATAGTAACAATTGCTATAATAATTTTTTTATTTTGTGTTGCTAAACAAATTAATAAGAAAATCATAAGTTTTAAAAAATATAACAATTGTTATTTGTTGTTGTTAAGTAACAAATCTTTCAGCAAAAATATTTTCTTTTATATTAATTATATTTCACTACCAGCAGCTAATATAATATTATTTCAATTAAAATTATTTATTTATTTGATCTCAATAAATGTTTTAATTAATAATTAAATATTAATGTTTTTAAAAAGTTAAGTCTATGTTAATCTAATATATTTGTTTGATCAACATAAGAATATAGTTATACTCTTAATATTATGATGTAATCCTATTTTACTTTTTTAAAAAGTAATATAATATTGTTTTTCATTCTTTATAATTTTGAATTAAATGTAGAGTATATTATAAGTGTCAAACTTGAACAAGTTAACTTATTATCAATGATTTAAGAAAAATATTTTTTCTTCCTTCATTCTATCAAAGGTTGTAATTTTATTCTAGAGTTTAGTCAAACTTCTTACTTAAACTTCATGGATCAAATACTCATTAATCTCAAACATCTAGTTAGATCCAATTTTTATTCTCTAGAATATTAGGTGTTCATAATTAAAATATAACAAATAAGTAATTAATTAACACAATAACATGTCAAAGAAAATATGCATTTTTTAAGAATTTCCCAGTGAACATAATATTAAACATTAAAAAATTTAATTTGAGTCAATTAAATGATCACATTTATTTATTTGTATATATATATATATATATTAATAAATAAAATCTATTAATATAATCCAATAACTATGATATATGTATTGATATATCATATTATAAAAAACAATTTAGATTAATATTATAAAGACATGTTTTTTATTATCATAATTTTTATTATGGTAATAAATCTTAAATTATGATAAAAAAATTTATCAAGACAATTATTATATTAAACAAGGTAAATATGATAAAGAAAATATTTATTATAAGAAATAGAACTAAGTAATTAGATCTTGAGTGCAAACCTAGCTTACCAAGCTTGTTTTTTGAGATTAAGTTGGATTTAAGCCAATGTTCTAATATAGTATGAAAGTATATCAAAATTTATCTTAATGGAGTTGATCAGCCTTTTATAAACTATCCATAAAATAATTTTCATGCTTAAGATGGTCAATGCTGGGTTTGAGAGGATGTTGTATATCACAAGTATTTTAACAAAAATATATTTTTTAAATCTTATTTAGATATTATTTTAATTTTTCCTCATAAGTAAATAATGCAAAATATTTTTCATTTTCTATATAAGAAACTAGTTATTTAAAAAAGATTATTATTTATTATTGAACCTTAAACCTAAATATTATGAAATATTTTATTTTATGTGTATTTTAAATATTAAAAACTCGTAAAATACTTTATTTTTAGTTATTATTCAATTTTGATATTATATTTCAAAATCAGACCAAAGCAGCAGATACTTTGCTTAATTTTTAGTCTTTCATGCCATTCTTCGTATTTCCAACCTGGAAATTAGTTAATTAGATCTTTGTCTTCCGAAGGTCAAGTCAAATGTTTTGTAGCTGAGAAGAAAAAACATATTAGTGTGCAACCTAAATCTTACTTTTGTATAGCATATGAGAAAATATTTAAAGATTGTTTCGTATCTTTTTTTTAAGTAGTGCGGTTAATAATTTATTAAAATGAATGATAAGTAATACATTGATTAAAAATCAATAATATGATGGAACAATATGTAAAGAAACTGATAGAAATTTAAAGTGAGTTATAGATAGAACAATTTACAAATTTACAGTCTTTTTAATTGAAACTAAGCTTTGTTATATATATAAGATCTCAAAATATTTTAATAATAAATTTTAAATTAAATTATTAATTATATTTATGTAAAGTATTATGATATTATTATAATTCATTTTAAAATAATTTTTTCTTGCAGTCTATGTATTCTCTTCTAAATAAAAAAATTGACCAATAGTTTCTTACTATATTAGAGTTACAAAAAACTAGTAAAGAGTAGATTCTACATCGATCAAAATCTTAAATAGATAAGTGATTTGAAAAAAAATTTGTATTCTTTTTCTGTTTTGATTGAGGATTTAAGAGAAAATTTTGTCTGTTTAATATGCAGATAGAATTTACCTAAAGTTGATAGAGGTGGGAAGCAAACTTAGAGTGTTGTGCTTAAATTCAGGTAAGGGAGTTAACATTATATGCATAAATTGGATACTAGTAAATGAACAATGAGTTGGTGATACGTTGATTGGTTGGTATATTGAGTTGTTAATGGTATCTGGATGAGAGCATAGGTTAGTAGAATTGTTATTCTATGTTGTTGAGGGCCTATTGTGAATGAATCACTATAGAAGTGTAGAAAATGTGAACAAGGTGAGTAAGGAAGCTCTCGACCTGCACATTGCTCAAGCAATGTAGGTCACACAAGTGTTGATAAAGAAGTGGGTAATCATTACTGCCATTGGTTTCTCAAGCAATAAATTGGTCGCTCGAGCGAAGGGGGATGTCACTTAGGCAACAATGGTAGCTTGAGCGAGGGAGATGTCAAAGTTATTCTCTCTCTATTGGAGCTACGTCACTCAGATGACACATCGATCACTCGAGTGATAATAAGAGTCTAAGAGAGATTGCTCTCGGCCTCAATGTCGTTCAAATGACGTGTTGGTCGCTCAAAGAAAAAAGAGGTATGGGAAGAGTGTTGCTCTTAACCTCGAAATCGCTCAAACTATAGGTGGCCGCTGAAGTGATAAGAGAGACATGTAGTTGGGGTGCTCTTGGTCTTGATATCACTCAGGCGATGAATGTCGCTCAAGTGATATAAAGAAGGATGACATATGAAATCTATAGTTGTTCAAGTAAGACTATTGCTCAAGCGAAGAATGTCTGGTATTGTTTTTATATGAGGTGTTAAATGATATCTTATGGAATGATGATGTTGATGATATGCTGATACAATGAATCTTGTATCTTATATAAAGATATTTTGTTGTTAAAATGTATTTTGTTGATATTATACATGTTAGCATATCAAAGGGGGTAAGTGATTGCTAATATAGCTCACAGTGGGGTATATAGTGGTGATATCCTCACTTGTGAGGGTTGAAGTCTTTTATAGGTGATTGATGTGGCTCTATTGATTGTGAAAAGCAGGAAAAATACTAGATGGGAGGGTTGAATTGTGTTTCAAAAACTTTTTGCAATTTTTTGAAGTTCGTCACGCAAGGTTCGTCAAACGATTGTTTGAATCTTACAGACGACGAAGTTTATGAGATTGTAAGATATTTTTGTAAATAAAAGATTTCTTGAAAATCTCCCCTTTTAAGTAAGACACAAGCAATAAGATGCAATTGAAAGAGTTTAAAGAAGAGAGAATTACTCAAGTTTTTATATTGGTTCGTTTGAATCTCCAAACTGCGTCTAGTTTTCAATCAACTTGATTGAGTTCCACTAGTAGATTAACACTGCAACTTACAAGTATTCTTTTCGGCTCGTAGCCATTTCCGGCTAACCCGTAAAAGTATTCTTTGAAACAAAGCCACTTTTGACTTCAACGAAGTATTCTTTCTTACAAAGCCACTCTTGACTCAACAAGAGTTTGAAAAAGATTTGTGATAACAACACAAAAGCTTAAGCTATACTAGAAGAGCTAAGTCTTAAAAACGAAAAGATATTTGGCACAACTTCTAGAGATAGCTAAGGTAAAACACTAGCAGTGTTCTTCTAAAGCTTGTTTTAAAAAGAAAGAAAAAGATTAGAGATAATATAGCAACAACACATTTTCTCAACTTGTTTCTTCTTCTCTTCACGATGCAAACGTTCCCTTATATAGTGCATGAGCAACTAGCCGTTGGAGATCATTTTCAGCTTTAGGTTGGTCTTAAGTAGACTTCTTGTTGCATTTGATGAAGGCTTTACGTAGATGCATTAAATGCTCTTCTTCATGCAATAAATGTGCGCCTCCAAACATCACACAAAACTTGATAGCTTGTAGCACTTATCTTCCATAGGATAGAGAGCTTTACTTCTTTTGATGAATGCAACACTTCCATACATGATAGGTGTACTCTACGAGTTGACAAAACTCAGGTGCATCAGGAATTTATGAGAAAAAGTAGCTTTTACTTTTGATAAGGAAGGCATTGATGCGACATGTGAACTGCCTTAGTACTTGACATCGAACTGCTACGAAAAATGTCTCTAAAAGTTTAAAAGCAAAGATTTAAACATTAACATAGACCAAAACACATCATCTGATGACTCATCATATGATGATTATTTCAGGTATCATCTTATAGACAATATATACATGATCTGAGGTAAAAATGCAAGGTACTCCTTCATCTGACGAGTTGCTTCGTTTGGAAGATTATTCTTCTGTCATAACATTTAATTGTTTTTCAGCATTATCCAAAATTATGGAGTGTTTGAACTTTTCCTCAACATTGATAATGACCCTTCTAGGGTGTTGGTACATTACCAGATGTGGTATTATACATTAGGTGACAATGATAAACATGACAACTCATGGATAAAAGGTATCCCAGCTTCATATATGTCTAGTCATGTAGATAGGATATCAAGTTGTAAGAAGCTAAAGGAAACTTACATCAGACTCTCGGAGTATATGTACACCTTGTTAGAATAAATGGTTGAGTTTAAGAAGGTGAGTGAATTAAACTCTTAAAAGATTTTCGAAATCATTGGCCAATTTCAGAAAAACAGATTGTAATTGCAGGTGAAAATAAATTCTTTAAAGATTCTTGAAATGCTTATGCCAACATATCATATATCCAATTCAATTAGCAATTCAATTATCAATTACAAAATTTAAAGAAGCAGGGAAAAAAATCAACACAAGAGATTTATACTGGTTCACCTTCCAATGAAGGCTACATCCAGTTTCCTAAACACCCAAATCGAAGCAATTCACTAAATTTCAGTTTTTACATGAACCCTACATGAAAAACTAAAAAACAGAACAATACGCTTGATCTTGAACCCTACAAGATCTGTATACCCTTGTAAAACCCTATTTCAAGAACACCCTAATCACCCTGATTAAGAAGAAACAAACCCAGAACAAGATTACACAAGATTATGGAACGAATTCACCTTATTAACACTTGCAGAAAATGAAACAGGACAAAATTCAGGTGATGACTTTCTATGGAAAGATTCTCAATTCAATTTGATCTTGGACTCCTTGATTGATTTTGCAAATTGATTTAGAACACTTGAAAAGTCTTTTTGAACAATGGATTTCTCTGTAATTGATTCGTTGCCCAGTTCTTTAAAACTCAAAGTATTTAAAACAGAACTGGTTCAGTGATTTAAAGCTGTTACTGATAAAATCATTCAGTTGAAATGCGATTTAGCTAGTTGTTTTCATTAAAATGAATTTTCTTGAGAGCACCCCAAATCTGAAAAATGAAAACAGTCAGTTGAAAACGCGATTAAACTGGTGGAAATCATTAAAGGGAAATCCTTAAGTGATTTTAGCCTGTTTAAATGCGAATCAACCAGATTTTTCAGAAAGCTTGAATTTCTCAAGAACAGCTCCAGAATTTTAGCTGATTTAAATTTAGAAAAATAGCTAGCTAAAATCAGCCAGAACAAAACTTTAAAACACCAGTTCAGAAACTTAATTAACTGAAAATCATACCAGTTGGTTAAAATGTTTAAAATTGACTTATCCATCAAATTAAGAACATTTTAACTGACTGAAAACACGATTTTAATAAGTTGAAAAACAGTTAAAACTTTTAAAACATTTCAAAACATTTTAAAACACAAGATTAAGTCCAAGATTAAATGAAATGCATCTTACCCCACATCCTAAGACATTCTAATCCTATGATAAAATCTTCATTCTTCAAACATCATCATCTTCATCATTAAAGTGGTTGGAGACATCAAATTAACTTGAAACCAAGTCTTCAAGTCCAACACACCTGACTCTCAATAGTAGGTGCTTTGTGTCATCTTGACCCTGAGAACCTTGGTTTGATCCACATTGAAGGTCAAGTGTTACCTCTGGTAGGACTTGTTTATCATGGATAAAGTCTTCCAAAAGATGTTTTATATTTTATCATAACGGGAATAGTGACTATATGAGGTTTGTGGTGTTGTTGAGTTGATTTGTAGGTTTGTTGTGAATGCATGTTTATTGTTGGATAACTGATGAATGGTATGATATTTATGTTATATTCTGTTAGCTCACCCTACTGTCTGTGTAGGTGATATTATTATGATCATATTATGTACGGGAGGGTATTTTCTTACAGATGGTTTTAGAAGTGGACCAACTTCCAAAGACATGTAGATTTGAGTTTGTAGTTTTTGTATATTACTTCCTCTGTTTCAAATTATAAGGCGGACTTTTGAAAGAAAAGTTGTTTCATAATATAAGGCGTTTTAGAATTTCAATAACTTTATTTCTTTCTTTTTTCTTATATACCCATGTTAATAACATGATTATCTATATTAATATTAAACAGTAGAAAGAGAAAGTAAAATCAGGAACTAAGAATTAATTATCTTTTATTAGCCTGACTCTTCATATTTCATTATCATCTACTAATATCATTTTCAGGAGTATTAATTTAACTTTTACCAAATCTATATCAACTGGCATTTTCAAGTTGTAATACAGATTGAAGTTGCAGTACCTATATCATTTTAATTCAGTATTTCTATTTACATTTTAGTCAGAATTGAAAATTTGAGTGAAATTTTAAAATAAATTTTGAGCGTAGTCATTTACAATTTGGTGGGAATTAAAAATTTTGATTGAAATTTTAAAATAAAATTTTAGTATAATCATTTACAGTTTGGTGGGAATTAAAAATTTGAATTAAAATATTTAATTAAAAAAATTAGTAGTTCTGATTTTAAATTATTTAAAAATAATTCTAAAATGAATTCAAAACTCTTGAAATTTCAATCTCAATTAATGTATTTATTAAAAAATTAATTCATTTTATAAAAATTTCTGATTCAATTTCAATTAATTTAGTTAATAGTAATTAATAAGAGTAAAGATGGAAGATTTATAAAAAACTACACAATTAATTACTTTTCTTGGTCTGTGAGAATTTGTCATGTACGTCTTATAATTTGAAACGGAGTATTTATTTTAAGGACTAATAAGTCTTAGATATATATATATATATATATATATATATATATATATATATATATATATATATATATATATATATATATATATATATATATATATATATTACAAATATAATACATGTAATATTTTACTTTACATAGTATAATAGTTTATAAATTTTTAGGCATATGTTACATTATGGTAATTTGTTTTGATTTATAGCCATCAAATTTACCAAATTTTTATATCTTTCCTTACAAAACTTCAACGTAAATAAAGTGAATGAAAAATATTTGAAAAAAATAAGAAATTATACAAAAATTTCATAATTTTTAAAATTACTTTCATTTTATCTTGAACAATTAAGCTTTGTGTTGATTAGATACAAACAGGGTCAGCTTAAGGTCTAAGCGAGTAAAATCCTTGCTTTAGGCACTGTAAAAAAGGTTTCAAAAAGTTTTAATTAAAATATTATAAGTGACAATTAATTTTTGTAACAGTGTAATATTTTATATTATTATTAAATTTTAAAAATATTATATTATAAAAATATTCTATTATAAAGATATTAAATTATAAAGATTTAGATTATAAAGATATTATATTATAAACATATTCGGTTATAAAGATATTATATTATAAAATTATTAGATTATACAAATAATACAATACAAAATAGGCTAGTTAGGTAGTTTATTTTTACATACCTATATTCTCTATTCTCTTTGTACTCTCTCTAAGGTTTAGATACTGAAATCCTAAAAATTTCTATATCCAAAAGAAGAAGCAGAACATTGACATAGTAAGAAGGAGTTCTACCCAATCAGTCTTTTGAATGGGTGAGTCTAAGTTTATTTATTATTAAGAGTTTCTTTGGGAAAAATTTATTTCGTGTTAGAATAATAGGGCAGGTAAAAAAAAAAGAGGGGGTGAATTAGTTCTTAATAAAAATTAAGTCTTTTTCAAATTTAATCTCGTTAAAACAGAGTTTAACAAAAATCTCAATATAAATTTAAGTTATGCTTTATAAAAATTAGAGTACAAAATATAGAAGAGCAGAATATAAGTTGAATGTAAAGAGAGTAGGGATAATGAAAAAATACACAGAGTATTTTATACTAGTTTGGATCAAAGCAAATCCTATCCCACATCCAGTGATTATATCACCTCAAATGAGAGTGATTTCTACTAACTATCTTAATAATAAAGTTTACAAACGCAGTGGAATAAGAAAGATAGCAGGAATATTTAAACAGACACCTCCTTTGTACAGAATAAAGGATGAAACAACACCTCTCTTGAAAACACAAGAGATGAACAAGCAACTTCCCTGAACACCATAAGGAATGAAGACACCTCTTTTGAATAACCACAAAGGATGAACATCTCCCTTGAATAACCACAAAGGATGAAAACACATCTTTTAAATACCTCAAAAGATGAACATCTCCTTTGAATAACCACAAAGGATTAAGTAATATTGAACACTAACAGTAAAGCAACTTTCACTTTGATCTCTCTAGGTTATTTTTGAAACCTCTGATCCCTTATGTATTTATAGGCAAAGAGGGGCGCAAGGTTCGGTATAATATGAAAGATTTTCACAAAAACATTTATAATAGTCAATTATTGCTTAGGATAATCAATTATTCCAGAGAGAAAATTAATTTCACAAAGTAATACGAGATAATCGATTATTTCACTTATGATAATCGATTATTGCTCTAGATAATCAATTATTTTGACGCTAAATATTTTTTACAAAAAAAAGGCTATTTCAAACTTTAAGGAAAGTTGTGTGTATGCTATGTTCTTCAAGAAGATTCTTAACTATTACAATCAAACATATACACAAAATACAATATTAAAGCTTCCACAAGACTATAAGACTCCAAGACTTCAAGCATGAAGGTTCATCTTCTTCTTTTAGAGTCATCATCATCAAAAAAATTATCCTTTAGATATTTTTAAAGATCCTTCTTCATCTTTAGATTAACAATCTCCCCCTTTTTAATGATGATAAAAAATTCTTGAAGATTTGCGCAACAACCTGTATATGTTCATCTTAAGCAAATAGATAGTTAGCAAAAATAAGCATGCAAAAATCTAACTTTTCTCCCCCAATTTTTTATAAGAATAAAAAAGAAAATGAAAACCAAAAAACTCCCCAATTTGAAAGAAACAACACTTCATCTTAATAAAATGCTCCCCCTACTTAGATGAAGTATATAAAAAATATAGAGAGCAAACAATAGAAGTATAAAATGATTTTTAGAGGAAAAGTGAACACACTGAGAGAATATATTTCAAAATCAAGAAAAAAAATTCAATTATCTCTCCTATAATTTAAAATCTCCCCCTAAATAGATGTAGTTTTCAAAATAGAATATGTAAGCAGAGGCAACATTGCAACTAAATCATTTTAGGAGTAGATAATAATAATAAAAAATTTCAACAGCAAAATGTCACCAAATCCTTTTCTTAATTTCAGACTTCTCATAAATTCTCCTTCATTGTATAAGCAAGCTCTCTTTATAAATCTTAACAAGATACCAAGAGACATCCTTGCTTTTGAGACAGCCTGCAAAACAATTGTGAGAAACTTTTGGTTCCCAAAAAAACATGTTTGGGTCCTTTGGGGTTAGTGTAAAAATTATTTCAATTTTGGAACCCAAATATATCTTTCTTCAAGGACACCAAAATGTTTGATTCTGCACTTGTTTGAAGAGTACCTCTTTTCCAAACAGTAAAAACAAGTAAGAATCATAGGTTTAGAGGATGTTTCACCTCTAACAAGATTTTGGCTATGAGAATTTTTCTTTTTAATACATTGTTTATTTATAAAATTTTTCTTCTTTAAACAAGAAGCATCATTCAATTTCTTTTTACTTTTAGAAAAAAATTTAATAGATTTTTCAACTACAGAAATTTTTGTTTCACAAACTTTGCAGTTTGCACAATCAGCAATAATTTTTGCAAGGGAGTTTTCAAGATAAATAATTTTATTTTTAGATATCTTGCAATTTTTACACTCAGCATTTACAACTTTTTCTTTTTCTAAAACAATTTTCTCATCTTCTAAAATTCAACTTTTTCTTCAAGAGCTTTATATTCAATTTTCATCTTGTTATGCAAAATTGAAAGCTTTTTACAAAGTTCTTGAAAAACATCAACTAATTCATCATAATCATTTGAAAAACTGGAATTATTGACCTTGCTACATGTAGAATCACTTTACGCCATAAAGCAAAGATTTGCTTCTTCATCGAATTCACTTGAACTTGAAGAAGAGCTTAAGTCAACATCAAAATAGATTTTCTTTTTCACGAGTCTCTTATTGTTTTTGTTTTCACCCTTCTTGAGATTTGCGCAATCTATTTTGACATGAATCTTCTTTCCACATCCATAGCAATTGTAAAAAGATCAGGAGCTTGATCATGATTTGTGAACTCTTTATGATGACTCTTGTTTTTGTTTTTCACGAACTCAGTAAATTTCTTCAGCATAAGTTCCATGTTTTCACAATCAAAGTCATCTTCTTCCTCAAGACTCTGCTCTTTAGAAATTTCGAATTTGAAGGTTATATTTTTCCTTTTCCTTTCATGTTCTTCTTCGGTTAGCCTTCCTAACTCCATTTCATGCTCTCTCAACTTTTTGAACAGAGCCGCCATAAACATGATTCTCAAGATTTAGAGACTCCATGATGGCGGTAACTTTGGGTTGCCATGATCTATTCAAAGATTTCAAAATTTTAATATTTAATTCATCAATATCGAAGGTCTTACCAAGGCCCACTAGGTAGTTGACAATATGTGTGAATCATTTTTTCACATAATATATGTTCTCTCCATGATGCATTCTGAACATCTCATATTGTTGGATGAGAGTGCTGTTCTTGGCACGTTTAACATCATCTGTTCTTTCATGTGTGACAGCCAGCACGTCCCACATATCTTTTGCAGTCTTACAGACAGAGATCTTGTAAAACTCATCAAGAGTTAATGCAAAAGAAATTATATTTCTAGCTCTTACATCATACTGAGCACGTCTGTTTCTCTCTGCTGTCGAAGTTGAAAACTCTTTTGGTTCTTGACCATTCATAGGAACAAAAGGACCGTTTGCAACAATATCCCAGACTCCTCTATCAACAGACTCCAAAAAGATTTGCATCCTAACTTTCTAGAAAGGATAATTTTCTCCAACAAAAAGATTAGGTCTATTAATAGAAGCACGTACAGCAAATGTTTGGTTTTGACCAGCCATTATTGATCTGTTTTGAAATAACAATAAAAGAACCAGCTTTGATACCAACTGTTAGAATAATAGGACAGGTAAAACAAATCAAGAAGGGAGGTGAATTGGTTCCTAATAAAAATTAAGTCTTTTTCGAATTTAATCTTGTTAAAACAGAGTTTAACAAAAAACCCAATATAAATTTAAGTTCTACTTTATAGAAATCAAAGTGCAAAATATATAAGATCAGAACGTAAGATGAATGTAAATAGAGTAGGGATAGAGAAAAATACACAGAGTATTTTATACTGGTTCGAATCAAAGCAGATCCTACATCCAGTGATTATATCACCTCAAATGAGAGTGATTTCTACTAACTATCTTAATAATAAAGTTTACAAACTTATAGTGTAAGAATGAGAAAGATAGCAGGAAGATTTAAAATGACTCCTCCTTTGTATAAAACAAAGGATGAAACAACACCTCTCTTGAAAACACAAGAGATGAACAAGTTGATAAGAATGGAGCTTTTGGTTGGTCATAGTCTTGAAGATTATGTGATTGTATTTTTGTGTTTCTAGGTTGCCTTGTAAGCATCTCTTAATTAATCATTCATATGATCATTTGATAGTCTTGGATATGTTGATGAAAACTATCTTAGAAATTATCTTGATCATTTGCATATTTTAATAGATTAAAATATCACGTTAATATGCTAAAATACTTCTAAAGTATTGAAATTAACTTCAGCTGGAATTTTAATTGGTTAAAGCATCAGTTTAATGTGTTAAAAATGCTTAAGATCTTGAATATCTTTAAGACAGGTTTATTAATCTGTTGAATATTATTTTTCAATAGATTAAATGTCCTTGGCTCAGGTATTTTACAGTTTGGATATATTTTATTATTAAAAATTTGAACTGGTCCATTAATTTTACTGTTACGTAAAATTAACAAATTAATTCGAGTTTTTAATAGGTTAAAACTATCAGTTTTTTTTAAAACCTCTCTCTATATAAATAGTTTGAATTTCAAAATTAAAACAAATCTTTTACAAATCTTTTTGAAACGCGATTTGGGAGAGAATCTTTCTGAGCAAGAACAAGTATGTGGGCAATCCAAGACTTAAAGATTTGATCTGTGAATTTGGTTTTTGAAGAGATTGTATAGGAGATCATCATTCATTCTCTACTTTGATATTTGTCTGTAAACCAGGTGATTTCATTTCTTGTTTGTGTTTCTAGATTGGAATTATCCAGTGAAACTGCATTAGGATTCTGCAATGGCTGGGTGCAAGTCTTGTAGGGTTCAAGACTTGTGTTCTTATGTGTTCTTAGGCTTACTAGGGTTGTAAGTGTGTGTAAGAACAAATTTTCAGATTAGTGAAATCTTATTTGTGGTGGGTAACTAGATGTAGTTCTTGTGAAAGAGTGAACCAATATAAATCATCTGTGTACCTTTTATTTTTTGTTCTGCACTTTATTGATTTCTGAATTTTTGACAATTTGCATCTTATTCCTTGTAATTGAATCTGATACAATAAAACAACAAGTTAATTCGCGTTTTTAATAGATTAATTTTTTGAAAGATCTATTGACCCCCCTCTAGATCTTGCTTCTGCATTTTATCACAAGTATCTTTCTTGAACACCACAAGAAATGAAGACACCTCCTTTGAATAACCACAAAGGATGAACACCTTCCTTGAATAACCACAAAAGATGAAAACACCTCTTTTGAAAACCTCAAAAGATTAACACATCCTTTGAATAACCACAAAGGATGAAGTAAGATTAAACACTAGAAACAGAGCAACTTTCACTTTGATCTCTCTATGTTATTTTTGAAAGCTCTGACCCCTTGTGTATTTATAGGCAAAGAGGAACACAAGGTTTTGTAGAATATGAAAGGTTTTCACAAAAACATTCAGAATAATCGATTATTCCAGAGAGAAAATTGATTTCACAAAGCAATGCGAGATAATAAATTATTTTGAGATAATCGATTATTTCACTTTATGATAATCGATTATTGCTCGAGATAATTGATTATTTTGACACTAAATGTTTTTTACGAAAAACAAAAGGTTTTCTCAAAGTTTAAGGAGAGTTGTGTGCATGCTATGATCTTCAAGAAGATTGCTAACTATTACAATAAAAAATATACACAAAATACAAGATTAAAGGTTCCACAAGACTTCAAGACTCCAAGACTTCAATCATGAAGGTCCATCTTCTTCTTTTGAAGCCATCATCATCAAAACAATTATCCTTTAGATATTTCTAAATATTCTTCTTCATCTTTAGATTAACATTTAGTTTATAGGAAGATGTTGTCCAGGATTTTAAGATAAAAGAGGAGTTAAGGTTTGGGATTGCAATTTTTTCGTCCAAGCAAGGAACAAACAGAATCTGAGTTAGGAAAGTTAATGTTCAAAAATAATAATTTGATGTTAGGGAAGTTAATGTTCAAAATAACTTAGTGTTAGGGAAGTTAATGTTTAAAAATAATAACTTGGTAGTAGAGAAATTAATGTCAAAAAATAATAACTTGGTGTTAGGGAAGTTAATGTTAAAAAATAATAACTAGGATGTTTTGTATATTATTATGGCATTGTCTGTAATGTGTGTGAAACCTTGTTTTTTGTTGTTTATGATGTTCAAGTTGATATTTGGATGTTTGTTGATGATATGTGGGAAGAGAAAAACTTTTTTGAGGGGTAGAAATGTAGGTTTCCTTCCCTAGAGGGTTTGGTCTCAACCCTATTTTTTTCTTATAATTCTATAGGGTAGGGTGGTCAGAGTACTACTGTGTGATCGAGAGTAGTGGTTCAGTAGCCAACCATAATGTGATCCACAAGTGTTAATCTCTGAGTTCGGACATAACAGTCATATATTCCGGAAGACGTTTTTGGATTTTATGACATTTTAAATGTGTTATGATGAATATGCATGAGAATTATGATAATATTATTTGTGTTTTTATTTTTGAATTATTAGTTTACTCTAAATTTGTCGATTATTTGACTTGCAACGATCATGTTATACTATACGGGAGCAGATATTTTAATAGGTAAAACAAATATTTCGAAGTCCTGAAACTAAATTAGAAGATGAAGTAGTAGTTATATATATATATATATATTTATCTTATAATAAAATATTGTACTAATAGAAATTTCCTTTTATATTGAATACAAATTATATATATATATAATGTGTTTATTATTTATTAATGTAAAGATTACTTTTGTACTTAAATTATGATAGCAATATTAATTTTTGAAGTTATTATAATTTTTATTGATACTAAAAATAATATTTAATGAGTTAACAATTTTTTTTTAATAATTTATAATTTTGTTTAGAAAAAGAAAATTGATTACTAATTATTAGAGAAGTCTCAAAATTATTTTTTATTTTTATCTTTTTATTTATCAATTTTAATTTCTATTTTTTTTCTTTACATTAAAAAAATTTAAAAAATAAATTTTAAATAAAATTATGATATATTTTAACATGAATTATTTTATTACTAAAATAAAAATAACTTTACTTTTAACTTTGTTTTATCTTTCCGAAACTTTTAATCCGCCTTTTCGCATACAGTGGTCAGTCTCCATGAAGATAATTCTGCATGATTTCTTGCATTAGGATTTCTAGTGGACGTAATTGTTTTGTGATATATTAACTAATCTTCATATGCATTTCACGTGCAATACATACATTTTCTGGTTTTAGATCAGACATAGATATAATAAGGAAAGACCCTTCAGTAATAAAAATGAACTCAGTTTGAAGGCTTCTTTGTTGGAATGATACATTTTCTGGTATTAGGTCAGAAGCAGATATAAGAAAAGACCCTTCAATAACAAAAATGAACTCAGTTAGCTATGAATAGTGCATAAGGGAAGACTCAAATCCTCTCATGGAGATCTTACATACACTTTTATGTGGTAAATGATGAGTGGTCAAACATCTGATATATGGTGAACCTTTTGTTCTGAGAGCAAAGTTATTGCCATAAATACTGAACAAAGAGAAGAATGGAATTGCGTTTGCTGTGTGGTGACAATTGACAACACAAACCAAGAGAAGTAGGTGAGAATGGTTTAACTGAATCCTTAAAACCCTCTCAAGAAGGAGAAGATTATATGCAGAAGAAGATTGGTGAGACAGTGAGGCACTGCATAACACATTAATTGAGATAACAGCAGAGGAGAAGACAATTATGGTGCTGTCTGTCATGTAATGTCAGCTTCATGGTAGTGTGCATGTGATGTCACAGTTCAAAACTCTTTTCCCAGCCTCATGATTACACTTACCTTATTGCCCTCCATTTTTTCCTTTAAAATTCAATTTTCATTGGTTTCATTTCTGTTAAATTTCAAGATTTAAGTATTTTTAGCTTAATTTTAATTTTGAGTTTTAAATTTTTCCCACAATTTTAGTATTTTAATTCTTAATTATCCCTATTTTTTTACATGATTGAAGATAATAACTTTCTTAAAACTGAAAATTTAACAAAGTTAAAGATGAATTATTTTAAAAATGGTTTTGGAAATAAAATTAAACATAATTAAAAATTGAGGGATGAAAAAAATTAGAGTTCCAAATTACGGATTCTGTCAAATATAAGGTTAAACTAATATTTCTTTAGATTTTTTAAATTTAATTTTGTAGTTTCCAAAGTTTGTAAATTTTTATTTTTGACCTCTCTTTGTTAACAATATTAAAGGATATGAGCATGTAACATTGTCATGATTTATGGAGCCTTTTCACTGTCATAAATTGTATTTTTAAGTTATATTATAAAATTAAATTCTGATAAAAAAATCATTCCAAATTATCAATTTTAATAATATACCTATTGGAAATAAAGTTTTTCTCTCATTTTCCTTTTTCTTCAAATCTTATAAACTTATTACAAAAGTATAACATTAAAAAAGAGAAAAACTTAGATATACAATTTTTTGTGTTGATATTGGGTATTTTAATTGGAGTTATATCAATTATCTACGTTAAAATAAAAGATTCTATTAACTATGATACCTTATAAATGAAAAATTACATATATAATATTATTAAACACATTTTTAAATATGATATTTTCATAATAATTAATACATTATATTCACAAGCTACTCCCAGATCATTCAAGCTAATTGAACTCATAAAGAAGATTTCATTGGATGTCATTCTTCTCCATATTGCATTAAATATGACTTTTTTTATAAATAAAATTGATTTATTTGCTTTTAGATTTTCTTAGCTTTTCTAGTTTACATCAGTCTTTCTCTCATGTTTGTATTTCTTTTATATTGTTTGATATACTATAAATAATAAATAAATTATTAATACCAACTATTTATTTCCTTTGGTGGAAGGAACACAAGATTTGATAATGATTATATATCTCACTCATTTTTTCTTCTATCTTATATATTATGGTATAGATAGTAGTATGGAATTTTAATTTATTTTGTGCAAATATGTGACATTATTTTTAATATAAAATTTTTATAAATTTTATTTAATAATATATTATTAATTCATTAATTTTTTATATTATAATTATATGTAATATAAATAAATAACTTTTTTTTTATGATCAAAGTCAAGATCTTCATATAACATTTATATTATAAATTTAAGATGTGAGTTTTATAAAACTTTAACATAACAATGGAATTTTTTTATAAAACTCTAAATTATATAATAAAATATTATTTATTTATAATAAATATAGTTACAAAAAATTAATAAATTAATATATAAATAGTATATTATTAAAAGAAATATATGTAAAGTCTAAAAAATGATAAAAATAAATTAAAAGTTCAATATATAACCATTAGAGTGAAAATATTGTAAGTTTTGGGAAGAATTTATGAGATTTTGTATTTATAGAGAGATAATTAAGCATGGTAATTTAATAGAAGTGATAGAAACAGTGGTTTCACTATTAGCCAATGTCTGACTTTTGCTGTTCACTGGTATTATTTTTGTAGATGCATGAGTGTGTCTCTTTCTCTCTCTCTCTCTCTGTGAGAGCCACGCATGCACGTGACTGACTCAAACTCAGAACCAGATCATCGCAGTGAATTGTCAATGGAATTATTGGATCCTACCTTCAAAAAAACCAGATTCATTGAATAACATAACAAAAAACTACATCAACCCTTTTTGTCTATTTCTTTTCTAAGATGAATAAAAAAATTATGATCAAGATTGGTTTTAAGTTGACTCACTCTTGTGCATTCTCTTTAATAATCATGGAATCAAGATTATCATCACACTCATAATTTGTTTCACACAAGAATATGTAACTTTCATCAATGAGTTTTATATTTTATATTTTATATTTTATTTTTACTTTAAATTGCATAAGTATCACCTTTTCCATCTTATTTATTTTTTACAAGAGTTTATAGCAAAAAAAATATTTGATTGTTTTTAGAATTTTTTGAAAAAAAGTAAGTGTTTAAAATAAGCTAATATTTTATAATTGAAAAATAAAAAAATATTTTGAAAAATTCTACATGCATATGTCTCATGCACACCATTTCCTTTATTTTAATTGTTCTATTAAATTATTCCCACTTTATGATTGGATTAAAAAAAAGTGTAAATAAGAAAGTATTTTTTTTAGTAACTTATCTATCCCCAAGCTTTTATATAGTAATGTATATTCCAAAAAATGTCTAACTCAAAATTTTGATGCATATGAAAAATTTGCTAAAAGTGTATATTTGAATAACTTCCCATTAAACCAAATAAGTTCATAGTCTTAAAAGTTCTTATTAACATTAACTAAATAAGAGAATCACTAACTAAATAATTAACATTAACTAACATAATAAATGCTATAACATTCTTTGATTATTTTGTAACATATCCAAAATTAACATTCACTAACTAAACACAATTGTTACAAGAATTGGCCTAACATATTTGTGTGGTTTCAGTGATCTAAATTGGAGCAACAAAGGGATTAAAGAGATAAAGGAAAACAAAATATGAAAGTCTAACATTTGAGAGAGATAAGAGATGAAGGTCAAGAAGAAACTTCAATGTTTTTTGTTATGTTAACAATGAAAAAGAAGTTATGGAGATTCAAACTTTCCTCTATCTTTAGCAACTTATGTATTAGTTATGCATTTTCTGCTTTCTAAGACTATGAGTGATTAATTAATTTATTCTAAAATAATAGAAATCTTAATTGAAAAATGGAGACCTTACTCACTTTATATTTCATATAATTAATTTTAATTATATTTGTATAAATTTTCATTTGAACATTTATAAAACTACATACATCATTTTGGTATTATTCTAAAACTGGGTCCCATGCATCTTGTGAACACTCAAAACCTTTTTTATGAACTGATTTATAAAAGCCACTTTTTCACAGGTTATAACTTGAATTGACTTAAAAGGTGTTTTTAAATTAATTTTAAAGTTGATGAAAAAAATACTTTTTATATTTAAGGATCAACTTTAATTCAAGAACCATTACAAAATCTTGTCTATAAACAAGGTAAAAGATCTAGATGGCAGTAAGAAGAAATTTAATTTATTATTTTTTATCAACGAATTTTTATTTTACATGTTAAATATCATATTTGATTTATTGATGTGATAGTTAAAAAAAATAAAATAGATGGAGGGTTCAAATTTCATGTTAACAAAGAAAATAATACATTAATTAAGAATTAATATTGATGAAGAATTCTATTATGTTTATATAATTCTTGCATGCATGTCAAAAGTAATACTAAATTTGGGGAAGCTAAGCATAGCATGGATTTATAAATTTGCAAACCTAATCACTTGCACTTGCATAGATGATGCCCTATTCAAACTACAAAACATTTGCCACCAAGAATAATATAAAGAGAATTGGTGTTTGAAAGTGGAAAACCACATATTTTGCTTTGGTGAGAAAGAAAAAAAAAAGAAGTGTAGAAAAGTAGGGTATAAGAAGATATTTTGATTATATGGCTTCAACTAGTATTACTACTTTGGGTGACCATCCAAAGACAAGTTGTAAATACCAAACCAAAGATAGGAAAATTGCCTATGTAAAAGAGAGGTATATAATTAGGTCATTCCCTACCATGTCTACTTCACTTTTATCTCTAACTATAACAATAGATGAAAATCACAATTATTTTGTGTAATTAAAAACTAGTTAAATAATTATATGATTCTAATAAAAAAAATTCTTCTTGACCAGACACACAACATACACTACAACAGTATTAAGATTTAACGTCGGCATTTTACATCGGTTAAACAACAAACGATGTAGAAGGTTTTTAAAAGGGGATTCAACGTCGGTTATGGGTATAACCGACGTAGAATGTGTGCGTCAAACACATTCTACGTCGGTTATACCCATAACCGACGTTGAAACCCCTTTTAAATACGCGTTCCCCCCTTTCTTTCTCACTTTTCGTTCTTCATCTTCGTCTTCTTTGTCCTCGAGTTGCTGCCCACAGTCCCGCCGCCGTCGCTGCCGTTCTGTCTGCAGTCGCTGTGAACCTTTGCCGCCGCCGCCGTGAAGACCTGCCGCCGCTGCGAATCCGCCTGCCCTGCGCGACGTTGAAGCCCCTGCGCGAATCCATCGCCACCTCGCGCCGCTGCTGCTCTGCAGCCGCTGCCGCCTCCGCGCCGCTGCAGCCTCTGCGCCGCTGCCGCCTGCCTACCCTGCCGCTACCGCCTGGTGCCGCCTGCCTACCCTGCCGCGCCACGTCTGCCACTGCCGCCACCGCCACCGTGCCGCTGCTAGGTTAGTGGGTTTTTTATTATTTTTATTGTTTTTTGTTTTGTAGATAGTGTTTGTATGATTAGGTTATTGAAATGCCTGTAGATGATTGTTCTGATGATCTGGCTGTGCCCGTGGGGCTTTATTTGATGTTGTTTATGTATTTGATGTTGTGTAAAAATTTGGATTTAGTCAAATAACAGGGGAAACTATGCCGAAATTTCGTTAGAATGAGTTTGTCTCTAGTAAAGTGTACTAAATAATGTTATAGTGTTTGTATGATTAGGTTATTAAATGCCTGTAGATGATTGTTCTAATGATCTGCCTGTGTGGGGCTTTATTTGATGTTGTTTATGTATTTGATTTTGTATGAAATTTCGTTAGAATGAGTTTGTCTCTCTTATAGAGCAAACTGTACTAAATGATAATTTTGATTATAGTAATCAATGATATTAAATTCATTGATGACCAATAAGTTTTTTATTAACTCTTAATTGTAGTCTAAAATCCGAAAATGAATCGAAGTTGGATGAATGCAAGTCGTATATCGGAAGAGTATGAGAATGGAGTTGAACAATTTTTGAGTTTTGTTGAACGAAATGGTCTAAAGATGAATGGAAAATTTTATTGTCCCTGTGTTAAGTGTGTTAATGGAAGAGTTCAAACCGTAGATATAATACGAGAACATCTAATATGTGAGGGTATCATGAAAAATTATACTACATGGATATGGCACGGTGAACTTATTGATATTCCGATGAGTATCACAAACTGTGGAGGAGGAGGATGTCCGTATGGAAGATCGAATAGAGGATATGCTTCGTGATGTGGGTCAGGAGAGCTTTCTTCAAGCACATTCACCTTTGTATCCTGGGTGTACAACTTTCACACGATTGTCTTCTGTATTAAGATTGGTGAATTTGAAGGCAAAGTTTGGTTGGAGTGATAAAAGTTTCAATGAATTGTTAGAACTTTTGAAAGAGATGCTTCCAGATGAAAACACATTGCCTAACCGTATGTATGAAGCAAAGAAGATACTTTGTCCAATGGGTTTAGAATATAAAAAGATACACGCTTGTCCTAATGACTGTATTTTATACAGAAAAGAGTTTGAATCTCTTCACAAGTGTCCAAAATGTGGTGTATCACGTTACAAAGTCAAGGATGGTGATGGTGATGGTGAAGATAGTCATAAAAAGGGTTCTCCTGCAAAGGTTATATGGTATCTTCCAATAATTCCAAGGTTTAAGCGATTGTTTGCTAATGAAGAAGATTCAAAAATCTCACATGGCATTCGAGTTGCAAAGAAACGAGATGGACAACTTCGACATCCGGCTGATTCTCCACAAGTGGAAGAAAATTGACCGTCTATTTCCAAGTTTTGGTAGTGATGCAAGAAACCTTAGACTTGGACTAGCTACAGATGGAATGAATCCTTTTGGTAACTTAAGCACTAACCACGCTTCATGGCCGCTTTATTGGTGATCTACAATCTTCCACATTGGTCTGTGCATGAAGCGGAAATATGTTATGCTATCTATGATGATTGCAGTGTCCAAGACAACCAGGAAATGACATAGATGTTTATTTAAGTCCTTTGATAGATGACTTAAGATTGTTGTGGGAGGAAGGAGTAGAGGTGTTTGATGCAAATCGACAGGAGAATTTCAAGTTACATGCAATGATATTTTGTACCATAAATGACTTTCCAAAGATATGGTAACTTGAGTGGATATAAGTGTCAAGGGTCATCATGCGTGTCCTATTTGTCAAGAAGATACAAGTTATCTCGCAATTGAAACATGGGAAGAAGACAATTTATAATAAACACGAAAAATTCCTTCCAGCTAACCACCCATACCGAAGATTGAAGAAAGCTTTTAACGGTTGCCGGGAGGATGAAATTGCTAAGTCACCGTTAACAGGTGAGGAAGTTTATGATCGAGTGAAAAACATAAATGTTGAATTTGGAAAGACCCAAAAGAAATCTACTGATAGAAGCAAGTGGAAGAAGAGATCAATTTTTTTGAACTTCCATATTGGTGTCATCTAGATGTACGTCATTGTATTGATGTGATGCATGTTGAGAAGAATGTATGTGATAGTCTAATTGGCACACTTTTGAACATCAAAGGAAAGACAAAGGATGGAGTGAATACTCGTCAAGATCTTTGTGAATTGGGAATACGTCCGAATTGCATCCAAGATCCGAAGGCAAGAGAACATATCTTCCACCAAAGATGTCACACTTTATCCAAAAAGAGAAGACTAGTCTTTGTCGGTGCCTTCGGAGTATTAAAGTTCCACAAGGATACTCTTCAAATATTAAGAGTCTTGTGTCAATGAAAGATCTTAAACTAGTTGGGTTAAAGTCACATGACTGCCACGTTTTGATGCAACAACTCTTACCTGTAGCTATACGTGGCATACTCCCAAAGAATGTGAGAAATGCAATTATGCGTCTATGTTTTTTCTTCAACTCTATATGTGCCAAGGTAATTGATGAAAAATCATTAGATCAATTGGAAAGTGAGGCAGCAATTATACTATGTCAATTGGAGATGTATTTTCCTCCATCATTTTTTGATATTATGGTTCACTTAATTGTTCATCTTGTAAGAGAGATACGGTTATGTGGCCCAGTTTATTTGCGGTGGATGTACCCAATTGAGCGATACATGAAGATCTTCAAAGGGTATACTAAGAATCCATACAGACCGAAGCTTCTATAGTTGAAAGGTATATTGCGTAAGAAGCTACAGAGTTTTGTTCGTAATACTTGGCAAAAGCACAAGCCGTGGGTGTTCCTACAAGTCGACATGATGATAGGATAAATGGAAAGGGTACTCGTGGTATAAAAGTTCAAGCAAAGGATATTACCGAGTTGAGTCGAGCACACTTGTATATTTTGAATAATACAGATGAAGTTCTTCCTTACATATCCGCTCATCAATCAATGTTGAGGACCCAAAACCCCAAAATGGGTGAACGGTTGTTAGTGAAGGAGCATAACAACAAGTTTGTCAGTTGGTTTAGAAGCCAAATTTTTTCAGATCAGCATGCATCTGATACATTGAAATGGCTAGCTCATGGACCAAAACATAACGTCATCACTTGGACTGGGTACGACATTAATAGATATTCCTTCTACACAAAGTCACAAGATGACAATAGCACAGTTCAAAATAGTGGAGTATCTATTGAGGCCACATCCATGCACTTTTCTAGTTCAAAGGATAAAAACCCCATCATGGCATCCATAAGTTACTTTGGAGTGATTGAGGAAATTTGGGAGGTTGACTACACTAAATTTAGAGTTCCTCTATTTAAATGTGTTTGGGTCGATAGCAATACCGGTGTTCAATTTGACGAAATGGGTTTTACTATGATAGACCTTAAGAAGCTAGGTCATAAGGAAGAACCATTCATCATGGCATATCAAGCAAAACAAGTTTTTTATGTGACCGACCCATGTAATGATAGGTGGTCTGTGGTCCTTCAAGGCAAAGGGATTGATGTCAACCATGAAAATGAAGATGAGTCAGATGATTTCATTGTCATTCCCAATTCACCATGACTGCCTAGTAGTATTGAAGATGTACAAGAGGATGTGGTCCATGCAACTCGTAATGATCATGATGAAGGGATATGGGAAAATTTAGTTGTCTAAGTATGTTTCTACTTAAAATTCTTTATGTATTTGTTTTATGTTTGTGTATTTAAGATTTATAAATTATATTGTTTTATATTTTCTTTACAGACACATGGCATCTCCTTCACCATCACCTCCTCCCTCACCTCCCTCATCTCCTCCACCACCTCCTCCACCAAAGAAGACCAGGCAAGCTACACGATTACTGAGCATGACAGCCAGACACATGACAGAGAGAAGCTCGAGTGTGTCCGTTGATCCACGCACCGGGAAGGTGTCCGGTCCGCATCATACCCAGCTCAGCAGACTACTTGGGTACCGTTGCACGAGAGAAGGTAATTCTAAGTTTATATTTGAAGTTTTTTACATATTTACATATAATTCTTCTTTTCATCTAACTAATGATTATGTTTTAGATATCTATTTTGCATCCAGACTGGGATAATGTTGACGACACGGTGAAGAATCTGATTTGGCAGGACATTCTGGTAAGTTTAAATTTATTCAATTGTCTTTTCTTGAATATTGATTTTTAATTTTAATGCTAATTATGTTTTATTTTTGCAGAAGTATTTTGATATTGAAAACTCCAAGGCAGTTAAGAAGAAGATTATGTCCACCATTGCAAAAATGTGGAGGCAGTTCAAGTCCACATTAACTACGAAATGGGTTTATGCTGAGGATGTCGTTAGCAAGGGACTTACTCCTTGCCAACGATATGGCATATCTGAGGAGGAGTGGAGGAAATTTGTAGAGATTAGGACTGGCCCAGAGTGGGAGGTATAAATTAATTTAAATTTATTAAGTTATTGTATTATATTCTAATATCAATTATTTTGCAGGGGAAAAGATTAAAGGCGAAGGAGATTCAGAAGAAGAATTTGACCCCCCACCGTCTGTCTCGTGGGGGGTATGATCTCTTGTCCGAGAGAATGATGTACGAGAAGGCTGCACTCGAGAGAAAAGAAGCAGCCGGCTCGGTATAAGCCAGGATGATCTCCCCCACCATCTCCTCCTAAACGTCATCAAACTTGGAAGAGAGCTCGTCAAAAGCCTTCCGGTGGGATGATATCTGAGGAGGCCCAACATATAGCAGATATGATTGTAAATTACTATTCTTTTTAACCCTAATATGATTAATTTGTTAGACTTGTATATTTATATATATATATAATGTGTTAAATTTATTGTAGGATTCCTTGGAGGAGCAAGTGTACACAGGGAACTTTCGCTCCATGTGGTCGTCGAGATATACCGACCACCGCTATTGGTAAAGATGAACACCCTAGCCGTGTTCGGGTGTGGGGACCGTGTGGGTATTCGACATTATTTTGGGGCACCAAGTGAAGAATACCCAGAGCTCAACAATTAATGAAGAAGAGTTGGAGAAGAAGCTTACAGACGAAGCCGACACCGGTCATCGCAAAGCACAAGTTCGGGAGCGACTACTTAGCATGTTTCCAGCACTTGGCGGTTAGGATGGCATCTTCCCACCAACACGCTCGACCATCTCCTCCATCCGTTGGCACAATGGGAAGTACTTCCAGTAATCCTCGCTCCTATTCTAGCTTCTCCTGTTCGTCGCTGCACTCGCACTTGCACCTGCACCGATAGGTAAAATCGTTATTTATTTTTCATATATGTCTTCATTAAAAATGTTAATTGAAATATATCATGCATCCACAGGTCCATCTTTTGGAATGAAACAATGCGCCTTATTGGTGGAGGATGGGTTGCTTGAACCAAGATTGGTGGCCCTTGGTTCGAGCTCAGAAGGGGCTTCTACCATCCACAAGTGTGCCTTTGCCACCTGGTTATTTGAGAGTGGTGGTAGAAGAGATTCGAGATGTCGATGCTTGGAGTCCCCGTGCCTACCGATGAGGTACAGGTGGTGGGACGAGCCCTTCACACATTCATTGCTTGGCCCCAACATTTAGTGAGACAAGTTTCTAAAAAGGTATGTAATTTTTTATGTTAATGACTTCTGAAAATGTTATTTCTGTATTAAGTAGTATTGTTTTAAACATGTAGGATGTTCGGAAGCCTAAAAGTCGTGCTGCTTCTGAACATACTAAAGGAAAACAAGTAGCTCTCCCAAAAAATCTAATTGTTGAGTTGATCCATGCCTCTGCAGAATATTATGCGAACTCCTTTGAGATTCGTTGGGATGCTAGGAGATTTGGGATAGATAATGCAAGCTTCCTCTCTACATTTCATATTCGACATCTCGGAGGTCACATTGGGTGATAGGGATCTCAACATCTTTATTTTACAACTTTGGACAATGTAAGTACATATTTATTATTATAATTTCAATTTCATTATTTAATATATAACATGTTATTATTTTTCATTTTTTAGGATGATGGATGAATTGGTCGAGGAGCAGGGAGCTTCGGATGTCTATGGATTTTTGAGCCTCAGCCAATCCAAGCAACTGGAAATAGAAGGGAGGAAGTCCAAAGATATATCCAAAATTGGATCCTCACCTCTAAAAGGCAGATATATCTTGGAGCATATTTATTCCAGTAAGTCAATATAAGTTTATTATTGTTTTTATTGTGATTGAATTATATTCTAAACATTTTATTTTTCAAGGCATCATTGGCAACTCTTCCTCATTAGTCGTCCAGAGAAGACTGTATACTCGGTTTTGTTCTTTGAATAAAAACCGGATACTCGATTTAAAGAACATTTTGAATAGGTAAGTATTTTAAAGTTTGTGTTTTCAAATATAAGTAATGTTCATATATGGACTAATAACTTCTCAACAGTGCTATTAAGGTGTGCAGTACCATTAATGGAATGCACATCAGCAAAGCCACTAACCCACATTGGGAAATCCTACATGTAAGGTTACTTTTAATTCTCTAATGAATATTGAATATGTATTTTTCATAACTAATGACTTGTTCAATTCATTATAGGTTAATAGACAAACGGGTAGCTACGAATGTGGCTACTACGTAATGTATTGGATGTGGCTTATAGTTTTTGGGAATATCAGAGATACTTGGAGACAGGTTAGTCCTCCAAAACCCTATTCCTCCAAAACTGTATTGGTAAAGTTTCCTACTTGTCATACCTAACATACTTTCATTTTGTTCCGGTATTCATCGATACTCCAACCCTTGCCCACGAGTCTATCGACCAAGTCCGAGAAAAGTGGGCACGAAGTTTTTAGAAATTAGAAATAGGGAACAATAGGAGTACTTTTATTGTAATTTTATTTATACAATTGTAAATAGATCAAATTTAAATAATTATTCAATATATATAATTCATTTGAAATTTAGCTATTTGAAATTGTTTGCTGGTTTGCTGGTGATGGTGCAGGTACTAAAATTTAGGGAAAATGAGAAAATTAGAAACTGCATTGCAGTAGGGGAGGAAACTTTCAACGTCGGTTAAATTTGAACCGACGTTGAAAATAAACAAGACATTCCACGTCGGTTAACTAAAGAACCGACGTTGAAAGTCTGGGACACTTTCAATGTCGGTTCTTTAGTTAACCGACGTGGAATGTCTTGCTCATTTTCAACGTCGGTTCAAATTTAACCGACGTTGAAAATATTACTTTTAACGTCGCCTCTTTCAACGTCGGTTCTTGGGTCGACGTGAAATGATCCCCAGAACCGACGTGGAAAGTGGTTGCTGTAGCAGTGATATAAAATACTATTATTGCATGTTTGTTTAAGAATAACTACCATATCATTATTATAAAAGAAATTGTTTTTATTAATTATATTATTGATTTATAAAATAATAAAATTAATTATTAATTTAATGAAACTAATTTAAAATTTAATTTAGAAAGTGATTAAAATATTAATAAATAATATTAGAAACCCATTTAAATTTTGGTTTAAAAATTAATTTATAATTTTTAAAAATTAATAATCACAAAACAATTCTATTATAATATAAATTATTTTAAATATTAATAATTTTAGTTTATAAAATAATTTTTAATTTAGTAATGATAATAAGTAATTATTTTTTATTTTAAATTAACTTATATTTAATGAATTTTTTAGTATATATTATATATATCGAAATCCAAGAGAAAATTTGTAAAGAAAAACATGAAGGTTAATAATGGGAATTGAATACTATAGGGAGCACTCTAAAGGTTTTATTAATAACTCATTTTTTAGCTTTTTTTATGCATTAAGAAAATTATATTTTCATATCTTATAATAGTGTAGAAACTAGAGTGGGCTTATTATACTTTTATGCAATTAGTCTTTTGTGGTACTTATGCAATCATCAGATGATAAGAATCTGATTTTAAATCAATTATTAAAACAAGACTTTTAATATTCAAAAATATCTTTATCACACTTAAACATTACTTAAATTGAAAAAAATAAATTATTTTCCTTTCCAAATAATTTAATATTTTTTTATCAGCACAGGTTAGAGTGATTATAACGAAATATAGAACTAAAAGTATAACATATTAAAGGCAAATATATGTTTGTTTACCTTTTTGACTTTAGATGTAAATGTTTATAAATATTCATTTCAGCCATGCCTAGATTTGCTTTAATAATCTTTTGTCTTACTTTTAATATTAAAAAAGTTATGAATTTTTTATATATTAGTTTAGAAACAAAAATAATTAGTAATTATATTAATTAAATAAAAATTATTTTATAAAATAAAAGATAAATATTTAAAATAGTTTTTATTATTAATAAAATAGTATAATATGAATAGAAATATATTTTTATGATTATTAATCTTAAAAGATTATAAATTAATTTTTATATAATATAAATAAATAAATTTTTAAATTATAATCTAAATTAATGTGTAATATTAACTACCAAGTAGCTACTTATTAAATAGATTTTAAATTAATTTCTAACTAAATTAATGATTAATTTTATAGATCAATAATATAATTTATAAAAATATTTTTTTTAATATATATATTTTTACAAACAAAAAAGAATATAATGAAATGGAATACATGGGATATTTCAACCCATATACACATATATAATTAAGTATGTCAGAATTCCATTATATTCCTCAAAATACTACAAGACTTGTATTACATTACATCTTTGGTCCACATGACTTTTAATACAACTCAACAGAGAGTCCATTACACATTATAATATATAACAACAACATAATTAATAGAGGTTTAAAACATAAGTGCCGATAGGATGTTTCTGCAAAATGATTCCCCAATTCTGACCCACATCGTCATCTTAATAGTTTTTCACCAGTTGTGATCTCCTTCACATAGGTATTCATATTTTGTCTTTTAAAGTTAATTTCCTCATTAAGAAATTGTCATTTTGCATCTTCTGTTTTGCTGTCACCCTACAAAACATCAACAACATCATATCTATGTTCATTGACCTATAATTCAAAAAATCTAAACTCCTTAAATGCCTTAACCTTAATGCTCTATGTAATCCTACACCTACAAAGTCTTGTCATCATACCGACTTACTCAACCCTTCTCCTAACTACCCATTTCTTAGGAGTGTGAGGATGACTATTTCACACCTTGTTTTATACAAATTTTTGGGCACAAACACCAGTTAGAGTATGGGAACCCAACTTTTGGATATTTATATGTTAACCATGCCCAAGTCTTTAACTGTGCCAAACAGAAAGTCTCATCCACATCAACCCTCCCATTTTTTAAAACAATGTCATTTCTTTGGGTCCATATGCTTCGTATTACCACTATCCACATACATTTTTAGGTTTGATTTTGCCTCTAAGTTAACTCCATCAAGTAAAAAGTCTTATAATGTTCTTTCACATCATAATGGTTGATCATAGTTACACTTACCCAACTGCTACACATATTCCACACTGTGTTGGCTATTTTACAGCCACAGAAAAGGTGATCAACAGTTTCCTCCATTTCACCACACATAACACACTGGTTACTTCCCAACCTTATTTCTCTTCGTTTAAAATTATCCCTAGTTGCTACTCTATTCAAGAGAACTTTCCAAACAAAGTAATGAGCTGTTGGTATTGCTTTTACTTTCCAAAAATTGGTAAATAGATGTGCCTCTTCACCAGCACAACCATTCTGCATCTTTTCATATGCTGACTTAAGTGTGTAGGAGTCTATGTTACCTGTCATCCATATCCATACATCGTCCTCCTCTGCCTTAGGTCTGAAGTTATTTATCATACCCATGAACTCTTGTACTTGTGGTTTTTCCCATTCAAACGAGTCCCTCCTCCATTCCAAACACCATTCCCAACTATTAGCATTTCATTTTCCTACCTCCTGAATGGTTACATTTTTTTCAAAATAGAATTTGCATATACTCTAGGGAATCTATATGTATAAGAGGCACTTCTCCAACCCATCTATCTTCCTAAAACTATATCTTATTTCTAGACCCGACCATCCATTTGACGTTATTATCGAACCAATTATTTCCTTCTGGCCCATCACACACTCCTTTCAAATCTCTCCACCACCATGACTCTTTTGTAGTGTTACCTTTCTCGGCTAGATTTTGCTAGTTTCCATACATAGACTCCAAAATTTCCTTCCATGTTCCTTTTCCACTCCCATTCGCCATTTCCATTTTGCCAGGAGCGCATGATTAAACACTTTCTGATCTTTGATGCCTAAGGCCCTTTTAGATTTTCATTTACACAATTTCTCCCAGGATACCCAAGATATTTTCTTGCCCTCATTTCCCAAACCTCACAAGAACTTACATTGTATCTTCCTAATCTCTTGCCTTACACAATTTGGCATTTTAAAGAACGACATGTAGTACAAGGGTAGTGCTGATAGAACGGACTTGATAAGACATACTCTACTTGCAAATGATAAGCATTTATCCTTCCACTTAGCCAACTTTTTATTAATTTTACTCAAAACATCTTCCCACAAACTTAATATTCTCAGATTGCCTCATACGAGGATAAATAAATAATTGAATAGGATACTCATTTGATTGCAATTCATGATTTCAACAAATTTGTCCAGCATACTACCACCCACTCCCACTCCTCCAATCTTACTTTTTATGAAAATTAACTTTGAGCCTAGATACAATCTCGAAGCACCTTAAAATACACTTCACTACTAGAATCTGTTGTTTTTTTGGTTGACATATAAAGAGGGTTTTGTCTGAAAATCGTAACTTGTTTACATTGACCTCCTTCAAGCCTACTTTTACACCTTCACACATACCTTTCCTATTCGCCTGTGTTATAATCCCAACCAAACCTTCAGCCGCTATTAGAAACAGAAAAGGGACTATCGGATCTCCTTGTCTTAAACCTTTTGTAGGTTCAAATTCTTGAGTTGGGCTTCCATTAACTAGAATAGATATTGAGGCAGACCCTAAATAATTTTCCATCCATTTTATCCATTTCCTACAGAAGCCAAGTTTATCCATCATATACTTTAGGTATTTCCAGTTTACTGAATCATATGCCTTTTCAAAATCTACCTTTAATATTGCACATGATTTCTTTTTACACCTCACCTCCTCCACAATTTCATTAGCCACCATTATACAGTCCAATAGACCTCCACCTTCAATAAACGTTGATTGTGTTAAATCAATTACTTTTGGAAGTACTCCTTTAAGCCTATTAGCCAACATTTTTTTATACTATTTTATAAATACATCCAATCCCAACTCACTTGGATCATCCTTTTTGGGGATTAATGTTATGAATGATGCATTAGACTCCATTGGTATACTCCCACTAAGATAGAAAGAATCCATCGCTCCTATTACACCCTCCTTTATGATGAGTACCACAAATATTATTCTCTATATAGATAATATTTTCTTTGTGCATAACATTTATCAATACAAAAATAAAAAATAAACACTATATTTAAAGTTATGGAATGAATCGTCCCATCTACTAACAACTTAAACTAATTCCAAATATAATTTTAAATTAATAATCATTTAATGACATCTTTTCACATTTCTTTACTATTATCATAATATATATGTCTTATCAATAACTCTAATATATATTCTTAAAATTACTTACATATAATAATTATATTATAAAAAGTACATATTACAAAATTAAAATTATAATTGAAATTTTGTTATAATTAATTAGATCATTATCACATCCTGAAATAAAACTAAACCTTATGTTTCATATTATTCCATCAAGTGTAAATAGTTCTTATTTAATCATCAAATTAGGTGATATTGAATTTAAGGCTTACAAAATTTTGTAAAAAAATTTCGACCAAGCATTTTACTAATTTTGCAATATCAAGAATTTCGCCCGACCTTGTGAAACATTGTAAACATTTCTTCAATGAAAATAAATTTTATACCCCTAACAATGATTTTTCTCCTAAAATTCTACCTAATTTTTGAAATACATCTTGATTCAAAATTGTGAATAACTAATTATATATATATATATATATATATATATATTATCATACCAAACTTATGTACATAAACAAGAAAATAAAACTAATTAAAATATAAGTGAAAAATTATATAAACAAATAAGAGGAACACAAGTTTATATAAAAAAATAAAAACAAAATTCATATTTTCATCATCACTCTTCATCTTAGCATGTGTTTGGACGGAATATTTCAATAATTCCAAGAGATTAAAAATTAGATATTTAAATTATTTATAATTGAATTTTCTTTATTTTTTAAATAATTTTGTTTGGACAAAGTAATTAAAATACTTTGTATTTCAATTTTTTTATTTGGAAAAAAGAATTTAATTTCCTAACATCAAATTTAATTTTAGATCTATTTTTAAAAATATAAATTTTAAAATTAAATTTTACACAAATATAAGTCAAATTTAAATATTAAAATAATATTTAATAATTTATCTTTTCAATACATATGTATGATTTAACTCAATGTAAGTCTGACTAAAATTGACCTAATATAGGTCTAACTATACTCGGTTTGATGTAGGTCTGACTTGACTCGGACTTGACTCGATTCTGTCGATGTTCGTCCGACTCGACTAGACTGATGTGAGACTAACTTGTTTGACGTGGCCCATCTCGACTCGACCTACTCGAACCTGACTCGACTCAACCGGAACGACGTAGACCCGACTAAATCTAGTCGATGACCAACTCGACCCGCCCGACAATGGCTAAACTCTACCCAACGGATGAGGGCACAACTTTGAGTTTGTGTACATGGGCCTGACTCAACGTAGCCAATGTTGGCCAGACTCAATTCATTGGATGAGGGTCCAACTCAAGTTAGTCAATGTGTGCTTGACTTGACCTGGTCAATGCCCGACTAGACCTGGTCAACATCAGCTTGCCTCAACTTGATTGATGTTACTCGGAATGACCTAATCGACATCGGGCCAACTTGACCTGACCGACACCAACCATACTTGACTCAACGTATGATGGTCTGGGTCAACCTGACTAACGATAGCACGACTTGACCCGATTGACGACAACCCGACTCTACCCAACTAATTTGACCTAACTCAACTCAACCGATGATGACCCGACTCTACCCAACCAATGATGATCCGACTGAACCTAGCCGACGTTCACATGACTCAACTCAACTAAAATCAGCTTGACTCACCCAAGAATCTGACTTGACCTGGGTCAGACTCGACCTGACTCAGCTTGGGGCGAGCTAGACCCGACTCAACTCGGGATGATCTGGTCAGAGCTAGTAGTGGAATTTCAATTTCTTTCTTTTTTTAGGGTATTTCAAATTCTATTATTTTAGTTATTTGAAATACCTTCTCAAAATTCCTCAATTTCAATTTTCTTCTAATTTTCTTATCCAAACAAGTCATTTTATTCTAAAGCATTTCAAATTACCTGGTTGACCTTGACCCAACTTGGCCTAGTCGACTTGACCCAGGGCCAAACTCAACAACCTAGTGCGAGCTTGCTTAACTCAACTGGGTCTAAGGTGGGCCCAATTTGACTCAACCAAGGGCGGACTTGACTTGATTCAGTTAGGGGCGAGCTTGACTTGACTTAGTCCAGGTTGGATTCGGTTTAGCTCAACTCAGCCTAGGAAGGGCTCGACTCTAATTAGTTTGGGGAAGGGCTCAACTCAGCCTAAGACATGCCTTACTCATCTCAGCCTAGAAGGGCCTTGCTCGACTTAGCCAGAGGCTAGCCCAACTTAACTTAGCTCAGGACAAACCCAACTTGACTCAATTAGAAGTGGGCCTGACTCGACTCAGCCAAGGGTCAGACTCAACCTGACTTGGCTTGGGGAGAGCTAAACCCGACTCAGCCCATGATTATCTGACTAGAGCTAATAGTAGAATTTCAATTTCCTTCTTTTTTTAGGATATTTCAAATTTTATTATTTTAGTTTTTTGAAATACCTTATCAAAATTTCTCAATTTTAATTTCCTTCCAATTTCCTTATCCAAACAATTCATTGTACTCCAAAGCATTTCAAATTTCTCAAATAAATAAATTACCCTCTTAAATTGCCTCATGCAAACACACTATTAAGTAATCTATGAAATAAATTATTGTATATTACCATTTTCTTACTTAAAGAAAAACTTAAGAAGGTGAAATTATCTTTGCAATCTAAAATTGTAATTGCATCAAGTTCGTTTATTATGAATTAAATATAGTTTTTTTTTTCTTTTAACTATTATATATATATATATATTATCTTATATTTTATTAAGTCATATATCATCAACCAATTATTTTAAAACAATTATTTAGTTGTCTCTTATAATTAAAAAAAATATTACATAATTACAACTACTTCTTAAAACTTATAAAAATTAAATAAATATTTTATATGAAAAAACTTTAATGTTGTTTGCTAATAATAATAATGTTTTATATTATTTTACAAAATATAAGAATAAAATAAGTATATAATTGAGTAAAAAATAAAATACAAATTTTAGAAACAATTTGAAAATAAAAAAATATTTAATTCTTTATTAAATGTATTATGTATGTTATAATACTAAAAGGTACAAATTGTTATTTGTTTCCACTTTATAAATTTATTAACAAGTTACTTTTACATTAATATATACTAAGAATTTCCTAATACACTAACATATTTCAACACTCCAAAATTTCCACCTCTTTATTTGTCAATTAAAATAAAAAAAAACTTATTTGATAAATTTATTAACAATTTTTAAGTTATTATTACATAAATATCTAATAAAAAGTTTCCAGCATTTTCGACACTCCAATCCTTCTAACCCTCAATAATTTTTTATTTAAAAAAAAATCTTTTGACTGAGTACTCCCTAGTTATAACATCAGAATCAAACGAACATTGGATCACACTCTTAAAAAGATTTTTTGAAATCCGATTAATCTCTCTTTGGATTGTTTAGTGGTGAGATCAGGAAATTGTATGAAATGAATAAAATTAGACAAGAAAAATGTATGAATTGAATAAAATTATTATAAGGTTAAACTAAATTCTAAAGGTAATTAAGATAAACTAAACTAAATTGTATAATTGTTGGATAAATTGAACTGCAAAGTATGTATACAGTTTGAATGAATTGAATTATATTAAATGAAATTTGACTTAATTATTTTAAAAACTTGAATTATTTGAATTGTTTCACCCATTATCAATGAAAATCTACTTTGAAACATATATATATATTTTTTAAAAACTATAATTTCTTTTAGTTTAAACAGTTTTACATACAAAGAATTCAGTTTTTGTAAGAGCAGTTTAGTTCATCCTTTTTTCTTCCGAGAAAAAAAATTTATAATGTATTTCAGTTTTTGTAAGAACCGTGATTGATGTGTATGGAACCGTTAGTCTGAATTGTAAACTGTTGCTGTATCATCAACGACGGTTGAAGAGCGTCATCGTTCACATTCATCTATGTTTGATTTTGTAGTAGTGAATGTTATTTAGGGGATTATTCCTACCTTAAGCCTTAATCTCACTTTATTATAAATTTAAAACATGTTTTTCACCTTCATTGCTTGTCAGGGAGGAGCAATATCTAATATAATTATTAAATTTCAAACTTGGTAAAAGTTTAATTCAATCATTTTTATGAGATAACCTTATTACCATCTTTTGTCAAACCTTTATTTTCCATCACAATTTACAAGATTTCAGTATGATATCAAGATGCATAGATTGAATTAAGTTATTGTAAAGTTAAATTTAACTCTATAAATGATTGAAAAAAAATTGAACTAAATTATATAATAATTCAAATAAATTGTATTAAATTATACCATACTAAATTAACTTAACTAAATTACTTTACTCTATAAGGCTTAAATTATTACCAATAAACATAATATTTTTATTTTTATAAATTATAATCTAATTTATTTCAAAAACTAATATAGCAAGTTGTTTTAAATTTTTTAAAAATAATTTGATTTAGTGAGTCTCATGGTAAAACACTCATCCCCCACACACCAATCTCAACCTCTTTACCTTTCCTTTCCTTTCCTCTCTAGAACTCCCAGTCAAACCACCCCACCACTTATACTATTAATAGTAAGTCACTAATAAGAAACTAAAAAGAACATTAACCATTTTGATTTCAATTATATGGTGTGGATTCGTACTGTGGAGTTCTCTGTCACCATTGTTGTGGTTTCTGGAAAGTCTTATTCCTATCTCAAGCTTGACCTTGGGAGCATGAATTGAAAGACCTTATCAGATAAGAAGGTCGGTGACAACAGTGCTGATAGGAGGCACTGCTGCATGGTGTGGTTTTGACCATCACAATAAAGAGATAAGACTCAGATTTCAGATGGAAAAAGGTGTGTACGGGGAGATGAAGGCACGAATTGAAAAACAAAAGGAAAAAAAGAAAGGATTATTATTTAATTAAAAATGTTGGTATATCTAACCGTTATGTTTTCTTGTCCAGTGGATAGAATCTCTTTCTTTCTGCTGTGGAGAAGTTGCAAAAGGGTTAATTTTTTAAGCTTTTGATGTTAAAAAACACGAGCAACTAGCAGGTGAATCATGATTACCAAAATCTCAGGCATACCACGGCATACTAATGAGTAGTCACTTCTCTGCTTTTCTATACAGTCCAAACTGCTAATAGCAGTGATCAATTAATGCCCTAGTTTTAGTTAAAGTCATGTACTTTTCTGTCCTAGATCTCTGCCAAACCCTGTACAAGTACAGTTATACTGTTTGCTCCCAACACTTTAAAATAATAGTTTTTACCAACTCTAATTAACATCAAACTTCCTCCACTCATAATCACCCACATATACTCAACTGGGTATAAATAAATATCTTGCAACTTTTGGAACTTCTAGAAATTTATTGGCGAAATGAAACTAGAGCTAACATAGAGAAAAATGTCAACTGCACTGGAGAGTTGAAGAAAATAGACACTGATAAATGCAAATTATGTATAGTCAAGACTAGTATATTTGACAAACTATTCTCTGATACAAAACTAATTTGGTCTAAGCATTTATCACGAGGAGATGCATACATGTTTATGTTGGACCAGTAATAGAAGTGATGGTTCAACTGTTCAGGTATATAAAATCTTTTTTCAATAAACAGAATTACTGGACAGTTGCATATTTATGGAGGAAATAGGGTGGTATCAAGTATCAAGTATATATACAAATGAAAAAGCTATACTATTTGCATTCATAGATGCCCCACTATAAGTACAAGAAATATAAGATATATGAAATAGTTCTATAACATTACTTTTAGATATGCATCTGCTACACAGTTTTTCAAGGATTAACCAGCTGATAATTTGGGTATGAAAATGCTTTCAGAGGAACACGTACTCAAAACCCTGATGCACAGCTTATATACGTACATGCAGGAAATTAATGAGGGAGTAAACTAACGAAGGTTCCCTGACCCACTGCTAATTATGAACTTAGACAAAAATTAGCAATAATAAGAGACATTACTACTAATGTAATTGCTTTTAGCTGTAAAGTATTAATTTTATCCTGAGGAGAGTCTACAAAAGGCAAGGGGACAAAAAGAGGATTACATGGAAGGAGATAGTGCCAATATTTTAACTTGACATGTGTGGTCACACTCATTGTAGCATTCATGCAAGACAACCACTCAATTTGTCCACAGCCATACCTTTTGCTTAAAAGAAAAACAATAAATCCCAAAACTAATTATACTAACAAATGAAATCTTCCATTGGCCTACACATAAGAAGAAAAAGAATCATATAAAGTGTGATCATAGAAAAGATGGCACAACCCATGTAATTAATCTGTTAACTATGCAGTATGAAGTTAATCCTTAAAAAACTTGAGGATTATATAAATAAGTTGACCTACCATAATCAAACAAACCTTATTTTGGAAAATAAACAAAAAGAAAATCATCCTACTTGAAATCACGACAACTTCAAGCAGAGAATAGAGGAAGGTAGAGAAGTGAATAATTTGGGTTAGAAGAAAGTGGGGTGAGGTGGGACAAGAATTGGAATCAGAAAAGCCAAATTAAAGGATCATCAGTGTATATTAGCAAAGCATCATCAGTGTGTATAAAAAACAAGGAGTTGACAGGTGAAGTGGGGATTGAAAAGATTGACCTGCGTCTCTTCCATGCACCCTTTCGTTTTACAGCAAAATAAAATAAAATTACACTGATTAGATTCTCCTTGTCTCTTATCCCCATCTACTATGAAACCGCACTTCAAATTGCGACCATTTGAAAAGCCTACAAAAAGAAACACAGACAAACCCAACATAGGCCAGAGAGCCCAAAACAGAATAAAACCACCGTATCAGTGTGTAATGAGATGAGTAATCAACACTATATAATTACTATTTCAACTGACAACACCAGAAGGTTATATATATATATATATATATATATATATAAATTAAGCTCCCTTCACCTATCCTAATCAAACTGTCAGATTAGTCCTTGAGTGACAGTTTTAGTGTGTGTGGATCATGTTTATTAGAAAAAACAAAAATCCAATCTACAGTCTGCACAGTCGCTACTTCACCTTCTACACTCTCTCTCTTTGTTGAGTCACCCATTGCAATTGAAATTAACTTCAATTATATTTCCAATTTAACTTGAAATTTCAAGGTAGCTACTAGCCAGCCAGCTATATAACCAGCTACTCTAGCTCAAACATATTATATATATATATATATATATATAATAACTGTAATAGGTACTGGTCTAGAACTAGAACTAGAAGTCATGAGAGTGATGGTACATTGATGGGTCACATCCACCACCTTGCGAGCCATGACGGTTCATGGCTTCCCTTTGGCTGCTATCATCATCACCTATTTGTGGTGTGGCGCCGAGGTTGAGATACACCAGTCTGGAGTCCAAATTGCTGCTGCTGTGCTCTTCACTCATTGGTGGATAGATAGCAGTTGCAGAAGCAGAAGTGTTGGTGTTGTTATTAGTGTTGTCGTTGTTGTTAGCACTGTTGTTCCCTTCTTCACGAGACAAAACGAGAGCCGCAGATTGCACGAGCTCCAAGCAGAGCCTGAGCTTGTTGGGCTCAATGTGGGTGAGTCCAGGGACTGCCCCTTTGAAGAGGAAGTCAGAGGTTAGGGTTCTGAGGATGTCCAACGGGGTCACCCCATCCACGGTTCTCACGTTCGGGTCAGCGTGGTGGTCCAGCAACACCGCCACCATCTCTGGGCACACCATCTCCGCTGCCACGTGCAGAGGAGTCTTACCGGCCGGCCCGGCCGGGAAGTTGACGTCCGCCGCACCCAGCTCCAGCAGCGCCTTCACCACCTCCCTGCTGCAACTCTCCACGGCGTAGTGCAACGCCAGCGCCTCGTCCAGGTTCAGGCCCTCCCCCATCACCATGAGCTTCACAAGTTCCACGTCGGAGGAGTCAAGCGCACGCCGCATCCGCCGGATTTTCTGGTCCTCCATGTCGGCGGCTCCCAGGTCGGGGTGGTGGTGCGGGTGGCGGAGCGGCAGCATGGAGCGGAGGGCGAGGGAGGATTTCAGCCGGAGCTCCTCGATCTTGGCGACGACGTCAATGGGAAGGTGCTTGGCGAGCACCTCCGGCGGAAGTCCTGACTTGGCCACGAGATGGGAGCAGGTGGTCCACAGTTGCTGCATTTCCTGCTTCCGAGATGCTATCAACACTTTCATCACATCGTCGATTGAGGCTTTCTCCACCATGCTCGCAAGTTGTTTCTGTTCATCAGAGTAAGCAACACGCACCAAACAAAATCATTCACTTCACTCTCACAATCACTTCTTCTAAATTGAACTACAGACTCAAAATTTAAATTAAATTCAACTCCTTTCTTAAAGTTAATATTTTCACCTTTTCTTTTTTAAAAACACAAGTTGAAAAGAGTTTATAGGAAAGTTTAAATGCAAAATTTAACTCATTTTCTTTTCCAACAATTATTTAAGAAACATTCTACATCTCCTGTAAATATATTAATGCAAAAGTTTATTTCTTTAAGCATTTTTAGAGGAGACAAACAAAACAAAATAAAATAAAAATGAACTTCCCTACCCACTGAAAATGAGCTTATATAAGTTAAAAGAAATAGAGAAATTGTATGAAGAATTTCTATACATTACCTTCTGAATAAGTTAATTTCTACTTCTGAATAAATTAATTTAAATTTTTCTTGTTACCTTTTAACCTAAAAATGTTTATTTAGAATTTCAGAAAGATATATCATGCTAACATTAACCCATATGTTTGGTGGAGTGGAGAGGATGAGAAATAACTAATTTTGTGTTTATCTTTAGGAAGAAGAAAGGGGCTGGATGCCTTCTCTTATTTTCACTAATTTATTTTGTAATCTTTATTTTTTTTATCTATTTTTCGTTTCTCAACTTATTTCTTCTTCATTTTCATCCTTTTATCTTTCATCTAAATAAAAATATAATTAATGCTAGCTTTTATTATACAAATTATCCTTGAAGTTCTAACTTTTTCTAATGACAGAACAATATTAAAAAAAAATTAGTAAATTATATATGTGAGCTTTGTCTAATTATTAAATTTGCCCTTAAAATATTGTTGGCAGAATGACCTTATAAAGATCAAACTGTTATTCGGATATGAACATTCAAAATTTATAAAAAAAAATTCTCTGTCAACACAGAATGACTAAAATGAGCCAGCCTTTTACAATGTGAAAAACTGAAGAAATGAGCGTCAAAGAAAATGAGGAAATCATCATTTAATTTTCGTTTAGTGTCTTGCTTACAAAACTCTTGCTTTAGCTAGAGGTTTAACTTGGTGAAACATTATGTAATTTGGTTCTGAAAGTAAGAAAAATGTGCATTAGAAACAAAAGTTAAAACAAGTAATGTTTCAGACAGACAAGAAGGATGAGGAAGTAACTCGATCTATTTATAATGTCATGGATTAAAATGCGAGTTCATCAGAGAAAATAGTGGGTTAACAGTGAGTTTGCTCTGAAGAGTTTTGGAAATTTTAACACTTCTTGCAAAGCGTGAGATTTGGTTGAAAGATAGAGGGAAGAGAACAAAATCCATTAATGGATATTTTTGCCAAAGTCATGTAAGAGTAGCGAACTCTTTTCATTGTTTTAATTAGTTTGTTCTCTTTTAACCCAAATGGGGAAAGGGGGCGTGCTTGCTATGTGGAAGACAAGATTGATGTATATTTATTATCTTAATTTGGGAAATATCTGATATGCATCATAAAGGGTAGAGGAACACCAAATCAAGAAACTCCATGTCTCTCAAATATACTACATGAAATCAAGAGTGTCAAGACATTCTCGTAAATATAACCATACATAAATCCATGTTTTGTCTTAATTTTTCAAAAATAATTCCTCACCCTCAAACACCATGCAATGAATTAGCCTTGGAAGAAACACACAGGCGCAGGCACAAGCACAAGAACTACTGATATGTATGCAGCAGAAGTCAACAAGGATTGTTCACATTCCAGAGAAACACAAATCGATGACTCAAAAACTTCCACTCTCTCCATCAATAATCACTCATCGTAATAAGTTATATATAGTCTAGTAGAATCATCAAAAGGGAGTGTAAAAATTAATGTGAATAAAATAAAATAAAGCAGGAAAGAAAATCAAATAAAATATAACAAAACACCCCTTCCCAGTTTCCAAAGACCAGACGCAGTAACTGTCCGAAGTCCCAAAACCCAGAAAGAAAAAAACATAAGACTGGTGGTAAAGAAGGAAACATGAGCATGTTTTATGGAAAGAAGTAATGGTAAGAGAGAAAAATTTTTAAAAAATCATTTTTATGAGTTAATTTTAATTTTGGTTTAGCTCTTATATTTTACCTCTATGTAAGTGTTTAAGCCCAAACATATCTGAAATCACAGGAGCAGAGAGAGAGAGAGAGAGATGAATTAACCTGAGTGAGCAATGCAAGTTGTTCAACGCCGAAGTATCTGGCGGCAGCGAGGGTGTCGAGGGCGAGATCAACGGCGGAGGTGCAATGCGTGTGCCAGCACCCTCGCTCGCCGCAATTGGGTCTTGCCTCGTGCTTCTGCGGCACGATGGAGACTTGTCCACTGTAGAGAAACTGCAGCAGCAGCAAGAAAACCTCGTACCCGACGGAGTTTACCGGGATCACACCGGGGGGTCGCGCAGCGGAGGCGGCGCCGGCTCGGGAAGCGGCGGCGGGGTCGAGGCCAGGCGGAGGGTCAGGTCCACAGAAGAATTTGCGGAAGAAGAGGCTGCGCGCGGCCAAGATGCAGCGGTGGGCGTGGACGAGACGACCCTCGACTTGGAAAGTCACGTCGCTGAAGGCCTGGCCGTTGATGAGAAGGTTGAGGTAGTCGAGAGAGAGAGATCTTAGAGAGTCTTCGAGGGACATGGCGATGATGATGATGATGATGACGATGGTGTTGGTGTTGATGGTACTGTGCGCGTGTGAGTGTGAGTGAGTGTGAGAGTGGTATGAGTGAGGTGAGTGAGTGAATACTGGTTCAACAGTTTAGGGTTGGTCCCTATCTATCATCTATGGCTATGAAAAGAACCTGTGAGGGGAAAGAGATTAGGGGAAGGTGTGATTGAGATGAAATAGTAGAGAAGAGAGTGAGGGTGTTGGGTTGTTTTGTTTGATGTTGGTGTTGTTTTTGTTGTGGTCGATGATGCTACTGTTGCAGTTGTTGTTGATGTTGTTTTTATGGGATTCTCTGCTGAAGAGGGGTGTGTTGTGTTTTGATAGATATTTCCCTTTTAGAGAGAGAGAGAGCAATTTGGGTGGCTATTATGGGCGGCTGGGGTTTTAAAAAGCACTTCTCAAATTAATCAAAATATTAAAAAATAAATTCCTTCCTTCTTTTCAATGTAATAGCTACCTCCTTGTGTGCATGAGTGTGTACTACCAATAAAAAATTAATTATGTGTATTATTACGTATTGCGTATACGGACATATCTAACCAAATACGTAGACGGAGTAGACATCAAGATGCATGTATAGTGTTAGTTAGGGATTGAAAAAGGTTGATTATGAAGAAAAATAGCTTCCACTTTACTAGCTATACTTTCATCATTCATAAAATATATAACTTCCACCTTACATTTTTCTTTCATGAATTTCAAAGGTTCACTTCATTACCTACTAGGTTAAATAAGTTTTTATTTTCATATATTCAAAATATGAATGATTTAGAAGTAGGGGTTAATTCTTACTTAATTTATGGAGACAATTAAATTGAAATAAAATAATCCAACATCAAAAGATGTAAGGATGAAAATTAAAGTTGTTAAAAGGATATCTCCATCTTATTTTATATGAAAAAAGTTTAATAGTTCAGTTTCTAACTATAATTTTTTATTTAGTTTAGATTTTACCATAGGCTCATAAATTATTTGTCATTTTTTGTTTAATTGAAAATTATAAAGAATTATAACATTTACATTTTCATACAAAATTATAATATATTATTGTTTAAAAATTTAAAATTTAATATTCAACAATAAAATACACTTTCTATAATTACTTGAAGCAATTCTATTAGTGTTTTTTATATTCATTACATAATTCTATTAGTATTTTTTTACATTCATTACATGAGTAATTAGTTATATCATTACAAAATTAGGAGCCTTAAATAAAGCACCACCAAATAATAGCATTGTTTACTAAGTAAAGTTCATGTTGAAATTTCTTATAATTTAAAACATTTTTCTATTATTTCTATGTGATGAGTCAAAAACTTTATGAATGAGAAATTTCAACAATTTTAAGAAATTGAAATGAAAGATATTTGAATTAATTACAATTGAATTCTTTTCATTTTTTAAATGATTTGTTCGAATAATATAATTGAAATACCTTACATTTCAAATTTCAGAAGAATTTAACTTCTCTTTCAAGATGAAATTTAATTTTAGAATTTTTTTAAAATATAAATTTTAAAATTAAACTTTAGAAAAATACAAGTCAAATTTAAATATTAAAATTATAGTTAATAATTTAATTTTTCAATATATATCTACGATTCAGTTTGACGTGGATCTAACTCAACTTGATTTGATGTAGGTTTAACTATACTTGGTTTGACATACGCCTGACTCGATTAGGCCTAAGGTGGGCTCGTCTCTACTCGGTCGGCCCTAACTTGACTCAACTTGAGATGGGCCAGCTCCAACTGAGCCCAACTCGACCCCAAGAATTGGTGTGGCCCAACTCATCTGGGATGGGCCTAACTTGACTCAACCCTGGAGTGTCCTTTAACCCATATAAACATTAGATGAAATAATTTAGATTAAAAAATTACATTTTTATTTAAATTACTATATTTTTGGCTTGAATCATATACTATTTGGATTACTCTATTAAACCTATTTTAACAGTCTTATTAATATTGTTTGTAGTGATAAAAACAATTATTGATATTGTTAGTATAAAAGCAAATAAAGGTGTTGAATTGAACAAATCCAATTTAAAAACTGAAAAAGTGAAAAAAAAAAACACAATTTTCTCCAAACCGCATAATGCATTCTATTTATTTATATATTTTTTATTTAGTATTTCCAAGTTATGTTTATTTTTAAAATTAAAATAAAATTCTTTTATTAGTGCAACTGAATTGTTTTTGAAATTGATGATATTTTCATTCATCGATAGGAATTATTTTTTTCTTACTTCTATTGGAAATCTAATGTTATATTCTTGTAGTTGACTCTTTTTAATTAATGTACTATATCATTAATTGAATTTCCAATAAGAATACAATAAAATACATTATCACAGCTTTAAAAGTCTTGAAAAAGAAAAAAAATTATTATTTGAGTTGATGATAAAAAATATTTATCTCTTATTGACTATTTAGGTTGTGTCGATAAAAAAAACTAAACTATATGAAGGTTGTCAAATTTAGGCATCTTACGCACTAAAACCAAGCACAAACTGGTAAGGTAAAAACAAATTCACGTAAGACCAAAAAGAATTACGAAAAGAAAATAACTAAAAATCATGGTTCTGTGGGCCAAATATTCATACTTTCTTAATTATCAGCTTGACTTATAGAATAGGTTAATCCACTTTATGAATTACCAACTTATTTTTATTATTTTAATAAATAAATAGATTATATAAATCAACAAAATAAATTAAAAGCTTGAAACTTATCCAATTTTAAAGGTTTTTTCACTAAGCAAATTTACTTTCATATCAATGAAATGGGCAGAAACTTTTTAACTAAGGTGATAAGAATGACTTCAAATGAAGAAGTCATATTTTCATGCATGACTTTATATTTAGAAGTTGTACTCTTATATTTGTTTTTTGTTTTTATCTCTGAAGAATAGTGCTACTAACCATGACTTTAGGTTTCTTTTTTAATAGTTAAATGGGGCATGTTTTTTTTGTTATAAATGCTTATGTGTTTTGTGTTTACTGTGTCCTGTGCTTATCACGAAAAAGTGATTATGTGTGGAATTTTGGATTGGAGTAACAATGAAACAGGGGACATTTCTTCTTCCACCACAAAATTCCTATAATTATATTTAAGTTAGACTTTTAAAGAAATAAGAAATTCAATATAAATTTAACATAAAATATACTAATGCTCAAAATGTAATCAATACACATATCTACAATCAATAAAGTCCATTATTCTAAAACTCTAATACACATAAAAAAATAACAATTTACAAAAAAATAAAGAAAATATTATTATAAGACTAACATCAACACATTTATCTTTATTATTAAAATTGTTATTTTTGAAAATATTATCATTGTATATTGCGCATATAGTTGTAAATCCTAAAAAAATATAGTCTTATCATATTTTTATTTAATGTTTGAATAACATTATTTAGTATTTTTCATATTGGAGTAAGTTGGATTTGCTGAAATAGCAAAATTAAAGTATCTAAAAGTGGATCACGGTTTGGTAATCACTTTGGTTAAGATATAAGACTTGTACATTTCATCTTCATGTTGGGAAATACACATTAACATTTGATGTTGCACTTTAGCTTAAGCTAATTGTTATTAAACTTGTAGTCATGGACTCCACATATTTGGCTTGGAAGAAATGTGCAATACATATTTGGGTATTGTGTCAATCAAAAGAGTCATTAGTTGTCCCTATGGTCAAATTGTTGTGGCTTAGAAAGAACATGTTGTCACTACTAAAAGAATAGCCTAAGAAACAACTTCATGTCCATTGTAGGGCTTCCATCTTAAGTTTAATTGAAATTGTGTTAATGCCTTACAAAATAGACAAGAAAGTACACCTTATATACTTAAAATTTTTAACTACAGTTGGGATTCTACATGTTTAGCCATTTCGTATAAGAAGTTTAGGGTCATGAGTATGAGAGCAAAGACAATGAATAGTTATGCGTCACTATTACAATCATGGGCATTGACATCAAATGTCATATATCATACTCATTTCAAACTTTCAAACAACTTAACCATTAGTGTGCAAATGAGTAGAGACATGATACTCAACTTTCAAAATGTACATCATAATAATATAGTTGGGTACAAAGCAATGATAGATCACATTCAAGGGATCAGGTACATTATATTAGCAAAACAATATAAAAAATTCTTTTATAATGTTATGTTTGGTTATAATTTCATAGAAATACGCACTTTATTATATTTTTTATGGGATCAAGACTTAGAAAGATAAAACCAATCGAAGCCTTTCGGAATGCACAATTGCAAATGTTTCTCACCATGCTAATTTGTTTTGCAGAGGTGGAAACATCAATCTAATAATGTCACGTTAAAGTTTGTATGTTCCAATAAATCCCTTTCTCACTAAAAAATTTGGACAAGTTATACAAAATTGACATGATAGGATGACTTGATAAGAAGTGGGTCATAAAACATGCTAATGGATCAGTATGAGGAACAACATATGTTAACTAATATTGACAGATAATTCGTTGCAAGGACCAATTCTATCCATTTTTTGTTTGTGCTAAGACTACTTCAAGATCAAATGAACAAGCACCTAGATGAACCTCATCACCCACATTCCAAATTACTTTCTTGTTTGGTTAGTCTTCTTTAGTTTCTCAAGAACATCCTACACTGCTATTGAGTACATGACACCTTTACCACAACTAACTATAAATGACAAACAACCTTTGTTTACATAAAATTTTGATGATATGATGTTAACTTTATTTACAACAAATATTAGAACATCATTTTTACCCATGTTTATATACAATCTCTTTACTCGGCGGATTTTCATAATCAACCTGATAGCTTCATTATTCCGTTTCCAAAATATGATGCATATCACAATATGAATGCACAAAATACATATGAAGTTTTTCATGTTGGTGTCTAATAACCACCTCACCAAAAGAATAATCACAACAAATAAATATAACATATAACATATATCTATTTCATTGTGATACTAGACATCACTAAAAAAGTTAAAATCTCAAAATTGAACGTAATATTATATTAATTCATAAAAATCTTCACTAATATCCATCATATTTAAATTTACTATTTGATATACTATTTATAATTTTTTTTAAATCTAAAATTTATATTTATGATAGTAGTTTCATATTACATAAATATTTATTAACTAATCTAATATATATATATAAATATAATAATACTTTTATTTTCAAACTATTCAAAATAAATTTATTTAAATTATACATTTGACACCTTCTATCACACATATATATTATGAGAATAAAAGTAACACATTTCACAAGGTCTGGAATGACCTCATAATTAAATTTTATAATACTAATGTAGTACAAAAATTACATGATGGAAAATAAACCAATTAAAGTCTTAATCCAAAGTAAATAAACAAAAAGCAAGATCTTAATTTCCTAGTCTTATCCCAATGTTACATACCCTATTAGAGTAGTCTCATGAAAACTAAGTTTTACGACTAAAATCACCAATATCAAATTGAGGGTCACCCCTACAATACAAGACAAAGAAGCAAAGGGAGTGAGAAATATCTCACTTTGAGATTGCAGTAAGTCACTGCAAGATAATTTCACACACAACAAATAATTAATCATACTTAATTGTATTCAAACATACAAAACACATTAATTTAACTTCAACAAGAATTATTCATAAGCTCAACTTATCCATATCACACTCACATAGCATCCTATGCATGTCGTACCAATTGACACACTAGGATGATGAATGCATGTGGCGCCAATCACATATGACATTGGACCGCCAAAGTAATATTCTTATACACTCATACACCTTTCCCTTCACATAAGTTCACATCTACCATCATAATAACTTAACACATGACTTTTATCATAATCACTGGATAAAACAATATATTAACACACATTTGTCATTAAAATTACATCACCCTTAACTCATCTGCTTCTTAGGGTATCACAAGAACCCCATTAGGGTGTTCTAAAGCATTCAAAATATTATCAATTTAAGAAATTACATGTATTATTTTTCAATTCACATAATAAAGAGCATACAAGAATAATTAGGAGTCAAATAGAAATGAAAAAGAAAAACCTCTCTTTCAAGAAGACACCTAAAATAAGGAATTGGGGTCAACTCTGCTATCCAACAGATATCCCACACCCCAAAGTGAGTTCTCACTCCTTTTTACCTTGTTGATGTGCAGACGATACTCCTCATGTCCTAAAATTCTCCTCTTGCTTTTCTCCTCTTCCCTGTTCCCTGAAATAGAGTAAGAATGTGTAAATTAAGCAAGAGTAATTTCTATGCATTTTAAAGAAAAGTAACCACTACTAACTTCCTCTAATTAAAAAATTAAACTAAATTCTAAAATTAATTAATTATTAAAATAATTAATTACCATAAATTTATTAATTTAATAAAACTTCATTCTTTTTCCTTTTATTAAATACATAATCAAATGTTACTTTTATTTCTTTATAAATAATATAATTTAGCTCTTCAATGTTTCTTTAAATAAGACATCATAATCTAAAATTAATTCTTCTATAATTATCAAAATGAATACTATATATTAAAATCAACCTTATAATAAATATTAAAATAATGAAAAATGTATATTAATTATATTAAAAATCTTGAAAATTTTTAAAAATATTTAATTAATCTCATATAAAAATTGGATTCTTACAACTCTCCTCTCCTTTTTTAAAAATTTTGTCCTCGAAATTTACTTAAAGAAGAAAACAGAAATGGATACACTTTTCGCATTTGACTTTCTACTTCCTACGTCGCACTTTCATCAAGAAGTCTAAGATCTAATTGATTTGATAATCTTTCCAAAGAAGTCATCACCTAAAATTGTGCTTTGTTTTACACACTATTCTTGTAATTCAATTAATCAGGTGAATTCGTTTCATAATCTTCTGTAATATCTTGCTGGGTGTTATCCTTCTTTATCAGAGTGATTAAGAAGTTCTTGTAATTGGGTTTTACAAGGTAGACAAATCTTATAGGGTTCAAGATCAAGGTGTTTGAGATATTCTTTGTATTTTACATGTAGGATTCTGTAAAAACATTGAATTAGTGGATTGATTGATCTGCAGGTTAGGAAACTGGATGTAGCCTTCTTGTGAAGTTGAACCAGTATAAAAATCACTAGTGTTGATCTTCTTCTCCCTTAATATTTTAATTTTTTCAACTGTTAATTGAATTGTTAAAAGAGATGAATATATGATTCATTGATCAAAGCATTTCAAGAACTTTTAAGGAATTGATTTTGCTGCAACTATGAGTAAAAATCTGGTATTTTTCTTAAATTGGCCAAGATTTTCGAAAAACTTTTCTAAGTTTAATTCACCTCCTCTTAAACTCAGCAATTTATTCTAACACAAAGGATGCCTAATATTGATAAGGATGAAGTGAGCAGATTTGGTAAGTCTATCTACAATGACCCATATGGCATTTAGGTTCTTGGTAGTCCTAGGCAATCCAACTACAAAGTCCATGGAGATACTATCCTATTTCCACACTGGTATATCTAAGGATTGCAATATCCCTGAAAGATTTTGGTGTTCTACCTTAGATTTTTGGAAAATTAGACATGCATACTCAAACTCTTCTATTTCCTTTTTCATCTTAGGCCACCAAAATATCTTCCTAAGATCCTAATACATCTTTGTCACTCATAGGTGGATTCTAAGGTTAATCATATGTCCTTCCTCTAGGATCATCTTCCTAAACTTAGGTATCCAAGGAGTACACAACCTATCCTTAAGCCTCAATACTCCATCAATCCCTACTCTAAAGTCATTATCCTTACCTTGGTTTAGCTTCTCTTCTTAGCTTAATATGAAAGGATATGTTTTATGCCCCTCTCTAATGTCATCAATTAAGTTATTGGTCTCTCTTAAAGCTCCCAATCTAATATTATCAGAGGTTAACTCACAAGCTAAGCTTATATCCCTAAACTCCTCTATAAGGCTAAACTCTCTAATCATCAAAGTTAACACTTGAAGGGATTTCCTACTTAATGCATTGGCTTTTCCATTGGCCTTACTCGGGTGGTAGCTAAGTTGAAAATCATAATCTTTAAGAAACTCTAACCATCTCTATTGAGAAAAAGTCCAAACACTCCATTCTTTTTAATAATTCAAGAAAACAACCATATGTTAAATAAGACGAAAGAGCACATTACGCTTTTACAATCAGATCATGTGTATCATCTGTCAGGCGATATCTAAAAAGAATCATCAGATGATGAGTAATCAGATGATATGCTTTTATCTTCACTAATGTTGAAAAATCTGCTTTTATGAAACTTATAGAGACATTTTTCTTAGAACGAGTACAATCGAAGTTCTCACGTCACATCAATGCCTTCCTTATGAAAAGTGAAAGTTGCTTTCTCACCAAATTCCTGACACGCTCAAAACCTTGTCTTCTCTCAAAGCACTCCTGGCACGTACGGAGGCGTTTCTTTCACCAAAAGAAGCAAAACTCACTGTCCAATGAAGGATAAGTGCTATAGGATATCAGGATTTGTGTAAAGATTGGAGGCACGCATTTATTGCATGAAGAATTGCATTTAATGCATGAACTTGAAGCCCTCATCAGACGCAACAAGAAGTTCGCTCAAGATCAACCTAAAGCTGAAGATGTCAGAATGGATCTCTAACGGCTAGTTGCCCATTCTCTATGAAAGGGGAATGTTTGCATTGTGAAGAAGAAAGACAACAATATACATAGAGACAATATGAACTGAGCAAAAAAAAGTGTTGTTGTAAGAAAATCTTTTCTAGGTTCTCTCTTCTCTTCAAATCAGCTTCAGAAGAACACTGCTAGCGTTGTTTAGCTATCTCAAGAAGCAATACCAAATCTCTTTCTCGTTTGCAAGATATAGATCTTCTAGTGTAGCTCAAAACATTGTGATTTAATCACAAACCCTTTTTTATCCTTGTTGAAGTCAGAAGTAGCTTTGATTTAAAGAATACTTGTTGAAGCCAGAAGTGGCTTTGTGTCAAAGAATACTTGTTGAAGTCAATAGTGGCTTTGTGTAAAATAATACTTAAACGGGTTATTCAGAAGTGGCTACGAGACGAAAGAATAATTGTAAGTTGTAGCGGTAGTCTGCTAGTGGAACTCAATCTTGTGGATTGAAGAACTAAACATAGTTTGTGTTTTCAGACGAACCAGTATAAAAATTCTGAGTAATCTCTTCTCTTCCTTAAACTATTTAAATTGCATATTATTGTTTGTGTCTAACATTAAAGAGGGAAGAATCTTTTAAGAAAATCTTCAATTACGAAACCTTTTTATAGTCTCATAGACTATATCGTCTGTAAGACTCAAATTATCATCTGATTCACCTTGTGTCTTCAGACAAAGTGCAAAAAATTGCGAAAAGTTTTAAAACACAATTCAACCCTCCCTTCTTGTATTTCTTTATGTTTTTAACAATCTCCTATTCCTCATATTTAATTCTTTTTTGTAAAAGAGGTACTTAAGGCTTTTATGATCACTAAACACTTTAAACCTCGACCCAAAAAGGTAATATCTCCATAACTTAAGGATGAACACTACTACAGCTAACTCCAAATCATGGGTAGGGTAGTTTTGGATTTTAAGTTTTCTAGAGGCATATGCTACTACTTTACCATTATGCATAAGCACTCCCCTTGAACCCAACTTAGAGGCATCACACTACATTACAAAGGTTTCACTAGGATTGGGTAACACTAATATCGATGCACTATTTATCCTTCTCTTTAGCTCCTAAAAATTCTCCTCACACTTGGCATCCCACCCAAATGACTGGTTCTTCTTATTTAACTTAGTTAAGAGCAAAGCCAACTTGAAGAAATTCTCTATGAACCACCTATAATATCTATCTAATCCTAGAAAACTTCTAATCTCAAAGACTGACTTAGGTGTTTCTCACTCTAACACAACTTCTACTTTGGTAGGGTGTACGACTATCCCTCTTTTAGAAATTACATGACCTAGGAAGCTCACACTATCTAACCTAAACTCACACTTAGACAACTTAGTGAGGAGTTGTTTACCTCTAAGGGTTTGTAGGACAATCCCGAGGTGTTTGATATGTTCTTCCTTGGTCTTAGAGTACATAGTTTGTCATATATAAATACTAATACAAACCTATCGAGATATGGGTGGAATATCTTGTTCATGTAATTCATGAAGACATTAGGTGCACTAGTCATAAGGGTGGGCATGGATTGGATTTTCCAAAAGCCAGTTTAGATCCAACCCAGATCCATTAAAATAGATTAAATCAAAATCCATATCCATTTTAACTAGATCAAAATAATTTGGATTTTTTCTAATCCAATTAAAGTAGATCAAACAAGATTAAATCCAAATTAAATCAATTTTCTCAATTAGATTATATTTTAATTTTTTCAAATGAGATGTAAGTTTAGAAATTTGAAAACGGTAAGACTCGGCACGACCTAAGCACGGGCCCGCTGGGTGGACTGGACTCGACCAACTCATGTGGACCAACTCCCAAGCTAATTTAGGACGATCGAGCTCGTGGTGACTACAGTTAGGAAAACTTGTGTGTACCTAGATCGTGATGACTCTAGTCGACCAGGCCCAATCAAACTCGACTCAACACGCTTGAGCAGACTTAAGTTGACAACCGAGGCCCAACACGATTTTGTTCGATCGGGCTTAGGTTGACTCAAGTCAATTGGACCTGGGCCGGCTTAGGTCCATTGGGCCCAAGTTGACTTAGGTTGATAACCCAAGTCTAGGTTGACTCAGATTGATCGGGTTCAAGCCAATTCGGGTCGGTTGGACCTAGGCCGACTCGAGTTGACTAGAGTCGGGTCGACTCAGGTTGACTGAGCCCAGGTTGATAAAGGTCGACAACCAAAGTTCAAGTTCACTTGGGTTGATCAGGCTTGAGTCGATCATGCCTAGGTCGATTTGGATTAATCAAGTCCGGGTAGACTCAGGTAACTGATCCTAGGCCGACTTGGGTTGACCTGGACCGGGACTACTAGGGTCAATCGAGATCGGACTGACTCACATCAAACGAGCCTGGGCCAACAAGTGCCAACCTAGGTCGACTCAGCTCAATTGGCCCTGAGAAGACTCGGACCTATTGAGCTTGACCGACTCGAGTCAATCAGGCCTAGGCTAACTCAGGTAGACCAAGCTCGGTTGATTTGGGCTCGGTCAATGCAAATCGACCCAGGCCCGATCAACGCAAGTTGGCCCAAGCCTGATCAATGCACGTCAACCCAAGTCCGATTGACCTAAGAGGACACAAGCTTATCCAACTTGGATCAGCTCGGGCCCAACCGACCTAAGTCAACCAAAGCTAGATTTACCTTAGTCGACCTGAGTCTTCTTGGGCCCAACCGACTTGAGTCGTCCCGAGTTGACTGGGCTCGGGCGAACTTTGGTCGATCAGACCAGATTTGACTTAGACCAATCGGGCCCTAGTAGACTCAGAACAATCGGGCCCGAGCAAACTCGAGGTGACCAGGCTTGGGTTAACTTGGGTCAACCAGGTTCGAAGGATCCAAATCCTTGTCGAGTCGACCTGATTTGAGTCTTCTCAAGCCCGATCGACCAAAGTTGGCCCAAGCCCAGTCAACTCAGGACAACTCGAGTCTATTGGGCCCAAGACGATCTGGGTCGACTAAGGTAAATCGGACTCAGGTTAACTCAGGTCGAGCAGGCCCAGGCTGACTCAAGTTGACCAAGCTCGCATCCTCTCTACTAAACCAGACTCTAGTCAACTTGGACTGGGCCTACTAACCCCGATCGAGATTGGACCAACTCGCATCGACCGGTCCCAGACCAATTGGGCCTAGATCGACTCTGGTCAATCGACCCTAAGAAGACTCAAATTGATTTAGACTTGGCCAATGACTCGAGTCGACCGGGCTTATGCCAACTTAGGTCGACCAAGCCAGTCAGCCTGAGCCTGGTAATGCAAATCAGACTGGGCCCAATCAACGTAAGTCGGCCCAGGCCTAATCTACACAAGTCGACCCAAGTGTTGTTCACTGGAGTGGACATGAGCTCGGTCAACCTGAGTTAGTTCGCACTCGATCGAACTGGGCCCGATTTACCTTAGTCAATTCGGGTTGTCTTGGCCTCAACAGACCTAAGTCGTCCTAGGTTGACTATGTTTGGGCCAACTTTGGTCGATCAGGCCCAAAAAAACTCGAGGTGACTGGGCTTGGGCCGACTTGGATCGACCAGGTTTGAAGGATTTGAGTTGACCTAAGCGCGATTAGTCCTTGTCAACCCTGGTCCAGTTAGCCCAATCACCCCATGCTTAGTGGACTTAAGTAAGTCTAGGCTTAGTCAAACTAAGTTTGTTCGAGCTCATTCGACTTGAGTCGGCTCGGGCCCAATCGACTTGAGTCCGATCGATCCAACTTGGCTCGAGACCGATCGACTGGACCCAAGTTGACTCAGGTCGACTCAGGTTGATTGGTCCCAAACCAACTTTGGTTGAGCAAAACCATGTTGACTCCAATCCACCGAGCCTACGTCGACTCGAGTTAACCAGACCTTGGTCGACTTGGTTTGACTAAGCTTGGGTCGACTTGTGTTGATCGGACCTGGGACAAATCGAGTTGACTCAAGCCGACTTAGGTCGATCAGACCTGAGTTGACCTAATATTTTATAACTTTAAATGACTGAGACACATCTTCATTTTGAATATTCAAAATTCAAAAATTTATCCAATCCAAATATAATTAAATGGATTGGATTTGGATTTACAAGAAATCTAGTGAAATGGATTGGATTTAAAATCCAAAAATTTGGATTTGGATTTGGATTTGAAAGAAATCCATTAAAATGGATTTAAAATAATATGGATTTGGATAAAAATGGATTGGATTTGTGAATTTGAATTTTTTGTCCACCTTAATTAGTCACACCAAAAGGCATAACCAAATACTCATAGTGCCCATAGCGACTCCTAGAAGCAGTTTTTGGAATATTCTTATACCTCACCCGAATTTGGTGGTAACCAGATCTCAAGTCTATCTTACTAAAAACACATGTCCTAACGAACTGGTCCATCAAGTAATTTATCCTAGGAAAATAGTACTTATTCTTCATGGTAGCTTTATTCAATTGACGATAGTTTAGGCACAATTTCATGCTCCCATTTTTTTCTTAACTAGTAACATTGGTGCTCCCTAGGGTGATACACTAGGCCTAATAAATTGTTTCTCTTGAAGCTCCTCTATTTTCTTTTTAAGCTTGATCAACTCCCTAGGGGACATTCTATAGGGTGCTATAGATATAGATGCGATATCAGGCATCCAACTATGGAGAACCAGTCTCTCTCAAGTGGTAGACTAGTCATATCTTTAGGAAAATCATTGGGGTACTCACTCACTACAGGAATCTCGCTAAGCTCATTATCTTTCTCAAGTTGCAAGGAGGCTAAAATCATGTATACCTTATCATTTCCTTTTAAAATAGTTTTAATTTTAGCAACACTTAGAAATTTTATACTCTTACTTTCACCAAATGAATGTGGCTTATCAAAGCAATTCAATAGGACATGGTTGGACAATAATTGGTCCATATTAAGAATAATTAATTGATTAAGAGGTAAACAAATCAAATCAACTACAAAGTGCTTATCAGAAATACTAATGAGGCATTTCAAACATATTTTAGAAGTAGCATCAGGACCATCAGTAAGGGTATCAACAATCAGATCTTAACTCAAGACAGGGACAAATTTAATTTTTGAACACATGCAATAGAAATGAAAGAATGGGTTACACCGGAATCAAATAATACAACAAAGGGACTCTTATGTATGAAACATATACCTTGTATTAGATTCCAAGATTGAGCAACTTCAGCATACTAAGAGCAAATACTCTTCTAGCAACTTTCAGATACTCAACTTGAGAACTAGCACCAGAAACACGAGACTTCGGTGGCTTTGGACATTAAGTGTTGATGTGCCCTTTACCATTGCAATTGAAGAAAGTAATAGCCTTATCAGGACATTTAAAATGAGTGTGATCATGCCTTCTACATTTCTTGCATCAATCTGTAGGAGTAGACACAAGACCTCCAACACTAGCAGTGACACTCACGACAGATACTCCAGCATACGAGTTACCTCCACTAGTCTTGGCAGGAGTGGAGTAAGACTTACTCTTATAGCTAGTAGAAGTTCCACTATGAACAAGATTGATACTCTTGTAGATAGCATATCACTTTTGTAGAAAGCAGATCGAGCACGATTGTCACGGTCATATATGCAACACTTATTGACAAGCCTCAGGTAGTGGTAGATCTCTTAATAATTGATAGTCATCTTTACTTCAGGACATAATTCATTCACAAATTTGATACACTTTTCCTTCTTGCTCCCTTTGCCACGGTAATGAGTGCAATAGTGGGCAAGTTCATCAAACTTGATAGTGTAGTCAGCAACGGTCTCATCTCCTTCTTTCAACTCAAGGAAATCCACTTCTTTTTGCATCTAACATCCTTTGAGAAATATTTCTCGAGGAAGATTCTCCTAAAGTTCTCTCGATTCTTAGGGGGCTCTTCTCCCATCACCCCCTTTGCAAAGATCTTTCTCACTAGAAATTAGCATCGACAATCAACCTAAGAGCAGCAGGGCATTCCATTGCTGTAAAGATCTTCTCTACTTCAGCAAACTATAGCGTCATCTAGGTGATATTCTTCCTTAAAGAGGGTAGATGGTTATGCTTAAAATTCTCCAACCATGAAGGAGAAACTCCAGTTCTATTATTACCTATAACTTGTGCTAATACTTGAAGAGTGTCAACTCTCTGCAGACATTCCTATCGGCCATGTTATGAAAAAAGTAACAAACAAATTAAGTGCAAGTCATAAATTTATAACACTACAAGATAACATAATAGAAACAATAATAGGCACATAGCATGTCAGAAGGTCTAAAATAAATGATCTCATAATTAAATTTTATAATAGTAAAAATAGTTTTTATGCATTTTAAAAAAAATAATCACTGATAATTTTCTCCAATTAAATAATTAAATTAAATTCTAAAATTAATTAAAATAATTAACTACCATAAATTTATTAATTTAATAACATTTCATCCTCTTTTCTTTTATTGAATATATAATCAAATGTTTCTTTTGTTTTTTATAAATAATATAATTTAGTTCTTCAAGATTTATTTAAATAAGACATCGTATTTTAAAATTAATTTTTATATAATTATAAAAATAAATATTATATATTAAAATCAATCTTATAGTAAATATTAAAATAATAAAAAAATTATATTAATTATATTCAAAATTTTAAAAATTTTAAAAATTTTAAAAATTCCGTAAAACATTTATTTAATCTTTTTATGAGGTTGTTACAATATCAACCTCTTTCATTAATATATTAAAATTAACATTATACTAATTCATTATAATATGAATAAATTTGTTTTATTAATTTAATATTTCAAATTCATACAATATATAATTAATTATATTAATCAATTTTAAATTAATACTAATTTACTTATTTATTAAACATATTATTTTTTTTTATTGTATGGAATTATTTATATTGTTCTGATTTCTTGAATTAATAATAATAATATTATTATTATTATTATATTTAATATATTTTCATACTTTTTAAACTACTTTGAACAATGTATTTAAATATTTAATAATTTTATTTTGTATTATATTAAAATAACTATCTTAATATAACATTTTTATTTCTATTTCTATTAATTAGTCTCGTATTGTTTTTGGTAAATTTTATTAAACTTAAAATTAAGTAACAATTCTCACTTTTTGAATATTGATTTTTTTTAGTGGTTTTCAATGTGTTTTTAAGTTTTTGATAATAAACAATTTAAATAAATATGACTCAAACACAAATTAGAAAAATAATTAAGATTTCATTATCAATATGAAATCAACATTAACATCGTAATTATTCAACACAATAAACAACTACTGGATCCTAAAATAAAACTCTATTTTTTTTCATTATTTTTTTAACTGAAACATTTAACAGGAATAAATTTTGACTACAATCCAATGAACTATTTATTTTTATAAAAAATTTTGTTATATTGAAAGTAGATTTAACCAAAAGGAAAATATTTGCTAGAAAAGAGTAAATTTGCAAAAGAGTAAATTTACTGAAAACTTAAATTTATTTTAAACATAAAGCTACTTGGAAAAATAAAATTGCAAGAAATATAAATAATTTAAAAAATAATTTTTCAAAAAGATAAACTTACTTGAAAGATTAATTTTGTAGGGAAATTAAAACGTAGAAAACATAAATTTGCAAGAATGTAAATATGCATGGAATGTAAATTATCAAAGATAAAATAAAAATTTATAGAACAAATCTATCAAAGCGATAACCCTGATTGCTAGTATGCTCAAGAATTTCACATTTTAAATTGATAGGTTTTTTTTTTCTTAGAAGTATGCAAATACAATTTGTTATACTTATATAGTGCTATCTTAATAGAAAATAAAAATTACAATAATTAAAAATAAATAATTTTTATGTTCTGTCAAACAATTGTAACTTTCTTTAAAATTTTCTTTTTGATATACCTCTTTTAAACTCCTCTTTTGAGGTGTTTTTTCAACTTTCTCTTTAACATTCTTCCTCCACTATTCTTCAATATATTTCTTCTTTTTTCTCTTTTTGATATTGGTTTTCCTTAATGAATCTACCATATTTGTATCAACTTTGTGATTTTCTACATACTTTTTCTCTTTCCATTCTTTCATTCATGGATATTTCTTGCAAGATTTTTTTTTTCCAACTATTATACATTTTATCATGCTTACTTACTTTGTATTAAAATTCAATAATTACTTAGTACAATAAATACCAACTAAATAAAAAAGATTTTCAATATTTTTATAACTCCTACAATTAAATATTAATAAATACTCTCTCTTTTTATTGTAATTTGCAACTGATAACATTAATATTTCGTTTCTTCATCTACCTTCTTTATAATAAATCTAATTTATTTTATTTGAAAAGAAATATGCTAAATTGAAACTACAAAGAAAATAAAAATAAGGAAAACTATACCTGTGTTGATCTTCCTTATATCATATAGAATGTTGAAAATTCAATGGAAAGTAAAATTATAAAGGAACTTTGGTAAAACTTTTAGGACCAAAAATTATAGAGGAAAGATTATTTTGAAAAAAAAAATTGAAATATCTCTTTGATGGGAAAGAAGAGAAACTTACATTTTATTATATAAAAAATAATATAATAATTTATTACAAAAAGAATATAAAAGACAAGGATATTATTGAAAAAATTAATAAATTTATTATAGATGATAAAATTTAATGATTTCCTTAGTTTGTGTAGTCTAACCATAAAGGACTATTAAAAAGAAGCACAAAAAATATTAAATCATAAAATTAATTATAGGAAAGAATAAGAAAATTGATAAAACATTATATTCTCTTCTTTCATCCCTAACCTATCTGTTTAGTACATTCTTCTATTTAACTTATTTGCTCTATGTAATATTTGAAAAGAAAGTAACTCTCTTTTATCCCACTTGATAGTGAAAATGAAAATAAGTTCATACTATAGCATTTCTCATTCATGAGAACTTTGAATGTTTTTCATGTAAAAAAAATATTTGTTTGCATATATGTTTAAAATTTTTAGCTATCTTTTTAAAATTCTTATAATGTAATTAAATTTGAGCATTCTTATATTTAAAAATATTTTGTATGAAAAATCTTTAAGTATATAATAAAATTTTAATTTATATTTTTTATAACCTACATTATTCTTATAGTTTATTTTTTATTTTTTAGTTTTTAATTTTTATTTTATTTAAATAAATATGTTAATAAAAAATAAAAAAAATATTTTTTATAATAAAAAGTTCAAAATTTGAAAAAATAAAAATAATTCTTTAAATAAAAATAATTTTTATAATTATAATTATTAAATTATATATTTATTTTAATTATATTAATAATATTAATTATATATAAATTTTAATTATATTATTTTGACTCCTATTGCTTTTACTAATTAATGTTGATATTTGATTCTTAAACAAATTTGAATAAATAAAGTAGGATTATTTTTATTTGAAAAATTCAAAAAAAAATTGAAAAAAAAAATTAAGAAGAAAAAAATGTGATGATTGACAGCACATCCCAGTGGCACTGACTGTCTTATGATTTCGAAGACCCTCGATTTGACATTTGACTTTGTCTTTTCCTTCTTTCCCTTTCTTCTCTTTCCCACATTCAGACCTTTTCCTGCTTTCAAATTTCTCCCTTCTCTCTCTGTTTTTCCTGTCAGCGCACTGAATACACGGTTCCACACTTCCATACCCTTTGCTTTACTTTCACGTACCAAACCATTTTTCTCACACATTATTTTTTTTTTATATTTTATTATCATATATATTTGAAATTTCATTTAAGTACGTATATTTTATTTAAATTTTTATCCTTCATCTACATGTATGAAAAAAATATTAAAAAATATATTATGCTCTAAATGAATGTTAATATATGAAGATTTAGTATTTAGTTATAAATAAAAGAATATTATAGATTAAAAAATAAATATCTTCTCACTATTTAGCTAGTTAAATGAAAATTTTCTATATTTTTCTTTTCTCGCTCTTGTACTATTTAACTAGTTAAATGAGAATTTTCTATATTTTTCTTTTCATACATACTATTTATCATGCATCTAATGATAATTATAAAATTAAGTTAAATATTTTTTTTATCTTATTAATGTTATTATTTTTTAAAATTAATATAATTTTTTTGTCAATTATTAATAATATTTTATTATAATAATAATAATAGTATTATTATTATTATTTAATATTACACAAGTTATTTGTTAAAAATATCTGTTAACTAGTTAACATATGATACAAACCATTATAAACACGTGTTACTATTGTATCACCACTATAAATCTAATAAAAAATATTACATTAACTTATTCTTAAAAATAATAAATTAAGATCATTTAAAATTATAATGAAAAAATATTATAATAGTATAAAAAATATTTAATCCAAAAAACATATTAAATTGTAAACCTAATAGATATTTCAGAAAAAAATATGTTTATTTTATTTATAACTATCATCTTCCTATTTTGGTAATAGATATAAATAAATGTGATTGTTAGTGTCATTAAGTATTAAGTATGGTAATTTAGGTCGAACAATCTTTTTAATTTGAAAGTAAGAATAAATTATTTTTTAGTCAATTTTAAAAATTTTAAAAATTAAAATTTAATATCTTAAAATGAAATTTTTTGTTTCAATTAATCATTTGTTAGAATAATATTAGTTAATAGAGTTACTTTGTTTATGCAGTAGATTAAGTTATTATTAGAATATCTTCAACTTTTTTTTTAAAAAGATATATATTAATATAAGTATAAAGGGGATGTTCAACTCCATAGGTGAAGATTTAACTTAGAGAAATATTTTCCTTTCCAAAAAAATACTAAAAATTAATATAAAAAGAATTCTTGGTTAGTAAATATATAGAAGCTTATTTAAGTTTCTAATTACAAATAACTCAGTTAATAAAAATAATTTATGCTTCTTCCTAATGTACAAAAATATATAGCCCTTCAAGAAGAGTAGTCAGGGATATGAATAGTATTATTTCTATCCCATGCGAAAAATCCATCTAACAAGATATAATTTGTTTCTCCAAAATGCACAAAAATGCATAACTTTAAAGAAGATTAATAATGTTTTGTGGTCTTGTCCATAGAAATTACTTGTGAATTATGTTTACCATTGATAGGAAACACACAGACATGGACTTTTTTTAAATTGTATATATATATATATATATATATATTATAACATTCAAAAATATTTTAATAACTAAATTAATAATAATATTTATATAAAGAATTTTAATATCATTATAATTTATTATAAAATCTTTTCCTTCAAAACTATCTCTCCTCTATCTACATTTTCTTTCAAATTAAAAGAAAAGTTTTTTATCGGTAGAAACTTATCAGATTAGAGGTATAAGGAATTAGTGACATAATATTCAATCAGAATTTGAAACAGATAAATGGTTTGATAGTTTTTTATTGTTGAATTCTTCTTCTCCTTTTCTGATGGGATTAAGAATTAAGGAGAGATTTTGTTCATTCAATGTGTAGTTTAGACTTACCTGGAGCTTATAAAGATGGGAAGATAGCTTATACCTCTTGTGTGTAGGTGATATTTGTTGTATTTTTTGTTGTTGACGATGTTGATTTGATTAAATGAGGATGAGAAATCAATTATTATGATTAAATGCTGACATATGTTGTTATATATCCTGTTCATGAGCTTGGGATTGTACAAAATTAGTTTATGGGAGTTTTTTGGAATTGGAAAATAAGTGGATATATGGTTCAGGGTGACCCTTTGTCTTATTTTTGCTCAAGCAAAAATTTTCTTTCTCAAGCAGAAGTGAGTCGGTGCTGTTAACAAAAGGTGGTAGAATTTTCGCTCATGCGAAGAATTCTTCGCTTGAGCAAAAGTAAGGCGGTGTTAAGGAGGTGCAATTTTCGCTCAAGTGACAAAAATCTCCTCAAGCGAAAATGGCATTGGAACAGGAGTTACTTTCGCTCAAGCGAGTCAAGCAGCTTTTGGAATTAGACTTAGTGGTCTTCATGAAGGTTGTAGCCTTGGATGTTAGCTTTCCAATGGCTTTGGAATCAACTAAAAAGGAGGTCTAGAATTCTAGTTATGCTGGTTTTAGTAAGCAAAGGTCAAGCTGTCAGCTACTTGAAAAATTATGCAAATTTAAACATGTTTTGATGGGTTGAGAAGCTGTTGATGCCAATTGTTGATCATGTTGTGAGTTGATAAATGCTAAATAATGTTTTATAAGATGATAAATATGTTGGTATGTTCATATCTGTAAATATTGTTGTTGGATGGTACGTTGTTGATCTTATAAATGATGTTAGTCTATCAAAAGGGGCAAGTGGTTGTCGACATAATTCACAGTGGGATACAAGGTCTTAGTATTCCTACTAGTGAGTGTTGAAAACCTTTGATAGGTGAGTTTTTATGACCCTAATGGGTGTTGATGTTGTTGTTGACCCTTTTTGGGTGTTGGCCCTTCATGGGTGTTGGCCCTTCATAGGTGTTGTATTGGTCCTTCTGGGATGTTGGTACATTACCTGGGGTCGTATTGTACAATAAGGAGTAGTGGTAAACATGACATCTCATGGATAAGAGGTATTCCGACTTCATTGTTGCCTAGTCACATAGACAGGGTATCAGGTGGTGAGAAGCTGAGAGAGGCTTACGTCAAGCTGGCGGAGTAGGCGTACACCTAGCTCTCAATAGCAGGTACTTTGTGTCATGTTGGGGTACCTAGGGTGTATACATGACTCTCAAAGTATACGTACACCCGAGGTACCCTGGCCTAAACCACATTGGAGGTCAAGTGTTAGCCTTTGGTGGGACTTGTTTACCATGAGTCTTCCGAAAGACGCCTTATATTTGGTCATAACGGGAATGATGACTGAGTATAAGGTTATGTTGTCTAGGTGAATTATGTTGTTTGATGTTATATCTCACTTGTTTGATATGTTGATTGATTATAATTTGGTTAATGATACTTTATGTTTGTAATAGTTAGCTCATCTTTTTGTTGTCTGGCGGATGACATTGTTATGATAGTATATGGTACATGAGCAAATTTGGTTGCAGGTATTAGTGAGAGCGAACAAACTTTCCAGAAACACATAAATTATATTTGTCTATTTTATTTTGGCCAAATTTTTGAAGAACTTTTGTGTCCTATAATTGTATTATATATACATTTAATGACTTATAATAATACAACGGAGTAGTATAAATTATTATTACACTATGATAATTATTTTATGAAATATTATATATATATATATATATATATATAAACTTACTCATTACTGAGTTGTTAAAAATTAATTATAGTAAATAATATTAAAATGATGTGAAATATAAATTTTATTTTAGATTACTAATTTAAGATTTTAAAAATTTTAAGAAGTGAATAAAATGGCTTACCTTTTCAATAAGGAATAATCTATTTAAGAAATTCTGGAAGCTTGAAAAAAAAATATCTCTTTTGTTAAAAACTGTCAAAATGCATCTCTATTGACGGGTTTATGTATTTACTTGTGGTTTAAAATTACACTACTTTGTATTATAAATACTTTCCTTATTAACATTTATTTTTTTTATTTTTTCTATTTGAAATCTTTGGTAGCATTTTTTTTTCATACTTGAAAAATAATAATTTTAGGAAACCATGTTTGGAAATTATAATTTTGTAGGAATAACTAAATTTTATTTGAATTCAAAAATATTTTTAAAAATATTTATATAAGTTTAATAAAAATAAAATAATTTATTATTTTTATTAAATTTTAATTTATTATCATGTTAAATCATTTAATAAGAATAATATTTTCTTTTTATTATTATTATTTTTTAATTCAACTCAAAAAGGTTAGATTCTTAGTAGGTTCTAAGAATAGTTTCGTAAGAAACTTAACCAAAAACAATTACCGAAAAATATTACATTTTTTAGAATACTAATCAAACATAAAAGAACATAATTTCTTAAGTTCAAATTTCTGGGAAACTAAATTTTTCCTTCTATTAAACTTTTTCCTAAAGTTCACCTTTTTTCATTTATTTTTCTCCATCTTATTTTTATTTCACTTTTTTTAATTTCTTGCCAAATATACTCATGAAGATGTTTTTGTCCTACCGGAAATAATAAATATTTTTTTATCACTTTACATTAAGGTTAACACTTTATTTTTTTATTAGGAGTGAAAAATAAAAAAAGGAAAAAGAATAGAATAAAAAATAAAATTGTTTAAATTAAGAAAAATACAATAAAAAATAAAAAATGAAAAAAAATGTTAATAATTTAATTGATGTAAAAGAATACAAAAAATACTTTAACTTCATCATTTACAAAAAAGTATTAAAGTGTCTTATAAAAAAAGAAACATGGGTAATGGTAATAAAAAAAGAAAAATGGAATTACTAAGTATCTTCCACTCCAAATTTTAATTAAATTGCATGGAGAAAAACCAGTAATGACACTCCCACTATTTCTCCTCAAATTACTAAATCCAAATCACCATCACTTTTTATAAATTGAATCATAAATAAATTTAGAAGAAAAAAAGAAAAAAATTATTTGTAAATTAAAACTAATTTATATATAAGTTAAAAATAAAAAAAAAGCGCAAAGTCATGGGAGAGATAATTTTGAACATTGATTAATTAATTAATTTTAGTTTAGAAAAAAATAATGTTTACTTTTTAAATTATTTAGAAGAAAGATGTTGATGAAAAAATAGAGCTAATATTTGAAATCATATAAAGGTGAAGAAAGATAGAAATGACAAAAAAAATTGATACTCATATTTATGGTTGACATTCGTAACAAGTATTAAATAAATTTTGATTTAATAAATTTTTTTTGTCAACTTTTTATACGTTTTTGTAATGTTTTTTTATTATTATTTTTTAGTGTAATTTTAATTTTAATTAAAATCAATCAATTTAGTTCTTTTTATTAAATTGGTGTGAATAACTTTAAGAGAATATCATATTTTTTAACGTAGTCCAAATTAATTTAATAAAAAGAATCACATTAATTGATTTTACTCAAAATTAAAATTATATTAAAAAAAAATAATGGAAATACATTATAAAAATCCACACCTATTAAACCATAATTTTTTTTAAAATATATTTTAATTATTCATTTATTCATAGTATGAATAAAGGTACTAATATTTTTATCCGTAAAAATATGCTAATTATTATTAATAAATTTTATTTAAATATTTTAAAAAATGAATTGATCAAAATAAAATTATTTTTTTTAATAATTTAAGGATTATTTAAAGATTAATATTATCTGTTTATTTTTTTATATCTATAAAATTAAAGTTGTTTTAAAAAATATTAAAACTTATATTTTATAGTCTAATTTATTTAAATTTATATTATAAAAAATTAAATTTGTTTGTAAAAATATTATATTTTAAAATTTTATTTAAATTAATATTTTAATTTTAATTTATATTTTATATTTTATATTTTATATTTTATATAATTATTATTTAAAAGTAAAAGAGTAAATTAAAGAGTAAAAAGATATCTATACATATAAATAAAATCTGGAAATTTCTTTCACATCTTGTAAAGAGAATAAGGATGGAATCCTTGGAAAGAGATAGGTATGATTGTGTGTTGAATGAATAGAAATGGATGTAAATGGGAGTGTGAGGGTGAGGCAGTTGTGTTCTTTCTTCCCATCAAATTCTCCATCTTTTCAAGCTGGCCACTGTCTAATCCAGTTGACTGAAACTGAAGATGGATGATTTGGTGACTAGCAACCAACACATGCAATTCAGCAGATTAGTCATATCAGTTGATGCAAAACCCTTTTCTGCAAACCCTAAACCCTAATTTAATCGACAAACCTAACTGGTAATACAGGTAGATATGGTCATTGTCTCACTCTACATGCATTTGGATTCTTAGCAATCGCACAATTTTGGTCCACTCTTGACCATGACTAACAACGTTGTCTTTTCTGTCTAAAACTCATGTCATTCACTAATGCAGTATCATTCATTTTCTAATCAAATTTTTTTTATGTTTATTTGGTTGAGAGAGAACAAATAAACACAAGACAAGTAGCTAGGTCAAAAGAAAATTGGTGACTCACTCTATGTTAAAGACTACAAAATTAAAAAAAAAAATTGATAACATTTTTGTCAATGAAAGATTTTAGATCTTAACTTCATAGAAATATAACTTAACAACAACCATCTTTACTCACATTAAAGCAAATGTTTAATTTGAATACGAAAAATATATACAATCTTAAATATAATTTCTTTAGTATATAATTTTGTAATATAATATTTAACATATATCAGTTCAATATTTATTTAAATAATTGAATATAATATTTTTTAAGACAAAATATTTTAGTATTCTATTGATACTTTTGTTTTGATTGAATAATGAAAATTGAGAGAGTGAAGAAAAGAGAAAGACAGTAAAATAAGAAATTAATGGAATGAAAGTTATTTGGATTAGAAAAATTAAAGAAAAATGAGAAGAAGTATTTTTATTATAGTATTATTTTATTTTATTTTGTACTATTTATATATTATTATTTTATTCATTTATTATATTTAAATTTGAAATAAAACAAAAAATTATCCCTATAATTGATTATGTAGTCTACATTGTGTATATATACAATCGATTATAGAGTTATTTTTAACATGAAAAGAAATTAAAACACATAACATAATAAATTTACTAAATTAATTATATAGCCATTTTTAATACTTTTTACTTTTTTTTCTCTTTTTAATTTTTACAGTTATCATCCTTATAATAAGAAGCAAACCATTCATCTCTTATCTTTTCACTATGACAATCAAATAAAAGAAAGGAAAATCTTAATAAATGAGATGCTATTAATATTGAATTATGCTATTTATAAATAGATTTTGAAACCATAAGTGAAATCAATTAAAACGTCGTCTATAAACATATCTTATCTTGAATATTTTTCATGTATATATAGGTTTACTAGCTTAATCATCTTTTGCTCGTGTTGTGTTATTTAATTATGAATTATGTTTTTACATATTGATCATAAAATTAATTTTTTAAAATTTTATTTAAATTTAAAGTGAATTTTATTCAAATTTTAGAAGAAATACGTTATTTAGAAGAAATAAAGTAATAAATAATATTTATGAAACATATTTAAAATAAAAGAAAAACTAGGTGCAATTCACTATTACGAGTTTCCAATAATAATAAACATTATGAGAGTTTTGAACGAGATTTAAAACACGTAAATTATACAATGTTAAAAATGAAAGATCCATGTTTGTTTTTTTAGTTGGAAGGAACAACCAAAACCTAATACGAAAATTTGTTAAACAAATCATTTTTAATATTTACATGTTTTACCTTGTTTTTTTTTTTAATGTGATTCAACTTTATAATATTTATGATTACGAAACCTAGTTTTTATTCTTCTTTAAATATGTTATTTTTATTTGAGCCTTTTCGAATAAATAATCTTTTATCTTTAGCTCCTCCAATTTTTCTAGTCTTATATAAAAACATTAACTCTTTATATTGGTTCCTATAAATATACATTTTTTTTCATTTGAAGTTCATCATGACATCATATGATGATATTACAATTTTTTTTTCCAATGTCAACATCACTTAATAAAATAGAAGTTGGTTTGATTGAATAGTTATCATTGCATTGCATGCAATTAATTAGCTAGGGGTGGCAAAGTGGGTTGGGCCCGGCGGGGCGGCCCGTCAACCCGATAACATATGAACAGGACGGGTTAGCATTTTAAACCCGCCAACCTGTATCAACTCGGTCCGTCTAGCCCGCCAACCCGTTGGGTCACAGGCGGGGCGGGACGGGCCAACCCGCTGGCCCGCGAAAAAAAATATGTTATACCTTTAAGATGTCATGTCACTATATACATCTTTAATACATTGTTGTAATTACAAAAATTCATTTAAATTAGACACAAACAAAATAGCTGCAAAGAAAAAAAAAGTCCAATTTAAAACCAAAGATCCAAAAATAAAATAAAAAAAATTAAATAAACTTTTCAAAAAAAATGCAAAACAAAAGAAATAAGCGGGTCAACCCGCTGGCCCGCCAGCCTACCTTATGACGGGGCAGGTTAGAAATTTTGGCCCGTATCACTGTGGTGCGCTGGGCTGACCCGACCCATTTTTTGTGGGCTCATGGCAAGACGGGCCTAAACGAGCTGGGCTGACCCGTTTTGTCATCCCTACAATTAGGAAGAAAATTATGAGTGAATGAGAAAGTTAAAGTTGTTAAGAAGATTTATGCATTGAAGAAAAATGTTAGATTTTTGGTGTATAAGATTTGGTAAAAGAGGAGTAGATATGTATTATGTTATTGGGAAACGATGGGAATTCCACATATGGGAAGTGGTTGAAAGTGAGATTGTAAGTTTGGTGGAGATGGGCAAAGTCAAAAACTCCACAAAGAAATTTGCCTAAATATATAAATGCTATATGGTGGTGGAATGAATATATTGAGGTCAACTCAACAAAACCTTTTTACATTGACCCATTAACCAAATTCTCTCTCTCACTAATATCACATTCCACTACTAAACCTTCTAAGACCATCACTTTTCCTTCAATCTCTTTCACAAAAATACCCACATTTTGGACTTGAGGAGGAGATTTTCTCATTGCTTTTCTTTCTTCAATGAGAGGTCAACCAATTTTGACTTTGTGAAACCATGAATAGATCTTAGGAACAATAGGATTTGACCTTTTGATTTGCCTCCCTCACATGGACTCCTCTTAGCCACAAGTTTTCTTAGTCTTTCATCACATCATTGCCCTTTCACTAACCTAATTTTCTAATGACTTCACTCCCATGATCATATTCAAAATTTCCAATATCACTTTACCACCATAACAAACCTCAACTCAAACTATAGGGAAAGAATCTTAAAGTTTAAATATCACATACATTACTTTATCTTGATGCAAAAAACATTAACATTATCATCCATTTTATAAGGGTACTATTCCTTTAATAATATTTTATTTTGATTATTCCCACGTTTATTAGTATTTATATGTGCTTTTTTTAACTTAACTTTTGATGGAAACAAACACTTATCAACAGGACTTCAAGTTTAAATATCACATTAATTCATCTTGATGCAAAAAAAATCAACATTAGTATCCCTTTTAAGGGACAACATTCACTAATCCTTTAATAATATTTTATTTTGATTATTCACACATTTTAGTATTTATGTGAGGCTTTTTTAACTTTAATTTTTGATGAAAACACTTACCAATAGGACTTAAATACAAAAGAGAGTTGAACCCAAAAAAAAGTAATCAATAACATAGAAGAGTTTCAATACTTAAATGCAACTTAATTTTTATAATCTGCTTAAGACTCCTAAAAACACTGTGTTTACATTTGTTCAGTTCTCTCATTTACAAAAGTTATATACAAGTTAAAGTTTCATCGCATGCCAGTTATAATAAATATTATTCTTGAAATTTTAATAATATATTTTATTTATACTTCTAAATGTTAGGAAATTATAAATTTGTGTTTTATTTTTGTTTTTAATATCAGAAAATTATGATATTATATTTTTTAATATTATTTAGTATATTCTTCATTTATTAAAATAATGATTTGACTGAAGTTCAATTCCAATGAAAACCATTCAATCTTGAATAAGTGCTTTTACAGGTTTTGAACTACTTTGGTTTAGAAATATTTGTTAAATCCTGTATGTTTGTATACTGTACAATATTTTAGATTAATTAGTATTATTTAGTTTATTAAAATTTTATTTTTATATTATGAATTTTGAACCATTATATCAAATTAATAACATAAAGATTATTTCTTAATTGAAATAATTTATTTGCATTATTTTTTAGTTTAAAATATCATTTCTCTAATACTTTTTGTCTGATAAAATCTAACTATTTCCATAGCTTTTAATTATTGGTAGAAAGAGATCTCTTATTTTAATTTTGAAACGTGCTTCCGTAATATGAAAAATTACAAATTTGTGATTGTAAATATCTGGTATTATTAATCATAATTAATTAAATTGTTTCTCATGACTCCCCAAGCATGCAAGCACAATTTTAATCAACTAATAAAATTTAAAATTCTATACAATATTAGTTCTTCTTTCTACTTTATTCTCAAAGAATTATTCTATTTGTTTAAGTAAAATTGTTTAAATAATCAAAAGGATTATTTAAGTAAAATTATTTCAATCATTCAAAAGAATTATTTAATTAAAATTATTTAAAAAGTTATTGATTTATTATTTTTCTTAATATACGTATAAATCTTAAACTATGATGAATATAAAATATTTTATAAAGTGTTATTTTGAATATGTTTTAAAAATAATTAAATTAGTGGATGTGATATCAATTGTTTAGCTGAATGAAGTCATAAGTTCACTTTCTATTAAGACTCTCATGAGTAATTAGAAAAATTTCTTTTGTACTGTATTTGAGTTAGCACGAGATATATATAAATTAATTTTTGAAACCAATTTTTGTACATTACGTACACACCTATATAGATTATATAATTGATGTAGAATGTACACAATAATTTATGTAAAAGTAATTTTTGTTAGTCGTGAAATATTCCTCAAATAATATATATATTAAATAATTTTTCTTGTCCTATTATTACCATGATTTCTTCACTTCTGAATTTTTGACTCACTATTTTGAATATACTTGGTATTGTTTTTAAAAACTAAGTCATTGTAATTTCTTCTATTAAAAATTGATAGTAATAAAATTATAACAATCACACATAACATAAACAAGGAATAATAAGTCATAAAATAAAGTTAATTGATCCATAGTAACAACACATGACATGATTGACAAATGATATATATTATTGCAATAACATTGTCACCATAAAAATGATTCAAGAGATTACATTCAATCATTTTTTTAAAAAAAGTGGAACTAAATTAAGATAATTCCAAGTAGTAGAGTAAAACTGAAAAAATTACCATAATCAGAAAAAGATTATTTAATCAAAATATATATATATATATATATATATATTATAAATTCACATAATTCCAAAATAGTAGAATAAAACTTAAAAAATTATCATAATCAAACAAATATTCATTATAAAAAAATTATTTTTATCAATTATATTAATGAATAATAAAATGATGAAATTGATCACTAATTAAATTGTAGACTAATTTAAAATTTAATTTAGTAAGTCGCTAAAATTTTAGTAACTAATGTCAAAAATAAATCTAAAGTCAATTTTATAACTTTTTAAAATCAATAACCACAAAAATATATAGTTTCTATTATAATAAAAATATTTTAAATAATAATAATATTTAGTTTATAAAATAATTTTTAATTTAGTTATTATAATAATTAATTATTTATTGTCTTTAAATTAATTTATATTGAATGAATTTCTTGTAGTGATTATTTAACCAATATATATATATTAAAAAAATTCACGCGTAGATTAATAATAACAACAAATGTACTTTTTTATACAATTGTGTTGAAGTATTCTTGCCCATTTTTAAAGAATTGTAATTAGTGTAACCAATTTCAAGCAATATATAATTGTAGTGGTAATAATTAATAATATTCGAAATTGATTAAGATAGAAGCTATATGAGGACAAATTAGAAAAAATAATAATTAATAGTTTATTTGTTGAATTATATTTGATTTTGAGTTTAATTAGTTTAGGATACATTATAGAAGTTGAAAGTTGAGGGAATTTGGAATGGAGATAGTAGAAAGTTTGTGATTACCCAAAGAAAAATTCTCATAAATTAAGCCCTTTGGCACGTGGTGAGGTGTACATTTACTCTTCTTATCACGTTTTTTGAATGGTTTTGGTTTCTAACTTTCTTTCTTTTTTTCTTTTATAGTTTTGGTTTGTAGCCATAGTGTGAGTCAGAGCTGACAAAGAACTACAATAATAGTATTAGTTAAATATTTAGTTGTAGATCAAAGCAAGTAAAATCAAAGTAATTAATTAGAAAGCTAAAAGCTTTTGGTCTCAGCTAGTTATCAAACTTCTCTACCACCATCAACATCAAAACAATATTAATTTGAATATCCTTTTCATAATTGTTCTTCTTTTGAAATCTCTAATCAATGTTTTGTTAACAACATTTCATTGACGTGTATAGTTTGATTAAATTAATTAGCATGTTACAAAATTGATCATAAATAATCTATCATCAAAGAAGAAGACCTCCTAATGATATATACGGAACTTACACATCGAGAAAGAAAATAAACAATAAAGTTTAAATAGTATTTTTTTAATTATTAAGATTATTTTTTAATTTCATTTTATTATTTTAAATTATTTTAATTATGTCTCATCTATAAACATAAGTTAATTAAATTCTTCTATCAAATTAATGATGTCGTAACAATAATAACATATGATATTTGTTTTATATATATATATATTATATAAAATCTCTCGAGTAATATGTGGAGGAGTACGAAACAAGCAAAAACACAAAATAATTAACTGCTTCAAGACAAATAATTGCTTTCTACACCTCCATATTTTCCTCTTACACCTTATTACACTAATACACTGAGAAATATTAAAAATATCATTTCATGTGATTTCATTAGGAAGATCCAATCTGAAAGATGATCATGAACATTTTCGGATCATTATTACTGCACCTTTCTAGCAACCATTGTAGCCTTTTCTTTCGAAAGATCTAGCAACCGATATTTTTCAGGGCAAGAATCTCAAAATGCAAATTCTGGCATAACAAGCCAAATTGAACGCAAAAAAATTAGTAAGATGGACATGATTCATACTTATCAAGCAGCAATTCATACAACTATATCAACTAATTTCTCCTCCGGTTCCCCCCATCACCCGTTCTTTATGCTTCCTCTTTCTGATGAGATTAGTAACAGAACGAAAAGCTCAATCCAGCTCCTTTATATATATACATCACAATTCTTTAAGCTTCCGAGTTCAATGTATCTGGCAGGCAGGCAATAAACTGAAAAAATGAATATGCATAATAATCCAGGTTGTGCACCAGATATTTTGCATCCCAAAGTTGACTGCATAAAAGAACTCAGGTTGAATGTTTAATCAACATTAAAAAATTTGGAGAACTTGAACAAATAACCACCCAGAATTTATATGGTGTCTGATTGTGAGAAGAGCTTTTCCAACATGTTATTTGAAATGATCCTATTGGGGTCCAATTCCTTTCTTGCTTTATTGTATGAATCCACAGGAAACCTCTTTCTTAGCCTTGCTTGGAGAGCAGCAAGTTCTTCCTTGTCCTTTGGAACCTGGATAGCAGATAATATGCACAAAAATTAAGTAGACTTCAATGTTTAAACACTTCCCTTTCATTTTCCAATTGATACCTAAGCTAGTACTTAGCATTGAAGAATTAGATTGCGCAATTTACAAAACAACAACCGTAAACAAACATGACCAATGTTCACGTGTATGTCGGGGGGGTGGGGTTTGGGTGGTGAGAGAGAGACCTTTCTATCAACACAGGTTCAATGATTTATGATTTAAGACAAAGATCAAATGATTTAGATTAAGCAATTATCATATCCAAATAACATGTTCGATCATTTTTCATTATTTATGACACTTGGATGATTACCTCAATCTTAGCCCAGTGTTCAAACGCAGAGTAACGATCCCATAATTTCGCCTGAGTCAGATGCCTGTAATGAAAGAATTCTTCTGTTATATCCTTCCTCTGGCGAGCATCCATGGTAGGGAGGTACATGATTATACCCACCTGAAACAGCATAAAAAATACAACAGTCAATAAAATCTTCCAAACGACATTACAATGTTGAAATTCATGGAAAGAGCCAAGGGGTTATGTTAGATTTCAAATAATTCAAAAACTTGAAATTAAAGATTATGAATGACATACTATGGGCGGTTGACTAAAATTAAACTCAAGTAAAATATATTTTCAGCAAATAAATTATCTTTCTCCACACAAACCATGCATATCTAAAGAAGTTTTATTTTTTAAATTTAAAACCCTCGTTTCGTCTTTTCTCTAAAAGCAGCTAAAATTTTTTAAATCGCAAATGTACTGCCAAAAGTTGCATAATCAAAACACAAAAAATAAGGAAGCAGAATCATCTGATAAACATGGAGCTATGCTCACTTCATATGACCAAGTAATACAAGTTCACCCATCCTGGCTTAATAAAGAATTTGGAACTATCTGTACGGCACAATTGTCCTGCAAAGAGTTTTATTACCCAAGAAAATATATCATCCTCAGATGGACTTGAAGCAGGACTTAAGGGACTCCTACTGCTAGCTGTCCAGCGCTGCTCAATTGGAGCAGGTGCAGGTATCTCTTCATTCTCTATAAGTTGCTTCAGCTCTTCAATGTATTCAAGGTCTTTCATGCTAGGATTAGCTAGTTTTCCAGCTGGTAAACATATCTCCGATACCCACTGTTGGCCTCCACAATCAAAGCCCAATATTTCATCACTCCATCCAACCCTGTATCCTTCTGACTTTCGCCAGAACTCAGCCTCAGCTTGGTTGATGCTGATGATGTGCTTTTTATTCAGAGGATCCAGGGCAATTAGCTTATCTCTTAATTCTGTGAAAGAGAGCTCATCTATATTTTGTTCACCATCTTCTGCTGATTTACCCCTAAATCTTTCAGCTCTGTATAAAATAACAGAAACTTATGCACATCTAGAAAAGTTCACAATGTGGCACCAACAAAATAATGGCACATTTCACTAAAGAAATATAAAAGAGAACGAAAGTTTTTGGTAGCAAGCTACTAATAGAGAAACTGATTAAAACGGTAGCCACAGCAGAAGAATACCAATGAGATCACAGCACTTTAAACAACTCAGATCAATATGCAAAATACATTAACATTTATCAATCCGTGCCTTACTAAATTACAAGAAATTAGTAGGAATTTCACAGACCTACAAAAGGGTAAATGGAAACAGTTATAAATCTTTGGTAATTTCTTTAATCTGTCTACTTCTACCTCTGAATGTAAATTTAAACCATATTCAAGAGAAAAAATAATAAGAAATGCCACACAACAGAGACTGCTAGCTTTTATTAGGTGAAAAATACTCAGCAACACTTTCTTGCACTGGCTACTTTAGTACCTCCAACAAGCCAAAATAAATCAATTAATCTTACAATCAATAGTGAAGGTGTAATTGTACCCATATTTCTGGAGGGACTCCCGGTAAAGGTCACGGACATGCTGTATGGCTTCATCTTTGGTATATTGTGGTTTAAACTTGGGAGGACCTCTCCACTTTGAAACAGGATTGCATCGCACAACCACAACAGAGTCAGTATAAGGGATATAAAGGTACTTCACATGCTTATTCTCAGACAGCAATTTCCTGCATAAGATAGAAAAGGACTAATATTCAAAATCTTTGGAGGCAGATCCTTAATACCAAGTCACTCTTTTGTTCTTATTGAAATAAATACTTAAATTGGTCATCCAAAATTAGCTTTCACCACATCAATAATTCTGAGATTGGTTTAATAGGCTTTTTAATTTCAATTTTTCATGGTTTTGCAGTATATTCCTACTATTTTTTTTTTTTCTCAATGTAGTTGCAATTTTGATTAAAATTAATCAATATGGTCTCTTCCGTTAGATTGATGTGAACAATGTTAAAAGAGTGATAATGTGACATATGACATGACACGTGTCATATGCACAAGACACATATTAGAATATTCTCTCCTCTTTCTCTTTTTTATCTCTCTTTTTGACATGTGTCTTGTGCATATATGACACATGTCATGTCTTGTGCATATATGACACATGTCATGTTATGTGCATATAACACATGTCATGTCATGTGCATATAACACATGTCATGTCACGTGCCATGTTATCACTCTTATAACATTATCTACACTAGTTTATTAGAAGGGACCACATTAATTGATTTTAACTAAAATTTGGATTATATTGAGAAAAAAAAATAATAGTGGGAACATATTACAAAAACCCACAAAAAAATTAGGACTAAAAAGTCTGTTAAACCTTCTAAGATTTTTTGTAACTAAATTAGTCCTTCAAAGACTGCAAATAGTTATAAATCTATTCTTTTATGTCACCACTATAGTGTGTAGCATTTTAGATTCTTCTGGGACTAATTTAGTGACAATAATCTTTAAGGAACTAATATGACGACACTATAATCTTTGGAGGACAAACTAAGCGGTTTACTCTCATTACCATTTTATTATAGTTGTCAAGAGTAAAGCAACTTCTAGATCTTAGTTCCATCTTACAGAAAGATAGTGCAACCAACGTGGTAATGATAACATCCAACATAGTTATTTGATTGATGTACCAAAAAGGAAAAAATAAATACCAAAACCAATTACTTGTGATTTCTCTTTATCTCATTCATGGTTGAGACAAATGTGTGCTCCACAAGCTCCTGTTGATCAACACACTGAAGGGTGACTTCAGCCACAACTCCAAGTCCTCCAAGACCACATCGAGCAAGATAAAACAGCTCAGGATCTTTATCTTTAGAGATTTCTATAGTTCCTTTGGCAGGGGTGACCAATTTCATGGCAATCACTTGTTCATCAATAGGAGGCAATTTTGCACCAGTGCCATGTGCACCAACCTAAAACATGAATGCAAAGCGTTTTACTTTATATGAAAGACAACAAGGAGGTATAGTATTAAACCACACCAAATAGAAAAACCTCAAGCAGGCAGAAAACTCTGATACCCATTTTAATCAACACGTACATAACACACGGCAGGATAAATAAGTAAGAATCACATAACAAATGTGGGCTGTGGGTAAAAAAGTGTTGTGTATATTTCGGTAATATTGTTCTTAGGAAAATCTGATATTGGTTATCTTGGAATATGGATTTGCATCTAACTCACCTCCACAAAATTGACCTGTAAAGTGAAGATTGATCCTATTTATATACTATAACTTGGTTATATAACTAATAGATTGACGTCTCTGATACACCCTGTCACCCCCAACGTGTTATATATTTGAGTATGAAGGTTTTAGGATAAAGTCGGATACAATCTTACAATTTGAGTTTCAAACTAACTCAACTTTATAAAACTAATTTATAAGATAAAAATGATCGCCCACATATATTTAATTTAATCATATCACTAGTTGATGTCAATTCTTCATCACCCTCGAGTTGAGTACTGGACATGAAGATTGCAAGACTGCTCGAGTTGAATACTGGACATGAAGATCGCAAGACTGTTATACCACTGATATAGCAAATGCTTTGATAGGCTCAACAACAAGCTATGTATGACACTATCTTACAATTTGAATTCAAGCATAATTCAATTGGAGTTTATATTCTTAATTTGTGCACATCACTAGTTAGTGCAGATCTCCAAAACTCGGGTAAAGATAAAAAAGAAGAACCTGAATAATGCCACCAATTTGCTGCTCCCTAATGGAAGCAAAATTCTGCAAGGTAAGGCCATGGTCCTTGAGGCCATCCACAAGCTGCTGCACTCTGATCCCGGCCTGCACCCTCACAGTCTTCTTCTGCTTGTCCACTTCCAATATCCCATCCATCAGCGCCAAGTTCACCATTCCGGCTCTCGACAGCCCGATCCCGTTCGGCGAAAGCCCGGACCCGACCGGCCGGATTCGGGTCCTCTTCTCGTGAGCCTCCCTCACCACGCGCTCCAGCTGCTCCACGTTTTCCGGCTGGAGGAAGTTGCGCGTCTGCACCTCGTGCGTTCCGCTCCAGTTCGACACCGTGTGCAGGTCCTCCGGCAGCGGCGCGTACCGGAAGATCTGCGCCTTCTTGTGCTTGGCATCGTCGGGCAGGGGGAAGGTGTAGTAGGTGGCGGCACCGCAGAAGAGGAGCAGCGCCGCGTAGCCGGCGTATTTGCGGGTTTCTGCATCGGCGGAGGAGGCGGGTTCCGGCGAGGCGGAGAATCGGCGGAGGAGGAGGGAGCGGGAGTGGTGAGGAGTGAGAGGGAGGGAGCGCTTGAGAAGTAGTGTTCTCAGCATGTCTGCGCTCAACTCTTGGGACCAAAGAGATGGGTGGTAGACAGTGAGTCACGCGCACTACTCCTAAAATCAATTTTAGTTAATTAACCAACCATCTACTTTCTACTAAAATTGCCAAACTAAAATACAAATAATACGGCTAAAACGAAATTTCTCTCTCTTTTCACTATACTTTATTCTTGTACAATTGATCCACTTGAGTAAATTTCTATTCATTTCTTTACTTTTATAAAGATGTATTATGTAATTAAACATGGAGCCCTATCCATTTTTCTATACGATGCACGCCTATAGGATGCAAGTAGATTTTTTTTGTGTCAAAGACAACCCCAATACACTATAACCAATTATAAATCTTGCTTTTTTATGAATGTGTAAATCAATAAGAAGAAAAGGAACAAGAAAGTTCTTAAAGAATTACAAAAATTTTGACAAAGAAATAAAAACTTCTTCTTTTACAAAAATATTTTTTTTTCATGTAGTCGTAGATATTATACAAAATGATTTCACTAGTAAACTAGATTACAAGTATTGACACTTTTACTTTTGGCTTACAAAAAGTAAATAAAGTTACTTTTGACTATCTAAGTACACAATGTCTCTCCAATCTAAGTATACAAAGTCTTTCTTGGTTATATTTTAATCTCGCTTTGAGATTAAGCATTGAGTATACAATATCTCTCGTGACCAAATACAGAAAATCTATTCAAGCTATACAACAAAAGTTGTTACGAGACAAGGTTCACTTTAACGGAAAGGATGTGAAATATGGATCATTGTTCTAGAGGCTAACTTCACAACAATGAAGAATTTACGAAGATAGACACTACCTTTCTAAGTCTTTTGGAAGACAAATTGTAATCTACAAACATGAAGTTTTTTTACTATACATGTAAAGGTCACTTATTGTGAGCATAATCGTTATACTTTTTTGCATGGGAAAATTCCTTCTATAAATGTCCAAAAAGGATCGTTGTAGATTATGTGCTTTGGAGGATCTTCCTTCAAAGCTTTATTAGAAGTCCATGATTTTATGTTGACACTTATGTTGTTGTAGTACTAAGATATCTATAAATTAGTATTTATATCTTTCATGTTTTTGCTTCTATAATGTTTTTGCTAATAATACCATATTAAGCAAACTCATATTGATGAATGATATTTATGTAAAAAAAATTCTTAAGTAGTTGTGCATATTTCATGTAATCATTATTAATTAACTAGTTGAATCTTATACATATTTAAATCAAGCTAATATAAAAACTTTAAATATTGCATTGTTTCATCTATTCTTGTACCAACTCTTGGTTGATTTACACTAATGTCTAATGAAATCTTTTAAAAGCATTTGGTAAGTATTAAATAACCCCTCCATGAATATTTAATCATCATCTTATTACAACTTTATTCAACTTCTCTTATAAAACCAAAATGTTATTTCAACCACCACAATGGACTAATCATAAACCAACAAATTAGTGGAATTTTAGATGATTCTGTGTTAAAACTCAGGGTATATATAAAAAGTGCTCTGGAAAGTGTGTCTTATTCATTGAAGCAAAGTGGCTTATATAAGCATTACATAACAAAAAGTAAAACTGCCACGTTTTGCATGGCAACAAAATAGGAATAAATGAAATCCACTATCTCCTAAATAATAGAGTAGCTAGTCTAACATCCCCTTAAAGCTGGGAACTTTATTAACTAACACACGTAAAAAATAGCTTTCACTAACATTCCCTCCCTTAAGCTAATGCATCTGTTGCATTTAGCTTATTTCAGCGGCGTTAACTACTCCAAGCATGTTTCAAATCTTTTCAAATTGATCAAGTTTCAGTGGTTTTGTCATAATGTCAGCTACCTGTTCATTAGAACTGCAGTATGTTAGGCGTACTATTTGGTCATTCACCAGGTCTCTCAAGAAGTGGAATCTTACTACAATATGCTTGCTTCTTCCATGGAAAAATGGATTTTTGGATAGTTGGATAGTAGAGCTATTGTCACATAATATTTTAGTTTCTTTCTTTTCCTCCAAACCCAGATGTTCTAAGATTCTTCTGAGCCATATACACCGACATGCACACAGCGCTACGACAATATATTCGACCTCTGTCGTGGATAAACTTACAACAGGTTGTTTTTTCAAAGCCCATGAGACAGCTGCTGCAGACCCCATTACAAATATTGAGCCAGATGTGCTTCTTCTGTCATCTAGATCTCCTGCATAATTGTTGTCACTATAAGCTATGAGATCAGTTTTACATCCCTTTTTATAGAATAAACCATGCTCTGTGGTTGCCTTGAGGTACCGTAAGAGTCTTTTTGTTGCAGCCCAATGTGACTCCTTTGGATTAGCCATGAACCTGCTAATCAGACTTACCCCAAACGTCAAGTCTGGCCGAGTTACTGTCAAGTCTGTTGCATTTAGCTTATTTCAGCGGCGTTAACTACTCCAAGCATGTTTCAAATCTTTTCAAATTGATCAAGTTTCAGTGGTTTTGTCATAATGTCAGCTACCTGTTCATTAGAACTGTAGTATGTTAGGCGTACTATTTGGTCATTCACCAGGTCTCTCAAGAAGTGGAATCTTACTACAATATGCTTGCTTCTTCCATGGAAAAATGGATTTTTGGATAGTTGGATAGTAGAGCTATTGTCACATAATATTTTAGTTTCTTTCTTTTCCTCCAAACCCAGATGTTCTAAGATTCTTCTGAGCCATATACACCGACATGCACAAAGCGCTACGACAATATATTCGACCTCTGTCGTGGATAAACTTACAACAGGTTGTTTTTTCAAAGCCCATGAGGCAGTGCTTGCAGACCCCATTACAAATATTGAGCCGGATGTAGCTTCTTACGTCATCTAGATCTCTGCATAATTGTTGTCACTATAAGCTATGAGATCGGTTTTACATCCCTTTTATAGAATAAACCATGCTCTGTGGTTGCCTTGAGGTGCCAGTAAGAGTCTTTTTGTTGCAGCCCAATGTGACTCCTTTGGATTAGCCATGAACACGCTAATCGGACTTACCCCAAACGTCAAGTCCGGCCGAGTTACTGTCAAGTCTGTTGCATTTAGCTTATTTCAGCGGCGTTAACTACTCCAAGCATGTTTCCAAATCTTTTCAAATTGATCAAGTTTCGGTGGTTTTGTCATAATGTCGACTACTGTTCATTAGAAGCTGCGAGTATGTTAGGCGTACTATTTGGTCATTCACCAGGTCTCTCAAGAAGTGGAATCTTACTACAATATGCTTGCTTCTTCCATGGAAAAATGGATTTTTGGATAGTTGGATAGTAGAGCTATTGTCACATAATATTTTAGTTTCTTTCTTTTCCTCCAAACCCAGATGTTCTAAGATTCTTCTGAGCCATATACACCGACATGCACAAAGCGCTACGACAATATATTCGACCTCTGTCGTGGATAAACTTACAACAGGTTGTTTTTTCAAAGCCCATGAGACAGCTGCTGCAGACCCCATTACAAATATTGAGCCAGATGTGCTTCTTCTGTCATCTAGATCTCCTGCATAATTGTTGTCACTATAAGCTATGAGATCAGTTTTACATCCCTTTTTATAGAATAAACCATGCTCTGTGGTTGCCTTGAGGTACCGTAAGAGTCTTTTTGTTGCAGCCCAATGTGACTCCTTTGGATTAGCCATGAACCTGCTAATCAGACTTACCCCAAACGTCAAGTCTGGCCGAGTTACTGTCAAGTCTGTTGCATTTAGCTTATTTCAGCGGCGTTAACTACTCCAAGCATGTTTCAAATCTTTTCAAATTGATCAAGTTTCAGTGGTTTTGTCATAATGTCAGCTACCTGTTCATTAGAACTGCAGTATGTTAGGCGTACTATTTGGTCATTCACCAGGTCTCTCAAGAAGTGGAATCTTACTACAATATGCTTGCTTCTTCCATGGAAAAATGGATTTTTGGATAGTTGGATAGTAGAGCTATTGTCACATAATATTTTAGTTTCTTTCTTTTCCTCCAAACCCAGATGTTCTAAGATTCTTCGAGCCATATACACCGAGCATGCACAAGCGCTACGACAATATATTCGACCTGCATCGGTGGATAAACTTACAACAGGTTGTTTTTCAAAGCCCATGAGGCAGTCTGCTGCGGACCCCATTACAAATATTGAGCCGGATGTGCTTCTTACGTCATCTAGATCTCCTGCATAATTGTTGTCACTATAAGCTATGAGATCAGTTTTACATCCCTTTTTATAGAATAAACCATGCTCTGTGGTTGCCTTGAGAGTGCCAGTAAGAGTCTTTTTGTTGCAGCCCAATGTGACTCCTTTGGATTAGCCATGAACACCGCTAATCAGACTTACCCCAAACGTCAAGTCTGGCCGAGTTACTGTCAAGTCTGTTGCATTTAGCTTATTTCAGCGGCGTTAACTACTCCAAGCATGTTTCAAATCTTTTCAAATTGATCAAGTTTCGGTGGTTTTGTCATAATGTCGGCTACTGTTCATTAGAAGCTGCAGTATGTTAGGCGTACTATTTGGTCATTCACCGGGTCTCTCAGAAGTGGAATCTTACTACAATATGCTTGCTTCTTCCATGGAAAAATGGATTTTTGGATAGTTGGATAGTAGAGCTATTGTCACATAATATTTTAGTTTCTTTCTTTTCCTCCAAACCCGGATGTTCTAAGATTCTTACGAGCCATATACACCGAGCATGCACACAGCGCTACGACAATATATTCGACCTCGTAGGTGGATAAACTTACAACAGGTTGTTTTTCAAAGCCCATGAGGCAGTTCGCTGCAGACCCCATTACAAATATTGAGCCGGATGTGCTTCTTACGTCATCTAGATCTCCTGCATAATTGTTGTCACTATAAGCTATGAGATCAGTTTTACATCCCTTTTTATAGAATAAACCATGCTCTGTGGTTGCCTTGAGGTACCAGTAAGAGTCTTTTTGTTGCAGCCCAATGTGACTCCTTTGGATTAGCCATGAACACGCTAATCGGACTTACCCCAAACGTCAAGTCCGGCGAGGATTCTTGTCAAGTCTGTTGCATTTAGCTTATTTCAGCGGCGTTAACTACTCCAAGCATGTTTCAAATCTTTTCAAATTGATCAAGTTTCGAGTGGTTTTGTCATAATGTCGACTACTGTTCATTAGAAGCTGCAGTATGTTAGGCGTACTATTTGGTCATTCACCAGGTCTCTCAAGAAGTGGAATCTTACTACAATATGCTTGCTTCTTCCATGGAAAAATGGATTTTTGGATAGTTGGATAGTAGAGCTATTGTCACATAATATTTTAGTTTCTTTCTTTTCCTCCAAACCCGGATGTTCTAAGATTCTTCCGAGCCATATACACCGACATGCACAAAGCGCTACGACAATATATTCGACCTGCGTCGTGGATAAACTTACAACAGGTTGTTTTTTCAAAGCCCATGAGGCAATTCTGCTGCAGACCCCATTACAAATATTGAGCCGGATGTGCTTCTTCGTCATCTAGATCTCCTGCATAATTGTTGTCACTATAAGCTATGAGATCGGTTTTACATCCCTTTTATAGAATAAACCATGCTCCGTGGTTGCCTTGAGGTGCCAGTAAGAGTCTTTTTGTTGCAGCCCAATGTGACTCCTTTGGATTAGCCATGAACACGCTAATCGGACTTACCCCAAACGTCAAGTCCGGCCGAGATTCTTGTCAAGTCTGTTGCATTTAGCTTATTTCAGTGGCGTTAACTACTCCAAGCATGTTTCAAATCTTTTCAAATTGATCAAGTTTCGAGTGGTTTTGTCATAATGTCGGCTACTGTTCATTAGAAGCTGCGAGTATGTTAGGCGTACTATTTGGTCATTCACCAGGTCTCTCAAGAAGTGGAATCTTACTACAATATGCTTGCTTCTTCCATGGAAAAATGGATTTTTGGATAGTTGGATAGTAGAGCTATTGTCACATAATATTTTAGTTTCTTTCTTTTCCTCCAAACCCGGATGTTCTAAGATTCTTCGAGCCATATACACCGAGCATGCACAAAGCGCTACGACAATATATTCGACCTGCGTCGTGGATAAACTTACAACAGGTTGTTTTTCAAAGCCCATGAGACAGCTGCTGCAGACCCCATTACAAATATTGAGCCAGATGTGCTTCTTCTGTCATCTAGATCTCCTGCATAATTGTTGTCACTATAAGCTATGAGATCAGTTTTACATCCCTTTTTATAGAATAAACCATGCTCTGTGGTTGCCTTGAGGTACCGTAAGAGTCTTTTTGTTGCAGCCCAATGTGACTCCTTTGGATTAGCCATGAACCTGCTAATCAGACTTACCCCAAACGTCAAGTCTGGCCGAGTTACTGTCAAGTCTGTTGCATTTAGCTTATTTCAGCGGCGTTAACTACTCCAAGCATGTTTCAAATCTTTTCAAATTGATCAAGTTTCAGTGGTTTTGTCATAATGTCAGCTACCTGTTCATTAGAACTGCAGTATGTTAGGCGTACTATTTGGTCATTCACCAGGTCTCTCAAGAAGTGGAATCTTACTACAATATGCTTGCTTCTTCCATGGAAAAATGGATTTTTGGATAGTTGGATAGTAGAGCTATTGTCACATAATATTTTAGTTTCTTTCTTTTCCTCCAAACCCAGATGTTCTAAGATTCTTCTGAGCCATATACACCGACATGCACAAAGCGCTACGACAATATATTCGACCTCTGTCGTGGATAAACTTACAACAGGTTGTTTTTTCAAAGCCCATGAGACAGCTGCTGCAGACCCCATTACAAATATTGAGCCAGATGTGCTTCTTCTGTCATCTAGATCTCCTGCATAATTGTTGTCACTATAAGCTATGAGATCAGTTTTACATCCCTTTTTATAGAATAAACCATGCTCTGTGGTTGCCTTGAGGTACCGTAAGAGTCTTTTTGTTGCAGCCCAATATGACTCCTTTGGATTAGCCATGAACCTGCTAATCAGACTTACCCCAAACGTCAAGTCTGGCCGAGTTACTGTCAAGTCTGTTGCATTTAGCTTATTTCAGCGACGTTAACTACTCCAAGCATGTTTCAAATCTTTTCAAATTGATCAAGTTTCAGTGGTTTTGTCATAATGTCAGCTACCTGTTCATTAGAACTGCAGTATGTTAGGCGTACTATTTGGTCATTCACCAGGTCTCTCAAGAAGTGGAATCTTACTACAATATGCTTGCTTCTTCCATGGAAAAATGGATTTTTGGATAGTTGGATAGTAGAGCTATTGTCACATAATATTTTAGTTTCTTTCTTTTCCTCCAAACCCAGATGTTCTAAGATTCTTCTGAGCCATATACACCGACATGCACACAGCGCTACGACAATATATTCGACCTCTGTCGTGGATAAACTTACAACAGGTTGTTTTTCAAAGCCCATGAGGCAGTTGCTTGCAGACCCCATTACAAATATTGAGCCGGATGTGCTTCTTACGTCATCTAGATCTCTGCATAATTGTTGTCACTATAAGCTATGAGATCGGTTTTACATCCCTTTTATAGAATAAACCATGCTCTGTGGTTGCCTTGAGGTACCGTAAGAGTCTTTTTGTTGCAGCCCAATGTGACTCCTTTGGATTAGCCATGAACCTGCTAATCGGACTTACCCCAAACGTCAAGTCCGGCAGAGTTCTTGTCAAGTCTGTTGCATTTAGCTTATTTCAGTGGCGTTAACTACTCCAAGCATGTTTCAAATCTTTTCAAATTGATCAAGTTTCAGTGGTTTTGTCATAATGTCAGCTACCTGTTCATTAGAACTGCAGTATGTTAGGCGTACTATTTGGTCATTCACCAGGTCTCTCAAGAAGTGGAATCTTACTACAATATGCTTGCTTCTTCCATGGAAAAATGGATTTTTGGATAGTTGGATAGTAGAGCTATTGTCACATAATATTTTAGTTTCTTTCTTTTCCTCCAAACCCGGATGTTCTAAGATTCTTCCGAGCCATATACACCGACATGCACAAGCGCTACGACAATATATTCGACCTGCGTCGTGGATAAACTTACAACAGGTTGTTTTTCAAAGCCCATGAGGCAGTTGCTGCGAGACCCCATTACAAATATTGAGCCGGATGTGCTTCTTACGTCATCTAGATCTCCTGCATAATTGTTGTCACTATAAGCTATGAGATCGGTTTTACATCCCTTTTTATAGAATAAACCATGCTCTGTGGTTGCCTTGAGGTACCAGTAAGAGTCTTTTTGTTGCAGCCCAATGTGACTCCTTTGGATTAGCCATGAACACGCTAATCGGACTTACCCCAAACGTCAAGTCCGGCCGGAGTTCTTGTCAAGTCTGTTGCATTTAGCTTATTTCAGTGGCGTTAACTACTCCAAGCATGTTTCAAATCTTTTCAAATTGATCAAGTTTCGAGTGGTTTTGTCATAATGTCGACTACTGTTCATTAGAAGCTGCAGTATGTTAGGCGTACTATTTGGTCATTCACCAGGTCTCTCAAGAAGTGGAATCTTACTACAATATGCTTGCTTCTTCCATGGAAAAATGGATTTTTGGATAGTTGGATAGTAGAGCTATTGTCACATAATATTTTAGTTTCTTTCTTTTCCTCCAAACCCGGATGTTCTAAGATTCTTCCGAGCCATATACACCGACATGCACAAAGCGCTACGACAATATATTCGACCTGCGTCGTGGATAAACTTACAACAGGTTGTTTTTCAAAGCCCATGAGACAGCTGCTGCAGACCCCATTACAAATATTGAGCCAGATGTGCTTCTTCTGTCATCTAGATCTCCTGCATAATTGTTGTCACTATAAGCTATGAGATCAGTTTTACATCCCTTTTTATAGAATAAACCATGCTCTGTGGTTGCCTTGAGGTACCGTAAGAGTCTTTTTGTTGCAGCCCAATGTGACTTCTTTGGATTAGCCATGAACCTGCTAATCAGACTTACCCCAAACGTCAAGTGCGGCAGAGTTCTTGTCAAGTCTGTTGCATTTAGCTTATTTCAGTGGCGTTAACTACTCCAAGCATGTTTCAAATCTTTTCAAATTGATCAAGTTTCGAGTGGTTTTGTCATAATGTCGACTACTGTTCATTAGAAGCTGCGAGTATGTTAGGCGTACTATTTGGTCATTCACCAGGTCTCTCAAGAAGTGGAATCTTACTACAATATGCTTGCTTCTTCCATGGAAAAATGGATTTTTGGATAGTTGGATAGTAGAGCTATTGTCACATAATATTTTAGTTTCTTTCTTTTCCTCCAAACCCGGATGTTCTAAGATTCTTCGAGCCATATACACCGACATGCACAAAGCGCTACGACAATATATTCGACCTCGTCGTGGATAAACTTACAACAGGTTGTTTTTCAAAGCCCATGAGACAGTCTGCTGCGGACCCCATTACAAATATTGAGCCGGATGTGCTTCTTACGTCATCTAGATCTCTGCATAATTGTTGTCACTATAAGCTATGAGATCGGTTTTACATCCCTTTTATAGAATAAACCATGCTCTGTGGTTGCCTTGAGGTACCAGTAAGAGTCTTTTTGTTGCAGCCCAATGTGACTCCTTTGGATTAGCCATGAACACGCTAATCGGACTTACCCCAAACGTCAAGTCCGGCGGAGTTCTTGTCAAGTCTGTTGCATTTAGCTTATTTCAGTGGCGTTAACTACTCCAAGCATGTTTCAAATCTTTTCAAATTGATCAAGTTTCGAGTGGTTTTGTCATAATGTCGACTACATGTTCATTAGAAGCTGCGAGTATGTTAGGCGTACTATTTGGTCATTCACCAGGTCTCTCAAGAAGTGGAATCTTACTACAATATGCTTGCTTCTTCCATGGAAAAATGGATTTTTGGATAGTTGGATAGTAGAGCTATTGTCACATAATATTTTAGTTTCTTTCTTTTCCTCCAAACCCGGATGTTCTAAGATTCTTCGAGCCATATACACCGACATGCACACGGCGCTACGACAATATATTCGACCTGCGTCGTGGATAAACTTACAACAGGTTGTTTTTCAAAGCCCATGAGGCAGTTGCTGCGGACCCCATTACAAATATTGAGCCGGATGTGCTTCTTACGTCATCTAGATCTCTGCATAATTGTTGTCACTATAAGCTATGAGATCGGTTTTACATCCCTTTTATAGAATAAACCATGCTCTGTGGTTGCCTTGAGGTGCCAGTAAGAGTCTTTTTGTTGCAGCCCAATGTGACTCCTTTGGATTAGCCATGAACACGCTAATCGGACTTACCCCAAACGTCAAGTCCGGCGGAGTTCTTGTCAAGTCTGTTGCATTTAGCTTATTTCAGTGGCGTTAACTACTCCAAGCATGTTTCAAATCTTTTCAAATTGATCAAGTTTCGAGTGGTTTTGTCATAATGTCGACTACTGTTCATTAGAAGCTGCAGTATGTTAGGCGTACTATTTGGTCATTCACCAGGTCTCTCAAGAAGTGGAATCTTACTACAATATGCTTGCTTCTTCCATGGAAAAATGGATTTTTGGATAGTTGGATAGTAGAGCTATTGTCACATAATATTTTAGTTTCTTTCTTTTCCTCCAAACCCGGATGTTCTAAGATTCTTCGAGCCATATACACCGACATGCACAAAGCGCTACGACAATATATTCGACCTGCATCGTGGATAAACTTACAACAGGTTGTTTTTCAAAGCCCATGAGGCAATTCTGCTGCAGACCCCATTACAAATATTGAGCCGGATGTGCTTCTTACGTCATCTAGATCTCTGCATAATTGTTGTCACTATAAGCTATGAGATCGGTTTTACATCCCTTTTATAGAATAAACCATGCTCTGTGGTTGCCTTGAGGTGCCAGTAAGAGTCTTTTTGTTGCAGCCCAATGTGACTCCTTTGGATTAGCCATGAACACGCTAATCGGACTTACCCCAAACGTCAAGTCCGGCGAGGATTCTTGTCAAGTCTGTTGCATTTAGCTTATTTCAGTGGCGTTAACTACTCCAAGCATGTTTCAAATCTTTTCAAATTGATCAAGTTTCGAGTGGTTTTGTCATAATGTCGACTACTGTTCATTAGAAGCTGCAGTATGTTAGGCGTACTATTTGGTCATTCACCAGGTCTCTCAAGAAGTGGAATCTTACTACAATATGCTTGCTTCTTCCATGGAAAAATGGATTTTTGGATAGTTGGATAGTAGAGCTATTGTCACATAATATTTTAGTTTCTTTCTTTTCCTCCAAACCCGGATGTTCTAAGATTCTTCGAGCCATATACACCGACATGCACACGGCGCTACGACAATATATTCGACCTCATGTCGTGGATAAACTTACAACAGGTTGTTTTTCAAAGCCCATGAGGCAGTTCTGCTGAGACCCCATTACAAATATTGAGCCGGATGTGCTTCTTACGTCATCTAGATCTCTGCATAATTGTTGTCACTATAAGCTATGAGATCGGTTTTACATCCCTTTTATAGAATAAACCATGCTCTGTGGTTGCCTTGAGATACCAGTAAGAGTCTTTTTGTTGCAGCCCAATGTGACTCCTTTGGATTAGCCATGAACACGCTAATCGGACTTACCCCAAACGTCAAGTCCGGCGGAGTTCTTGTCAAGTCTGTTGCATTTAGCTTATTTCAGCGGCGTTAACTACTCCAAGCATGTTTCAAATCTTTTCAAATTGATCAAGTTTCGAGTGGTTTTGTCATAATGTCGACTACTGTTCATTAGAAGCTGCAGTATGTTAGGCGTACTATTTGGTCATTCACCAGGTCTCTCAAGAAGTGGAATCTTACTACAATATGCTTGCTTCTTCCATGGAAAAATGGATTTTTGGATAGTTGGATAGTAGAGCTATTGTCACATAATATTTTAGTTTCTTTCTTTTCCTCCAAACCCGGATGTTCTAAGATTCTTCGAGCCATATACACCGACATGCACAAGCGCTACGACAATATATTCGACCTGCGTCGTGGATAAACTTACAACGAGGTTGTTTTCAAAGCCCATGAGGCAGTTCTGCTGCGGACCCCATTACAAATATTGAGCCGGATGTGCTTCTTACGTCATCTAGATCTCTGCATAATTGTTGTCACTATAAGCTATGAGATCGGTTTTACATCCCTTTTATAGAATAAACCATGCTCTGTGGTTGCCTTGAGGTGCCAGTAAGAGTCTTTTTGTTGCAGCCCAATGTGACTCCTTTGGATTAGCCATGAACACGCTAATCGGACTTACCCCAAACGTCAAGTGCGGCGAGGATTCTTGTCAAGTCTGTTGCATTTAGCTTATTTCAGTGGCGTTAACTACTCCAAGCATGTTTCAAATCTTTTCAAATTGATCAAGTTTCGAGTGGTTTTGTCATAATGTCGACTACTGTTCATTAGAAGCTGCAGTATGTTAGGCGTACTATTTGGTCATTCACCAGGTCTCTCAAGAAGTGGAATCTTACTACAATATGCTTGCTTCTTCCATGGAAAAATGGATTTTTGGATAGTTGGATAGTAGAGCTATTGTCACATAATATTTTAGTTTCTTTCTTTTCCTCCAAACCCGGATGTTCTAAGATTCTTCGAGCCATATACACCGACATGCACACGGCGCTACGACAATATATTCGACCTGCATGCGTGGATAAACTTACAACAGGTTGTTTTTCAAAGCCCATGAGGCAGTTCTGCTGAGACCCCATTACAAATATTGAGCCGGATGTGCTTCTTACGTCATCTAGATCTCTGCATAATTGTTGTCACTATAAGCTATGAGATCGGTTTTACATCCCTTTTATAGAATAAACCATGCTCTGTGGTTGCCTTGAGAGTGCCAGTAAGAGTCTTTTTGTTGCGACCCAATGTGACTCCTTTGGATTAGCCATGAACACGCTAATCGGACTTACCCCAAGCGTCAAGTCCGGCAGGAGTTCTTGTCAAGTCTGTTGCATTTAGCTTATTTCAGTGGCGTTAACTACTCCAAGCATGTTTCAAATCTTTTCAAATTGATCAAGTTTCGAGTGGTTTTGTCATAATGTCGACTACTGTTCATTAGAAGCTGCAGTATGTTAGGCGTACTATTTGGTCATTCACCAGGTCTCTCAAGAAGTGGAATCTTACTACAATATGCTTGCTTCTTCCATGGAAAAATGGATTTTTGGATAGTTGGATAGTAGAGCTATTGTCACATAATATTTTAGTTTCTTTCTTTTCCTCCAAACCCGGATGTTCTAAGATTCTTCGAGCCATATACACGAGCATGCACAAAGCGCTACGACAATATATTCGACCTGCGTCGTGGATAAACTTACAACAGGTTGTTTTTCAAAGCCCATGAGACAGCTGCTGCAGACCCCATTACAAATATTGAGCCAGATGTGCTTCTTCTGTCATCTAGATCTCCTGCATAATTGTTGTCACTATAAGCTATGAGATCAGTTTTACATCCCTTTTATAGAATAAACCATGCTCTGTGGTTGCCTTGAGAGTACCAGTAAGAGTCTTTTTGTTGCGACCCAATGTGACTCCTTTGGATTAGCCATGAACACGCTTAATCGGACTTACCCCAAACGTCAAGTCCGGCCGAGATTCTTGTCAAGTCTGTTGCATTTAGCTTATTTCAGTGGCGTTAACTACTCCAAGCATGTTTCAAATCTTTTCAAATTGATCAAGTTTCGGTGGTTTTGTCATAATGTCGACTACTGTTCATTAGAAGCTGCGAGTATGTTAGGCGTACTATTTGGTCATTCACCAGGTCTCTCAAGAAGTGGAATCTTACTACAATATGCTTGCTTCTTCCATGGAAAAATGGATTTTTGGATAGTTGGATAGTAGAGCTATTGTCACATAATATTTTAGTTTCTTTCTTTTCCTCCAAACCCGGATGTTCTAAGATTCTTCGAGCCATATACACCGACATGCACACAGCGCTACGACAATATATTCGACCTGCATCGTGGATAAACTTACAACAGGTTGTTTTTCAAAGCCCATGAGGCATGTCGCTGCGAGACCCATTACAAATATTGAGCCGGATGTGCTTCTTACGTCATCTAGATCTCCTGCATAATTGTTGTCACTATAAGCTATGAGATCGGTTTTACATCCCTTTTATAGAATAAACCATGCTCTGTGGTTGCCTTGAGGTGCCAGTAAGAGTCTTTTTGTTGCGACCCAATGTGACTCCTTTGGATTAGCCATGAACTCGCTAATCGGACTTACCCCAAACGTCAAGTCCGGCCGGAGTTCTTGTCAAGTCTGTTGCATTTAGCTTATTTCAGTGGCGTTAACTACTCCAAGCATGTTTCAAATCTTTTCAAATTGATCAAGTTTCGAGTGGTTTTGTCATAATGTCGACTACTGTTCATTAGAACTGCAGTATGTTAGGCGTACTATTTGGTCATTCACCAGGTCTCTCAAGAAGTGGAATCTTACTACAATATGCTTGCTTCTTCCATGGAAAAATGGATTTTTGGATAGTTGGATAGTAGAGCTATTGTCACATAATATTTTAGTTTCTTTCTTTTCCTCCAAACCCAGATGTTCTAAGATTCTTCTGAGCCATATACACCGACATGCACAAAGCGCTACGACAATATATTCGACCTCTGTCGTGGATAAACTTACAACAGGTTGTTTTTCAAAGCCCATGAGACAGTCTGCCGGACCCCATTACAAATATTGAGCCGGATGTGCTTCTTACGTCATCTAGATCTCTGCATAATTGTTGTCACTATAAGCTATGAGATCGGTTTTACATCCCTTTTATAGAATAAACCATGCTCTGTGGTTGCCTTGAGGTACCAGTAAGAGTCTTTTGTTGCGACCCAATGTGACTCCTTTGGATTAGCCATGAACACGCTAATCGGACTTACCCCAAACGTCAAGTCTGGCCGAGTTACTGTCAAGTCTGTTGCATTTAGCTTATTTCAGCGGCGTTAACTACTCCAAGCATGTTTCAAATCTTTTCAAATTGATCAAGTTTCAGTGGTTTTGTCATAATGTCAGCTACCTGTTCATTAGAACTGCAGTATGTTAGGCGTACTATTTGGTCATTCACCAGGTCTCTCAAGAAGTGGAATCTTACTACAATATGCTTGCTTCTTCCATGGAAAAATGGATTTTTGGATAGTTGGATAGTAGAGCTATTGTCACATAATATTTTAGTTTCTTTCTTTTCCTCCAAACCCAGATGTTCTAAGATTCTTCTGAGCCATATACACCGACATGCACAAAGCGCTACGACAATATATTCGACCTCTGTCGTGGATAAACTTACAACAGGTTGTTTTTTCAAAGCCCATGAGACAGCTGCTGCAGACCCCATTACAAATATTGAGCCAGATGTGCTTCTTCTGTCATCTAGATCTCCTGCATAATTGTTGTCACTATAAGCTATGAGATCAGTTTTACATCCCTTTTTATAGAATAAACCATGCTCTGTGGTTTCCTTGAGGTACCGTAAGAGTCTTTTTGTTGCAGCCCAATGTGACTCCTTTGGATTAGCCATGAACCTGCTAATCAGACTTACCCCAAACGTCAAGTCTGGCCGAGTTACTGTTAAGTACATGAGACTTCCAATTGCTTGTTTGAATTTAGTTGCATCTACTGCAACACCATTGTCATCCTTGGATAGCATGGTTCCTGGAACGATAGGATTGCGTACAGGATTACTATCTGACATGTTGAATCTGGCTAGAACTTCACGGGCATATCTTCTTTGACAAATAAAAATCCCATCATCACTTTGTATGACTTCTACTCGAAGAAAGTGTTTCATTTTACCCAAGTCAGTCATGTCAAACTCTAGCTTCATCGAGCTTTTGAATTCTTCACACATGTCCCTACTATTCCCAGTAAAGATTAGATCATCAACATAGAGACTAACAATTAAAATATTATCGTTATCCTTTTTGGTGAACAAAGTGTGTTCACTGGAGCATCTTTCAAACTGTTCCTTTGCAAAGTAGGCCTCAATTTTGCTATATTATGCTCTTGGTGCTTGTTTAAGCCCATATAATGCTTTCTTTAACTTGTATACTTGATCTTCTTTTTCTTTCTTGATAAATCCTGCGAGCTGCTGGACAAATACTTCTTCTTGAAGTTCACCGTGTAGGAAAGCGCTTTTTACATCTAGTTGAAAAACTTCCCAAGCACTTTGCGATGCCAAGGCTAACAATACCCTTACAGTATCAAGTCTAGTCACTAGTGCAAATACCTCTATGTAGTCTATTCCATATTTTTGTGCATATCCTTTGGCCACTAGTCTTGCCTTATACTTTTCTACATTGCCACTTTCATTTAATTTCGTCTTAAAAGTCCATTTGACTCCAATTGGTGTAATACCTTTTGGAGAATCAACAAGCTCCCAAGTGTTGTTCCTTTCGATTGCCTTCATCTCTGCATCCATTGCTTCCCTCCACTTCTTGCTTTTACATGCTTCTTCAAAGGATTGTGGGTCATCAGTGTCAGTTGTTATCATTGCCATTAAGCTTTCTTCTTCTGCTTCTGCTACAAGATTGGTTTCGTAATCGGCCATCCATACGGGTTGTCTTTGTATTCTTGTTGTTCTTCTTTCACTTGTCCTTGCTACCCTCCCTTCAACTTGATTATCCACTGTTTCATTTTGTATAGATTCTGCATCTTCTTGTTATGCATTACTTTCCTTGTCTTCCCAATCAAGAACTTTGGCTTTGTCTTTTTTTGCATGTTCGTGCCAATTCTAGCTTTTTCCTTCTTCAAATACTACATCTCTGCTGACAATAACTTTCCTTCTAATGGGATCATATAGTCTATAGGCTTTAGACTCATCACTGACTCCCAAGAGGACGCATCTTTGGCTTTTATTGTCTAACTTGCTTCGTTTCTGGTCTAGAATATGAGTGTGTACTACACAACCAAATATACGAAAATAGCCAACACATGGCTTTATGCCACTCCAAACTTCTTCTGAGTGTGTTGATCTACTGCGGAGGTTGGACTTCTATTTTGGACATGTATACACCACCGAACCACCTCAGGCCAAAAGGATTTTGGAACCTGCTTCTCGTGTAAAATTGTTCGTACAACATTCATGATAGTCCGATTTTTGCGTTCTGGGACTTCGTTCTGTTGAGGAGTACAGGCAGCCGTCATTTTCCTGGAAATACCTGTTCAGTACAAAATTATGCAAACTCCTTAGAGGTGAACTCACACCTTTATCCGTTCTTAGACACATTATGTAGGTGTTAGCTTCCTTTTCAACACAAGCTTTGAAGCTTTTAAAGACATTAAAGGCCTCAGATTTTTCATGCAAGAAGTAAATCCAAGCTTTGCGTGAGTAATCATCAATAAAGCATAAAATATACCTTTTGTTGCTATGTGAGGATGGTGTGATGGGACCGCATATGTCTGCATGGATCAATTGAAGCTTCCTTAAGGCCCTCCACGTGCTTTGCTTTGATATGGAGTCTCGCTGCTGCTTTCCAACAAGGCAAGTAGTGCAAATCATTTTGGTAGATTTCAGAGAGGGTAGTCCAAGAACCATTTGTTTACTTGCAAGTGTGCTCAACCCTTTGAAGTGGAGATGTCCAAAATGACTATGCCACAATTGAGTTTCTTTTTCCGAATCATCTTTCGCTTGGAGGCACATAGGGTGTAGTGATGCTGTCAAGTAGAACATCCTATTCCCTTTCATGTTGGTGTGCATGATTAAGCCTTTATCTGGGTGAAATATCTTGCACATGCCATTTTGAATTAAAATGGCTAAACCTTTCTCTTGAAGTTGCCCTAGGCTTAGAAGGTTGGTCTTAAGTTCAGGAACAAAGTAGACGTCTGATATTACATGTGTGATACCATCGATTTGTACCCGAATGCTTCCTTTTGCGACAACAACCATTGTGGTGTCATTTCCAAGTTTGACCGTTCTGCTAAAGCCTTCTTCTATGTCTGCAAACCAATGTTTGTTTCCGGTCATATGATTACTACAACCAGAGTCCAGAAACCAAGCTTCTTTTTGTACTGCTTGTGTTGACTCTTCATATGCCACTAGCAGAACCTCTTCTTCTTCCTCCTCAAGCACAAAGTTAGCTTTTTTTTCTAATTCAGGAAATTCATATTGAAAGTGGCCTAACTTGTGGCACTTAAAGCACTCAATGAGTTCTTTGTTTCCTAGGTAGCGTCCTCTTCCTCTCCCATGACCGTGACCGCCTCTGCCTCTGTCGAATCTGGGCTTGATCGGTCATCGTTGGTGACTTTCAGTACCTGTTCGTCTGTTTGAAATCCTCGCATTATTTGCTCATGAACAAGTAGGCTACCGTGAAGTTCATCAATACTCAACGTGCTCAAGTCGTTGGATTCTTCTATTGAGCATGCCACATAATTAAATTTAGAGGTTAACAATCTCAGAATCTTGCTGACCACCGTGCTCTGTGCCATGATTTCACCGTTTGATTTCATCTTGTTGACCACGCTTAGAGTTCTCCCCAAGTAGCTATCAACCTTCTCGCCTTCTTTCATGACCAACAACTCAAACTCGCGTCGCAATGCTTGAAGCTGGGCTCTCTTCACTTTAGTAGATCCCTGATATTTTTGTTGCATGGACTGCCATATGGCCTTCGAGGTGCTCTTATCCAGAATAGTTTCCAAATCTCCATGTCAATGGCTTGAAACAGAAAATTCTTCACCTTCAAGTCTTTTAACTTGGCGTCTTCTGCATTTTTCCGGTGTGCTCCTTTAGTGGACGTGGTTTCTGGGATGCCTTTTTCTACGCGGTGCCACAACTCCTTGCTTCGTAGAAAGTTTTCCATTGTCATAGACCAGAAGTCATAATGGCCATCGAATCTAGGAATGGTCGGCTGAACAAACTTCTCCGACGTAACCATCCTTCACACTCACTCAGCACGCCCACTGTAATTTTTCTCTCTCACACTCCTTGACTGTATTTTCCTCTCACTCGTTACTGTATCAGGTCCCTTGCGGAGCTCTAATACCAGATGTAAAACTCAGCATATATATAAAAAGTATTCTGGAAAGTGTGTCTTATTCATTGAAGCAAAGTGACTAATATAAATCTTACATAACAAAAAGTAAAACTGTCACATTCTGCATGGTGACAAAATAGAAATAAATGAACTCCACTATCTTTTAAATAATAGAGTAGCTAGTCTAACAACTCCTTAAAACTATAAACTTTATTAATTGACACACGTAAAAAACAATTTTTACTAACATTCCGTGTATTATGAACCGACTTGTCTAAATGATAGAAGATTTTTAGAAGATTTTTAGATTCTTGAATTTTTCTAATAAACTAGGAGAATTGAGCCACTAAAGATTTTTAGAACCTATTTATCTCTTTTTGGTTTTCCTTTTCAATGAAAATAAAATAAAAAAAATAGCTAAAAACGTTTCCTGCAAAAGCTTATCTAAATATATAACCCAAATTAGAAAACGTAAAAGTTTCCATCGAGAAATCTTGGAAAACAAGGACACAGAAAAATGTGGTAGCTTTTCGGTAGTTATCTCCAAATTTTTATTTCAATTTCCTTTATTTTTCTCACAGTGCACTGTCTGGCATGGAAATTTAAAGAGTTGTGGTTGGATGTGTTAAAGGTGATAGTGAAAATGTTTGGATGGAGCTAAGATGCTCAAGCATAAAATAAGGGTTTTAGTTAAAGTATAAACAGAAGAAAAATAAGCTTTGTTAAAAATTATAAAAAGGTTCTTACGCACTATTATAATAAACAATCAATTTTTAATTCTCACAAAGATAGTTATCATTTCTCTAAAATCAAAAGGACGTGTAACTAATAATCATTTATTGGATTATTTCTTCCTCCACATAATGGTTTTTTTTTTCTTGCATGTTGGAAAAGTTTAAATTGTTGATGCTTTATATTATTGAACTACAAAATTATAAATGGATTAGACATTCTGAATATCTAAATTGCTCATGTTCTAGATTTTTGAATTATAAAATTCAAAACCACGTTCCAAAATTTATAATTTAGAACATATTTTTAGATTTAGAAATATATTTTAAATTATTTAATTTAAAATATATTTTTAGATTACATAATTTAAAATATATTTTATTATATATTCCAAAATGTATTCGAAAATTAAATCGTCCTAAATGTATTTTTAGATTATAAAATATAAAATCATATTTTAAATTATATAATTTAAAATATATTTTTAAATTATCTAATTTAAAAATATTTTAAATTATCTAATTTAAAAATATTTTAAATTATCTAATTTAAAAATATTTTAAATTATCTAATTTAAAAATATATTAAATTATCTAATTTAAAAATATTTTAAATTATCTAATTTAAAAATATTTTAAATTATACCATTTAAAATAAATTTTACAATATATTTTTAAATTATATTATTTAAAGTATATTATTTAATTTGGAAATACATTACAATCTGTACAATTTTAAATATGATTTTAGATTGCGTAACTTCAAAATAAATTTCTTATTTCTAAAACAAATATCTGATAATTTCAAGTTGTAGAATTCAAAACAAATTTCTTATTTATGATAACGTAATCAAAAATAGATTTTCATATAATCCAAAATGTTTTTTACTTACAATTTAAACTCTTCGATGCAGATTAAAAAGTATGGAAGTGTTAAAAAAATTGCCCATTGCTTTGGTCCTAGTGTTACTATAGGTGGATCAGTAAGGTATAATTTTATCAAACACCTAGGATAATGTGATGGTCCATGACCACGATAATTTCTGAGGGAGAAGAACATTTTAATGATTTGACAGATTTAACTGAATGTAGTGCTGTTCAAACATTTACACACCAATTTAAATGTGAATGGTGAGGTTCTATAAATAAAACAATACCGATTTAATATTGTATATACAATTAATTGAATAATAAAAAGGTATTTCATTAATAAATATTTATATTCTCATTATTCAAATGTCTTAAATTTTTATTTATGTACAAAGAATTCTATTTAATTTTAATTTTAATTCATTTCAAAAAACCAAATACAATTTTATTTCTAAAATAAGAAGCAATATCAAATAAATTTTAAATATAAAAATAAAAATTTTCCAAGATGAAATAATAAAAAATGTTCTCAAACTATACAGATCCATAATTTTACTTTTGACGCACTGCAATGCAAAGCAGTTTTTATATAATTGGCAAAGACATTTTGACTTGGAAAGAAAAAAATAGGTTCTTAAATGCCCAAGCTTTTATAATTTATGTTGAAAAGTGAAATGATTTAAGTCAAAATACCATTGACTCAGTTAGAATTAAAATTAACATTTTTTCATCAAGGAGCTAATGGTGAGAGTAGGTACTTTGTTTGTACCTTTTTGTTTATCATAATATAACCTTCAAGCAAGAAATATATGGTCAGCAATACCAATCATGCCTCTTGGGATAAACTGATCTGTTACAAATCTGCAGTTTTACAAACTACAGTTTCCTAAAATGATATATTTTAGGAGTCAAATCCCTTGAATTACCACATTCTGTGATCCACACTTTAAATTGATATCTCAAACAGTATATACACAATACTCCACATTCTTTTGGGTATTCTAGAATATGCCAATTGCAACAATAGTTGCATCAATCTGTTAAGCATGATATATTGGCATCCTCCAGATTCCCCATTGTTTGCAATTTGTCAAGTGACAAATCCCACGTAAATCTGAGACGTATATCTTCTCATCGAAAGGAGCCTCTCAGTATCTACCTGCAACGAGGGACAAAGTGAATGGATAAACAAGATTTGAGTCTTATTATGTTATGCGTCTGGATACCATAAAACAACGGATTCTGTGATATTTCCATAAAGCAGTTAGTACTGCAAAAGCATTCCATCATTTCTACGTAACGTCATCCATCCCTACCAGTGTAAACGTTTAGTTTATATCAAATAGCAAAGTTGTTTTTGCCCAAAATTACTTAGTTTTCTATTTATAATTAGAGTTATTCTAAATTTAGTATATTATGTATTACTTGTAATAGTTGTGTACTACGCTATTCACACATACATTATTCCACCAATACGCACTCTTGTCCAAAGAAATTAATCCACCATTTACTTATTGTCAAAGCTAGGAGCCCACTAAAACCACCAGCTCCAGACATTAGGATAGCCTGAGCAACTTGAGCTCATTTTGGTCGCAGATGAAAGGGGCCCCATGTACACTCTTGTTTTTTCCAAACTTGAGTGAGTCAAGCTAAATTAAGTTGATAAAGAAAACGCTATTCCATGAAATCATAGAAGAGACAACAAGAAAATCTTATAGGAGATTATTGTAATTAATGCAACTATGATAAAGTCAAATAAAAAAATCAGATAGATATCATATAATTAGTAATTCTATGGATTCAATTGTATCCCTCAAAAAGAACAAGAATTCTATCGTATTCTGATGATACAGAGGGAAAACAAAATATGTACCAACAAGTTGTTGATTCAGTGGTACTAGACTCGTTCCCATGAACAAGGTATCAAAGTTAGAGTCTTGTGGATGGAAGAAACATAATTGGAAGAGAAGATCCTTAGGCGAAGATCCATTACAAAAATAGTCATTAACATAATCCTCCCAACGAAGATTAGTCATCAACAATACTAGTGCATACAACTATATTTATATATAAAAAAGATTGTGTTGGGTATCTTTTATTTGATATATATAATTTTTTCTCCTTTTTACACTCATAAACATAATTGATAAAACTAATTAATTATAATTATTATTTTATCTTTTAAATTTTATTATTATCCTTTATTTTTCAAATTCAATCAATTACTTCTTTTTTAAATTAAATTCAAAAATTTTAAACACAATAATAACTTTTTTTTAATTCAAAAATTATAAACACAATAATTTTTTCCTCAAATTCAATTAGTTACTAATAATAAAAAATTATATATACAATAAAAAACTACTATTAAAAAATTATAAAATTATTTTAGTAACTTCTATATTTTTATTATTAAAAAAAGTGGACAAACATGTACGTTAGCACGTGTTTATCAATAACATGATTGTCCAAAGAAATGAAAATGAGCAGCTAAACTAAATTAAATTCACACAAAATTTAGAATTAAGACAATATTACAGATAAATTGGTACTTCGAAAATCAGCAAGGGTGTTGTAAAAACAAGTGAAAGAAGGTTATGTTAGATGACAAAGATAGAGAAGCAAATCCACTAAAATTACGCCAGTGATGAAGAGTTCGAAAAACTTATAAATGGTCTTCAAATTTTATGGGTATCAATGTCAACGCTGATTCAGGAAAAACAACTTTTCTGGTTTGTTGCGTGCCTCGTAAGTGTTTTTGTCACTAATATTGACATTGGTGCAAATTACCCACCAGTTTTATTAATAATATCTACTAGAAACTTGGGTGACCATCTTTAGTACAGTCTTCTCTCTCAACCATGTTTTTTCGTTCACATATTTACTTTGCTAAAGGAAACCCACCTGACCTACTTAATCCAACCACATATCGGTGCCTCCAGAGTATTTTATTAAAATGTTTATGGGGGAAGCAAAAAATCGCGGTTTATTGACTTGAGAATGTAACTGGCAGTTCATTTATGACTAGAGGAAAAGGAGAGACATGGGTAAGGAGGAATAACATGTATTTAGTAAGGAACAAAAGCAACACACTAGACAAAAGGATTAAGTGGCCTAAAATAGTAATGAAGAAATAGGCTAGATGTCGATGTCACATTTGTGTTTCAAATTTAATATATTATAAGAATTCAACTTGAACACAATTAGTGTTATGAACAATTATACAACACAAAATGATCTAAATTATATGTCATGGAAACCTTTCACGTCACATCATTGAAATTAAATATTTTTGAATAGTTTAGTAATAATTTGATACACGTATAAGTTTAATATTATATTAAAAATCCAACTTTAAATTTAACTCAATCTTACAAGTTTATATCTATTTATAAACTACAATATTAAGAGATGTGAGATATTCAACAAACAGTCCATTAGCATACAGGTGATATTCGCACCACAGCCTATCAACACTGCAACCATTTGCATAATTATACTAAATAAAAAATTATCAACAGTAGATTCAACGAACATTTATTTTGGTTTTAGAAACTAAATTAGCAAACAAATGAGCATAATATTAAACGTGCAAGATCAGAATGTTAGCAGCACAAGACATACCTCCTTGATCGAGTATTTTTTCCTGTGACAGAGATATTATCACCTTTTCCATCTTTTACAATGCTTTTATTAGTTTTGGACCGATGAACTCCTATAATCAGCAAACTCTTGTTAACTACAACAATAACAATAGAATCGAGATAATTAGCACAAGCTGTGTTTAAACTAACCTCTCGTCTTAACCTGGGATGATTGGATTTCAATATCCCCTGGATCCGACTCCGTCAACTCACTCGAAGCACCGGAATGATCTTCTCTCACTAGTTTAGATTCTGATTTCCCATTTGATGGCAACGTTTCCTCTTCCGTGCAACCATCAATTACTTCACCTTCTGTTTCATCGGGCACAAAAATCATGATTAAGAAAATCATAACCATAACATTCACGAGAAACTCATCCAAACCAAGAAGTTGTGTGACAAGAAATTAAATACCTAAATAACAGAATTTTTCCAGAGCAAACAATTGTTTATCCAGTAAAATTATAAAGCAAACAAACAATTGTTCCTAAATAAATTTCTTTGCTTATATGTTCATCATTTTAGCCAACTTTGTCAGTGGATTGAAATTTGCAATATATTCTTATTACATCATTCCATACCATCATTTTGTAAAGATTGATCATGCCAGCGTAGTAAGTGCAAGATTTTGACAATGAGCCATGGGCTTTGACTAGTTCATTACTATCAAACAATGTACAGCTATAAAGATATAACGTTATTTGGAAAACAGCAGAAAGTAGAACACCAAGACAATTTTAAGTCTAAAAGTTAACCTGAAGCAGAATTGGACTCCGAGTGATCTTCTGAATTTGTAGCCACAATAAAACCCTCCATGCTGTCAATCTTCTGCTGATGGATTTGGGCATTTCGAGCAGTAACTTCTTGTTCCTTTCTATCCGTGTGAAACTTATTCAGTTTATCCTCAAACTCTTCAATGCAAGCTTTAAGTTCAATCTTCGCGAACTTCTTGCCCTGATTTCAATTAAATTATATCAGAAAAAGCCTAAGCCATTTTTACGGAAAGTATGCATGACAGCACGAGCAAAAAGTCATTTACCTTGTTCAGTATGCTCTTGAAATGGTCCATAACAGAATCCTCTGACAAGACATGCTCATATGACTTAAATAACTCTATGAGCTTCTTCATCCCTTTTTCGGTCAATGATAACTGAGAGAGACAATAAGATATATATTCCCATTGTCGGACATCTGCAGAGAAATAAAGTCACGATCACTATCACTATCGGCAATAAAATACAAACAATTAACTTCTCTTGGTTTTGTATTTTATTTCAAAACCCTTCACAACTACAAAAATAAAATTGAAAAGGCAGTTACAAAAAACCAAGTTTTAACTCATTGGCTGATCAAAAGTGAAATCAGGAACTTCTTAGCGCATCCTAAATGAAACAGGAAAACATTTTATAAGAGTAGTCTGAATCGTCTTATTCTTTATGAGACATGCACAGTCCTAGTGGGCGTTTGATATCCCATCGCGTCAAATAGCCATTCCTTTGCAGAGAAGCTGGCGTTTCCTGCTTCTATGTATTTAGTCCATTTCCACTTGAATTTTACAGTTAAGGCACACACATAACGTAAAAGTAAACACACGGTAATCATTTACAAGCACAGACAAACTACCACGCTAATCAGAATTTCAAGCTGACCAAAGGAAGTGGTTCGGGATGCGAAAAAAAAATTATTTATTAAAATATACCATCAGGGATACTATAAAAAAACTAATTTAGACAATTTTAAGCATAAACTAGTGAAACTGCTTACTAATTTGGCTGAACTGGTTATATTCTGTATTTAAAAAATTTCAAAGGATAAAGAAGATATACCTGTAACACCACTAAACCGATGACATAGCTTTTCCACCAGGGCTTCCATTTGTCTATCCTGGAGTAGTTAATGAAATAAAGTGAGGATAGCAATCAGACTAAATATAGAACAATTTCAGCATTATGAGAACACATACCTTTTTGATGGAAGCAATTAAAAATTGCATGATGTTGCAGAAAGAATCTTTGCTCAGATTTTGCTGAGATAATTTGCTTAGTATATCCGGAAGTAAGTTATATATTGGATTGTTTCCTATAATAGTCCAGAAAACTATATCAAACAACTTTCTACTCTTAAGAATTAAAATATCGAAAAAATAGTAGATACTTTTCTACACAAGACAAAAGCATAATACAAGTCAAAAACCTTTCTTGGAAAGTTCAAGAAAAAATAGCTTAGCTAGGTTTGAAATTCTCTCATCTTCATCTTCTAATCTTACAGCCATTTCATTAATGTACCCTTTGACCTGATCAAGAAATGCTTGCATCAGTGTATAAATCACTGCACAAACTGAAAAGATAAATAACTTGAGTGACTTCTACCTTCATCATGTCATTTAGTATAAGATGTGAAAGCACCAAAACAGCATTCTTCCTAACAGATATACAGGGATCCTTTAGGCGGGCATACATGTTTTCTGTCCATGGTTCTAAAAGATTGGGAAACCGTACTGCTAAATCTCCCAAAGCAATTGTGCAATTAGAACGGACAGTTTCAGAATGCGCGCTTTCCACAACCGTAAAAAGGAGTTGGAGATTTGCATCACTGAAAACAACTTACTTTATTTCCACTCCATACATAAGCAGGAATAAGAATGAGAGATAAGAGGTAAAGATTTAACAAGGAACTCACCAAAAGTCTGCATCAATAATCATCAATCGACACAAAGCAAGCATTGCAGATGCCTGTAATTCTGGATACTGAATAAACGGAGGTTATGTCAGCAACCCATCTGGTTTATAATGTTTAAAATTGTATTCAAGAGTCCAGATTAACTAATTTTTTAAATTATATTCTATTTTCACATCTCGACAATACATGCCGGCTTCCATATATAGGCATTAACTTAGTAGTATATAAAAAAACTACCAAATAACGAATAGAAAGTGCTAAGACAGCTTAAGCATCTAGAAGGAAATTAAGGCAATCACCTTCTGCATCAGTCCAAAATTTCTACAAAGCTTTGACAAAAATGTTGCACAAACACCAATCAAATTCTTTTCATTTGAACCACCGGATATTATTTCTTTTTCAGCCTTTTCAAACAAAGCATCGAGTGCTGCATCCTCAGAGGCAGTAAATCCTAATTCTGCATTTATATCATTATCCTGCAACAGATTAACAAGCCAAACTTAATTGAGTTGACAGCAAAAGATCAAGATGTGTTGCTGATGAATGATAGTTGAAGCTATCAAGGATGTCATGACAGTAAGAAAGAAACATTGATTGCACCTTCTGTGTAGCAGCTGATACTGCGTCATTACTGTCTAGGTTCTGATTCTCACTGTCCTTTTTCTCTTTGGCAAGTTTCTGCTTCTGAATTTTTCGGGCACAGGACTCAATATATACCAGTTGATTCATGGCAATATGACTTATTATAAATAAACATCTGCTAAGTTTTCCTACTTGAACAGTGAGAAGCATACTGCCACTACTTGTGTCAGCGTCAATCTGCTCATTAACACCACCATCATTACAGACAGAACTGAGAGATTTTTTTATCATATCAACGGCTATGGTTTCTGGGGTAGGGTGAATGGCATAGACGGCAGCTATGGCTTTGTCAGCAGCAGCAAACCAAATATGTGCGGGAAGCCAAAAACCGGTGACTAAACTTTCTAGAATACCAAATATTCGAACACTACTACTAGCCAATAGTTTTTTCTTGTCTTCTTCAGACAGTCTCTGGATAGCAAGACAAGCTGTCCTTGCTAGCAAAGGATCAACTTTGGACCAACGACCAAACCCAATATCGATTATGTCCTGTAAGTGTGATCCAAGCACACCAGTTGACGTTTTTGCAACCATACAAAGGATTGATAAAGCACTACGGCTCTGCTCTGCAGCGGTTCCAGCAATATTGAAGCAAAAGAAATCCCATAATGCTGATATCTAACAGTAGCAATGATGTGATGAGGAGATCAAATCAATAGTGAGAACCAAATTTGTATACTTGCAACAATAATTTCTTTTGATGGGAGAAATGGAAGGAAACTTTCAAGAGATCATAACTCACTGTCAGCCTCAACAGTCTGAACCCTACTTACGACTTTAAAACACAATTATACTTATTTAAGAGCTGTGTTTATCGTCAAATGACATGCAAACATGAAAATTAAGTCAAACTCATTCTCATCCCAAATCATATTTAAATTTGTGAACACAAATATATGAACTGAAAAAGAAACATAAAGACTTGATTCCATATGTGGGGAATAATGCATCTTTCTGGAGTCTAATCTGGAGGCATTCAATAGTTTATGTAGTACATACTACTCAAGAAGGTACATGAGAAAACATACCGTGCTGGAAGATATATCACCCTTAGAGACTAGAGCGCCAACTATAAACTCAAGGGCTGCTAGATCTCCTATATTGGAATCGGTGGCAAGACTCAAAAGATTATTGGCAGTTTCAATTGGACTTTTCCTGATGTATATTGTATTGAAAGCGCTCTCCACTGCTTCATAAATGGATTTATCCTGAGAAAATACCTACAAATGAAGATGACAGAAATTAAAAAAATTAATTTTATAAAAATCAAGGGCTGCATAAAAATAAAAAGTACATAGCCCATAACACATTGAAGAAATAATCTGATAAAACTATCCTTATTTCACAATATTTGAAATTGTGATCTGCAGCCGCAGTTGCAATCACATTTGCCTATATTTCCCCCTATTTCAACAACCACAATGAGACTGTGATTGCGACATAAAACATTTCACAATAAAAGAAGCAAGGACTTACAAGTGGTAACATCTTTCTGAGACATTCCTCGGAGCTATCTATCTGAAACTGTTTGCATCTCATCAATAAGAGAATTGTATTCTCAACGTCGGTGGCAGAAGATGAAGCCATCAATTGGACAAGTGTTGGCATTGTGGCTCCTATGCATTTAGAGAAGCGCAATCCAGCCTCAAGAGATGCAATCAATGCCCTAGTCTGTTCCAAGTTCCCAACATCCGGCACACTACTGTTCTGCAAAGGGATTGCATCTTCTGATTGGGACAAGCAACTATCAGTTAAACTCTCTTGTTGCGGCTCCTTCACAACAGTTTCACAATTTGAATCAACCACTTCTCCATCACCATTAAAATTATCAGTATCAGAAGAGGGTTCTGCTACTTCTGAAGGCTCAAGCTCTTTCAACTTCATTTTGTACTGATCTAAGGTAGCTTCAAACGAGGCTACTCGAAGCTGAGGGCCGAAAGGGTTGTGCTGCAACATCATGATCAACAGATTCAAAGCAGATTTTCTGACCATTGCACTTTTGTCCTCCAACCGTCCCGCAGCAACTTCTGCAACCTCATTCCACAGGCCAATTGAAATAGAGTGTTCCTCACATAACTCAGCCCACACCTGAAGAACTCGACTTCTGGTGTAGGCAGAAACATCTCTACAACGCTCGAGCAAGATGTCCAACATAGCTTGCTTGGTACGCAAACGAATGGACTTAGAACTTGCTTCACCAACATCAACATCTTTAAATGCCTTGGCTATTAGCTTCCCCAGCACTGCAACAAGTGCGTTTCGTATCTTATAAGACTCTCCACCAAAATGAGGGACAAGAATGCCAATGTTAGTCGAAATCAATTTTGGTATGCGGTCAGCAAGCTCGACCAGGAAACGACCCACATTTTCAGCCCCAGCTGTGTCTTTCACGTAATCTTTGGGATTAGTCCTTCCAATCTCCCTAACAAGGGCCATAGCGAGGCTTCCATCTGCATACTTCTTCTCAGCACCAGCAACTGCATCAGCCAAGTGCGTGACCACAAAATCATACTTGTGAACCAGGTGCACGATGGATGCACACGACTGAGCAGTGTAATGGTACTTGGTAGAGCAGGCTCCAATTATACGGCACAGGGCCTCTTTCACACCGGAATCTTTTAAGAGCGCCGCGTCCTCAAATATAGAGAAAGCATTTCTACAACAAGTGAGTGTCAGTTCAGAAGCTCGCCCAAATACTGCTTCTAAAATAAGGTCAGCTTAGATTAACAACACCAACTTGTTTTTAAAAAACTACTTTGATGGATTTGAGAATATCATTGCCGTGGGTGTACATTCCCAACGGTTAGCAAACTGAGAAAAATACACGAACCACTCACTTTGTAATAAAAGACAAGTAGTTTTCATCTAGGTCCGGCGAACTGAAAAGCAATTCAAGGTTTATCTCCAAAGAATTGGCAATGAGGTTGAGTATCCGAGCTCTCTGTGCCTCCGAATTCCATGAATTCACAGCTTGTTTCTTCCTAGCACTTGGAGCCACAACCTGAAACCAGATACAACAATACAGCACATTTGGGAAAAATTCAACTTAGGGTATGTTTGGAAAATTTTCTCCACTAAAACTTTTAGGAGAAAAAATAAAGAAGGACGAATTAAATAAGTTTTTTTATGAGTTAAAATTAGCTTATGCCAAGCTAATTTGTAAAAACTCAGTTTATCTAAATCTTTATTTTTTTTTAACTGGCGAATTGGTTAATTTTAGTTTATAAAAAAGTTCATTTCATTTTTTTCTTACTTTTCTCTCCTAGAAGCATTTACGAAAACATACTCTGGTCCTTCACATAGGCAAGGTTGTCCCTAAAGGACAAAAGCATACATACTTTGAGCCATGAAATATATATTTATATATTTAAGAATAAATTAGAGTGACACCCCTCTGGTTTTCTCAGCTTAGGACACAATTCCCTTCTGTTTTCTATTCCTACCATAACTCCCTTAGTTGTTTAAATTTAAAAACATTACATCAACACTTCTCAAACATTAAATCGATTAGTCCCTTAATTGTTTGAAAACCCTACATCTGATGAGATACTAATATAATTTACTCTAAATTTAAAGACAATGTAACTTGAGGAATTTCTGAGAAGGATAATTAATCTGCCTGTCTTGTTGCGAAATGAATTGGAGCATTTGAAACGCGAGAGGGAACGAACCTTGGAGGCGTTGGAGTGTAGAGCGAGAAGAATGGTGAGGAGGAAGAAGGAGTATATTTTGAAAGCGTTGCGGTGAGAGGCGAGGGGCACGTGGTCTTGGGAGGTTCTGGAGAGGGAATCGACGTTGGGGAGGAGGACGGCGAGGTTGGAGCGGAGAGTTTCGATGAGGCTGAGTTTGGAGGAAGGAGAGAGAACGGGGAAGGCGCGAACCAAGGAGTAGACGCGGTCGAACACGTCCTGCTCCTCGATGCACAGAATCTCCCTGTCGGAGAGATCGAACGACACACCTGAAAGAAAACGTTGAAATTTGAAATTGATCGAGAAGAGTTGGAAGAGTGAGATTGGTTACCTTTGACGAACTCTTCGAGTTTGTAGGAGACGAAGGAAGCGACGTCGACAGGGTTCTGAACGCAGAGCCTGTTATCGTCTTCGAACCCTTCGTGTTCCAGCTCTTCCAGCTTGCGAGGGAAGACGAAGTGAGGAGCCATAGAGAGAGAGAGAGAGAGAGAGAGAGGGTTTTCCTGATCTCTGCTCTGCTAATTTGAAATGAAACTGAAAGTGGCAAAAGGCGGCAACTACCATCTCCAACGTTACAATTGTGTTTAATTTAATTCAAAGAACTTTTTCATTTAAAAAATATAAAAAAATTGATATATTATATATATATATATATATATATTTAAAGTTCATGTATAAATATGTTTTAATATCTTATAAAAATATTTATTATTTTTAAGTTTTTATATTTTTTTACTGTTCTTAGTTTTTAGCTTTTATTCATATCAATATATAATGGGATTCCCTTTTTCATAATTACTTTTTTTTTATTATACATTTTAATATTTTTATTTTACTCTTTTAAAAATTATTTTTAAATATAATTAAAAAATTATTTATTAAATAAAAAGTAGTTAATTAATTATTATTTTTTAAATAATTAAATAACTTTTTTTTTTCAAATTCAAGGGTTAAATATATTTTTAATATATGAACTATTTGTCAAAATTGTGTTTCGAAACAAATTATGAACCTATTTCCTCCTTATATTTTATAAACAGGTGTAAATGATTCTTGATAACAAATAAAAACATTTTTAAGGAGAAAAAAAATGAGAAGAAATAGAACGAAAAAAAAGTTAAATAAGCTTAAGAAACGAATAATAGTAAAATAGGAAACTACGAAGAAGGAAAATAAAAAGATAAAATAGAATTCTGACATATCATTAAGGATCATTTACACGAGTTTATAAAGCATAATGACGAAATAAGTCCAAAATTTTCTTTGAAAAACAATTTTAACAAATAATTCAAGATTAAAAATATATTTAACCCCAAATTCAAATTTAAAAATCATAAATATAATAAAAAATTGTTTTATTCTTTAAATTAAAAATCATAAATTCATGCATATGTCATCATTTTACATTTTAAAATTATTCAAATTACCTAATAAAAACTTATTAAGAGTTTTACATTAGAATAGAGAACTATCTATATATTTAATGTTCCTTAATGATATTAAAATTAAAGTAGTCAAGCGTCAATAACTTAGAAAAATTCCTGCAACTTTCTCAAACAACTTCTACTGAGCAGGTTCACCCTCTACTCATACCACATGTTAAAAATAAGGGTTGAGTTCAAGAGGAGGGTGAATTGAACTCTTTTAAAGTTTTTGCACTTTCAAGAATTTCAGAAACCAAATCTGATTTTTCTTGAATCAAAATAACCAAAGATTGTGTTCATATAAGGTTCTTGAGATATTGGAATCAATGTACATTATTTTTCAGTTCAATTACCAATTAAAGAACAATTGTAGAAATTTAAAGAATAAGGAAGAAAATTATTAACACCAATGATTTTTATATTGGTTCACCTTCATATGAAGGCTACGTCCAATTTCCTAAATTGCAGATAAAGTTAATCCACTAATTCAATGTTATTACAAAACCCTACAAGATCTGTCTATCCCTTGTAAAACTCTATTACAAGAATCCTCTTAATCACCCTAATTAACAAGGATAAAATCCATCAATCAATTACACAAAATTATGAAACTAAATCACCTGATCAAACGAATTCAGGTGATGACTTCCATGGAAAAATTGTCAATTCACTTAGATCTTGGACTTTTTGGAGAATTTTGAAAATTGTATTTGAACACAAGATTTTTCTCTCTGAATAGTAGGTTTCTTTTTAAAGTTTTGCTCCCAGTTCTTGAAGTTTTCAAAATATTTAAACAGAAATGGTTCAGTGATTAAAAATTGTTACTGAGAAAACCAGTTAGTTAAAACGTGATCTAGCTGGTTTATTTTACTTAAGAATGACCTTTAAGTGATTTTAGCTAGTTTATTTTGCGATTTAACTAGATTTTTCAGAGAGCACCAAAAATATGAAAATTAGATTTAAGTGGCTGAAAACTTGTTTCAACTAGTGTAAATCATTAAAGAAAATCTTTAAGTGATTTCAACATATTTAATATTTGCGAATCAACTAGATTTTCTAGATAGTTAATTTTTTATAAACAACAGCTCCAGAATTTAAGCTGGTTCAAATTTTCAAAACAATTAGTTAAACTCAATTGGGAGCAAATTGTTTAAGTTTGACTTAACCATCAAGCTAAGAACAATTTAACTTATTAAAAGCATATTTCAATTAGTTGAAACAACTATTCTTTAAAAACATTTCTAAACATTTTAAAAAGGAAGATCAAGTCCAAGATTAAATAAAATGCATCTGACCCCAAAACCTAAGAAACTCTAACGCTAATACAAAGATCTTCATTCTTCAAACTTCATCATCTTCATCATCAAATCATCAAGGTGGTTGGAGACATTAAATTTAAATGAAATCAAGTCTTTCAATCGAACACCACATGCATATTCGAAATAAAATATTAAAAGGAGTGAGGTCTTTGTAAGTCTCAAATATAAATCTTAATAAACTTAGCGTATAATAACAAACAATGGGGACATAAAGTTTGACCTACAATTGTAAGACTCAAACATATTTTACCAAACATATGAGACTCAAACTCACTTTACCAACATATAAGACATTTATCAACATATGGATCCATATTCCATTTCTGATGATCTACTCTGAACATCAAAAGTTCATTAGGAAGTGATTAGGAAATTGAGTATTTTTTTATTGGTACAATCATAATTATTTTTCTCGAGAATATTGAATATTTTTGAACCCGACAAAGAGATATATACTCACTACCTAACATTGGCGACATGAGCAGGTATCAGATTGTTCTAAGTTTGGCTTGTGAAATATATTAGTCCAGGATGCTACCTTGACTATCCAAATATTCACATACCCCATCATGGTTCCTGCCTTTCATTGCACAATTATACCAAACTGTGACTTACTTTGACTATCCAAATATTCACCTACTTGGTAAGTATTTCCTTGGATCCCATCATGGTTCCCACCTTTCATCGTGTCATGTACCAAACTATGACTTCCCAACCACAGGCACTCATGTGTCAATATAGTCTAACTCATCACAAGAGAACCTCTTGGACTTTTTCTCAATTCAACTGGCATGCTCTTTGACATTTTCAAAAATTACAAAATTTGATGACTTTCAACAAATAACCCATACACACAATCCAAACAATATCAAAAGAATACCTAAATATATGATGATAATATAGCAAAAAAGTAACTTCCTTTTTATCCAAATTTTTTGAATTTATTATTATTATTATACATACATACATACCTATATATATATTGAATTATAAAAAGATAATTACAAAATAATACAAAATAACAAAAAATAAAATAAGAATTAAAGCAAAAACTTTAAATAATTAATAAAAATAAAAAGATCTTTATAATAGTAAATTAAATTAAAAAAATATAAATGAACGTCATTAGAAATAATTTAAATGACATAAATATAAATTAAATATCATAAATATAAATTGATGGAATGGACCAGTACATAAATAGAAATAATTAAATAATATAAATATAAAATTAATAAAAAAAAGGATCGATACAAAACTAGAAATAAATAATATAAATATAAATTGATAAAAAAATTAACGTTAAACTAAAGATAAATTAAATAATACAATTATAAATTAATAAAAAGGATCCATCCATGACTCAAAGTAAACTAAATAATAAAATTATAATTATAAATTAATAAAAAAGACAAATACAAAATTGAAAATAAATTAAATAATATAAATATAAATTGACAGAAATGATGAGTGTAAAATTGAAAATAAATTAAATAATATAAAACTAAATTAATAAAAAGGATCAGTACAAAAATGAAAATAAATTAAATGATATAAATATAAATTGATAAAAAAGATCAATACATGAGTGAAGATAAATTAAATAAATAAATATAAATTAATAGAAAAGACCATAAAGAACTGGAGATAAATTAAATATATAAAATATAAAATAATATAGAGGACTAGTATAAGATCAAAGATAAAATATATATAAATCAATAAAGAGGTAGAGTGTATTACTAGAGATTAATTAAATAATAAAAAGAAGAATAATAAAGTAAAATAATATATGATTCAAAATAAATAAAATGTAAAAAATAGAAAGAAACACTAAAAGTGAGGGTTGAATTGTGTTTCAATTTTTTTTTCCAATTTTTGAATATATACAAGGTTTGAGAGACGATAGATGAGATTAATAGACACTAACGTCTGTTCTTCAAAACTTATCTTTAGGAACAAACTTTAGTTTAAGTTCTTAGAATAAAGGGGTAGGTAAAATAAATTTTTGCTTTATAAAATTAGATTATAACACAAATAAGCATAATATAAGCTGAATGTAAAGAGAGTAGGGATAGAGAAAAATACATAAAGTATTTATACTGGTTCAGATCAAAGTAGATCCTACATCCAGTGACTTATCACCTCAACAGAGAGTGATATCTTAATAATAAAACTTACAGTGCAGCAGAATGAGAAAAATAACATGAAGATTAACAAATAATCGATTATTACTTAGAATAATCTATTATTCCATAGAATAATTAAAAAATAAAATTTTGTTGATGATAATCGATTATTTCACAAGATAATCGATCATTTTAAGTATGATAATCTATTACTCCAGGAGATAATCGATTATTTCAACGTTAAAAACTTTTTATAAAAAACAAAAGGCTTTCTCAAAGTTTAAGGAGAGTTGAGTGCATGATATGATCTTCAACATGATTCCTAACTATTACAATCAAACATATACACTGAATACAAGATTAAAGCTTCCACAAGACTTCAAGACTTCAACATGAAGGCCCATCTTCTTCTTTAGAGTCATCATCATCAAAACAATTATCCTTCAGATATTTCTAAAGATCCTTCTTCATCTTTAGATTAACATAAGTTAAAAAGGTCCTTTTTTATGTTAGACAAATTAGTAATATGTAATTGAAAAGAGGTAAGGGAGAAGAAAGCACACCCAAGTTTTATATTGGTTCATCTGAAACCACTGACTATGTTCAATTCTCAATCAACTAGCTTGAGTTTCACTAGCAGAATGATGCTATAAACTATAAGTATTCTTTCAGTTTGTAGACATTCCTGGTTAACTTGTATAAGTATTGTTTCTTACAAAGCTACTCTTAGCTCAAAACAAGGATTTTTTAAAGAGTTGTGACCGAGTATCATAAAGCAAACTTTTGACTAGTCTAGAAGGATTGTGTCTTACAGACAAATACAAGTTTGGATTGACTTCTAAAGATAGCAAAGAAACACTAGCAGTAGTCTTCTAAAGCTTATAATGGATTGAAGAGAAAACAAGCAGAGTTTTGCATGTTGAAATGAGCACATTGAAACAAGCAGAGATAGTAAAGAAACACTAGTAGTGTTATTCTAAAGCTTATAAAGGATTGAAGAGAAAACGAGTAGAGTTTTGCACGTTGAAAAGACTATGTTGTATCTAGCACCTTCTTTTTTTCATTTGAACTGGATCCTTTTATAGTGCATGAGAGCAACTAACTGTTATAGATCCGTTCTGACATCTTCAACTTTAGGTTGATCTTCAACTTCTTATTCTTGTAGCATCTGATGAAGATTTCACGTAAATGTATTAAATGCATTTCTATATGCATTAAATGCATGTTTCTTCTTTTCGAACAAAACTTAATAACTTGTAGCACTTATCCTCAATTGGACAGTGAGTTTTTCTTCTTTTTGGTGAAAGCAACACTTCTATACAAGGTAGGTGTACTTCAAGAGTTGACAAAACTCAGGCGTGTCAGAAATTTGGTGAAAAAATAGCTTTAGCTCTTCTTGAAGAGAGAGTTGTGAGAGGATGTGAAATCTGCCTTTGTACTTGGTTATGAGATCGACTAGAAGAATGTCTCTGAAAAACAAGGAACAAACCTTTAAAGTTAATGAAAAAGAAACATGTATCATCTGATGATTGTTCAAGGTATCATCTATAAGACGATACATGCAGGATCTGATGAAGATTTGTCTTTTTAAACTTTTTGTCTGTCTAGACTCTTCATCAGTCAAGATTCATCGTGTGTTAGACACATAACATGCTTTTCTTTAATATAATAAATGGTTTTAAGTATAAGTTCAAAATCATGGAGTGTTGGACTTTTACCTAACATAAAATGTTAAGAAAACACACATAAAAGGGCTTAACATCACTTCCCCTTACCTTATTAATTCAAGTAGTTTACTAGAGTTAAAGGTGAAAATGCTTTTAGAATGTTAAAATTTCTCTCTCTTCCCTTCTCCCTCTTTCTCTCTATTTTTCTTCTTTTTGTCTCTCTTCTTTCTTTTTTTTCTTTTCCTTCTTTCTCTTTTTTCTATCATGTGTAACTTCTTTTCTCCCATCCCTTTGTCACCTCATTACACTTATACATATATATATAGAGAGAGAGAGAGATAAGTCATTCTTATCTCCTTTTCTAAAATTAATTAATTATTTTTTATATTTTTTAATTATTTTAATTTTAATTAATTTTTAATTTTTTATATTTTATTATTATTATTGATTAAATAATTTATATTATTAAAAAATTAGTAAAGTATTAAAAATTATTTAAAAATAATATAATTTAATACATTAATTTTAAAAATATTGTACTATAAATTTTAAAATGTTACACGGCACGTAGTTGGCCAAAATCATCTTGGTAAAAGAAGGAAAAATGGTGCATTTGCACTAATTACACCGACCTTAAGAAAGCATACTTCAAAGGCATCATACCCACTTCTCAACATAAACAAACTTGTAGACCAAAATCATCTTGGTAAAAGAAGGAAAAATGATGCATTTGCACGAATTACACCGACCTTAAGAAAGCATACTTCAAAGGCGCATACCCACTTCTCAACATAAACAAACTTGTAGATGGAGCAACAGGCACAAAATCCTTAGCATTTTATATGCATATCGGCATACAACTAGATCCAAGTGCATCCACGAGACACAAAAAATCACTTACATCTCAAATTCCACAAACTACTACTACAAGATCATGACTTTCAACCTTAAGAATGTTGATGCAACATACTCAAGCCTAATGAATAGAAAAATGACAACTTTGAATCTTGCAACACTTCTTGAAACAAAATATGTAATAAAATTATTTTTAAAATTGTATCTTAAAACATCTTAAAAAACTTTGTAAAAATATGTGCACATGCACCATAATCCATCATTAAAAATTTAATCAATTATTTATAGTCATTAAAACAATAAGGATTCCATTAAATTTGTGCATAAACCTAAGAAAGAATGTTTAGTATGCATGGCAATGGGGCGGGGCGGGTTTCACCTTTACGCCTCCGTCCCCGATTCACTTAACTATTCTCGTCTTCGTCAGGGATAACAATTTAGTCCCCACACTCATTCCCATCGGGAGTCGGGTTTCCCCGCCCCGCTCCCATCCCCGTTCCATTTTATTTTCTTAAAATATAATTTTAAAATATTTAAAATAAATCTAAAAATTTAAGCATAATTATAATATATATATATATATAGCATATCACAAAAATAGACTATTAAAGATAAATTTATAGAAATTAAGTATTTTAATATTAAATATTTTTTTCTTTTATATATCATAATGTTACAAATTTTAAATTATTTTCTTGATGAAGTATATTTTAGTTTATTATTTTTACATTATAATATGTATGTAAAAAAATGTTTGATAATTTTTTTTGTTTTATACCTATCAAATTTAATTTATCAATCTTCAAAACACATAATATAAAGTCTAAAATATTTCAAAATGAATATCAAATATATATTTAAAAACACTAATAAATAAATGATTTCTAAATTATTAATCGTTCAAAACACACTATATAAAAGAAATAGATTCCAAACAAACAAATATCAAATAATCTAATAATTATCTTCCAAATGAGAAGTAAAGTCACTCTCCATCAGTTCACCTACATAATTCAAAGTAAAATGTATCATTAAAAAAGAAAATAAATAACAGTACTTTGACAAGAGTAAATAAATAAATAAAATAAAATAGTATTATCTCTTAAAGCAGTACCTTCATCACCAGAGTCCATTTCTTTGAATAAAGTAAGATAATCATCAACTAATTGAGAATTCACATAACCTAAAAATAAAATATATAATAATTAGTTGTTAAAAATAAAAATAAACAAAGACATAAAAATATATTTAAAGAAGTATTTACCATTATTTTCAGAACTCCACAACCAACTTCTAGCACACATCAAAGCCTCTAAAGCAGTCCAATGAAGTCGACTGCGATGAGGACTTAATATTTGACCACTAGTGCTAAATGCAGATTCAGAAGCCATAGTAGAAACAGGAATAGCTAATATATCTTTAGCAATTGATTGAAGTTTTGGATATTTGACTCCATTCAACTTCCACCACATTAGAATATCAAAATCAGCTTTTCTTGGCAAAACCTCCTCCTCTAGATAATGATCTAACTCTGTTTTAACATAAGTACTTCTTGCCCTTTTCTTCCTCAAGATATACCTATCATATTCAATTAATGCATCACCAGCAACATTATTACCATCTCTTATTGGAGACTCGCCACTAATGTCTTTATGCATTTTTGTTTGATATTCAGAAACCAAGTCATAACACAACTGGCGAATCATTCTAACTTGAGCAAAAGATTCATGATCATACAATTTTTCATAATAATATTCAAGTAACTCCATTTTGTATCTAGGATCCAAAATAGTGGCAACTCCCATGATAGCATGGATGACATTCCAATATTTATCAAATTTGAACAACATCTTCTCTGCCATTTTCTGAATCAATTCATTAGGAGAGACAATCCACTGAGTCAATGCCAATTTGATCTCACATATATTAGGAAAATATACATTAGCAGTTGGATGTTTAGTGGCAGAAAATAATTCAGTAATAGAATTGAACAATTTCAACTTTTCACAAACATCCTTTGCAAATTGCCATTGTAAATTAGTTGACAAAGAAGTATATTGAGAATCACATTGCTTTAACCGAGTGAATACATCCTCATATATTATGGCAGTTTCAAGCATTTTGTATGTTGAATTCCATCTAGTTGGACAATCCAAAACCAAGTTCTTAGTAGAAGATATCCTCAATTGTTTTGATGTTTCCTCAAACTTTTCCTTTCTCTTAGGTGTTGCAGTCCAATATGATACACTACTCCGAATCTTTTCTACTCCATCTTTCACCACTTCCAACCCATCTTTAACTATCAAATTTAATATATGTGCACAACAACGCATGTGAAGTAAATCTCCATCCTTTAATAAAGTGTGTAATTGTAATTTATCTTTAATTTTGTGAATCATGGCATCATTTGTGATGCAATTATCTAAGGTGATAGTGGACAACTTTTTGTCAATGTTCCAATCCATTAAACATTCAACTAATGCATTACAAAGTCTATCACTTGTGTGAGGAGCTGGAACATAAATGAACCTAACAATAATAAAATTTGTATAATCAAGATTCAATCATTTTATCATATGAAAATAAAATAAAATATGATTAGAAAAAATATGTTACCTTAAAATGCGACTTTGTAAATTTCAAGAGTCATCAATGTAATGAGCAGTAACAGCCATATACCCTCTCTGTTGATTACTTGCAGTCCACATGTCTGATGTAATAGCTACTCTTCCTTCAAGGCTATCCAATAACTTCAAAGTTATTGATCTCACAGAATTATAAACTTTGAATATTTCCTTTTTAATTGTATTTCTAGAAGGAACTTGAAATACTGGTTGAAGAGCATATGAGTATCTCTTGAAACCAAGATGATCCACAATTGAAAGTGGATATTCATGCATAATAATTGCATGGGCAAGCTCTTTTCTTGCTTGCTCTGCATCATAAGTTCCCGTGCCCAACTCTTGCTTACCTTGCATGACCTTAGGAGTAAGAAATGTTTGGTCTTTTTTCCCTTTGTGCAAAATCTTGAATTGAAGACAAATATCCTTGTGTTGCCATAAATGCTTTGTTCCATTTTTTGATTTTCCACCCAAAAGCTTTTTACAATAATTGCATTGAGCCTTGTCCTCTCCATTTATTTTAATGTTTTTAAAATGTAGCAAAATCTTACCTTTAAGCCTATTTGATCCTGATTGTGCAGTTTCTTCATGCTCATTATCTTCTGTTGCTGAGGGAACTTCATTTGGTGTAGTAGTAGGACCATTGATTGAAGGGTCTAAATTTTCTTCTAACATTGGTTGATGTGCTTGTGATATTCCAATATTTTCCATAACAACAAATAAAATTTCTGCAATTACAAAAGTAAAATGATTTATTTATCACATTTCTCAACAATAATTTTTTAAATTTTAATTTTAATAAAAAAAATCACAGTAATTAATTATACAGTTTACAAAGAAGACACTTTTTAAATTTAATTTTGAAGAGAATCAAAGTTAAGAAGATGAAAATAAAAACAATTAAAATAGAAATAAAATCATGTTAGAAAATAAAAATTAAATAGAAATAAAATAAACACACTCAAAACCAGTATACAAACATAACAAATATGTGCAAAATTGTACAGAAAAGTTATGTATCTAATCATAAATGTAATAGATTAGTCACAAAAAGATTACAAATTATAAAAACTGATAAAGATAGACTACAAAATTAATAGAAAAAATCACAACAATTATAGAGTTAACAAAAGACACTTTTAAAATTTAATTTTGAGGAAAATCAAAGTTAAGAACATGAAAATGAAAACAATTAAAATAGAAATAGAAATATGCTAGAAAATGAAAATAAAATAGAAATAAAAACACTAGTATACAAACATAAAAAATCTGTGCAAAATTGTACAAAAGTTTATGTATCTAATCATAAATGTAACATATTACTCACAAAGAGACTACAAATTATAAAAAAAACTGATAAAGATAGACTACAAAATTAATAGAAAAAATCACAACAATTATACAGTTAACAAATAAGACACTTTTAAAATTTAATTTTGAGGAAAATCAAAGTTAAGAACATGAAAATGAAAACAATTGAAATAGAAATAAAAATATGCTAGAAAATAAAAATAAAAATAAAATAGATATGAAAATACCAGTATACAAACATAACAAATTTGTGCAAAATTGTACAAAAAATTATGTATCTAATCATAAATGTAATAGATTACTCGCAAAGAGACTACAAATTGTAAAAAAGACTGATAAAGATAGACTCCAAAATTAATAAAAAAAAATCACAACAATTATACAGTTAACAAATAAGACACTTTTAAAATTTAATTTTATGGTAAATCAAAGTTAAAAACATGAAAATGAAAACAATTAAAATACAAATACAAATATGCTAGAAAATGAAAATAAAATAGAAATAAAAACACTAGTATACAAACATAACAAATTTGTGCAATGTACAAAAAATTATGTATCTAATCATAAATGTAATAGATTACTAACAAAGAGACTACAAATTGTGAGAAAGAATGATAAAGATAGACTCCAAAATTAATAAAAAATCACAATAATTATACAGTTAACAAAGAAGACACTTTTAAAATTTAATTTTGAGGAAAATCAAAGTTAAGAACATGAAAATAGAAATAAAAACATGCTAGAAAATAAAAATAAAATAGAAATAGAAACACCAGTATACAAACATAACAAATCTGTGCAAAATTGTACAAAAGTTTATGTATCTAATCATAAGTGTAATAGATTAATTTCAAAGAGATTACAAACAAAGGTAATAGGGTTACACAGTTTACAATGAATACACTTTTAAAATTTAAATATCAATGGTAAATAAGATGTTAAAAAACAAAATAGAAATAAAATAATACTAGAAAATGAAAAATAAAAATAGAAGTATGAATACTCAAACCAGTATACAAATGTAGAAAGTTTGTGAGAAATTGTGCAAAATGTTATGTATCTAACCATAGATGTAATAGATTAGCCACAATGAGATTACAAAATATTGCTTAGCAAATCCCTCAAATGAAGTCCTCACAAAAAATTTTAGAGAATAAAATAATAGATGTTATTATCAATGCACAATATTTAGAAAATTGATAAAGAAACAAAGAACTAACCTTATGTTATGCGTTCACCAAATTGGTTGAAAGGACTAAGAAAAGTAAATGTGTAGAGGATGAGAGAAAGAGAAGAGTATATTGAAACTGGTTGAAGAGATTGAGGAAGTTGAAAGAATGAGTGAAAGGTAGAAGAAAAGAGAAAAGTGTGGAATAGAGAATAGGGTTTCAGAGAAGACACTATAACCCTTTATGTATGAAAAATAAAAAGAAACACTAAGAAATAATAAAGTTAGTTTTAGGGTTTATGTTTAAATTTAAAGACGGGCGGGGATGGGTACGGGGCGGGCGGGGCGGGGCGGGATTGCATTACCCATCTCCAACCCCGAACCCGATTGATTTAAACAGAGAAAACTCGAACCCGACCCCGAACCCGGTCAACTCGGTTTTTCCCCGTCAAACTCGAGATGGAGGCAGTTCGATCCCCACAGGTGTGGGTCTAATTGTCATCCCTAATGTTTAGACTAATGTATGAATCACAAGATCAAACATAAAAAAATAAAATATTTTAAGTTGTGCGTGTCATTAAAACAACTATAAATATTAGGACTCCATTATCAATAAAAATGAAAAGTAATATGGTAATATTATAAAAATAAATTTATTATAAGTAAAATTAATTTAATATTATTAAAAACAACAAAGAATATTTTTACATAAATAAAAATATCCTTTTTTTTTCATGGTTCTTAATTATTCTCAAACATTCTTACAATGACATAGATGATTTTTTTCCTTAAAAATATATTTCGAACCTCAGCTCATTACACCAACAATCAACAAAAACGTTAAAATTCAAAATTTTGGTGAATGCAAGTAACATGTTCTTTTTACCATATATCACCAAGTGTTATCTTTCTAATAAGTATTTTATTTTTTATTTAATTACAAATTTTACAATTCATACATAGAATGAGGTTATTGACAACTACTGGTTTTATCTGTCTTTTAGAAAATTGATGCATTGATTTTGTTTTTTCCATAAGAAGTCTCAATGCTAACTTGAGAATAACAAGATAGATAATAAATGTATATATCTATTAAAAGTGGTCCTTCTAAAATTTAATGCAATGAAAATTAAATAAAAAAATATAAAAAACTTGTTTGTTTAGCCCGTATTTTAAAAGGTCTTTAATTTTTATAAACCGTATCTGTCCCGTAAAACCCATGAGTTAAACAGATAAGCCCACACCCGTAAAAATATATTAATATATTTTTTAGCATTCATTTGTATAACAATAATTTACTTAATCAATTAAACAATGTTGCAACCGATAAAAGTAAAATAAATAAATTTTAGATTGAATTGGGCTTGGTGATAACTATTCGAAGCAAAAAATATTAGATTTTAGATTGAATTAAACTTAATGATAACCTATAGAAGCAGGAGTGAAGCTTAATAGGAGTCGGTGGAGGCCACGACTCCACAAATTTTTTTTATTATATGGGCGCACATAATTTAATAAAACAAAATTTTACAATTACTCCCTCTGTTTCTAAATAAGAGTCCTTTAAGATTTTGTTACACAAACCAATAAAAGGAATAACTTTTACTATATAACACCCTTATCATTTACAAAAGAGAGTGTATTCTCTTTCTCTATGTAATAAAGAGTATTCAATCTATTCTCTCTTCACTTAGAAAAATCTTTCAATTCGCAACAATACAGTATCTGTACCCAAGGTAGTTAAAATTGAGATTATATTTAAGATCGTGAAGGATTCACAAAATTGTAAGATCGTAACACAGATAGTTGATTTTACTTTTTACAAACTTTTGTTAAAATAACATCCAACTTATAAATGAAAATAACATAAATAATTAAAATAAAATCAATCTCATTATCAATAGTTCATCAAACCTAAGTTCATAAAATCAACCATTTTGTCAATATTTCATCAAACTTAAGTTCATCTAATATAAATCATTCAAATTAAAACGAAAACTAAAATTGTGTTCCACTGTACTCTATTGAACCGTTAGACTACAACAAGCGCCGTACACTGCACGAGACTAGACTAGACTAAGAAGAGAAGAGAGAATGTGCAAAGCAAAGTTATGAAGAAGAAGAAAGAACGTTTTAATTTTTATTTTCAGAAGTGGAAAGATTTTAATTTTTAATTATTTTTATTAGGCTTAAAAAATTTAAAAATTGTTTAATGTTTAAAAAAAGTAAAAACAATCTTCTGACTTACATTTTCAAATAATCTCTCAAAAAAAAAAACTGTTCAACTCTTAAATTAGTGGAAATAATATTACTAAAAATTAAAAAATTAGAAACTGTTCAACTCCTAAATTAGTGGGAATAGTGTTCAATGTTAAACAATTAAAAATCATTAAAAGAGTTAAAAAGTATCCTAGATAAGTGAAACATGGAACAATGCTCAATATTAAAGAAATTAAAACCCATTAAAATGAAATTAACATTGCTTGCATTTATTAAAATGTTAAAATTTTCGATTATACGTTTTTCGATTTACCTATACGATTTCACCAATTACACTATATTACAATTATAAGTATACTCTAACACGGAATTGAAATAAAAATTGTATAAATCTTACGATTTTACGAGTAAAATCTCGATTTTGAGTACATTGTCTAAACCTGAAACATTTTCTTTTTCTCATCTACATGAAAATAAGTTTCTCTCTCTAACTTTTAATCTTAAAATTTTCACCACCCAAAATTTTAATTTAAAAAAATTGAAGAATATTTTTCTTTCCACCAAAAAATTTAATATCACTCTTAGTTTCACTCTATATACTGAATCACTCTTCAACTTCAAGAGAATCTCCAACTACTCTATTAATATAATCTTATGTATTATGAAAGGAGTCTTCAACTCTCTCTATGATATAATTGTCAACTTCTTTCTTTATTTTTTTTTGTGAGTACCAACTTCTTTTTCCATTTCTTTTATAATTTTACTCTAATGTTTTTTTTCTTTAAAAATTAATTTTATTGATTAAGAAAAAGGTAGATGAAAAGATGGAAACAATAAAGCAGGTCACTTAAAGTTAATAATTTAATTGGTATTGATATTTTTAAAAGTAAGGATATAATTGGTAAAAAACAATTAATGCAACCTTAAAATTTACAAACGACAAATAAAAAGAAATAAATTTACTTTTCTGAAACGACTCTCATTCAGAAACAGAGGGAGTAATAGATTGTTTTAAGAGGTATACTTTTTAAAGTTGCCATATAAATTTACGGATAATAACTATTTACATTTACTTTTTTGCTTTTAATTATAGACTGTTAGTATTCTTCTTCTTCTCTTTATATTAAAGATATAGTGAGTTGCTTTCTCTTTTAAGGTTCCTCCTCTAGTTTATCTTCTATTCTACATAACTTCTTCAATTCTAGGTACCTATTATAATTTTTTTTATTTAATATCATTTATTTTTTATGTGACTACTGTAAATAGATTAGATTAGATTGTATTTTTAGGAGGTTTATAGATTAGATTGTAAATTATCATTTATTATTTTAAAATTGAATAATTATTTTTTAATAGATACAATACTGATGGTTAAGAACAAGACAATTGATGTTTTTTTCAAGAGGATGATTATTGGTAAAAATGAAAATGATATTTCTTTTGTTGGACTTGAAGACTTGGTTTCAAGTTAGTTTGATGTCTCCAACCACTTTGATGATGAAGATGATGGTGCTTGAAGAATGAAGATTTTATCTTAGGATTAGAGTGTCTTAGGATGTGGGGTAAGATGCATTTCATTTAATCTTGGACTTAATCTTGTGTTTTAAAATGGTTTAAAATGTTTTGAAATGTTTTTAAAAGTCTTAACTGTTTTTCAACTCATTAAAAATGTGTTTTCAATTAGTTAAAATGTTCTTAGTTTGATGGCTAAGTCATTCTTAAACATTTTAACCAACTGGTGTTTTAAAGTTTTGTTTTGGCTTATTTCAGCTAGCTATTTTTCTGAATTTAAATCAGTTACTGGAGCTATTTTTAAGAAATCCAAGCTTTCTGAAAAATTTGGTTGATTCGCATTTAAACAGGCTAAAATCACTTAAGGATTTCCCTTTAATGATTTTCACCAGTTTAATCGCGTTTTCAACTGACTGTTTTCAGTTTTCAGAATTGGGGTGCTCTCTGGAAAATTCATTTTAATGAAAACAACTAGCTAAATCACGTTTCAACTGACTGATTTTATCAGAAACAACTTTAAATCACTAGACCAGTTCTGTTTTAAATACTTTGAGTTTTAAAGAACTGGGCAACGAATCAATTACAGAGAAAACCATTGTTCAAGGAGACTTTTCAAGTGTTCTGAATCAATTTGTGAAATCAATCAAGGAGTCCAAGATCAAATTGAATTGAGAATCTTTCATAGAAAGTCATCCCCTGTTTTTTGTCCTGTTTTAGTTTCTGAAAGTGATTTTCAGGTGAATTCGTTTCAAATTCTTGTGTAATCTTGTACTGGATTTGTTTCTTCTTAATCAGGATGATTAAGGTGTTCTTGTAATAGGGTTTTACAAAGGTATACAGATCTTCTAGGGTTCAAGATCAAGTGTATTGTTCTGGTTTTAGTTTTTCATGTAGGGTTCATGTAAAAACTAAAATTTAGTGAATTGTTTTGATTTGAGTGTTTAGGAAACTAGATGTAGCCTTCATTGGAATGTGAACTAGTATAAATCTCTTGTGTTAATCTTCTTTCCCTGCTTCTTTAAATTCTGTAATTGATATTTGAATTGCTAATTGAATTGGATATATGATACATTGATATAAGCATTTCAAGAATCTTCAAAGAATTGATTTTCCTCTTCATTTAAAATCTGTTTTTCAGAAATTGGCCTTGGATTTCGAAAATCTTTTAAGAGTTTAATTCACCCCCCTTTTAAACTCAGTCATTTATTCTAACATCTTCAAATGAGCAAATAGTTACATTGGATGAACAACCTTTCTAGATTCCAAAAATTATAAATGGTGAATTTGATGTCAATTCTTTAGAACGTGACCTTAGAAAACGTCTTCAAATTTGAAGAGCATATTTAAAATGGGGTCAACATCAATGTTATCTTAAAAATTATCCTCTCTATGGAGATAAACATCCAAGAAGATTTCAATTTACTTGGTTCAAAATGTTTCCTTCTTTGTTAGAGTATTCTATAAGTAACGATGCTGCTTATTGTTTGCCATGTTACTTGTTTATTAAAAATCCAAGTGGGCATCCTGGATCAGATGTTTTTACAATAAAAGGATTTAGGACACATGGAGAAAAGTCAATGCTGGAAAGACTTGTGCATTCCTTAATCATATTGGAGAGATTCCTTGCTCACCCCGTAATAATACACTAAGATCTTGTCAAGACTTGTTGAATTAATCTATGAATATTAGAAATGTTATGAATGTGCAGAGTTCTAATCAAATTAGTAAAAATCAATTATGTCTGAAGAGCTCTATTGATTCAATTCGTTGGCTCACCTCTCAAGCTTGTGCTTTCAGAGGTCATGATGAATCATCAGAATCAAATAACCAAGGTAATTTTCTTGAAATGATCAAGCAAAAGTTGTGTTAGAAAATACTCCTTATAATTCCAAGTATACTTCTCATAGAATTCAAAAGGAAATCTTACACATCATGGCTAGTAAAGTGAGAAGTTATATTCGAGAGGAGATTGGAGATTCTAAATTTTGTATAATTGTTGATGAATCACATGATGAATCACAAAGGGAACAAATGACTATTGTTTTAAGATTTGTAGATAAGAGTGGTTGCATACAATAACATTTTTTTGATTTTGTGCATGTTAAAGATACTACAGTTTTTACTCTTAAAAAAGAACTATGTAGAGTTCTTTCTTTTCATGGTCTTAATGTCTCAAAAATTCATGATCAAGGTTATGATGGTGCTAGTAATATGAGAGGGGAGTGGAATGAATTGCAAGTATTATTTCTCAAGGATTGTCCATATGCATATTATATACATCGCTTTGCACATAGATTATAACTTGCTTTGGTTGTTACTTCAAGAGAAGTTATTATTATTCATCAATTTTTTCAAATTTGACTTTTGTTGTCAATATTATATGTTCATCTTGTAAGCGTCACGATGAGCGATGAGTTACATGCTGTGAAATTGGATGAAATAACATATTTACTAGAGATTGGTGAATTGGATACTAGTAAAGGGGGAAATCATATTGGAACTTTGAAACAAGTAGGAGATACTCGTTGGAGCTCACATTTTTCATCTATTTGTAGTATGATACATATGTATGATGTAACTTGTAAGGTTCTTAAAAAAAATTATAGTTGATGGAGCAACTTATTCTCAACGTGGAGATACTGATGCTGGTTATAATATTATAACTTCATTTGAGTTTATATTAATTTTACACTTGATGAAAGAGATTATGGGAGTTACAGATTGTCTTTGTCAAGCTTTACAACAAAAGTCTCAAGATGTATTGAAAGCAATGCAATTGGTCCAAACTACAAAAGTTTTGATTCAAAAGTTGAGAGATGATGGTTGACAGAATTTGTTGAAAACCGTGACATTGTTTTGTAAACAACATGATATTGTTTTTCCTGGTTTTAATTCAACTTATATAACACATCAAGGGCGTTCTCGAGAACAAAAGGACCAGATAATAGTGGAACATCATTTTAAAGTGGACATTTTTTTAGTTATAATTGACAAACTACTACAAGAATTAAATCACAGGTTTGTTTTTATATTGGTTTATTTTTAATGTTGTGGTTAAATATCATGTTAGATTTAATATATTTTTAATTTTTAATTAATAATTACAATAATTTAATAATAGGTTTAGTGTGCAAGCAATAGAGCTTCTAACTCTCATTGCTAGTTTGGTTCCTAAGGATGTCTACAAAGCATTCAATGTGGATGATATATGTGCTCTAGTAAATAAGTTCTATCCCATGGATTTCACTGAACAAGAGAAGATTAATTTGAGATTTCAACTACAACACTTTATTCTTGATGTTGTTAGTCATCGAACTTTAAAAACTTGTAAACTATGTACGAATTATGTGAAGCTTTGACGAAAACGGAGAAGACAAATACATATTACTTGATTGATCAAGTAATTCTCTTAATATTGACTCTTTCGGTTTTCACTGCAACTTCAGAAAGATCATTTTCAGCAATGAAGATAATCAAAACAAGGTTACGTAATAGAATGGAAGATGAATTTCTTACTGACATATGGTGATACATATTGAAAGGGATATTGCTCGTACTTTTAGTTCTAATTCCATCATTGATGACTTCAAATCTCTAAAAGAATGGAGAGCGACCCTTTAAAAGTAAGTAAATTTATTTATTTATTTTATTGTTATTTTATATTATGATATTATTTTAAAATTTATATAAAATTATTGAATTTTATATGTATTGCAAAATTTAGAAGTTGCTGATGATGAACCAATATGAACAAGTATATTGAATTGATGTTTGTACGTAAATTGAATGTTATATTTAATATTAATTTTGTTTATTAAGTTAATTCTTATTCCTTTTACATATTATACTATTTTATTTATAATTTTTATATTATTTAAATATTAAATTTATTTAATACATAGTGTTTCTTCCTAAAAATTTAATCAAGATCCGTCACTGTATAAAAGCAATGGATATTAGATTTTTTTTGTTGAATATGACTTAATATTGTGGGTTGCGAGTAGCCTGCTGAGACCATGAGTAAAAACCGCTTAACTTGCAGGTTGTGCGGGGTGGGTACAAAAAAGCCCGCATTAAAAATTTGTTAAAAAATATGAGCCCGCACCTGCACGGATTGCGAAAAATATGGGTAGTCTGCAGACTTTTGCCCAAATACCTAGCTCTAGGTGGGATTTTAAATTTTTTGTGTGAAGTTAAACTTTCTAGTAATTTTTTAAATCAAATTGTTTTGTGGTAAAACTTTTAGGACTAAAGATTTCAGAGGGAGGATTATTTTGAGAAAAAAATGTTTCAAAACCTTTAAAAACTTCTATTTGATAAAAAGAAAATAAACTTACATTTCATCAGAGAGAAAAAATAATATAATTATAGAAAGAGAAGATAAATTATAATAAATCGTGTGGGGAAGAATGTAGACAAGAGTATTATTGGAAGAAATTAATAAATTTATTATAAATTATAAGATTTAATGATTTTCTTGATTTCTTAATACAAAATTAATTATAGGAAAGAATAAAAAATAGATAAAACATGTAAGAAAAGAAAATGAATATTTTTTTTATATTATCTTTCCTCACCACTCCTAACCTATTTGTTAAATATTCTCATTAACTCATTTATTATTTACTCTTTCTGAAAAAAAAAAGATAATTCTAAGTTTTGAATGTTTCTTATATAAAATTCTTTTTTGAATATGTGGTTAGAATTCTTTGTTATCTTTTTCAAGTTCTTACAACTTAATTAATTTTAAGTATTTTTATATTTTAAACTATTTTTGTTTAAAAAATATTTAAATATATAATAAAATCTTAACTTTTATATTTTGTATAACCTATATCATTCTTTAATCATATTCTTATAATTTATTTTTTATTTTTTAATTTTTATTTTATTTAAATAGATGTATTGACATTATGTCCCACCTACACTAACATTTCTATATCACCTACCATTCTATCCTTGTACGATGACATCTTTAAACTCATCCTCAATTCCTTTAAGGATTAACAATGTTAGTATCAACGACTCAAACTATTTTTGTTGCTCTTTTTTAATTTTCATCTTATACCCATGAATCAATATGTCTAATACAAGACCCAAGTCTTAATTTTTAAACCCCTACCATGTTATATTAGCTTGCTCTATTGAAAAATTATTATAAGATATACATCTAAAATTTAAAACAACTAAAACCTCTCTATTCAAGATATTGTTAAATATTAAACCTAAACCATCACATCATTATTTTCTCTTTTTTTTTCTTTTTGTTATTATGTGTGTTCTCTTTCTTCCTTTTATAAGACCTTTTATAATACTTATTAAGTTTGAGTAGAGTGTATAAGGGCCTACAAGCATAAAGGCCCTTTACTAGGCTCTTGGGCACCTCTAAAAACATAATTATAGCTCACTATTATATAGGACATTAAATAAACATATAATAAAGCACTCTAATATTATTATTAAACCTTATTAACCTTATTTTAAAAAGTTACATATTATGTTCTACTTAACTTTTTGTTTTAAAGGAAAATTTGTCTCCTTCGTCCTCTTATTTCTATGTTGTGACACAATACATTTGTATTGTGTGTAATATTACTTTATTATATCTTTTTCATTTCTTGTTTTTTATGTTGTGACACAGTTTGTTCATATTTTGTGTAACATTATTTTATTATTATAAGGTGTTTCTTTTAATTTTAATGACATTTTAGATTGTGAAACACATTTTAAGGATAAGATGGATAGTGTTGGATTTTTTTTCCTTGATATATTGATACTGTAACTTCACTATTTTTTGTCTATCCAAATTGTTTTATAAAACTTTTTGCATTTGGGTTAAGGTAATCCTAATAACATTATATTTATTTATAAAAAAAATCTACAAAAAAAATCTACATACAGTTTTTTTAGGGTTAAATATATTTCTAATTCTTGAATTGTTTGTTAAAATTGTATTTTGTTCCTAAGACAAATTTTAAACTTATTTTATCCTTGTGTTTTATAAACTTGTATAAACAATTCTTGGTGATATGTCAAAATTCTTTTTAATCTTTTTATTATGTTTCTTCATAGTTTTTTACTTCACTAACACCCGTCTCTTAAGTTTTTTCTCTTTTTCTGTTCATTTTCTCTCATTTTCTTCTCTTCAAAGATGTTTTTATTTATCATTGAAAATCATTTTACATCTGTGTATAAAGTATAAGGACGAAATAAGTTCAAAGTTTGTCCTAAGACAAAACACAATTTTAACAAATACTTCAAGAATTACAAACATATTTAACCTATTTTTTTATACCAATTAGTAGATAAATTCCACAAAATATGATCCTCAATAGTCACATGTTCAGAATTCACCAATATTAATTATATTTACATAGAATTGAAATGTGTAGTTGAAATTGGACTAATACCACATAATCTAATAATTGAGAGTATTTGAATTAGGTTAAAAGATAAATTAAATTTAGTTAATAATGGATTAAATTAATTTGATTTATGTTTAAATATTTTTATCTTAAAAATATTTTTATATAAAAACATTTGTTTGGATGATAATAATTACAATTATTTCTAAATGTGTAATTGTTAAAATGGATATAAATTTTATAATATAATAAGAATATTATTTATTTTATTATTTTTAATGTATATTTTAATCTTTAATACTGATAGATAGAAAAGTAAATGAGATTGTTGAAAATAATTTTAACTTAACAAACTATCACAAATCTAATATTGTTAACGGAAATAGAGGATTCAACCCAACAAAGAAGAAGACAATCAAATATATAGTGAAGGAATGTTTGGTGGCTCGTAAGTAGTACATGTGAGTATTTAAAATTGCACAGTAACAAGAACAAAAGTTGAAGATGGTAGGAACATGAAAGAGTGACTATGCCAAAAACAACAATATATTCATTCATAACATCATTTTCAATTCACTAACTGTGTTTTGATGATAGTGGCACTCACTTCATGCAGGTAGGGAAAGAGGTGCCCAGAACCTGGGATTTCATGGTATTGAATCCAAGGAATGTTTTGGGCGATATAGCGTTGCAACACAACAGGGATAAGCTTATCATCATCGCCTTGCCATAGATGGACATGACCTGTGCTATCTGGGAAAGGGTTATCAATATCAAGAGGATCAAAATCCCATCTTCCAAACCCAACTATGGCGTCACGACAAATGGATTCAGCTTCACCTTGTTGCTGCACCTGTGACTGCATCATGTTCATTAAGTAAGCACAATTTTATGGATACTTCATAAATAACAATAGTATTATGGCCAAATATATATCTTAATAGGTTGCTGAGATGAAAAAATTATAATGAAGAGGTGCATGGATGGTTGAAGTTGAAGTACCTGATATTGTCTGGTGGAGTTGGAAAGGATTGATAAATCTTGATGGGAGAAAATATTAGGGTTGTGAGTAACAACACTTGATGAAGGAAACCAGTTCTGAGTAAACCACCAGAATGTTAGCCATGGAAAGTAGTGAGCAACTCGCACTGCCCATTGGTCTTGTGTGGGTTGGTCGTAGTAGGCCTTTCTGGCCATGTTTGAAGGAAGGTTATGCCACCAATAATTCACCACTGGTGTCATCAGTGTTGCCCCAGCAAGTCTGTTCTTGCCACCATTATTCACAACCTTACCAAAATCATTAGTGTGTGCACAAAACTTTCATTTTACTATTAAAATTAAAATTGATGATACAAAATTATTTTATTTTATAGCCATTTTCAATTTTTACCAATTTAAGAACCACCAGAACTTTTTTAGTGGTTTTACATCGTTAATTCTAAGTGGGTTAAATATTTTTTTAATTTCTAAACTAATTGTTAAAATTGTATTTTGTTTTTAAGATAAACTTTAAACTTATTTGGTTCTTATCCTTTCTAAACTGATCTAAATGATATATGATGTAAACGATCTTTTATGACATATTAAAATTTTTTTTTATTTCTTTATTTTTTTTCTTGATAACTTCCTACTTAACTATCATCTGCTTCCTAAATTTATTTCACTCTTTTTTTCTCTTTTTTTTTTATTTTTCTTTTCTCAAAATCATTTTTATTTATTATCGAGTATCATTTATACTGGTTTATAAAATATAAGAACAAAATAAATTAAAAGTTTATCTTAAAGACGAAACACAATTTTTACGGGATTAAAAATATATTTAACCTATTCAAATTTTATATCAAAATATAAAAAATTATTGTAAAAGGATCAAAATGTAGAGTTTATAAGTTTAGGGACTAAAACAAAAAAAAATGTATGGGCCAAAACACAAAGTTAGTATAAGTATATAGTGCTGAGTTTTTATGTGTAGAGATTAATTAAAATAAAAAATATACATAATATATAAAGACTAAATTATTATTAAAAACTATGTATATATAATATCATATAATTTAAAAACAAAGAAAAGTTAACAATAATTTTGATAAACTCTTAAAATAAATGAGACCACATAAGGTTGAATCCAAGTACAAAAGATTGACTTTTTTTTAATTAAAAGTGTGTTGAAAAGAGAATGACATCTCACTCACCTAACACACTCTACCACTTTAATAAAATTCACCCACATCATCTATTCATTCACCTAACAACATTGTTTAATTTAACCAATGATCTCGAATTATTATTTTAAATATGCAAACCATTTTAAATTAAAAACAAAAATGTTAAATTAAATAAAAAATTTATTATTTAAAAGTTAAAAAGATTATATAATATTAATAAATTCCTTTTCATTTATTCAGAATATTTTATTTTTATAAAACTCTAAAATATTTTTATTTTTCCCTAGATTTATAAAATGTGACATAGTATAGGACAATCTCACCTAATAACTGACGAAACTTTGGTGGAATAAGTTTAGTTGTATATATGGAGTTGAGTTTTCTAATATTGTTTTAAGATACCTAATTTAAAAGTATAAGAATTATATTATTATATAAATTAACCAATATAAAATTATTTTCTTTTCTAATATTCATAAATTCTTTAAATTGAAAATAGTAAGATTTAATAGGTATTTTGGTCTTAATATTTTGTGAGAATTTGCAATATTTTTTCACGTTTAATTTTTTTCTCAATTAAATCCTAAATTTTATTAAAATCTTTATTAAAATTTTCAATATAATTTCTTCTATTAGATTAATGTTAATGGTGTTAACTATATGAGACGTAACATACTCAAGTTAAATCGTGGTGCGTAAATAATGACAAAAGGGTACGAGTATCATAAATATGAACACTATAACCAGTAGATTTTTGACAAAAAGGATCACATGACACATTTAATAAAATTTGAGACTCAATTAAAAAATAAAATAAAATTTGAGACTCAAATGAGAAAAAAAATAAACATGAAAAACATTGCAAATTCTCATAAAATAGTGGAACCAAAATGTCTATTAAACCAAATAATTTTATATATTACTAAGTGGCACCCTCGATCCAGTGTTACAAAATAGTGTTCAAATCTCTTGAAAGAAAATTTTAAGAAGAAAGATTCAAAATTAGGGTTGGCCAATGGAAAACTTTGAAAAGAAAAATCCAAAATTAGTTTAGGTTAATTATGCTTCAACTAACAATCCTCTTGGCCACAAACTTTAGAAAGCTTAATTGGAATTTTCAAAGCTCTTGGTTAGTTATTGTTACATCTAACAATCCTCTTCCAACAAACTTTACAAACCTTTAATTGCTTTTTATTGTCAAAAGTTTGTAAGATTGGGTAATAATATTAGGTAAATGTTAGGAAAATATATATTTACTTTTTCAAAAACCATTACTTTTAATAATAAAATATTATATTAAAAAAATAATAAAATTATAAACAAAGTAGTATAATAAAAGAATATTTTAGTTGGTTGTAATATGGTTATAACAAATTTGGATGTCAAATTATGTTAAGTGGTGCCACTAGAGCACTAATGGAATGGGTCAATGAATTAAAAGGAAACAAATGTTATGGTTATCTATAATATAATATATATTCTTTTTATAATTTTTAATGTTCTCTTTTATAACTCATTTTATTTTAATCGATATAATTAACTTTCACTCCAGTTAGAATATTTCTTAACAAGCTATTTAATTAAAAAATATATTCTCTTTTCAATATTTCGTATTTTCTCTTTTATATGTAATATAAATACTAAATAACTCTTAAGTAATGGTGATTAATATAAACAACGCTTTCTATTCATAAAATCACATCTAATATAAAAAGAATTATATTAACAAATAATTAAATTATTTCAAAAATTGATTATATTTTTTAAGAAGAACAAATTTGAAAAAAACTTGGAAATAATTATTTCTGTACAATAAAAAATCAACTTTTAAACGGTAAATTTTAATAAAAGATGTGTGTGAAACTAAAAAAATAACAAAATAAGTTAAAGATAACATGTTTAAATGAAAAAATTGTTGTTAAAAAATAATCATAAAAAGACTTTAATAGTCAGTTGGAAGTTATAGTTTTTGTTCTTACATAATACATTAGATGAGATGTGTTACTCTATTTGCCATCACCTTAATGTGAACCATATAAGTCCTATATCTATAACAACTCTCATACCAACCACGTAGAGATTGATTGTCATTTTATTAGAAAAAAAATAGTATGTAAAGAGATTAAGACTGAATTTGTTAATTTTAATGATCAATTAGCATATGATTACTAAATCCTTACGGAAACCTAAAATTGATTATATTTATAACAAGTTTGGTTCATACAATTTATATGATTCAGCTTGATGATTATATTTATAACAAGCTTTATTCATTCAGTTTACATGCTCAAGCTTGAAGGAAAATGTTAGAATATCTAAGATTTTTTATTTTAGTATAATGGACTCAGCCATCTCTTATATTTTCGTTCTAAATAAATATATAACCCTATATAAAATACACATAAGAAAATTCATCCTATACCTAATTCTCTATATTCATAACACCTCTCATACCAACCATAAACCTCACTCTTCTGACAACCTTTAACAGCAATCACCTCACTAACCTGCATTCAATTTATGTTATATTTGTCCTATTTATGTTACCTCATGCACTTGAAATAAGTATCAAACTAATATACTTTCTAAAAATTAAAATAAAATATTAAAACAAGATGAAAGAAACAAGATCTTTCTGTCTTACTTACCTGTGAGGGATGAACTTGAGACAACCCCAAACAGCTTGTCCTCCCATAGAAAATCCCATCACATAGAACTTCTCTCCCAATCCCAACTTATCTGCAAGTTCTTCAACATCAAGTGCCAAGCTTTTCATCGTTCGATTAGGATCAGGGTCACTTTCTCCATACCCTGCTCTGTCAAAAGACACAATACATGCTCCAAGTTCCTCAAGAAGCCCCTAATCATTCATCATAAACAAAACCAGATTCAACCCAGTTGAACGCAAAAGTAACAAAAAGAAGTGATTTTTAAATAGTATAATGACATTTTGCACCACCCCTTTAGTTCCCCAACAAAACCAAGATTATATAAACCTAATTCCATCATTCTATATATCCTTCAAGATTTCCAACAAGGTAAAGATTATATATGAATCTGACTGGATTAACAGATAAGCAAATGTACATACTTTGGGAAGATTTGTTGCAATAACAGCATCATGTCTAGAGGAACCAAAGCCATGTAAGAACACAATCTTGTTCTTGGCCAGTTCTCGAGGCACCCCATGCTCCTTGTAGGCTAAGTGCCTTCCATCTCTGAGCTTAATCCTTGGCCCTGTGACGGGTGGACCGTGTGGTGAACCACATGTTCTTGGGGGTGGAGGGTGAATGGCCTGATATACCAATGCCACAAGACCAACCAAGAACATTGCTGCAATTTTTATCAACATTTTTTTAGTGCTGCAAACCAGAAAGAGAAAGAGAAGTTTACTTATTATTTATGGTGACATTTGAAGTGAAGTGATGACATTATTATATGCTTCTTTTACGGAATAAATGTTAATGTTGATAGGTTGTATCAGAAAACAACGTGGCCAGATACTGGCCACAAGTTTGTTAAAATATAGACAAAAGAAATAATGCATAAGAGAGATCAAATTTCTTTCTGAATCATCTTAACCTTTAGTGTTGTTTTTTAAATAGTTACTTAATTATTTTCTTATAATTAAGATAAATAATACTCTCTCAAATTATTTATATATTACACTTTATGTTTTTACATTAAAATGACTATTTTGTAAATGTATGTCATTTCATTGTCAAGAAACATGGAACGAATTAGATATTTTAGTCTATTAGTTCAAATTGATTCGTTCTTTATAATTCGTAACTCCAAATATCAAAATATGAAGTGACCCACTCTATTCTGTAGCTTGTATTATATTTTTTATTTTTTATTAAATTTGTATTGTTATGTAGCATGGTGTATATTAAATATGAGTAAATATTTTTATTTGTTATTTCACTAATATCATATTTATATGTATAAATTTAAATTTTATTTTATAGTTCAATTGAGAATATTTTTTTATACTATTTTTTCTTGATTATTTGTAATAGATAGTAAATCATTAATTTGAGGTCTTTTTTTTAATTGTTACTTGCACTAAATCTAAATTTTTGTTTCTATATTATACTTAAATTTGAAATTAAAATATTATAAAATAATTTCTAGATTTGTTTTTATTTTTTAATTTATGTAAGCTAACCTGTAAGCACGTATGTAGGGGCGAGCCACAACGCCTCCAACTTGTCTTTGATGAGCTAAATATAGTGTGGGTTAAAGTGAAGTAGATTCACCCGTTTAGCCACTCCTATTTTATATAACTATAAAAAAATAGAATAATTTTTTTATTAAAGAAATAATTATGAAATTTATTTTTTTTCTTTTATTGAAAGAAAATGTACATTTATTAAAATAAATAAAATTGACATAATTAATAAAAATTAATTAATGATATTTCAAACTTTAAAAACATTAAATAGAAATAAGATTATAATGAATATAAAACATGAATATGTTTCATTTATAAGAAGAACAATTTTAAATTAAGATATCATAAAAAAATGCAAGTGCTCCATCTCATAAATTAGTGTCTTTTACAACAAAGTACAAAACATGAATGTTTCATTTATAAGAAGAGCAATTTTAAATTAACATATCATAAAACATGCAAGTGCTCCGTCTCATAAATAATACAACACCTTGCAATCCTTGTTTCGTTTGATAAGCAAAGTCTTGCTCAGACGATAAGATCAGAACTTTTAAGCTAACATTATATTTCATGAAGTTATTTTATATGTTTATTCTATGTTACAATATTTTTTATCTTATGTTTACCGGGATCATCCTCTAAAACATATGTCAACATCAACAATCTCTTAGAAAATGAGTTAAAGTTGTTTTGTGTCAACAACAATCGTGACACACACCTATGCCAATCCTGGTAAAAGCTATATACACTCTTATGTTTTACTTCAATTTTGGTAAAAACATTCTGACCAAGGTCTCATATAAATATTGCCACTTATGAAGATATTGTTGAAAAGAAGATAAGCATTTAATGTTGCATGGAACACATTTAATGCATATCTACGTCCTTGCATTATCAAATGCAAGAAGATGGAAATATGAGTTGAAGTTGCTTAATTGCTAGAAAAGGATTTATAGTAACTCTTTTTTATTTGTCTATATACAATTATTTGTCAAGAAGAAAAGCAAGAGTTAAGTTATTCAAAGCACCAAAATGCTACAAAAAAGTATGCTCAAAACCTTTATGTGCCCTAAGCTTTGTACGAACTTTTTGTGTTCTTTAGCAATATGGAAGAGAGTTTAATCCTTGTATACATCGCAAGACATTACCCCTCTTTCTAGTGAACAAAACCAATGGTGTTTTAGATCACATATCTTTGTAAAATCTTTGTGTTTCTAGTTACGAGTGAATGCATTCCAAAGAAAACTCGATTTTAGCCAATAGTGACTATTCTTCTAAAGTATACTTTGGATTGTTTAACCAGAAGTGACTAAGTTCCAAAAAAGTACTCGAGTTGTTAGCCAAAAGTGATTCCGTTCCAAATAATACTCGTATTATATTAACACATTATTAGTCTGCCTAGTGAAATTTGATAAGTTGAATTAGATGTAATCTACATTTACAAACAAACTAGTATAAAAACTTCAAGTGAAAATCCTTCTTTTCATAAACTTATGTTCATTATATGTTATTGAATTAACTAATTACAGAAGGAGAGTTCTTATGAACTAAGTTTTTGAAAAGCCTTTGACAAATTGTTTGTCAAGTAAAATTTGCATATAACTAAACATCATCAAATGCAACATTGCAAATAATTCAAAAAAATTTAATCCATAATTCAATCATTTTTCTAGTGTATTTGACTCGTATTTCACAATTTTAATAGATTAATCTTGTTTTGATAACCAAATGATAATGATCAATATATGTTTAAGCAATTATTAGCATATGAAGCAAATGAAAATCAACAAACAATTTAGTTGAATATCATCTTTAGTTTCCTTAATGCAAAAACTCAAAGATGTTTGTCACCGAATATGAATTTTCCAATTGGATTTATATAAGTTTAAAGTTTTGCATACAAGAGAAGAATGTGACTATGTAAGCAATTGAAATAAAAACACAAATATAGAGATACATAAAAGAAATTGGCATAATTCAAAAAAAAAGAAAATAGAAAATAATAAAAACAAGTAAAACAAAATGGATGATACTAATGAAGATGGAAGAAGAGTGTAAAAGAATTTTATCTTGACGATAAATTTAAGGAAGAATTGTCACTTGACTCCAAGGAACTAAGATAAAGGTCTAAAGAATGTTTCCCATTCTCTTAACAGTAAATTCTAAAAATTTATCTAATTCTCATCAACTTTAAAGCATGTGTGTAATAAAAGGGGTGCCTCTATATAGTCACAAGTCACATGGCCGAAATTTTAATGTATAAAGGAAAGGAAAATTTAACCTTTAAACTTCAAAATCTAGATATAGCTCAATGGTTAAGATAGTGTCCATACTTTCTATGCTTGACTTACGCTTCCCATACTAGAGTCATACTTGTCATGTCTAATTTTTGGCTAAACTTTAATTGGACTTCTCATGGATTTAGTTGACTTTAAAATGTTCATTGTTTCTTTATCTTTCAATGTCTAGACTTCCTAGATTTATTGGACTTAATAGACCCAAGTAAAAAAAATATTATTTACATATATTTTACAAATGAAAGAAAATACAATAAATGTAAATTATAATACTAAAAATTACAATTAAAGTCAATTCTATTCTACAATCAAACATTTTTATTTATTTTTAAAAAATGTCCTGTCCGTACACTCACTATTAAGTGTACAAAAATTCACTTTAAAATTAAAAACGAATATGAAAAGTTATCATTAACAAATGGATTATTAGATTAAGATCAAAACAAAAAGCTTAAGCAACCATATCATCCAATACCTTAATGTAAAACTTTCAAAGATTTCTTGAGAAAAATACTATTTTTTGTAGAGTTCTTTAAGATCCATAGTAATAAGCAAAGATTTTTAGTGTATATCTACTCTTTAAATAGTGGAATTTTTTTTATATAAATTACTTAAAAATAAAGCTGATAAATTATTTTATTATTAATTGAATATGAGAATCTACTAAAAATAATACAATCGATTATTTGTCTTAATTGTCTTAATTGATTATCTGGGAAATGTGTGTTCTAAAGCACTTTTAAAAAATATAAAAAAGGATTTAGCTTTTGCCAGAGGCGTGTAATGATTGTTATGCATAAACCAAAACAATGTTAAATGCAATGCATGACACAAATATTCACACATGAAAACTAAATCAATTCATAATTATTTAAGTTACATCATCGTCACATTAATCCTATTGTTCTAAAAAAAAAGAGTATTGACCAATTCTTATTTATTTAAGATAAAAGAAAAAGAAAATATAACAAATTTATACTTATTTAAGCAGTCTCTAAAATTGTGTTTAGTCCTTCACATACAACCAACTATTCATTAAACACAAATTTATATGACAATAACTTCTAAACTATTGCATATATGATCTTATGCAAGTCTCTTCAAGTTTAAAAAAGTATTTTTAATCTTTCTCACTGCAAACACTAGCATCTTTTCCACAAAGTTTCTTTATGATGTATAAAAGTGATTCACCATAAACTACCTATTCTTTAACTTGTTCACTATTGCTTTCACCTTAGAATGAACATAAGGAAGATATATTAGAATTTCTTTTTTGTAATTACGACAATAATATTCTACTAACTACAGATGCTCTCCTATGTTCTCTCTCTCCTCTCTTTCTCAATAATAAACTAGTCAAATAGTATGAAGTAACTGAATTAACCAAACATAACTCAATTTTCTCTCCCTCTCACGCACTACGAATATTAATAAATGTGGACATGACCTGGATACAAAACTGCAGAATAAAGTGCATAAACGACAAGGAAAACTAACTGCAGTTAAAGAATCCTTAATAGTAAGTGAATATGAAATGCCTACCATTTACATTGTACAGCAGAACTGTTTAATCTAAAGAATTAACAATGATAGAATATAAATATCGAAACCCTCGAAATACACCACCCACACAACAATAAATAATAAAAACTATAATAATCAAACAACAACTTCCAGACTGAACATGTCCACGAGCATGTTATATTTAGGGAAGTCACACAATGGGAAATGAAACCAAACAAATTTTAAAACATCTTTTATCTCAGTATTTCCAAAGATGCAGCTTGATATGCTTCATGATATGCCACAAACATCGATGATGACCACCATTTCCTCTAATTAAGCCACCTTGACATTGTTGGAATTGTCTCGGGAACGCAAGAAGTTAACGATAAAAGAGTCAACAATAATCTACAAGGATTTACAGATTAGCATGAGGAAGAAATATTAGAAACTGGTAAAAAGAATAAAAATATCAAGTGACCTGGTTGAGGTGTGCTGCAACACAAGGAAGAACCAGTAACCCGGATTCTCCAAATGCACCTTGAAGTGGCTCTATCACTGCTACCATTACTGGTAATGTTTTCTGAAAGGAAAGGAAACTTGTTTGGAGCAGAGATCGAAATGATAACTATTAGTCAACTAACTTGTGACAAAGCGCCTCCAAGTTGATACTCATTTCATAGGAAATGTCAGAAAGTAAGAATCGATGGAGTTATTACCTGGCTTGCAACAAGTACGAGTGCACTGGCATTTTCTTCCCGGGAAAAAATTGATTTTCTACCACCAGAGATAACTGAAAGACTCCACACAGCAATGATATTGAAAACCAATAAAGACAGATGAAGAAGTCTGCAAGGTATCATGAAGGGCAATTTTAGTTACAATAATGCCATTGAAGCTGTTAGCCCTTTACAAGAATCAATTATTAAAGAATAATCCTATTAAATGCACACTAGTGCTCATACGAAGAGAGTGCCAGAAAATATCTCTATGTTAAAAAAGACTTCAAATGGCCAGACGAAGACTATAATGCATGAGTAAATAAAGGTTGTCAATATATGATTTGTGCCTTTGGTACTAAATCAATGTTTTCTAAAAGGTAAAACCATGATATTGATAATATAATTTTCTAATGACAAATATGCATTTTCCAATTCAATGGATCTGGTGTTATCCATGAGATACCGACTTAAAAACAAAGATATATGGGCAATCAGAACAAAGTGTAGTATGTAAATGCTAAAAGAACCTATCAGATAGGGAAACATTAAATATCAACAAATTCTTTCTGTTTTAACTTTTCGTTTTAGAATGAAATATAAAAATTTAAATTTTGACTATATATATTTATATTACAAAATAAACAAATAGTAAAAGAGAAAACTACCAGTAACAGATTCCAATTATGTCATGATAACACAAATGTAAACTAACTCATGTGCCATACATACGTTCCCAGTCCAATAGCTACCAGAAAAACATTGGGCTTCACCATTAACAGCAGTGGTCTTGACCTACTCACCTGTATCCAAGGTACCTGTATGGCAATATTCTATTAGACTCTAATCGGCTTGTCATACCGTGATGAATAAATAACAGACCAAAACGTAATATCTCAAACAAGAAAAGGAAGTTAATTCCAGAAAAACCTCTAAGACAATAGCCTCATACATGATTTGTTTGGTGGGCTAACTACGCATGTATGTAAACCATTCATTTCAAAATAAAATTTAATGAACAAACTTATGGCACGTGGATGCATAATTGGAAGTATTTTAACTTTGATCAAAGGTGTTCAGCTACAGATACTAGATTTCACAAACACAAACATAATGTATTCATCAGCACAATGATTTTCTGGCCCTGCATGCACAAAATAGGTCCCTTGAATTAATGACTTCAATGGCAAGCACAAAAACAGAGTTTTTCCCACTAAACTATTCTTATTCACAGGGAGAAAAGACAAGGGGACATGTTGACAAGAAGGACTAACAAGTCATTAATCAACAGTCCAGTGGTCATTAACTCAACTCCTCTTTGTCAAATTGAATATAATTAGAAAAGCTAAAAAATTATAATTTTTCTCGCACAAAAGGTTGTTGATCGCCGACTAACTGGTTTTCAAAGATGAAAAAAATGAAGGGAAGGAACTGTATGCATCACAACAAATGTAAACATGTTATCAAAGGAATCAAGAAAGCTCAATTGATTTGTGAAGCCGTGATGAAATTCTAAAGGCTATGTCAAGCCAGGAATAATAATACCTTGTCCAGAAACTGATGGTTATTAATTGGTTATTTATATTTTGGATGACTCACTTTTGAACAAGGATTTAAATTTAATGAGCTGATTCTAATACATGGTCTGGTTCAACAATATAAACAATTAAAAGAAACAGTATAATGCATCCCATCCATTTCTTATAACTTAATATTCTGAACATGTTAAAAAGACAAAACAAAACTTATGCAATCTTTCCATCAATTGGTGCAAAGGAAAACCACCAACTCAGAGAGAGAAATAGGGAAACACCCCAAAGGAATTGTTCTTACAAGGCTAAGGAAAAGTGCACTGATCAATGAGAAATGCTTGCGGTTTTTGTCTACGAAGTCAGCCACACCTGTAAAGTAGATTTAATAATAAAAATAATTCTTGATAAATGTTAAGGTTACGGTGAGAAAAAAAGGACAAAGTATGCAAATGGAGAATAACATATCCTTAAATGTGCAACAAAAGAGTGCCTGTTTGTTTAAGCAAAAAAAATTATTATATGACTGTAACCAGGGATAAAACTAGGTTAGAGCATATGAAAGTGATTATAAGCAGAAAAAATTATTATATGACAGGGTTTTGACTTTTGAGAAAGGCACTAAAACAGCTTTCTTAATTTCTATTATTTTAAAAGCTTAATTATTACAAAATTTCTGTAAACATGTCATTTAACTTATAAAATATAAGTTTTATGATAAAGAAGCAAAAATAATCATGCCCAATAGAGTCCTCCTATGCTTCTACCTATCTACTACATAAAAGACAGACAGACAAGAAAGGTGTAACCATAACAATGACAAAGATAACTTGTTTCTTAAAGACAACATTTCTAATTTGCTCTTTGGGTTACTACAGGTACTTGCAGTTTAGTGAAATATGAAAATAACTAATGCTAATTAAAACTAAAATAAAGAAACTAAACCTGACCCACCGACTGCCTGATACAATACATCAAATTAATCAACTTAACGAAGCTGAGCTTATATATGTGTCATATATATATATATATATATATATTGTCATTTTGTCCAAGAAAATTTTCTTTGCAAAGAAATTATCATCAAATATGCTAGCTTCAATGATAAACCATTATATTTCTTAACAAAGTCTCTTAGCCTCCCACTATATTTTTAACAAGGTTGGTTCATAAGATTTTCTATGATTGAGGTGGAGTTTTGGAAATGACAAGGGTAATTATTAAAACTTTGGAAACAATAAATTGTATGAAACAATGGGAAAATATTATCTTTGAAGATAATTCAATCCTTTATGATTCTAGTATGTACAAATTGTATCTATGTATATATATGACATCAGAATGCTCAGTGAAAAATACTCAAGAAATTCAAAAAAGTATCTCCTGAAACTTCTTCTCAATCACTCTCACTTTTAAGGAAGATTCTTAAGTCATAATATTTAATTTAGGATAAGATTAGGCACATTTCTTTACTTTCTAAAACCTTTTAAACAACAGCTTTTGTTGAAGGTTTTGGCATGCTGCTACTTTGATTTTTTTTTTTTACTTTTCTTTTGTTTTGCATTTTATTATTGTGGATTTCTGTAAGAACAACATGTTGAAAATATTAAGTTGACCAGGCCTTTGCTTGACATAGAGTAATGGTCAAATGTGTCAAGATGATTACAAATGACATGCAAGTAAATAATCTAATAAGAAATTATTTTCCCTGTAAAGATAACACTTTGCAACAATGACTTCCAAAGAAACTCTGCATTACAATTCCATTCTCATTGTCAACTATTTATTTCATGTAATAATGACAATAGTTATTTTATCCATCAAAACATGTGACCGACAAGTTACTTGAGCAAGCATAAACAAATGGACACACCTTTAAAAGATTCACGTAGAACCTGCCCATTCAAAGCAATAAAGAAGATTAAAATACTTTTAACAAACTGATGTAACATAAGAATTTCAGTATTCAACATATAGCAGATGCAAAAAGAACTGTATTATACCGTCATTACAGTGTATATAAAGAACCAAATTCAAAGATATTTACAACACAACCTTTTGAACATAAAGAACCCAACAGTAAGCCCATGCAGAGAAGATACGTTTTTGGAGTTCAGATCACATCACCTTGGAATTATTCAAACAGCATCTACAATATCATATGTGTGGAGAAAACCCAATTACCTTTCCCAAGATAAGGGGAATTAATATGGTCAGAACAAGACTTTTAAATAACTGCTTGATAGGTAGAGTCACTCCAACTCCAGTAGCTACAAATTTTGTGATGGAAAGTGGAATCTAAAAAATAAAATATTATCATAAACATAACAAAAACTAGAACTAAATTAGATGGAGAAAATGTATATGTAACAATAAAAATATGAAATAATATGGTCTTGATTTGATGAAAAGAGACAATAGATCAAATATTAATTATATTATTGTTGTGAAGATGAGATGTGACATATGAGGTTGATACATAATGCTAACGGAATCTTGTTATTAGTTGTTGGAAAAAAAATCATGAGAAGAAAACGAAAACGACAACAAGTCAATGTTGTTAATCTCCCTTGTGTTTATATTTATATTGAAATAATGTCGAGATAGACCCAGTCCCTTAATACAAAATAACCTAATAAGCACATATATAAATAAATATTCTCTACCACTAATGTTAAGTGCTAATTTAGCATAACCAATACAAGTCCAGTCCAATACTACTGCTAATATAATACGTGGCCCAATAGAATAAGAATCCCAATATTCTAACAAAACTTTAAATGTGAGAAAATAGATGATTAGGATAGAGGGCTGGAGGCTGACCCCATGATCAAATTGATGCTTCTCAATACGACATTTTGTTACTTCTGCTTAATATATAATCTCCTTCAGTGTATTCAATTTGTTAAGATATCTTCATATATTCGGCTTCCTTAATAATATCTTGCAAGACCTTCAGAATATATTGTGTATAATGGAATGGAATGACCAACAAAATGCCACCAGGAATTAGCATATTAAGAATTGTTAATAACAAAATTATAAATAAGAATTGTTTCCAAATTATTGAAAAAAAAAATCTTATTAATAATTTATGTGATTATGCTTTTATTAGATTTTTTATTACAAAAATTTAAAATAATCTTTCTAATTTGAATATGAAATGATAATTTATTTAATGTTATTTTAAAACTTTAGTCACTTTGACAATTTCAAATTTTTACTATAATGGAGGGATTTAGTTGTAACGTATTTATCGAAGAGGTTTTATGTAATCTTTAACAAATAAAGGAGGGTCTGCATGGGACAAAATCTATAGTAATGGTATTTTAGTCAATTATATAAAAAAATAAAGATTTTTGGGTCTAAAGTATGCAGCATATTCACAAAATAGGAGGGGTTTGTTTAGATTTTAGAAAGATGTTTTGTGTAAGAAATGAAAAATAGACAGCTTTGGAGCTACTCATCCCTAAATTTCAATACAGCCATATAATCATTCTGAAATAAACTTAAAAAAAATGTAAAACCAAGATTAAATTGAGGATAATGTTAAATATGTAATTCTTTATGACTTACAATCATTGTTCCTAACAAGTTGGATATTACTGTCATTGCAAGAGCAAGCGCAGAATTTCCCCCAGCAAGCTGCAGAAGCAAACTAAGAAAACTCAAGCAAAATTCAACTTGTTTACGGATGGTACATACAAGGTATATAAAATTTATAAAAGTAGAAATCCAAAAGGAAAACAAGAAAGGAGACAGAATATAACCATACCTGAGTAAGTGCAACACCACTTGATAATGTAGTTGGCATACAGCTAAATATAGCGAGCCCTGTAGAGACAAAGAATTTCTTATCTCAAATTGCAAAAATATTGATGACTAAGAAAGCCAACCGTCAACAACTAGTATAGATATCACTGAGCATGTAGATTTTATAATCACAAAGTATTTAGAAAGCAAATGAACAAAAAGGCTAAACAACAAATGAAATTAGAAAACCTTCCTATGAATAAACAAAAGCACATGTCCTTCCATCCTTCCATCCTCCCATTAAACAAAAGTTCAAAAAATTGGTCATTTATAAGACAATATCTATAGTTTGTTTTGTATGACTTATTATATTGTCTAGATATATGTCAAGTTCACAACAAGGCTTGCTGTTTGATGATTTTTTGCATTGCATACATCTTCTTCTCTAATAAAAGGTAGCTCCTTTAATATATTACTTTCCAATGATGCCTTTTCAACATATGGAGCAGAAACATGTATCCAACAACTGTACAAAAGATATATCCAACCATGTCTCCAAGCATTTTCTTTATTTTTTTCTGATTTCTGTAAACAAGCCAGTTTCCCAAATTATAAGTATCTAAATCAAATTATTTTCTATAGCCAATACTCCATTTGCATGTTCTTTACCAAACATATTGTTTGCCATCTTCAACAAGGAAAACACTCACAAAGCTCTCAAAATCTCCAACATGGCAACTTCAATGAAGTCGCAGCACATAGTTTTAGGTTTTAGTCTCCATATAGTTTAATCTCCATATAGAAGTTCTGAAACTACACGCCACCTTTGCAAGTTGATATAATTAGTACCAAGAATTAAAAGAATTGTTAGGAATCCCATATATAATAGGATGAGCTACTTTATATGGTACTTAAGCCTTCAAGCTCTCTCACCTTATAGACTAGTTTGGACTCTCTTCTTGCGCACCCAACATTGCCACCCACTTTTCTGCTGGAGACAACTTCACTCATCCATTAATAGTGGTCAAATCTTAATCCAGCCTATATAGGTAACTCCTCTTCTCATAGTTTAACTCTCAACAAGAGCACCAATTGTTAGGACTTAACCTCATGAGGAGAGTCCAACCCAACATACTAGTACATTAGATAAGAGAACCTTAAAGCTTAAATACCACATCAAGTAGCTCATATTACCCAGTATGGAACTCCTAACAAATTAAAACAAAAATACACAAGGATAGAGATAAAAAGAGAGAAAAAGAGAACTATAGTTTTGTATTGTGTCAAAAGGATTAGTGACCAAATAGGTCACAAACGATGGTACCGATCTAATACCATGTTTGAGAAGAGAGAGACCGAGAAGGAATATAAGGAATTCCATGTGTTGTTTACACATATGAGTATTTTTATGTATAATAAAGAAGAGATACAATAATAAAGAACAAAATCAATATCTAATAATGGGAAACATTTGATAAGATATACCCCTATCAAACCATATCATATATCTCCTTATTTAACGTAATCAAATCATATCTCCAACAATCCCCCTCAAGCTAGAACATATGTGTCATATGAGACAAGTTTGTTACTAATGTCCTCAACAGAAGACCCTTTTAAAGACTTAGTGAACACATCAGTTAGTTGGATGTTGGAATTGACAAAGTAAATAATGACAAAGCTAGTACATATTCCTCGGATATGACTTTCTCTTTGTCAAAGTTACAATCAATCTTCAATAAACTCCATCCTTCAAAACATATATGTAGCACTCCCCCTTAAGCTACAGCATATGTATCATGAGTGAAACTTGTTAAAAAAGGTCAGAGTGCATGGCAGCTACCAGAGAGCAAAAGTGGATAGATAACACGACAACTGTTAGAAAGAAAAAAAAATGTTTAGAGGATGTAATGGCTACTGAAAAGCAAAAAATGTTCAAAGGACGTGGTGACTACCAGAAAGCAGAAATACTCAGAGGACACAACAGCTGCTAGAAAGTAAAACATGCTCAAAGGAAACAGCAGAAAACAAAAAATGCTTAGAGAACGCAGCAGCTTCTGGGGAGTGTAAGGGCATACAATGCCTTTAGGGTGTCATTTCACTGGATGCATTCTACTTAGTGTTGAACCAAAACTCTACCTACATAAAACGTCCAGCCAAGCCTTTGGTTTAGTTCTTGCATACACTGTAAATAAGTCTCTACTGACAGTATAAGGGCATGCCTACATAACCTGCAGTCTGGCATACTGTTCTATACTTTAAGTAACTCTGTATTTTTGTTCTGACATAAGCCTACTATTATATCAATATATTGTGCTGAAATTGGATAAAATAATAATAGAGTCAGTCATTGAACACATGGTCAAAGAAGCACCCTTTAAGGAAAATAAATCAATTAAAATTTAACCATCAACGTAAAGCAGAGACAAGTTTCAATTAATCAATGCATATCAAATAAAAACAATCTTTTCAATAATGTGGAATTATTTGAGTTGCCAAACAGTATTTTATATTTGCAAACATGAAGTAGTTATTTGTTATAATTATAGAAATAAGAAACTAATATTATATAATCAAGAATATTGTTATAATTATAGAAACAAGGAATTGATCCTATATAATCAAGAATATCTAGATTATATACATATGAATAAGAACTTTTTTATTTATTCTCGTATCATATCTTTGTTATTAGAAAATATCAAATGTCCTCTATTGATTGTATTGATTCACTTTTCTCAATATAAATAAAGCACTTGTGTTGTTTAAGAAACACACGGTTTCAGCTCAATGTTTCTCTCTTTCCTAAAGTTTCTACATTCTTCAACATAGAAATTTGAGTTTCTTAAATAAGGAAAATTAGTCAATGAGGTAAGAAAATGCAGTCAAAGTTTAACCAGAAGTTATTCAAGGTTTGACAAGATCTAAGGTCATCAATATAGAAATATGGCTTCACAAGCTCAAAACAATTAAAACTACGATATAAGTATCTTGCAAATGGCTAAAACCGACATATGCTTAAGGTAGAATAAAAATAAATGCCTAAACCTGTAATAAATTCCTGTGGTTGGAGCTGAATTTGCAACAATATCCTGGAAAAGTATGGTGTAAGAAATAAAATAGACACCTGCAAGAAGAACCAAAGAACACATTACACATTGTGAAATACATAAAAATAACCTTTATGATTTAGTTTTAAAAACATGCAGACATACAAGAACAAGTTGAGATAATTCATTTTTCGTAGAGTTCAATGGTGTCAACTGATCCGTCTACTCAAACTCATCTAACGATATGCTTAGTTGCTGCTATTGTACAAACAATATCACAAGAGATACGACATTTAGTTTTTCAAGTTAAAACTTTTATCCTTGACCACGAAAGTAGAAAGCTGAGCCACAAATGAGATATTAAATTCTTTATCCTTGCAAGGAAACAGGATATAAGTTGATCGTAGCTTTCAACAGGTTCAAAAAATCTTATCCTGTATATATATATACATACATAAACACTCACATACACATATAAACCACTTGTAGGAGAAGAAAACAAAAAGAAAAATGAAATAAGTTTCTCTAATAAGCTAATAGTATCCTGTGCATAAGTTAAAAAAAGATTTTGGAGAAGTTAATATAATAGAACTTTTACAAATTAATTTATAAAATTTGCAATATTATATATTATATACAACTTGAGAGCATGATCAGTTACATTCCAATCAGGAAAAGCGAGCCCAGAAAAGGCCCTCCAATCAAATCTAGCTTAAGATTTTATTCAAATATACGATGACCAATTGAAAAAGGCACGGTGAACCAGCCTGTAAAATTCATTCATAAAAATTATGTACATACAAGCCCAAAGAGTCCAACAGGCCATGCTTCTACAGCTGCACCGATCTCTTCACTACGCAACATCAATCCTATATGATAAACCATAATAACACCTTGAGATAAGGGTATCAAAAAATAAAAATAACAAATAGATGCAAAACATTATTTCGAAAACAAACCTGAGATAACAAATATTCCAAACGGACCAATTTTTGACACACTAAATTTATCAGCAGCACAACCAAGACTAGGATATGTTAATCCTAATGTCACTGCACTAATCAGAGCTACACATTGCCTCAAAAACACAACCAAAATTGTCATCAATTAGAACATAATTTAAATAAAGTAAACCATAAACAAAATCACAAAAAAAAATAACAGCAAAATTTGAATGCACATGACTGAGAGGAGAGCCACCCAAAGGTAGAACGTTGCTCCTAGCAAATTTCAAAACGGGTTCCAGCCAACTCAATCCTTTTGTCCCTTTACTTCCATTGCCACCCATCTGAATTTCCAAAATTAAATTAATTAAAAAAAGCTCAAAAGCTCATGACATTATAACACCGCACCTACTCCATTACATTACACAAAATGTAGGTCTAAAGAATATTCAATTTAGGGTCACATTCATTATACCAAAAACCTTCAAGTATAAATTCGAAAGTAATCACTACCAAATCTTCTCCAAAGCGTCAGCCACCTCACTGATAGCCTATTCCACTTCACAACAACAATTGGGTCCAACATAAGCTAAAAAATTACTTAAGAAAAGCTTAATTTATATTGTAGAAGTAGAAGTAAACCTCATCTTTTGAGGTCGAGTTAAGCTTAAGTCTATTTTCTAAGATAATATCAGAATTATCCTATCGAAATTTGTTGGGTTTCTTTCAGACCATAAATATCTAAAGCTTAAGATATCCAGTAATGTGTTACACCATATTATAAAATAGAAGTGTGAGTGAATCTTCCATCATAAGCTAGTTTATTCAGATTGAATTAGGCTTAAACTCCATTCTTTTTTTAAAAAAAGCTTAATTTCCCCACTACATTCTAGAAAAGAAAAATGTTGAATTGGCGTTTTTTCCCCTAAACTTGGAAACTAATGCAAGTCCAAACAAACACTTTCGTTCATTTTTGTCGCATGTCAGCTGATAGCATAGGCGATGAAAGAAAGAACCTGTAGTGATCGGTCACAGGCTCGGACGAATGCGGGTTTAAAACGGCGAGTGACGGAGCGAACAGATAGGGGTTTAACGGCGTAGGAGCGGCGGTGAAGGAAGGAGGAAGTGGTGGCGGGAAAGCGCGAGAGGGTGAGAGAGTGAGACATTGAGTCCGTAGAGTGCAGTGGCTGAACTCTTAACAGTAATTGGGAAGAAGCTGATGCGAACATTTTGCGTCGATGATGGCGAGAGTGGGTGAGAAAGTTGAGGAATGGTGGTGGTGGCAACAACGTGCAGACTCTAGTTTTGTGGTCACTGCAAATAGTGGACTTGTAGTCTCTCAAATTAATCAAATTTTAAAATATTCTTCAACTCTAATTTATTATTTATTTATTTTTTTTAAAAATATGGCAATATTCTCTTCAACATTCTTCCTTCAATAACTTTCTATTAATTCCAAAATGTCTCGTAAACATTTTTTAATTTTTCATCTAACTTTGGCATACATAATAAAATAATAATTTTACTTTTTAATTCATTCATTTTTAACTTATTTTATATTTTAATATGAAAATATCAAATCCTGAAATGGATGTTTTATAAGAAATATGATATTTGTATATAATTATTCTTATTAATTTTTACCATTTAAATTAATTTTATAATTTCTCATTTTAAACATTTTTTTCTTCTTTTTCTTTCAAAATAAATTTGCAGGTTGATATATCATCTTATCTCTACATAAGATTTGTTGTACACATTTGATTCGTTAGCACACTCTTATTAAAAATTTGATTACATAAAAAATTGAGAGCAAAGAGTTATGTGTAAAGAATATAGGTTGTAAACTTGTTTTTATGTTCTAACAATTTTATTTTTATATGGGTTTTTTAAAAAAGATAATTGTCTTAGTATAATCTTAAAAAAAAATTACATTAGATTTCACATTGTTCATTGATTTATTTTCATATCAATAACATGAAGCAATATCTACTTTCCTTATTTATAAAATACAAGTTAGACGTTATTTATAATATTAAAGACAATTTTTTGAGAAAATTAATTCTTATAAAATATATTTAAACTCAAATAAGAAACTTAAACTCTTACAACTTTGATTATATTTAAACTAGCTACTAATTAATTAAATATATTATTGTATAGTTTAGTATATGACAAAAATTCTTAAAAGAATTTAATAGATATAATTATAGTTATGGTAAACAGAACATATATTAGAATGTTCATAATTAATTCGGAGATAAATTCCTATACTTATTTATATTTATTAATATAAAAACATTGAAATAAAAAATAGTTTAAAGTATCTATTCGAGTATTAAACCGTTCTTCAAGTCCTAATAAAATTTAAAGTGTTTGAAATTTGAGATACTTCATTAAACCAGAAGTCTAAATAGATACACAAGTTTTTTTCATCATTGATAGAGAGTTATCACTATTTTATATTAATTTTTTTTTAGTTTCCTATGGATTATGAGATGTGTAATGCATGGAAAAGATCTTTAAGCTATTAGCTAAATAAGCTAACTTTTGAAGATTTTGCTAAGCCATCTTTAGCATATTAATACAAACCTAAATTGATGGATTTATGCAAGTTGGGGAAGTGTTTAAAAGTATTGGGAAAGTTATTAGAGCCCACTTATGTATATATACTTTAAATGGTACAAAGACTATTTTCTTGAATTTAGAAAATCTTCTATTCCATTGTTAAAAGAAAAGAAAAGAAATGAAGTGAATAAAATGAAAAGATGGGAGAAGAGAAAGCAAGAGAGTGCATATAAAGTTAAATAAAATTTCAAAAGCTTATGATTAAGTGAAAGTGCTCTCTTATCAATAAACCTTTTGTATCATAGAAGTCCAAGTTTTTTTATAACCAAACCCCATTACTTTCCTTTAAAAGTCCTTAATGATCCACATTTAACTTATTTTTTTGATTTGTGGAATGTAGGTAACAAAATTGATTTAGTGTAATTACAAACACTTTTCACTACTTAATTTGAGAAACAAACACTTATATTAAGAATTGGTGTTTCTTGTGAAAAAAAAATTTATGAGTGGACGTCTAACTTGAATTTTGTGTGTATTGGTCTTGAACAAGTACAACAAATTGATTGTGTAGAACTTGCAACTTAATCCGGTGATTGTGTACAAACTTTATTTATAAATTTCTTCTCATAAATGTTTTTTCAATCTAGTCTTGGATTCGTTGATTCTTATTTGTATGTTATTGTTGCATGTTGGTGATTGTTTGTTAAAAGATTTTTTCATTTTATTGAAAGAGGTTTTCCATGTATGTTTTTAAGAGTGTTGGTAAATCATGGATCCATCTCAAGATTGGATGAAGATGAGATGGTAATTATATTTATAATATAAACCATAAAATAAATTGTATGAAGAAAGTTTTACACAAGTTCCATAGTAAAAACAAAAGCTCATGTTGAAAAAGAGTGTTTCGAAATGGTAAGGATTGTGTCTTCTTAGAACTAAGTTGAAACTATTAAGATAACTCGAGTGTTTATTAAAAGTTGGAGAGAATTGAATAATTACTTCTTATGATATTTTTGTATATTTATAGGTTTTTGAACCTCTAAATTAAAGACTTAATAATAATAAAAAATATATATATATATATATATATGATTTTTCTGAAATTAAAGTTCTACTAATTTCTTTTGCTAAAATTTTACTCATAGTTATATATATAATTATTAATATAAAGATAATATCTCTTTATAATAATTATATCATCATTTTTATTGTATATAATTTTATTTTTATTAATATAAATTATTTTATTAATTATGATAAAGTAATATTTGTTTTAAATTTTGAAACTCTATTATAATTTTATTTTTAGATAATGTCTTACAAAATTTAATTCTTTTATCTAAACTTCTAAGAAATAGATTTATGAAGATGGAAAAAGGTGAATATCTCGTATTCCTCTCATATAATATATAATATATGAAGAAATACAATGGTTGATTTATAGGAAATGAAATATTTGGATTTTTGCAAATGTTAGAAAAAAAATGAGAAACACAGCTGACATAAATGAGATTACAAAATTACCTTTCTATTTTCTTTATTACTCAGCAAAAGTAACTAGTATTCAGCAAAAGTAACTAACTAGTATGATAATTTATGCATGTTTAAAAGTGTGATAGTGTAAAAAAAGAAACCATGATTATTGTATTGATTTTGAACATTAAAAATGTTCAAAAACGTTTTTTACACATAATACATTCATACAGTATTATTATTGTTAATAAAAATAAATAATAATAAAATTAAATAAATTATTAATATTTATTTTAAATTTATTTTTATTTAAAAATAAAATAATAATTTTATTAAATTATTAATTATAAAATTATTTTTAAACTATCACTTCAATTAAATTATTCTTAAATTTTTATAAAAATTCTTTTTATTTCTCTTCATTTTCTACTATAATAGAAACAATCACATTTTTTATTTATTTTTTCTCAAATTTATCATTTTCCTCTTCTCAAAAATTTATTCTTTAAAAAAAACATAGAAAAAAAAAATTTAACAATAAAAAAATTAACATTTATACTCTACTATTCAATTTTTCTTTACAAGTTTTGTCAAAACTATTTGGAATTTTAACGGACTCCATCACCTTTTAAACTTTTAACTTTAAAATCCATAGGGAAGTTTCCCCCACTTTCTTCAAATGAAAAAATGAATAAGTATTGCTTGTTCACAGGAGCCACGTGTAAAAGGCATGCCACTTCACGCGATTCCATTGGTCCAATGACGACACAAACAGATCCACGCGCTTCCACAATGTTCTTCTTTTCCTTACTCCCCAAGTTACCAACTCCAAACCCAACCAAATTCCTAATAAATGTTTTCTTCTCCCATTTTCATTTCAATCCTTAATTCCCATGGACACTCTTGAACAAACCCTACTCGCCCAATTCGATTGGGAATCGTTCTTCGATCAGGTCCCGGAATTCGACGCCCATGATTTTTTGCAGGATGACACCGCTCCTGTTAGCGTCGCAGCCGACAATCCCTCCCCGAACGACCCCGTTTTGTCTCAGATCGAGAACCTGCTCATGGACCACGCCGAAGACGACGCCGTATTACCCGGAACGCCGTTGTCTGAGTCGTCTGAGTCCGAATACTACAGGCTTCTCGAGGAGATTCTGGTGGAGCCCGATGAGGGACCGGAAAGCGAGCGTTCCAAGGCAGAGTCTGAGGAAGGCTCCGACAAAGACAGAGTCGATGATGCAGTTCCCGATGAACCCATGTCCAAGAAGTTAAAAAGGTAAAAAAAAAGGAGACTTTCTTTTTTTGGCAGACAGTGTAAAGCTTTTAGCAATTGGAAAATGTCATATATGACAGTTTGTAATATAGTGAAAGGGTATGCTTGGATGAGTTTATACAGAAGAAAGACCTGAAATTTAAGCTTTTAGTAAGTTAAAATTAGCTTATGTTTGATGTAGTTGGTTAGATGATTGAATTATGGTGGATGTTGTACTTTGCTGTCTAATCTGCATTGCTGGAATATAATGAATGTTAATTTGGGAGAGTTTGTGGATTTAATTTTCGCGAAACGAATCGAATGATTGTGTTTTGAGAATTTGGTTTTGATGGTCGTATCGTGATTATTGTTTCATAATCGAATAAGGATTGGTTGATTGCTGTATTTTGTTTTGTGAAGATTTCACTTGAAACAAAATCTGATGGGGTGTTTTATGATGATTGCTATGGTCTTGAGAGTTGTGTTCGACGTGTGTTTTTTCAGGCAGTTGAGAAATAGGGATGCTGCTGTGAGATCGCGGGAGAGGAAGAAGGTTTATGTGAAAAACCTGGAGATGAAGAGTAGGTATTTAGAAGGGGAATGCAGAAGACTGGGGCATTTGCTTCAGTGCTGCTATGCTGAGAACAACGCCTTGCGGCTTTGCTTGCAATCGCGTGGTGCATATGGTGCTTCCATGACCTCGCAGGAGTCTGCTGTGCTCTTGTTGGGTAAGGCTTGCTATGGCAAGTCAAATTACCATTCTTCTATTGCTATTACTGTTTTTTGGGCATTCATCTGGTTGACAGTAGCACCTTTACTTGATTAATTTAACAATCCATGCTAACTTTATACTAAATTTGAGGATGTGTGAACCTAACTCATTCAAGGATAATAAGCCATTTTAAGTTGCTAACTAGTATTATTTTTTGTCTGTCTCGTAACTTTCGTAGTGCCTTCTTAGGTGTTTTAATAATCATGGTGAACAAAGTAAGGTAATGCTATGTTTGGTCTGTTTGTGTTTGAATTGAAAAGTCATAGGGTTAGTGTTAGTGTTTAATCAAGTCATATAAATGTTAAAACATTTAAGTATTCATGTTAAGAATCTTTTTCTTTTAGTTTCTGTACCTAGAAACTTCACATTTTAGTCTCTTCCTGTGTGACTTTTGATTCCTTTTAGCCCCTACACATCATTTTTTATTTCTTTTAATCCCTATGGCGAGAACTGAAACGAATTAAAAATTATATATGTAGAGATATTACTAAAAAGGGATATGGGACTGAAAAATCACTAAATGGCCTTTGGCTTTTTCAGAACAAAAGTCTCTATCCCTTTTGCTAAAATGTAAATTTTCTGCTCACGCCAAAATCAGAATAAATTTATAACATGGAAATTCTAACCTACTCACCAAACTAGAAGATTCACTACTATGCTTGCTGCTAGACTGGAAGTGATTCCTTGATTTGAAGCCAAGTCTCATGTGGATATCGTTAATGAATTATGAAACTGACTGATGCAGATCATGTTAATTAGATGTCATTTTAAAGAATTTGTTCATGTTGCAGAACCTCTGCTGTTGGGTTCCCTGCTGTGGTTAATGGGCATCATGTGCCATCTCAGTCTGCCCTTAATGCTGTGTCTAACAGCAGTTCTTCCAAGAGAAAACATCGTACAGAAGGGCTTAGGAAGGGTAACTCAAAAAGGTCCAGAAAGTAATATCTCGAAGTGTTTCCAGATGCAATCATTTGTAAAGAGTAGAAGATGCCGAGCTTCAAGAACAAAGATGAAATTCATTTTTATGATTTTCTAATGTTCTATAACTTCTGAAATGGGACCTCTAAGGCTTTGTATTCCTACCTCCCTTGTTTCTTTCTTTCTCTCTTTTGTTTTATTTCTATTTGACAGACAGGGTCGTGATTAGAAAACATGTAATCCAAACTCGTCAGGGTTCTGTAATACACATTCAGGTACTATGTTCATTAAACTTATCATAGGACCATAACATGCTGCGTTCATATCTTGAACATGAAGGCTGTTTGTGGTTTTGGCAGTTTAGGTCGCATTGAAGCATATTATTTGCTCCATTTGATACCCATCTTATTCGTTCGTTACGTTGTTTTGGTTAATTGTTACCTAAATAGCTCTTCAACTAATCATTGTAAGTTTTCGAGAACTGAAGTAGTATCCACACAAGGAGAATTTGAGTTTAACTTTGACATCATCTTTTGCACGAGTGATAATGATCTCATATGATTCAATGAAATATTTCACCAATATTTCGAGTCTTGGTATAAAATTACAGCTTCAATGACATCAATTGGGATATTATATTTGAGTCTTATATTCAACTAGGAGGTAAAAGATTGGACATCAATTGAGATGTTTTGATTTGAACATTTAGAATCTGAACCAATGTAAATTTATAATTTTTAGATTAAATTCCACTTTTTTATGTTTAGTTTAATAATAGTGTTTCTAAATTTTCAAAACTATATATTTTTTTCCTTTCTCGCTATAAATGTGTACTGCTGACTTTTTTTTTAATCAGTAATAATTTTTTTATAAATATACGAAGTATTAGAAGAACTATAAGACTTGGGAAACATGAAAAAAAAAATCATCAAAATAAAAAAGTACATATATGGCTATTCCATCTGCATAAACATAGGTATCTACATACTAGACTTCCTTCCAAAATCTAACTTAAGCCAACTATACCATCAAAATCCATATAAGTATTTACATAAAATAGCAATACTTCACATTATACAAATTCTAAATAAAATTGACAAATCTGCATATCACAAGAACACAGATAAAGTCGACAAATCTGCATATGAAAAAGAAGAACACAAAAGCACTAACAAGATAAACTTAATCTCTGTCTGTCAATGTTAGCTTCAGAAAAAGAATTATTCCAGTATGGAAAAAAATTAGCATATCCCTTATTCATCATCCACCAACAAGTTTTGTAATTTTTTTGTGGTGTAGAATAACGGTACTATCCTTAGTATCAGTGTATCACCACCTTTCCAAGTCTAATCCAGTAGTAAAGAGAGAGTTAATACCAAACAAATTAAAAAACTAACTATACATAGCATAAAAGGATGAAATTATTAAAATTGACATAAATTTGCGTTATAAATTTTTTTTTATTTAACTCATATTTTAAATTATTTTTAATTTTTATAAATTTCTTGCAAAATTTGTATATTAAATAAGTAAGTCTATATATGTAAAAATATATTAAAGTTGCATTTCTTTGTTATTAATATTTTTTAAAAACAAAATAATTGCTGAAATGTTACGGCACCCTAGGAATGTTATTAATGAAAAATCAAATGTATTGGTAAATAATATTCTAGATTAAATCAAACCAAATTCAGATGAAAATTATTCATACCAAAATATCATAATTTGAAATTCAATTATAAATATTATATAATAAATAAAAGAGTTAAAATAAAATGAATAATTCTTAGTACACTCTTTTTGAATTTATATTTTATCAGTTTTGATCTAATTTAAAATTAATTTTATATTTGAATTATCTTGAATAATACCTCAAAAATAGAAAAATTAGTTTTAAATAATTTTTTAAGCTGCTAAAATCTGTAGTGTGTCTTTTATTATAAATAACTATTATTTTAAGTATATATATATATATATAATTATTTGTCTCATTTTTTTATCTCTTTTTCTATTTCACCAATATAATTAAAGTAACCTTTTTATTATTTTTATATGTTTCACTAATAAATTATTGACACACAATTAAAATATAGATATTTTTATTTTATTCACATCTAATTTTATCTTATTATTCTAAATAATTTTAACTCCTTAAATTAAAATATTTTTTCTTATTAAATCATTTTAATTAAAATTAAGAATAATTTAACTTATAATTAAACATTTTTCATCTGAGAATTAAAAATTAATTATTATTAGTTAAAATTTATAGTTATTAATTTGAAAAATTATTTCATTATTGATATATATGTTTCAGTACATTCAATATTCCCACATTCCTTAAGAGTCAAGGTCAATGGTAGTTTATATACTCTTTCTCTCTTAACTCCAAGACGTGACAAAACCTTAATAAAGTTCCAAATCCCAAAGCAAACAATACCTTAACGAACTTGAGATTGAAATAATTATCATTAGATAAAAAAATAAATTAAATAAGATGATTTGTTTTTCTTAATATAATAAATAAATTGATATATATTAAAATATATCAGCTTTTTTTATTTTTTATTTCATTTTTATCTTATTATATTTCGATTATTTTCATTTTCATAACTTTTTAATTTTTTAACTATTTTTATTTTTTACACAAATAATTTAATAAAAAAAACGATGTATTACAATAACTTTTATTTAAAATATAAAACTAATTATTTAACTACATATGAGTAGAAAAACACATGTATACACTTTTTTTTTCATATAATAAAAATGCATCTTTATATTTAAACTATACTAGAAAAATAATATATTTATTTTTGTAGTAAATAAAATATTTTAGAATAATTTATTTTTTAAATTTAATTTATTATTATTGTTTTAAAAATTATATAATAATATTTATTATTAAATAATTTTATTAAGTTTTTATGTTAATTTTGTTATTTTTAGTGATTGAGAATAATGTTAAAAAATAATAAGATGAAAAAGAAATCATTATAAAATATTTGAAATAATTAATATTATTATATTAAAATAATGAGATAAAAAATTAAAAATTAAATAAATAATATTAAATATAAATAAAAAATTATATATAAATAAAATGTTAACATATATACTTTAATTATATATAAAAATTGATTAATAGAATAGAAAATGAGAGACATGATTTCTATCTATATATATATATATATAAATGAGAGAGAAATTAAATTAATGATATAACTTCTTCATATATTTACATAATATTGGAACTTAAAGTTTCAAATAATATATATAAAAGGTCTACAAAATCAAATTCTATACTCTTTCACAGCAGTTACATGCTCAATCATCTTTCCTTTCTTGTGTCACGTAGAAGTTAACAATAGAAATATATATTAAGATTTAATTTAAATTAGTTTACTCTAATTTGTCACTTTACACTTGCATCTATTATTTGAATATAGTTACAACATTTGAGTGATATACTTGTTAAATATTTTCCAACAACTTCAAAAACATAAAATATATATTCGGTAACACTAATGTCATAGTTGCATGGTCTTTTATATTTTAAAATCATTTATTAATATCAATATCATAATCCAACCACCGGTGAATGATTGGAGATGATTTAGGTTATCTACTTTGATTTGTTGGAAAGTGTTTTAAGGAGAGAGAGTAGTGTAATAGATTCTGAGTTTGTACTACACCATTCCATTTGGAAAGCCAATTCCATTGGCAAGTACAACCAATTTTCCAAATCAAAGAAAAGTACAATCCATTTTCTCTTAAGAATAAAAGTCATTTATGCTTTAAGGAATGAATTCCACTCAAGGAAAGATGATGATGATCATGATGATGATGAGTCACAAACACCCCATTTCATGTTATTGCATGCAAAAGTATCCACAAATGATGCTTTATTTTATGTTAATCAAAGGATAATATTTATTTTCATAGAAAAAACCAAATATAATCTTGTAAATATTTCATTCTTTTTTTAGACACTTCATCTTCATTATATATTATTTTTCAACTTTTAGAAACAGATGAGAAGAAAGATTATAAAAAGAAGACTTTTGTTGATGTGAGATGTTAACAACTAGATGTGCTCTCTGTGCTTGCAACTCACTCATCTAATATTGTGGATTTTAATGTCACTCCTCTTCAACCTTTCAATGGTCAAAGAATCAGCTTCATTAATTTAGTTTAAATATTTACATAAATAAATAATATGTTCTAGTGTAATTTTAAATAAATAAATACACATAATATGGATGCTCAAGTGTTATTTTTCAATAAATTGCAAATTCTTATAATATATATTTTTTAATGAGAATTTTTGAATTTTAGAGCAAGAAATTATCTAAATCTTTTAAAGAACATGCTACTAAATGATTATAAAAACGAGTAAATAAATATAAATTATTGAAACTAGGTAAAATAATGTTTAGGGTTTACCAACTTATATATACTCTTACATGATCTTCATAATTAGTTTTATCTTCATAACTAGTAACATTATCTTCATTCAAGAATATCTTTTCATATTTTAACATCGATTATAATGTACATATATTCTATATTCCGTTTAAAACAACTTATATTCAACGACTTTTACTACATTGATTATAAAATTAGATGTTACTATAGAAATTACTATAACAAAATTAATCTCTTAAACAAATACATGTTAGACAAATTAATTAATTATTGATTCTTGTTTGGGAATAGAGTTAGAAAAAGGCATTATAATAATAATTATTATAAAAATAATAATATAACAAATTTAAGACATTAAATAAAGTTGTGGATTGCAAATCAAAGACCTAAAATTAACTCTTGTTTTCACTTTATCAAAGTGGATTCAATTTTTTTAGCACCACTAAAATTTGTCTCAATGTGTATAACCTTCTTCAAATAATCTTATGTATGTAACTTTACGTTCGTTATCCATTAGACGCATAGCATTATCTCTCAAAAGTTGTACCTCAAAAGCGTTGCTATCTAAGGAGAGAGTATAGATTTTCACCAAATTTTTTAATTAGGTAACTTTATTAGTCCTTATATCTTTGTTATTTTAAAATGATATTCATAATTATTTTATATTTGAAGTTCGTTAAGATAGTATTACTAAGATATTTATTTGAGGTATTGTCCGTTTTGAAGTTTGGAGTTTCGTTACGATTTTGTCTTTAAAAAGCGACTCAGATGGTTAAGAGAAAAATGAGATGTAAACTGTTATTGGTCTTAACTCATAAGCAAGGTGCGATTATTTAGTGTACTGGAACAAACCTCTCAGTCCTCGCCAAGGGCTAAGGGTAATAAGGTTTGACTTTGGAATCCTTTTCGTTCCCAGATACGACGTCAATGTTTCGACCTGAAGTCCATTAAGGTAATATCGGTAGGATCCACATCTGAGGTATTGTCCATTTTGGTCCGTCATAGTTTTGTCTTTAAAAGGAACCTCAAAAGGTTGAGATAAAGAGGTATATAAATTGTCCTTGACCTGTACTCTTAAATAATGTGAAACTATTAGATGTACAGAAATAATAATATTATTTTTATATAAATTAGAATCCTTATATTAATTATGAGAGTTACCTATGATGTGGAAATGAAATATTTTACGCCATTCATTAATTTAAGTTTGTTTCCATCTATGATGTGAGTTCACCAATTGGCGAGTTTTAAAATTAAAGAAAACTCCTCTTTAAATTAATATAAATGGATATAAACATCAATTTATATAAACATCAATTTATATAAAATTTAGGTTGAATTAACTTTTAACTATCAGTAGTAGATGCGAGTTCACCAATTGGCGAGGTTTAAAATTAAAGAAAACTCCTCTTTAATTTAATATAAATGGATATAAACATCAATTTGATGTAAATTTGAGGTTGAATTAGCTTTTAACTATCACTAGATGTGAGTTCACCAATTGGCGAGTTTTAAAATCAAAGAAAACTCCTCTTTAAATTAATATAAATGAATATAAACATCAATTTGATGTAAAATTTAGGTTGAATTAGCTGTTTTAAAATTAAAGAAAACTCCTCTTTAAATTAATATAAATGAATATAAACATCAATTTGATGTAAAATTTAGGTTGAATTAACTTTTAACTATCAGTATTTTTAATTGAATTTTGTTGTTGTACAAATTGTTTACATTTTTTTAATTATATTTTTGTTTGACTTTGTTGTTAATGGAATGATTGAGTCATTATTTTTCTTTTTCTTTTCAGGAAACTTCCATTCCTCTTCTATTAGAGATAAAAAGAGGGTGAGCTAGTAAATATTTCACTATCTCGTGCGCATTTTGAAGTAAAAAGTTATTATCTTTCTCATCCCAATATATTATTTAATAAGTATGAATTTTTGTCATATCTTTTTCTCCATTAGATAAAGAGTATAGTATAGTTGTCCTCGAATTTGTTCTCGTCCTCTTACTCTTTCAAATATTAATTAAATAATTTTTATAAAAAATATAGTAAATAACAACGAATAAAACATATATTACCAACAATTCAATGTAAAAACGATACACATTTTTTTTCTCTAATGTCAAATATCAAGAAGAATTATATTTGCACAAATATCAAATCAAAGTATCAAATATCATTTGGATAAATGTCAAATAAGAAATCAAGTTACTCTACTAAGGACTAAAGAACATAGTTGATAGAAGTTACATAATAAACTAAAAATATTTTAGTAATTTAAAACGGAGATGAGTGTCAGAACAAAACGAGTATTGGGATGAGTGTGAGGATGAAGACCAATGCGGGGGGGGAAGGGGACGGGAATGTGGTGTTAGAAATTTTATTTCTAATATTATTTGTATAATTTATATTATCTATTTACATTTAGTTGGGCTCAATAAAAGTGATCTAATTTCAGTGAGTTCAGTAAGTCTTTATATTGACAATAGTAAAATTGATATGGGATCAAATAAAAATCAGATTTGACCTGTTAGGAGTTAATGAGAATCCTAATAAGTTTAAAATCATAAGGGTGGTCATAGTCCCCAATATACAAAATTAGGCATACTTTGTCTTCCCATCACAAGAGGAACATGAAGTCTTATTAAGGAATCCAGTTATTTGGCTGAGGAAGATAATTATATCAAAAGACTATTCCGTTGCAACCTTCACTCAACATCAATATAGAAACATGTATATTTTAGAACTCAAAAGATCTTGATAATCTAATGCAATTCTTTTTTTATACTTTGTATTTAATAATTACTAAAGAAATTTTTTGTCTACAAGTGGTATAAGAACCAACATTGTTGTAAGATTATTCAAATTCGAATTTGTGCATATGCGCACAATTACTGTTTATTCATATATATGAAAAATAATTTCGTGGTTTTTTGAATGTGATGTATTGAGCATAATGTTTTTGACAAATTATAACTTTTTCAATTAATTTATCTAGTAATTTTTTTAATTAAATTAGTTTATGTAATATATTGCTAAAATAATCTCTGTTATAAAAATTGATTTAGTTAAAATTATATGGATATTTATATGAGATTATTTATGCGTTTTGAGCTCATCCCAAGGAAGACATAATTTGACCAAATAATAACATTTTTATACTCGATAATTATAAAGTTATACTCATGTGAATAATAATCGATCTAAAGAAAGACTATTATTTGACAAAGTTAATTGTCAATATTTGATTGTTGTATTAAGAGTATCTATCAGATTATTTATGCGTGTTGTGTTCACCCCAAATGAAGCCACAATTTAGTCAAATAATAACATTTATATGATAATAAATATGTGATGATTATAAAGTTATATTCATGTGAATAACAATTTATCAAAAGAAAGATTATTATTTCACAGAATTAATTATCAATATTTGCTTGTTGCATTAAGATTACACATTAAAAATTAATTTTTGAGTCCAAAGACTAAAAATTGATGTTGTGTTCAGTATCTTGTAATCGGTCTATTATGTCATATTATTAAGTTTGTCCATATTCTCTTTCAGTTGTTGTTATTAATTTGTCTGTTCAAATTAATTGTATCCCCATGCTTAATGGGACAAACTTTAAGACCTTGAAGGAAATAGTTGAGATAATTCTTGCCTGCATGGATCTCGATCTCACTTCTGGATGAGAAACTCACCCGAACTCTGAAAAATTTGGAGGTGGATAAGGATGAAAAGTGGGAATGCTCAAATTGATTGTGTCTGGTGACCATGAAGGAGTCTATTCTAGAAGTTTTTCGGGGCTTTATTGTTGAGATTCACAACGTTAAATGTTCCTTCTTTAAGATAGGGAATGCAAGATTCCTTAAGGTGTTAGGATTGAAAAGGAAGAGAACATAAGGAGTGTTTCATTGAGAAAAAAATTGTTGTTGACAGTGATCAAGTCCTTGTACCTATTACTATTTTAGTACCCACCCAAGTAATATATAATACTGATAGAGTTATTAGTAACAATAATTCCAGCACAAGATAATATTAAAGTTCTCCTTCAAATACCCATAGAGCAAGGTCAACAACCTCAAGAAGTCTCATTAAGAATATCCACTAGAGAAAGGAAGAGTGCAATTCTAGATGATTATATTGTGTTTCTCCAAGAACATGAGGATGATATTAGTTTAACAAAGGATCATCCACTTATTAAGGGTTTGGTACCTAAAGTTTTTCATGAGCACATTGCTCATATGGGTGTAATTCCTTATAGTACCTTAGTTTAGTGGGAGCCTCATTTATGTTTTATGTCTTATTTATTATTTGGATATTTTGCAGAAATAAAACTAATGTTCATGATTCTATTGAGCTAATTTTGTGTAATATATATATATATATGTTGCGTTTTGATTTGATCTTTATAAAGAATAAGTTTTGGACGAAATAGACATGATTAAGATCACATTGTATGTAATTTCCATGCCACTTATCCAAATTTGATTTATCTTATTAAGTACATACAATTGTGGTGATCATTGTGGTTTAGTCACATTGAGTTGTAATAGATCCCACTTGTTGTATGAGATAAACCAAATTGTTTAAGGAGAGTCTAAAAGTAAATAACATACAGTTGCACAAGCAAAGTTTATTTTGTGATATAAATGTTTAAATGAATATGAAACCCAAGTAGAAGATTGTTAGAAATTTTACTTCTAATAATTAATGTAGGATATATATATATATATTATTTGTATAATTTATATTAGTTATTTACATTTAGTTGGACTCAATAAAAGTGATATATATATATATATTATTTGTATCATTTATATTAGTTATTTACATTTAGTTGGACTCAATAAAAGTGATATAATTTCAATAAGTTCAATAAACCTTTAGATTGCCAATAGTAAAACTAATATGAACTCAAATAAGTGGAAACCACATTTGCCTAAGAATTCCAACATGTTTGAAATCATAAGGGTGGTCATGGTCCTAATATGCCAAATCAGACGTACATATTTCTGTCTTCCCATCATAAGAGGAATATAAATCTTGTTAAGGAATCTAGTGATTTGGTTGAGGAAGATCATTATAACAAAAGGTTATTCCCTTGCAACCTTCAATCAACATTAATATTGAAACATGTATATTTTAGAACTCAAAAAAACTTGATAATATGATGTAATGTTTTTTTATGGTCTATAATTTAATAATTACTAAAGAAATTTTTTTCCTACATGACGTATTTTAATCTCCTAAAAAAATTCACTTGTCAACTTGTATCTTTTATTCACAGACAAATATGAGGAAATTGGAGAAAGAAAAAACAAATTAATAAACCTTTGGGAATCCAAGTGTGAGTGTAAGTTTCACATTGGAAAAAAATGAGTGTTTTGAGTATTATATAAAGAAGAAGACCCATAGACTCGTTATCTTAAGATTTTAGGTTGAAAGTAGTATCAATTTCCTTATGAGTTGGCTCATGACTCATTTGGTATTGTCTTCCTTAACGTATCCTCCCTTAAAAGATCTATCAAAGCCACACAATTTTCTTTAAAAAAATCAAACTAAATCTACTTATAACAACAATTAATATAATGAAAATTTTAAAATCAACTTGAATAAAATTACTTCAATCTATAAGTTACTTAAGCCTACTTTTAAGATCGGTAAAATGGTTCTAAAGTAATCGAGTGAAAAAAAACTTTAAACGTTCTTTAGGTTTTAAACTTTTATAATTTTAAATAACTTTATAGCTTTTTAAAACCATTATCTTTTTTAAAAAAACATTTTAATTACTTTTTAAAAAGATTTAAGCATTATTTTGTGACGTTTTCTCAATTGCCTTCGTGTTAAAATAAACAGCTAAAGAAAAATCAAATTGGTAATGGTAAAAGGTATACGATTAAATCAGATATTTTAATTTAAAAGTAATGAAATTGAATACAAACTAAAAGATAAGTCTCATTTAGTTGATTATTAAAGCCTTGCAATAAATAATAAATAAAAGTACAAGGAACTAGAGAATAATTTATCCCAAATTCTTTTCACACATGAGTGTTTTTCATATATGCATTAAGTGAAGCAAATTAGGAAAAAAACAAAAAAACCTTAAGCAAGTCGAGTAAGAATAAAATGTTGATAAAATGTTTAATTAGCAGACAGAAAGAAAATGTAATGTAAAGAAGAACAAGAATAATTACCAAACTACAGTGGCCCACCAAATTGCCTTATGTTGGGTGATCCTAGTGTTCTGTCTTGCATCACACGCACTCTCTTTGTGGTGTTTTTTTTGGCTATAAAGGCACCACTCTCCACAACCCTCTATATTCCATTACCACCCAGTTTCTGAATCTATTATTATTCCTTCTCTGTTTCTTCACTTTCTTGCATACAAATAACAATGTCTTCTCAGGTCCTCAACCCACTTCCTGTTTTTTCTTTTCTTTTCTTTTGCTCTTTACTCAGTTTGCATGTCTTTGATCATTGTGATTCTGGGTCTTTTTTTATTTTTTTTCGTATTTTGCTTTGTATGGTTCTTTGTTCTAGGTGCTTGTGCATGTCTTTGATCATTGTGATTCTGGGTCTTTTTTATTTTTTTCGTATTTTTGCTTTGTATGGTCTTTGTTCTAGGTGTTTGTGCATGTCTTTGATCATTGTGAATCTGGGTCTTTTTTATATTTTTCGTATTTTTGCTTTGTTCTTGGTGTTTGTGCTTAATTTGATGAGTTTCTGAGTTGAGAGATTATGATTATGTTGATACCTTTTTATTTTGTTTATAGTGATTACTAATTTAGCAAGCTTTAAGGATTGGGTGGGAGGAGTGATTTTCTTGCTTTATATAGGTAAAACTGGAATCTTTTGTTTGAAATGTGATTGCCCATGAAATTTAATCCTAAAAAAATATGATTTTCTTTCAAAGCTTTGTTTTTTTTTTGGGTTTAGAATCCCAATATGAAGTGCTGCAAATGGTCGGGTTTGCAATTTTGAGTTTCAATTAACTTAGAGAAAGTTTAACATCTGCTCATAAGAATCCTTCTGAGAAGTTGCAGATACATGCTTTCAGTTCTGAAGGGTTGAAGTTGAAAGTAGTTTTAGTTGCTTTGTTCATTTGAATTTAGATTTCATGGATCTTCAGTTTATCTTCAAATGGTTCCAAAACTTGTTCTCAACGGTTGTATCTAACATATCTGATGTTCTTATAACTTTTCATGCTTTTTCTTCCCAATGATTTGCTCCAATAAAGAACATAATTGCTAGATATAAAATTCAACATTATTTATTGCAAACAAACTGATTAAAATATAACTTCAAATCTAACATTGCTCCTTCCTTATTTATTAAAAGTCTTTGCTTATGGCCCCATTACATTAAAAGTCGATTACAATAAACTGATTAAAATCTGTGATTTTGTTTAGTTTACAGGACTGGCTTTTAGTTGGTTCTTACAGTCTTTGAATATGACTCGGCTTTGCCAGTTCCTGTTGTTTATATTATTATATCTAAACCTTCAAAATCTAGTTTTATGTCAGATCAGATGCACTAATTGTCTTCACATCACAAATTATAGTATATTAATCTGCTGTCCCTACCTTTTTGTTTGATGCCATGCTATGCTCAATTGTCTCCATATTCCATTTCTTTACCTTTCTTAAATTGATTCAAGTTCATATTAGATTTAAGTTATGAGTTTGTTGCTTTGGTATATGGTTGTTGGGGGTTAATATGAAATTATTTATTCTTTTCTCTCCTCTTCCAATCTTAATTTTCTCATTGGTTGCAGACTGTTGTCCTCAAAGTTGGCATGTCATGTCAAGGATGTGCTGGAGCAGTGAATAGGGTTTTGGGAAAAATGGAAGGTATTTCTTATTCCTGCTAACTATCTCTGCTGTGTGATCCAAAATAAAAATGATCTAGTAATTGTAACAATGTAATATCTTACATGTCAATCTTTTATGGCAGAGGCTTGCCCTTGTGAATTTTTCATTCAAAATATCCTGCATGATTCACAATCTAATTACCATAAATATTTGTTTTGAAGCGTTTTTCAGCTGTTTTCTTAATTCAGAAGTTCTAATCCATTTCTTTCCTCTATAAAATACTTCAAATGAGTGTAACGTCATTTTTAATGTTAAGCACCTGAAGTTCTGGTTAATGTCTGTCTCTGTTAAACTTCTTGGCTTTCATTGTTAGGCTGTAATTATATGATTGTGTGCTTTTCCTGTTCACAATTGACTCCGAGACATCATCATCAATAATATCTTGCACATGCTAAGGGCTGGTTACTCTTAATAGAATGTAGTCTGAATTTGATGTGGCTTCTACACAGAGCCAGTGAAAGCCATCCTTAGTTGATCAACGATTCTACTTTCATTCATTTGGAAGTTCTAGGTCTGTTATTTCAGACCTTAGTCTCAAGTTGGCTGCATTAGTGTGACATTCCACTTTAAATCCGTGATCTTTTGTTGGTGGGTATTACGAATAACTTATTTAGGATTTTCAATTGATTTTCATGAATTTATTCATATTCTTTGCATGTAGTTACATGGTATCGGTTTCTTATCTGTATTTTAATATCTAATATGATAATTTCATTGAAGTTTGAGACATCTTTGATGGATTTTCGAAAGCTTTTTATTCTCTCAAGCATCGTGTGACACTCAATGTGAAGGAAATAACTCTTTTTGGTACTGATATTGTTCTAAGATGGACAAGACAAGCAAAAGTTTTGTTCCATTCCATGTCCATCATTAGCTTTAGCTTCATAAGAAAGTTCTTTCTGATGGTGTCACAATCCAAATCAATGAAACTCTGAATATCCCCATAAGAAGAAGTAAAGGGGACAACTGTGAACACTCAAGATTGACCTCCTTTTAGCTGTGTTAATGGCCCTTTACCCTTCAAAATTTCTGCAGTGTTATGTCAAAATAATGGTGTTAATATTTATAGGTGTTGAGTCATTTGACATTGATCTGAAGGAGCAGAAGGTGACAGTGAAGGGAAATGTGCAGCCAGATGAAGTTCTGCAAGCTGTTTCCAAAACTGGGAAGAAGACTGCATTCTGGGTGGATGAAGCACCACCACCTGAAAACAAGCCTTCAGAAACTGCACCTGTTGCCTCAGCTGAAAATGATAACAAGCCTTCAGAAACTGCACCTGTTGCCTCAGAAAACAAGCCTTCAGAAACTGAAACTGTTGCCTCAGCTGAGCCAGAAAACAAGCCTTCAGAAACTGCTATTGAAACTGCTGCCTAAAGCATTTGTCCTTCTATTTTTCTATGTGAAAGTAGGTCTGTTTTCAAAAGTACTTGACGTGCTTTCTGCATATCAGCTATTATACTTTGTGTTGACGTGCTTTCTGCATATCAGCTATTATGCTTTGTGTGATTTTACTGGTATCTAATCTACAATAACTCTTGGCCTGTGTTTCAGATGATAAATTTCAAGTATGCTATAACTCTCCCTCTTGTAGTTATGAACTTGAGTTGTGTTAATAGTAACCCTTTCCCAAGCACACCTACTATTAATAAAACGGACAATGAGATTCAATCATCATTATTTGATATATATTTTTATTTGATATATATTTTTATTTAATATTTATTTTTTCTTCTTACAAAAATAATTCAAATCTCTTCGTGAAGAAAAAAGAGAAATTAAATTATGTAATTTATATATGTAAACATTTTATCTATATCTATATACATTTATTCTCATTCTTCTACGTTTATTTTCTCGTACATATAACAAAATAATTAGAATATAATCAAATTATTCAAAACTATTCGGAATAATTATTTCAATAACATTCCCTAGAACAACTAAAATAATGATGCCATGACAAATTCCAAAAAGTCGTCTTTCTTCTGCTGATATTCTCATTGATACCAAGACGCCCCCATTATATGCCTGACTGATTCTTTCTCCACCTCTATTATCTTCATAACCACTTCATATCGAACCTAGATGCATATATGTAATTTGAAAATTATTTTCAATTCAGAACATAAATGCACAACAAAGTAATTTTTAAATTGCTTTCGTATAATCTAAAAATAATTTGTAAAAGTAACATGATTTTTGAATTATACAATCTATATTATATAATTTGAAAGTTATTAGAAAAATAAAATCACTCTTAAATTGTACAATATTGAATAATTTCTGAATTATACAATCTAAAATGCAAAATTTTTTTTATAGAAATACATAAATAAAAAATTATGGTGATTTAAAAATAATGTTACATGTAGTTTTGTCTTTTTCTCATTTGTTCTGGGGATGCATGTGAAAATCAAGGTGAAAAAATAATGACCCTATATACCAATACATTAATAGATAGGTTTTCATTCCTATAAATAAATAATAGTAAGCTAAAAACAGAAAGAGAATTCTTCTTTAATATTATTTTAGACATCAATAACAGCCTAATACATTAATTAATTGTGATACACCTATTATACACCACTCCAACATTAGTACAAGACAACTTTTATTGGTTATATTGAATGTTTTGCTTAAGAGACATAGACACATCTACACTAATTGTAAAATTTAAATTATTCGTAGGCTCTAAATGAATTTAAGGGGATTAGGATGAAATTAAAATTGGATTTTTATGATCTCTTATTACGTTCTTCCACTTTGCTATTCTTCTTCCTCCCAAGCTTTGCTATCTTCTCTTCTCCGTCCCAAGCGTTGTTAGTGTCAGTGCTTTGGAAGTTTCTTCCCAAACTGTCGACGATGTGCTTTGTGGCATTGGGTGAAGTCTTCTTTGTAGCCATCGTTTGTTTGGTGGTTGATGAGATTATTGTTGTCACCAAAATGGTGATCGATCATTATCCATACAAAAATTGGGCAATCAATTTGAATTTCTAAAGTTCGCACTTTCAATTTCTTAGGTTTTGTTAGAGAAATTTTATAAATGACGCTGGATGAATTGTGTGTGGTGCATATTAGGGCTTTACGGTGTAGTGTGGCCATATTGGGTTTTGGTAGCACAATTTCATTTGGGTAGGAGATAATTGATATCAAAATGTTGGAGATTTCGGAAACATAGAGCATGTCAAGATGAGTTTTAGAAAGGTTTCCCTATGTTCTTCTTGTTACTGTTTCAAAAAATTCCATTAACAGAAATACTATTTTAAATATTTCATTAACATGTTTGGAAGCAGAGAAAGTAAAAGTAAAAACTAAAGATGTGTCTCGTAAGAGGAAGTGCTTGTTCCAAAGAGGAACCCTTATGGAAAAAGAGATCTACTGATTCCTTCTTCAATTTCATCACAACTTTGGACATGAAAATGAACACGACAAAACAGTATCGTTAGAACACTGAGTTGCCTTTCCATCATTTTTGTTTTGTTTGGATGATTAGTGATATCACTCATTCAACATGAACATTGACTCAAGTTATGGGTGCCACAAATCATGCTTGTACAATTTTTTTGCTTGTTCTTAATATTCAATAATTGAAATATATGTGTGTGAGCGTGTATTTTCTTTTCTATCTCTTTCTAATTTTATTTTTTTTCTTAGTTTCATATGGTGTTTTTTGTCACACAACATCCCACTTTTATACTTTTATTGTGTTCTATTATTTAATTTTATCTCTTTTATTTATTTTGTGGGAGAATCATCTGAATAAGTTTTTATTTCTTAAGAAAAGAAAACTACTCTGAAGATGTTATAAAATTTATAATTGAAATTAATTGATTGAGTAAGATTATTTGATGTAATAATGAACAATGAAACTGGTGTAGTGTGGCAATAAAATATTTTGTTAGTTGGTTATAAAAGAACATGTCATTTTGGGAACATAGGACATAATGAGTTTTGTTAGAAAACAACATGTCGTTTTGGGAACATAGGAAATCATAGTCATTGGTATTTTCTTTTACGTATATATATGCTATTCTTTTTTGTAGGTAATGCAGATGCAAATTCGACCAAGGCATGTATGTAAGACAGGGTGTATTGCAAAAAGTGAACAACACCTTAACATGTACACAAAAGGAGCATATTATGTCAACACTTTTTAAGTATTTAATGGCTATGGGTGAATAGATGAAGATATTTGGACCACTACTTTTTGAATTATGCAGTAGATGAGATGAGAGGAGGTGAGTTTCTGAATAAGAAACAACCTAACTCCTTTTCGGCCTTTAAATGTCTGTTTAATATCAAGATTTTAGACATCTGTTTAATATTGAGATTGTCTATAGTAGGAGAAAAAATGCATTTTGAGGAAGATGTTGATTGCTATACAAGGAAATTGTTCCACGTAAAAATGTATGGGTAGAGAATATTTTAGCTAAACTAAATGAGTTTGTGGGCGAGGAATATATGGATGACTTCTGCCATTTGTATATACTTGCTGGATTGGTTGAGTTCTATTTTCTGAAAGCAAATCCTATTTTGAGTTTGAGATTTTTAAGATATTAGATGACATTGACATTGTTGGGAAATATAGTTGGGTCGTGTTGATTGAGGGGCTTTGTTGAGCATCTTCAGTTTTGTCTCTAAAGACAAATTCATGTCAAATGCATATTGTTGAGTGTGTGTATTGGTACGTACTACAAGTATGTGTTGCTATCTGTTTGGGGTTATGAAATATTATTACATGACCGACAATGTTAATTATGCATTGGTTGTTACCACATTGGCAAGTGTGGGCTTTGGAGCGTGTTCTAAAGCATCCTACAATATGTTTTGATAAACTGACTATATTTTCTAGGTGTTTAAAGTGGGAAGGTATTGTGGTTGGTGGAAAACAAATAACAACTTCATTTAAGGGTAACCTGGTAAGTGAGTGAAATTGAGTTATTGTTCCTTGAATTGAAGTTGACATTGTTAATGTGAAATTCATTTTATTTATCCATATGTAGTTGAATACTTGTGTATCACAACTTTTGATCTTGTATATGATATAATTCATGAAGCACTACATGAGAGAAATAGGAGATTTCATAAGTATGGAAATATTGGAGTTGACATAGAAGAATTTCATGTAAAAAAAAAAAACTTTGTTCATGCATGCAAAGTTTTAATAGGCATTTAATTTTATTTGTGCCAGGTAATTGAAAACTTGTGCATAATTTTATGTAATCTAACTTGATCTTATAATAGACTTGTAATATTTTCACAGGAACCAAAATGATACTACAAGACTACTTTTTCCTTTGACTTGACCAAGATCTTCTCTTTTAATTTGACTAAGACCTTTGCATATTATATTGTTTGAGATATTTTTTCTTCGACTAACTCAAGATGGCACAAAAAACATTATAACATGTAAATCAATAAAAAAAATTATAATATGTAATTAATAAATAATATATTTTAATAAACCTTTTATTGGATGAGATAGATCCATTTGATCTAATTATCCTAATATTTTATTAATAATTTATTTTATAATTATCTTTAATATTATTTATATACTTGTTTTAATATGAAATAAAAATTGTAATTAGTTATTTTTTAAAATATACTTCGTTAAGAAAAAGGAAAATTATTATTATATAAAAATTTCTGTTCATAGTAAATTAAAAATTAAAAATAAATTATATGTAATTATTTTCTTTATATGAAATAATATATGCATTACATAATTTCCAATTATCTAATCTTAAAATATTCTTTATCACTTTAATTACTACAATTATTTAATATATTTTATTTTATCTTATTAGTAATATAATCACTAAATTCCAATTCATGATAAAAACTAAAAAAATATAATAATTTACGTGTAATTAAAATATATATCTAAGTCATGATTTTTTGAATATTTGTGTTTTTTTAATTCAGCATTTTCTTGGTTATGCTAGATTCTGTCTCTTTGTTTTTGTTTTATTTATAAAAGATTGCATTCAAACCAAATCAGCAATTTGAGTTCCACGTTTTAGTTCAGTTCTCAGTGAAACCATTCTAACATGGAACTTCTAACTGTTCTTTGGCTTCCACTGCAGCCATCATCACCCTTCTCCGTTGATTTTGGTGGAAGGTTCTGCTTCTCCTCAACCTCAAACTCCACACTTCAAAGGGTCTCTCTCAAGTGCTATGCTCTTTCTACACCATCATCGCTAGGTAGCTCTCTGTTGCAATGAATATGCAGAAGCTTCTTCATAAATTTCTCAAGTTTCAATATTCTTACTGGGAAAGCCCATGTTCATATAAACAGGGTTCTGTGTTTTGTGTTCAGTTTTTATATTTGATTCTTTAGAAAAGTAAACGTCCCTGTATATGAATTTTGGTTAAAAAGTGTCAGGGTACTCGTCATTTGGTCAAAGTTTATTTTAATACCTCTATTTTTGTGTTGCTCACTTTTTGAACAATTAAATGTTTGGCTATTGAAGCTCTCTTATTTTGTGGCGTTTTACCCGAGCATGTCAAAATAACATGCATCAAGTTAATGGGTTTTCGTTATTTTACTTATTGATTTTTTTTCTGTTTAGTTTTTCTGTTTTGATTGTTACTCATGTTTTATCCAGGACAAATTGCAATACACTGTACTGAAGCTGTGAAAAGTGAGAAGGTAATTTCCTTTGTTCGGCATGATTTTTCTAACGAGCTCTTCCTGTTCTACTTTTCTAATCTATGGCTAAAAGGAATGAATGGGGTGCAATATTTTTGTGTTTATATGAAGTAGTTGAGTCTACAATCTATGTCATTGTTTCATTTTTCCCTGTTCTTTCTATCTAGTTTTATCCAAGGCAATGATGTGTCGATAGACATGACTCTTGCTTGATTAATGTGGTTAATCTCACTGGGTGAAAAATGCTTGGCTCATGTATGTTGCTGTAGTTCAGTTTAGTTTTATGTCACTATGCTTCTGATCTGTAGTTTGTAGGAGTAAAGTGCTAGGAACACAATTGTGAATTTCAGTCATAAAGAACAAATTGAACATCATATAAAAAAAAAGACCCTAACAAATTGTCTTAAGATTTTGGGTTCTATTTAGGTGCGGTGAGAGCATTGTTTAGGGATATTTTATCCTTCCAAAATATATAGCATGTTTGAATGGGATTTGTCCCTTGGTCCTGTAGATAGTTTGGTACTTCTAAAATGTATCCTACAAAATAAAAATGCAGCCTTGTAATTGGTTGTGAATCTCACTTTTCCTTGTAAGCTTGTGGAAAGTCACTTCATTTAAATTGGTGTGGGATACACCGCATGCTGCTCTGTCAGCTGGAAGTGTTACTGGAGTACAAGTACTATTTTTTAATGTTATATATTGAAAAAGAATTCTCCTCTTATATTTTAGTATATGCTATCACTTTTAACAATAATGGGTCCTTTCTTGAAAAACATAGAAAGTAATCTTGTTGTTTGAGCCAAGACAGACTACTATTCCACACCAAATACATTTGTGCACTCTTTTCATGTTACATTTTTGTTGTTGATTTATTGTCCTCTGAGAAATGGCAGGAACCATACCTTCTGATGCATTTTTTTTTAACATTGTAGGTCTCACTTCTTATTTCATGATTTTCTTTTATAATTTTGTGGTTTTCAACATATTTTAACTAATAGAGGAGTGTGTGTTAAGAAAGAGTGTGTTGCTAACAGTCTTCAATCCTTGTTGTCCTAATTCATGTGGTTACGTCTGTTTTGTGCAATCAGGTAAATAGAGTGGAGTCAAGTAATTTATTTGATTTCATTGACCAATGTACAAATACAATGCAGTTAAAGCAAATACATGCTCACATGCTCCGCACATCTCTCTTTTGTGATCCATATATTGCCAACAAACTACTGACTGCTTATGCTATCTCATCATGTTCTTCCCTCATATATGCTAAAAATGTGTTTAATCAAATCCTGCAACCAAATCTCTATTGTTGGAACATACTGATTCGAGGATATGCCTCCAGTTCAGACCCAACTGAAAGTTTCTTGATCTTTTTGAATATGTTACATTCCTGTTCAGAGTTCCCAAACAAATTCACTTTTCCCTTTCTCTTCAAAGCAGCCTCACAGCTCAAAGTTTTGCATCTTGGAAGCGTTTTACATGGAATGGTTATTAAGGCTTCCTTGGCTTCAGACATGTTCATACTTAATTCACTAATAAATTGCTATGGTTCAAGCGGGGCACCAGATTTGGCTCATAGAGTTTTCACCAACATGCCTGGAAGAGACGTTGTTTCTTGGAATGCTATGATAAATGCCTTTACACTAGGGGGAATGCCTGATAAGGCTTTGCTTTCATTTCTGGAAATGGAAACAAAAGATGTGAAACCAAATGTTATCACAATGGTTAGTGCTCTTTCGGCTTGTGCTAAGAAGTTAGACTTGGAATTTGGAAGGTGGATCTGTTCATATATTGAAAAGAATGGGTTTGCTGAGGACTTGATTTTGAATAATGCAATGCTGGATATGTATGTTAAATGTGGTAGCATTAATGATGCAAAAGATTTGTTCAGTAAGATGTCAGAGAAAGACATTGTCTCTTGGACAACAATTCTTGATGCTCATGCCAAATTAGGAAATTATGATGAGGCTCACTATATCTTTGACGCAATGCCTCATAAAGAAACTTCTGCATGGAATTCCCTGATTTCTGCATATGAACAGAATGGTAAGCCTAGGGAGGCTCTGTCTCTCTTCCATGAAATGCAGCTCCGAAAGGATGCAAAACCAGATGAAGTTACTCTTAACTGTGCATTGTGTGCTTGTGCCCAGTTGGGGGCAATTGATTTTGGTCACTGGATTCATGTATACATAAAGAAGCATGACATTTATCTAAACTGTCGTTTAGCGACCTCTCTCCTTGATATGTATGCTAAATGTGGAGATCTAAACAAAGCAATGGAGGTATTTCACTCAGTAGAAAGGAAAGATGTGTATGTTTGGAGTGCCGTGATTGCTGCTCTGGCGATGTATGGGCAAGGGACAGCAGCCTTAGATTTGTTCTCAAGCATGTTAGAAGCTAATATCAAGCCAAATGCTGTGACATTTATCAACATATTGTGTGCTTGCAATCATGCAGGATTGGTCAATGAGGGAGAACAACTTTTCAAACAAATGGAACCATTATACGGTATAGTTCCTCAAATACATCATTATGTTTGTGTGGTGGACATATTTGGACGTGCAGGCCTTCTGGAAAAGGCTGCATCATTCATAGAGAAGATGCCAATAACACCAACTGCTGCTGTGTGGGGAGCTTTGCTTGGGGCCTGCAGTCGCCATGGCAATGTCAAGCTTGCTGAACTTGCTTATCAGAATCTTCTTGAATTAGAACCTGGTAACCATGGAGCCTTTGTCCTTCTATCGAATATATACGCTAAAGCAGGGAACTGGGAGAAAGTTTCCAATCTAAGAAAGCTTATGAGAGATTCTGATGTGAAGAAAGAACCTTGGTGCAGCTCAATCGATGTTAATGGTATTGTTCATGAGTTTCTGGTGGGTGATAATTCCCATCCTTTTTCTCAAAAGATCTACTCGAAGTTGGATGAGATTTCAGAAAAATTCAAGTCCATTGGTTACAAGTCAGACATGTCTAACCTCCTGCAACTTAGTGAAGAAGATAACTTAGTGGAGCAGTCCTTGAACGTTCATGGTGAAAAATTGGCAATAGCTTTTGGACTTATTAGTGCTGCATCATCTCAGCCTATTCGAATAGTGAAGAATATTCGCATTTGTGGAGACTGCCATGCCTTTGCTAAACTTGTTTCTCAACTTTATGATAGAGATATTTTGTTGAGAGATCGCTATCGTTTCCATCATTTCAGAGGAGGGAAATGCTCATGCATGGATTATTGGTGAGTGCTGCAATATTTCACTATGTATAGATGAAGGGGAATGCAGGAAAAGAGGTGAAAGAAGATTTCATTTCCTAAGTAGCATAACTTTGAAATGTTGAAGCTAAGTCATCATGTTTTGGCCAAAGGAAATACTTAATGACAAGTGGTTAATTAAGTTAATTGATCAAGTGTTAATTGCTTACTTGACTTGATTGATTAATAATCACTTGCCAAATACTTCTTTCTCTGGGATCCAACTTATTTGTTAGCTCTTCCTTGATCAGTTTTCCAAAAATCATCGAATGATCTACAAGGTACACCTCCTATGAGCCACTATTGTTCATCATTTCAAATGCATCACTGGACCATAGCAGCAAACCATAATATTTGACCTTCCAGATCATACTTTAGAATATGAGTTCCATCTAAAACTCAAATGCATTTCCCCTACACTTGACTTTCTGATTTTACTTTAATCAAAATTAATATATGACATTTTTATGTGAACATAAAAACAGAACCAAATGCTGAAATTTTGGGTGAAGTAAACTTGTAAGCTTTCGTAACATGACCCAAGAAAACATGTTTTCATGTCATGAATTCATAAAGTTAGACTGCAACTGGAAGGAAGACCGATAGTACTTGATGTCCTTCTATAGCCTCTTGTCAGTCCACAAAAATAATGAATTGTACTTGTTGCTTATTGTTCAAGTGAAAAACACTTGAAGTAACCAAAAAAAAGCATTGGCCCAACTGCTTCCATAGGTATCAGAAAAAGAATTTAATTTGGAATATATTGGAAATCACTATGGCTACCAAGGGTAATTATGCAAACTACATCTTTAAGTTTAATTTTCTGAGTCTAAATTGTATTCTTTGGAAGACAGAATGCAAATTGAGTTGTGTAAACTTAAAGGGAAAACAATTAGCCAACAATAAGTGGTAGGGACTGAGCAGTTACCTACTCTTTTCTATTTTATGAACATAGCTTCATATTTTTCCAAGGTACAAGTTTCTTTACTTTGGTCTTTCATTTCTTTTGGGAACCAATTTAGTTCATTAATAATAATAAAAATATCATTAGTTTGGTTTCTCAATCACCAAAAAGTGTATACCCTTTCTTCCAAGCATTCCATCTACAGAATGATTCTGATGTCACTTTTCATTATTAAGCAAATTAGTGGAACAGTTAAAAATTCTTCGAAGGAAAGATATATCTTTGGAAAATGAAAAGGAGACCAATGTAATTAAGTAAAAAGAACAAGCACTTTTTTAATCTTTTATCTTTAGTTCTAGTTGAGAGTGTCAACAAATAAGTCACTGCATTACTCTAGAGAGACTGTTGTAAAAGTTATGTAATAGCTTAAAGAGGCTTTCAAATGTTGTAAACTATTTATGAGTACTATTATTATATTTAATTTAAAATAGAAAAGTCAGTCATTTTGATAATATCAAATATCAAATCTATAAATATAAATAATAACTCAAAATGTAAACAAAGGAAAACTTTCTTAAAACATAGTAAATTGTGTTATATTTGTTTAAAAACATAAACAGTGATTGTACTTACACACTAGTAAATAGAGTTGTCAAAATGGGCGGTCCGGCCTGGCCTGGCCTGACCTTACGGGTCAAGTTCAGAAAATCCGATAGTCTGGCCTAGCCTATATTTTAAAACGGGCCACAATTTTTAGCCTGGCCTGGCTTTATGTTAGGCCAACGGGCCATTTTTAGCCTAATTAAAAATTGAAAAAATATTACAATATATCTATAATATAATTTTTTTATCAACAATATAAATATAAATATATAATATATTTACATGAATGTATGTGTAAAATTGTTTACATTTGAATAACTTGTAAAAAAAACTTAGATCACTTACTAAGTACTTCCAAAAGAGTCAAACATCTACTAAACAACATAACAGATACTTGTGAGATGTTAGAGGAGATGAAATAGCTTGTGAGAAAGAAATAGAAGAAATGAAGAAGAAAACAGAGACTCTGAGACACTAGAGTTTCTTTCTTTGGTATGACAACATAATAATTAAGAACAAAAATTTAATATAAAAATAAACGGGCCAACCCATTAGCCTACGGGCCAGCTTGGCCTTGGCCCATATGGGCATCGGGCCAAATGGGTCAGGCTAAAAAAAGCCTATTATTATATAGGTCACAATTTTTTAAGCCTAGCCTGACCTGAATCATAGGCTATACGGGCCAGCCCATCGGACCAAGCCTATTTTGACAGCTCTACTAGTAAATGATTTTACGTTTCCAGTGTGAAGTTACTGTAATATATTATTAATTTATATTTTTATAATTTAAAAATATAATTAAAAGTAAAATAAAAATAGAAAATATATACAATAAAAATTCCATTATATATTTTGACTCTTTGCTATTATATATATACACCATTTGAGTAATAAAATTAGACTTATAAATATAAGCTATATTATTAGAATTTTCAATCGAATAATAAATTTTAAGATAATGTTGTTGAATAATTTTTTAAGAGTTAGTATCATTTCTCTTTATAATATATATATAGTATAAAATAAATACTGAATAATATATCGTTGCTAAATTTTAGTGTTTGAATTTTTAATTATTTTTAGTTTTATTTGATTTCATTTTTAATTATTTCTAATTTAAACATGACAAACTAATATTACAAGAAAACACATTATATTCAGGATTATTTTACACATTATTTTTATTTCATATATATATATATATATTATATCAAGAGGGCTACTAGTTCTCAAAATATAACTATATAAAATATAATTAATTATATTGAATTCTACTCATCATCCTTCTTGAAAATTTGCTCGTTTCTATTATCACTTGTAATATAGTCGGTTCCTATACACAATATGATGGTAATAATGTTATCCATACAACCAGAAAACAACATACAATCAAATGCTTATCATCAGTTATAATAAATCAAACAACCACACTAAGCATATGATTATCAACAAAATGCAACAACAACAACAACAAAACTGGTTGTTTAGTCATACTACCAGTCACGATCAAATACGAGACGTCTTTCAACTATCCATGATAAACACGTCCACTAGAGGTTAACATTTGATCATTCCAAAGCCGACCTAATTCCACGCAGTCAAGGTGACACAACGCATCTCTCGTTAAGGTACCAAATGTACACCTACGTCCAATGTTTGGTGTAATCCTCCCTCGACTTCTCACCACTTGAAGTCTTGTCTATGTGATTGAACAACGGTGAAGCCAGGAAATCTCTGTTAAGTGGGTTTCATATTTATCACTCTCACTTATTATCAGATACCTCCCCGGGTATCCTCCAATCATCCATAAAGGGCTTCAAACACCACCTATCAAGGGTTCCAAACCTTATATACACTACAACCATATACATGCATGTAAGCAATTTATAGAACAGTTCACCACTCTTGATAGGCTCCAATCACCACCCATATAGGACTCTAAACATGCATATTATAAGTCATGCATCACAACAACAAATATACATATATTGAGAGTATATATTTATAATTTGTCTCATATACACAATGAAACATGCATATAAGCATCTAATAACTCACAACATGGTCAATAATGATTATTAATAGTCTCTCAGCTCATTAAAAACATATTTACACCTACACCATTTTTGCTTGAGCGAAAATGAGACCGTAAGCAAATTTTCACTTTGTTGTCATTTTAGCTTGAGAAAAAAATCTTTCGCTTAAGTGAAAATGAGGTCGAGAGCAACTCCACTCCAGGGCTCTTTTCGCTTAAGCAAAATTTCGTCGTTAAGTAAAACTGCAACTTTCACTTGAGCGACAACGTGCCGCTTGAGCGAATTTAGGTGGTGGAGGTAATCATGACCCACCGTCTCACTTTCGCTTGAGTGACGCGAAAATAGGGTCGAGAACCATCCTGAACAACATATCCACTTGTTTTCCAGCTCCAAACAACCCCCATAAACAATTTTCCATAAATCCAGACTCATCAATAGAGTATATAACATCATATGTCAACATTTAATCTGAATAATTGACTTCTCATCCTCATTTAATCAAATCAACATCGTCAACAACCAAAACTACAAACAACCATCAACTACATACACAGAGTTAGTTAGCTCTCCCATTACCTAGATTGAAACATTGTAAACTCTACTTCCACTATATGCTTCTTCCACTATATGCTTCAACGACTTCAGGTAAACCTCCAAACTACACTTCAAATGAGTAAAAACTCTTTTTAGAAACCCAACTTAGAAGGAGAAGAAAGAGAAAGATTAAAAATATCAAAAGGAACCAAACTACATGTTAGATCAAAATTTTGGTCGGTCCACTTGGTTCCACTCTTTACAAACTTCTCGTGACTCTAATCTAGCAAAAAATTGATGGTAAGAAACTTTGTATCCTTAAAAAAAATACAAAAAAAAAAGAAAGTACAAATAATAAATTTTAGAATAAATTATAAATAGACATAAAATTTTTATTTATAAATATTATAAATAATTCACTTTAAAATTTATGAGTGTATCTTTAATTGAATAAAGAAGTAGGTAGTTAAATTTGTTACTTAATGTAATTTGACACTAATTCAATACATTTTTTAATTATTTATGGTTTTTTTTCTTATTTTTAACATGATATTAGGAGAAAATCCATAATATTAATAGTTTTCTCTACATAATTATAAAGATAAAAAAGTAATTTGATAGTTATTCAATTTATTTTTAAAATTGAAAATTAAAAAATTTACTCGTAATCGAAAAAAAATCAAAATTTCCTAAAAAGTTTCGGGACCTATTATAATAAAAAATTAAGGAAAAGAAAAGAAAATTAAGAATCAAATTTATTGTAAAATATATGATCAAAATTATAGTTCAACCAAAATTAAATTAAAGAAAGAATAATTGATGATGTCTGACTGACCAATAATCTGAAAAAGTTGTGGTCCTACCTTTTAAATGATAACTCATTTAGTTTAAAATTTATTGTTAAAATAATATTGTGCCTTCAATTGAATAAAGAAGTATGTACTTAAATTTGTTACTTAATACAATTTTACAGTAATTCAATACATTTTTAAATTATTTATGGTTTTTTTTCTTATTTTTAATATGATATTGAGAGAAAATACATAATATTAATAGTTTTCTCTACACAATTGTAAAGATAAAAAAAAAAATTGATAGCTATTCAATTTATTTTTAAAATTGAAAATTAAAAAATTTAAGAATATTTGAAAAATAAAAAATAAAAGGTTTCTAAAAAGTTTCGAGACCAATTATAATAAAAAATAAAAAAAAATAAAAAAATAAGAATCAAATTTATTACAAAATATATGATAAAAATTATAGTTTAATCAAAATTAAATTGAAGAAAGAATAAAGGATGATGTCTGAATAGATAAGTAATTTGAAAAAATCATCGTCTTACCTCTATTTTAAATAAATAATTAATTCACTTTAATGTTTATTATTAAAATAAGAGTTAAATATATTTTTAGTCTTTTAATTATTTATTAAAATTTTATTTTATTAAGTAAATTTTATTTCGTCTTTATCCTTTATAAACTCGTATAAATGATTTTGATAATATGTTAAAATTTCTTTTATCTTTTTATTTTCATTCTTTACAGTTTTTTACGTCATTATGATATGTCTTGTAAGTTTCTTTCACTCTTTTTTCTTTCATTATTTTTCTATATTTTTATTTATCATTGAGGATATTTTTAATCTATTTATAAAACATAAAGATGAAATAAGTTCAAAGTTTGCCCTAAAGACAAAACATAATTTTAACAAATAATTCATAACTAAAAACATATTTAATCCTTAAAATAATATTATGTTTTCCATTGAATAAAGAAATATTAATGTAATTTTACAGTAATTCTATACATTTTTTTAATTATTTATAGTTTTTTTTCTTATTTTTAACATGATATCGAGAGAAAATACGTAATATTAATAATTTTCTCTATGTAATTGCAAAGATAAAAAAATTATTTTGATGGTTATTCAATTTATTTTTAAATTTGAAAATTAAAAAATTTACAGATAATTAAAAAATCAAAAATCAAAATTTCCTAAAGAGTTTCGGAACCAATTATAATAAAAAATTAAGGATAAGAAAATAATTAATAATCAAATTTATTGTAACATATATGATCAAAATTATAGTTGAAACAAAATGAAATTAAAGAAAGAATAAACTATGATATCTGACTCAAAAATCACAGTCTTACCTTTGTTTTAAATAGATAATTAATTTATTTTGAAATCTAATATTAAAATAAAATTATGTCTTCAATTTAATATAATTTTTAATTATTTATGGTTTTTTCCCTTATTTTTAACATGATATTGAAAAAAGGTACATAATATTTTCTCTACATAATTGTAAAGATAAAAAATAATTTGATAATTATTCAATTTATTTTTAAAGTTAGAAATTAAAAAATTTACAGATAATTGAAAAATAAAAAATCAAAATTTCCTAAAAAGTTTCGAGACCAATTATAATAAAAAATTAAAAAAAATTAAGAATTAAATTTATTATAAAATATATGATCAAAATTATAGTTCAACTAAAATAAAATTGATGTCTGACCAGAGAGTAATCTAAAAAGGTCGTGGTCCTACTCTGTTTTAAATAGATAAAAAATTATTTAATTTAAGAAAACTAAAAAGTAAATTTAAATTTAAATTTAAATTTTTAAAACTGAAATCACATAAATGAAATTAACTTATGTTTTTAGTATAATAATTTAATATATACATTTTAATACATATATATTCTAATAGAATAATATAATTTTTAATTCATAAATATCACTTTTAAAATTAGTATAGAGGTTCCGGATCAATGCATCTGAATCACGTATTAAACTGTTAAAAATATTTATTTATATTTATATTTATTTTTTACTAGCTATTGCCAGCTTTTTTGGGTACTTGATACCTTTTTTTTATATTTTATTTTATAATTTTGAAACATTTTATTACATAAAAAAGAAAAAAAAATGCCGGCGAATTTGTTTCACGGCGAGTGTAGCCAAAGCGGTCAAGTAGTGTCACCACGCTGGCTCTGCTTCACTGCTACTTGGAAATTCTCGTCCCTTTTTCAACACAAACAAAGCACTCTCTAACTCCCATTTCTTGCTTTTCACATTCCTAAGCTAACAACCACCCTTTTCATAGCTTAACCCAGGTAGAGTCTTTTCCTTACTTTGATTCTCTTTCTACTTTACTTCCATATTTGTTTTCCCTTTTGGGTCTCCAAATCTATTCATAAATCATTATTTTGTATTTTTTTTCTAAAAATGTTAGCTTTAAATTCCCTTTATGCTGTTGTTAATCTGTTCTTCAAGCTTCTTTCTGGGTTTTATTTATTTTGAATTTTTTATGCCATTTCTATCTTCTGCATTCGCTTTTGTTAAGTATAATTGGAAGCTCTCTAGTGAATTACTGATGTGTGCTATTCTCTTTGATTTTGTGGTTTATGTTTTTGTGGAGGAAAAATAATTTGTTTGTTTGTTTGTTTGTTTGTTGATCTCCGGGATTAATTGGTTTCTGCTTTCTATCAAGCTTGATTTAGGGTGTGTTTGATTTTTATATTCAAAACTGTTGTTAGTTTTTGAAATACTATAGACACAAGGTTGCTCAGACAGCTGGTTGAGGATGGTGCAAGGAATATAGGGAGGGTGGAGAATTGAGCGAGTGGTTGAGCAAGATGAAAACATCTCACTTGTCTTGGAAACAATTTTCAAAACTTACTAGATTTTTCACTGGCTGAATGGTGCTGAATATTACTCTAGCAAACTGTTTTAAAACTAAAATGTGAGAATCAAAGAAGCCCTAATTTTCTTTTCTTTTTCTCAACGTTGTAAATAACAAACCTGCAAAGTGAATTACTGGTTTCAGTGGTGTATGACTACTATTGTTATTGATTGTCTATATTTGATAAGCTATATGAGTTTTGTGAAAGGAAAAATTGTTAATTTCTGGAGTAGTTCATTTTTTATAAGGTTGGTATTTGAGAATTGTGTTGTCGAAATTCCAGAGATTCATGTTATAATGGATGCAAAAACAAAGAGGAGAGGTGTTATTGAGAACGGTAATGGAGGGGAGGACATGGTTCTGGCGAATTTGATTGCAAATGGGGATGATGTTGGTCCTCTTGTCGGGCTCTCTTTTGAAATGGGCCGGCCTGAAGGGCTTCTTCACCAGCTGACATATGTGGTTAAGCAAAAGGAAGCAGAAATCGAGGAGATGTGCAAGACCCACTATGAGGAATTCATCCTTGCGGTTGATGAGCTTCGTGGTGTGTTAGTTGATGCTGAGAAGCTGAAGAGTGAGCTCCAAAGTGACAATTTTAAGTTGCAGCAGGTTGGCAGCACCCTTCTTGCCAAACTTGAAGGGCTTCTTGAGTTTTATACTATTAGGAAAAATATGACTGAAGCTATAGAAATGTCGAAGAACTGTATACAGGTGCTGGAGCTTTGTGTAAAGTGTAACACTCTCATTTCTGACGGTCAGTTATATTCTGCACTGAAAACTTTGGATGTAGTTGAGAAAAGTTGCACACAGAATATTCCTGCAAAAGCTCTCAAAGAGGTCATAGATAAGAGAATTCCTGTTATAAAGTTGCACATTGAGAAGAACATTTGCATTCAAGTTAATGAATGGATGGTTGATATAAGGAGTTCTGCAAAAAATATTGGGGAAACAGCAATTGGTCGTGCTGTGACAGTTCGTCAAAGGGACAAGGAAATGCTAGAACAACAGAGGAAGGTTGAGGAGCAAAGTATTTCAGGACTAGGGGATCTAGCTTATACTTTGGATGCTGAAGAAGTTGAAGAAGATTCAGTTTTGCAGTTTGATCTTACACCACTTTATCGTGCTTGTCATATTCATGATTGCCTGGGTATCCAAGAGAAGTTTCGCGAATATTACTATACTAATAGGTTGTTACAATTGAATTCAGATCTCGAGATAACTTCAGCACAACCTTTTGTTGAATCATACCAGACATTTTTTGCTCAAATTGCTGGATTCTTTATAGTGGAGGATAGAGTCCTTAGAACTACCGGGGGCCTCCTGGTACCTGATCAGGTTGAAACAATGTGGCAGACAGCTGTAGCTAAAATGACATCACTGTTGGAGGAGCAGTTTTCTTGTATGGAATCTGCCCCTCATCTTCTCCTGGTGAAGGATTATGTCACTCTGTTTGGGTCTACTCTTAGACAATATGGTTATGAAATAGGCACATTTCTTGATGTTCTTGATAGTAGTTGTGACAAATACCACATGCTTCTTTTGGAAGAATGCCGGCAACAAACTGTTGATGTCTTTGGTAATGATACGTATGACCAAATGGAGATAAAAAAGGAAACTGACTATGAGAATAGTGTGCTGTCATTTAACCTTCAAACATCAGATATTATACCTGAATTTCCATATATTGCACCATTCTCCTCCATGGTACCTGATACTTGTCGAATTGTGAGATCATTTATCAAAGGCTCTGTTGATTACTTATCTTATGGCATACAAGTGAATTTCTTTGATGTTGTGAGAAAGTATTTAGACAAGTTCCTGATTGATGTACTAAATGTAACATTACTTGAGAAAATCAATAGTGCCAATATCACAGTACCTCAACTCATGCAGATTGCTGCAAACATAACTGTTCTTGAAAGAGCCTGCGATTTTTTCCTTCGACATGCTGCTCAACTATGTGGCATCCCAGTACGATCAGTTGGAAGGCTTCAAGCTACTTTAACTGCAAAGGTGATCTTGAAGACATCCAGGGAGGCAGCTTTCATTGCCTTACAGAGTCTGGTGAACACAAAGATGGGCGAGTTTATGACTCTTACTGAAAGTGTTAATTGGACTCCGGAGGAGACTAATGAGAATGGAAATGACTACATACATGAAGTGATCATTTACCTTGACTCTTTCATGTCCCCAGCACAACAAATTTTACCCTTGGATTCTGTGTACAGAGTTGGGAGTGGTGCTTTTGAGCACATTTCAAATTCCATAGTGGCGGCTTTCTCTAGTGATAGTGTTAAAAGATTTAATGTAAATGCAGTTATAAATATTGAATATGATCTTCAGATCATAGAGACTTTTGCAGAGGACAGGTTCTATTCTGCTGGTTTGGGAGAAATGTACGATGAAGTTAGTTTTAAGAACTGCTTGTTAGAAGCACGGCAGTTAGTCAATCTTTTGCTAAGTAGTCAACCTGAGAACTTCCTGAATCCTGATATGTGGGAGAAAAATTATTATGCACTTGAAATTAAGAAGGTGGCTGCCATCCTTGATAAATTCAAGGATTCTCCAGATGGGATCTTTGGAAGCCTTGCTAATAAAAATGCAAAGCAAAGTGCTAGAAAGAAATCAATGGACGTGCTCAAAAAGCGACTTAAGGATTTCAATTAATAAGATTTGGAAACATTCATGATTCGTGGGAAGTGGGGCATAGTTGAAGTATTTTTTTCTTCTCTTGTGGATGTTTTAACTTCATAATGAACATGTTTTTTTTATATTGTTCTGATTTGTTTGTGCCATAAATCTTCTCTTTATATTTCTGGTAATGTGCTTCATTTGAATGAATTTGTCATGAAACATTGCTTATCAAATGCTTATTACTGCTTGGATGAAGCACTTTTGGAGTTGTCAAGTAAATTTGCTAGAATCAGAGTCAAACTTTAGTATTTATTTGATCTGATTTCTAAGAATTTCTGCTAATAATTGCATGATTGGTCCCAAAACAAATGGATATTTTGTCTAATATAACTAATTCAATATTGTTAGGTGTTTTCTTTTTTATTTACTAATTCTCACACATTGTTATTCACATGATTGAATTTAATTCAATCGGAACTAATGAAGATTAGTGTATTTTCTCCCTCTTTTATTTTCGAGCTAGTATAAAGTGCTCTAGGGCTCCATCATATCTTCTTCAAAGCTATTGTTTAAAGCTATCAGTCTAGGTGAACTGAGAATGTATGATTAGTGTGGGTCTGAATTATTGCATAAGCCTTTTCCTTGCAAATTGCAATGCCTATTGTATATATGACCAATGGACAAATAGTAGATACATATTTTTTAAAAACAAATTGTTCATGATAGGACGCATGGTTCAGGGAGCAGAAAATGAGAGGGACTTGGAGGCATAGTTCCAATATCATAATAGGGTATATGAAGGTAATGATCTTTGTATGCAAAGGTGGTAGCTAGAGGAGAACAAAGAAGGAAAAGGAATGTTGTTGTAATTGGCTGATTGTGGAGAAGTGACGGAAGGTTTACTGAGACATGTGTTAAAACACTGTTTGTAATGACTTATCTGTGATGTATCGTGCAACAGACAGGAATGTCTTGGATGGTATATCGATGATTTCAGAACAACAAGATCTGAGAACCCTGAAAAAAGAGAAGTAAAGAGGAGTAAGTTGTGGTGTGCTTTGAAGAGGTATAGAGGGGTATATTTATAGAGACCGAAAGATTCCCATGATCCTTCTAGGTTACAGAAAAGAGGGTGTAACATTGTGGAAAAGTTCCACCATTCATGAGAACGTGCAAGCAACTTAGAGACCAAGTTTCCAACGTTCAAGTTAAGGCACGTCTAGAAGGCAACATTCACAAGCACTCATCATCTAAAAGGCCTAGAAATAGGAATCTAGGATAAGGTTTCCAAAGGCAATAAATAAATAAAACAAATGTAAAAAAGGACTTGCACTCCCTTATTGCATGCGTAAGGGGGAAATTGGTAAGAGAATTGAACTAAACATACACAAATAACTTCATGGAAAGTCCAAATTGGGCCCAAGCTTTGTGTGCGCGAGACTCCACCTCCTTGCAAAGGGGGAATTAATAGGAGAATTGAACTAAAACGTGCACAAATAACTCTGCCGAAAGTCCAAATTGGGTTTAAGTTTTGTGCGCACGAGACCCATCTCCTTGTTATCCACTTTACCCATGTCACGTGTAAGTTGGCATATAAACCCTTTAAAAGGGTGATAGCTTGCAATAACCATACAAAAGTACAACAATCCCCCACATATTGCAAAAGGCAAGAGAAAGAAAGAAGAAAATTTTAGGTCTCATAAAGGATGTAATGCATTAGAACTGATATAACAAGCTATATGAACCAGTCTTAAACCCAGGAACTTAACACACATTGTAGTTGGTGTAACATGCTATATGAACCAAAACCACTTAGTGTGCATTAGTGGTTAATCAATCGCAAGACACCCGCACAATTTTTTTGGTTAGCAAAACAATATGAATATAAAGGACACATGGGGTACCCTAACCCTTGTACATATAAAAGAGGGAAGAAAAAAGAAAAAAAGAAGAAGACATAGGATGTGATTACCATCATCACGCAACACCAAGAAAGAAAAGCTTAGGCGGTTTATAGAACCTCAACAAGGTTGTGCTGCACAAACTGACACACATAGAAAAAAGCCAAAAGTCTTGCATCCAATAGGCTAATAACAAAACCAACACAAAGAGCATTAAGTAGCAAGGCATGCTGAAAAAAAAAAAGACTCTACTGTAAGAACTTCAGCGCAACTCAAACAAAAGAATGGGTCGTCCTTATGGAGTAAACAACGAAGGATGGATAGACTAGTCCTCGTGCTTGTGTATGAAAATTGTGGATATAAGACTTTTTAAAATAGCACCACTCTTATTGAGTGTAGCTATCCTACCCTATATAACCTGTAGACAACAAAAGACAAAACTATTTATATGCTTGAGGTAGCCTGAGTAAGGTTATGTAGATATATATTATACCAACACAAGGATAAACAAGGACAAGATGTTGTAGCAAGAAAAGAACGGATACCTTACTCATCATGTTGTTCTTGTATGGTTCCTTGCCACTTACTTGCACTTATGCATTTTACTTGTAGGATAATACTAGTTCCCTTGTACTACCCTCAGTATTGTTTACCTTCGGATTTCTCGCCAAGATAAGCCTCCTATACTCTTGGTGGATGATTTTAGTGAACAATTGGGTTTTCTAAATACCCTAATTCTACAGTTCATTTTTTATGTTGTGATAGACTTAATGCACATGATGAGGTCAAAATACCAATATGAGTAAGAAAAAAAACACTAAGTGATATTTATGCCTAGCTCATGCCCAACTTTTCATCTGGGCCAGAGTGAATACTTCTTCTGCATCCATCACTTCATTGTGAAATACAATAACATTCCTTTTTTTTTATATAGACCATACTATTGTCATCCAAACCCCTCTCCAAATAAGATTACCTTTCTTACTCAACCTTGTCTCCCTAAAACCTAGAAAGTGATTCTTAGCTATGTAATGAAAGACTGTGCTTGAGTTTATCCACTTAGAACATATATTCCAGATGTTTACAACCATGCTACAAGTTTAGAGGAAATGGTTAATTGATTCTTCTACCAGGCCACACATCACACCCATATTATTTGATATATTGACACCTCTTTAAATGATGTTGTCTTTGGTAAGAATTCTATTTAAGACTACTCTCCATACGAAGTGTTGGGCTGTTGGGAGGCTTTTGACTTTCCAAATTTATTTATATATTTCATCATCATCCCCTCCCTTTTCATTAGTTAAAAGGTAGTGTGCAAATTTTACATAAAACACTGTTGAGGCTCCTACCTTCCATTCCCACACATCCTCTCTATCTTTGAGTAGATTTATCGTTGATAACTCTTGCCACATCCTATTAATTTGGTCTTTTTCCCACTCAAACCAGTCCATTCTCCATCGTAAGTTCCATTCCCAACCATCTTTAGTCCAACTACATATATCACTCAATCTAGTTTCTTTGGATAGAGTGTTGCAATATGCTCTAGGGTATGTTTGTGACAGTGGATCCTCTCCTAGCCAATTATCCTCCCAAAATTTTATTTTCATCCCATTTCCTACTTTCCACTTTGTATTTTCCTTCACTCAATCCTTGCCTTCAATTGTCCTACAAACCTTTTTTTAGGTCCCTCCACCAAGTAGATTCCATTTTTGTGTTATTGTTGCATTCCACTTTAAAGTCACTTCCGTATTTTGAATATATAACCTCTCTCCACAACCCTTTAGATTCACTTCCTATTCTCCATCTCCATTTTTCCATTAGGGCCTTATTAAAAGATTTTAAGTCTTTTATTCCAAGCCCTCCTTCTCCTTTGGGTTTGCATATTTTCTCCCACTTAACCCATGCTATTTTCCTATTCTCTTATTCCCCTCACCATAAGAATTTACTTTGAATTTTTTTATGGTGTTTGCAACCTTAGTTAGTACTTTAAAAAGAGATAAATAAAACAAGGGTAAAGTTATTAAGATTACTTTTAACATACATACCCTCCTGCAAAGGATAAAAACTTCTCCTTCCATTTTGCAAATTTGGTACTTATCTTATTTAATACTAGCTGCCAGAATCTCTCCAATCTTGGGTTTCTCCCCACCCACATTCCTAGGTAGGTAAAAGGTAAGGTCATCATTTTAGAATTTAAGATCTCTTAAAATGTTTGCAACCTATACCCTTCAACCCCTAAGCCACATATCTTACTTTTGTTGAAATTAACCTTGAGCCCCGATACCATTTTGAAACATCTAAGCATACTTTTGATAGTTAATATCTTTTGGCCAGAAGCTTCACAAAAAAAACAGAGTGTCATTTGCAAACTAAAGTAAGTTGATTGGTATGCCCTTGGATCCTATCTTGATACCATTCAATAGATGGCAAGAAGCCGCCTTTCTAACTACCCCTGCAAGCCCTTCTACCACAATGAGAAAAAGGAAAGGGGCCAAAGGGTCCCCTTGTCTTAGTCCTTTGGTGGGGAAGAACTCCTTCGTAAGGCTGCCATTCACCAGAAAAGATATTGCAGCAGATTATAGGAAGGGACAAAATTGATTTAAATCAATTTTAGTACTAGTAGAATTGACAAGTCACTTGTCCTTAGTCATATGAACCTTACTCATGGGATCTCCTATCACAAAGGTTGGATTTTCATCACTTGTTTGTTTTCAATTAGCTTGAATCTCATTCTTGTCGAGGTTTCTAAAATCGTGTTTCTCTCCAAGGACCTTGTTAGAAGATCTGCAAGATTTCGTTTTGACTTAACATAATAAATGAAAATTGTTCTATTCTTTAGCAACTGCTTTATTAGATTATGTCTCAATTGTATATGTCTATTATTTCCATTGTATGTTTAATTTTTAGCTATAGTTATTACTGTCTGGCAATCACAATGCATTGAAACTGATGGGTTTGGTTTCATTCCTAAAGGAATGTTTTTCAACCATTCAACTTCTCTTACATCCATTTTAAGAGAAACAAACTCTAATTCTATTGTTGATCTTGCAAGATCTCCATGTAATAACACCATCCCAAGTGTAAACACATAACCACTTGTCTCATCTGAATTAATGATCCAATTAGCATCATTGTACCCTTTTAGTACATCAGGAAATCCACTATATTCAATGGCATAATCCATTGTACCTCTCAAGTATTTTATGAGTCTTTTAAGTGCATCTCAATAATCCTGATTAGGACATTGAGTGTACTTACTCGGTCTACCTATTGCATAAACAATGTCTGGTATATAAAAACTCATTAAATGTAGTAAGCTCCCAATAATTTAGGCATATTGAAGTTGAGAGATAGATTCTCCTCTGTCTTTCTTTAATTTAGAGTTAGCATCATAAGGGGTATTTACTGGTTTGAAGTCATAATAGTCAAACTTCTTAAGAAGTTTCTCAACATATTGTTTTTGGGATAGTAAGATACTATCTCCCTTCCTTATGATTCTAATTCCCAAAATCATATTTGCTTCACCCATGTCTTTCATTTCAAACTTAGATCCCAAAAAAGATTTTGTTCTACAAACTATATCATTACATGTACCAAAAATTAACATGTCATCAACATACTAGCATATAATGACACACTCATCTTTCTAAAATTTAGTGCACTTACATTTATCAACATCATTAGTGGAAAAATCATCACAAACTAAAACATTATCAAGTTTTTATGTTATTTTGGTGCTTGTTTTAGACCATATAAGGATTTTAGCAGCTTACAAACTTTGTTCTTTTGACCAAGAACTATACACCTTTTAGGTTGAGTCATATAAATATCTTCCTCTAGTATACCATTTAAAAAGGCAGTCTTAACATCCATTTGGTGAATGAGTAACTTATGGATATAAGCTAGAGCTACTAACAGTCTAATAGAGGAAATCTTGGTAACTGAGGCAAATGTATCAACATAATCTATGTTGGGCTTTTTAGTGAAACCTTTTTCTACTAATCTTGCTTTATATTTTTCTATTGTTTCATCGGGATAATCCTTTTTTTAAATATCCACTTATAACTAATGAGTTTTGCCTCTTTAGGAAAATCTACTAGTGTTCGGGTATTATTTTACTTAATAGAGTTAATTTCAGTCCTAATGACTTTGTTCCAATATTTTGTATCAAGAGCATTACTAGCTTCTAAACAACTTACAGGATCATTTTCAACTAGATAGGCGCAAAAGTCATCCCCAAAAAAAGTTTCTTTCCTTTGTCTCTTACTTCTCCTCAAATTCTCATTCATGGAATCATTAGCAATTTTATAGGATATTTATATGCATCATTAACTTTTCAAGGAAAAACAAGTTAAAGTAACTCAACATTTTTCATTTATACTATTGTATTACAATCAATTACATCACTTTTAAGAACAAGAAACTTATAGACAACAACACTATGTTCGACATAGCCTAAGAACATACAATCAGAAGTTTTAGAACTTATATTCTTTTTCTTAGGATTAGGGAACATTATCTTGGCTAGACACCCGCATAGTCTTAGATATTTAAGATTAGGTTGATAACATTTCCACAACTCATAGGGTGTTTCACCAGTTTTCTTATGAAGTATTTCATTTTGTAAAAAACATGTTGTAAGTAATGTCTCTCCTTAAAGATTATCAGGCACACTATAACTAATTAGCATAACATTCATCATTTCCTTAAGAGTTCTATTTTTTCCTCTCAACTATTTCATTAGATTCAATTGAATATAGTGGGGTTACTTCATGAATTATACCTTCTTTTACACAATAATCATTAAATACTACATATTCACCACCTCTATCTGATCTTATTCTATTAATCTTTCTATTTAATTGATTATCTACTTTAGTTTTATACATTAAAAACATATCAAATGTCTCATCCTTATGTTTGATTAAGTACACTTTGGTATATCTAGAATAATCATATACAAAGATTACATGGTAATTTTTACCACCTCTAGACATGGTTTCTTTTAAATCAGCTAGATAAATATGTATTAAACTAAGAAGTTCAGTTTGACGTTCTACATAATGATATGTTTTCTTCGTTATTTTAGATTCTACACATATATCACATTTCTTACTTTGTTTATCAGACATATTAATTAATTCTAGTCGTTGCAGTTTCATAACATACAAACAATTTACATGTCCTAGTCTAGCAGGCCACACATCATAATAATCAACAATATAAGCAAAAGACATATGCATATTTATTAATTTAAGAAATGTTTAGTACACAAAGACTTGATCACAATATTCATTCCCCCACAAACACATTATTTTTTGTTATAACAATTTTATTAGATTCAAATGACACTTTAACCCCAACCAACAATGTTATAGATATCATATTCACTCTAATAGTAGACACATGTAGCACGTCACTCAGAGCCATAACCTTCCTAGATGTGAACTTGAGAAGAACTTTTCCTTTTCCTAAAATTAGAGTCGTTCTATAATCACCAATATACACTTGTTTGTCTCCATCCTCATACCAGTGTAAGAGGTAAAGACATTTATGTATCCACTTGCTAACAATGTTGGCCCATGAAACAACCGCAACAATAATACTTACTTTAGGAGGATTTTCGGTATAATATAATTTTAATTTTATTTCATATATAAAAGTTATAATATAATTTTATTATTTTATTTTAATAAATATGAATAAATTGAAAACACAATACAAGTAAATCATAAAAAACTTATAAAAATATATTAAAACAACTCATTTTTAACAAAAATAAACTATAAAAAAAGAAAAAATATTAATTAACTCTAATTATGCAATATTATATTTAAATATAATAAATATTTTTAGTATGTTTGATTTAGCTTTGAACTTTTCATCCAAAATCTAAAGAAAAAAAAATATCAATTTTAATTAATTTTTCTTTATTTTATTGAACTCATTCAACTTTAAACCCTTAACATATATGACCGAAGAAAGCGGGGTAGAAAAAGGAAAATGAGGCGCATGAAGAGAAAAAAATGGAAGGTGGAATAAGTCGAAGGAAAAAAAATAATGAAGTAAGTTTTCTCATTAACTAATGTAAAAATTAAAAAAGCATAATTAATGATGGTGGTTTTATGATTGTTTAAAGCTCAGGAGACACTTTAGTTATTAATAAAGTTAATTTTAAACCAATGAAAAGAAATTGCAAATAATTAAATTAAATTTTAAAAAAAGAAATTGAACTAAATATAAACGAAAAAAATAAAATCAGAGTCTTCTCAATATATTTAATTTATTCATTCCTTTTCATATAGGAATATATAAACTTGATTATTTTGCAATGATACACGATTTATTATTTATTAATTTAATTTATTGTGAAGTTTAATATATTAGAAATATTAGAATTAATTATAATTAGAGCCACAAATGTAAAAATAGTTTGAGACCTTGTGTTTGTAAACTGTCATTTCACCATCACTGACAACTCTTACGTGTCCTCAAAATATCCACCCTCTTCTTCTCTCTCTTTCTCTCTCTCTCTCTCCCTCAAGTCTTGTGAAACAAGAAAAACGCTCTTTGGAGGGAGCTGCATCGGTCTACGAGCCAAACCAATCTCCACCCTCCGTTACATCAATCCAACGCCTATCGTCACTCGCCCAAACTCTCTTTCTCTCTTTCCTTTCTCTCTCTCTCTCACTTCCCTCACAGCGGTTTTAATCATAAACCCTAGCCGAAACAGTGAACCTCACACACTCTCTCTCTCTCGCTTTTCTCAGCGCGCTCTCTTGTCTGTTCTCGTCTCTTTCGATATACACAGATCTTGTTCGCAACGATCCACCTTTAAAATTTCTCGATTTTCTTTACCTTTTTCAGAATCCACCTTTTTGTTTTTTTTTTTAAATTTATAATCGGACACGATCGTTGTCCGATTTTGTATATCGGTATGGCGTTTTTCTTTCCTTAGAACTGGAAAGATCATGTGAGAGTTTTATCTGTGGAAAAGAAGAAGAAAAAACCGGTTCGGTTCGGTTTTTGAAGTGAAAACCGAGGTATACCGTACGGAAATGCCGGCGGCGGGGATGCGCCGCACGACGAGAGTGTTCGGCATGAAAGGAGCCGACTCGGCTCGAGTTTTGCGCTCCGGGCGGCGGCTGTGGCCGGATTCGGGTGAGGTCAAGACCAAGCGATCCAACGATGCGGACGAGTGGGCGGTGACCCCGTCCAAGACGGCGAAAATTGACGCCGTGGTGACGCCACGTGGCACCGCGAAGGGGAGGCGCGAAGAGGCCGCGGTTGATGCACCCGAGAAGACCGTTGATAGGAGATTTGGCATTGTGTATGTGAGGAGGCGGAAGGGGTTAAAGAAGGAAGGTTCTAGAAGGAACGTGGAGGTTTCGCTTTGCGTGCTTTCGGTTGGTGTGAGTCGATGTGCTGGGAAGAGTGCCCGGTTTTTGAGACTGTTGGCTTCGGTGGTGAGGTATGCCAAGAGGGTTCGGGTTTCGCTGAGGAAGCTTTCGGGGTTCTTTATGTCGGCGGCTGTTAATGGTGTTTTTGCGTCGCAGGGGATACAATTCGTGAAGGTAAAATCGGTTCCTAAGAGTTGTTCTTAAACTATTGAAATTACTTTATCCTTTAGGGGGTTTACTTGTATATTTTCATTGGTTTAAGGACTATTTAGGGGGAGAGGGTGATGTTTCAGGGCCTAAATTGATGATTTGTATATGGATGGAACTGATTTGATGGGTTTGGTGGTGCAAATGAAACTTCTTATATAATAAAAAAGGTGAATAAAAGCTCCTAGGTGATTTTTTGGTGGAGTGTTTTGAAGGGGCAAGAAATAAATCAATGTTTACTTGTTGGTTTCCGGTGTTTATTTTGCTGAATGATGTGAAAATGTTTCTGCTTCTTTTACCATCTTTCAGGGTCCTCCTGCTGTAAAGTCTGGAATGTGCCAGTTCTTTGGAGTCACAAAGGTCGTGCCATTGTTTTCTGTGGACTATTCTGCTGTTCCTTCTTGTTTTGAGTATCTGCATTCTGCGATGTTTTTAAAATCTATGTTTAGGTCACTTTTTCTTGTATATAATCCAATGAATGTGCGTAGTGATGTTGAGGATATTGAGTCAGATGATGATTTACTGGAATACCAGAATGAAACGCAGATTTCTATTAATACCTTCAAGAAGGAACTGTCTGAGACTGGAACTGTTACATCTGATGTTACTGAAATCAATGATGTTTTATCCGTACATTCTTCTGTCAAGTCTAGCACCAGGGCAGCTAGTCGGAATGGACAATATAGGAACATGTTGAACTCTAGAGGCATTCAGAAGAGGAGAAGTTCATTAAGGAAAAGGAAAGCACGTAATCCTTCAATGGTGAGTTTACGCAGAAATGGAGCGGTTGCATCTGAGTTAACAGGTGGTAGGAAAAGTAATAGCCAGTTTTCTGGTGTGACCTCTAACAAGAAACTTAGGAGTTTGGCGAATGGTAGCACCACTGGTAGCCTCAAAGAAGCTAGTTCTGCTACAGTCAATTCAAAAGAAAGACTAGGTTTATCCTCATGTTCTGCAAACTTATTGGTATCAGAGATACACCAATGCTACAGGGTTGAGGGAGCAATTGTTACTTTAGAGATGTCAGCTTCAAAAGAGTGGCTTCTCACTGTAAAGAAAGATGGATTAACAAGAAGCACGTTCAAAGCAGAAAAAGTGATGCGGCCCTGCTCATCCAATCGATTCACTCATTCAATAATGTATTCTTTGGACAGTGGGTGGAAGCTGGAGTTTACCAATCGTCAAGACTGGAATGTCTTTAAAGACCTTTATAAGAAGTGTTCTGATCGTAATATCCCTTCTACTGCTGCCAAATTTATCCCAGTTCCAGGTGTGCGTGAGGTATCTTCCTATGCAGAAAGTAACAGTTTTTCCTTTCAAAGACCAGATACATACATATCTGTCTTTGGTGACGAGTTAACTAGAGCAATGGCTAGGACAACTGCAAATTATGACATGGATTCTGAAGACGAGGAGTGGCTGAAAAAGTTCAACAATGAGTGTCAAAAACCTGTGTCAGACGATAATTTTGAGTTAATTATTGATGCTTTGGAGAAGGTTTATTATTACAATCCAGATGATCTATTTGATGAAAAATCTGCAACTAATGGTTGTCAGGACCTTGGTAGCAAGGAAGTGGTAGAAGCTGTATATAACTATTGGATGAGAAAACGGAAGCAAAAAAGAACTTTGCTGATTAGGGTTTTCCAGGTAAAATTTCAATCATGATTTAGATATTGCATTTTTGTCTGGGAGGTTATTTTAATTGTAGATTGCCAGTTATATGGTGTATGATAAATACTGTCTTGCAGAGTAGCCTGTTTCCTTGCTACTTAAAAAGCTATGTCTATAATAGGCCTAAAATTAGTTATTGCCTATTAGATGAGAAAAAAGAAGCTAAAAATGTCCCACATCGACTAGTCGAGTAGCATGGGATGCTCAATGGAGTATAAAGAGCATGATTTTCCATTCTCAATTGCATGAGGGTGGGTTTCCCAAATTTTTGGGTAGATTACATGAGCTTACTCGGTTGAGTATTCATCTTGTAATCAGAAAATGCAGAAGATTTTAGGACCAGTGGGTAAAGCAGGGATCTTCCGTATTTTTGGGATATTTTTGTGTTTGTATCGTGAATGGTTGATCATCTCATCTTATAGCCTTTAACTTGTTCTTCCTTCTTTTTGTAATGTTTGTTTGGTACTTCGGTTGGGGTATAATATTGTCATTTTGGGCAGTGACATTGTTTCAGTGGGTCATCCCCATTGTATAGTTGACTTAGTTAATTTAATTGTGTCAGGGTCATCATTCAAAGAGAGCTCCACTAATCCCTAAGCCCTTGCTGCGAAAAAGGAGGTCGTTTAAGAGACAACCCAGTCAGTTTGGTAGAAGCAATCAGCCAAGTGTTTTGAAAGGTAATTTTATGGTCTATTTATTCAACAAAATGCAATGTGGATTTTTTCTATTCAACGTTGTATTTGAAGACATTTACCACTCACCTAGTATTGAATTTTCCTTGACCCTTTCTGGTCTCTGTTGCTGTTCATCTTATGCAACACAAATACTAGTGTTTGACATGTTTGTCCGATCATTTTGTCTGGTGACTGATTATTTAAATCAAATGCTTTAGAAATTTTCTCTTCGTTACATTGATTTCATAAAGCTTTTTACTTGGCATAGCCTGACTTCGCGGTTATGTTTTGCACGAATGCAACAACTGTGAATCTCTGTTTTTACTCATCGACCTCATAGTCTCTTTCGTTGAGTCTACAATGATTTGCGTTTCAATGCAAATATGGATCTGTTACAAGCATGCTGTTTGTTTTGGTTGGGCTGTTGGTAATGGTAGAATCATGAGTTTTGCATTCATCTTTTGTTAAAGCCATGTTGTTGGACTTTTGTTGAAGTCATGTTAGATTTTATTTGACAGGTTTTTAAATTGCAGCTGTGTAGTTGTGTATACTGATGGATGTTGTAAATGTTTGTCTGATCTTGTATGCGTTTTCAGCATTTGCAGCTGAACAAGATGCGATGGAAGAGAATGCAATGCTCAGGATTGAAGAGGCCAAAGCCAATGCAAACATGTCCATGGAATTAGCCATACATAAACGCAGAAGGGCCCAATCTCTTGCTCAGAATGCAGATTTGGCCACCTACAAGGCCACAATGTTAATTAGAATAGCCGAAGCAGCTTTTGCTGCAGAATCAGTAGATGACGCAGCAGCATATTTTCTTGATTGATGGTTAGATAAACTCCAATGCTAATTATCATCACACCACACATTTTATTACATGATGGGTCATAGTAGATTTGCTGCTGTTTTATTGTAAACACTGTACAGATTTTTGCTTGTATGTATAACTTGGATTTAAATGCAGACCTCACACCAATCTTTTGTATGAGTAGGAGGTTGGTTGATCTCCATGGAAGGAAGATAGAACCAAAAAAATGAAAATGGAAAATGAAATACAGGATTTCTGAGCCCCATGACATGATGATACCCTATGCCTCAATTGTTAATTATTATTCTTGTCAACCTTAAGGCTCAATTATGCCCTCACTCATTCATGGAACCTGTCTTCCTAGCTGCTAATGAACAAATGGTTGTTGTTGCTGTATCTTCCCAAGGGGAATGGGAAGTGGGTAAAAAGAAATACCCATGGACAGATTTCCCTATCTCTTTTGAATTTAAGTTGTGGAAAATTAATGTGATAGTGACAGATTAAAATAAATATTATATTAAAATAAAATATATAATTGAATAATTAAAGAAATAAAAAAACAAAAAAAAACAAGCGTTAATATTCGACAATTTATTATTCTATTTATAATTTAAATGAAGTGTTTTACCATAAATGGATCTGGTAAACAAACATAAAATCTAAACTATATACATTAGCGTATTCTAGATTTTCTTAAATAATATTAAAAATATTCGGTTCTAGGTAATTAAGGAAGTTCTTTTCTCAAACACAATTATTCAGTAAAGTAAATACAGATAATATGAAATAATATGATTATGAAAAAGAAAAGATTTACTGAAAAAATAGAATAACATTGACTTGCTAAACACTCAGAAAAAATATGAATAAAACATTAAATATTTTTATAAGTGAAAATTTATGTATAAAATAGTATATAAAAATTGTTACATATTATTTTTTTTAAAGATATTTTAAATTATGCGTAAATTGATTTTAATTTTAATTCAATAGAGTTTGTCTACTTATTTTTTTTGGAAAATTTATTCAAACATGATTATATATAGTAATTTTATTGACTATTATGATAATTATGTTAAGAATAATAATATTTACTATTGAGGGACGGTATCAAACTATTTTTGCTCAAATATAAAAATTATTATTATTATTTATGTCTGACATTTTTTAAATAAAATAAGATACTTTAACTTAAGATATTATAATTTATTTTTATCTAAATTTAAATTTGTTAAGATTTAATTTTTTTCATCTCTAACTAATTGCTTTTACGGAAAGTTCTCTTTGCAATCTTATATTTTTCTTTTGCACCTCTATAAGTACTAAAAAATTTTATTTGTTTTTGGAAATGTTTTAGATTGTCTAATTTAAAAATGAATTGACTTCAGATCTTAAAAGTTAGAATGAATTTTAAATTGTTTAATTTAAATTTTTTTTCAAGAAAATGGTATATAATTTAAAAATTATATTTTACATAAAAAAATTTATATTACATAATTTAAAAATAATTGTGTAATTTAAAAATTATTTTCATATAAAAAGTTTTAGAATGACGTAAAAAACACTTTCAAATTATATATTTCAAAAGTCATTTTCTTTATAAAAAAAAGTTTTTAGATTTTACAAAAACAAGTTTCACACATTCTTTTCTTTTTTTCTCAACTATGGTTATCGTCATTCTCTTTCTTTTTCAACCAAGGGGTGGCAATAAGTAGTGGCAGCAGGTAGTGATGGCAAGAAGTAAGATAGTTTTGTCTATTTCCAACTCCATGAAAGTGCAAGTGAAAATTGTGGGAGTGTAGAAAGAAAATCCCTGCTTTTACTGGTCAATGATATGATACATTTTTTTGGCCCAACAACATTTTCAAGAGTAATGGTACTGATTCACAGTTTACTACTTTAATTATAATGAAATTATAATATATTAAATAAGAAGAAGAAGAAGAAAAAGAAGAATAATTTAATTTTGTGATAGAAAAATGATAGTTTGTTTTCTAAAAAATAATTACAGGGTCAGACAATATAATGAGATAGATTTTATGTTTAGAAATTTTATAATTTTTAATTAATAAATAATGAGAGTTATATATATATATATATATATATGTTATATTATAATATTTTTATTAGTTATTAATATTAAGAAGTGTTTAAATATATTACCTACAAGGATTCACATTATGTTTCATAAGAGTATTCATAAGGAATTTATTTTTATTTATAGACGTGCTAAACTCATCATTGAAAGTTATATGTTTTTCCTTATCCTTTGTATTAATGTTGTTTTAACATGACTTTACATTGATAACTTGCATTATTATACTTAACAAACTCAGAGATTTGGTGTGATAAGTAAACTTCTTAAATATTTTTTACAGATGTTTGTATCTATGTAGTTTCTTTTGAAATATTGTTAACTCTTTACTGGGTAATATTAAATATATTATAAGTATATGTATTCGTATTCAGCCCAGGAGTTTTTTAGAGATAGAAGAAGGTGTGAGCTTCCAAAACTTTAAAATTTAATGTTTATAATAATAGAAATTAAATAAAAATAATTTTAATTTTTTTCATAACTCATTATATATTCCATATGTTTCTTTTTAATAATAGGTTAGGTTATATAAATAAAAAAATCATTAAATTTTATTATTTATAATAAATTTATTAATTTTTTCTAATAATAACTTTATTTTTTATCTTTTCTATATTATATTAGTATTTTGTTCTTTCTTATAAAATGTAAATTTTTCTTCTTTCTATCAAAGAGACATTTATAAAAAATCTGAAATATTTCTTGTCAAAAATTCCTTTACAATTTTTATTTCTAAAAATTTTACCATAAAAAATTTTGATATAAAAAATTATTAGACAAAATTTAACTTTCCAACAAAATTTAACTTCCTGTCTAATCTTACTTTATATATTTATAATCTTAAGTTACAAAAATCACAACTCCACAAACATAACTAAGAGAGATAAATTTTCATTTTTTAATATAAATTTAAATATTAAAAATTTTAAATTTAGAAATTGAAAGTGAATGTGCTAAAGTTATTTTTGCAAAAGAATTTTAGTATCTTTTGTTAAACTTAAATATTGTTATAGAAAATTTTTTTGCTTTTAATCACAACCTTATTCTAAATTTTTTAAAATTTTTTATTATTTATTGTATATGTTTTTTTAATACAAAGATAATGCTTTGAATATTTTTTTCTCTTTTTTAAATTCTTACCATCTAACTAATTTAAGTGTTTTTATATTTTAAAATATTTTGATATAAAAATTCTTTTTAGATACATATCTCAGTATTTAATCATATTCTTATAATTATTTTTTAGTTTTTAACTTTCATTATATATATATATATATAAGAATAAAATAATAGATTCATTTTCTTGAATGAAGATTATCAAAACAAAATTATGAAATAAAATGGAAGATGAATTTTTTGTAAATAATATGATTATTTATATTAAAAATAATAGTTAAAAATTTTAGTTTAAATTCAATTATTGACCAAATTCAAGAATTTAAAATTATAAAGGATAATCCTTTAATCAAATGTGGTTTTTTATAATTATAATTATATTAAAATATATACTCATTTTGTTTTGTTATTAGTAACAGTAATTATATGTATAAATTTTTTATTTTTTATTTTGTTTTTTTTAAATTATTGGTCAAAATTTGTATTAATTTGATGAGATTTTACATCTAACTTTTCTTTGCATATAGATAGATATAGTTTTAATATACTTGTGTGTCTAATGTGCCTTTAGACTTTTATATGTGTAGACTTATTTAATCTTTTAACACTTGTGTCTAAGGCTCTTCTAAACTTCATCTAACTACTTTAGATTGTGTTTAGTTTTAAGCATCTAAGTTTTATATACTTATGAAATTTGTTATACACTAAATAACTTTATTACAAACATCACAATATTATTTATCATAGAAACCATGAATATATTTTAATAGCACTTATATTAATACTATAAATTATTGTTAATATCTTAACACAAATTTTGGATTGAAGTTGAAAGAAACAAACCAAAGAAGTTATATGTAAATATAATTATTATATATTCAAAGTTAGTTAATCACTTGAAAAAATAAATGAATAATTTTAAATTAATTTTGATGTTATTCAAATGCATTTTGTATAAAGATTTGAAAATGTGCCAAGTGAGGAAAGAAAGAAATGATTAAGAATATGATGGTGGAAATTGAATTGGTGAAGATATAGTTGACTTGTAGTTGCCTAATAGAAAGGTAATTTGATTTGATAGCCATGATTGAGGATTCTAGCATTTGGCAAGTTTCATGAGTTAAGTCTATGCCAATATATTAAGAACACTACTTTCATTCATATTTTCATCTCAACTTTCATCAATTGTTTCTTTCATGCTGAAAATATATAAAATATAATCCAAATAATTGTGAAGAATGTTAAGTATGCATGCATGGATTCAGTGAACATCAATAAATAAGTTTTTATTCTATCTTTTTATAATTTTATTTAAGATCTTAAATTATTTTTTCTATTTTGATCTTAAATATATTATTATTATTATTATTACTACTTTAATTATGTGAAATAGATAATTTTTGGACTGAAATAAAACCTGAAAATTTTTCATAAGCTTATAGTTTTTTTTTCTTTAACTTTAGGAACTAATATGACACTTAAATACAGTTTTAAGATTTAAATTGATCTTTTCACCTAATTTTTTTTGTTAAAAATATTAATATTCTTCTTACTCATTATTATTTTTTTACTAATGTTATTTTCTATGGAGTATTATAGAAAATATGTTACACTTTTTATATTAAACTCTTGATTAGATGAGATAGATTTACATCCTATTTACACATGTGTGTTTTCAATTTTTTTTATTGTGCTATTTTAATTTAATGAATTAAAATTTAATGTTTATATATTAATTTTAATTTAATATAAATTATTTATTTATTTTAAAAAATCGTATTAATTATTATTATTTTTATATTTGGTGCTTAATTTATAATTTGAATGAAAATAATTTTGGAAAAGTAATGACTAGTGTTGTGCGAAATTATTTTAAGAGTACAAATTAGTTTATCTCAAGTATTTTTTCTTTTTTATCTTTCTTCTTTATTATTTTATAAGTAAAAAAAATAAGAGTTTTGAGACTTAAAACATTAAATTTTCAAATATAATTATAGACAGAAACAGATAGATAAAATGTGTACATTAAATAATTTTTTTCATTATATATTATTATTATTATAAATGATAATAAAAAAGAATTTAAAAATTAGATCTTATAACATTATTAAAATAAAAAATCATTATTAAAATTTATATTCAAGTCATTAAAATCTAATGTTGAAAAATAATTATTAAAATATTTTTATTTTTATACTATTATAATTAATGCTTAACCATAATTATTATTTATCCTGGTAGTTTTTTTATTATAAATGGTAAAATAAATAAGTAGATAAAGGTAAAACTGATAACAAACATGGGTATATTAAAAAAATAGTTACAACATAATTTTAAAAATAATTTCTTTATTAAAAATATGATTTAATAATTTTAGTTGTATTTAACTGGGTCAACTATGGGTTGGATATATAAAAAATTTCACTTAATTAGTAAAAAAACATTAAAGAAATGTCTTATAGAAATTATATTATCAGTTTTTAAAATGATAAAATTAACTACTAATTTAAAATTTAATTTAATAAATGATTAAAATTTTAAATTAATGTTAGAAAAGAATTTAAATTTTGATTAAAAAATTAATTAATTACTATTATATGAAAATCAATAAATTTTTTAAAATCAATAATTATAAAAAATATAGTTTTTATTTATATTATAAAATAATAAAAATTATTTTAAATATTAATAGTTTTTAATTCATAAAATAGTTCTTGTAATAAGTCATTATTTTTTCCTCAAAATTAATTTATATTAATAATTTTTTATGGAATTGAATTGGATTTATGAATTGTTTATGAATTTTCTTTCCTAACGCCCTTATTGTACAAGTTTTGATTAAGAATTTTGGTATGATTTATTATTGAAAACTAAGTGTTTTATTATTGGAAGCGACAAAAAGAAAGAAGACAACATCATTATCATCATATTTAGTCAACTTGCCAAATGTTTAATTTTTAATCAACTTTTAATCTCACGCTAAACATTTCATTTAGCTGATAGAGCTAGCTAGGGTTTTGATTAGCTATTGATACGGCCGTTAAAAATATAACGGAATTGAAATTGATACTGAAGTATCACAAGTTTAATTATTTTAAATAAATATTTAATCACTCCTAAATCCAACTCAATCATAATTTATATGGGTTTAATTATGTTCTTTAATCCTTCAAATTTTGGAGTAATTTTTTTAAAGACTTTAATCCCTCAAAACTGAAAAATATATAGTTTTAATCCTTAAACATTAAATTTGAAGAACTAATTAGAACAATTTTACACCCTAAATCTTGAACTTCAAACTATAAATAAACCCTAAATTTCAAAAATCCATACCAGTCTTCAAAATGAATTCCAATCATATTTTCTAAATTCTGGTAATTGTTTTTTAAATTTAGAAAACCAAACCAGAACTATCTCAAATTAAAACAAAAACTAAAAAGTAATTAAACTTAATATATGAGATTGAAAAATATAAATTATACTTTAAAATAAAATATAACAATTCAAATTGTTTGAATAATTAGAAAAAGTTTGATTCCGTCTATCTATATTATGATACAATTTAATTTAGGTTGATGAACCTATTTAAAGTTTTATTTTATAATATTCACTTTATTTATCTATAAAGCAAGCTCTATTTAACTCATATCAATTTTAATTTATGTAAAAATTATTTAAAAAATTAATCATCTTTCAATTTTATAAAGTTTTATTTTATAATATTCACTTTATTTATCTGTCCACCCTAAATAAAACAAGCTCTATTTAACTCATATCAATTTTTATTTATGTAATTTAAAAATACATCATTTTTCATTAAGTTTTTTAACATAAACAAACTCATCACATCACACACATTCATATATACATTTACATACACATATATATATATATATAAAGATGAGAGTTGTGAAATATTCACACCCTACTTAGGGGTGAAGTCACACCACCGTACCATACGCCCTAAAACATTGAGTAATTAGGATATATAATTAATGTGAAAAAAAGAACACGAAAGAAAAGAAACATAATTAATTTTTTTAAATGAAATTATATAATAATTAAAACATAATATGTTGACAGTTTTTGTCGTTATTCCTTCAGAAAACTTTAAATAGAAAACTGAAAATGATGAGTGCAATGGTTTTACGCAATAAATCAGAACTTTAGGGTTTGAGTGAGAATAGGTTATATTCCATTGAAGAAAATATTTATTAAATTATAATGTTCTAAAACATTTGTGTTTTTTAGCATATATTTATGTTTCTTGCATGTGTGGTTAAGTTAGTTTGTTGGATTTTATAGTTACCCAGTTCTTGAGTCAATCTATATTTGGTGCAGATGGAAAACCAAACGTAATTTCTCATTTTAAATAGCTATAAACTTTATGGATTTGATGGAACCATTTCATAGAAAGAACACTTATATTTCCCAAACTCCTACAAAATAAGTAAAACTTCAACCCTATCTATAACTTAGATTAAATACTATCATTATCTTTCTGTATACAAAACGTGATTTAATTACTAAGTCATTTTTATAAAAAAATTACATGCATTTTATTATAAAAATATTTTTAATGTTTTTTTTCTTTTATTGCTTCTACTTTTCTTATAAAAATACTTTAAGTTGTTTAAAAAGATTTAAAACTATTTTTTTTTTACTTTTTTTAAGTAAGTTTACTAGCAACACTTGTTAAAATCTTAATACATAATTATTTTATTAAAAATAACTCTTTTTTTAAAAATAAACATACCCTATTTTACTTCATTCAATGCAATAATAACTTATTGCATTAAGATTATATATACTTTTTATAAGATTAACAATAAAAACTTCTTCAGTGAAAATAATAATTTTTATAAGTTAAATTTAGTTTATATATAAGGTAATTTATTCTCATGCAAATATTTTTTTTTGTTTTTCCAACTTGTTCATAAACTATATAAGCAAATTATTTCATTATTTTTCTTTTTCATTTTCTCCTAAAATAATTTATTTACAAATTGGTCCAAATACACATGCACACTCCATTTAAAATGTATAATTATATTAATAAATTTGAACATTGGTCAAATATTTACACGAGAAATTATTTATATTTATTCTTTTCCAAATCACAAGGTGAAAAGAAAATTATCCTTTGAAGTGCTTATAGATGGATGCTTTCTATCACTTTGCCAAAGTTTACTATCTACAATACAATATCATTAGAAATCCTTCATGTCAGAATCATATTTTGGTAGAAAATTTAAGTCAAAATAGTTCTACGTCACTTTATGTTAAAGATAATTTATAATTGAATACCTTTTCAAGTTATTATTAAATGAAAAAACTATGAAGCTTGTTCCTCCAAGAGATCAGTGTGAAGTTCAGGTTGAAACAAATATTATCATCCAAAATTTATTTCTTTGTAATGTAACAAGTAAACCAGACAAACAATGGTATCATTTTTTTCATTAGTTTTATATTTTCAATTTAATCATTCTTTTCGGACAAACTTGTGAATATTAAAATAAATTTATTAAATAATTATATTATTAATTAATTGTGAAAATTAATTCATGAAACTATATGTAAGAACATGTTTTATAATAAGTTTAAAAGAGAAAAGTTAAAGACCTCAATTTCAATGAAGATAAATTTCAAATATATAAAGAATAGAAAATATATAAATATATTATGTTCTTTATTTTATTATAATTTCATTTCAATAAGACTTTAATTCTTTAAATTTTCTAAGTTTAAGGAATAATCAAGATTTATGCTATTAGATTATATATGAGGAGGTAATAGGGGAAAATAAAGCTATGTTAATTAGAATCTTAATTTGGATAAATAGTTTATTTCTTACTAAGAATTTTATTTTTTTTCTTATCTTTTTGGATGTGTTGTAAAAGAGAGATGTTGTTAGTGTTAAATTTATATTTATACATATTATCATTATCATTTGATTCATATCATGGATGCTTAAGTGATATAGTCTATAGTTCAAGCAAAAATCTATAGTTTGAGTGAGAGATAAGTTAACCAACTCTCTCTCCTTTGGAAGTGATGATGTTTAAGTGACAACTTTGTTGCTCATGCATGGGTAATGGGAATGATGCATGAGTTTCTGAAACATGTGAGACCATGTAAATGTGTTAGTGCTTAAGTGACGGTATCATCGCTCAAGCATTGGAAAAATAGTGTACTCTATGCTTATGAAATACATCTTACCTCAAATTCTAAGATACTCTAATACTAAGACAAAATCTTCATTCTTCAAACATTTCATCTTCATCATCAAGGTGGTTGGAGACATCAAATTAACATGAAGCCAAGTCTTCAAGTCGAACAACATAAACTCATTTCCTTAAAGTTTTGGGTTGAAGATGATGTCAATTTCCTTATATGGATTGACTCATGGCTTATTGACAACATCTCTCCCAACTAGAGCTGTCAAAATGGACAGCCCAACTTGACTTGACCTAACCCTATAGGTCAAGTTTAGAAAATCTAATAGCCCAACTTAACTTACATTTTAAAACTGACCATAAATTTTGACCCAGACCCTATGTCGGGTCAACGGATCAATGAACCATTTTTACCTAATTAAAAATTAAAAGGATTACAACTATGTTTATACAAAAAATTATGATATATTATTGTTCAAAAGTTTAAAGTTTAAT